>OY755047.1:7738429-9207596 GCA_963576565.1 Aspidapion aeneum
TATTTTTGTACCTCTTAAAGGGTGCAAAAATTTTGGTTTTGTGTAATTTTAAATGTTCTGTATACTCATTGCATGATTGTTCATAAATTCATTTTATTTTAAAGAATCGAGATATTTTTTAAGATATTGTTACAGTAAAATGGACTTTGTTTAAAAAAAAATGTGGGCAAAAATTTTAGCAAAGTTTGTTTTACTGTGTTTTTTTATGTTAAAAAATTTTGATCGTTCTTTAAAAAAAAACAAAAAAAACTTAGACATAAACAAAATATAAACGTTAATAAGTGTAGTTGCGCAAATAAGGAAAAAAAATATCTAAAAAATATTTAAAAAAGGTCCAGGGAATTTATTGGAACTAGGGACAGATTTGTTTTAATTTTGTCATTTTTTGCTCTTATCGAATATAATATTTTAATTTTATCCACTTCATCTGTATTCCTTACACTGTATTTTAAGTGTCCCAAAAATTTGATTCCTCTTTTTCGACTTTTGTATTTGTGAAATTAGAAAAAAATTGATTTACCAGCTAGAATTTTTGTATAACTTTTACACGAGAGTCATAGGTGCCTCTAAGCTCCTTCATTTCTCAGAGTGACGCGACTTCTTGATTCAAAAATCCTGATACTAAATTTTATTTTTCTTTTTTTCACAAATAAAAAATTGGAGGGGGAATGAAGACATTTTGGGACCCACCCTGTAGATTTTTGTGTGGGATAATCATATGACAAAGATCTGCCAAGTTTCTTTAATCTGCAGACGCATATTTTGTCCAACAAAAAAAGTGTCATAATCGTTTTTTAGGATAAAAATTGCGTTTTTTGAGATTTTGAACAATGTTTTGGTATGATCTTATGTCATGTGGTCTACCACAGTTAAATTTGTTGGTTCATCAACAGTTTGAAGTATGCCAATTTGAGCCTGCCGATGTTTTTTTTGCCTGTTGATTTTTTTCCGACAGACAAAATTTTTTAAATCGATGAGACTCAATTTTGGTGTAGTTCAACTGTTTTATCTGCCAACGCGTGGCGGGATTGCCAACGCGTTTTAAGACGATAATATTTAACGTGTTTTGGGGCTGCCGCATACTTGGTCTATGCCTTTACCGCTGTATTGGTGTAAAGCCAACTTGTTTTTGATTCAAACATGGTCTGTCACAGTCTGACTTGTATCTACGATTGTTATTGCCGCTGCAAGATGCGATCATAGATATAAAACAGACGTTAGAACAGCCAACTTTATTATGTAGGGTTAATTACTATTAATAATGATGAAAAACTACTATTATACGGAATTATGTAATATTTGCTTGTACATGAAGACTTAAAATATATCTTTATGCACTAGTTTTCAAGATTTTTATTTTTTTAAATTATACCCCAACCAAAAAGTGTTTTAACTTTTTTTTTAGGATAAAAATTGCGTTTTTTAAGATTTTGACAATTTTTTTGGTATGGTCTTAGGCCATATGGTCAACTACAGTTAAATTTGTTGGTTCATCGATAGTTTAAAGTATGTCAATGCGAATACGGTAAAATATTTAAGAAAAAAATTGGTTCTTTATACATGCCTCAATATTAATAGGGTCAAGACATCTGACACCAGCATTTAATTTTTCATAATATACGTTGTTGTGTATATAGAAAAAGAAAGTTTATTTCCCTTTCTACAAATATGTAGCGGAAGTTTTTAATTTACTTTTATATGATAATCGCTTATAGTTACATACAATATATTGGAATCTAAAACAGAAAAAATGTTGTATGCAGAATAGTTTAAAACATGTTTTCTTAACTGAATATTTTTGTACCTCTTAAAGGGTGCAAAAATTTTGGTTTTGTGTAATTTTAAATGTTCTGTATACTCATTGCATGATTGTTCATAAATTCATTTTTTTTTTAAAGAATGGAGATATTTTTTAAAATATTGTTACAGTAAAATGGACTTTGTTTTAAAACAAATGTGGGCAAAAATTTTAGCAAGGTTTGTTTTACTGTGTTTTTTATGTTAAAAAATTTTCATCGTTCTTTAAAAAAACAAAAAAAACTTAGACATAAACAAAATATAAACGTTAATAAGTGTAGTTGCGCAAATAAAGAAAAAAAATATCTAAAAAATATTTAAAAAAGGTTCAGGGAATTTATTGGAACTAGGGACAGATTTGTTTTAATTTTGTCATTTTTTGCTCTGATCGAAAATAATATTTTAATTTTATCCTCTTCATCTGTATTCCTTACACTGTATTTTAAGTGTTCCAAAAATTTGATTCCTCTTTTTCGACTTTTGTATTTGTGAAACTAGAAAACATTCGATTTATCAGCTAGAATTTTTGTATACCTTTTACACCATAGTCATAGGTGCCTCTAAGTTTCAAAGCAACATAAATAAAACATTGAACATTTTCATTTGAAAAAAATATGATTTACTGAAAAATCTTGATGCAAAATTTTATTTTTCTTTTTTTCACAAATAAAAAATTTGAAGGGGGTATGAAGACATTTTGGGACCCACCCTGTAGATTTTTGTGTGGGACAATCATATGACAAAGATCTGCCAAGTTTCTTTAATCTGCAGACGCATATTTTGTCAAAAAAAGTGTCATAATCGTTTTTTAGGATAAAACTTGCGTTTTTTGAGATTTTGATTTTTTTTTTGGTATGATCTTATGCCATGTGGTCTACCACAGTTAAATTTGTTGGTTCATCAACAGTCTGAGGTATGCCAATATGAGCCTGCCGATGTTTTTTTGTCTGTTGATTTTTTTTCCAACAGACAAAATTTTTTAAATCGATGAGACTCAATTTTGGTGTAGTTCAACTGTTTTATCTGCCAACGCGTGGCTGGACTGCCAACGCGTTTTAAGACGATAATATTTAACGTGTTTTGGGGCTGCCGCATACTTGGTCTATGCCTTTACCGCTGTATTGGTGTAAAGCCAACTTGTTTTTGATTCAAACATGGTCTGTCACGGTCTGACTTGTACCTATGACTGCTATTGCCGCTGCAAGATGCGATCATAGATATAAAACAGATGTTAGAACAGCCAACTTTATTATGTAGGGTTAATTACTATTAATAATGATGAAAAACTACTATTATACGGAATTATGTAATATTTGCTTGTACATGAAGACTTAAAATATATCTTTATGCACTAGTTTTCAGACTTTTATTTTTAAAAATTACTCCCCAGCCAAAAAATGTTCTTTACAAAAACCAAAAAAAAAACTAGACATAAACAAAATATAAACGTTAATAAGTGTAGTTGCGCAAATAAGGAAAAAAATATCTAAAAAATATTTAAAAAAGGTCCAGGGAATTTATTGGAACTAGGGACAGATTTGTTTTAATTTTGTCATTTTTTGCTCTTATCGAATATAATATTTTAATTTTATCCTCTTCATCTGTATTCCTTACACTGTATTTTAAGTGTCCCAAAAATTTGATTCCTCTTTTTCGACTTTTGTATTTATGAAATTAGAAAAAAATCGATTTATCAGCTAGAATTTTTGTATAACTTTTACACGAGAGCATAGGTGCCTCTAAGCTCCTTTATTTCTCAGAGTGATGCGACTTCTTGATTCAAAAATCCTGATACTAAATTTTATTTTTCTTTTTTTCACAAATAAAAAATTGGAGGGGGAATGAAGACATTTTGGGACCCACCCTGTAGATTTTTGTGTGGGATAATCATATGACAAAGATCTGCCAAGTTTCTTTAATCTGCAGACGCATATTTTGCCCAACAAAAAAGTGTCAGCCGTTTTTTTAGGATAAAAATTGCGTTTTTTGAGATTTTGAACAATGTTTTGGTATGATCTTATGTCATGTGGTCTACCACAGTTAAATTTGTTGGTTCATCAACAGTTTGAAGTATGTCAATTTGAGCCTGCCGATGTTTTTTTTGCCTGTTGATTTTTTTCCAACAGACAAAATTTTTTAAATCGATGAGACTCAATTTTGGTGTAGTTTAACTGTTTTATCTGCCAACGCGTGGCGGGATTGCCAACGCGTTTTAAGACGATAATATTTAACGTGTTTTGGGGCTGCCGCATACTTGGTCTATGCCTTTACCGCTGTATTGGTCTAAAGCCAACTTGTTTTTGATTCAAACATGGTCTGTCACGGTCTGACTTGTATCTATGATTGCTATTGCCGCTGCAAGATGCGATCATAGATATAAAACAGACGTTAGAACAGCCAACTTTATTATGTAGGGTTAATTACTATTAATAATGATGAAAAACTACTATTATACGGAATTATGTAATATTTGCTTGTACATGAAGACTTAAAATATATCTTTATGCACTAGTTTTCAAGACTTTTATTTTTAAAAATTACTCCCCAGCCAAAAAATGTTCTTCACAAAAACAAAAAAAAAACCTAGACATAAACAAAATATAAACGTTAATAAGTGTAGTTGCGCAAATAAGGAAAAAAAATATCTAAAAAATATTTAAAAAAGGTCCAGGGAATTTATTGGAACTAGGGACAGATTTGTTTTAATTTTGTCATTTTTTGCTCTTATCGAATATAATATTTTAATTTTATCCTCTTCATCTGTATTCCTTACACTGTATTTTAAGTGTCCCAAAAATTTGATTCCTCTTTTTCGACTTTTGTATTTGTGAAATTAGAAAAAATTTGATTTACCAGCTAGAATTTTTGTATAACTTTTACACGAGAGTCATAGGTGCCTCTAAGCTCCTTTATTTCTCAGAGTGACGCAACTTCTTGATTCAAAAATCCTGATGCTAATTTTTTTTTTTACAAATAAAAAATTGGAGGGGGAATGAAGACATTTTGGGACCCACCCTGTAGATTTTTGTGGCGGACAATCATATGACAAAGATCTGACAAGTTTCTTTAATCTGCAGACGCATATTTTGTCCAAAAAAAAAAGTGTCATAATGGTTTTTTAGGATAAAAACTGCGTTTTGAGATTTCGAATTTTTTTTGGTATGATCTTCTGCCATGTGATCTACCACAGTTAAATTTGTTGGTTCATCAACAGTTTGAGGTATGCCAATTTGAGCCTGCCGATGTTTTTTTGGGTGTTGATGTTTTTTCTACAGACAAAATTTTTTAAATCGATGAGACCTAATTTTGGTGTAGTTCAACTGTTTTATCTGCCAACGCGTGGCGGGATTGCCAACGCGTTTTAAGACGATAATATTTAACGTGTTTTGGGGCTGCCGCATACTTGGTCTATGCCTTTACCGCTGTATTGGTGTAAAGCCAACTTGTTTTTGATTCAAACATGGTCTGTCACGGTCTGACTTGTATCTACGATTGCTATTGCCGCTGCAAGATGCGATCATAGATATAAAACAGACGTTAGAACAGCCAACTTTATTATGTAGGGTTAATTACTATTAATAATGATGAAAAACTACTATTATACGGAATTATGTAATATTTGCTTGTACATGAAGACTTAAAATATATCTTTATGCACTAGTTTTCAAGACTTTTATTTTTTAAAATTACTCCCCCAACCAAAAAGTGTGTTAACCTTTTTTTTTAGGATAAAAATTGCTTAAAAATTTTATGAAAATCGGTTCAGCGGTTTAAAAGCTATCGTGTTACGTACAGACACACCCACAGACAAACATCACGACGATATTGTTAAGATAGGTCAAAATACGCCCAAATAACATTTTCGGTGTTATCTAAAAAAAAAATTTTGTCGAAAATATTACCTTCTTTAGCCATTGCTGCGCGGGCTAGGAAGGTAAAACAAGAAAAACTCATTTATACAAATAGTTTGTTTTATTATTTTGTAAAATTTAAAAACTAAACAATCAAATATAGTAACACAGAGATTTTCATTAATGCAATGAAGAAAACGCACCATTTTGCCATAACTATGGAACTAAACATACGTCAAAATGCTGCCTTTTTCAGTTGGGAGAAGCTGTACACTATACTAAGATTTTAAAAAAATCCAACAAATTAAACAACACATTCAATCACCAATTCAAGATTTTTAAATCAAAACCAAAAGCATCATAAATTCACACGACTTCTGAATGATTTTAATTAATTAATTTTAATGAATTAATTTTGACTAACTAATTAAATTTAATTAATTAAAATTATTCACTATATAATAAATCTCAAATAAAATATGATGTAGTTAGATTTGAATTAACAACCTGATACACATTCTCACCACACGCTGATATAAAACCTAATAATTGTCTTTTTTCAGTCAGAATTACCCCAAAAAATTTTAATTGTTTTCAACGAATATAAACACAATTTCGTAGGGGTATATTCACGTTCACGTATTTTATTTAGTACGGATAAAATTCGTACTAAAAAAAACTTAGATTTCACTCACTCACAGTCCTCAACTGGTAATATGTAAAAAAAACTAGTTTATTATTTTTTAATTTTAATTTTTATCTTCTTTCTTTTCTTTGGATTCCTCTGTTGGTGGTTGTTGTTCTCCTTGTTGTTGGTTACTGCTGTCTCTTTCTGCGGCCATCTGCAAAAAAAAAGAAAAACATTAAAAAACTGAAAAATTAAACAGGTATCTATCCTAAAGTATTTATCTATGGTTAGATTAGGTGTGTGCTTAGACCAAATCCGTTAGAGCATAAATATATGTGTAAAAAATCGGAAAGTGAAGCACTCATGGTTTGCTTTGGAAACAATGGCAAATTTAAATTTGCAGACGCGAATTTTTAAGTGCGCATCCGTGTATTTTGACACACAGCTGCTATGTGGGTGGAGGCCATATTGACGTTTGGCGGTGTTTTGCTTCTGTCGTATAAAATTATGTTTTAGCTCACACATATACTATACTATAGTAGTGTGAGCTATGGTGATCCTAATTTTTTCGAGAAAAAAAAAGTTGCTCCGATTTCAAAAAATTTTATATATCTTTGCGTTTCAGATGATTTTGAAACTTTTTTGTTGCGCCGTCTGTCTGTCTGTCTGTCTGTAACGACCAACGCGCATAACTCAAAAACCGCTTGGCCGATTTTAATGAAATTTGGTACCTAGACTGGGTCTTGGCTCGAGATGGTCTCATTTAAAAATGAACAAAATCCACCGAACACAAACCAAATAAAAGGGTGGGGGTAGATTTCAAAAATTAGAGTTTATGTGAAAATATGGCGTGTGTGATATCAAACGAAAGGTAATTGAGTTTGCTGTTGAACAAAATACATTTTAATTTATTTAAAAAAAGGGTGGGGGTATATTTTAAAAATTAGAGTTTAAGTGAAAATATGGCGTGTGTGATATCAAACGAAAGGTAATTGAGTCCGGAGTTTAACAAAATACATTTTAGTTTTTGTTTTTTTAAGGGTGGGGGTAGATTTCAAAAATTTGAGTTTAAGTCAAAACATGGCTTGTGTGGTATCAAACAAAAGGTAATTTAGTCCGGAGTTGAATAAAATATATTTCAGTTTTTAGTTATATTAGCTCACACGTACACTATAACTATAGTACCTAGTGTGAGCTTAGGGGCCCATATATTGGCAGAGTATTTTTTCTGTGAAAAATGGGAAATAATTTACGTAAAACATATGCAGTTTGTGGAAAAATGGGAGAAGTAAGGGAGTGCCATTTAATAGGTAAGTACTTGTATTTTTCTTTATAATTTGTTAATAAAGTTACATTGGTTTGAAGATGTCATTAAACGCTTCATGGTGTTAACGATAAATGTGCACAATTAATTTTAGAAAAACTACAAATTTAATCCGTAATTTGATAAATTTTCACCCGACAGGGCACTCAACAGATAAACAGCAAAATAATATAAAAAATATGAACCTTTTTAATAAAATTAAGAAAACAAAATAATGTAGGAAATATGAATAAAAAAATTTAGTTTTTTTTTGGGTCCTCTACCAAATGGCTTGTTATCTCAAACGCAACTTTTTTTTAGGAAAACTCATTTACTAAGCAAAAATATATATTTCTTAATTTTATTTATTAAGAAAAGTATTAACAAACATTTTCAAGTTGAATTAGGTCTGGATGGGGTATGGCCAAACAAAAACAAGGCACATTTTGCACATTTTTTAAAGCATATTATACATTATGGTATAAGGTGTTTCGGTATTTTTGAACGAAGGTCTACTGCAATTATTTAAAAAATAGAAAAAAATTATAAATGCAAAAGTTGTAGGCTTTATCCTATTCCATCAAAAAAAGTTATAAAAAAACACAAACATTGTAAATCTCTTACGGAACATCCTACAAATTAATATGTTAATGATTTAACTTAAAAAAATAGATATTTTCTTTCTAAACTCAAAAATATATGATAAACTGCCATTTGGTAAAACCACTGTTAAAATATTAGCATCTACAATTTCTAGCGGTTTGGGACCTACTCTACATTTCTTGAAAATAGGTACCCTATTTTCTATTTCTTGAAATAAGTGCAGTAGACCTTTGTGGAAATATACCAAAACACCCTGTACATCTAGTAACACAGAAAACTTAAGTATACTCGATGATATACTTTAAATACCTATTCCGAGCTCAAACATTTAAAAAAACTCAACATTACAGAGTAAAAGAATCAAATTCATGAAAAAGTCCTGCTCAATTAGACTTTTTCAGAACTAACCACGGATGACCAAAACAACTAATTAACATAAAAAACGCAAAAAACATAAGAATAATAAAATAAAAGGCAAAAAAGCCCCACTTTATTCAGACTTTCTCAGAGGCAACAAACTAATAATAAACTAAAAGGAACTCAAAATTCAAGACTAGGAAAAATATTGAAAATTTGCACACTTATTCTATGACTGAAGTTTCTTCATTGGGGAAAATATGAAAAATATGAAGGTTTTTCTAAAAATATGAAGTTTTATGAAGTCTGAAAAAAAATATGAACATTTTCATAAAATATGAAGGTGTTGAGATCCCTGAGCCCCGACCTTAAATTTTTCATAACTGACTAATAATGTAGTGACGTAACGGAGTTTCAAAACTGACGCATGCGCAGTTACCGAAATCCGGTCTACCCGAAAAAGGAACATTAAGAATTAAAGGGGTCCTGGCAAAGAAGATATATCAACAAGAAGCGAAATACTGTCACTCAAAGCATTGTTCATATGGGAAACAAATATGTGACGTCACGCTTGGACCAAATGACACTAATGCAGTTATATTACACTGAGAAAAATTTTGTGTAACTGTGGTTTGTGGTGCATTTTTATTACACGAAGAAAAAAATCAAATTAAAGGGACATTAAACCTGTATAATCATATAACTGTGGTAATAGAAAATCGTCCCGTTTTAACTTTTTATATGATTGTTTGCAAAAACGGTTATATATTTTTATCGAGAAAAATCGGTTACGGAATTAAACAGCAAAAATAATAAGTAAAAAATAACCAATAATTATTGTAATATTTATAAAAATCTAATTAATATTATATTGTTTAAAGATTCTTTCCGGCCATTTTAAATTTAAAAATTATGAGAAAAAGGAAAAAAAGGGGATTGACAATAAAACAAATTTTGTTAAAGTAGAGATTTTTATAAAACGTTTTGAATCTCCGTTATATGTTTTTATTGTTTTAGAAACAGGAACAAACCAAACCACAATTGGGAGAAAATACAAGTAATCGCTATTTACGTTACTAGGCCTGTAAACATAGTTTCCGGTCGTACAGTGTCGTACGTATTTTTTTTAAACCGGTTCAAAACAGCACAAACACAACCAACATGTAAATAATAATTTTTTTAAAACGAGATGAAACACTACATGCTACTCTACATGTAGTTAGTAAAGTACTTTCTTAATAAAAATAGATTTTCCGGTCTCTTTGTTCTTTTTCCGTTCCTTTTGAAAACGGAAAATTATCCAAAAAGAAAAAAATATACGCAAAGTAGGTACTTGTTTTCCAGTCGGTTTAAAAAAAAATTCATTGCAGCTAAAATATGCAAAATATTTGTGTTTATAAAGCAAATTCTAATATAGAAATAAATTAGGTGGTCTCAGGCGGGGGCAAACGCAATTTTTTTTCCAGAGAACTTCAAAAATATGAGGCACATTCTAGTGTATTACACACCTACAAGCAATTCTTTTATGTCAACATAAAGAAAATTTCCACTAGACACTAGAGAAATGGATTAGTTCGATAAAATGTTTTGAAGTCAGCCGCGGTTCGTGTCGGTGGCGAGCTGAAGACGCACATTATAAATACCGGTACAAACCTTATTAAAACTCGTTCCTCGAACTCATAGAATAGAACTCATAGAATGCTAGACCAGTTGAAAGGGATAACAAATATATTTATAGGCCAAAGTGAAACATGCATCCCTGTATAGAGGAGGTGGTTCCATTATTCAAATAAACAAATAAGGTTACCATTCAAACAAAGTAAATTACAGGGATTCCTGACAATATTTTTGGTTCATATGTTTGTTGTGAAGTTTTGAATTTTTTTTTTGGTGTAAAACATATAACAAAACAATTTGTTTTAAAAAACGTACTTCTGCAGAAAAGAACTCATCGACTATTTTTGTTTGGTCCATAGAAAACTCTATTTTCTTTCTCTTTAAGAATCACCAAAATTATCTTTCCTTTACTTTTATTTCTTTTTTAAACCAATGCACCGGAAAAAGACGAAACTGTTCTTCTTACAAACTCTTACCAGATTAATTATACACGACCAAATATGGATATATAACAAGCGGTGATCACTTTAACTTGTGCTTCCAGCATTTATTTTGCTACTCCTTCGTTTTCCTTTATTAAACCAGTGCGAGAGAAAAAAACAAAACTATTCTCGATTACAGTCCCTAACTAAAACAAAGGAATTAGAAAGATCTCGCAATCGTCTAGGCCCGCGTAAAGTATCTTATTTTGTTCTTCTTTTGTTAAACTGATGCGAGAAAAAGAGACAAAACTATTCTTGATTAGATTGTAGTCCCTTTGGACCCATTAGTATTTTGTAAAGGGTCAATGCGGCGTTTTTGACCTGTCTCTTTACGGTTCGGAATTGTTTTCGTGTTTTTTCTTAAAATATATTTTCGATCTGGACTCAAAATTAATCTTAAAAGACTTTAAAATGGTGTGGGAGTGTATTTTGTGCTAAAATCTCGACCATCTTAATCCAGAAGTTTCGTTTTACAAGTAAGTTAAATAACTTGTTTGACCTTCAAAACAAAACAAAGACCAGTGCCGTAGAAATCAATATAAAATCAGACAAAAAATTTTTGGGTATTATATAAATAATTATTTATTTGTTAAAAGTGTTTAAACATAAGTTTAGTTAAAAATGTACAGGGTGTCCCAAGTTTTGGTGTTTTGATACTTTTAACTGAACTACGAGCCTTATCTTATTAATATGGAAAGTAATTTTTTTATGTATACCTTTTTTATTTAACCGTTTTTTTTTGTGTAAACAGTTTTTTTAGATTTGGAATGAGGCAAGGTTGGGTTAGTCCTTTTTACCTACTCTGAATTTTTAACGTTGTCTAACCTAAAATAAAATACACTAAGCTAAAAGCATCCTAATCAAACATCTAATTGTCAATGGGTATCTATTCAGCTGTAAACTAAATTAAATTGCTTGTTTTAATAAGTTAGGTATTTACTTTTAATAAATAAATATTTTGCCGCCGTCACTGGTAAATCGATCGACCATAAAGAATAAACATACGTCTACTGTGTGTCGCACAGCGTTGCCATCGTCTTTCCAAAAAATATTTCTATTCTTTTCCAACTTATTGAAGCATCTAGGGGTCAAATCGAATTGTTTTGATGAATGAATTTTTGCCGCGGTTCCTGGTCTCCTCCGGTTAATACGTTAATGGTGTAAAACAAAAATTGCACAATTTTTTCTTTGAGTGTAATAGCACTGCATTACTGTCATTCACGTTTTGTCGCTTCTTGTTGATATATTTTCTTTGGTCCTGGCTTCAAACACCATGTGTAAGAATACATGTGTATCGCAAAGTAAAACAGTCACAGATAACAAAAAAGTCGATAGAGTAGAAATAAATTATTCAGTGTATAGGAATTTTTAAAAAAGTGATTTTTTTTTTAAAACACTTTAAAGATTAGAAATGTTTTTTACCTTTTTGTAGACCATTTCGAATAATTTCAACGACTGTTGCTGCAAGTTCGTGACTGCTTTCCTGATTTCTTCGGGATCCATGTCGTCTTTTTTGGCAAGCATTTCTCTGACTTTGGCGAGTTCCTCTTGAAGTTTGTTGCGTTCTTCTTCTGGTAGTTGGGCCTGCAATACAAAGCAATTTAAAATTTCTTCAATTTTGAAGTATTAACAATTTAAAAAAAAATATTATGAAACTTGGCACACACATACCTTGTATTCCTCCATTTTAGTCTCTGTGTCGTGGACAATGCCTTCTGCTTGATTAACTGCCTCAACTCTGTCTTTTTTGACTTTGTCTTGTTGTGCGTATTGTTCGGCGTTTTTGACCATGTTTTCGATTTCGTCTTTGCTTAAGCCTCCCGATGATTGAATGACAACTGAAAAAATAAACAAAAATAAGCAAAAAAACAGTCTACAATAATTGCAAAATTTTGTTTATCTATTTATAAATTATTATCTGTGGTTCTGATGACGTTTACCTCGGCAAACTATAAAAAGAATAAAGATATCTACAAAACATAATAGATATTTAATTTTATGACAATCTATGACACTTTTAACAGTACACTTACTCTGTTGTTCTTTGCCAGTGCCCTTATCCCTTGCCGACACGTGAACGATACCGTTCGCGTCAATGTCAAAGGTCACTTCGATTTGTGGCACACCTCTGGGCGCCGGCGGAATGCCCACCAACGAGAATTGTCCCAGCATTTTGTTATCGTTGGCCATTTCACGTTCTCCTTGGCATACCTAGTAATAAACAAGAGAAATCGTTGGTTACAAACGTTACAAGCTACAGAAAATGTGACTTTAAATTGTTAAAAATATTTTGGTTACTGACGTTACACATATCTTGGTTACTAGCGCTACAAAAATTTCTTCAACTGGTGGTTTTGGTGAGAAACATCGTTACTATTTTAACAAATATTTTAGTTACTATTGGTAAAAATATTTTGGCTACTCTCGTTACAAATATTCTGGTTACTGACGTTACAAATATTCTGGTTACTGACGTTACAAATATTCTGGTTACTGACGTTACAAATATTCTGGTTACTGACATTACAAATATTCTGATTACTGACGTTAAAAATGTCTTGCTTACTAGCGCTACAAAAATTCTATCGGCTGGTTGTTTTTGTTACAAATATTGTTACTATTGTAACAGATATTTTAGTTACTGTTGTTATAATTATTTTAGTTACTGTCGTTACAAATATTTTAGTTACTAACGTTACAAATATCTTGGTTACTAGAGCTACAAAAATTCTATCGGCTGGTTGTTTCTGTTACAAATATTGTTACTAGTGTAACAAATATTTTGGTTAATAGTTTTACATATATTTTGGTTACTATTGTTACACATACAGGCTGTTTCACGAACATCGAAACAAAGGCCTTTTTGGCTACAAAAATTTCATCAACTGGTGGTTTTGGTGAGAAACATCGTTACTATTTTAACAAATATTTTAGTTACTATTGGTAAAAATATTTTGACTACTCTCGTTACAAATATTCTGGTTACTGACTATTTGTAAATATTCTGGTTACTGGCGTTACAAATATTCTGGTTACTGACGTTACAAATATTCTGATTACTGACGTTAAAAATGTCTTGCTTACTAGCGCTACAAAAATTCTATCGGCTGGTTGTTTTTGTTACATACTATTGTTATAAATATTTTAGTTACTGTCGTTACAAATATTTTAGTTACTAACGTTACAAATATCTTGGTTACTAGAGCTACAAAAATTCTATCGGCTGGTTGTTTCTGTTACAAATATTGTTACTAGTGTAACAAATATTTTGGTTAATAGTTTTACATATATTTTGGTTACTATTGTTACACATACAGGCTGTTTCACGAACATCGAAACAAAGGCCTTTTTGGCTACAAAAATTTCATCAACTGGTGGTTTTGGTGAGAAACATCGTTACTATTTTAACAAATATTTTGACTACTCTCGTTACAAATATTCTGTTTACTGACGTTACAAATATTCTGGTTACTGACGTTACAAATATTCTGGTTACTGGCGTTACAAATATTCTGGTTACTGACGTTACAAATATTCTGATTACTGACGTTAAAATGTCTTGCTTACTAGCGCTACAAAAATTCTATCGGCTGGTTGTTTTTGTTACAAATATTGTTACTATTGTAACAGATATTTTAGTTACTATTGTTATAAATATTTTAGTTACTGTCGTTACAAATATTTTAGTTACTGACGTTACAAATATCTTGGTTACTAGAGCTACAAAAATTCTATCGGCTGGTTGTTTCAGTTGCAAATATTGTTACTAGTGTAACAAATATTTTGGCTAATAGTTTTACATATATTTTGGTTACTATTGTTACACATACAGGCTGTTTCACGAACATCGAAACAAAGGCCTTTTTGGCTACAAAAATTTCATCAACTGGTGGTTTTGGTGAGAAACATCGTTACTATTTTAACAAATATTTTAGTTACTATTGGTAAAAATATTTTGACTACTCTCGTTACAAATATTCTGGTTACTGACGTTACAAATATTCTGGTTACTGACGTTACAAATATTCTGGTTACTGACGTTACAAATATTCTGGTTACTGGCGTTACAAATATTCTGGTTACTGACGTTACAAATATTCTGATTACTGACGTTAAAAATGTCTTGCTTACTAGCGCTACAAAAATTCTATCGGCTGGTTGTTTTTGTTACAAATATTGTTACTATTGTAACAGATATTTTAGTTACTATTGTTATAAATATTTTAGTTACTGTCGTTACAAATATTTTAGTTACTAACGTTACAAATATCTTGGTTACTAGAGCTACAAAAATTCTATCGGCTGGTTGTTTCAGTTGCAAATATTGTTACTAGTGTAACAAATATTTTGGCTAATAGTTTTACATATATTTTGGTTACTATTGTTACACATACAGGCTGTTTCACGAACATCGAAACAAAGGCCTTTTTGGCTACAAAAATTTCATCAACTGGTGGTTTTGGTGAGAAACATCGTTACTATTTTAACAAATATTTTAGTTACTATTGGTAAAAATATTTTGACTACTCTCGTTACAAATATTCTGGTTACTGACGTTACAAATATTCTGGTTACTGACGTTACAAATATTCTGGTTACTGACGTTACAAATATTCTGGTTACTGACGTTACAAATATTCTGGTTACTGACGTTAGAAATATTCTGATTACTGACGTTAAAAATGTCTTGCTTTCTAGCGCTACAAAAATTCTATCGGCTGGTTGTTTTTGTTACAAATATTGTTACTATTGTAACAGATATTTTAGTTACTATTGTTATAAATATTTTAGTTACTGTCGTTACAAATATTTTAGTTACTAACGTTACAAATATCTTGGTTACTAGAGCTACAAAAATTCTATCGGCTGGTTGTTTCAGTTACAAATATTGTTACTAGTGTAACAAATATTTTGGCTAATAGTGTTACATATATTTTGGTCACTATTGTTAGACATATTTTGGTTACCAACGTTACAAATATTTGGGTTACTAATGTTACAGATATTTTTGTACTTTTTTTCACATTTTACCTAAGCATGTTTTTACCTTAATTTCTACTTGAGTTTGACCATCAGCCGCTGTAGAAAAGACCTGCGACTTTTTGGTGGGGATAGTTGTGTTGCGAGTGATCAATCTGAAAAAAAATAATAAATTGTAAAAGTTATGGTTCTAAAAGAAAAATTAGTTATTTTTCAAAATTTTTAATATTTTTATTTCCTACCGAGTAAATACACCACCCAACGTTTCGATACCAAGAGACAAGGGAGTGACATCTAGAAGGAGTACGTCTGTGACGTCACCAGCTAAAACACCACCCTGTACAGCTGCGCCGACAGCTACAGCTTCGTCAGGATTCACAGCTCTGCTTGGTTGTTTGCCAAAGATCTCTTGAACAGTCGATTGAACCTAAAAAAAATTTATGGGAATTGAAGAATTTGTCTTCTACCAATTTGTAAAATAAGACAACCCCACAAGGCAAAAAAAGAGTAAGGTAAAATATACAGTTTTTGATAGCTTAAAATTTCAGATCAGATGTGATGTTTTATGAATCTTGTTTTTTTTGTGGGGTGTGTAATTTTTGGGGGATTATTTTGGTACCTTGGGCATACGAGTCATTCCTCCTACAAGCAAAACTTCTCCAACATCTGCTTTGGAGACTTCAGCATCCTTTAGAGCCTTTTGGCAGGGAGCTATGGTCCTCTTGATAAGGTCAGCTACCAGACTTTCAAATTTGGAACGACTGAGTTTCAAATTCATGTGTTTAGGTCCTAAAAAATTAATTTATTAATAAAATGTTATGTTTTGTCTATCTAGATTTCTTATCTGTGAATCTTTTTTTAGGTAAAGCCTACTGAAACCATAGACAAAGATAGATAGATAGATATTAGTTAAAAATTTACCTGATGCATCCATGGTGAGATAAGGCAAGTTAATATCAGTCTGCAAAGAACTGGACAGCTCACATTTAGCCTTCTCAGCAGCTTCTTTCAACCTTTGCATGGCCATTTGGTCTTTTGTGATGTCAAGTCCTTGTTCCTTTAAGAAAAAAACAAAATAATAAATAAATAAGTTCTTAGTGTATTTAAATAAAGATTCAAATTTTAATAATTCTATACCTTTTTGAATTCAGAGACCAAATAGTTGACCAAAACATTATCAAAATCTTCACCACCTAGGAAAGTGTCTCCATTTGTAGACTTCACTTCAAAAACTCCTTTTTGGATTTCTAAGATGGAAATATCAAACGTACCGCCACCCAAGTCATACACAGCAATTCTAAAAAAAAAGTCACGAAATTTCTTTAAAAAATATTTTTACTTTTTCAAAAAGAAATATTTTTTTCCTTAATGGTTTAGCAAGTTCCTCACCAAATTTCAGGATGAAGAAATGACAAGTTCATGTTGAAAACAAAAAAAATTCATGTAAAAAAATCCAAGTATGTGAAAATGATATTCCGTAAAAAGAATTGAGATAAAAGTAAAGCCAAGTTCTCCAATACATATTTTAAAATGAAAGGTTCTTACTGGTTTGGAAATGTTTTTTAAACTTTGCTATTACAGCCAAACTTCTTTATGTTCAATTTAGCACTGTCCCTAAGAGTTATTTGCAGCTGTAATAGCAAGTTTAGAAAAGTATTTCCAAACTGGCTTTTTTTACATGAAATATTTTTGTTATGATTTCACTCCTTTTTTAAAGGATTTGGATAATATTTAAGTTTTGAAGTTGTAAAATATGTGGAATATTGTTCAAAACTTTTGCAATGTCATTTAAAATTTTGAGGTTTTTTATTTTTTTTATTTTTATTATTTTTCCTATCATAGTTCCTATCAGCTCTCCAAAGCTCAGATCTCTAGCGTTTCTGGAAGTGGGCAATGTTATACATAACTTTAAATTTATAGGAGATGTAAGTAAATTAAAATTTTGGTATTTTTAAATATTTTCCTATAGATTTATCACAGTTCCTATCAGTCTTCCAAAGCTCAGTTCTCTAGTGTTTCTGGAAGTGGGCAATGTTAATTTTACATAACTTTACATTTCTAGGGGAGGTAAGTAAATTAAAATTTTGGGGTTTTTTAATTTTTTCTATAGTTTTATCATAGTTTCTATCGGCCTTCCAAAGCTCAGCTCCCTAGTGTTTCTGGAAGTGTAGGTACAATATTATTTTTACATAACTTTACATTTATAGGGAAGGAAAGTAAATTAACATTTTGGGGTTTTTCAATTTTTTCCTGTAGTTTTATCGTAGTTCCTATCAGTCTGCCAAAGCTCAGCTCTCTGGCATTTCTGGAAGTGGACAATGTTACTTTTACATAACTTTACATGTATAGGGGAGGGAAGTAAATTATAATCTTGGGCGAGTTTTTAATTTTTTCCAAAGCTTTGGTCATAATTTCTATCAGTCTGCCAAATTTCAGCTTTGTAGCATGTCTGGAAGTACAGTGGAATTTTGATGATCTATAAAGAGTGAGTGGTAATTTCAACGTTTTTTGAAATTTTGTAACTACTTTATGGAAGTCTATGAAACTTGGAGGGGTTGATAAGTCTATGAAGATCTATGACTGTGCAAAGTTTGAGTTTCGTAGCTCATTCGGAAGTAGATTTTTAGATAGGTCAAATATGAGCTGAATAAAAAAAATTTAAAAACATTTTTTTTTCAAAATGCCATTTTGTTTAAAAAAAAAAAAACTATTCAACATATTGGTGCAAATAGTTCTCGAGATATTTTAATTTTTTTAAGTACATGTTTGAGCCAAATTTGCAGTTTTTTTTTATTTTAAACCTTTAATATAAAAAAAACCTACTAATCATAAAAATTTTAAAATTAAATAAATGTACTAAAATTTATCAAAACCGGTAAAATGGTCTGTCAAACCTCCACTTTTTTTTTTGTTGATTGCATTGGAAATGACCCTAAAGACAAGAAAGATTTGATAATCTACCACAAAACATTAAACCTCTTCATGTATTTAAAAAATATACAAAACAATATTTTCAGAAATTAAATTAAAATAAAGTGAAAGTTGGACCACTAGGTTTTATTTGGCTTCAGTTGTTTATATTATTTTTATTATTATTATTATGAATTAGTTTTCCCTATGATAGACAATAAATTTGTTGGGAAATAAATTGAATTATCTTACATTCTGTCATCAGTTTTGTCCATTCCATATGCCAAAGCAGCTGCAGTGGGTTCATTAATGACTCTCAACACATTCAAACCAGAAATTTGTCCAGCATCTTTTGTAGCCTGTCTCTGTGAATCATTAAAATAAGCTGGTACAGTCACCACAGCATTTTTAACCTTGGTGTTCAAGTAGGCTTCTGCAGTTTCTTTCATTTTGATAAGGACAAACGCTCCAATTTGACTTGGAGAGTACATTTTGCCGTCTGAACCCTGAACCCATGCATCACCATTGCTTGCACGTACAATTTTGTAAGATACATTGTTCCTAAAAGAGATTTTTTTAGTAAGAATAAATAAAAAATTATAAATATATTTGAAAAAAAAAATTACCACTTATTGATAGGGAATTATAGTCAGAGGGGTCCAAATTTTGTTTAAAATACTTTGCAATACATTGATATACTTTAAGATACTATAAAATACTTTGAAATACATTAAAATAGTTAATACATTGAAATCATCTGAAATACTTTGTAATAGTTTGAAAAAAACAAAAAAAAATGTATTTTACACATAGGTGTACAATTATAGTCTATTATTTTTTTTAGTTTAAGTAATTCTTTATTTACTTTTAAGAATTATTTTTCTTAAAGTACATCCATATTTAAGAAAACCTAAATGCTTGATTTAAAAAACAGTTTTTTGTTTTTTAAATACTGATTCTCTTTTCAAACTTAGATATTAAGAAATATAAAATATTATTGAAAAGCAGGTGATATCATTTTTTTATCATGTTTTGTAAATTTTATATAAAAGAAAATTCTGTGTAGTTTTCAAACACTTACATATCTTTTTTGACTTCAGCATCTTCAAACCTTCTTCCAATCAACCTCTTAGTAGCATAAAATGTGTTCTGGGAGTTGGTAACAGCCTGTCTTTTGGCTGGCATGCCCACTAGACGTTCCCCATCCTTTGTGAAAGCAACTACAGAAGGTGTGGTACGAGAGCCCTCAGCATTCTCGATAACTTTGGCTTGTTTGCCCTCCATGACAGCCACACATGAATTGGTTGTGCCCAAATCAATACCAATGACTGCACCTTTGACACCTTCAGATTTGAAGCGAAGTTGGTCATATTTAGGGCTGAGATGAAGGCCTGGAGTGATGTTCTTTAAAGAGAAATTAAATGTTTTTTAGGTTTACTATTGAATAAGGTCTTAACAAACATAATTTTATATAAAATGACCTTTGATCTCCTATAACCTGGATTTAAAAAGTATTTTACATGAATACCAAGATTTAATTTTATGGAATATTCTGGACTATGAACTTTGCTTAAAAGAAATTTAAATCACCATGAAAATCTATACAAACCAACTCTTATCTGTGACGCAACTTAACCTCAAAAAAGAGTTTTTTCCAACCCGTTTTTTTCGTATTTGTACACAATATATTTAACATTTTAATATATAGCACCAACGTTTAGACTTTCTACATTATTCTAGTATATAAAACATTCTTCAAGTACTCTTGGTTTTGTAGGCAAAACGATTATAAAACGTCCTTTAGCCGTGATGCAATTCTAACCTCACTTTGTTTAAAACGCAATTTTCTACACCTTCAAAATAGAAAACTAGACATTATTATACATGAATTTAAACCTTGGAATTTCCTCGTTAATACAAAATATAAATCAAGCCTTAAAAATGATTATTTTAGGTGTAAAATTAATTATAAAAAGGGCTCACCTGGTTGAGTAACTGGCTGAAATTCTTGACGGTGGGCAGTCTGGAGCACTGTTTGAAAATTCGCGAAGCGGACAACATTTTTCTGCGGTTTTTCGCGTGTTAATTTCCTCGATTCGAGCGTGCGAAAAGTGTTTCTTTACTCACGTGTGAGCACCGCAGCGGAAAAGTGACAGCGGACGTCGTGACGGAAAATTTTTATCTATTTTCCGACAGTGACGTCTGTAGACGTATTCATTTCGAACCTTAAACTCACTGGGTTAGTTCTGTATCACGTGATCTTTGAAGCAATTTATTAATAAGGCCCATGTGATTATATGACCCAGGTGAACTCGGGTTAAAATTTTAATTTATCATTTTCTGGAATGTTCATATGTTTATCTTGTAACCAAATTTCTAATCTCTGCCTTCAATCAACTAACCAGGTTCTTATCAATGGCGCGTAACCCAACTTTTTAAGAATAAATTTTTATTATTTTTTTTATTTTAAAATGGTGTTTAAAATTTAAATAAAAAAAGAAATAACTCCAATGATTCTTATTCTATCAATTTGGTGTTCTGTACTATCAATAGGGGTGATCAAGTACTGACTTTGGGTAAACTTTAAAATCAAAGTTATTTCCATACTCTTTTTGTCAACCCCTAGGGAATTTCTAATTGGTCTTCTCTAAAAGAATAGAGTCCAATCTCTAGAACCAGTGCAATTTTTTTTTCTAGCAGTAGTCTTAAAATGTCAAAAAAATTTGTAAAACTCTGGCGAGTAGGCTGTATCTCATATAGTAAAGGCCTAAAAATCCAAGAAGCTGTCGCAGCACTACACAAGAACTCAGCAACAAGAGGTGATGCTGATACATTGCTATGTTTAGAACATACACCAGTTTACACTGTTGGAATCCGTACCAATCAGTATACTAAGGAAGAAGAAAGTGCACTTAGAGAGAAGGGTAGGTCACAAATTTTATTTCTTGTTCAGATGAACACTTTTTTTATTTTGTTCTGCCCATTATCTTTATTTATTCTTCATTTGATATCTTATTCTATTTTCTAGTGTGACAGACCATCTTACCAATTTTTTGATACATTCAGTTTATTCCTAAAGTGGATAAAAAATACCAAACTGATAAAGTAATTTTTTTAAATAATTAAATTTTAAAAATCAAAAAAACTGCAATTTTGATTTCATATGAAAAAATGGCCCAAACCCTGCAGCCAAATGTCTTTATTTTATTATTGATTTAATTTAATATCTTTACTCTAGTTTCTGAAGTAAATATAATAACTTTAAACTACTCTTTTGTAGGAGCTGATTTTCACAAAACCAACAGGGGTGGCCTAATCACATTTCATGGACCAGGGCAGCTTGTAGTATATCCCATATTAAATCTGAACAAGTTTAAGCCAAGTATGAGATGGTATGTGTGTCAAATTGAGAAGACTATCATTGATTTATGTGAGAAATATGGTTTGATAGCTGAAACTTCACCTCATACTGGAGTATGGGTTAATGATAATAAGGTACCTAAGATAAACTCTTTTTTCATATATCTTTCTTCTACACCATCCATGCAATCTTTTTCAATGTCTGATGTTTTTCTAGGTAAAAAAATAAATACTTTTTTTAACAATTTTTTTTTACAGATTTGTGCAGTTGGTATCCATGGATCCCACTTCATTACAACTCATGGACTAGCGCTAAACTGCAATACCGATCTTACTTGGTTCAACCATATAGTGCCATGTGGTATAGTTGGTAAAGGAGTAACTAGTTTAACCAAAGAGATAGACAGAGAAGTGAATATTACAGAAGTTTTGCCAAAGTTTTTGGACAGTTTTCAAAAAGTTTTTGAATGTAATTTAGTTGATATTAAGAGTGATGAAGTTACAAATATTTTAGGTTATATTAAGAGAAAAGAAGGAGAAGAAGAATTTAGATTGACTGTTTAAAAAATTAAATATATTAGGATTTGACAAAGCACACTTATAATCTCTTCTAGGTAAAAAATAAAATGTATGTTTTTAAGAAATATGTTATACATACAGGGTCTTTTTTTAAAGCCAAGGGTAACCTGTGACATAGGGCTGTGGAGAGGGCCAGCTCTTTACAAATGGCAACACTGCATCAGGTGTCAGCACAGGTTTCCAAAAGATGGCATGAGTTGGCAAGGCCTTTAAACATTTCTCCTTTAGTTTTCAGTGATTGCATTGACTTCTATACCCTTTCAGGGCTTTTTTCAACTCAATGAGTGATTGTAACTTCATATACCTACTTGTTGTTTATAAGTAATTGAAATTTGTAACTGTATCTGCAGTAGATACCTACTAGAGTCCCTGTATGTTGACATATTTGGATATCTCAATATACAGGGACTCTAATAGCACAAAAAATATATAGCCTGCTATAGACTATATTTTTTGTGCTAATAGGTAGGTATAACTTAGAGACAAGACGCTAGCGCTACCAAGTCCACTTTCAATCCCTGACTTCGCATGCGCAGATCTACCAATATTATTTACCTCATGTCTTAGAATAGATGAATACAGGGTGATTTTCACTTGAATGATTCTAACCACATGAAAATAGAAAGTTTCAAAAACCTAATCAAATCTAACCAAACCGAACCAATAATTTTTTTCAAAAAAAAAACTTTCCTGACTTCCTGCCTGGGATCCTAGAGGATGTGAATCTGAACCGAACCTAACTAAACTGAACCAAACCTAACCAAACCAAACTAAACTACAACACATACTGCTAATTAGGTTTAGTTGGGTAGGGTTAGGTTTGGATAGGTTCGGTTCGGTACGGTCCGTTTCGGATTCACATCTTCTAGGATCCCAGGTAGGTTTTTTTTTAAATATTGGTTTAGTTTGCTTTGGTTCCGTTCGGTTAGATCTGATTAGGTTTTGTTAGGTTAGGTTTTTGAAACTTTCTATTTTCATGTGGTTAGAATCATTCAAGTGAAAATCACCCTGTACATCTATTCTAATACATGAGGTAAATAATATTGGTAGATCTACGCATGCGAAGTCAGGGATTGGAAGTGGAATTGGTAGCGCTAGCGCATTGTGTTGTACAACGCCCTTAGCGTCTTGTTAACTTAGAGTCCCTGTATGTTGACATATTTGGTCCAAATATGTCAAGATACAGGGACTTTAGTCTCAGAAGAGTTACACCACAGAACACCAAAGCGACCACATGACAGATAAACCATTGCTCTTATGGGTATCGAATTCGTGACGTCACTTGACACTAACCCAACATTTTACACTGAGAGAAGAAGAACGAAACTTTACACGGAAAAAAAATTATATTTACCTTGTAAGACAAGAAAGTCGTAAATTATTTAATTTGAAAAGAAACGAATAGTTATATCATATGTATGCTTTATTATAATAATAATCTAAGAATATATACAGAGGATTTTAAAATTTGTGATTCATAAAAACAAATTAAATTTGGTTTAAAAAACGTAAAAAGTTAAAAAGCTATAATAATTACGTCATTGGTATGCTTTATTATATTAGATACTTAAATAATTACATACAGGATGTCCGAAAAGTCCTAATATACACAATAACTGTTATTGTATTATGTTGATTAAAAAAATGCATTATAAAGTTTTTATTTGTCACGACTAATTTATTTCAGTTATTAATATTAGAATATGTACAGGGCGTCCCCAAATTCTTATGTACACACATATATAAATACAAAAAATGCATTTTTTTAAATAATATATACCTATTATATATAAAATTACATCTTTTTAAACTAATATAATACCTATTAATATAAAAATTAATGTCCACAGATTGAGTTCGGGTAAGGTATAAATGACCAAAAAATTTCGATTCAGATTCTGATTTTCTGGGAATTGCGCCTGCTTGATCTCAAACTAAGATGTTAAAAAATGAGCCAAATCAATTAATATACAGGGTAGTTTAGTATGCTGATTTGATGATGTAAGGTATAAATTACAAAAATTGTGTGATTATCTGGAAAATGCGCCTGCTTGGTCTGAAACTAAGATGTTAAAAAAATGGATCAAATTAATTAATCTACAGGGTGGTTTAGTAGGCTGATTTGATAAAAAGTGTTAAGAGTAAAATACCCTTGTTTTAAAAGATATCGGAAAATCTGTCGTAACTTTTAATTATAAACAACTTTTTTTAATAAGCTTTTCTGATATCTCTTACTACTTTACTCTTAACACTTTTTATCAAATCAACCTACTAAACCACCCTGTATATTAATTGATTTGGCTCATTTTCTTAACATTTTAGTTTAAGACCAAGCAGGAGCGATTCCTAAAAAACCAGAATCTAAATCGAAATTTTTTGGTCATTTATACCTTACCCGAACTTAACCGTGGACATTAATTTTTATATTAATAGATATTTGGATTGATACTCACGAAAAGCACAATGATATCCTTTCATTATCACTCTAATAAAGCACAAAGGTAACAAAAACTCACAAGCTTAAAACTGCCAAAATATGCGTTTAACAGACGTTAACGACTAGAACAACTCGTGGACGTCGCGGAGTTTTAATAACGTCAATAGAATGGTCATGGTGCACGGCGGCACCTGCCCCGGGCGCCAAAGTCAGGGGGCGCCTAAAGGCGCCTCTTACATTGATTTTAAAGCAGTATATTTTTAATATTTTTTGTATTTTTAATTATTTTTGGTGTATTATTTTTAGCCTTAGTGGTTTGTTCTTGTTTTGCCTCATATTAAAAAAAATATATTATATATGTTTTATTTTTTGTAAGTAAAATTTTATATGGGGGGGGGGCGCCAAACTTTAACCATGCCCCGGGCGCATGAAACCCTCACTACGCCGCTGGGTATCACACCAATGGGAAGGAGAGCCTGAGCGTCAGCATAACATATTGACTCATAACATATTGACTACACAATAGTAGTGTAAGCTATGGTGATCCTAATTTTTTCGGTAAAAAAAAGTTGCTCCGATTTCAAATTTTTTTATAAATCTTTGCGTTTCAGATGATACTACACAATAGTAGTGTAAGCTATGGTGATCCTAATTTTTTCGATAAAAAAAAAGTTGCTCCGATTTCAAAATTTTTTATATATCTTTGCGTTTCAGATGATACTACACAATAGTAGTCTAAGCTATGGTGATCCTAATTTTTTCGATAAAAAAAAAGTTGCTCCGATTTCAAAATTTTTTATATATCTTTGCGTTTCAGATGATACTACACAATAGTAGTGTAAGCTATGGTGATCCTAATTTTTTCGATAAAAAAAAGTGGCTCCGATTTCAAATTTTTTTATATATTTTTGCGTTTCAGATGATACTACACAATAGTAGTGTAAGCTATGGTGATCCTAATTTTTTCGCTAAAAAAAAAGTTGCTCCGATTTCAAAAATTTTTATATGTCTTTGCGTTTCAGATGATACTACACAATAGTAGTGTAAGCTATGGTGATCCTAATTTTTTCGATAAAAAAAAAGTTGCTTCGATTTCAAAAAACTTTATAATCTTTGCGTTTCAGATGATACTACACAATAGTAGTGTAAGCTATGGTGATCCTAATTTTTTCGATAAAAAAAAGTTGCTCCGATTTCAAAATTTTTTATATATCTTTGCGTTTCAGATGATACTACACAATAGTAGTGTAAGCTATGGTGATCCTAATTTTTTCGATAAAAAAAAGTTGCTCCGATTTCAAATATTTTTATATATCTTTGCGTTTCAGATGATACTACAGAATAGTACTGTAAGCTATGGTGATCCTAATTTTTTTGACAAAAAAAAAGTTGCTCCGATTTCAAAAATTTTTATATATCTTTGCGTTTCAGATGATACTACACAATAGTAGTGTAAGCTATAATTGTTATATTGAGCGCACGCTACCCCACCACTCTTGATAAGTTGTAGTTGTACAGCGTCCACCGCTTCTCAACTGCACACATGTGCCAGTCCCCGCTACTTCTTTCTGACGCCATATATTGCCTATGTAAATTAGATATAAGATAACTGTTTTTGTGATTGAATAACGACAATATAATCGGTAGTTGTGAAACATAATATTTCTTTCATTTATCGCTATCCTTGGATATTACAATAATGATCCTAATTTTTTCGATAAAAAAAAAGTTGCTCCGATTTCAAAATTTTTTATATATCTTTGCGTTTCAGATGATACTACACAATAGTAGTGTAAGCTATGGTGATCCTAATTTTTTCGCTAAAAAAAAGATTTCAAAAATTTTTATATGTCTTTGCGTTTCAGATGATACTACACAATAGTAGTGTAAGCTATGGTGATCCTAATTTTTTCGATAAAAAAAAAGTTGCTCCGATTTCAAAAATTTTTATATATCTGCGTTACAGATGATACTACACAATAGTAGTGTAAGCTATAATGATCCTAATTTTTTCGATAAAAAAAAGTTGCTCCGATTTCAAAAATTTTTATATATCTTTGCGTTTCAGATGATACTACACAATAGTAGTGTAAGCTATGGTGATCCTAATTTTTTCGCTAAAAAAAAGATTTCAAAAATTTTTATATGTCTTTGCGTTTCAGATGATACTACACAATAGTAGTGTAAGCTATGGTGATCCTAATTTTTTCGATAAAAAAAAAGTTGCTCCGATTTCAAAAATTTTTATATATCTGCGTTACAGATGATACTACACAATAGTAGTGTAAGCTATAATGATCCTAATTTTTTCGATAAAAAAAAGTTGCTCCGATTTCAAAAATTTTTATATATCTTTGCGTTTCAGATGATACTACACAATAGTAGTGTAAGCTATGGTGATCCTAATTTTTTCGATAAAAAAAAAGTTGCTCCGATTTAAAAAATTTATATATATCTTTGCGTTTCAGATGATACTACACAATAGTAGTGTAAGCTATGGTGATCCTAATTTTTTCGATAAAAAAAAGGTTGCTCCGATTTCAAAAGTTTTTATATATCTTTGCGTTACAGATGATACTACACAATAGTAGTGTAAGCTATGGTGATCCTAATTTTTTCGATATAAAAAAAGTTGCTCCGATTTCAAAATTTTTTATATATCTTTGCGTTTCAGATGATACTACACAATAGTAGTGACGCTATGGTGATCCTAATTTTTTCGATAAAAAAAAAGTTGCTCCGATTTCAAAAATTTTTATATATCTTTGCGTTTTAGATGATACTACACAATAGTAGTGTAAGCTATGGTGATCCTAATTTTTTCGATAAAAAAAAAGTTGCTCCGATTTCAAAATTTTTTATATATCTTTGCGTTTCAGATGATACTACACAATAGTAGTGTAAGCTATGGTGATCCTAATTTTTTCGATAAAAAAAAGTTGCTCCGATTTCAAAAATTTTTATATATCTTTGCCATTCAGATGATACTACACAATAGTAGTGTAAGCTATGGTGATCCTAATTTTTTCGATAAAAAAAAAGTTGCTCCGATTTCAAAAATTTCTATATATCTTTGCGTTTCAGATGATACTACACAATAGTAGTGTAAGCTATGGTGATCCTAATTTTTTCGATAAAAAAAAAGTTGCTCCGATTTCAAAAATTTTTATATATCTTTGCCATTCAGATGATACTACACAATAGTAGTGTAAGCTATGGTGATCCTAATTTTTTCGATAAAAAAAAAGTTGCTCCGATTTCAAAAATTTCTATATATCTTTGCGTTTCAGATGATACTACACAATAGTAGTGTAAGCTATGGTGA
This sequence comes from Aspidapion aeneum, assembly GCA_963576565.1. Lineage (NCBI taxonomy): Eukaryota > Metazoa > Arthropoda > Insecta > Coleoptera > Brentidae > Aspidapion > Aspidapion aeneum. The sequence continues at coordinate 7,766,659 of OY755047.1, forward strand.
TCCTAATTTTTTCGATAAAAAAAAAGTTGCTCCGATTTCAAAATTTTTTATATATCTTTGCGTTTCAGATGATACTACACAATAGTAGTATGGTGATCCTAATTTTTTCGATAAAAAGAAAGTTGCTCCGATTTCAAAATTTTTTATATATCTTTGCGTTTCAGATGATACTACACAATAGTAGTGTAAGCTATGGTGATCCTAATTTTTTCGATAAAAAAAAAGTTGCTCCGATTTCAAAAATTTTTAAATATCTTTGCGTTTCAGATGATACTACACAATAGTAGTGTAAGCTATGGTGATCCTAATTTTTTCGATAAAAAAAAAGTTGCTCCGATTTCAAAAATTTCTATATATCTTTGCGTTTCAGATGATACTACACAATAGTAGTGTAAGCTATGGTGATCCTAATTTTTTCGATAAAAAAAAAGTTGCTCCGATTTCAAAAATTTTTATATATCTTTGCGTTTCAGATGATACTACACAATAGTAGTGTAAGCTATGGTGATCCTAATTTTTTCGATAAAAAAAAAGTTGCTCCGATTTCAAAAAATTTTATTTATCTTTGCGTTTCAGATGATACTACACAATAGTAGTGTAAGCTATGGTGATCCTAATTTTTTCGATAAAAAAAAAGTTGCTCCGATTTCAAAAAATTTTATATATCTTTGCGTTTCAGATGATACTACACAATAGTAGTGTAAGCTATGGTGATCCTAATTTTTTCGATAAAAAAAAAGTTGCTCCGATTTCCAAAATTTTTATATATCTTTGCGTTACAGATGATACTACACAATAGTAGTGTAAGCTATAATGATCCTAATTTTTTCGATAAAAAAAAGTTGCTCCGATTTCAAAAATTTTTATATATCTTTGCGTTTCAGATGATACTACACAATAGTAGTGTAAGCTATGGTGATCCTAATTTTTTCGATAAAAAAAAAGTTGCTCCGATTTCAAAAATTTTTATATATCTTTACGTTTCAGATGATACTACACAATAGTAGTGTAAGCTATGGTGATCCTAATTTTTTGGATAAAAAAAAAGTTGCTCCGATTTCAAAAATTTTTATATATCTTTGCGTTTCAGATGATACTACACAATAGTAGTGTAAGCTATGGTGATCCTAATTTTTTCAATAAAAAAAAGTTGCTCCGATTTAAAAAAATTTTATATATCTTCGCGTTTCAGATGATACTACACTATAGTAGTGTAAGCTATGATGATCCTAATTTTTTCGATAAAAAAAAAGTTGCTTTGATTTCAAATTTTTTTATATATCTTTGCGTTTCAGATGATACTACACAATAGTAGTGTAAGCTATGGTAATCCTAATTTTTTCGATAAAAAAAAAGTTGCTCCGATTTCAAAAATTTTTATATATCTTTGCGTTTCAAATGATACTACACAATAGTAGTGTAAGCTATGGTGATCCTAATTTTTTCGATAAAAAAAAAGTTGCTCCGATTTCAAAAATTTTTATATATCTTTGCGTTTCAGATGATACTACACAATAGTAGTGTAAGCTATGGTGATCCTAATTTTTTCGATAAAAAAAAAGTTGCTCCGATTTCAAAAATTTTTATATATCTTTGCGTTTCAGATGATACTACACAATAGTAGTGTAAGCTATGGTGATCCTAATTTTTTCGATAAAAAAAATGTTGCTCCGATTTCAAAATTTTTTATATATCTTTGCGTTTTAGATGATACTACACAATAGTAGTGTAAGCTATAATGATCCTAGTTTTTTCGATAAAAAAAGTTGCTCCGATTTCAAAATTTTTTATATATCTTTGCGTTTCAGATGATACTACACAATAGTAGTGTAAGCTATGGTAATCCTAATTTTTTCGATAAAAAAAAAAGTTGCTCCGATTTCAAAAATTTTTATATATCTTTGCGTTTCAAATGATACTACACAATAGTAGTGTAAGCTATGGTGATCCTAATTTTTTCGATAAAAAAAAAGTTGCTCCGATTTCAAAAATTTTTATATATCTTTGCGTTTCAGATGATACTACACAATAGTAGTGTAAGCTATGGTGATCCTAATTTTTTCGATAAAAAAAAAGTTGCTCCGATTTCAAAAATTTTTATATATCTTTGCGTTTCAGATGATACTACACAATAGTAGTGTAAGCTATGGTGATCCTAATTTTTTCGATAAAAAAAAAGTTGCTCCGATTTAAAAAAATTTTATATATCTTTGCGTTTCAGATGATACTACACAATAGTAGTGTAAGCTATGGTGATCCTAATTTTTTCGATAAAAAAAAAGTTGCACCGATTTCAAAATTTTTTATATATCTTTGCGTTACAGATGATACTACACAATAGTAGTGTAAGCTATGGTGATCCTAATTTTTTCGATAAAAAAAAAGTTGCTCCGATTTCAAAAATTTTTATATATCTTTGCGTTTCAGATGATACTACACAATAGTAGTGTAAGCTATGGTGATCCTAATTTTTTCAATAAAAAAAAGTTGCTCCGATTTAAAAAATTTTTATATATCTTCGCGTTTCAGATGATACTACACTATAGTAGTGTAAGCTATGATGATCCCAATTTTTTCGATAAAAAAAAAGTTGCTCCGATTTCAAAATTTTTTATATATCTTTGCGTTTCAGATGATACTACACAAAGTGTAGCTATGGTGACCCTAATTTTTTCGATAAAAAAAAAGTTGCTCCGATTTCAAATTTTTTTATATATCTTTGCGTTTCAGATGATACTACACAATAGTAGTGTAAGCTATGGTAATCCTAATTTTTTCGATAAAAAAAAAAGTTGCTCCGATTTCAAAAATTTTTATATATCTTTGCGTTTCAAATGATACTACACAATAGTAGTGTAAGCTATGGTGATCCTAATTTTTTCGATAAAAAAAAAGTTGCTCCGATTTCAAAAATTTTTATATATCTTTGCGTTTCAGATGATACTACACAATAGTAGTGTAAGCTATGGTGATCCTAATTTTTTCGAAAAAAAAAAAGTTGCTCCGATTTCAAAAATTTTTATATATCTTTGCGTTTCAGATGATACTACACAATAGTAGTGTAAGCTATGGTGATCCTAATTTTTTCGATAAAAAAAATGTTGCTCCGATTTCAAAATTTTTTATATATCTTTGCGTTTTAGATGATACTACACAATAGTAGTGTAAGCTATAATGATCCTAGTTTTTTCGATAAAAAAAGTTGCTCCGATTTCAAAATTTTTTATATATCTTTGCGTTTCAGATGATACTACACAATAGTAGTGTAAGCTATGGTAATCCTAATTTTTTCGATAAAAAAAAAAGTTGCTCCGATTTCAAATTTTTTTATATATCTTTGCGTTTCAAATGATACTACACAATAGTAGTGTAAGCTATGGTGATCCTAATTTTTTCGATAAAAAAAAAGTTGCTCCGATTTCAAAAATTTTTATATATCTTTGCGTTTCAGATGATACTACACAATAGTAGTGTAAGCTATGGTGATCCTAATTTTTTCGATAAAAAAAAGGTTGCTCCGATTTCAAAAATTTTTATATATCTTTGCGTTTCAGATGATACTACACAATAGTAGTGTAAGCTATGATGATCCTAATTTTTTCGATAAAAAAAAAAGTTGCTCCGATTTCAAAATTTTTTATATATCTTTGCGTTTCAGATGATACTACACAATAGTAGTGTAAGCTATGGTGATCCTAATTTTTTCGATAAAAAAAAGTTGATCCGATTTCAAAAATTTTTATATATCTTTGCGTTTCAGATGATACTACACAATAGTAGTGTAAGCTATGGTGATCCTAATTTTTTCGATAAAAAAAAAGTTGCTCCGATTTCAAAAATTTTTATATATCTTTGCGTTTCAGATGATACTACACAATAGTAGTGTAAGCTATGGTGATCCTAATTTTTTCGATAAAAAAAAGTTGCTCCGATTTAAAAAAAATTTATATATCTTTGCGTTTCAGATGATACTACACAATAGTAGTGTAAGCTATGGTGATCCAAATTTTTTCGATAAAAAAAATGTTGCTCCGATTTCAAAAATTTTTATATATCTTTGCGTTTTAGATGATACTACACAATAGTAGTGTAAGCTATAATGATCCTAATTTTTTCGATAAAAAAATAGTTGCTCCGATTTCCAAAATTTTTATATATCTTTGCGTTACAGATGATACTACACAATAGTAGTGTAAGCTATAATGATCCTAATTTTTTCGATAAAAAAAAGTTGCTCCGATTTAAAAAATTTTTATATATCTTTGCGTTTCAGATGATACTACACAATAGTAGTGTAAGCTATGGTGATCCTAATTTTTTCAATAAAAAAAAAGGTTGCTCCGATTTCAAATTTTTTTATATATCTTTGCGTTTCAGATGATACTACACAATAGTAGTGTAAGCTATGATGATCCTAATTTTTTCGATAAAAAAAGTTGCTCCGATTTCAAATTTTTTTATATATCTTTGCGTTTCAGATGATACTACACAATAGTAGTGTAAGCTATGGTGATCCTAATTTTTTCGATAAAAAAAAAGTTGCTCCGATTTCAAAAATTTTTATATATCTTTGCGTTTCAGATGATACTACACAATAGTAGTGTAAGCTATGGTGATCCTAGTTTTTTCGATAAAAAAAAAGTTGCTCCTAAAAAACACAATAGTAGTGTAAGCTATAATGATCCTAATTTTTTCGATAAAAAAAAGTTGCTCCGATTTCAAAAATTTTTATATATCTTTGCGTTTCAGATGATACTACACAATAGTAGTGTAAGCTATGGTGATCCTAATTTTTTCGATAAAAAAAAAGTTGCTCCGATTTAAAAAAATTTTATATATCTTTGCGTTTCAGATGATACTACACAATAGTAGTGTAAGCTATGGTGATTCTAATTTTTTCAATAAAAAAAAAGTTGCTCCGATTTCAAAAATTTTTATATATCTTTGCGTTACAGATGATACTACACAATAGTAGTGTAAGCTATGGTGATCCTAATTTTTTCGATAAAAAAAAAGTTGCTCCGATTTCAAAAATTTTTATATATCTTTGCGTTTCAGCTGATACTACACAATAGTAGTGTAAGCTATGGTGATCCTAATTTTTTCGATAAAAAAAAAGTTGCTCCGATCTCAAATTTTTTTATATATCTTTGCGATTCAGATGATACTACACAATAGTAGTGTAAGCTATGGTGATCCTAATTTTTTCGATAAAAAAAAAGTTGCTCCGATTTCAATTTTTTTTATATATCTTTGCTTTTCAGATGATACTACACAATAGTAGTGTAAGCTATAATGATCCTAATTTTTTCGATAAAAAAAAGTTGCTCCGATTTCAAAAATTTTTATATATCTTTGCGTTTCAGATGATACTACACAATAGTAGTGTAAGCTATGGTGATCCTAATTTTTTCAATAAAAAAAAAGGTTGCTCCGATTTCAAATTTTTTTATATATCTTTGCGTTTCAGATGATACTACACAATAGTAGTGTAGGCTATGATGATCCTAATTTTTTCGATAAAAAAAAAGTTGCTCCGATTTCAAATTTTTTTATATATCTTTGCGTTTCAGATGATACTACACAATAGTAGTGTAAGCTATGGTGATCCTAATTTTTTCGATAAAAAAAAAGTTGCTCCGATTTCAAAAATTTTTATATATCTTTGCGTTTCAGATGATACTACACAATAGTAGTGTAAGCTATGGTGATCCTAGTTTTTTCGATAAAAAAAAAGTTGCTCCGATTTCAAAAATTTTTATATATCTTTGCGTTTCAGATGATACTACACAATAGTAGTGTAAGCTATGGTGATCCTAATTTTTTCGATAAAAAAAAAGTTGCTCCGATTTCAAAAATTTTTATATATCTTTGCGTTTCAGATGATACTACACAATAGTAGTGTAAGCTATGGTGATCCTAATTTTTTTGATAAAAAAAAAGTTGCTCCGATTTAAAAAAATTTTATATATCTTTGCGTTTCAGATGATACTACACAATAGTAGTGTAAGCTATGGTGATCCTAATTTTTTCGATAAAAAAAAAAGTTGCTCCGATTTCAAAAGTTTTTATATATCTTTGCGTTACAGATGATACTACACAATAGTAGTGTAAGCTATGGTGATCCTAATTTTTTTGATAAAAAAAATGTTGCTCCGATTTCAAAAGTTTTTATATATCTTTGCGTTTCAGATGATACTACACAATAGTAGTGTAAGCTATGTTGATCCTAATTTTTTCAATAAAAAAAGTTGCTCCGATTTAAAAAAATTTTATATGTTTCAGATGATACTACACTATAGTAGTGTAAGCTATGATAATCCTAATTTTTTCGATAAAAAAAAAGTTGCTCCGATTTCAAAATTTTTTATATATCTTTGCGTTTCAGATGATACTACACAATAGTAGTGTAAGCTATGGTGACCCTAATTTTTTCGATAAAAAAAAAGTTGCTCCGATTTCAAATTTTTTTATATATCTTTGCGTTTCAGATGATACTACACAATAGTAGTGTAGCTATGGTGATCCTAATTTTTTCGATAAAAAAAAAAGTTGCTCCGATTTCAAAATTTTTTATATATCTTTGCGTTTCAAATGATACTACACAATAGTAGTGTAAGCTATGGTGATCCAAATTTTTTCGATAAAAAAAAAGTTGCTCCGATTTAAAAAATTTTTATATATCTTTGCGTTTCAGATGATACTACACAATAGTAGTGTAAGCTATGGTGATCCTAATTTTTTCGATAAAAAAAAAGTTTAATTTTTTCGATAAAAAAAAAGTTGCTCCGATTTCAAAAATTTTTAAATATCTTTGCGTTACAGATGATACTACACAATAGTAGTGTAAGCTATGGTGATCCTAATTTTTTCGATAAAAAAAAAGTTGCTCCGATTTCAAAATTTTTTATATATCTTTGCGTTTCAGCTGATACTACACAATAGTAGTGTAAGCTATGGTGATCCTAATTTTTTCGATAAAAAAAAAGTTGCTCCGATCTCAATTTTTTTTATATATCTTTGCGATTCAGATGATACTACACAATAGTAGTGTAAGCTATAATGATCCTAATTTTTTCGATAAAAAAAAGTTGCTCCGATTTCAAAAATTTTTATATATCTTTGCGTTTCAGATGATACTACACAATAGTAGTGTAAGCTATGGTGATCCTAATTTTTTCGATAAAAAAAAAGTTGCTCCGATTTCAAATTTTTTTATATATCTTTGCGTTTCAGATGATACTACACAATAGTAGTGTAAGCTATAATGATCCAAATTTTTTCGATAAAAAAAAGATGCTCCGATTTCAAAAATTTTTATATATCTTTGCGTTTCAGATGATACTACACAATAGTAGTGTACGCTATGGTGATCCTAATTTTTTCGATAAAAAAAGGTTGCTCCGATTTCAAAATTTTTTATATATCTTTGCGTTTCAGATGATACTACACAATAGTAGTGTAAGTTATGATGATCCTAATTTTTTCGATAAAAAAAAAGTTGCTCCGATTTCAAAATTTTTTATATATCTTTGCGTTTCAGATGATACTACATAATAGTAGTGTAAGCTATGGTGATCCTAATTTTTTCGATAAAAAAAAAGTTGCTCCGATTTCAAAAATTTTTATATATCTTTGCGTTTCAGATGATACTACACAATAGTAGTGTAAGCTATGGTGATCCTAGTTTTTTCGATAAAAAAAAAGTTGCTCCGATTTCAAAAATTTTTATATATCTTTGCGTTTCAGATGATACTACACAATAGTAGTGTAAGCTATGGTGATCCTAATTTTTTCGATAAAAAAAAAGTTGCTCCGATTTCAAAAATTTTTATATATCTTTGCGTTACAGATGATACTACACAATAGTAGTGTAAGCTATGGTGATCCTAATTTTTTCGATAAAAAAAAAGTTGCTCCGATTTCAAAAATTTTTATATATCTTTGCGTTTCAGCTGATACTACACAATAGTAGTGTAAGCTATGGTGATCCTAATTTTTTCGATAAAAAAAAAGTTGCTCCGATCTCAAATTTTTTTATATATCTTTGCGATTCAGATGATACTACACAATAGTAGTGTAAGCTATGGTGATCCTAATTTTTTCGATAAAAAAAAGTTGCTCCGATTTCAAAAATTTTTATATATCTTTGCGTTTCAGCTGATACTACACAATAGTAGTGTAAGCTATGGTGATCCTAATTTTTTCGATAAAAAAAAAGTTGCTCGATTTCAAAATTTTTTATATATCTTTGCGTTTCAGATGATACTACACAATAGTAGTGTAAGCTATGGTGATCCTAATTTTTTCGATAAAAAAAAAGTTGCTCCGATTTCAAAAATTTTTATATATCTTTGCGTTTCAGATGATACTACACAATAGTAGTGTAAGCTATGGTGATCCTAGTTTTTTCGATAAAAAAAAAGTTGCTCCGATTTCAAAAATTTTTATATATCTTTGCGTTTCAGATGATACTACACAATAGTAGTGTAAGCTATGGTGATCCTAATTTTTTCGATAAAAAAAAGGTTGCTCCGATTTCAAAAATTTTTATATATCTTTGCGTTTCAGATGATACTACACAATAGTAGTGTAAGCTATGATGATCCTAATTTTTTCGATAAAAAAAAAAGTTGCTCGATTTCAAAATTTTTTATATATCTTTGCGTTTCAGATGATACTACACAATAGTAGTGTAAGCTATGGTGATCCTAATTTTTTCGATAAAAAAAAGGTTGCTCCGATTTCAAAAATTTTTATATATCTTTGCGTTTCAGATGATACTACACAATAGTAGTGTAAGCTATGATGATCCTAATTTTTTCGATAAAAAAAAAAGTTGCTCGATTTCAAAATTTTTTATATATCTTTGCGTTTCAGATGATACTACACAATAGTAGTGTAAGCTATGGTGATCCTAATTTTTTCGATAAAAAAAAAGTTGCTCCGATTTCAAAAATTTTTATATATCTTTGCGTTTCAGATGATACTACACAATAGTAGTATAAGCTATAGTGATCCAAATTTTTTCGATAAAAAAAAAGTTGCTCCGATTTCAAAAATTTTTATATATCTTCGCGTTTCAGATGATACTACACAATCTAATTTTTTCGATAAAAAAAAAGTTGCTCCGATTTCAAAATTTTTTATATATCTTTGCGTTTCAGATGATACTACACAATAGTAGTGTAAGCTATGGTGATCCTAATTTTTTCGAGAAAAAAAAAGTTGCTCCGATTTCAAAAATTTTTATATATCTTTGCGTTTCAGATGATACTACACAATAGTAATGTAAGCTATGGTGATCCTAATTTTTTCGATAAAAAAAAAGTTGCTCCGATTTCAAATTTTTTTATATATCTTTGCGTTTCAGATGATACTACACAATAGTAGTGTAAGCTATAATGATCCTAATTTCTTCGGTAAAAAAAAGTTGCTCCGATTTCAAAATTTTTTATATATCTTTGCGTTTCAGATGATACTACACAATAGTAGTGTAAGCTATGGTGATCCTAATTTTTTCGAGAAAAAAAAAGTTGCTCCGATTTCAAAAATTTTTATATATCTTTGCGTTTCAGATGATACTACACAATAGTAATGTAAGCTATAATGATCCTAATTTTTTCGATAAAAAAAGTTGCTCCGATTTCAAAAATGTTTATATATCTTTGCGTTTCAGATGATACTACACAATAGTAGTGTAAGCTATGGTGATCCTAATTTTTTCGATAAAAAAAAAGTTGCTCCGATTTCAAAATTTTTTATATATCTTTGCGTTTCAGATGATACTACACAATAGTAGTGTAAGCTATGGTGATCCTAATTTTTTCGATAAAAAAAAGTTGCTCCGATTTAAAAAATTTTTATATATCTTTGCGTTTCAGATGATACTACGCAATAGTAGTGTAAGCTATGGTGACCTTAATTTTTTCGATAAAAAGAAGTTGCTCCGATTTCAAATTTTTTTATATATCTTTGCGTTTAAGATGATACTACACAATAGTAGTGTAAGCTATGGTGATCCTAATTTTTTCGATAAAAAAAAAGTTGCTCCGATTTCAAAATTTTTTATATATCTTTGCGTTTCAAATGATACTACACAATAGTAGTGTAAGCTATGGTGATCCTAATTTTTTCGATAAAAAAAAAATTGCTCCGATTTCAAAATTTTTTATATATCTTTGCGTTTCAGATGATACTACACAATAGTAGTGTAAGCTATGGTGATCCTAATTTTTTCGATAAAAAAAAGTTGCTCCGATTTTAAAAAATTTTATATATCTTTGCGTTTCAGATGATACTACACAATAGTAGTGTAAGCTATAATGATCCTAATTTTTTCGATTAAAAAAAGTTGCTCCGATTTCAAAAATTTTTATATATCTTTGCGTTTCAGATGATACTACACAATAGTAGTGTAAGCTATGGTGATCCTAATTTTTTCGATAAAAAAAAGTTGCTCCGATTTCAAAATTTTTTATATATCTTTGCGTTTCAGATGATACTACACAATAGTAGTGTAAAGCTATGGTGATCCTAATTTTTTCGATAAAAAAAAGTTTCTCCGATTTAAAAAAAATTTATATATCTTTGCGTTTCAGATGATACTACTACACAATAGTAGTGTAAGCTATGATTATCCTAATTTTTTCGATCAAAAAAAAGTTGCTTCGATTTCAAATTTTTTTATATATCTTTGCGTTTCAGATGATACTACACAATAGTAGTGTAAGCTATGATGATCCTAATTTTTTCGATAAAAAAAAAGTTGCTCCGATTTCAAAATTTTTTATATATCTTTGCGTTTCAGATGATACTACACAATAGTAGTGTAAGCTATGATGATCCTAATTTTTTCGAAAAAAAAAAGTTGCTTCGATTTCAAAAATTTTTATATATCTTTGCGTTTCAGATGATACTACACAATAGTAGTGTAAGCTATGGTGATCCTAATTTTTTCGATAAAAAAAAGTTGCTCCGATTTCAAAATTTTTTATATATCTTTGCGTTTCAGATGATACTACACAATAGTAGTGTAAGCTATGATGATCCTAATTTTATCGATATAAAAAAGTTACTACACAATAGTAATGTAAGCTATGGTGATCCTAATTTTTTCGATAAAAAAAAAGTTGCTCCGATTTCAAAATTTTTTATATATCTTTGCGTTTCAGATGATACTACACAATAGTAGTGTAAGCTATGGTGATCCTAACTTTTTCGATAAAAAAAAGTTGCTCCGATTTCAAAAATTTTTGTAAATCTTTGCGTTTCAGATGATACTACACAATAGTAGTGTAAGCTATGGTGATCCTAATTTTTTCGATAAAAAAAAAGTTGCTCCGATTTCAAAAATTTTTATATATCTTTGTGTTTCAGATGATACTACACAATAGTAGTGTAAGCTATGGTGATCCTAATTTTTTCGATAAAAAAAAGTTGCTCCGATTTAAAAAAATTTTATATATCTTTGCGTTTCAGATGATACTACGCAATAGTAGTGTAAGCTATGGTGATCCTAATTTTCTCGTTAAAAAAAAAGTTGCTCCGATTTCAAAAATTTTTATATATCTTTGCGTTTCAGATGATACTACACAATAGTAGTGTAAGCTATGGTGATCCAAATTTTTTCGATAAAAAAAAAATTACTCCGATTTCAAAAATTTTTATATATCTTTGCGTTTCAGATGATACTACACAATAGTAGTGTAAGCTATGGTGATCCTAATTTTTTCGATAAAAAAAAAGTTGCTCCGATTTCAAAATTTTTTATATATCTTTGCGTTTCAGATGATATACACAATAGTAGTGTAAGCTATGGTGATCCAAATTTTTTCGATAAAAAAAAAGTTGCTCCGATTTCAAAATTTTTTATATATCTTTGCGTTTCAGATGATACTACACAATAGTAGTGTAAGCTATGGTGATCCTAATTTTTTCGATAAAAAAAAGTTGCTCCGATTTCAAAATTTTTTATATATCACAATGATGAGTTAAGGTGAGTTTCCGTCTTGATCCGTGTTGGTTTTGGTTTAAACTTATCTTTTTGCACGGGGTGAAATTTATCACGTGACATGCTTTTTAGCAATGTACAATGGTCTCACGTGCCTAGTCACGCTATGCATAGAAAAATGATTTTCCTTTAAGAAACGATTTTCGCAAAAATGTCTTAACCCTACTTTTTAAAAACTAACCTGACTCTGTTTTTAAACCGTTTTTCGTTTCTTTTTTCATAATTTTAAATAAAAAAATCGACAAAAAGACCATAAAAAGGCAAAACATTTTAGAGGAGGTAAGAGGTGACCTTTCTTTCTGCTATTAAAGAGAGTTTTAGTGGAAATTATCTAAAAAATCCTTAAGCTTGGGGGGACGGGCCCCGAGACCGCCCCTGGGTGCGCCCATGCTAAAGGTATAAGCCCTGGCAAAAATCCAACCTAGAATCTCGTAAAAATATAGTTTTTAACCATTTTTTTAACAGATTTTATATGTTTTATACACACTTACAGAATATTAAACAAACCCTGTAAGATATAAAATCTCATAAAATACAGATTCTTTTTATCAGGTTTTCTTGCCATAGGCAGTTACACTTTTGTGATGTTTCAAACCTCTTTATTTATCATACTCATACTGACAGAAACAACAAAAAAATCTGAAAAATGGCATGCCTTTGAGTTGTTTTTATCTATGCAAGTTTTTTGTCAACCTACGGTCAGTATCTTTTCATCCAGAACATCGAAGAAATAACTATTTATTCCATGTCCAGAGACAGTGATAGTTTTATAGTTAATGCACAGCCCCCTATGTAAAGGGGGCAAGGGCTGACTTTTAAGGTGTAGTAATTTCCAACATAAATCTGGCTGCTATCTTCAATGAGACACCCCTTAATAAAACTCTCATCATTTCTTTGCCACCCTCAATAGCAAAGTTTAAAAAAAACATTTCCAAACTAGTCTGAACCTTTAATTTTGAAATTTGTATTGGACAGCTTTGCTTTACTTTTATCCCAATTCTTTTTGTAGAATACCATTTTCGTGTACTTGGCTTTTTTTTACATAAAATGTTTTTGTTATGATTTTATTTAAATAGATTCAGTTATACTTATTAAAAGTTAGGCTTTTAGAAAAAAATAACAAATTCAGATTTTTGTCTATAAAATACAAATATATTGGTTTTAACCAAGTAGATTTTAACTTTAGTGCTGCTCGATTTGCAGACTTAAAAATAAAACATTATTACACTAACGAACCACTTAAAACAATCACTTTTATACTCTTGTTTATACTTATTCACAATATTTCGCATGTAAACTATAAACTAAGTCCAACATATCAACTTCGGCTTTTAATTGAATTTTCATGGGCAATTGTTCCAATATACGTTGCACTGCTAGCAGGGCTGTGTTTAATTTTCTCGGTTGATCATCAGGTTCTGCAACAAAGCTGGAAGTTTCCATTATATTTTTGTGTTCAAACTTTTGTGTATCATTTTGGGCTGTTTTTTCTTGATTTTTATCTAAAAACAATAAAAAGTTGTTAAAAATATAAAAAAAAATCACATTGACAACTCCAAAGGACCAGAAACTTCTAATAATTCAATTGTAATGAAATTTGGAGAGTGTATGAAGTAAAAATACATCCAGTCTGTAAAAATTTTCGTATATAGGTAAGGGACCTAGGGAATAGGAAACTTAAATTTTCACTGATTGGTTGCATTTACCTCAAATATCATACCTACCTTTCTTTAATTCCTGGCTATTTCTTTTCTTTTTCTTCTTTTTCGGCTCATCAACACCCAGCTTGTTTCTTAAACTATTATCTGCTTCAGCAGTGAGGCCATTGGTCATTTCTTGTCCTTTAAAGACGCTATCTTGGTGTTTTCTTGACAAATGCTTTTTCATACTTTTATATGCAAGAATTTGGTGGCAAAGAATACATTGGGCTCTTTTCCCTTGTTCACCTTCCTCGCCTTCCTCTAATTTTACAAAAGAGTCCCAAACCGAGCTTGTTACCTTACGCTTCATACTATTCTTAGAACTTTCCATTGTAGATGGAATTTATGTCTCAAATGCTTACTTTCTAACAAATTTAAACATTTATAATTAAAAAACACAAACAAGAACAAGAAAAAATGTAAACAAAAAATTAGGGTTAGATTTTTTGTTGTTGTTATCTTTTTAGCGCCGTCTAGTGAGCAGATACGAAACTACATGACATATAATCGGACCTCTCTGTTTATCTTACTATAGATAGAAGGAAAAGCCCGATCATGACGTCATTTTGAAAAGTCACGTCAACGCGTTGGCAATCTCCTAACCTCATTTTCTTTCTCTTGTCAAGTGCTCCCGTGTGTGCTTGTTCTCTTTTCGAGCTAAGGCCAAAATTTGGCGACTTGCACCTCAAATAACTCCAAAAATTCGCTTCTAAAATGGCCTCAAGCGCTGAATTAGCCTGCGTCTACTCTGCCCTCATCTTGGCTGACGACGATGTAGCCGTTACCGTAAGTAAAATTGAGAATTTTAAGGGTTTTTTTGGACTTCTGTAAGGGGTCGTTAATAGTATCCTATTTTTGAATCGTAAAATATCTCTGGGATTTGAGGTCATCCTCATTTGTAATTATGAAAATGAAGAACCCCAAAGTGTCCTTAACCTGGTTTAAATTTTATTTGTTTGAATTTTTCCATACTTAAACGCCTTTAGGTGTTAGAAGTATTAATAAACATGGTCCCTAAACAAAACCTTTCTTTTTCAGGGTGAAAAGATCCAAACCATCTTGAAGGCTGCTAATGTAGAGGTAGAACCCTACTGGCCTGGTCTTTTTGCAAAGGCCCTGGAAGGAGTCAACATCCGTGAACTGATTACCAACATCGGTTCCGGTGCAGCTGCCCCAGCAGGTGCTGCTGCTCCAGCTGAAGCTGCTGCCGCTGCTCCAGCCAAGGAAGAAAAGAAGAAGGAGCCTGAACCAGAAGAGGAGTCTGATGATGACATGGGTCTAGGTTTCTTCGATTAAATCCCAAACATATTTTTTGTATGTTTGTTTTTTTTTTACTTTTCTGTGACTTAGGTTTAAGACAAAAGAAATACAAAACCTATTGTTTCTAAATTTTTTGTTTTTATTTTATATCTTTTTAAAACCTATTTCCTTAGAAATATTAGGGACAGTGATAGAGCAAACTAATATCAATCATACATATATAAAAGCGATAAAAAAACTATAGAAAGGGTCAAAATCTAAAATTAAAAATCGACTTTTAAAAGAATTCCTGGTAGCAAAAGGCTTAAGACAGGGATGTTGTATTTCTCCAACTCTTTTTAAAATATCGCAGTGGCTCAAAAAAACTGGAAACATGAAGTGCAAGGCATGGGAATACAACTTAACGACCGATTTACCATATATACACTACAGTTTGCTGACAACCAAGTAATTGCAGTGAATGATAAAGAAGACTTGGAGTATATAATGAGAAAGTTAACTGAAGAATACCAAAACTGGGGAGTAACAGTGAATGTGGAACATATTTATGTATTGGAAATGAATCCAGTGAGTTAGAACTAGACAATGGACAAACAATATTTTCATGCAATGAGTATGTATACTTGGGTGTCACATTTAGTAAGACAGGAACAGACTGTCAAGAACTGGAAAAAAGAATAGTAAAAGCAAAAAAGGTTATTGGATGTCTTAACAGTATTTTATGGAGCAGAGAGATAAAAGAGAATGTAAAATTTAACATATATGTAACAATGGTGATAAGCACGCTGTTGTATGGAATAGAGACTTGTCGCGTAAAAGAAAAATACAAAACAAAAATGGAAAGTGTTGAAATGGACTCAATAAGAATATCTAGAACAGATCACATAAGACATCACTAAAAGACAACTGATATGGTACGGCCATGTACAACGGATGAACGACGAGAGATTACCAAAGCAGGTCCTAGAATGGCAACCAATAAGGCGCAGAAAAGAGGGCGTCCTAAACTGGAATGGCAACAATCAATCCAAAGATCAATGAGTCAAAAAAGCTGACAGAAGATGATTGTCGGACGTCGGCGTCGGACAATGTAGAAAAACCGAGGGGTCATCGGCACCCTAAAATTTTGTACAGCGTCCAACAGGACTTGGGTCCTGACGTGTACTGTTGGGTCCTGTTGAGTACTGTCGTGTATTGTCGAGTACTGTTGGGTCCTGTCGGTGTACTGTCGAGTACTGTTGGGTCCTGTTGAGTACTGTCGTCGTGCCTTGGGGGGGCCGACAGGGACAAAGCGCGCCCTCAAAAAACATGCGAGCAAAAAAAAAAAAAAAGGTCATCATCTTTGGGGATCCGCACCGCGCTCACAAATCGTGCGACCAAAAAAAAAAAAAGGTCATCCTGGGGAAGGCCGGCAGGGCCTTGCGTCCTCAAAACATTGGCGACCAAAAAAAAAAACAAAGTCATCATCTTTGGGGAACCGCGCCGCGCTCACAAATCTTGCGACCAAAAAAAAAAAAAGGTCATCCTGGGGAAGGCCGGCAGGGCCTTAGCGCGTCCTCAAAACATTAACGACCAAAAAAAAAAAAAAGGTCATCATCTTTGGGGAGTCGCACCGCGCTCACAAATCGTGCGACCAAAAAAAAAAAAAAAGGTCATCCTGGGGAAGGCCGGCAGGGCCTTGCGTCCTCAAAACATTGGCGACCAAAAAAAAAAAAAAACAAAGTCATCATCTTTGGGGAACCGCGCCGCGCACACAAATCTTGCGACCAAAAAAAAGAAAAAGGTCGTCCTGGGGAAGGCCGGCAGGGCCTTAGCGCGTCCTCAAAACATTGGCGACCAAAAAAAAAAAAAAAGGTCATCATCTTTGGGGAACCGCGTCGCGCTCACAAATCGTGCTCCCACAAAAACAAAAAAGGTCATCCTGTTTGGGAAACGCCGACAAGGCCTTAGCGCGCACTCAAAAAACTTGCGACCAAAAAAAAAAAAAAAAAAAAAAAAAAGGTCAGTCATCCTGTCTTTGAGAGGGTTGTGTCGAGTACTGTTGGATTCTCTCGTGTACTGTTGAGTACTGTTACGTACTGTCGTTGTACTGTTGGGTACTGTTGGGTCCTGTCGAGTACTGTTGGGTACTGTCGTGTACTGTTGGGTCCTGTCGTGTACTGTTGGGTACTGTCGTGTACTGTTGGGTCCTGTCGTGTACTGTTGGGTACTGTCGAGTACTGTTGGGTCCTGTCGTGGTACTGTCGAGTACTGTTGGATCCTGTCGTGGTACTGTTGTGAAATTTGTACAGTACTGTTGAAAGCTGATGACCCCTCGAGAAAAACGTTCTAAACCGATATAGTAGTAGTACATTCCGAAGCCTATTTCTCATCAGGGACCATTCTTAACATTTAATGTTTTTTCTTGAAAAAGCCTTACATAGGGAAAGGGGGGGGAGTTAAGAATGTTCCCTAAAGATGTTTCCTAACTGTTTAAAAAAGAATGAAAATATTTTTTTGTCTAAGAATTTTATTTTTGATCTAAGTATAAAAGTGGAGCATTATTACATTTTTTTGTTTATCTAAATTTTAATAATAATTTCAAAAATAAAAACGGTAAATATACCTATGTAGGGTTCGCTTAGAAAAACTTTACAATAATCAAATTGTAAATACCTAATTATATTAATAATGTATAAATTGTAAATATATAACGCTACCTACAGTTTACAATAACATATGTTGTAATTATATATATAATAATCAAAATCTTTTATATGGCTTCAAAAAATTAAAAAAAAAAATAACCTTAAAAAAAACTTATAAAGAATAATAATATAAACTATAAACAAATATGACTTAGAATAAAAATGATACAGTCTTTAACATCAATCAAATATAAAAAAATGCCTTCAAAAAACCTTTTTTTGGCTAGTTATCTTTTAATGTCACTCGAAACATAAATTTTAGTACAAAAATTTTTATTATTAATTTTTTTAGATTCATTTGTACCTTATTGCTATCTTTTTAGTTTGACTTTTTTTTCATAAGATACTATTTCCGAGATTCTGTTGATTTTTTTTTGGAATTCCAGCCTTTTTTCACTTACTACACAAATACAAAAGTTTAGGAAATGTGACTAAAAAAAGCAGTGGTATATATAAAAAACTGCCTGAATTGGGGAGCCTTGTACATTTTTTTGCTCTTTTATTTGATACAGTAAAAAGTGGAAAAATATTTATATTTTGAACATAATCTTTTTCCAAGTGTTTGAGGGGGGTTGAGCCCCTCCTGTATACGCTCTTGGGGTAATTTCATATAAAATCGATTAAAAAAAACATTCTACTCATAGAGGATAAAAAATACCAAAAAGGTATTTTTTTTTTTAAATTAAAATTTGAAAATAAAAAAACTACCATTTTGGCTGAAAGATGTAATAAAAAACATTAAGATATCTCAAGAACTACTCGCATCAGGATAGTAGGGCTTTAAACTATCTTTCAAATGAATTGTCACATCTTCAATTAAAAAAAAAAACAAAATTGAAATTTTGGCAAAAAAATTTTTTTTTGTTTTTTAAATTTTAATTTAAAATTTAGGATTTTTTTTCCTAATGTCTTACCAAGAACCCACCAAATTTTAAGATATAGAAATGATGGGTTCTTCTTGAAAAAAATATTAACAATAAAAACAAATGGAATTTTTTAAAATACAGAAAACAAAAATTTTAGAGAAAAAATAACAGTGAAAAATATAAAATCGTAAAACATACCAAAAAAATGTGTATTTTAAAAAAAATTTATGCTTTATTTCGGCTGATACGTCACAATGATTAATTCAGTTAATTTTTTTCTGTAAAATGTCTGTTTTATGTATTTTTTCAAGAAAATGATTATTTTCCTGAAAATTTTCACATTTTTTTTAAACATAAACCCATGATTTCTCTATCTTAAAATTTGGTGAGAATCTTGCTAAAACATTAAAGAAAAAAATATATTTTTTGGAAAAAATTAAAAAATATGTATTTTGAAAAAAAAAATTATGATTAATGCTTTATTTTGGGAATTATCGCTTGTCTTGGTAGAAGCAGTGATATATATAAAAACCTGCCTGAATTGGGGAGCCTTGTACATTTTTTTGCTCTTTTATTTGATACAGTAAAAAGTGGAAAAATATTTATATTTTGAACATAATCTTTTTCCAAGTATTTGAGGAGGGGGTTGAGCCCCCTCCTGTATACGCCCCTGGGGTCATTTCATAAAAAATCAACTAAAAAAAAACATTCTACCCATAAAGAGGATAAAAAATACCAACAAGGTATTTTTTTTTTAAATTAAAATTTGAAAATAAAAAAACTACCATTTTGGCTGAAAGATGTAATAAAAAAACATTAAGATATCTCAAGAACTACTCGCACCAGGATAGTAGGGCTTTAAACTATCTTTCAAATGAATTGTCACATGTTCAATTTAAAAAAAAAAACAAAATTGAAATTTTGGGAAAAAAATTTTTTTTAGTTTTTTAAATTTTAATTTAAAATTTAGGATTTTTTTCCTAATGTCTTACCAACAACCCACCAAATTTTAGGATATAGAAATGATGGGTTCATCTTGAAAAAAAATTAATAATAAAAACAAATGGAATTTTTTAAAATACAGTAAACAGAAATTTTAGAGAAAAAATAACAGTGAAAAATATAAAATCGTAAAACATACCAAAAAAATGTGTATTTTAAAAAAAATTTATGCTTTATTTAGGCTGATACGTCACAATGATTAATTCAGTTAATTTTTTTCTGTAAAATGTCTGTTTTATGTATTTTTTCAAGAAAATGATTATTTTCCTACTAATTTTCACATTTTCTTTAAACATAAACCCATGATTTCACTATCTTAAAATTTGGTGAGAATCTTGCTAAAACATTAAAGAAAAAGATATATTTTTTGGAAAAAATTAAAAAATATGTTTTTTGAAAAAAAAAATATGATTAATGCTTTATTTTGGGAATTATCGTTTGTCTTGGTAGAAGCAGTGATATATATAAAAAAACTGCCTGAAATGGGGAGCCTTGTACATTTTTTTGCTCTTTTATTTGATACAGTAAAAAGTGGAAAAATATTTATATTTTGAACGTAATCTTTTTCCAAGTGTTTGAGGAGGGGGTTGAGCACCCTCCTGTATATGCCACTGGGGTCATTTCATAAAAAATCAACTAAAAAAAAACATTCTACCCATAAAGAGGATAAAAAATACCAAAAAGGTATTTTTTTTAAATTAAAATTTAAAAATAAAAAAACTACCATATTGGCTGAAAGATGTAATAAAAAAACATTAAGATATCTCAAGAATTACTCGCACCAGAATAGTAGGGCTTTAAACTATCTTTCAAATGAATTGTCACATGTTCAATTTAAAAAAAAAAACAAAATTGAAATTTTGGCAAAAAATTTTTTTTTAGTTTTTTAAATTTTTATTTAAAATTTAGGATTTTTTTCCTAATGTCTGACCAAGATTCCTCCAAATTTTAGGATATAGAAATGATGGGTTCATCTTGAAAAAAAATATTAACAATAAAAACAAATGGAATTTTTTAAAATACAGAAAACAGAAATTTTAGAGAAAAAATAACAGTGAAAAATATAAAATCGTAAAACATACCAAAAAATGTGTATTTTAAAAAATTTTTATGCTTTATTTAGGCTGATACGTCACAATGATTAATTCAGTTAATTTTTTTCTGTAAAATGTCTGTTTTATGTATTTTTTCAAGAAAATGATTATTTTCCTACTAATTTTCACATTTTTTTAAAACATAAACCCATGATTTCACCATCTTAAAATTTGGTGAGAATCTTGCTAAAACATTAAAGAAAAAAATATATATTTTTAAAAAAATTAAAAAATATGTTTTTTGAAAAAAAAAATTATGATTAATGCTTTATTTTGGGAATTATCGCTTGTCTTGGTAGAAGCAGTGGTATATATAAAAAATTTTGCCTGAATTGGGGAGCCTTGTACATTTTTTTGCTCTTTTATTTGATACAGTAAAAAGTGGAAAAATATTTATATTTTGAACATAATCTTTTTCCAAGTGTTTGAGGAGGGGGTTGAGCCCCCTCCTGTATAAGCCCCTGGGGTAATTTCATAAAAAATCAACTAAAAAAAAACATTCTACCCATAAGGAGGATAAAAAATACCAAAAAGGTATTTTTTTTTTAATTAAAATTTGAAAATAAAAAAACTACCATTTTGGCTGAAAGATGTAATAAAAAAACATTAAGATATCTCAAGAACTACTCGCACCAGGATAGTAGGGCTTTAAACTATCTTTCAAATGAGTTGTCACATGTTCAATTTAAAAAAAAAAACAAAATTGAAATTTTGGCAAAAAATTTTTTTTTAGTTTTTTAAATTTTAATTTAAAATTTAGGAATTTTTTTTCCTAATGTCTTACCAAGATTCCACCAAATTTTAGGATATAGAAATGATGGATTCATCTTGAAAAAAAATATTAACAATAAAAACAAATGGAATTTTTTAAAATACAGAAAACAGAAATTTTAGAGAAAAAATAACAGTGAAAAATATAAAATCGTAAAACATACCAAAAAATGTGTATTTTAAAATTTTTTTATGCTTTATTTAGGCTGATACGTCACAATGATTAATTCAGTTAATTTTTTTCATAAAATGTCTGTTTTATGTATTTTTTCAAGAAAATGATTATTTTCCTACTAATTTTCACATTTTTTTAAAACATAAACCCATGATTTCACCATCTTAAAATTTGGTGAGAATCTTGCTAAAACATTAAAGAAAAAAATATATTTTTTTGAAAAAACTAAAAAATATGTTTTTTGAAAAAAAAAATTATGATTAATGCTTTATTTTGGGAATTATCGCTTGTCTTGGTAGAAGCAGTGGTATATATAAAAAAACTGCCTGAAATGGGGAGCCTTGTACATTTTTTTGCTCTTTTATTTGATACAGTAAAAAGTGGAAAAATATTTATATTTTGAACATAATCTTTTTCCAAGTGTTTGAGGAGGGGGTTGAGCCCCCTCCTGTATACGCCCCTGGGGTCATTTCATAAAAAATCAACTTAAAAAAAAAAACATTCTACCCATAAAGAGGATAAAAAATATAAAAAGGTATTTTTTTTAAATTAAAATTTGAAAATAAAAAAACTACCATTTTGGCTGAAAGATGTAATAAAAAACATTAAGATATCTCAAGAACTACTCGCACCAGAATAGTAGGGCTTTAAACTATCTTTCAAATGAATTGTCACATGGTCAATTAAAAAAAAAACAAAATTAAAATATTGGGAAAAATTTTTTTTTTAGTTTTTTAGATTTTAATTTAAAATTTAGGAATTTTTTTTCCTAATGTCTTACCAAGAACCCACCAAATTTTAGGATATAAAAATGATGGGTTCATCTTGAAAAAAAATATTAACAATAAAAACAAATGGAATTTTTTAAAATACAGAAAACAGAAATTTTAGAGAAAAAATAACAGTGAAAAATATAAAATCGTAAAACATACCAAAAAATGTGTATTTTAAAATTTTTTTATGCTTTATTTAGGCTGATACGTCACAATGATTAATTCAGTTAATTTTTTTCATAAAATGTCTGTTTTATGTATTTTTTCAAGAAAATGATTATTTTCCTACTAATTTTCACATCTTAAAATTTGGTGAGAATCTTGCTAAAACATTAAAGAAAAAATATATTTTTTTAAAAAAATTTAAAAATATGTTTTTTGAAAAAAAAATTATGATTAATGCTTTATTTTGGGAATTATCGCTTGTCTTGGTAGAAGCAGTGGTATATATAAAAAAATTTGCCTGAAAGGGGAGCCTTGTACATTTTTTTGCTCTTTTATTTGATACATTAAAAAGTGGAAAAATATTTATATTTTGAACATAATCTTTTTCCAAGTGTTTGAGGAGGGGGTTGAGCCCCCTCCTGTATACGCCCCCGGGGTCATTTCATAAAAAATCAACTAAAAAAAAACATTCTACCCATAAAGAGGATAAAAAATATCAAAAAGGTATTTTTTTTAAATTAAAATTTGAAAATAAAAAAACTACCATTTGGCTGTAAGATGTAATAAAAAAACATTAAGATATCTCAAGAACTACTCGCACCAGGATAGTAGGGCTTTAAACTATCTTTCAAATGAATTGTCACATGTTCAATTAAAAAAAAAAAACAAAATTGAAATTTTGGCAAAAAAATTTTTTTTAGTTTTTTAAATTTTAATTTAAAATTTAGGATTTTTTTCCTAATGTCTTACGAAGAACCCACCAAATTTTAGGATATAGAAATGATGGGTTCATCTTGAAAAAAAATATTAACAATAAAAACAAATGGAATTTTTTAAAATACAGAAAACAGAAATTTTAGAGAAAAAATAACAGTGAAAAATATAAAATCGTAAAACATACCAAAAAAATGTGTATTTTAAAAAAATTTTATGCTTTATTTCGGCTGATACGTCACAATGATTAATTCAGTTAATTTTTTTCTGTAAAATGTCTGTTTTATGTATTTTTTCAAGAAAATGATTATTTTCCTACTAATTTTCACATTTTTTTAAAACATAAACCCATGATTTCACTATCTTAAAATTTGGTGAGAATCTTGCTAAAACATTAAAGAAAAAAATATATTTTTTTGAAAAAACTAAAAAATATGTTTTTTGAAAAAAAAAATTATGATTAATGCTTTATTTTGGGAATTATCGCTTGTCTTGGTAGAAGCAGTGGTATATATAAAAAAACTGCCTGAAATGGGGAGCCTTGTACATTTTTTTGCTCTTTTATTTGATACAGTAAAAAGTGGAAAAATATTTATATTTTGAACATAATCTTTTTCCAAGTGTTTGAGGAGGGGGTTGAGCCCCCTCCTGTATACGCCCCTGGGGTCATTTCATAAAAAATCAACTTAAAAAAAAAACATTCTACCCATAAAGAGGATAAAAAATATAAAAAGGTATTTTTTTTAAATTAAAATTTTGGCTGAAAGATGTAATAAAAAACATTAAGATATCTCAAGAACTACTCGCACCAGAATAGTAGGGCTTTAAACTATCTTTCAAATGAATTGTCACATGTTCAATTAAAAAAAAAAACAAAATTAAAATATTGGGAAAAATTTTTTTTTTAGTTTTTTAGATTTTAATTTAAAATTTAGGATTTTTTTTTCCTAATGTCTTACCAAGAACCCACCAAATTTTAGGATATAAAAATGATGGGTTCATCTTGAAAAAAAATATTAACAATAAAAACAAATGGAATTTTTTAAAATACAGAAAACAGAAATTTTAGAGAAAAAATAACAGTGAAAAATATAAAATCGTAAAACATACCAAAAAATGTGTATTTTAAAATTTTTTTATGCTTTATTTAGGCTGATACGTCACAATGATTAATTCAGTTAATTTTTTTCATAAAATGTCTGTTTTATGTATTTTTTCAAGAAAATGATTATTTTCCTACTAATTTTCACATTTTTTTAAAACATAAACCCATGATTTCACCATCTTAAAATTTGGTGAGAATCTTGCTAAAACATTAAAGAAAAAAATATATTTTTTTGAAAAAACTAAAAAATATGTTTTTTGAAAAAAAAAATTATGATTAATGCTTTATTTTGGGAATTATCGCTTGTCTTGGTAGAAGCAGTGGTATATATAAAAAAACTGCCTGAAATGGGGAGCCTTGTACATTTTTTTGCTCTTTTATTTGATACAGTAAAAAGTGGAAAAATATTTATATTTTGAACATAATCTTTTTCCAAGTGTTTGAGGAGGGGGTTGAGCCCCCTCCTGTATACGCCCCTGGGGTCATTTCATAAAAAATCAACTTAAAAAAAAAACATTCTACCCATAAAGAGGATAAAAAATATAAAAAGGTATTTTTTTTAAATTAAAATTTGAAAATAAAAAAACTACCATTTTGGCTGAAAGATGTAATAAAAAACATTAAGATATCTCAAGAACTACTCGCACCAGAATAGTAGGGCTTTAAACTATCTTTCAAATGAATTGTCACATGTTCAATTAAAAAAAAAAACAAAATTAAAATATTGGGAAAAATTTTTTTTTTAGTTTTTTAGATTTTAATTTAAAATTTAGGAATTTTTTTTCCTAATGTCTTACCAAGAACCCACCAAATTTTAGGATATAAAAATGATGGGTTCATCTTGAAAAAAAATATTAACAATAAAAACAAATGGAATTTTTTAAAATACAGAAAACAGAAATTTTAGAGAAAAAATAACAGTGAAAAATATAAAATCGTAAAACATACCAAAAAATGTGTATTTTAAAATTTTTTTATGCTTTATTTAGGCTGATACGTCACAATGATTAATTCAGTTAATTTTTTTCATAAAATGTCTGTTTTATGTATTTTTTCAAGAAAATGATTATTTTCCTACTAATTTTCACATTTTTTTAAAACATAAACCCATGATTTCACCATCTTAAAATTTGGTGAGAATCTTGCTAAAACATTAAAGAAAAAATATATTTTTTTAAAAAAATTTAAAAATATGTTTTTTGAAAAAAAAATTATGATTAATGCTTTATTTTGGGAATTATCGCTTGTCTTGGTAGAAGCAGTGGTATATATAAAAAAATTTGCCTGAAAGGGGAGCCTTGTACATTTTTTTGCTCTTTTATTTGATACATTAAAAAGTGGAAAAATATTTATATTTTGAACATAATCTTTTTCCAAGTGTTTGAGGAGGGGGTTGAGCCCCCTCCTGTATACGCCCCCGGGGTCATTTCATAAAAAATCAACTAAAAAAAAAACATTCTACCCATAAAGAGGATAAAAAATACCAAAAAGGTATTTTTTTAAAATTAAAATTTAAAAATAAAAAAACTACCATTTTGGCTGTAAGATGTAATAAAAAAACATTAAGATATCTCAAGAACTACTCGCACCAGGATAGTAGGGCTTAAAACTATCTTTCAAATGAGTTGTCACATGTTCAATTTAAAAAAAAAACAAAATTGAAATTTTGGCAAAAAAATTTTTTTTAGTTTTTTAAATTTTAATTTAAAATTTAGGATTTTTTTTCCTAATGTCTTACCAAGAACCCACCAAATTTTAGGATATAGAAATGATGGGTTCATCTTGAAAAAAAATATTAACAATAAAAACAAATGGAATTTTTTAAAATACAGAAAACAGAAATTTTAGAGAAAAAATAACAGTGAAAAATATAAAATCGTAAAACATACCAAAAAATGTGTATTTTAAAAATTTTTTATGCTTTATTTAGGCTGATACGTCACAATGATTAATTCAGTTAATTTTTTTCTGTAAAATGTCTGTTTTATGTATTTTTTCAAGAAAATGATTATTTTCCTACTAATTTTCACATTTTTTTTAAACATAAACCCATGATTTCACCATCTTAAAATTTGGTGAGAATCTTGCTAAAACATTAAAGAAAAAAATATATTTTTTTGAAAAAATTAAAAAATATGTTTTTTGAAAAAAAAAATTATGATTAATGCTTTATTTTGGGAATTATCGCTTGTCTTGGTAGAAGCAGTGATATATATAAAAAACTGCCTGAATTGGGGAGCCTTGTACATTTTTTTGCTCTTTTATTTGATACAGTAAAAAGTGGAAAAATATTTATATTTTGAACATAATCTTTTTCCAAGTGTTTGAGGAGGGGCTTGAGCCCCCTCCTGTATAAGCCCCTGGGGTCATTTCATAAAAAATCAACTAAAAAAAAACATTCTACCCATAGAGGATAAAAAATACCAAAAAGGTATTTTTTTTAAATTAAAATTTGAAAATAAAAAAACTACCATTTTGGCTGAAAGATGTAATAAACAAACATTAAGATATCTCAAGAACTACTCGCACCAGGATAGTAGGGCTTTAAACTATCTTTCAAATGAATTGTCACATGTTCAATTTAAAAAAAAAACAAAATTAAAATTTTGGCAAAAAAATTTTTTTTAGTTTTTTAAATTTTTATTTAAAATTTAGGATTTTTTTTCCTAATGTCTTACCAAGAACCCACCAAATTTTTGGATATAAAAATGATGGGTTCATCTTGAAAAAAAATATTAACAATAAAAACAAATGGAATTTTTTAAAATACAGAAAACAGAAAT
This sequence comes from Aspidapion aeneum, assembly GCA_963576565.1. Lineage (NCBI taxonomy): Eukaryota > Metazoa > Arthropoda > Insecta > Coleoptera > Brentidae > Aspidapion > Aspidapion aeneum. Next base: position 7,793,767 of record OY755047.1, read on the forward strand.
TTTAGAGAAAAAATAACAGTGAAAAATATAAAATCGTAAAACATACCAAAAAATGTGTATTTTAAAAATTTTTTATGCTTTATTTAGGCTGATACGTCACAATGATTAATTCAGTTAATTTTTTTCTGTAAAATGTCTGTTTTATGTATTTTTTCAAGAAAATGATTATTTTCCTACTAATTTTCACATTTTTTTTAAACATAAACCCATGATTTCACCATCTTAAAATTTGGTGAGAATCTTGCTAAAACATTAAAGAAAAAAATATATTTTTTTGAAAAAATTAAAAAATATGTTTTTTGAAAAAAAAAATTATGATTAATGCTTTATTTTGGGAATTATCGCTTGTCTTGGTAGAAGCAGTGATATATATAAAAAACTGCCTGAATTGGGGAGCCTTGTACATTTTTTTGCTCTTTTATTTGATACAGTAAAAAGTGGAAAAATATTTATATTTTGAACATAATCTTTTTCCAAGTGTTTGAGGAGGGGGTTGAGCCCCCTCCTGTATACGCCCCTGGGGTCATTTCATAAAAAATCAACTAAAAAAAAACATTCTACCCATAAAGAGGATAAAAAATATCAAAAAGGTATTTTTTTTAAATTAAAATTTGAAAATAAAAAAACTACCATTTTGGCTGAAAGATGTAATAAAAAAACATTAAGATATCACAAGAACTACTCGCACCAGGATAGTAGGGCTTTAAACTATCTTTCAAATGAATTGTCACATGTTCAATTTAAAAAAAAAAAAAAATTGAAATTTTGGCAGAAAACAGAAATTTTAGAGAAAAAATAACAGTGAAAAATATAAAATCGTAAAACATACCAAAAAAATGTGTATTTTAAAAAAAATTTATGCTTTATTTAGGCTGATACGTCACAATGATTAATTCAGTTAATTTTTTTCTGTAAAATGTCTGTTTCATGTATTTTTTCAAGAAAATGATTATTTTCCTACTAATTTTCACATTTTTTTAAAACATAAACCCATGATTTCACTATCTTAAAATTTGGTGAGAATCTTGCTAAAACATTAAAGAAAAAAATATATTATTTGAAAAAATTAAAAAATATGTTTTTTGAAAAATTAAAAAAAAATATATAGGAGTAAAGTATAACCCTCGTAGGGTGTTCGTGCTACAAAAATTTCAAGATAGCCAAAAAGTGTCATCCTACATGTTTAAGCCAAATCGGCAGTTTTTTTGATTTTCAAAATCTAATTAAAAAAAACACACTCAAAAAAATTTTAAATTTGGAATTTTTCATCGTCTTTATGGGAAGAATAAAAGTACCAATAATTATCAAAATTGGTAAGATGGTTTGTGGATGATTTAATATGAAATGACCTCCTGGCAAAAGGCTGGAACCATTTTCAGATTCTTTTTAAAATTTCGTTATTTTTGGAATTTCTTTGTGGCCATCTCTAACTTTCGTTGTCCCAGTATTAGTTACCGAATCATTTCCAGGTATTTCTGTTTGTGTTTGGCTAGCATTTCTGTCACGGTGACTAGAGTCTTTATCGATGTATTTATCTGAAAAAAGATTTAACATAAATATCAAAAAGCTTTCGATAACATTGAACACTGGACAATAAAAACATCTTTAATTAATAGCCGAATAGATCATAGACTTAGTGAAGCAACAAGATCAATCAAAATCCACGAAGGAACATTAATATTTATAGCAAGGTGGTAAGCCATTTGTTTTGAGGGGGGGGTGGTTTACATAAATGGTAAATGGACATTGTCGATTTTACCGTTTTATAGGCATTTTCTAATTAATTTTATAAAATTTTAGCTGCCAGCAGCTTAACGGTAAAGGTAATAAATGTTATAGCAAAGTATAAAGCAACATATTAGTATATAAAAGTATATATATATATATATATATATATATATATATATATACAGAAACCACTGGCGTATATAAAAAATCGCTTTGGAGGGGTTTGGAAATTTTTTCCACTTTTATTTATTAACATATTAAAAAGTAGGAAAATAAATAGTTTTAACATAATATATTTTTAGATTCATGGGGGGGGGCTTTCGCCCCCAAGCCCCCCTCCCCCCTTGTACACGCTCATGCAGAAACTATAATAAAAAAATAAAATATTTTACTTTATTTGTGGGGACAGCCGAGCGCGGGACAAACATTACATTGTACGGAACTGGCCTTTGCGATAATATTTACTTGCCGCCTTTGCACATCAAACTTGGATTGATCAAACAGTTTGTAACATCACTGGACAAAACAGGCGATGCATTCATATTTTTGAAAACTAAATTTCCTCATCTTAGTGAGGCTAAAATCAAGGAAGGTGTTTTTGTGGGGCCCCAATAGACAACTTTTTCAAGATTCGACGTTTATTGAACACCTGAATCAAAAAGAAAAATGAGCTTGGTTTGTATTCCAAAACGTGTGTAAGAACTTTTTGGGTAACCATAAAAGTGATGATTATGTCGCTCAGGTCGAGGAATTGCTCTTAGCGTACAAGGCCATGGGATCTAACATGTCCCTTAAAGTGCACTTTCTTCACTCGCATCTGGACTACTTTCCTGAAAATTTAGGAGCAGTCTCGGATGAACACGGGGAACGGTTTCATCAAGACATCGCTAAGTTGGAAAAGAGGTTTTCAGGGAAGTGAAATGCAAGCATGTTGGCGGAGTATTGCTGGTTTTTGAAACGAGAGGGTTGTACCTTAGGGTATAAAAGGAAAGCAACCACCAAGTGAAGGTACGAAAGTTCTTATTTATCAGTGGCGCACCCAGGAATATGTCTTGGGGGGCCCGACGCCTCTATAGCCTCATGATGTCGAAATTTAAGCTATTTTTTGTGTTTTTTTGAATATATCCAAAAAAATCTAAGGCTTAAGGGGGGGCCGGGCTCCAAGGCCCCCCCCCCTGGGTGCGCCCATGTATTTATTATTTTTTGAAACTAAAATAACTCTCTTTATACTTAAACATTTAAATTTATGTCGATAATATTATAATTATTATCGAAAAATGATAAAAAAAGGGCTCAAAAATGATGGGTGAAAAATCAAGAGACAGGTAAGATAAAGACCTGGATACTTACAAAATCAAACATGGATAAAGTAACAAAAGCCCAAAGATCAATGGAAAGACAAAAATGGATAAGAAATAAAATAAAAGTAAGAGATGTCAGTGGAGGTAGTAAAATTAAAATAGAAATTTGTGGACTACTAGGACTTTTACCAATTTACCTTAGAAACGGCTTGTAATTCATTGAGATGCGCCATACAAATGTGATGCAGCGTTGCCAGCTCTTTGGCAGTGTCCGGTTTGGCAACCTGGCGCGGTTCGCCGGGGTCGTTTGCCGTCGAAAGTGTGTCCAAGAAAACGATCATCCGTTCTTTGTTCTTGAGTATGAAGGGGTTCACCACTTCCATGTAGGGTTCCTGTGAAAAAAGTTTAAAAAAATTTAAACATCAAATACCAAATAATGCAAGGACCTAAACCTATAAACAACAAGTGAAATTAAAGAAAGAAAAAAAAGTTTTCGGCCGGGGATCGAACCCGGGATCTCTTGCTATCTAGGCAAACATTCTACCACTGAACCACCAAAGCCACACATAATTTTTTTCGGAAAACTTCTATCTATGCAGGCCGCGGCGTCTCAATACAAGAACGAGAGACACTCAGGTATTAACTCGACCAAGTCATCCAACTGATCTCTAAATTCTTCTTTCCCACTGTCAAAGGTATGATAACTCAAATTAGACGTAAAGAATCAACGTCTGGAAGCATGAGATCACCTTTTCGTATGTTAAAATTTCTGATCGCAAAATGGGCGATTTGTCAATATACTTATCAAATACCAAATTGCAAATAATGCAAGGACCTAAAACTATAAACAACAAGTGAAATTAAAGAAAGAAAAATAAGAACAAAAAGTTTACTGCTTCGGCCGGGGATCGAACCCGGGATCTCTTGCTATCTAGGCAAACATTCTACCACTGAACCACCAAAGCCACACATAATTTTTTTCGGAAAACTTCTATCTATGCAGGCCGCGGCGTCTCAATACAAGAACGAGAGACACTCAGGTATTAACTCGACCAAGTCATCCAACTGATCTCTAAATTCTTCTTTCCCACTGTCAAAGGTATGATAACTCAAATTAGACGTAAAGAATCAACGTCTGGAAGCATGAGATCACCTTTTCGTGTGTTAAAATTTTTGATCGCAAAATGGGCGATTTGCCAATATAATTATCAAATACCAAATTGCAAATAATGCAAGGACCTAAAACTATAAACAACAAGTGAAATTAAAGAAAGAAAAATAAGAAAAAAGTTTTCTGCTTCGGCCGGGGATCGAACCCGGGATCTCTTGCTATCTAGGCAAACATTCTACCACTGAACCACCAAAGCCACACATAAATTTTTTCGGAAAACTTCTATCTATGCAGGCCGCGGCGTCTCAATACAAGAACGAGAGACACTCAGGTATTAACTCGACCAAGTCATCCAACTGATCTCTAAATTCTTCTTTCCCACTGTCAAAGGTATGATAACTCAAATTAGACGTAAAGAATCAACGTCTGGAAGCATGAGATCACCTTTTCGTGTGTTAAAATTTCTGATCGCAAAATGGGCGATTTGCCAATATAATTATCAAATACCAAATTGCAAATAATGCAAGGACCTAAAACTATAAACAACAAGTGAAATTAAAGAAAGAAAAATAAGAAAAAAGTTTTCTGCTTCGGCCGGGGATCGAACCCGGGATCTCTTGCTATCTAGGCAAACATTCTACCACTGAACCAAGCCACACAGAATTTTTTTTTTAATTTCACTTGTTGTTTATAAATTAAACATGTCAAAAAAATTTCAAAAAGTCAAAAATGTAAAAGAAATTAAAAAATGTTAAAAAAGTTTAAAAAAAAGATAGTAAAAAATGTCAAAAAAAATCAAAAATTTAAAAAAACGGTCACACATGTCAAAAAAATTAAAACAAAGTCAATTTAAAAAAATATTTCAAAAATGTCAAGCATGTTTAAAAAAATTTATTAAAAAAAAAGTCTAAATGTCAAAAAAGAAAAAAATAATCAAACATGTTTAACAAAAGTAAAAAATTAAAAGATAAGTTAAAAACGTTTAAAAAAAGTCAAACATGTCAAAAAAGTTAAAAATGTCCAAACAAAATGAAAAATGTAAAAAAATATTTTAAAAATGTTAAAAACGGTCAAACATGTAAAAAAAATGTCAATAAAAATGTAAAAAAAAAATTTAGTTAAAAAAAGTCAAAAATGTCAAACATAATTAAAAAGTTTAAAAAGGGTTAAAAATGTCAAAAAAAGTTTTAAAAAATTCATAAATGTAAAAAAATTAAAGGAAAAAAATCAAATTGTCCAAAAAAGGCAAAAATGTAAAAAAAATCAAAAATGTCAAAAAATGTAAAAAAAGTAAAAAATGACCAACATGTCAAAAAGTCAAAAACAAGTAAAAAATGTCAAACAAGTTTAAAAAAGTCGAAAATGTTAAAAAAGTCAATAAAGTCAAAACAAAATAAGAAAATGTCAAAAATGTCAAAAAAAGCAAAAAGGGTGGAAATGAGCTTACCTTACTTCCAAACTCGACGAGGTTTGCCAAATTTTGCAAACACTTGGCTACCATGACTAGACTGCGAGTGGCTGAAGGACTGGGTTGCTCACTCACCAACCCAAACATCCTTGGATTTAACAGAGCGGGACAGAGTAACCTTAGAAATATGAAACCTAAAAAAAATGTTTGTTTATTTATATACCAGTGCACATTTTAAAAAGGCAAAAAAGGGAAAAACTTAGTAACAGCATAAAAATTAGAAATAAAATTTCGGACTTCCATTGTCTTTATTTATTTTAAAACACGACGTTTCGGTTAGTAAGTATCTCTAACCGTTATCAAGTGTAAACTAAACAATCTAGTCTCTAGGCTACTACTTATACTACTTGGTGTGCAGTCAGGTGTGACGGCCCGCCCCTTTTTTTTTTTTAAAGGGGGCGGGCCGTCACACCTGATTGCACACCAAGTAGTATAAGTAGTAGCCTAGAGACTAGATTGTTTAGTTTACACTTGATAACGGTTAGAGATACTTACTAACCGAAACGTCGTGTTTTAAAATAAATAAAGACAATGGAAGTCCGAAATTTTATTTCTACACAATCATTGTCTACGAGTTTCAAACAAAGAGCATAAAAATTATTGGAAATATATTGCAGCCAATAGGAAAGGTGTACAACATTTTGGTTTTTCTATATAACCAAATATTTTCCAAGAAAAATCAAAAAAACAGGGTCTTTTATGTTTGATTTTTATCTTCTAATAGTAAAAGCAAAAAAGTTTATTGGATGTCAGAGAGATAACAAAAGAATGTAAAATTTAACATATATGAAACAATGATGAAAAGTACGCTGTTGAATGTAATAGAGACCTGTCGCGTAACAGAAAAATACAAAACAAAAATGGAAAGTGTCGAAATGGATGCAATAAGAAGATCAATGAAAATATCTAGAATAGATCACATAAGAAATGAGATCATAAAAGAAAGAATGGGAATCGAGGGAAGAATAACGGATGACATCACTAAAAGACAACTGATATGGTACGGCCATGTACAACGGATGAACGACGAAAGATTACCAAAGCACGTCCTAGAATGGCAACCACTAGGGCGCAGAAAAAGAGGGTGTCCTAAACTGGAATGGCAACAGTCAATCCAAAGATCAATGAGTCAAAAAAATCTAACAGAAGATGATTGTCAGGATCGAAGGAGGTGGAGAATAGGCGTCGGACAACGTAGAAAAACGTTCTAAACCGACATAGTAGTAGTAGAAAAATAAAGAGACATAATATGTATGTTATTGCAGTTTTCAGTTTTAATATTTTTCTGAATTTTGTGTTTTATTTACTTTATCTCAAAAAAGTCACTTACCAGAGACAACTCGGGTCCTCACAAGTCTCTCATCTGGCCATTTGGTCACTGCAGATCTTTGAAGACACCCGCAGATGTATCTTAGAGAGCGAGGACACGCGTCCGGCGATGTGAAGATTGATTGAGTAACCTTAAAAAAATAAATATGTTTATTTTTTTCTGCAAATATCACAAATACAAATCAGCCATTCCATAATAACAGATCTGAGTTTGGACTTACAGTAAAACATCCTATAAGCAGACACTCGCGGTTCCGTCGATTTTTGTCCGATAATTGGAGGTGTCCGCTTAAGAGAGAGAACTGCGAAATTTTGATATATATTTATTAACAATTTTCGCTGCTTGATTTTTTCCGATATTAAATTTTTCGGCGATGTTTCGTGCTAATAGATGTTCCTTCTCCGAAACGTTAACAACTTCCATTTTTTTCCGTAAACTAAGAAGTTTTTTTACTAGGCGCCATTTCAAAGAGATCTATTACTATCCAACTGAACAATAAAAAAAACCTAATAAAATACTGTTGTAAATACGACAGAAGTATTTAGTCTCCGCATTAAAATGGAAAGAGGTAATTCCCCGACTGCAGAGTGCATTGTTGCCAACATACTACATAATATTTTAGGACATGTCGTGCAGCGCTCCGTCCCATTGTCAGAGGTTCGCGTCCGGTTATTAGAGTGTCCGGTTATTGGTTGCAACAAATTGGTCCGCCTAAAGGGAGTGTCCGCTTAATAGAGGTGTCCGCCTGCGAAAGCAGTAAATCTTTTATCAAATATTTACAACAGATAAAGTAAATTACTGCTCTTTATCGTTCTAATTTGGGAGCAAAATATAAAATAATTTAAAATTAATTGTATAAAAAAACACATTTTTTTTTCCATTTTCCATATTTGGACAAAATTATTTCGATTTCATAATAGCTAGCTATAACAAAAACTGATAAAGGTTAACCATTCCATCATTGGCTATGATAAATTTGCTAGATTTTTCTAAGGCTTTTAAGGTTCATATCATTTAAAATATTACAAGCAAAAAGACAATCAATACCTGATCTAAAATCTGCAACAAAAACTCGGCATTATTACAGGCATCATCCAGCGAGTCCATTTTGGCAGGATTCAGTTCAGCACTCTGTTTGCTCTCGAGCAACCTCAGAACTACTTCCAGCACTGCTGCTTGCAGAAACCTAAAAACCAAAAAAAAACTACTTTTCGAAATTTTTGCAAAAAACTGTTTTGGTATTTTTTGAAAACATATTTGTTAAACGGAAAATTTTTCGACAATTTTTTTTTTAAATAGTATATTTTTCAACAGGTGTGGAAAGTGTCACTTTCATTTATTCGAAAAACATTTTATTCAAATGGAATTTTTTTAAAAACCTTTTTTCGAATCACGACAAATCTCAAAAATAAACTTTGAAAAAGTTGAGTTTTAAAAAAATATTTTCGAAAAAAGTTCTTGAAAAGTTTGGTTTAAAAACAAATACAAAAAAAAATACTCTGCCAATATATGGGCCCCTAAGCTCACACTAGGTACTATAGTTATAGTGTACGTGTGAGCTAATATAACTAAAACCTGAAATATATCTTATTCAACTCCAGACTAAATTACCTCTTGTTTGATACCACACAAGCCATGTTTTGACTTAAACTCTAATTTTCGAAATCTACCCCCACCCTTAAAAAAACAAAAACTAAACTGTATTATGTTTAACTCCGGACTCAATTACCTTTCGTTTGATATCACACACGCCATATTTTCATGTAAACTCTAATTTTTGAAATCTACCCCCACCCTTTTTGAAGAAAAAAAAAACTAAAATGTATTTTTTTTAACTCCATACTCAATTACCTTTCGTTTGATATCACACACGCCATATTTTCACATAAACTCTAATTTTTGAAATCTTCCCCCACCCTTTTATTTGGCTTGTGTTCGGTGGATTTTGTTTATTTTTAAATGGAACCATCTCGACCCAAGATCCAGCCTAGGTACCAAATTTCATTAAAATCGGCGAAGCGGTTTTTGAGTTATGCGCGTTGGTCGTTACAGACAGACATACAGACAGACAGACAGACGGCGCGACAAAAAAGTTTCAAAATCATCTGAAACGCAAAGATATATAAAATTTTTTGAAATCGGAGCAACTTTTTTTTTCTCGAAAAAATTAGGATCACCATAGCTCATACTACTATAGTATAGTATATGTGTGAGCTAATATATTTATAAAAAAATTTCATTAAAAAAAAGTAATCCAAAATTTTGCTTTTAAAAAAACGATTTAACAAAAAAAATAGAAAAAATTTCCGCGATCCAAAAAAAACAAATTAACACACTCACCCGCTACATTCAGCTCGCATATACAAGTCCATGAGAGTCGTTGACAGTGAGGCAGCTCTAAACAACGTGTTTGTTTCTGTTTCCCTTACTAAAATAAAATAAAAATAAATGGATGCATCCTAGACCCCTCCAAGCTATATCAGTGTTGAAAACATTTCTTTTGTAAATATCTCAGAAACCGAAGCACCTACGAAGTTTTTAGTAATAACATAAATTATTAAGAAAAACATGTCCACTATATTCGGACAACCGGATTAATTAGGATTAATGGATGTTGACCAAAATCTATCTAATCTTATCAGCTCTTTACCGTGTTGTACACTATTTTACGCCTCCCTCCAAAATGGTAAACATTTGGTTGCCGCCTACCACACAGCAGGTGGTTGATGCGAGAAAAACTACTGAAAAGTGAAGAGTGGGAGTTGTCATGGTTAAGCGTGGGGATACATCAAGTAGAGAGAGGGTTTTCCCTTCAAAGTGATGGCTATAAAGAAACTGTGGAATTAGAAAGTGTTGTCTATAAAATGTAATTTTATCTTTGTTTTCGTTTAGGTTTTCTTGTTTAGCTTGTTAGTTAGAATGTAAAGTAAACTTAAGGATTATCAGCAACGCCACTGACTTGGTTCCTCCAAGCTCTTCAAAGAGGGGTGTTCGCTCCGCGAATGTTACTTTTTAGTTTTTTGTTAATTTTTAGTATTTTATTTTATTTTTTAAGTGAGGCGTTCAAAACTCGTAGGCCCTGGCAATTTAAAAACATTTCGTGAAAAATAATATTTTTGATCCATAAGGTGGCTCCCTCATTGGCACGTGTGGAAATCAGGAACTAATGATAGAGAAAAAATTGTAAAAAGACACTTGCTTTTCGGCAGCCATACTGCTCAAGTCATTTTACAAATTACTGTGATTGTGCTATTTCTTTGGCAGTCCCATTGACTGTTTGTGTTTCAAAAATACTCAAAAAACGGTCTACAGTGTGCCGACGAAGTTGGAGAAGAATTGGAGAGATCCTGCAAGTGGGGCCCCCAGGACCGACAGGAATCACACAAGAGGTTAGTGCCATTCGCCACTTTATGGTCAGCTTTTTTCTCGCCATTTCTTACTTTGGACAGGCTTACACCTTGGCCCTAGAGTTTTTTGAGGTATCCATAAATTGTGTGATAATTTAAAACCAGCAACATTAATAAATTACAGTCCATTTATAATAATTTTCGTGATACTGAACCCCGGCGATTCATTTTGGTCCTTCGAACCGGATAATGAATTACTTAGGTCCAACCTACCGTTAATAAAAACCCAAACTTCGAGGAAACAACACATTCTTTGGATTTAAACTAAAACCTCTAAAGTAATAATCAGTAAAGAAACATAAGATTTTTATATTTGAAGAATATTTTGCAGTTTGTTATTTTGGTAAGTTAAAGTTTTATTTTAATATTTTGGGTTTTGTTTGTTTTATAGGACATAAGAAAAGTCTTGTAACAATTTGTAAATTGCAACAAAGTTTTATTTTGTATTCATTAAAGTTTGTAACGTTTTTAAAACTGTTTTATATTTATTTTATACACACAAGAGATCTACTACGGTACCCTCGTTTAAAACAAAATCGTACCCGACAATATTTACCTATCTCAGCACTATTGAGTTCCCTCAAAAGCTCCGTTTCTCTTCCCTCGGCTCTAAAAACCCTCAACAAAGCCGTGGCCAAAGGAGCTCTATCCAAATGACAAATCTCTGCTAAGACTTTGACACTCGCTAGGCCTGGTTCCAACAGAAGTTGCTGTAATGGACTGTATTCTTCTGCGGGCATTACTAGATCATGCAGATACCTGTCAAAAATTTAAATTGGGATATACAGGGTGTTCTAAGTTAAGTTATGAGTATTACTTGTTAATATTAAAGTTAAAGGGTTGGTTAAATGGACAGAGTTGTGGTACGCTGATTACGATGGCGGTAACAGAAAGAAAATCAAATGACGCGTAGGTGAGTTACAGTAAAAAAAACTTTTTTTTAAATGGGACACCCGGTATACAGTAACGCCAATGTCGCAGCCCACGAGAAAGACCGGCCCGGGCGCGGAAATATCACGTGACCGTAGGGGGCTCACAAAAAAACGCCTTACGGCCCGCTGTCATTATAAAACATGTGTGTTTTCAGTTTTGGTATGTTTGTTTACGTCGATTTTTTTTTTAATTCGGGCACGAATTTTATGTGAATTTTATCAAAGTTATTAAAATAACGCAGCCCACGAAAAAGACTGTAGTGGGCTGCGTTAAAATAATTAATGGCTGATGAGTAAATTATAAAGAAAATACCTATAAGATAAACAATGCCGCGAACGTGTAATTAGTCCAACTATAAAACTGAAACCTAATATGTTGCAAACGGGAAAGAAGTGGTAAAAGATAAGATCTTGGATAAGATTGATCAAGTAATAGACATCCTTAGTAACATTTTCGATAGTGAGAGTGAAAAATGTGTTCAGTTGTCTTTTGTTATTGAACAATTAGGTCTCTTGAAAAGGTAACCTGAGAATCGAAGATATGTTGGCTTCATCTTTGTTTATCCAGTCATCCAGTGCATACACGTCAATTTACAATTCTAAGGTAATATGTCTTCCGCACCCTCGCAATATTAAAAAACTGATTTGTAAAATATTGTTAACAGATAGTAATCTCTCTGGTAGTGTGAAATATTTAAAAAGTAGATACAGCTTTTAAAAGAACATGAATTGGTAGTTAACTTACACTTTAATGAAATATATATTAAACTTTGTGCTGGGTAATTTTTCAAAAACTTATTGACGTCCACTACATTCAGTTCATTGAATGTGAAAACCATCACACTTATTCACAAAATCACTTGTTTCTTTTTAATAAATTATTGTGAAATGTTTTATATTGAAAATTTTTCCTCGGATAACTCTAGCGAGTGTTTTTGTGGAGAAGAACTATTGTCAAAGCATGAAAAACTTAGTTTAAGGGCATGTAAAGTTTTTTAAAATAATTTTATTAAAAAGCACAATGATTTAGTGTCTGCTAATAAATCGTTGAATAAGAACTCAGACAAAGATGATGACAAAGAAAAATTAAAAAACTAAAAGCTTAGGTTTGTTATGTCGAATTTTGAAAGACTTGTATAGATTTGTTATAGATAAGTTACTAACGATATTATGTACCTAATATATGTACCTGAAGATATTAGAGTGCAAATTTTGTATAATTTTTTATTTTATAGATTCAGTTCTTTTATCCATAATAAACACATATATCAGCAAAATATATTTTTCAATTTTTGCCTATAAAAGAACAAAAATTTTGTGTTAATTTATTTAAATTGTGTAAAAACATATAATATATTAAGCAATACAATAAGAATCCTGGGACTCCTAAGACCATGTGACCGCCGACTTGCTTATAACGCGCCATGGCCGGTCTTTATCGTTGGCTGCTATATTTTGAATAGGGAAAGTGGGTCTAGTGATACCTTGTTTTGAAGCTCTCTTGAATATCTTTACAATCGTGTAAAAAATTCGAAAATCCATCGATTATTTTTTGAGATATTGGCTTTCAAATTTTCAAATTTAACATGGAATAAAATAAAAATTAAATCCGAAAAATATAAAATTACCAAATCGACGTGTCCGTTTCTCCAAATTCGCACTCTAAATACCCAAAAAGGCCTCTGTTTCGATGTTGGTGAAACACCCTGTATTTATTCTTAATAACATGTTAATTTGCATAAAAAAAATATAAGATCAAATTTTAATATTTTTTTTTGCCAATTTTTTTATAACTTTTTTGCAACACCCTGTATAAAAATTTAGAAATCACCAAGTACGCTTTGGCACACCCTACCCCTTAGAAAATCTACAAACCTAAATTCTACATTGCGATTTGGACGTAATTTATTAATTTCGTAGATATCAATGGCCATACGACATCATTGACCAGGCAAACTAGGAGAAACCATAGATAACAAAAATTTAAATAGACAAATTATTAATTTCTACATGTATGTATGTATGTTTGTATCAAAATATGTTTTTTATTTAACTCTCCCTTTCTCCGATCCTGAAGGGTTATTTTTGTTATTATAAACTAAAATTAACAGAAGTTCTTTATCTTAAGCATAGTAAGTCCAAATTTAGGATTTATAGAACAAAATAAATATGGCCATACTAAAGGAGGACGCACTAAATATATTGTTTACCGGGATGCGTCAGATGATCTGAATTTGAGATATTTTGAAGGCCAAACCTTTCTGATATTTTTTTTTTAATTGGGAGTGTTATAGGATTTGTTTTCGAGCTATACTTATTTAAATGCGCGCCACTGAAATATGGAAAAATATGACTTTTTGTAGTTTTTTTTTGTAATAATTTATCGTCAAATAAAAATAAAAAACCGATGTTGGTCTTATTTTATTAAAAAAAGAGTTCTTTTAAGAATCTTATCAATTTTTGAGATATAGTTTGCGTCACATACCTACACAGTGGCTCCAAATAATTATAAAAAAAATACAGGAAAAATACCTGAGATTTATTTAACAAAGAGACGAAACTGAAAATACATGGTGAAAATTAACTTCACTTGCTTTCATGTGAGTCGTTTTAAACATTTTAAAGTTTGCATAATGGGTTATGTGATAAACCAAGGCCAACACAAAAATAGAGGCCACGATCCAGAAAAAATCAGCTGTCCTCCCGGGGCTGAATTTTACATTGGGTCTTATGGGAGGTCAGACGTTTTTTTATGATATTTTCAAAATGGCACTACAGATTTCCGCAAAATTTCAGTGAAATATTCTCAGACACCATCCCGATATTCCACCAAAGATTTGTAAGGAAGCAACAGGATTAAAAGGTTAAAATCTTCAAGATTTAGCATTCCTTATTTTGAATTCAAATTACCCGCCATGTACCACATGCCAACTGTTATATTTGACATGTATTTGACTTTGTCATCTGTGATTGTCACATTCGCTTCTGCTTTAAACTTAATTTTTGTGTGAGCTAATGAAGCGGCTATGAAAAATTAAGGATTACTATACATTTAAAAAAAATTGTTCTGCCAGAATAAAGTAAAAACATCTCAAAAACGGCTTTATTTTTTAAAAAATCAAATATTCATGAACCGTCATTCCAACTTCAATATTTTAAAGAAAATCAGCTGTGTCGTAACGTGACCATCAAACAAAAAATCAGCTCCGGATGTGACGTCAACAAAGTGGAGGATCGTGGCCTGTCCGTTTTGATAGCCCTGGATAAACCAAGGCCAACACAAAAATAGAGGCCACGACCCTGAAAAAATCAGCTGTTCTCCCGGGGCTGAATTTTACATTGGGTCTTATGGGAGGTCAGAAGTTTTTTTATGATATTTTCAAAATGGCACTACAGATTTCCGCAAAATTTCAGTGAAATATTCTCAGACACCATCCCGATATTCCACCAAAGATTTGTAAGGAAGCAACAGGATTAAAAGGTTAAAATCTTCAAGATTTAGCATTCCTTATTTTGAATTCAAATTACCCGCCATGTACCACATGCCAACTGTTATATTTGACATGTATTTGACTTTGTCATCTGTGATTGTTCATATTCGCTTCTGCTTTAAACTGAATTTTTGTGTGAGCTAATGAAGCGGCTATGAAAAATTAAGGATTACTATACATTAAAAAAAAATTGTTTTGCCAGAATAAAGTAAAAACAATCTCAAAAACGGCTTTATTTAAAAAAAAATCAAATATTCATGAACCGTCATTCCAACTTCAATATTTTAAAGACAATCAGCTGTGTCGTAACGTGACCATCAAAAAAAAATCAGCCCCCGATGTGACGTCAACAAAGTGGAGGATCGTGGCCTGTCCGTTTTGATAGCCCTGGATAAACCAAGGCCAACACAAAAATAGAGGCCACGACCCTGAAAAAATCAGCTGTTCTCCCGGGGCTGAATTTTACATTGGGTCTTATGGGAGGTCAGAAGTTTTTTTATGATATTTTCAAAATGGCACTACAGATTTCCGCAAAATTTCAGTGAAATATTCTCAGACACCATCCCGATATTCCACCAAAGATTTGTAAGGAAGCAACAGGATTAAAAGGTTAAAATCTTCAAGATTTAGCATTCCTTATTTTGAATTCAAATTACCCGCCATGTACCACATGCCAACTGTTATATTTGACATGTATTTGACTTTGTCATCTGTGATTGTTCATATTCGCTTCTGCTTTAAACTGAATTTTTGTGTGAGCTAATGAAGCGGCTATGAAAAATTAAGGATTACTATACATTAAAAAAAAATTATTTTGCCAGAATAAAGTAAAAACAATCTCAAAAACGGCTTTATTTAAAAAAAAATCAAATATTCATGAACCGTCATTCCAACTTCAATATTTTAAAGACAATCAGCTGTGTCGTAACGTGACCATCAAACAAAAAATCAGCTCCGGATGTGACGTCAACAAAGTGGAGGATCGTGGCCTGTCCGTTTTGATAGCCCTGGATAAACCAAGGCCAACACAAAAATAGAGGCCACGACCCTGAAAAAATCAGCTGTTCTCCCGGGGCTGAATTTTACATTGGGTCTTATGGGAGGTCAGAAGTTTTTTTATGATATTTTCAAATGGCACTACAGATTTCCGCAAAATTTCAGTGAAATATTCTCAGACACCATCCCGATATTCCACCAAAGATTTGTAAGGAAGCAACAGGATTAAAAGGTTAAAATCTTCAAGATTTAGCATTCCTTATTTTGAATTCAAATTACCCGCCATGTACCACATGCCAACTGTTATATTTGACATGTATTTGACTTTGTCATCTGTGATTGTCACATTCGCTTCTGCTTTAAACTGAATTTTTGTGTGAGCTAATGAAGCGGCTATGAAAAATTAAGGATTACTATACATTTAAAAAAAATTGTTCTGCCAGAATAAAGTAAAAACATCTCAAAAACGGCTTTATTTTTTAAAAAATCAAATATTCATGAACCGTCATTCCAACTTCAATATTTTAAAGAAAATCAGCTGTGTCGTAACGTGACCATCAAAAAAAAAATCAGCCCCCGATGTGACGTCAACAAAGTGGAGGATCGTGGCCCGTCCGTTTTGATAGCCCTGGATAAACTTACAGGGTATTTTAAAAACAAAATAATTCCATGACCATGCATTTTCAGTTTAATTTTTTTATATTTAATAAATCTCAGGTATTTTTCCTGTATTTTTTTTATAATTTTTTTAAGTCACTCTGTAGGTATGTGACGCAAACTATATGTCAAACATTGATCAAATTCTTAAAAGGACTCTTTTTGCAATAAAACAAAGCTAATATCGATTTTTATTTTTGTTTGACGATAATTTATAGCAAAAAAACTACAAAAAGGTTCTTTTTCCCATAATTCAGTGGCACGCATTTAAATAAGTATAGCTCAAAAACGAGACCTATGACCCCCCCCCCCCCAATTTTTTTTGGAAAAAATATTAGGAAGGTTTGTTCTTCAACATATCTCAAATTCAGCTCATCTAACGCATCCCGGTAAACAATGTATTTAGTGCCGCCACCTTTATCAATTAAAAAAAATGAAATATTTTTGTTTTAATGAAACTAGTACATTACTGCCTATTAAAAATATTTTTTTCAAAAGTGTTATATTTTTTTTTTTTGTTAAAATCGTTCCCCAGACCAACTGTGTCGCTGCTTTGCATTGCTTACCTTGTTCTCAGCCTCAAAGAGCCCCACTCGCCCATGGGGGTAAGCCCTGAGAGGGAGTACCAATTCTCCTTTTCTTCTCCATTGCCCAAAGTTGTCAAATCGACTTGCAGTTCTGCAACTTCCGTGTCTTTCCCGCGTTTGCCCTTGTTGAAGACTGTCAACGAGAATGACATTACGTCTGTTGGCACATCACTGAAAAAAAAAATCACTTTATAAAGATTTATTTTAAGAAAATTCCTGAAGAAACCTTGCAAGTTTTTTAAAAAATTTAAATATAACTAGATTTATGATGGAGCCTTGAAAACAGCTTTCGTAAATATCTCAGAAACGGAAGTTCCTACAAAGTTTTTTGTAATAACATAAATAATTGCTGAGTATACAGGGTGAGGAAAAAGTACCGGGACACCTAAATATCTCGATAACTAAGAGTTATTTGCAAAAATGGTCTAAATAAAAGTTTTAGGATTGAATTTGTTCTATTTGGTCGTGACATTGACATTGACGTATCTGTCAGCATTAGGAGTTTTTCGGAGGTCAACTTTAAACATTTAAATGAAAACCATATTTTTTTCTTTTACCATTCGATGGAGAATAAAAATCTACGTTTAAAATGACATTGTAATTTTGTGTCAGAATGACATTTCGAAGAATATAAATTAAATAATTGTTCTTAAAGTGGCCTTAACACTTTAAGAAACTCGTAGATTATTTAATTACCCCTGTATTTTATTATGCGTGTAGCTGTGACAATGACATTATATCTTAATATTGTGTCAAAACAAATCGCAAATTGTTTCTTGTTTGAAGGGGTCCCGGTACTTTTTCCTCACCCTGTATAACCGTCAAACATATTACAATGAAACATCCTATAAGCGGACACTTACGGTCTCGTCGATTTTGTCCGCTTATTGGAAGTGTCCTCTAATGAGAGAGAACTGCGATATTTTAATATATATTTATTAACAATTTCCGCTGTTTTTTTTCCGATAATAAATTTTTCAGCGATCTTTCGTGCTAATAGATGTTCCTTCTCCGAAACGTTAACAACTTCAATTTTTTTACGTTAACCAAGAAGTTTTTTACTAGGCGCCATTTCAAAGAGATCTATTATCACCGATCTAAACAATAAAAATAAAAAACAGCAGTCCCGCCGAATAAAATATGTTGTAAATGGATGATTCTACAAAAATGGTGCTGTGGAGTGGGAATGCATATTTTTCAAACACAGACTGCAAATGAAGCATAGTTTTAGTTATAAGATTTAAAACGAAATGTGTTCTTTATGGAGCATTTGAGTTTAATGGATAAAAAAAATTGCAAGTTTATAATTTTTTTATTACAAAGCAAATACCTTATTCCTCTGGTGTAGTCCCAAACCAAATATTAAAAACTCAGATTGAAAAAAATATCCTAATAAATAATATTTAACCAAGTCTTAACTATTTATCAAAAAATTGATAAAACTTAAGTTTGCAGTCATATTTTTGAAAATCTGAATATACATCTTCTCCGAAAAATTTTACAATTTTAAACGTGCTCCATTTTTAATAACACAATATTTGTGAATACCACCGGTTAATTTCTAGAAAAAGAGATGGCCCTGGATTTTTACTTGTATAACAAGTTGTGACAGATAATGTCAACTTTAGTTTGGTTTAAGTTATAGATCTTTTTATTTTCGGAGAAATCAAAAAGGAACGCTTCAATTATCATTCCTCTGGTAAGTAAATATTCGACTGATATCAATAGTATAATTTTTTTGTTGATTGATTGAAATTAGAAGTATAGGAACTTTGTTTATTTAAAACTTAAGTTAAGTAGTCTAAATTGATTTTGATTTAAATTGGAAAACCATTAAAAAACTCATTCCTCTGGTACTCATCCCTCTGGAATTTTTATGCAATAATTCCTAAAATTCGGGAAAATAAATGTTTCTTAGCTTACACCTAATTAGTTACATAAATTTAAAAAAACAAAATTATTTACTGTGCTGTACTGTTATTTAAAGGCAATGACCAAAAATGATATCCATATAGCCCACTTTTGGTAGAATCATCCAAATATGACAGAAGTAGATATTTAGTCTCCGCATTACAACGGAAAGAGGTAATTCGCCAGCTACAGAGTGCGTTGTTGCCAACATACTACATAATATTTATGCCCATGTCGTGCAGCGTTTCAGAATTTTTTAACCAAAAAAAATTGTCCGCGTCCGTTTATAGGAGTGTCCGCTTAATAGAGGTGTCCGCAAGGAAAGGTTTCACTGTATATGTTCGACAATACAACCTAAAATTTTCAGAGAAAAGTCGAAAAACTGTTTTTTGTTTTTTATTTCCTACAATTTTTTTTTTCGTTCTCAGTAATACTGCCAGGCAGCATTCTGACAGTTTACAGTAATAGCTTTTCCAGGCATTTTCCGTTTTTAGAGCCTCTTTTTAGGTTTAAAATTAAAATAAAATGTAAAAATAAATATTTTGATTTAAAATAATTGCAACGTGTTTAGGAGATAACAGGGTATTTTTTCACCAAATTTCGTGAACAAACAAAAAATATGGAAGAAAAAATAAAAAATAAAAAACAAATATTTTTCTCAGAAAATTTTACCTAAAAATTTCATGAAAATCGATTTAACGGTCTAGGAGCTACCGGCCGGACAGACATACACACACACACACACGGACAGATATTTCTTTCTTTTTTTACTTATTAATAAACCCAAAATGTGTAAAATTGTACACACGAAGGCACATTTTTTACTACAAGACTTTCTTTATGATCAATTTTAACTTTATCTCTTTTTTCTAAATTTTAAATTTTTAGGCATTTTTATTATTGCTTTGTAGTAGTGACTTTCTTTTATATTGTTTGCTATTGTACATTCTCCTTTTTTTATTTATTGTTAGGAATAATTTGACACTATTTGCTCAATTATATTTAAAAATTTATGCAAATAAAGATATACTCTACTCTACTCTACTATTCTCTCGACTATGCATAAGGGGGTCCAAAAAATACGGATGTAATCACTCAAAATACTAAAAAAAAATTCTTCTATTCAAGAGAGAGATGTTACACCTATGACAGTATGCTTTTACAAGTGATGCCATCTTACCAAATACAAGAGAATCACAAGGTCACCGATCCAATAAAACTTACTCGAAAACAAATTCTTCATCCCACACTGGGTCAGGCCCGCTTTTCGCCCTGGTCTTGGCGATTCTAATTTGATTATTGAACTGTATTGTGATATAAGGCGAAGGCACTAGCTTGTAGGGCATCCGGTGGGCGTCCAAAACGCCAAGTGTCAAACACCTGTCAAAGAAAAACTTTTATTGACGAAATTGTACATTTTTTGCTTTAAGATTATAGGTTATCTGCTTTTTAATGGATTTCTATGGTAAAATGACGTCATCCAACAGACAAACTGAAACATACCGTAGATAACTATGGATAAAAATTGACTTGAATGGGTTTCTACTATTAATGGGTGTCCAAAAAGCCAAGTATAACGCCTAACAAAAAAAAACTTTAATAAAGAATTTCCTAATTTTTTGTTTTATGATTTATCTACTATTCTGCATGTTCTCCGATTATATGATGCCTCCCAAATAGAAAGAAACCATAAGTAACTGAAAGTAAAATAGGTTTAATACAAAACATTAAAACTACCGGTGAGTAAAAAAAAATGTAAAGGTTTGGTTGACTTAAGATTATAGTTTATCTACTTTTTAACAGATTTTTATGGTAAAATGACGTCATCTACTGGGCAATCTGAAACAAAGCATAGATTACTTAGCATAAAAATAGACAAATAAATACTTTTTTGGTCAAAACAGTAAAAATAGGTAAATTAATAAAACATTATAGTTTATCCACTTTTTAATGGATTTCTATGGTAAAATGACGTCATCCAACAGACAAACTGAAACATACCGTAGATAACTATGGATAAAAAATGACTTGAATGGGTTTCTACTATTAATGGGTGTCGAAAAAGCCAAGTATAACGCCTAACAAAAAAAAACTTTAATAAAGAATTTCCTAATTTTTTGTTTTATGATTTATCTACTATTCTGTATGTTCTCCGATTATATGACGCCTCCCAAATAGAAAGAAACCATAAGTAACTGAAAGTAAAATATGTTTAATACAAAACATTAAAACAACCGGTGAGTAAAAAAAAATGTAAAGGTTTGGTTGGCTTAAGATTATAGTTTATCTACTTTTTAACAGATTTTTATGGTAAAATGACGTCATCTACTGGGCAATCTGAAACAAAGCATAGATTACTTAGCATAAAAATAGACAAATAAATACTTTTTTGGTCAAAACAGTAAAAATAGGTAAATTAATAAAACATTATAGTTTATCCACTTTTTAATGGATTTCTATGGTACAATGACGTCATCCAACAGACAAACTGAAACATACCGTAGATAACTATGGATAAAAATTGACTTGAATGGGTTTCTACTATTAATGGGTGTCCAAAAAGCCAAGTATAACGCCTAACAAAAAAAAACTTTAATAAAGAATTTCCTAATTTTTTGTTTTATGATTTATCTACTATTCTGTATGTTCTCCGATTATATGACGCCTCCCAAATAGAAAGAAACCATAAGTAACTGGAAGTAAAATATGTTTAATACAAAACATTAAAACAACCGGTGTGTAAAAAAAAATGTAAAGGTTTGGTTGGCTTAAGATTATAGTTTATCTACTTTTTAACAGATTTTTATGGTAAAATGACGTCATCTACTGGGCAATCTGAAACAAAGCATAGATTACTTAGCATAAAAATAGACAAATAAATACTTTTTTAGTCAGAACAGTAAAAATAGGTAAATTAATAAAACATTAAAGTTTATCCAATTTTTAATGGATTTCTATGGTAAAATGACGTCATCCAACAGACAAACTGAAACATACCGTAGATAACTATGGATAAAAATTGACTTGAATGGGTTTCTACTATTAATGGGTGTTTAAAAAGCCAAGTATAACGCCTAACAAAAAAAAACTTTAATAAAGAATTTCCTAATTTTTTGTTTTATGATTTATCTACTATTCTGCATGTTCTCCGATTATATGACGCCTTCCAAATAGAAAGAAACCATAAGTAACTGAAAGTAAAATATGTTTAATACAAAACATTAAAACAACCGGTGAGTAAAAAAAAATGTAAAGGTTTGGTTGGCTTAAGATTATAGTTTATCTACTTTTTAACAGATTTTTATGGTAAAATGACGTCATCTACTGGGCAATCTGAAACAAAGCATAGATTACTTAGCATAAAAATAGACAAATAAATACTTTTTTGGTCAAAACAGTAAAAATACGTAAATTAATAAAACATTATAGTTTATCCACTTTTTAATGGATTTCTATGGTAAAATGACGTCATCCAACAGAAAAACTGAAACATACCGTAGATAACTATGGATAAAAATTGACTTGAATGGGTTTCTACTATTAATGGGTGTCCAAAAAGCCAAGTATAACGCCTAACAAAAAAAAACTTTAATAAAGAATATCCTAATTTTTTGTTTTATGATTTATCTACTATTCTGCATGTTCTCCGATTATATGACGCCTCCCAAATAGAAAGAAACCATAATGACTGAAAGTAAAATAGGTTTAATACAAAACATTAAAACAACCGGTGAGTAAAAAAAATGTAAAGGTTTGGTTGGCTTAAGATTATAGTTTATCTACTTTTTAACAGATTTTTATGGTAAAATGACGTCATCTACTGGGCAATCTGAAACAAAGCATAGATTACTTAGCATAAAAATAGACAAATAAATACTTTTTTGGTCAAAACAGTTAAAATAGGTAAATTAATAAAACATTATAGTTTATCCACTTTTTAATGGATTTCTATGGTAAAATGACGTCATCCAACAGACAAACTGAAACATACCGTAAACATTAAAACAACCGGTGCATAAAAAAATGTTAAGGTTTGGTTGGCTTAAGATTATAGTTTATCTACTTTTTAACAGATTTTTATGGTAAAATGACGTCATCTACTGGGCAATCTGAAACAAAGCATAGATTACTTAGCATTAAAATAGACTTTTTTAGTCAAAACAGTAAAAATAGGTAAATTTATATAGACTAGTACCTAAGTTCTCTCAAGCGAGGTACTTTGGCCGTCGCCCTGCTAAGTTGTGGTATGCAAAGAGGTTTCAGAGCATTTATCCAGTCTTGACAGTCTTCGGGAGATCTCGCGGCCAAATGTGTCGCAGTAGCGAGGCAAGGGAGGGCTCTTTCCACAATTTGGAGGCAGTTTGCGCGCTCCCAGAGGCTGTCATGGACCTAAGAATTAAAAAAAAGTTGTAATATGGATAATTTATTAATCAAAATCAAAGTTAAAACACTGACGACAGTTTCCGTAGCGTAGTGGTAGTACCTTTGATTCACACTCGAGCAGTCCGCTTTAACTTGGCTATATAACTTTGCGAAACTGGTCGCTTGATCCAGTATTAATAAATATTCAATTTGTAGGGAAATGTAAAACTTTGTCTACTTTTTGGTAAATATCAATGGTCATATGACGTCACAAGCTAGGCAAACTTACACAAACCACAGATAACAAAACTATAAAATAGACAAATTATAAATTTAAAACTCACCTGATACAGATAAGCACAAGACAAGTCGATTAAACCTTTTGGTTTTGTTCTTTTGGGATTTTCGTAGAAGTAAAGGTGTGTGTCTGTCCCTTCAACAACCAATACAAAGTATAGAAGCTTCCATTTTTTGATAGCTTTGTCTGATTTCCTATGTAGGTAGCCTTGATGCTGAAAATAAAATTAACACCTATTACATTTTGGTGAAAATTGATTTTATAGTTGTTCCCTTCAAGAAAATGAATTTCGTTTTTAATTTTTGAAATAAACTTAATAACATTGATGACAGAATAAAAAATGATGTTTACAATTTATTTACTATCAAATTTTTTTCCGGATTTCAGACATAAGATCATAGTGGTGTGGCTGTGGGGACATAGAGAGAAAAAACTGTGGTTTGAGTTGAAATCTGATGAACCTACCTTAGTCCCTCGCATTTTTTTCTGCCCAGCCTGATCTCGGCATTCTCTAAGGGTAGCATAGATTTTTTCCGCTTCGGTTTTTGCCTTTTGATTCTCTGGAACCCAGTCTAGTTGCTTGGAACCGTCTACCACCAACTGGAAGAAACACGAAGCATAAAGGTACACAACTTCATTTAAATCGGTTGCATAGCTTTGGACTAATGACCATTAAATAATTTAAGAAACGGACAAAAAAATTGGCTAATTTATGAAGATTACCTAAGGCGGGAGTACCTAGGAAGTGAAGCAAACTTTTAAACACGTTTTCTTTTACAATGAAAAATTATCTACATTTTACTGGACTTCTATGAATAAATTACGTCATCGAACAGGCAAACTGAAACAAAACATAGATAACTGAGAAAAAAGATTGACAACAAATAGTTTTTTTATATAATAACATAAAAATTGGCAACTTATGAAGAGTACTTAAAGCGGGAGCACCAAGGAAGTCAAAAAATTATATGAAGGTTAGTACCTAAGGCCGGAGTACCTAGGAAGTGAAGCATACTTTGATCCTCTATTGGTTTTTAATATATGTGCAGAGTTTCACCGCTTTAGGTCAAAACATTTACAAAAAATCGTAAAAAGAAAACAGCAAACTTTCAAACACGTTTTACTTTACGATTACAATTTATCTACTTTTTAGTAGACTTCTATGGTTAAATGACGTCATCCAACAGGCAAACCGAAACAAAACATAGATAACTGAGGACAAAAATTAATAACAAATAGACTTTTTGATACAATACAGTAAAAATTGACAAACCTATGAAGAGTACTTAAGGCAGGAGCACCTCGAAAGTGAAAAAGTTATATAAAGGTATAGTACCTAACGCCGGAGTACCTAGGAAGTGAAGCAAACTTTGATCCTCTATTAGTGTTTAATATTTGTGCAGAGTTTCACCGCTTTAGGTCATAACATTTACAAAAAATCGTAAAAAGAAAACAGCAAACTTTCAAACACGTTTTACTTTACGATTACAACTTATCTACTTTTTAGTAGACTTCTATGGTTAAATGACGTCATCCAACAGGCAAACCGAAACAAAACATAGATAACTGAGGACAAAAATTAATAACAAATAGACTTTTTGATACAATACAGTAAAAATTGACAAACTTATGAAGAGTACTTAAGGCAGGAGCACCTCGGAAGTGAAAAAGTTATATAAAGGTATAGTACCTAAGGCCGGAGTACCTAGGAAGTGAAGCAAACTTTGATCCTCTATTAGTGTTTAATATTTGTGCAGAGTTTCACCGCTTTAGGTCATAACATTTACAAAAAATCGTAAAAAGAAAACAGCAAACTTTCAAACACGTTTTACTTTACGATTACAATTTATCTACTTTTTAGTAGACTTCTATGGTTACATGACGTCATTCAACAGGCAAACTGAATCAAAACATAGATAACTGATTACAAAAATTAATAACACATAGACTTTTCATACAATACAGTCAAAATAGACCAACTTATTAAGAGTACCTTAGGCCGGAGTACCTAGAAATTGAACCAAACTTTTAAACAAGTTTTGCTTTAAGATTACAATTTATCTACTTTTTAGAGGACTTCTATGGTTAAATGACGTCATCCAACAGGCCAACTGAAACAAAACATAGATAACTGAGAGCAAAAATTGACGATAGATTTTTTGATACAATACAATAAAAATTGGCAAACTTATGAATAATACCTAGGAAGTGTAAAAATCCATAAAAATAATGTTTCTTACCGGGTTTTGCAGTGTGTATCCCTCTACTATCTGCTCTTTCCTATATCTGTTAATAACAGCATCTAAACACTCAAATATTCTACCTCCCATGAGATATCTGACTCCTTTTTTCTCTATCCTAAACCTCTGAATTTGGTTGTTTATGTGAAAAAACAGGCTGTAGTCTCCCGGACTATTGTCACTGGGACGGACTAGAAAACTACCTGGGCCAGCTGAAAAGTTAAAAGACAATTTTGTTACAAAGAAATAAAAAATATGTAAACTTATTATTTTATCTATTCTATGCTTCTTTTACCTTTGACTAGAAGATCCACAGCTTCATTTTTGGTACAGTTCGGATGAAACCATGGGAAAACAGTGTTTGGATCTATACTTTCATCTAAATCTTCAACTAATTCTTGAAATATCATTCCTAAAAATAACAAGAAAAATGTTATACTTTGGTAAAATACCTAAATTAAAAATTATCTATTTTTTAGTTATTCTCTATGGCCATATGACGTCAAATATCAGACGATTTATATCAAACCATAGATCACTTAAGAAAAAAGTAGACAAATAATATATTTATGAATACAAATACTCAAAAAAATGTTTACCTTGTTCCCCAGTTCTGTGGGCAGTGACCCATAACCACCCGTTGTCTAGTTCGTTGTGTACGAAAAAGATGTCGCCTTTTTTAAATGTCAGTTCATCAGTGTCAGGCATTTTGGTGTATGGCAAAATGGCTACCACCCTCTAAAACATAAAAATGCAGATACAAACATAGAAAAATAGCCCTGTATCTAGAGAATCAGGTCAGGTTAGGTCAGATCTTACCTTTTTGTCATTGACGGGTTCTGGTGGGGCTACCGGGTGAACAAGCCTTTCTTTTTTGAGTAAATCACTGCATTTTGTGTAGTAACCTACTAGGTCATTCAGAGAGACAAACTGTCTACCTCCTATGTAAAAATCGCCACATACAGCTGTTATTCTGTAAAGAAAATATTTAATTTGTACTATTTTGTAAATCACTAAAATAAACAATAAAAATCAAACAAGTTTCGTGGCTAATCGGGTAAAAATGAGTTTTTGTTTCTCTCATATTTTTCCGTGGGTAGCTCGAAAGCTTAACCTCACAGGGGTCCAAGAACTAATGGACACCTAATAAGTGTTGACAGTTAACTGTTTCGTCCTTATGGGACTCCTCAGAACACTGCTTGGTCAATGTGACACTCTTGCGAAGTTAATGAGACGGTTTTGTCTCTAATCCTATGTAAATAGTGACAAAACTCTCTGACAGTTAACTGTCAATACTTATTAGGTGTCCATTAGATCTTGGACCCCCGTAAGGTTAAGTTTTCAAGCTACCCACGGAAAAATATGAGAGAAACAAAAACTCCTTTGTACCCGATTAGCCACGAAACTTGTTTGATTTTTAAATTCACGGGTACTAAATTTCATGTTTGTTAGTATAAACAATAAATTTTTAAATTGTTTATCTTTCTTGAGAAATATTATCAATGGTTGGTCTACACAAAATAGAAATTTGTACTTTTCTGTTGTCCATTGCCTAGGCAGTAGGAAACACTTTAATTTTTAAATTGTTTATCTATCTTGGTAATCATTATCAATCACTTTTAACACAAAGGCCTAGGCAAACCGGAAATTTGTACTCTTCGGTTGATCACTCACTAGAAGTTTTAAAACATTTTCATTTTTAAATTGTTTATTTTTATTTTATTTATTTTTATTTTTTATTTTCAACCGTCATGCCATTTACAAAAATTTAAATTACAATAGTATGAACTATAACTAACAGTATTATGTAGTAATAATTATTGAGCAAATTTTTTCACAAACTTGTTGAATTGTTGTAAAGTTACATTAAATAAATCTACATCGATTTTATTTAAAGAATTTGCCATTCTAGTAAGGGGAGAGTTTATCCCATGTGCAGTTCTATGAAATTGCACAAACAATAAAGAATAATTTCTAGTCTGTCTTTGTGGAACTTGAAAAGAGATCATTTCTAATAAGTTAGGACAATCAATATTATTATTTATAATTTTAAACAGTAACCTGGTATCCATCATAAACCTCCGCTTTTCCAAAGATTGAATACTCAATAAACTCTGTAGAGATATGTAGTCAATATGATCTTTTGGTATTTTTAGCTTGTAGTTTATTAACCTTAAAAACCTACGCTGAATTTTTTCTAACATATCTATATATTTAAAATAGTGTGGATTCCAAATTTGACTAGCATACTCAATCAATGATCGCACTAAAGAACAGTACAACAATTTAAAGCAATATACGTTATTGAATTCCTCTAAAGTATGTGATATAAACCCTAACACTCGTAGACTTTTGTTGCAAATATTTTCAATGTGCAAATTAAATTCAATTTTTTGATCAAAAATAACACCTAAGTCCTTAATTTGATCCACACTGTTTAAAGTAGTAGAATTTAAGATGTAGTCAAATATTATTGGTTTATGAATTCTGAAATATCTCATGACACTACATTTGTTTAAGTTCAATGATAACTTGTTATTTTGGCACCATAAATTAAAGCAGTCTAAATCCTCTTGAATTAATAGGCAATCTTATCTATCTTGGTAATAATTATCAATGACTTTCAACATAATTACCCAGTCAAACTAGAAAATAACACAGATAATTCAGTCATAGATAAAATAATAAATGTCTAAACAACTGAAAAACCTTTACTTAAGTAAAAATTTAAAATTTACAAATAAAATTCGATCTGTTAATTTAAAACTTGGTACAAACCTAAAGTGATTCATTCCAGTCCTCCCAAGATAACTTAAAACATAACTGCCAGGCTTTCTATCACTTTCTCTGACCAAATATGCCCCCAAAATGTTAACTTTCCATAGGCGTTCCTCGGCTTGGGTCCTGTCCAGTCTACCATGATACCTAGCAAATAAAAATGTTTATATATCTCAAAATCTGGTAGAGATAAACATCTACAAAATTATTTAAACAAACAAAAACTAGTTTTATTATTTTTTATCAACATGGAACTGCTTTTTATCTGAGGGCACGGCGGTGTCCGGCCAAGGTCGCATAACTGCTGTACCATCTTTTCTTGAAACATTTCAGCCCATATTTGACCTATCTAAAAATCTACTTTGGAATGAGCTACGAAACTCAAACTTTGCACAGTAGTAGATCTTTCTAGAGGTAACAACCCCTCCAAGTTTCATGGACTTTCATAAAGTAGTAAAGTAGTTTTGAAAAATTTGAAAAACCTTAAAATTTTTAAAAAGGCATTATAAAACCCAAGCAGCATTTGGACGTCGTATTACGTTACGCATACGTTGCTTGCGATAAACGCGACGTCGGGTGCCGACGTCGTTTCGACCGCCTGACGACCCTCGTTTGCACCTAAATGGGGAATACAAATTCGGGTCGCTACGACGTCAGCATCTGACCTTATAGGTAATAGAGTTTACCAATTAACAACGTAATTGTACGTTGGATTTCCGTCACTTAAATTTAGTCGCAAACAGGTAAGTTGCGTTTGGTTTCGTTTCCATTGCCTAGAATACATATAGTTTTTGCTAAAAAGAATTCCTGTCGAGTAACTAAAATTATACCTGATAAGTAAATATTTTACACTTATTATAACAAGTCTCATAAAAATGGGTGCATTTTACAAATGACAATTATAGTCATGCATGAAAGGCGGTATTAGAATATTAATAATGTATTTTTTAAAGCAGGAATCCAACAAAAATTTTACAACGAAGGCATGTTTATTGATAAATGTGATTAAAATACTTTCAAAAAAGCAAGCGCTCCTGAAATATGCAAGATTTACTAAAATATATATTTGTTAAATAGATCTAATTTTTATTATATTTTTTATTTTTGTAAAAAAAATGTTTTGCTGCCTCACTAAACTCAAATTTGTTAATAATTTTACAATTATTCTTTCATTTCTACTTAAAATTAGAAAAAGAAAAAAATATTTTATAATGGCCGACAGACGCTAACCTTTTCAGAATGGCGGATTACTGTGTCTGACTTAATGTGAACTAATAATATACCAATTCGGACCGGGTCTCCACTTTTGGTTGTGAAAGATAACCAAAGAGTCGAAGTCCGACGTCCGGCAAACGTATTTCGTCCCATTAAATTCGGACGTTCGCCCCGCATAATTTTGCGTCGGCCTACCAACAGATTGGAACTCAACGTCCGCTCTTTTTCTACTACAATAGGTAAAGCCCACAGTCCCAAAGCTAACTACCCACCGAAATCATTGTTTTTTTTTTTATTTTTTAGAAATGTTTGTTTTAGTTTCAAAAATCTAAGGGAAATAAAACCCATACCCCACCTGAAGAGAGAGGATGGGGTATTATGGTTTCCAAAACAAATGTTTTGTTAGGTTATGGGCGTCTATAAATGACAGTAGGCTGTACATGTGACGCGTGGGCCATATGAACGGATGTGGAATAGGTCAAGTAAAAGTTACAGAAAATACACTAACCAAACTAAACGGTACTTTAGGTCTGAGGTTAGGGTCTTCACCGGACGTACCCGACGCCGACGTCTGTTGGTCGTTGGGCTGGTCAGTTTTTGTACGTCGAACAAACGAACGTAAGACCGACGTTGGGAAATTAATGGTATATTGTGTTGCATTATTTGACGTCGCAAGTATATTTGATAACGTCGGTTTTGATATGAATGCGACGTCGCTTAACGCATAATCAATCTTGCAACTTAAAATTCCACTAAATCCGACGTCGGTTCAGGTCACATTAGGTTGTAAGTCATATAAATGTTTCTTGGGAAGTTACATTTACTACTTTAAAACTTAAATATTATCCAAATCCTTTAAAAAAGGAGTGAAATCATAAAAAGACATTTCATGTAAAAAAAGCCAAGTATGCAAAAATGGTATTTCATAAAAAGAATTGAGATAAAAGTAAAGCCAAATTCCCTAATACAAATTTCAAAATGAAAGGTTCTTACTAGTTTGGAAATGTTTTTCTAAACTTGGCTATTACAGCTGCAAATGACTCTTAGGCACAGTGCTAAATTGAACCTAAAGAAGTTTGGCTGTAATAGCAAAGTTTAAAAAAAAACATTTCCAAACTAGTAAGAATTTTTCAATTTGAAATTTGTACTGAAGAACTTGGCTTAACTTTTATCTCAATTTTTTTTTACTGAATACCATTTTTGAGTACTTAGCTTTTTTTACATGAAATGTTTTTGTTATGATTAAATTTACCATAGAGTTTCAGATGGGGCATAATGTGCTGAGTCTCCTAAGTCCACCTCCTCTGGTTCTTTAGCTTGAGTACCCACAGGTTCATTTGGTTCATTTCCATCATCACTGCCTGTGGAAGGGCTTCCAAGCTTGTCTTTCTGGTGTCTTATTAAGTCTGTCATTTTAAGCCTGTAATGATGAAAAAATTAAAGCTTTTCAGTTATTATTTAAAATAATACATTTTTAAAATAGGAGAAAGCAATATTATAATACTACTTTTATTAATAATATAGACCCAACCTTATTACATGCATTGGCGTAGCTAGCCTTGCTTTTCAGGGGGCGCCGTGGCCCCGGTCTATCTTGAACAAAAAGCAAACATAGGTTTTAAAGAGTCGTGCAAAGTGTGCAATGAATAAGAAAAAAATACGCGCATTAAATGTTCTAATATTTTAATATAACAAATTTAATAATACATTTACCAACTTATTTATATGTATACACAGGAAGTATGTAATTCAGCAATTCTACAAAGAAAGTTTTCTACGTCGCTGACTGAAAGCGTCTACCACACTGTCTAAGTCGACCTCAACATCTTTTTCTATGAATAACAATGACAAACCTGAGTGTCTCTCTTGAATCATAGTTGTTCTAAGCCAATTAAAAACTCTCCTCATGGCAGAGAAAGACCTCTCGCAAGTTGCACTTGAAATTGGAAGAATACTCGCAACTTTAAAAAGTTGGTAGAGGTTTGGATAGGTGTTTTCTGCTATATGTTGTTTGATAGAATCATAACCAACAGTTTGATTTAACCGAAAAATACAATTATTTAAAACGGTCATTTCTGCTCTTAGAGCAGAAGTATTAATATTAAACATTTCCCGGTATTGCTCGACGAATTTATTCCATTTAACGACGTGGGAAAACTTAATATGAAAATGGTTATGAAATTGTCACCAAAATCGGAAAATTTTCATAAGACACTAAACGCTAACCTCAAAAAACTAAAAAGATTATTATATTTATTTTAGAAAAACAGCTTAAAAAGGTCTTTTATAACCTTACGACATCTACAACCCGATTTCGGAAACAGAGGGGCAAAGGTCGCTGTCTTTATTAAATGCGAAATTTAACTTACACTTCTATAATATTTTACAAGATGTCGCCAATATGTATGAAATATTCAATATGCATAATTATGTTTAAATTTAAAAAATATTTTCGGGAAATTGCATAAGTGCAGAAAAGTTACCGATAATTTAAAGAGAAAAAGCCTAATTCCGCAAGACAAGGGCTTTTTTCTGATATGTAAACATTATCTGAATGATTTTAAATTTTAATGCACCTATTTTATTTGAATATTTCCCGAATAATAATAGAAAAGTATGTATTTTCAGCGTCATGTTCTTTTACTAGTAGTCGGTAGGGGAGGCCTAAAATATCTTAGGGGGGGCCTGAGGGACTTCAGGGGGGGCCAGGCCCCCCCTGCCCCCCCCCCTAGCTACGCCAATGATTACATGTGTTATTAAAGAAAAAACATAAACAGCCCCCTTTCTCTTTGTTCTTATTATAAACAATAATTATATGCATACCTACATTTATATGAATAATCAATTAACAATAAAATATTTTTGGAACATATTATTAATCAACAAACCTTTTTCAACACACTTTTTTTTATATCCAACGATTTCCTTTGATTGTTTTGTTTTTTTTTGCTTCACTTCCTGTCTTTTCACTGCCTTGTTGATTATTGATGGTGACTCAAAAAAAATTATATTTTATTTATTTTCAAACACACTGTATTTCCAACACATTTTTTCACTTTGAGGGCGTGTTTATTTTGACGTAAACTCCGGTTTTCCTAATTTATTTCGGTTTTTATTAATTAAAAACAAATTAGCGATTTTGGCTAGAATTTTGTCAATAGTCCGTCGCCCCTGCAAGGAAAAAATGAGATGAGGAGAAGTGGGGAAAGGGGAGTCTGTCAATTTTATGAATTAAGCAACCAACCAAGTACGTATGTTCTGGGTTAAACTAGCTCTCCATACATCAGACCTCTAAAAGGAAGAATTTATTTTGACAATTTTATAAATTACTTTTCGTGCAAATATCATCAACTGTTATCTCCATTTAGATTTAATATCACGAAAAGACCAAGTGAAATCTCCGAATAGCTGCTAATATTGAGAAATGGACTACTATTATCTCTAAACTCACTTCAGTAATCACAAAATTATTATATATGGTTGCAACTCATAACACAATCTTAACATTTAAATAAAAATATAAAAAGCAGTTTTGAGCAGGGCTATTTTTGTGTTGGCCTTGTTTTGAGCAGTATACTTTTTCACTTGTATTGATGGCTATTTGTGCCTAATGGGTCAAAATTAATGTTTTTTGCCAACCAACCATTCACTCGTTCTGTGGCGACAAACCCAAAAATTCAAGATGGCCGCATGTAGTTTATTGTTTACTTGTTTTATTTATATTAATTCGGAAAAATAATAAACAATTTTGAATAAAAACGTGTGTTAAATGGTGAAAAATTAATGGAGCATGTTTTGGACTTTAGGTTTACTTTAATTAAATATAAGGTTTTGGTTTAAAAAAGTGTTTTTGAATGGAATTGTTCAAAAAGGACAACGTTTTGAAAAAACAATAATAAACAACAAAATTGCATCTAGAGTCGCCACGAGTGCTAGCTAGAACATGATTTCTTAATATTTAAGCTTTTATTTCAGTTATTTGAAGCTTAAAAATGCTATTTTGAAAACCCTAAGGATAAGGGTGGTTCCCTTCACTTCTATGGACTTTATGTTACTTTTCTGGAGGTATTTCTATGGTTCTGTACTTTTTTTGAGAACTGATATGTTCCCTGCATTTGTTTAATGTGTTAGTTTAATCATTTCCTACATAGTCTTGAGTTTGTCTAAACTCCCCATATGCAAACGAGCCTCACATATATTTTTTTGGAGTTCTAGAAACAGAAAAATGGTTTTAAATGGTTTATTTTTATGGTTACTATCTTTACTGTTCCTTGGTCATAGTTTGGTGGACGAAAGTTCTTGCCCAGGTAGGTTTTAAGTTATTTATTTAACTATATACATTCAAATATTTAAATTAAAATTTCAATAACTTAAAAATGTATTTTTTTTGCAGCAAAATGTGTTTGTCGCTCTAACCCACAACGAGATGGGGCGGACTATCTTAAAATGAGTTGTGGTGAGGATGGTCCAAAAATTGATCATTTAGATGAGCTGGAGCTTCTTAACCTAGCTAGTGAGCTGGTTCAGCTGTAAGTACCTATAGTTAGACTAAGGCCACTAGATGTTCAAGTAAGGAACTTCATAATCTAGTGGCCATAAGTTGGACAACCAAATAAATGTTTCAATTTTAAAAACAGAAATCTATTTATGAAGTTTTTAGTTTCCTTTTAGAAGGGAGAAAATTATAGAAATAATTATTTATTTTGGATTTTTATCTTCTAGCTTTTTTCTTTGTCTTTGACAAAATTTAGTGAAAACATACCAATTTGTGTCCTTACCACTTTGTAATTTTTTTAAATCAAAGAATTAATTTTTTTCATTTTATTTTGATTTAAAACTGAAAACAAGGCCACATTTTTACTTGAAAATTCTCAAGTTCTAAAAGCATTTTTTTTAAAACAGTGGTATTTTTTAGCTCACACATATACTATACTATAGTAGTGTGAGCTATGGTGATCCTAATTTTTTTGAGAAAAAAAATTTGCTCTGATTTCAAAAATTTTTATATATCTTTGTGTTTCAGATGATTTTGAAACTTTTTTGTTGCGCCATCTGTCTGTCTGTCTGTATGTTTGTCTGTAATGACCAACATGCATAACTCAAAAACTGCTTGGCCGATTTTAATGAAATTTGGTACCTAGGCTGGGTCCCCAACTAACATTTATAGTAGCGGCTACATGTTCTAAAGGCTTTGCTACTTTCTTATAGTAGAAATGTGGTGATCCCAACCAAAATTTGTTACTTTTTAGTTCTAACTACTATTTAGTATCAAGAAATAGTAGATGTTTCGTAAAAACGACCCTCTAAACTACTTCATAGGATTGTTTCTTGATAGTCGATTCTGATAGTCTTCTCTACCACAATAGGACGTTGCTAAAGTTTTACTTTCTTTTTAGTCGTTATTTCGTAGTCGCCCTGACTTTTATATCCTACTTAATTACCACTAGAAAGTTAAGCTTCATTGGAGTCCCAAACAAGTGTATCCGACAACTACATTATAACTTTAATTTTTACCACAAAAGTTTGTGTCATCATAGTAACATCTGATGTAACAATGTAGACAAAATAACTTTTTGGATCAACTTTAAAGCCGCAACTACTTTCAAGTAACCTTTTCGACTATCAGGGAATATAGTGGAATATAGTTTGGGACGCCATGTTTTTATGTAAGAAAGAAAATTTAATATTTTTGTTGTCGTTTTGTGAGCTCATATTAAAGAGCCATACTATTTTATAAACAAATTAGTTGAAGCTTACCAAAAATGCTCTTCTTAAGCACCATTTGTTGGAGTTAACTGTCGATTATGAAAACATAACCTCCAAAATCACAACACAAAAATTCCATCAGCTACCAGAAAACGGCTCAATTTTACGGGCGCACCGGTTTTTTGCAATATATATAATGCATGTTATACAAAAAACTTTGCGTCGCACTCGAATTTTGATCCTCTGCTCGTAAATTCTCACACTTTTGGATAACGTAGTTCATATTATAACCATAACCAAACAAAAAAACTAAGCGAGTCTGTTTACTGTTGTGTCCACCATATTGTGTAACAATTCTACCAAAAAGAAACGATTATATTATTTGCAACTACATCGCAACTTTTATGCCATTACGGAAAAAAAACAGCCTCTACGACGTAGTAGATACCTGGCTACGACGTAGTAGTGTAGTTGTTACTACAGTGACTTTAAACACTTGGCCAAGTAGTTATAACCAGAAATTGGTTTCCCACTTAGGGAATTATAACGTTGCTGTATGGTAT
Organism: Aspidapion aeneum; assembly: GCA_963576565.1. Lineage (NCBI taxonomy): Eukaryota > Metazoa > Arthropoda > Insecta > Coleoptera > Brentidae > Aspidapion > Aspidapion aeneum. Next base: position 7,829,848 of record OY755047.1, read on the forward strand.
ACTGAGACGTAGCGGGAGTACGTTGCGGTTACTTTTAAGAAATTCTTTCTAGTTGGGGTTTCGTCGTTACAACTTTAATTGTTTGTTGGGTCTTGGGTCGAGATGGTCCCAGTTAAAAATGAACAAAATCCACTGAACACAAACCAAATAAAAGGGTGGGGGTAGATTTCAAAAATTAGATTTTATGTGAAAATATGGTGTGTGTGATATCAAACGAAAGGTAAATGAGTCTGGAGTTAAACAAAATACATTTTAATTTATTTTAAAAAAAGGGTGGGGGTATATTTCAAAAATTAGAGTTTAAGTGAAAATATGGTGTGTGTGGTATCAAACAAAAGGTAATTTAGTCTGGAGTTGAATAAAATATATTTCAGTTTTTAGTTATATTAGCTCACACGTAAACTATACCTATAGTACCTAGTGTGAGCTTAGGGGCCCATATATTGGCAGAGTATTTTTGTTAAAATGGCTAATTTTAGAGATGATGTTAAAAACAAACATCACTATGGAAAAATTTAAGCAGGTTAAAAAAAAATAGCAAAATGAAATTACTGTCACTTTTTCTTATTTACTGCCAAATTTTTCCATAGTGATTTTTTTTATTCCATCTAAAACTAGAAATTTAAAAAAAAAAAATGACCACTCTTTTTTAAAAAAACTGCTTTTAGAACTTGGATATTTTCATGTCAAAATAGGACTTTTTTAGCTTTTTTTGTGACTGACATGAAATAAACATATTTCCTAACCAGAAATATATTAAAAAGTAAATATTTTATATTGGTATAAAATTAAAGGTATAACTCTCATTGTCTCTGGATAAAAAAGATGCTGACTGTAGGTTGGCAAAATAAAATGCACACATACAAACAACTCAAAGACATGCCATTTTTCAGATTTTTAGCTCACACATATACTATACTATAGTAGTGTGAGCTATGGTGATCCTAATTTTTTCGAGAAAAAAAAAGTTGCTCCGCTTACAAAAATTTTTATATATCTTTGCGTTTCAGATGATTTTGAAACTTTTTTGTTGCGCCGTCTGTCTGTCTGTCTGTATGTCTGTCTGTCTGTCTGTCTGTCTGTCTGTGTATCTGTATGTCTGTCTGTAACGACCAACGCGCATAACTCAAAAACCGCTTGGCCGATTTTAATGAAATTTGGTACCTAGGCTGGGTCTTGGGTCGAGATGGTCCCATTTAAAAATAAACAAAATCCACCGAACACAAACCAAATAAAAGGGTGGGGGTAGATTTCAAAAATTAGAGTTTATGTGAAAATATGGCGTGTGTGATATTAAACGAAAGGTAATTGAGTCTACAGTTAAACAAAATACATTTTAATTTATTAAAAAAAAATGGTGGGGGTATATTTTAAAAATTAGAGTTTAAGTGAAAATATGGCGTGTGTGATATCAAACGAAAGGTAATTGAGTCCGGACTTTAACAAAATACATTTTAGTTTTTGTTTTTAGCTCACACATATACTATACTATAGTAGTGTGAGCTATGGTGATCCTAATTTTTTCGAGAAAAAAAAAGTTGCTCCGATTTCAAAAATTTTTATATATCTTTGCGTTTCAGATGATTTTGAAACTTTTTTGTTGCGCCGTCTGTCTGTCTGTCTGTCTGTCTGTCTGTCTGTCTGTCTGTATGTCTGTCTGTCTGTCTGTGTGTCTGTATGTCTGTCTGTAACGACCAACGCGCATAACTCAAAAACCGCTAGCCCGATTTTAATGAAATTTGGTACCCAGGCTGAGTTTTGGGTCGAGATGGTCCCATTTCAAAATGAACAAAATCCACCGAACACAAGCCAAATAAAAGGGTGGGGGTAGATTTCAAAAATTAGAGTTTATGAAAAAATATGGCGTGTGTGATATCAAACGAAAGGTAATTGAGTCTGGAGTTAAACAAAATACATTTTAGTTTATTTAAAAAAAAGGGGGGGGGTAAATTTCAAAAATTAGTGTTTAAGTGGAAATATGGCGTGTGTGATATCAAACGAAAGGTAATTGAGTCTGGAGTTAAACAAAATACATTTTAGTTTTAAAAAAAGGGTGGGGGTAGATTTAAAAAATTAGAGTTTAAGTCAAAACATGGCTTGTGTTGTATCAAACGAAAGGTAATTGAGTCTGGAGTTCAATAAAACATACTTCAGTTTTTAGTTATATTAGCTTTCACGTAGATACACTATAACTATAGTACCCAGTGTGAGCTTAGGTGCCCATAGATTGGCAGAGTATTTTGTAAGGGTGGAAGTAGATTTCAAAAATTTTAGTTTAAGTCAAAACATGGCTTGTGTGGTATCAAACAAAAGGTAATTTAGTCTGGAGTTGAATAAAATATATTTCAGTTTTTAGTTATATTAGCTCACACGTACACTATAACTATAGTACCTAGTGTGAGCTTAGGGGCCCATATATTGGCAGAGTATTTTTGTTGCTCTCAGTATGCATATGATAAATAAAGAGGTTGGAAATGTCACAAAAGTGTAACTGTCCATGGCAAGGACTATGCCCCTGGATAGATTATTATAACAACTTGGTGTTTTTTTATTTATTATGATTTAGTGGAAGAATTTAATCTCTTTTCTGTTTTTGTTTAGTTATCTTTAATTTTTATTGAGTTTGCCTAGGCATCACCTTTTTCTAATCATAGATATAAATACTCATAGATGGAAGTTAATTATCATTTTTATTTTTTAGGAATCTTTCAGAGAACAATTTGAAGTCTTTCCAGCCAAAAGTGGAACTTATAGTTTTACAGAAATTGTAAGTAAAAGTTTATTTGTTTATTTTTGATAATTTTTTTAACAATTTTTTGTTATTTTTTAGAAATTTAAGTGGTAATCAAATAACAGAATTGACTGAGTTTCAATTCAGAGAAACACCTAACTTAAGAAGACTGGACCTTTCAGCCAATGGCCTAAAACAAATTGACATCAAGGCTTTTGCTAATTTGCAACATTTAGAACGACTAAGATTGAACCATAATAGTATAACTACTATCGCTAGTGGGACTTTTGATAATTTGCCTGGTCTAAGACAGCTGTAAGTACTATAATGAAGTATTGTTCATACTCGTCTTAGTCTTTGTCCTTTGATTAGTCTTAGCTGTCTTAAACAAAATTGGCTGTTCATACTCGTCTTTTGTTTTTGATTAGTCTTAGTCATAACCCACTGAAAAAAAAATCAATTTCAATAAAAAGACCCATTTTCAAAAGTCATTTTCTACACAAAACAATCTTATTTAACCTAATCTGTGCACGAAACACAGACACGAAAGAACAAAAGCGAAAAAGAAAAAAAAACAAATAAAATTTTGAGGTTATGTTGAGATTTTCTGTTAAAAACATGATTAATGGCGGTAAATTCAAAATTTCGTCCGCGCGCTTGAGCTCTTCGGACGCCCTGTAAAAAAAACAACAAATATCAGCTGATGTCTGTCACTCGTCTTAGTCGTTGTCCTAAGGATTGAAAGTTGGCAACTCTTAAGACAAAGACTAATCAAAAGCAAAAGCATTGTATGAACACTCCCATAAGAAACAGTGGTTTTAACTTTCTTATGACAAAACATACGACTAAACCAAGACAAAAGACTAGACAAAAGACGAGTATGAACGATCCATCTTGATTTTACCCCCATTTGACTTTTAACTCTTTAGTATTGTACAGGATGTCCCAAATTCATTGTTTTTGGAGGGTATTAGGTATTTCTAGGGGACATAGAAAAAACTGACCACTAAAACCGGTCTAGGTATCCTTTTTTAAAAGAACTTTTATTGCTTTTCATATTTAATTGCTCTCTATTTACCACATTAGTACCAATCCTGCTAACTTTAGCAGAGCACCAAACCTAAAAAAATAGGAGAGCTACATTAGTTTTACTCTTTCTACACAGGCTTCCCTATGTCCAGTATCTGAGGGCACGGTAGTGCCCGGCCAAGTTTGCACAACTGCTGTACTATCTTTTCTTGAAACATTTCAGCCCATATTTCACCGGTCTAAAAATCTACTTCGGAATGAGCTACGAAACTCAAACTTTGCATAATCGTAGATCTTCGTACACTTAACAACCCCTCCAAGTTTCATAAAGTAGTAAAGTAGTTACGAAATTTTGAAAAACGTCAAAATTGCCACTCACTCACTCACTAATGTATAGATCATCAAAATTTTACTGTACTTACAGACATGCTACAAAGCTGTAATTTGGCAGACTGATAGAAATTATGACTAAACCATTAGAAGAAAAAAAATCTAATTTATTTCCCTCCCCTATACATGTAAAGTTATGTAAAAGTAACATTGCCCACTTCCAGAAACGCCAGAGAGCTGAGCTTTGGAAGGCCGAAGGAACTATGATAAAACTATTTAAAAAAATTTAAAAACACCAACATTTTAATTTACTTCCCTCCCGTATAAACCATGGGAAAAAATTAAAAAACCTAAAAATTTTAAATAAGGCATTGCAAAAGTTTTAAACAATATTCCGCAAATTTTACTTCAAAACTTAAATATTATCCAAATCCTTTAAAAAAGGAGTGAAATCATTACAAAAACATTTCATGTAAAAAAAAGCCAAGTACGTGAAAATGATATTCTGTAAAAAGAATTGAGATAAAAGTAAAGCCAAGTTCTCCAATACAAATTTTAAAGTGAAGGGTTCTTACTAGTTTGGAAATCTTTTTCTAAACTTGGTTATTACGACTGCAAATGGCTCTTAGGCACAGTGCTAAATTGAACATAAGGATGATTCTACAAAAATGGTGCTGTGGAGTGGGAATGCATATTTTTCAAACACAGACTGCAAATGAAGCATAGTTTTAGTTATAAGATTTAAAACGAAATGTTTTCTTTATGAAGCATTTGAGTTTAATGTATAAAAAAAATTGCAAGTTTATAATTTTTTTTATTACAAAGCAATACCTCATTCCTCTGGTGTAGTCCCAAACCAAATATTAAAAACTCAGATTGAAAAAAATATCCTAATAAATAATATTTAACCAAGTCTTAACTATTTATCAAAAAATTAATAAAACTTAAGTTTGCAGTCATATTTTTGAAAATCCGAATTTACATCTTCCTGGAAAATTTTACAATTTTAAATGTGCTCCATTTTTAATAACACAATATTTGTGAATACCACCGGTTAATTTCTAGAGAAAGAGACGGCCCTGGATATCTAATTTACTTGTGAGGGTGACAAGTTGTGACAGATAATGTCAACTTTAGTTTGGTTTAAGTTATAGATCTTTTTAATTTCGGCAGAAAATGAGTTTTTTTCGGAGAAATCAAAAAGGAACGTGTCAATTATCATTCCTCTGGTAAGTAAATATTCGCCTGATATCAATAGTATAATTTTTTTGTTGATTGTTTTAAAATTATAAGTATATGAACTTTGTTTATATAAAACTTAAGTTAAGTAGTCTAAATAGATTTTGATTTAATTTGGAAAACCATTAAAAAACTCATTCCTCTGGTACTCATTCCTCTGGCATTTTTATGCAATAATTCCTAAAATTTGGGAAAATAAATGTTTCTTAGCTTACACCTAATTAGTTACATAAATTTAACAAAACAAAATTATTTACTGTGCTGTACTGTTATTTAAAGGCAATGACCAAAAATGATATCCATATAGCCCACTTTTGGTAGAATCATCCATAACGAAGTTTGGCTGTAATCGCGAATTTAAAAAAAAAACATTTCCAAACTAGAACCTTTCATTTTGAAATTTGTTTTGAGAACTTGGCTTTACTTTTATCTCAATTCTTTTTAAGGAATATAATTTTCGCGTACTTGACTTTTTTTACATGAAATGTTTTTGTTATGATAGCTTTTTTCTATATGACTTTAGCAAAGCAAAATGAACCTTAAACCCTTTAAAAGTGCTAATTTTTAACCAAGACTATATACAACTAACTAGTTTCTTTTTTTTAGTGACATCTCTATGAACCCTCTCCAGTGTGACTGTAGTCTCTTGTGGATCATAGATTTCTCAACAGAAAACGACATAAAACTAATTTCCAATCCCAAATGTAACACGCCCCCCACTTTTAAGGGCCATCCTTTGCGAAAACTGAAAGTGGGGGTTGACATACACTGCAAGTCTCCTGTGAATACTGATGGAATGCCCCTCATTGATTTGAGGCCTCGTGGGGATCAAATTTTGTTTGATGGGGATTTTTTAAAAATGCACTGCAGGTAGGTGAATAAATTTTTTTTTGTTTCATGATTTTGTTTGTTTGCAAATAATTTAAGTATATATACAGTGAAACCTCCTTTAAGCGGACACTTGCGGTTTCGTCGATTTTGTCCGGTTATTGGAAGTGTCCGCTTATGAGAGAGAACTGCGAAATTTTAATATATATTTATTAACAATTTCCGCTGCTTGAGTTTTTCCGATATTAAATTTTTCAGCTGTCTTTCGTGCTGATAGATGTTCCTTCTCCGAAACGTTAACAATTTCCATTTTTTCGCGTAAACTAGGAAGTTTTTTTCTAAGCGTCGTTTCAAACAGATCTATTACTACCCAACTGAACAATAAAAATAAAACACAGCAGTCCCGCCGAATAAAATATGTTGTAAATACGACAGAAGTATTTAGTCCCCGCATTAAAACGGAAAGAGGTAATTCCCCGGCTGCAGTGTGCTTTGTTGCCAACATACTACATATTATTTATGCCCATGTCGTGCAGCGCTCCGTCCCGTTGTCAAAGGTTCGCGTCCGGTTAAGGGAGATTTCAAAATTTTTTCATCAAAAAAAATTGTCCGTGTCTAGTTATTAGAGTGTCCTGTTATAGGAGCGAATTTTACTTGTAAAATTCAGTCCTATAACCAGACCCTATAACCTCGATATCTAGAAATTCTACAAAATTATGTTGGCCAAATTTTAGAAAATTTGCCACTTCAAAATGTAGCAAACATGGGGTTCCAGCAGGATGGAGCACCTTCACATAATGCATGAATCATAACCGACTATTTGAATCAGCAAAAAAAATCGACGTCCAGTTGCCTGGCCTGCACGTTCATCGGACCTTACGCCTCTTGATTTTTGTCTTTGGGGATACTTAAAGGATAAAGTTTATTCTACTACTCATAATACGATATAAGAACTTGAGGCAGCCGTTGTTCAAGCCATAGAAGAAATTCCTGAACAAATGGTTATAAATGCATGCATGTCCCTAATTCATCGATGCAGGATTTGCATGAATAACAACGGTGGAATTTTCGAACATTTGCTTATTTAATTCAATGCTTTGTTATCGGTTTTTAGTTTTATTTTAAATTAAATAATAAATGCAAACTTTTGTTTCAGAAATTGTAGGTATGACAACAAAGATAACTACGGCATTTGTTTCACAGCCAATTAAGTGAAAAACTATTTTTTTAATAAATTCACATTTTTCGTTATCCAAAGATAGGCTTATTATACACGGTTGAAAAGCTCTTTTTATGCTCTATTTATTGAAGTATAAATCCAATATGGAGGTCATAAGTAAAAACAAAGTTGGCTATGGTTTCAAAAAAACTACAAGGCCTAGAAAAAAATGGTTACCGTCATTCAATTGGCCGTAGTTGCTTATTTAAAACAATTTTTAGTTTTTGCTCGATATTTTAAAAACCCCTGTAGATATTTTGAATTTTGATACGGCATCTGATTGGGCTTAGAATACCGCAACTTTTTTCTCATTAAAAAAAACTCGTGTCTTACCGTTTCCGAAATCCCCATGTAGTTTTTATTTGGGACACCCTGTATATGGATGATTCTACCAAAATTGGGCTATATGGATATCATTTTTGGTCATTGCCTTTAAATAACAGTCCAGCACAGTAAATAATTTTGTTTTTTAAAATTTATGTAACTAATTAGGTGTAAGCTAAGGAACATTTATTTTTCCGAATTTTAGGAATTGTTGCATAAAAGTTTCAGAGGGATGAGTACCAGAGGAATGAGTTTTTTAATGGTTTTCCAACTTAAATCAAAATCTATTTAGACTACTTAACTTAAGTTTTATATAAACAAAGTTCCTATACTTATAATTTTAAAACAATCAACAAAAAAATTATACTATTGATATCAGTCGAATATTTACTTACCAGAGGAATGATAATTGAAGCGTTCCTTTTTGATTTCTCCGAAAAAAACTAATTTTCTGCCGAAAATAAAAATATCTATAACTTAAACCAAACTAGAGTTGACATTATCTGTCACAACTTGTCACCCTCAGAAGTAAATTAGATATCCAGGGCCGTCTCTTTCTCTAGAAATTAACCGGTGGTATTCACAAATATTTTGTTATTAAAAATGGAGCACGTTTAAAATTGTAAAATTATCAGGAGAAAATGTAAATTCGGATTTTCAAAAATATGACTGCAAACTTAAGTTTTATCAATTTTTTAATAAATAGTTAAGACTTGGTTAAATATTATTTATTAGGATATTTTTTTCAATCTGAGTTTTTAAAATTTGGTTTGGGACTACACCAGAGGAATGAGGTATTTGCTTTGTAATAAAAAAAATTATAAACTTGCAATTTTTTTATACATTAAACTCAAATGCTCCATAAATAACACATTTCGTTTTAAATCTTATAACTAAAACTATGCTTCATTTGCAGTCTGTGTTTGAAAAATATGCATTCCCACTCCACAGCACCATTTTTGTAGAATCATCCATATATTAAAATTTCGCAATTCTCTTATAAGCGGACACCTCCAATAAGCGGATACAATCGACGAAACCATGAGTGTCCGCCTATTGGAGGTTTCACTGTATTTCTCTTTTTTTAGGGCCCCAAGCATATCAGATTCAATAAGTGACTCAAAACTCGAATGGTTTTGGCAAAATAAAAGTCCAAAATCCCAATTCACCAATGAAATTTCGATAGTGACAGATTTTCTGCCATCCCATGGTATTGTGGACAGTACTTTGGCCATAAAACAACTCAAAAAAAGCCACACTGGTAAATGGACATGTGTTTTTTCTTCTCAACAAGGAAACTACTCAAAAAGCATTGATATTTTGGTTATAGCAAGAGAAACTAGGTTAGTATACAGAGTTGATGATGCAAATTACAAAGAAAAATACACGTTCTTACCATGAAATGGCACTCCCTTACTTTTTTCCCGGACATTTTTCCACAAACCGCACATGTTTTATGTGAATTATTTCCCATTTTTCACCGAAAAATTCACCATTTTATACGACAAATGCAAAACATCGCAAAATGTAAATAAATAAGAAATATGGCGTCCAACCACACAGCAGCAGTGTCTACGAGTTATAACACACGCATGCGCACTTAAAAATTTGCGTCTGCCAATTAAAATTTGCCATTGTTTTGAGAGGAAGCTATGATTGCTTTACTTTTCGATTTTTTGAACCAATATTTATTTATTTATAATTAATTATAATTTATTATTTATAAGGTATTTGCATTTTTTAAGGTTCTGTGAAATAAATTCAACAAAAAACAACAAGGGTCACTACATCTGGCCAAAAACCGTGACAAACTTCACTGTGTCACAACCCTGTGAATCTCTTAACCTAAACTACAACGTCTCAGAACAGATGGCGCAGTATTCGTGCGCACTTAAAAATTTGCGTCTGCCAATTAAAATTTGCCATTGTTTTGAGAGGAAGCTATGATTGCTTTACTTTTCGTTTTTTTGAACCAATATTTATTTATTTATAATTAATTATAATTTATTATTTATAAGGTATTTGCATTTTTTAAGGTTCTGTGAAATAAATTCAACAAAAAACAACAAGGGTCACTACATCTGGCCAAAAACCGTGACAAACTTCACTGTGTCACAACCCTGTGAATCTCTTAACCTAAACTACAACGTCTCAGAACAGATGGCGCAGTATTCGTGCGCACTTAAAAATTTGCGTCTGCCAATTAAAATTTGCCATTGTTTTGAGAGGAAGCTATGATTGCTTTACTTTTCGATTTTTTGAACCAATATTTATTTATTTATAATTAATTATAATTTATTATTTATAAGGTATTTGCATTTTTTAAGGTTCTGTGAAATAAATTCAACAAAAAACAACAAGGGTCACTACATCTGGGCAAAAACCGTGACAAACTTCACTGTGTCACAACCCTGTGAATCTCTTAACCTAAACTACAACGTCTCAGAACAGATGGCGCAGTATTGGTGCGCACTTAAAAATTTGCGTCTGCCAATTAAAATTTGCCATTGTTTTGAGAGGAAGCTATGATTGCTTTACTTTTCGATTTTTTGAACCAATATTTATTTATTTATAATTAATTATAATTTATTATTTATAAGGTATTTGCATTTTTTAAGGTTCTGTGAAATAAATTCAACAAAAAACAACAAGGGTCACTACATCTGGCCAAAAACCGTGACAAACTTCACTGTGTCACAACCCTGTGAATCTCTTAACCTAAACTACAACGTCTCAGAACAGATGGCGCAGTATTCGTGTGCACTTAAAAATTTGCGTCTGCCAATTAAAATTTGCCATTGTTTTGAGAGGAAGTTATGATTGCTTTACTTTTCGATTTTTTGAACCAATATTTATTTATTTATAATTAAGTATAATTTATTATTTATAAGGTATTTGCATTTTTTAAGGTTCTGTGAAATAAATTCAACAAAAAACAACAAGGGTCTCTACATCTGGCCAAAAACCGTGACAAACTTCACTGTGTCACAACCCTGTGAATCTCTTAACCTAAACTACAACGTCTCAGAACAGATGGCGCAGTATTCGTGCGCACTTAAAAATTTGCGTCTGCCAATTAAAATTTGCCATTGTTTTGAGAGGAAGCTATGATTGCTTTACTTTTCGATTTTTTGAACCAATATTTATTTATTTATAATTAAGTATAATTTATTATTTATAAGGTATTTGCATTTTTTAAGGTTCTGTGAAATAAATTCAACAAAAAACAACAAGGGTCTCTACATCTGGCCAAAAACCGTGACAAACTTCACTGTGTCACAACCCTGTGAATCTCTTAACCTAAACTACAACGTCTCAGAACAGATGGCGCAGTATTGGTGCGCACTTAAAAATTTGCGTCTGCCAATTAAAATTTGCCATTGTTTTGAGAGGAAGCTATGATTGCTTTACTTTTCGATTTTTTGAACCAATATTTATTTATAATTAATTGTAATTTATTATTTATAAGGTATTTGCATTTTTTAAGGTTCTGTGAAATAAATTCAACAAAAAACAACAAGGGTCACTACATCTGGCCAAAAACCGTTACAAACTTCACTGTATCACAACCGTGCGAATCTCTTAACCTAAACTACAACGTCTCAGAACAGATGGCGCAGTATTCGTGCTCAGAAAATGCTACTTGGATGAATTTAGACACCTCAAGATGTTCATACATCTCAGACAACACAAAAATTCTTCAGCAGTTTTCGAAAGTTAATGAAAGTATCATGGAAAGTGCTCGACATTTTAAGAACTATACTTCGAATCTGCATATTTATAAGGTAGGAAAATTCAGCCTTTTCTCAGTTAAAAAATAGACGGTGTGATGTGGACTATAGATTTTCATACAATTTTAGGGTTTAATTTTATTTTTTGCTTATTATCTTGATTTAAATTTCTTCTTTTAGGACATAATGGATATTGTTTACACCATAGAAACAATAAACAATTACTTCGTTTTGCAACCGAAAGAGGCGTTAAGTACCATTTTGTTTGACGTAACAAACAATTTGGCCTACCTTCCGTGGGACTATATCAGAAAAGCTGACTTCGAATACAACGTATGTCGTAAATTAATCAATTGCACTGAACGTATGGCCAGTTGGAGTGCAGCAACACTTTTTCAAAGGGTAAGATCAAATTATCTATCCATCTCCTTAGCTTTCTTCGATTCATCTTTGGAAATAGGCCTCCCCCAATATTTTCAACTCTTCTCTGTCTGTCGCCGTGTTCATCCATCTACTTTCCGTCTGATATTATGAGGCAGGTAGCTGAAAAAACAGATGGAATGTTCAGGCTTTGTATAGATCCTAAATATCTAAATCAGCTTATTAAATGAGACACATTTCCTATTTTAACTGTTAAATAATAAGTTCTTCCAAATTTATCAAAGTATAAATCCACGAAGTTGTTTACAAATCGCTCTAAAATAAAATCCATATTATCTACTTCATGAATATAATTTTTTTAGGAAAATTTGGCGGTTGAAGCTTTTCAGATTTCAAAAAATGTGTCGCCTGGTTTGAAATGCAGTTGGTATGTCAACCCCACCAATCGAATGGATGCCCTGTTTTCCTGCAGTACTAATGGATTAGTACCGGTAAGCTCTTTTTTGCAATCTCTGTGACTAGTGCGCTAAGCAGAATATACGGTAAAATAATAAGAAATAAAGTGAAGAGCCAATATAAAAACATGGAGGCAGAAGAACAAGCTGGTTTCAGGGCGGGTAGATCGACTTCAGATCATCTCTTTTGTATAACCCAAGTTATTGAAAAGAAAATGGCATACGGACAAGAGCTGCATCTGCTTTACGTAGATTTGCAGAAGGCATATGATAGTATACCACTAAATCTACTTTGGAAAGCGTTGGCAAACACAAACATAAGCGTACAACTAATTAAGGCCATCAAAGAGTTATACCGCAATAGTAAGGCAAAAGTTAAAATAAAAGCAAAACTAACCAAAGGCTTTCAAGTAAATAAAGGTCTTAAACAAGGTTGCTGTATCTCGCCTACGCTCTTCAAGATATACTTGGAACAAGTCCTTAAAGTATGGAAGAGAAAATGCCAAAACATGGGAATTCCGTTGGACGAAACCACCTTGTATACTCTATATTTCGCCGATGATCAGATAGTAGTGGCTCAGGATTATGATGACCTCATATATATTACACGAAAACTAATAGAAGAGTACAATAAGTGGGGACTAGAGGTTAATCTCAATAAGACAGAGTATATGTGTATCGGTGGAATGAAACAGGATCTAATCTTAAATACCGGGCAGCGAATTCAGTCCTGTGTTGAGTGTGAAAATTACAGCTGACGGAACACTAGGCAAAGCTATAAAAGATCGAAACGTACAAGGAAGAAAAGGAATAACTTTATTAAATGGAATAATTTGGGACCAAAGTATATCAAAACATAACAAAAAGCTTATACTACCTAAACAAATACTACAATGGAAACCAACTGGCCGAAGAAAACAAGGACGGCCAAGGAGAAGCTGTAGAGAAGGAATAGACAGTGAAATAAGAATAAGAGGCCTAGATGATGAATTATGGGCAAACAGAAACGAGTGGGGATTGGGTATCGGAAGACGTAGAACGTTGTGAAACCGATAAATATATATAGTCCTTTTTTGAAAACACTGCTCATACACCAAAAATTTAGGTCTGGTTTTTGCGAATCCGTATAACCACGACATGCTAAACTTGGTGCTTTTGTTCATAAAATTATCCATCTATCTATCTATCTCTCTATCTAGCCTTCTTCGATCCATCCTTAACATAGGCCTCCCCCAATATCTTCCATTCTTCTTTGTCTTACGTTGTCTTCATCCATCTAGCTGCTGCCTGTCTCTTCAAATCGTCCGCTTATCTCATTTAGGGTCTTCCCCTACTTCTTTTATTTTCCCAAGGTCTCCAGGTTACAATTCACTTGGTCCATCGATCGTCTTTCTGTCTGATATTATGACCGGCAAATTTCCATTTAAATTTTGCTACTTCTCTTACATCCCTTACTTTTGTTTTATTTCTTATCCATTCATTCCTTTTTGTATCTGTTAGCTTTACATGTAACATTTATCTTTCCATTGATCTTTGGGCTTTTGTTACTTTATCCATGTTTGATTTTGTAAGTGTCCAGGTCTGGGGTCCATACTCTTTCGTTTTGAGGTACTGAGGATATTTTTTATTTTTGAAGTGTTAACTTCTTTAGGCGCGCTTAGCAGTTTTTGTGGGTAGTGAATTGAACTGAGCCGTCACGCTCATTCGGGTGAAATCGGGTCGAGTCGACTAACTGTGAGAAACATTCAGCGAGCGATATGATGATGCAGATGAAGGCCAGTACACAGAAGAGTTCGGTTCGGTCCGCTTTGCAGAATATGTTATGGGCCAATATTATTAATTATTTCGCCTTTTTGAAGTTTACACTTCTGCCGTGTGGTCTTAAACACACACAATAATTTTTTAATATGTAGCCTAATTTACCGAATGCTGCCCAGGCCAATCTTACTCGTCTCTTGATTTCAGCTGTTTGGTTTTCTTTTTTTATAAATAATAATAATAATAATTTGTTACAGGTATATATATTTCTCTACTTGTTCTATTTTCTCTTGGTTTATTCTGATCGTGATATTTTCATCTGTGTTTGTTATGATTTTAGTTTTAATGTAGTTCATACTCAAGCCTAAATTTTTAGCTGCTGTATCCAGTTCTTCCAGCATTTTTATCAGTTTTTCTTTCTTATCTGTTATTAAGGCGATACATCATCAGCAAATCTTAGGTGGTTCAAGTATTGTCAGTTTACTTTGATGCCCATTTCTTCCCATTCTATGTTTTTAAAAACATCTTTTAGGGCCTGGTTAAATAGTTTAGGGGATATTGTATCACCCTGGCTGACACCTCTTCTTATGTGGATTGGCTTGGTTCCTTTTTGGATTTTGATTGATGTTATTGCTTCGCTATATATTGCTATTAAATCTGTGTATCTGTGATCTATTCGGCTATTAATTAAAGATGCTTTTACTGCTCAGTGCTCAATGCTATCGAAAGCTTTTTCAAAGTCTATAAATAGTGGAATGTTCTATTCGTTGGCTCGTTCTATTAGGATTTTCATGGTTAATAGGTTAGTGCAAAGGATAATTTGATCAAGTTTTATTAAAATTGTTCCAAGAGTTTTTGAGATATGATTTCCAGAGGAAAATACTTTCTTTTAGAAAACGTCTGATATCTTGAAAACGACGGACTCAATAAAAAATACTCTGCCAATCTATGGGCACCTAAGCTCACACTAGGTACTCTAGTTATAGTGTACGTGTTAGCTAATATAACTAAAAACTCAAATATATTTTATTGAAATCCAGACTCAATTACCTTTCGTTTGATACCACACAAGCCATGTTTTGACTTAAACTTTAATTTTCCAAATCTACCCCCACCTTTTTTTTAAACTAAAATGTATTTTGTTTAACTCCAGACGCAATTACCTTTCGTTTGATATCACACACGCCATATTTCCACATAAACACTAATTTTTTTAATTTACCCCCACCCTTTTTTTAAATTGAAATGTATTTTATTTAACTCCAGACGCAATTACCTTTCGTTTGATATCACACACGCCATATTTTTAAATAAACTCTAATTTTTGAAATATACCCCCACCCTTTTTTTTGGCTTGTGTTTGGTGGATTTTGTTCATTTTTAAATGGGACCATCTTGACCCAAAACCCCGCGTAGGTACCAAATTTCATTAAAATCGGGCAAGCGGTTTTTGAGTTATGCGCGTTGGTCGTTACAGACAGACAGACATACAGACAGACAGACAGACAGACGGCGCAACAAAAAAGTTTCAAAATCATCTGAAACGCAAAGATATATAAAAAATTTTGAAATTGGAGCAACTTTTTTTTTCTTGAAAAAATTAGGATCACTATAGCTCACACTACTATAGTATAGTAGTAGTGTGAGCTAATACTTAAAATAAAAATTGCTTAGAAGAGTCCAAGGGCACGAACTTTTTTAATCGGACCACCACCGAGTCTATTGTGGCTCAGGTAACATAAGTATTATTATTTATTTCAGGATACAACAAATCTTCAAGGTAAACATGTAGAAGCTTCGATCGTGGTACCGGAGAACATGTTGACTCAAGTGGCCACTTTTGGAGCGCAGAACGCCGATTTTTTCGCCGTCATCTCCATGTTCTCCAACAGCAAGTTTTTCCCCATGTCCGAAGAGAAAAACAAAAAGGAGGGGATCAGTAGCGCGGTTGTTGGACTGACCCTAGGTTAGTTCAATTTGTTTTTTTTACCGACCAAAAAATAAGCATTTTTCGTATAATTTTTTATTAAAATTCCATTAAAACGAAAATCTTGTATACAGATCTAAAGTTAAAAAATACTCTGCCAATATATGGGCCCCTAAGCTCACACTAGGTACTATAGTTATAGTGTACGTGCGAGCTAATAAAACTAAAAACTGAAATATATCTTAATCAACTCCAGACTAAATTACCTTTTGTTTGATACCACACAAGCCATGTATTGACTTAAACTCAAATTTTTGAAATCTCCCACCCTTAAAAAACAAAAACTAAAATGTATTTTGTTTAACTCCGGACTCAATTACCTTTCGTTTGATATCACACACGCCATATTTTCACGTAAACTCTAATTTTTGAAATCTACCCCCACCCTTTTTGAAGAAAAAAAACTAAAATATATTTTGTTTAACTCCATACTCAATTACCTTTCGTTTGATATCACACACGCCATATTTTCACAGGGCCAAGCGGTTTTTGAGTTATGCGCGTTGGTCGTTACAGACAGACAGACAGACAGACAGACAGACAGACAGACAGACAGACAGACAGACAGACAGACAGACAGACAGACAGACAGACAGACAGACAGACAGACAGACAGACAGACAGACAGACAGACAGACAGACAGACAGACAGACAGACAGACAGACAGACAGACAGACAGACAGACAGACAGACAGACAGACAGACAGACAGACAGACAGACAGACAGACAGACGGCGCAACAAAAAAGTTTCAAAATCATCTGAAACGCAAAGATATATAAAAAATTTTGAAATCGGAGCATTTTTTTTTTCTTGAAAAAATTAGGATCACCATAGCTCACACTACTATAGTATAGTATGTGTGTGAGCTAAAAATAATAATTTGTCAAAAGACTTTACACAAAAATAACATATTCACTATATCAAAGTAACACATCAATATCGGTTAGTGGCATTTATTACATAATTTTATCAATCTTACGCTTAAGGGATGACTTGCTGCAGGTAAATATATCAATATCAATAAATGACTGTATGTATTTATTAAAAAGTGACATTATTTTATTATCGATACTATTTTTCCCTATATCTGTTTTATAAGAGTTCAAGTAAAATAATCTGGTACCTCTGTTTTGACAAACAAGTTTAGAAGCGATAGTAATTTGGGACAGTTAATTTCCTTAGCTAAAATTTTATGACCAAATCTTATCGCAAGCTTGTCTCTTCGATTGCTAAGACTATCTATTCCAATGATTTTTAAGCGTTCTTCATAATTGTACAGTTTTTTGTCTATGCCTAATTTAAACAGAAAAAAGTTGACAAACTTACGTTGTACTCTTTCTAACCTATTACTGTGAATGTCATAATAAGGTGACCAGATCATGCAGCAATATTCAAGCTGGCTTCTAATTAATGAGAAATATAATATTTTTAAAACCTCAATATTCTTAAATTCAATACTTGACAGAATAACAAACCGTGACATTTTGAACGCTTTTGTTATAACATTATTTATATGAACCACGAAACGAAACTCTAAATCAAAAAGCACCCCAAGATCATTTATAAGGTTAACTCTGGATATTTCAATATTGATAATGTTATATGAGAATTTAATTTCGTTTATTTTTCTAGAAAACGTTATAAGCTTTTGCTAAAATTTATTTCCATTTTATTTTTTTGATACCAGGTATATAAAATGCAAATATCCTTTTGTAGTTCTTTACAGTTGCCTTCGCTGTAAATTCTTTTAAATATTTCTAAATCATCAGCCAATTGTAAGGAAAAAGAAAATCTAAATAGTTTGAGAATGTCATTTGCAAATAATAAGAAAAAGAAAGAAGCTAAATGCGATCCCTGGGGTACTCCTGATGGAATGTCATTTGCAAATAATAAGAAAAAGAAAGGAGCTAAATGCGATCCCTGGGGTACTCCTGATGTTGCTTCTATTTCGTATGATATAAGTTTATTCATTTTCACTCTCTGTTTACGGTTTTTAAATAACTAGAACACCAGGTAAGGATGATTCTACCAAAAGTGGGCTATATGAATATCATTTTTGGTCATTGCCTTTAAATAACAGTACAGCACAGTAAATAATTTTGTTTTGTTAAATTTATGTTAAACTAATTAGGTGTAAGCTAAGAAACATTTATTTTCCCAAATTTTAGGAATTATTGCATAAAAATGCCAGAGGAATGATACCAGAGGAATGAGTTTTTTAATGGTTTTCCAATTTAAATCAAAATCTATTTAGACTACTTAACTTAAGTTTTATATAAACAAAGTTCCTATACTTATAATTTTAAAACAATCAACAAAAAAATTATACTATTGATATCAGGCGAATATTGACTTACCAGAGGAATGATAATTGAAGCGTTCCTTTTTGATTTCTCCGAAAAAAACTCATTTTCTGCCGAAATTAAAAAGATCTATAACTTAAACCAAACTAAAGTTGACATTATCTGTCAAAACTTGTCATCCTCACAAGTAAATTAGATATCCAGGGCCGTCTCTTTTTCTAGAAATTAACCGGTGGTATTCACAAATATTGTGTTATTAAAAATGGAGCACGTTTAAAATTGTAAAATTTTCTGGATATGTAAATTCAGATTTTCAAAAATATGACTGCAAACTTAAGTTTTATCAATTTTTTGATAAATAGTTAAGACTTGGTTAAATATTATTTATTAGGATTTTTTTTTCAATCTGAGTTTTTAATATTTGGTTTGGGACTACACCAGAGGAATGAGGTATTTGCTTTGTAATAAAAAAAATTATAAACTTGCAATTTTTTTTATACATTAAACGCAAATGCTCCATAAAGAAAACATTTCGTTTTAAATCTTATAACTAAAACTATGCTTTATTTGCAGTCTGTGTTTGAAAAATATGCATTCCCACTCCACAGCACCATTTTTGTAGAATCATCCGTGTATAAGGAATCCCCAACACCATACGATTTAAATTTATGTAATAAGATTTTTGTAACACGAACCTCCTTCAAGGGGTATACTTTACCCCCTATATTTTGAATAGGGAAACTGGGTCTAGTAATATCTTGTTTTGAAGCTCTGTTGAATATCTTTATAACCATGTAAAAATTTCGAAAATACATCGATTAGTTTTTGAGATATTTGCTTTCAAATTTTCAAATTAAACATGGAATGATAAAATAAAAATTAAATCCAAAAAATATTAAAATTCTAATTAAATTTTTGTTTTATAAGTCCATGTTAAATTTGAAAGTTTGAAGGCAATTTTCTCAAAAACTAATGGATAGATTTTTGAAATTTTTACACGGTTGTGAGGACATTCAAAACGGCTTTAAAACAAGGTATAACTAGACCCACTTTTTCTATTCAAAATATAGGGGTAAAGGATCTTTTAAAATGTGATAAGTTTTTTATTAGTTTTTTTATTTTTCTAGTGGGTCTTGAGCACTTCCCCCCGACCATCGCGCATCCAGTGATAGTCACCCTAAAAACGCCCCCTTCTCTCTCCTACGAAGTGGTACCTTTTTCGCCAGCAGTCTGGGACCCTTTGACTGGTCAATGGAGCACCCACGGGTGCCGCATGGGCCACCATTTGCAGGATCACATTGTTTTTATGTGTCACAGGATCGGGTATTACGGCTTATTGCAGGATGTTGGGTTTATGCCTAAGAAGGTGAGTGTAATTAAGTCCCTGTATATTGATATATTTGGATATTATACCGCGTTATACAAGTTTACATCTAGGTGTATAAATTTCCATATGGATGATTCTACCAAAAGTGGGCTATATGGATATCATTTTTGGTCATTGCCTTTAAATAACAGTACAGCACAGTAAATAATTTTGTTTTTTTAAATTTATGTAACTAATTAGGTGTAAGCTAAGAAACATTTATTTTCCCGAATTTTAGAAATTATTGCATAAAAATTCCAGAGGGATGAGTACCAGAGGAATGAGTTTTTTAATGGTTTTCCAATTTAAATCAAAATCTATTTAGACTACTTAACTTAAGTTTTATATAAACAAAGTTCCTATACTTATAATTTTAAAACAATCAACAAAAATATTATACTAATGATATCAGTCGAATATTTACTTACCAGAGGAATGATAATTGAAGCGTTCCTTTTTGATTTCTCTAAAAAAAACTAATTTTCTGCCGAAAATAAAAAGATCTATAGCTTAAACCAAACTAAAGTTGACATTATCTGTCACAACTTGTCACCCTCACAAGTAAATTAGATATCTAGGGCCGTCTCTTTCTCTAGAAATTAACCGGTGGTATTTACAAATATTGTGCTATTAAAAATGGAGCACGTTTAAAATTGTAGAATTTTCTGGAGAAAATGTAAATTCGTAAATTCGGATTTTCAAAAATATGACTGCAAACTTAAGTTTTATCAATTTTTTGATAAATAGTTAAGACTTGGTTAAATATTATTTATTAGAATATTTTTTTCAATCTGAGTTTTTAATATTTGGTTTGGGACTACACCAGAGGAATGAGGTATTTGCTTTGTAATAAAAAAAATTATAAACTTGCAATTTTTTTTATACATTAAACTCAAATGCTCCATAAGGAAAACATTTCGTTTTAAATCTTATAACTAAAACTTCATTTTTATGTTCATTTGCAATCTGTGTTTGAAAAATATGCATTCCCACTCCACAGCACCATTTTTGTAGAATCATGCATATGAGGATAAAAAACAGATAGAGTATAACATTTATTAAAAAGAGACCGCGATACTCCCGAGTCCCGCAGAAAACTTTGCAGCGTTGTCAAAGGTAACTTTGATAAATTACTACAGGCCCGCGCGGTCGCACTCGTCAAGGGGCGGACAATTTAAAACATTTTTTTAGAGCGAGAATTATAACTTACTTGTACAAGAAGTGGATTATTAAAAATGTGAACATTTTATTTTTAAAATTTTATTAAATGGGAGTTATTTAGTTCCTAAAACACCTATATCAGATAATAAAATAAATTGTCTGTCTCAATACACGATAACTCAAGAACACCTCAAACGATTTTAACCCTATATGAGTCACAAGTTTTATGTCGGCATTAGATTTTGGTTAAAAAAAGAATTAGTTAAAAGTATTATTTAACCATTTTTACCTTAAAACTATTAACTTTACTATCAACTTTTTTTGTTGTATCGATTTTTATTTAAAAATGTTTCTTTTGTATTTAAAACATTTTTGCCTGTGGCGCATGTCACGTGCGAGCATTTATAGTAACATTACTTCAATATTTTCTGAAATTTTTCGTTTTTAGTTTAAAAGGCATTACTACTTATAATAGGGTATTTGACAAATTTTAGAAGAGTTTAGATTGATACTGGTCGGCCGAGACGTCTTTCGCATGAAAAAGTCAACAAACCAACCGAACTGTAGCAATAGGGATCTCCAGTCCAATAGTTCCCACTCTTAGGTTACAATTTTGTGTTCTTAGTTAGGAATAGTAGCATAGGGAATAAGTAAAGAATGTAAAGAAACGCAGCTCAAAAACACTTTGACTTACCCTTGGATGAAAGGAACTTGGTACATGGACAACTGCACAGTCGAATCCAAATAATTCCAATCAAAGTAGTAGCAGTAGTACATCAAAGCAATCCATAAAATGTTTATACACGACCGCGGTCTTAAAAGCACGCATGTGATTTCTCTTGGCGATCAATATATATCACTGGTATGGAGAGTACCCCAAATATTCGCATGATCTCCGTATAGCAAGACGGACGTTGGAGCACTGCTATATGTAGCAGTAAAGTTATGTGTAAAATTAGGGAAAAAACTTAAATTACAAAAAGGATGGAAAATGGATATACTCAAGGTAGAAAGAAAGCAAAAATAATAAAGTAAAGTCAATGCATATAATTCACCGCGCAAATTCAAATTTTTACCCCTTTTGTAGGCAAGGCATATCTTAGTAACTAAATTAGTTTAAACCAAGAAATAAAAGTAACTTTAAGTATAAAGTTTTAGCATAACTCTAGCAAAAAAAAGAAAATAAAAAGCATTCTAATTTAGATAAATGTCTCTAAATTTTATATCTCAAAACTAAACGCCGGGACGAAGCAGATACATAGATCTCTAATTTGCTACGCAAAATTATTAAAATAGTATATTTTATCATGACGACTACATTTAAAATCAAGTTTTCTAGTTTCCGATTTGAATTTGCCGCTAAAACGCCCATTTCTAGCATGGCGTTGCAATGACGTCACTGTGCAGTAAACCACGGCGTTCAAGTGTTTATTTGTTTTTGGTCTGTGTTTTTACTGCTTTTTATGTTAAAAAATGTCCTATAAGTGGTTTGTAGTGCCTCAGTGTTCGAATACTAGCATAAAAACACCTGAAAAACTATTTATTCATGTGCCGACAGCAGTAAAAGAACAGAAAAAGTTGCTAGAACTTGGTCGAAGAGACCCAAGGGCCTTGTCTAATACATCTTCACTTTACATTTGTGAAGATTACTTTGATGTGAGTATAACTAAATTGTTTCTATCAATTTTTCTCACGTTGTCTATAATATATATAACTATTTCGTAAATGACGATGAAATTTTACCCCTAAATGTAGGACTGAGCAGTGTATATGCAAGACTAGGCAGGACTAGGCAGTCCCTACGCAGGACTATGCAGTGTAACCTATGCAGTACTTCAAGTATTGCTGGTCGTATACTTTTTGCCTACCTGTCCTGTAATTTTTGATTTGATTGTTTCTTAATGCTTAAAATAATAATGATTGGGTATTTAATTGAATCTATTGTAAGCGGCATATTAATCAAAATCTAAAGGAGTAAAAGTAGGCGAAGAATATCGTAAAAAAACTTTCAGTTATATACAAAACAACTCTTCGAATACTTACATCAACATTTTAACGTTTCTAAATTCCGCAGAACAAAAATCACTGTTGTTTGGCAGAGAAGCCTGCTACCATAAAGGAATTCAGCATTGGCAAGTTGGAGCTATCAGCTTTGAAGAATTCGTTTTCCATTGAAAATATTTTTTATAAGCAAAACACAAAATAAAATCTAATTTAAGACGATAATTCGCACTTTAAACCAAAGCAAACATTACCATCCATAAGAAAGTAACACAGAAAATAGGTTCGTTCGAGGCGTTTACTGTTTTGTGACGTCACTCACAGCTGATTGGTAGACCGCCTGTTTTGAATCACGTGGCTAATTGTTTTAATTCAATGAATTTACTTAATTAAAAGAACTATGAATTTGAGAAAAAATTAAACAATAAAATTTGTTTTTAGCATTCTCAAGACCTAAAGAGATATCTAAAAATAAATACATATTTATTTTTTACTACTGTCAAGCACCCTATACTAAATAAGCTCCGCGGAACTACTTTTCAGGCTCAATACCACATCTGCCGCCTCCCTAAGGTCTCGACCACCCTCCCGCGTCCTATAACCACGCTGCGTTCACTGTGTTCTACCATTACCTTTGTTAGGGTTAGATTAAAAATGCATAAAAAAAAAACCTAAAAAAAGAATGTGAATTATTTACATTTAGGAACAGGCAGAATTTTAAGGTATTATTTTGGTTGTTTATCATCCCTTTTGATGAATGCACTTACATAAAACTGAAAAGTTGACCTTTCGCGAACAAAGTGATATTTTCGCTAAACTGGCAATGTTGGTATGTTCTCCCATGCAATCCTTATGGTCCATACAAAAATCCTACCTACCTACACGACTTAATATTAAAAAATGTATTATTAAAAGTATAAAAATAGCCAAAATTTGATGCTCTGTATCTTGAGAAAGTTGCCCCATGGACCCTAAAATTACGCCCCTTGTATACTACCCTATTTTTATGAGCAAACTTAAGATCATCAAGTAACCTGTAACAATAGGCCACTAAATTTATTTCTCTATGATTTTTTCCGCAAGTCAAAACTTGTCTTTGTTTGACTGTTGTTGTGCGTTGTTTTACTATGTTCACTTTTTTCTTTGCGCGATCTTTTAATGTGCGCTTTACTAAACCGTGCGCTTTTTTCTGTGTAGCGTTTTTCCTGTGCGAATATTTCCTTTTTGCTTTTTTTCCAGTGCTTTTATTTACAGTCACCGTTTCACCATTACCCCCCCCCCCCCCAGACTTTTGTTTCAGAACCGCTATTGAAATACCCTGTATATCAAAGCTTTATTTTTTTTAGATTTCTCCCAGCGGCCGATTCGAGCAATCCCACCCTGCAATCTACGCAGGAAACGGCATTTTGTTTTTCTCGATGTTGACGGCCATTTTGACCTATGTCTTTAGTTTCACCGCAATACAAATGCCTAAAAAAGCTAAACATTGTCTGGTCCAACACTTGGATTGCCATCACCATGCTTTGCTACGTCTATTCGTTTGGTATCTATCAAACCGAAGATCAGAGGTTATGTCAAATAATCGGATTGACACTCCATTACCTGTCGTTATGTTCCGTTCTGTGGATTTGCGTCACTTTGAACTCTATGTACAAGAGATTGAGTAAAAATGGGGATTCTATTTTACAGGTAAGTTTTTTTTGGTATATTTACTCTATTTAAAACTATTTGTCTATGCTTTGTTTGAAACTCGTAGACAATGATTCTGTAGAAATAAAATTTCGGACTTCCATTGTCTTTATTTATTTTAAAAAACACGACGTTTCGGTTAGTAAGTATCTCTAAACCGTTATCAAGTGTAAACTAAACAATCTAGTCTCTAGCTACTACTTATACTACTTAGTGTGCAGTCAGGTGTGACGGCTCGCCCCCCTTTTTAATCCTAAGACGCCTGTTTTCCTTAAGGAGTGGTTTCCATATGTTTGGTGTGTCCATGCTTGGTTGACTGAAAACTTCTTTATTCTGAATTATAAACGCAGCTTCAATAAACTTTCGTTTTCGCCAATGCGACTCCTTATGTAAAACTTTAGCTTCTGACCACTGAATCCTGTGACCATTTGACCATGCATGCTCTGCTAAACCGGATTTTTTAATATCCCCTAATTGGGTACTTTTTTAGATGTTCATTTACTCTAACCTGAACAGGCGTTTCGATTCACCTACATATGATTTACCACACTCACACGGGATTTGGTAAATACATTTCTTATTATTTGAGGGATTGTCTGGTTTTGTTTTAGTTACAAAACTTCTTATCGTATTTCTCGAAGAAAATACTGTTTTTATATTATAGTGTTTAGCTATTCGTCTTATGTTTTCTGAAATCCCTTGAACATATGGAATGTTAATAACACCTAACGGATTATTATTTTGGGAATTTGGTACATTTAGTTTGTTTTTAATTTTAAATATCGTTGAGTTTATTAATTTCGCGGAATAACCATTCTGTTGTAAGTCCTTTTTAATGTTGTTAATTTCTGTGGTTAATTCTTAATTATTACTACAAATATTTGCGGCTCTTAAATACAAACTTCTTATAACTCCTTGTTTTGTAGCAACAGAATGATTAGACTTAAAATTTAGGTACTGTCCCTTGTGTGTAGGTTTCCTATATACAGTGGTTTGAATGTTTCTGTCTAATCGTTTGGCAAGAACATCCAAAAAAGATAAGGCCGAATCTTTTTCAATTTCTATGGTGCATTTGATTGTTGGTCGAATACCGTTTAAATGGTGTAGAAAATTCTGTAGTTCATCATCATTTTCCGGCCATATAATAAATGTGTCACGATACATGGATGACAAGGGATTTCAGAAAACATAAGACGAATAGCTAAACACTATAATATAAAAACAGTATTTTCTTCGGGAAATACGATAAGAAGTTTTGTAACTAAAACAAAACCAGACAATCCCTCAAATAATAAGGAATGTATTTACCAAATCCCGTGTGAGTGTGGTAAATCATATGTAGGTGAAACGAAACGCCCTCTTCAGGTTAGCGTAAATAAACATTAAAAAGTACCCAATTATGCATGGTCAAATGATCACAGGATTCAGTGGTCAGAAGCTAAAGTTTTACATAAGGAGTCGCATTATTGAAGCTGCATTTATAATTCAGAATAAAGAAGTTTTCAGTCAACCAAGCATGGACATACTAAACATATGGAAACCACTCCTTAAGGAAAACAGGCGTCTTAGGATTAAAAAGGGGGCGGGCCGTTACACCTGACTGCACACCAAGTAGTATAAGTAGTAGCCTAGAGACTAGATTGTTTAGTTTACACTTGATAACGGTTAGAGATACTTACTAACCGAAACGTCGTGTTTTTAAAATAAATAAAGACAATGGAAGTCCGAAATTTTATTTCTATTTGTCTATGGTTGTATACAGAGACATGAGAGTGGAATAGAATGGGAAACGTTGATCACAAATAAACTACAGTAGACTCGCGCTGGTGTGAGCACACGCTTGTGTGGACCTCCCAGTAGTATGAACAGTGAAGATTAGTACATTATATACCCAGTAGTATAAACAGTAACGAGTCTCGATCGTATGAAAACCGAAAAAAGGCGTTAATCTTCTGCATTTCGTCAAATGGTAAGACTTAGGGGAATCACCGGGAATTTCTTAGTTTTACTTCGTTGTTTGTTGTAAATATTAGTACCATTTCATCTTGTGCTTTGTAAAATGGTAAAAACCAAGAAGTATTTAATTCTTGCTTCCAGAAATAAGTTTGGAAGGCAAATCTGACAACGAAATGGAGACACCTGAAAAAGTTGCAGTAAAGTACGTTTTGGAATCACTTAAAGTGGTTACATTATAGTCAGAACAAAGAAATTCAACCTTTAGTTGAATGTTTTTGAGTCAGAACCAAACAATATAGGTGCTAGTGATCTAAGAAATATTGAGACCGAGCAGTAGCCACTCATTGGTCAGCTAGATAAATTCGGACTAAAATAACATCGTATTTTACCTAATGATATGTAAATTTTGAAGTTTCATAAAATTGTAGTATTTATCGATACTTTAAATTGTCATTTTCAGCAGAAACTTAAGTAGATTGGTATAGATTTTTTATTATATCTAATAGACCTTCCGTAGTGTGAACGGTCTCCATGGTATGAACGTACAGATTTTTTTCGTGTTCACACTAGCGCGAGTCTACTGTAAATAAGTGCTTGACAAACACTTGAGACATTTTTCTAACCAAGGGAACGAAACGTCAAAATAAAACGTTTGCTGTGTGGCGGCCATTTTGCATTAGCCACTTTGGCCAAATCCAATCCAATTATGTTCAATAATAGAAAAATTATGAAATAGTATAGAAATATTCAACTAGCCATCTTAAAATCCAAGATGGTGGACGAAATAAAAAGGTACCCTTCAAAGATGCTCCTTTATTTTTGTGTTGCAAATAGTAGTAGTAGTAGTAGTAGTAGTGGTGGGGAGACCATTTTATGGTCTAGCGACTAGCCACACGGAACCCCGATTTGTCCGTTCCAAACTGATGCACGTGCCCCTTAGGATGCAAGCTTTCTTTCTCTAATAGGACTTAATTTTGCCTGACACCTCTTTGTCGAGGGCAGGGATCTTTATACTGCGTAGAAAGTATACACAGTGCTACATGTTAGACTTGCATCTATCTAACATGGCTATCGTCCCAGCAGAACTTGGTTATAGACGATAGACATCTTTCCTTTTCAGCGATACAGTCGTGGTCGTCGTGGGTTGACTGTAGGAGATTTATGCTGGCGCCGTCCTGGTTCCGACTATATAGCACTTATAGCAGGCTCCTGGGTTATTATCCCTGGTTCCTCGACTGGCTGCGTGTCGTCGGCTCCTGGACTACACCTGCGTATATTCTCGATGTTCAATGTCGACTTATATTTTTTGCGTGCATCGCATCGCATGCTTATTCGATGACGGCTGTTGAACGCTGAAAAGGAAATCGACGACAGGGCGACAGATTTTTTTTTGTTTTTGTATCGTTCGAGATGCGAGCCTGGTACCTTCTGCATGTGAAGCCGACGACCATACCACGGCACTACCCTGCCGCCTTTGTGTTGCAAATATGTTTTAATTGTTTTTTTAAAATAGTAAAGAAGCTGCATTCTTGTCACACACAACAAGGTACAAATCAGTGCAAAATGGTGGGGTCATAGAGTTGCAAAAAAACCACACCCTGAGTTAAGATTCGGAAAAACGTCATTTAGCGAATTTTAAGACCAAAATGGCCAAACTTGAAAAAATCATTATTTAAAAACTATACAGTTTATCAACAAAAGCACCGAGTTGCAGAATGTTGGGGCCAAAGAGTTGCAAAAAAACCACACCCTGAGTTAAGATTCGGAAAAACGTCATTTAGCGAATTTTAGGGTAGGGAATTCCATAAGGCCAAAATGGTCAAACTTAAAAAATTCATGTTTTAAAAACTATACAGTTTATCAACAAAAGCACCGAGTTGCAGAATGGTGGGACCATAGAGTTGCAAAAAAACCACCCCCTGAGTTAAGATTCGGAAAAACGTCATTTAGCGAATTTTAGGGTAGGGAATCCCATAAGATCAAAATGGTCAAATTTTAAAAATTCATATTTTAAAAACTATACAGTTTATCAACAAAAGCACCGAGTTGCAGAATGGTGGGGCCATAGAGATGCAAAAAAACGACACCCTGAGTTAAGATTCGGAAAAACGCCATTTAGCGAATTTTAGGGTAGGGAATCCCATAATTCCAAAATGGCCAAACTTTAAAAATTCATATTTTAAAAACTATACAGTTTATCAACAAAAGCACCGAGTTGCAGAATGCTGGGGCTATAGAGATGCTAAAAAACGACACCGTGAGTTAAGATTCGGAAAAGCGTCATTTAGCGAATTTTAGGGTAGGAAATCCCATAAGACCAAAAT
Source organism: Aspidapion aeneum (assembly GCA_963576565.1). Taxonomy (NCBI): domain Eukaryota; kingdom Metazoa; phylum Arthropoda; class Insecta; order Coleoptera; family Brentidae; genus Aspidapion; species Aspidapion aeneum. The sequence goes on from OY755047.1 coordinate 7,858,663, forward strand.
GGCCAAACTTTAAAAATTCATATTTTAAAAACTATACAATTTATCAACAAAAGCACCGAGTTGCAGAATGGTGGGGCCATAGAGTTGCAAAAAAACCACACCCTGAGTTAAGATTCGAAAAAAACGTCATTTAGCGAATTTTAGGGTAGGAAATCCCATGACCAAAATAGCCAAACTTTAAAAATTCATATTTTAAAAACTATACAGTTTATCAACAAAAGCACCGAGTTGCAGAATGGTGGGACTATAGAGATGTGGTTTGGTCGGTTCTGTGGTTCTAAAAAAAGATTATTGTTTCAACCATTGTTTTTCATATTATACGATTGCCTTGCCAATCATGTCTGCATTTATTTCCTTATGGATTTTGCCCCCAATTTAATCAGCTCGTTAGAGTGTTGAACACTATTTTACCTGAAAATTTTATGAAAATCTGTTCAGCGGTTTAGGAGCTATCGTGTTACGGATAGAAAAAAATACACACACACACATAGACAGACTTCACGACGATATTGATAGGATAGGTCAAAATACACCCAAATAACACATTTTCGGCGTTATCTAAAAAAAAAATGTTCGTCGAAAACAATTCTTCCTTCTCTAGCCATTGCTGCGCGGGCTAGGAAGGTAAAAATTGTCCGGTTTTTTTTGATCCACCCGGTATATCACAGAACCACTAAACACAGCTAGATAAGTACAAGAGGTTAAGTAAAAAATTCAATTTCACTTATAGCCAAAGGATTTTAAATATCTTATGTCTATATAAAACTATTTATCTACGAATCTGTGACGGCAAAATCTAGTCGAATCTGCAAATACCATAGATTTGCCAAAAATAGCTAGATGATAAAATTTTAAAAACGTAAGTATTTTATTTTAGGACGACGATTTGCCGAGTGAACCGCCAATCAAAAAGCCTGTTATGGGGCTTTATTTGGTCGGATGGGGCGTAGCCTTGATTGTTTGCGGTCTGTCTGCTGCTATCAACATTCAGGTCAGTATTTATAGGATAGGAATATTCTAGGAAAATAATGAGAAAATATTTATTATCGGATCTAGAGGGTAAAGGGAAGGAGGGAATCACTCTTAAAGGCATTTAATAAATGTATGTTATGGCTGATTCTACCAAAAGTGGGCTATATGGATATCATTTTTGGTCATTGCCTTTAAATAACAGTACAGCACAGTAAATAATTTTGTTTTGTTAAATTTATGTAACTAATTAGGTGTAAGCTAAGAAACATTTATTTTCCCAAATTTTAGGAATTTTTGCATAAAAATGCCAGAGGAATGAGGACCAGAGTAATGAGTTTTTTTAATGGTTTTCCAATTTAAATCAAAATCTATTTAGACTACTTAACTTAAGTTTTATATAAACAAAGTTCCTATACTTAAAATTTTAAAACAAAAAAATTATACTATTGATATTAGTCGAATATTTACTTACCAGAGGAATGATAATTGAAGCGTTCCTTTTTGATTTCTCCGAAAAAAACTAATTTTCTGCCGAAAATAAAAAGATCTATAACTTAAACCAAACTAAAGTTGACATTATCTGTCAAAACTTGTCATCCTCACAAGTAAATTAGATATCCAGGGCCGTCTCTTTCTCTAGAAATTAACCGGTGGTATTCACAAATATTGTGTTATTAAAAATGGAGCACGTTTAAAATTGTAAAATTTTCCGGGAAGATGTAAATTCGAATTTTCAAAAATATGACTGCAAACTTAAGTTTTATCAATTTTTTGATAAATAGTTAAGACTTGGTTAAATATTATTTATTAGGATATTTTTTTCAATCTGAGTTTTTAATATTTGGTTTGGGACTACACCAGAGGAATGAGGTATTTGCTTTGTAATAAAAAAAATTATAAACTTGCAATTTTTTTTATACATAAAGAAAACATTTCGTTTTAAATCTTATAACTAAAACTATGCTTCATTTGCAGTCTGTGTTTGAAAAATATACATTCCCACTCCACAGCACCATTTTTCTAGAATCATCCATATATTAAATATTATGTTTTTTTTTCAGGAGTATTCAACTCCAAACTACTGTTTCCTGCGCACTGGTCCAGCAATGAGCGCCCTCTATGTCCCGTTCGCCATTTTATTGCTGTTTATTTTTATCTTTTTTTTGCTCATTCGATGCGCAGTGTTCAACCTGGATTTGGCACATGGGGGACATCTTAGCGAAGGTTAGTGTGCCCCACGATCCCTAGAATAAACCGTTCTTCGGATTTTATATATATATATATATATATATATATATATATATATATATATATATATATATATAGAGAGAGAGAGAGAGAGAGAGAGAATTTTTACGTGACTGGTGGTCTAACTGATTTTCGTAAACAAAAGTTAGATATGATATGAACAACTAATATTTTTTGAATTTTTTAAAAATCAAGACAATTTCCCAATTGTTTTTGAGTACATCCTTATAAAATATAATTTTCTGGACGTGTTAGCTCCCGCTAAATTTCGCGGTGTTTGTAAATTTTAAAACCACACAATTGAATGACCGACAGAGTGCATTTCCGCGCATTTCTGGACATGCGCACCAAGAATCAGTGAGATCCTTTTTCGACCGCCTCGAGAAATGGCGTGTTAAATTACTTTCTCCAACTATTTCAAATTTCTACACTTGAAAGTGCTCGATTTTAGCATAGAACTAGAAACTTCAGCCCTTCAGCTACGTGGTGACATCATTAGATCCAAACAGGGGCCCCTTGGAAGTGGAGAAATTGCCTGCAAATTGGTGAGTGCTTTGTTTCTGATTTCCGTTGTGTGGTGCCCACAATTAACCTATGGACCTTGTAATTATTTCGTAATTTCATATCAATGTATTTATGTTTGTTCGCGCTTTCATTAATTAAAATATATACAGTCCCTTGCAGTTATCGTTTTTCTTACTGCGGGCATAACAGGACGTATTGTCGTTATTTTTTTTAGGCCGCTTTATTTTTTATTACACAAGACTTAAAATACAAGTCAAACTGAATGTTATCGTTTAGTAAACCGAGGACTTCGGATGTAAACAAAGATGTAGGTTAACAGATTACTTGTGAAGCTGAAATGAACACATTATTTTCTTTGAATTTTAATTTTTGTGTAAAGAAAAATGAAGCGGGCTTAAAAAAAATAACGACTGGTATGTCTCAAAATATTATTTTATAAGAATATACTAAAAAACAGTAGGAAATTTGCCTTGGATTTCAAAAAATACAAAAAATGTGAGTTGTTCCCTTTCTTTCCAAATTTAAATAGACGTGGCACCATTGGCGTAGCTAGCCTTGCTTTTCAGGGGGGGCCGTGGCCCCGGTCTATCTTGAACAAAAAGCAAACATAGGTTTTAAAGAGTCGTGCAAAGTGTGCAATGAATAAAAAAAAATACGCGCATTAAATGTTCTAATATTTTAGTATAACAAATTTAATAATACATTTACCAACTTATTTATATGTATACACAGGAAGTATGTGATTCAGCAATTATACAAAGAAAGTTTTCTACGTCGCTGACTGAAAGCGTCTACCACACTGTCTAAGTCGACCTCAACATCTTTTTCTATGAATAACAATGACAAACCTGAGTGTCTCTCTTGAGTCATAGTTGTTCTAAGCCAATTAAAAACTCTCCTCATGGCAGAGAAAGACCTCTCGCAAGTTGCACTTGAAATTGGAAGAATACTCGCAACTTTAAAAAGTTGGTAGAGGTTTAGATAGGTGTTTTCTGCTATATGTTGTTTGATAGAATCATGACCAACAGTTTGATTTAACCGAAAAATACAATTCTTTAAAACGGTCATTTCTGCTCTTAGAGTAGAAGTATTTGTGCGTGCAAGTACGGAAAAATAATGGAATTTCCTTCGACAGGTCGTCGGTTTGGCTTTACAAGCACATTTAAAAATAATTGTCGGTATTGACAATTGTAAATGGAAAGTTACGATACATATGGAATTTTATATGAAATACCTCGGACTCTCTTGCGGCTCCAGTCAACGTTTAAACGTCCAGTTTTTCACCTCAAAATTCACTTTTTCGGGAACGTGATTTTTCTAGTGTCTTGTTGTGACGGTGGTTGTTTGCGCACTCATCGCGGCGCTGCTTGTCCTCCACGTGTGCGTGGCCGTGAAAACCCATATGCATATTTTAGAGCGCGAAAATTTAAATTATTTTAAACGCGCAGAAAAGGAAAAGAAAATGAAAATTAGGAAATTCCTTGCTTGCACCAACAGTATTAATATTAAAAATTTCCCGGTATTGCTCGACGAATTTATTCCATTTAACGACGTGGGAAAACTTAATATGAAAATGGTTATGAAATTGTCACCAAAATCGGAAAATTTTCATAAGACACTAAACGCTAACCTCAAAAACACTAAAAAGATAATTATATTTATTTTAGAAAAACAGTTTAAAAAGGTCTTTTATAACCTTACGACATCTACAACCCGATTTCGGAAACAGAGGGGCAAAGTTCGCTGTCTTTATTAAATGCGAAATTTAACTTACACTTCTATAATATTTTACAAGATGTCGCCAATATGTATGAAATATTCAATATGCATAATTATGTTTAAATTTAAAAAATATTTTCGGGAAATTGCATAAGTGCAGAAAAGTTACCGATAATTTAAAGAGAAAAAGCCTAATTCCGCAAGACAAGGGCTTTTTCCTGAAATGTAAACATTATCTGAATGATTTTAAATTTTAATGCACCTATTTTATTTGAATATTTCCCGAATAATAATAGAAAAGTATGTATTTTCAGCGTCATGTTCTTTTACTAGTAGTCGGTAGGGGAGGCCTAAAATATCTTAGGGGGGGCCTGGTTCGGTTCGGTTCCCCCTGGCCCCCCCTAGCTACGCCAATGTAATGCGTGGCACCTTAAGATTTCCTCTAATTCTTCACAGGTACCCAAGCAACAGAGCATGTGGATCTAGACCTTCTTGAACCAAGTACCTTTCCCCAAGGCGAGTCTAGGAGTGTGAGGAGTGTATCCTCAAAAACGGCTTCGAGCGAGATGGAAGACAACGAGAGATCGCCTTCTGCGCAACTCAAGGCACACGTGATCTTCTTTTGTTTATATCTGACCACGTGGATGAGTTGTGCTTTTGCTACGGTATGTGTGTTGCGTCATTGTTTCGTCCGTATTTTCTTGTATAGTTCTGTTCCATTTTTATAGTGATTTTTAAATGTATTTTTGTAAAAAACAAGTTGTATATTTGAACACTTCAAACCATATACAGTGAAACCTCCTATAAGCGGACACTCACGGTTTCGTCGATTTTGTCCGGTTACTGGAGGTGTCCGCTTATGAGAGAGAACTGCGAAATTTTAATATACAGTGTGTCCACGTAAGTTGGCGGCATATGGGAAACTTTTTTATTATTAGCTTTACGAAAAAAAGTTATTCTTCATAAAAAGTTCTGCCTGGTCCAAAACCTAAAATGCAACCATCAGATGTTAAATTTTTTCAGTCATATTACGAGGTTTGTCAAAAAATGTGATTTTTGCTCTAGAGTAAAGTACCTTTCTTTTTGACAATATCGAAAATTGTTATAAAGAAAAGATGTTTAGAATTAAAAATAGCTTTTAAATATTCAACATTGTTTATTTACATTAAAAAAATATTTTTTTCTACATTTTCTCTGCGATTACGTTGGAAATTTAAGTTTGCACATTAATGCATAATTAATCTAGGATGCAAATAATAATAATGTAAATAAACAATGTTGAATATTTGAAAGCTATTTTTAATTCTAAACACCTTTTCTTTATAACAATTTTCGATATTGTCAAAAAGAGAGGTACTTTACTCTAGAGCAAAAATCACATTTTTTGACAAACCTCGTAATATGACTGAATTTAACATCTGATGGTTGCATTTTAGGTTTTGGACCAGGCAGAACTTTTTATGAAGAATAACTTTTTTTCGTAAAGCTAATAATAAAAAAGTTTCCCATATGCCGCCAACTTACGTGGACACACTGTATATTTATTACCAATTTTCGCTGCTTCAGTTTTTCCGATATTAAATTTTTCAACGATCTTTCATGGTGATAGATGTTCCTTCTCCGAAACGTTAACAACTTCCATTTTTTCACGTAAACTAAGAAGTTTTTTACAGGGCGCTATTACAAAGAGAACTATTACTACCCAACTGAACAATAAAAATAAAACACAGCAGTCCCGCCCAATAAAATATGTTGTAAATACGACAGAAGTATTTAGTCTCCGCATTAAAACGGAAAGAGGTAATTCCCCGGCTGCAGAGTGCGTTGTTGCCAACATACTACATAATTTTTATGCCCATGTCGTGTAGCGCTTCGTCCCGTTGTCAGAGGTTTGCGTCCGGTTAAGGGAGGTTTCTGAATATTTTAACCAAAAAGAATTGTCCGCGTCCGGTTATTAGAGTGTCCAGTTATAGGAGTGAATTTCACATGTAAAGAAATAGGGAAAAGCTTGATTCCAATAAATTTGTCCGCCTATAACGCTTGCCTTTACAATGAGTGTCCTCAGTTGGTACAGGATCAAATATTACTTTTTTTTTTTTTTATTTGTCAAACACACTGTGTTTTTTTTATTACAATCTAGTCAGTAAGACTAATTAGCAATTTTGTTTTAACTTAATTTACTAGAAAAGTCAGATTTAAACTTAGGGTTCACTCAACAGTTCTCCCCGCTTTGTTTAGTCTGTAACTCACAATTGTGTTGTGTTTATAGCATTATTTTGTTTTATGTGTAATTCACTTAGTTTACTAGCTCAAACGGCTTCACTCTTTTTAGTCGTCGAACTAGAATAGTATTGTCTAGAAGCTGAATTCCTTCCACATTCACATGCCGATGAAGTCTATCTTCATGGCTTTTTGCGTACTTTTTTATAGTCTCTGCTACAGTTTCGATTTTTAGATCTCGATGAAGGTCACTATTTCGAACGTACCAAGGTGCATTCACAATGTTTCTTAATACTTTATTTTGAAATCTCTGTACAACTAGAATGTTACTCTCTTTAGCACAACCCCATAGTTGAATACCATGTGTCTATACTGGTTTCAGTATTTGTCTATAAAGCAGTAACTTATTATGAATTGTTAATTTGGACTTCCTTCCAATTAGCCAGTTCATTTTTCTATACCTTATCTCAAGTTCTTCTTTTTTTTTCTTAACATGTGCTTTCCAGCGCAATTTGGCATCAAGTGTCATACCTAGATATTTTGCCTGATTCGAATATGGTACTGGAATGTTGTTAATTGTTATTTGTATGTGATTTATATTTTTGTTTGTAAAATCAACATGAATTGATTTGGTTTCATTTAATTTTATTCGCCACTTTGTGGTCCAACTGTGAATTTGGGTGACTGCATCCTGAAGTTTTTCTATGCATTTTTCAATAGATTTTTCTACCGTCAATAAACCAATATTACTGATACTGTGTTTTATTTTAGGTACCCCCGTTAAAAATGGTTACCTACGAATCCGAACTCTTCAGCTATGCCTTTGCCATAGCCTGTCTCACTCTGAGCGCATTTACCCTCTTTTTCTACTGTCTGGCCCGGAATGACGTCAGGAGCAGCTGGTTTTTACACTTTAGGTGAGTGTCAAAATTTGTTTTTTGTGGTTAAAACTCTAGTCCACCGTACACCGGTCTATTCTATCAGTCAAGAATGTCAAAAATTCTAAAAAGTCAAAAAACGTAAAAAATTTCAAAAAATAAACCGTCAAGAATTTAAAAAAATTTGAGTGATGTAAAAATACTCTGCCAATATATGGGCCCCTAAGCTCACACTAGCTACTTTAGTTATAGTGTACGTGTGAGCTAATATAACTAAAAACTGAAATATATTTTATTTAACTCCAGACTAAATTACCTTTTGTTTGATACCACACAAGCCATGTTTTGACTTAAACTCAAATTTTTGAAATCTACCCCCACCCTTAAAAAAAACAAAAACTAAAATGTATTTTGTTAAACTCCGGACTCAATTGCCTTTCGTTTGATATCACACACGCCATATTTTCACTTAAACTCTAATTTTTAAAATATACCCCCACCCTTTTTTTTAAATAAATTAAAATGTATTTTGTTTACCTGCAGACTCAATTACCTTTCGTTTGATATCACACACGCCATATTTTCACATAAACTCTAATTTTTGAAATCTACCCCCACCCTTTTATTTGGTTTGTGTTCGGTGGATTTTGTTCATTTTTAAACGGGACCATCTCGACCCAAGACCCAGCCTAGGTGCCAAATTTCATTAAAATCGGCCAAGCGGTTTTTGAGTTATGCGCTTTGGTCTTTACAGACAGACATACAGACAGACAGACATACAGATAGACAGACAGACAGACAGACGGCGCAACAAAAAAGTTTCAAAATCATCTGAAACGCAAAGATATAAAAATTTTTGAAATCGGAGCAACTTTTTTTTTCTCGAAAAAATTAGGATCACCATAGCTCACACTACTATAGTATAGTATATGTGTGAGCTAAAATGTAAAACAAGTAAAAAATGTTTACAAAATGTTCAACTTGAAAGGTTTTATTTTTTGAAATATTATGTAAATATGTATTACTTATATACCTAAATTGCATTTATTTATTTTTTCTGAACTCATAATTTTACATACAAATGCCATAGAAAGGTAATGGAATGAGATAATTTTATTAAACAAAGAGCTGCAAAATTGACCCAGTCGCATCAAAATGTTTTTAAAGTTTTTAAAGACAAAAATTTTAAAATATATTAAGTTTTCATGTCTCAAATTGCATACGGTTATTCCAAATAGATCACATTTGTGGAAATTCAAATATATTTTACTTTGTAATGACACCTACAAAAAAAATCTCGTAAAACCGGGTTGCACGTACTTTACCTTGCTAATTTCTTTTTTGGTGGTGCACTTGGGGCACAGTTCTTACCGTCAATAATATCTAAATCACTCATAGAAAGTACTTTTCTTATAGTAGCCCACAAAACTGCTTAGAAACAACTTGTTTAAATCAAACTAAATAAATAAGCATAACAATCGTAAATATCCAAGGAATTTTTTGAGCTGTATCTAGTCAGACTAAATAAATTTTCGGATAATTTACACCAACCTCCATCAAACGTAGAAATTACGTCTGTTGCAAAGTGAGTAGGTGGATCCCAAAAATCGAGTTGCAAGTGCAATATACCTGCACTACCGTACTACCGACACCCCTCAATAAATGGCATGACTGCTGTAGTAGTTTCTCACACTGAATTTGATTCACGTTCCACGAAATAATGAAGGTGCGTGCAAATAATTAAGCCTATAGGCATTATTCTTTGGATGAGTGTGTACCTAATATTACGATTTTTTGGGCGATTAATTAAGACTTTCCTGCCAAGTTAATGAAAAATATATATTACTTTATTTTTTATGAACTCATAATTTTACATACAAATGCCATAGAAAGGTAACGGAATGAGATAATTTTATTAAACAAAGAGCTGCAAAATTGACCCAGTCGCATCAAAATGTTTTTAAAGTTTTTAAAGACAAAAATTTTAAAATATATTAAGTTTTCATGTCTCAAATTGCATACAGTTGTTCCAAATAGGTCACATTTGTGGAAATTCAAATATATTTGACTTTGTAATGACACAAAAAATCTTGTAAAAACGGGTTGCACGTACCCTACCTTGCCTATTTCTTTTTTGGTGGTGCACTTGGGGCACAGTTCTTACCGTCAATAATATCTAAATCACTCATAGAAAGTACTTTTCTTATAGTAACCCACAAAACTGCTTAGAAACAACTTGTTTAAATCAAACTAAATAAATAAGCATAACAAACGTAAATATCCAAGGAATTTTTGGGCTGTATCTAGTCAGACTAAATAAATTTTCGGATTCTTTACACCAACCTCCGTCAAACATAGAAATTACGTCTGTTGCAAAGTGAGTAGGTGGATTCCAAAAATCGAGCTGCAAGTGCAATATACCTGCACTACCGTACTACCGACACCCCTCAATAGATGGCATGACTGTGCTGTAGTAGTTTCTCACACTGAATTTGATTCACGTTCCACGAAATAATGAAGGTGCGTGCAAATAATTAAGCCTATAGGCATTATTCTTTGGATAAGTGTGTACCTAATATTACGATTTTTTAGGCGATTAATTAAGACTTTCCTGCCAAGTTAATGAAAAATATATATTACTTTATTTTTTATGAACTCATAATTTTACATACAAATCCCATAGAAAGGTAATGGAATGAGATAATTTTATTAAATAAAGAGCTGCAAAATTGACCCAGTCGCATCAAAATGTTTTTAAAGTTTTTAAAGACAAAAATTTTAAAATATATTAAGTTTTCATGTCTCAAATTGCATACGGTTATTCCAAATAGGTCACATTTGTGGAAATTCAAATATATTTGACTTTGTAATGACACCTACAAAAAATCTTGTAAAAACGGGTTGCACGTACTTTACCTTGCTAATTTCTTTTTTGGTGGTGCACTTGGGGCACAGTTCTTACCGTCAATAATATCTAAATCACTCATAGAAAGTACTTTTCTTATAGTAACCCACAAAACTGCTTAGAAACAACTTGTTTAAATCAAACTAAATAAATAAGCATAACAAACGTAAATATCCAAGGAATTTTTTGAGCTGTATCTAGTCAGACTAAATAAATTTTCGGATTCTTTACACCAACCTCCATCAAACGTAGAAATTACGTCTGTTGCAAAGTGAGTAGGTGGATCCCAAAAATCGAGTTGCAAGTGCAATATACCTGCACTACCGTACTACCGACACCCCTCAATAAATGGCATGACTGCTGTAGTAGTTTCTCACACTGAATTTGATTCACGTTCCACGAAATAATGAAGGTGCGTGCAAATAATTAAGCCTATAGGCATTATTCTTTGGATGAGTGTGTACCTAATATTACGATTTTTTGGGCGATTAATTAAGACTTTCCTGCCAAGTTAATGAAAAATATATATTACTTTATTTTTTATGAACTCATAATTTTACATACAAATGCCATAGAAAGGTAACGGAATGAGATAATTTTATTAAACAAAGAGCTGCAAAATTGACCCAGTCGCATCAAAATGTTTTTAAAGTTTTTAAAGACAAAAATTTTAAAATATATTAAGTTTTCATGTCTCAAATTGCATACAGTTGTTCCAAATAGGTCACATTTGTGGAAATTCAAATATATTTGACTTTGTAATGACACAAAAAATCTTGTAAAAACGGGTTGCACGTACCCTACCTTGCCTATTTCTTTTTTGGTGGTGCACTTGGGGCACAGTTCTTACCGTCAATAATATCTAAATCACTCATAGAAAGTACTTTTCTTATAGTAACCCACAAAACTGCTTAGAAACAACTTGTTTAAATCAAACTAAATAAATAAGCATAACAAACGTAAATATCCAAGGAATTTTTGGGCTGTATCTAGTCAGACTAAATAAATTTTCGGATTCTTTACACCAACCTCCGTCAAACATAGAAATTACGTCTGTTGCAAAGTGAGTAGGTGGATTCCAAAAATCGAGCTGCAAGTGCAATATACCTGCACTACCGTACTACCGACACCCCTCAATAGATGGCATGACTGTGCTGTAGTAGTTTCTCACACTGAATTTGATTCACGTTCCACGAAATAATGAAGGTGCGTGCAAATAATTAAGCCTATAGGCATTATTCTTTGGATAAGTGTGTACCTAATATTACGATTTTTTAGGCGATTAATTAAGACTTTCCTGCCAAGTTAATGAAAAATATATATTACTTTATTTTTTATGAACTCATAATTTTACATACAAATCCCATAGAAAGGTAACGGAATGAGATAATTTTATTAAACAAAGAGCTGCAAAATTGACCCAGTCGCATCAAAATGTTTTTAAAGTTTTTAAAGACAAAAATTTTAAAATATATTAAGTTTTCATGTCTCAAATTGCATACAGTTGTTCCAAATAGGTCACATTTGTGGAAATTCAAATATATTTGACTTTGTAATGACACAAAAAATCTTGTAAAAACGGGTTGCACGTACCCTACCTTGCCTATTTCTTTTTTGGTGGTGCACTTGGGGCACAGTTCTTACCGTCAATAATATCTAAATCACTCATAGAAAGTACTTTTCTTATAGTAACCCACAAAACTGCTTAGAAACAACTTGTTTAAATCAAACTAAATAAATAAGCATAACAAACGTAAATATCCAAGGAATTTTTGGGCTGTATCTAGTCAGACTAAATAAATTTTCGGATTCTTTACACCAACCTCCGTCAAACATAGAAATTACGTCTGTTGCAAAGTGAGTAGGTGGATTCCAAAAATCGAGCTGCAAGTGCAATATACCTGCACTACCGTACTACCGACACCCCTCAATAGATGGCATGACTGTGCTGTAGTAGTTTCTCACACTGAATTTGATTCACGTTCCACGAAATAATGAAGGTGCGTGCAAATAATTAAGCCTATAGGCATTATTCTTTGGATAAGTGTGTACCTAATATTACGATTTTTTAGGCGATTAATTAAGACTTTCCTGCCAAGTTAATGAAAAATATATATTACTTTATTTTTTATGAACTCATAATTTTACATACAAATCCCATAGAAAGGTAATGGAATGAGATAATTTTATTAAATAAAGAGCTGCAAAATTGACCCAGTCGCATCAAAATGTTTTTAAAGTTTTTAAAGACAAAAATTTTAAAATATATTAAGTTTTCATGTCTCAAATTGCATACGGTTATTCCAAATAGGTCACATTTGTGGAAATTCAAATATATTTGACTTTGTAATGACACCTACAAAAAATCTTGTAAAAACGGGTTGCACGTACTTTACCTTGCTAATTTCTTTTTTGGTGGTGCACTTGGGGCACAGTTCTTACCGTCAATAATATCTAAATCACTCATAGAAAGTACTTTTCTTATAGTAACCCACAAAACTGCTTAGAAACAACTTGTTTAAATCAAACTAAATAAATAAGCATAACAAACGTAAATATCCAAGGAATTTTTTGAGCTGTATCTAGTCAGACTAAATAAATTTTCGGATTCTTTACACCAACCTCCATCAAACGTAGAAATTACGTCTGTTGCAAAGTGAGTAGGTGGATCCCAAAAATGGAGTTGCAAGTGTTATGGTTACCTGCACTACCGTACTACCGACACCCCTCAATAGATAGCATGACTGTGCTGTAGTACACTGAATTTGATTCACGTTCCACGAAATAATGAAGGTGCGTGCAAATAATTAAGCCTATGGGCATTATTCTTTGAATAAGTGTGTACCTAATATTACGATTTTTTAGGCGATTAATTAAGACTTTCCTGCCAAGTTAATGAAAAAACTATATCTACATTGTACTTCAAGAATATTTTATTGTGCTTGAAGTACTTTGAATGTACTTGAAGTACTTTGAATGTACTTGAAGTACTTATAACGTAATTGAAGTATAAAATTTTTGGTTTAGACGGCGATCCGACTGTTTATACGTGAATTTTATCACTGTCTCATCTTTCGCCTGACCTGTCTCATTTTTGAACTTTTTTCAAGGTAAAATATGAGACATAGTTTTAATTTTTCCTTCATATTATATAGATCCGGCTCAAAGGACCAAATAGACATCTGAGCCCTGAAGGGGAGAAAGCTAGAAATATCACAAAAAATTACCCCAAAGTTAAATTCGCCTCGTCTGGGAAAAACAGACGTCTATTAAACTAAAAACAAAGGGAAAAAAATCGGCAACACGCTAAAAGCTTACCTTCTTTCATTTAACAGCAGTTCCACACTTTCACCGGCCGCGGCCTTTTCATATTGGAATTTCGGTCTTAAACTTAACACCACGTGTGACTTCTTTCAGTTTTTTGTCGAAAGTGAGTTTCTTCATTCCCCTGTCAAACACAGGGTGGTGCTTCAAACTCCCAGCGTGTGTAAAAACGCGCATGATTTTTTCCAAAATGATCAGGTGATCAAAAAGAAAATAACTTTCAACAAAGAGAGAAATTATCACCTGATCGGAATTTTTCCCAAACAAGGACTTTTTTTTTAAAGGTTTTTGCTGAAAGCCCAAAAATATCAAAACAAAACTTTAAGGTTAGGTTTTCCCAAAAATTCAAAATAAAACAAAAACAAAAATAACTGGTAGCATTAAACATTATAGTCATGTTTTTACGTTTGCAATATTTTTCTGATTATCGCTAATATCCTAAAAAAAAACATTTCCAGACCTACAGAGAAGTCTAAAATCTTAAAAATATAAAAGTGTCTAATTTTTACATCACTTGACCCTACAAAAATATATTATTATTAAAAATTCTTTAGGTTAATGCGCAGAAAAAAGTTGTTCAGATCTCACACAGTGTCTGACACCCATCCAAGGTTACAAATTCAACCTCTTCCTCTACCTCCGGTGCCCAACAGTGATCTAAGGACTGTTTCAAGGTCCTCAAGTCGAAGTTCAGGGCAGCCCAAAACGGCCTCACTCAAGGAGGGACCCGATCTCAACAGCACCCTCAGTGACCGACCCTCAATCGTGGGAGGGGCCAAAATTAATAATGTCAACTTGGTAAGAAACTTGAAAACCCTTTTCTAAAAAAATTTTGGTAGAGTACCTGTCCAGAAAATTTTATGCATATCTTGGTCTGTTATTTAATGCTTCTTTTTTGTATTTTTTTATTTTTCCTTAAAAAATGTTTATATTTTTTGTTTCTTTTCTTTGTCAATAGGTGACACTGCACAGGGCCCAGTACCGTACTGCAGTGGTGCCACATATCATAGAAAATCCTACAAATGCCGCAGAGGTCTTCTACAATCCACACCAGAGCACCGTGGCTAGAAGGTAAGTTAGGTTAGAGGCAGTATTAAGAATAAGCATTGTCATATTGATCGTCAAGCTTTTATAGGAAGACGGCGAGCTAAAACAGCTTTGTTTATAAATTTTGGTCCTTCGAGCTGGATAAATCATAGTTTGCAAAATATCAAATAAAATAATATTCTAGAGCTTTAATTTTTGCAGGTTTTTCCGTAGACAACGCAGGGACATGTTAAAACGTCCTAATTTGATAACCAGGCCGCCAAGAGATGTTAACAGTGATGCCACGTCTGTCATTTCTGAACCTACCCCTTACAAGAACAGGAATAACGATCTCAATATTTTTGGAACGAACTCTATAAAGGTACTATAAATATTTCTTACACTTATCTGTATCTTGTGTTATCTATAATTTCACATTTGTAATTTCTGAACATACCCCTTATAATAACAGGAATGACGATATTAATATTTTTGTAATGAACTCAATGTAACCTTCAAATAATTCTCCCTATAATCTCTATCTTTTTCACTGGACAAAATCAGCTGTTCTTCTTTCACTAGTATTTTTTTGTGTATGTTTTAGGTCAACAACACGAATATACACGTGGAAAAAGTAAAGAAGATACAAAACAAGAATCCAAATATCTTTTCTGACAGTGCGGAAGATCTAGAGTGCATGAGCGATATTGGAGTGAGGAGGATTGTGATAAATGCGGAGAAATTAAGGAGAAAAGGTATAAAATTATAACAAATGCACATCTGCAAACATAATTATCTATCACTATGTATTTATCTATGACTTGCTTTAGGCTAATTACAAAACATCATAGATCATTGAAAATATAGATAGATAATTAAATTTGTTGTTAAGAATCATAAGGAAAATTATCTAGCACTATATAATTATCTATGACTTGCTTTAGGCTAATTACAAAACATCATAGATCATTGAAAATATAGATAGATAATTAAATTTGTTGTTAAGAATCATAAGGAAAATTATCTAGCACTATGTATTTATCTATGACTTACCTCAGGCAATTTATAAAATATCATAGATAATTGAAAATTTGGATAGAAATTTCTTTTTGGCTTTTCAGATTACAATCCAAAGAAAAAATCAAACCTTCCTGAAATTAATAGCCAGAATCCAATGAGGACAGTGTCTCAGCAGTGTACTTTAGAATATAACAGCTCTGAAAATTGTCTTTCTGACTCGATTTTGGACAAGGACGGGCCATTATCGCCAATTTTACCATCTAGACCCATTAATGTAAGTATTTTGACGTTTGTATTTTAATTGTGAGTTTGAGTTATTTTTTGGCGAGATACAGAGCATAAAACTTGATGATGTTTAAATATTTTTGGGTAGTGGTGTGGAAGATATTGGGGGAGACCTTCGAACATTAAACCTTGTAGAAGCAACATGCTTTCTTATTGATTGGGGGGGCCAGGGGGGGAAGAGAACCCAAATTGCCACGTTTACATAATGTGATTAGATAACTAAAAAGGCATAATTAAATAAACAGTATTTTCTTTAAAAATTGATTATTATTATTTTCATTCAAAACAAAATGTAAAAGCCAATCTTACTAGTTTCACTAAGATAAATACAATGAAATATTTTTACTTTTGTGAAATTACATTAAATCATAATACTTGTGTCCTTTCAACGTTCGAAAAAATTAACAGCGCGGCAACCTTGCCAACAACGGCGTGGTCGATGACGTACTGTCACTTGTTGTTGATGGGAGTCATTGTATTTTGAATCGTTGTGGACTAAAAGGTGATCTGTGCTAAAAAGCCTGTGATTTTGTGATTTTTTATTGTTTTTTTGCGTTAAAGTCAATATGGTAAAAAAGTGCGAGGTGTGTAAAACATCTTATGCCATAGGAAATAAACGGTCCTTTTACAAGTTAATAAACAGCTTATTTATCTGTAAACAAAACATAGGCGTAGTTAAATATTTTAAGCATTGTTATGTAAACAAACAGCCGTTTAAATATTTTTGGGTAGTGGTGTGGAAGATATTGGGGGAGACCTTCGAACATTAAACCTTGTAGAAGCAGCATGCTTCCTTATTGATTGGGGGGGCCAGGGGGGAAAAGAACCCAAATTGCCACGTTTACATAGTGTGATTAGATAACTAAAAAGGCATAATTAAATAAACAGTATTTTCTTTAAAAATTGACATTATTTTCATTAAAAATAAAATGTAAAAGCCAATCTTACTAGTTTCACCAAGATAAATACCATAAAATATTTTTACTTTTGTGAAATTACATTAAATCATAATACTTGTGTCCTTCAACAACGGCGTGGTCGATACTTTTCTGTCACTTGTTGTTGATGGGAGTCATTGTATTTTGAATCGTTGTGGACTAAAAGGTGATCCGTGCTAAAAAGCCTGTGATTTTGTGATTTTTTTGTTGTTTTTTTGCGTTAAAGTCAATATGGTAAAAAAGTGCGAGGTGTGTAAAACATCCTATGCCATAGGAAATAAACGGTCCTTTTACAAGTTAATAAACAGCTTATTTATCTGTAAACAAAACATAGGCGTAGTTAAATATTTTAAGCATGGTTATGTAAACAAACAGCCGTTTAAATATTTTTGGGTAGTGGTGTGGAAGATATTGGGGGAGACCTTCGAACATTAAACCTTGTAGAAGCAGCATGCTTGCTTATTGATTGGGGGGGCCAGGGGGGAAAAGAACCCAAATTACCACGTTTACATAATGTGATTAGGTAACTAAAAAGGCATAATTAAATAAACAGTATTTTCTTTAAAAATTGACATTATTTTCATTCAAAACAAAATGTAAAAGCCAATCTTACTAGTTTTACTAAGATAAATACAATAAAATATTTTTACTTTTGTGAAATTACATTAAATCATAATACTTGTGTCCTTCAACAACGGCGTGGTCGATACTTTTCTGTCACTTGTTGTTGATGGGAGTCATTGTATTTTGAATCGTTGTGGACTAAAAGGTGATCCGTGCTAAAAAGCCTGTGATTTTGTGATTTTTTTATTATTTTTTTGCGTTAAAGTCAATATGGTAAAAAAGTGCGAGGTGTGTAAAACATCCTATGCCATAGGAAATAAACGGTCCTTTTACAAGTTAATAAACAGCTTATTTATCTGTAAACAAAACATAGGCGTAGTTAAATATTTTAAGCATTGTTATGTAAACAAACAGCCGGTTCTTAAGCTGCCACACTGTTTTAAATGTATTATACCTACACAATTTTGTATTATTAACAAGACGCTAGCGCTACCAAGTCCACTTTCAATCCCTGACTTCGCATGCGCAGATCTACCAATATTATTTACCTCATGTATTAGAATAGATGAATATAGGGTGATTTTCACTTGAATGATTCTAACCACATGAAAATAGAAAGTTTCAAAAACCTAACAAAACCTAATCAAATCTAACCGAACCGAACCAAAGGAAACTAAACCAATAATTTTTTTCAAAAAAAAAACTTTCCTGACTTCCTGCCCGGGATCCTAGAAGATGTGAATCCGAACCAAATCAAACCGAACCTAACTAAACTGAACCAAACCTAACCTAACCAAACTAAACTACAACACGTACTGCTAATTAGGTTTAGTTGGGTAGGGTTAGGTTTGGATAGGTTCGGTTCGGTACGGTCCGGTTCGGATTCACATCCTCTAGGATCCCGGGTAGGAAGTCAGGAAAGTTTTTTTTTTGAAAAAAAATATTGGTTTAGTTTGCTTTGGTTCGGTTCGGTTAGATCTGATAAGGTTTCGTTAGGTTAGGTTTTTGAAACTTTCTATTTTCATGTGGTTAGAATCATTCAAGTGAAAATCACCCTGTACAGCGTGTCCCATTTTCGATGGGATTAAATGGGAAACTCGGTTATTATTAAAGATATCGATTTTCTGATTGCACCTTATCGTGCTCTTTTTTTGAGCCCTTAAAAATGGTGTAATCAGATTTTTGCTATACCCCGTGGTTTCGCTAATACAGGGAGTTTTTGAAAAAATTGCATTTTAATTAATTCCTTGTATCTCGCTTATTTTGCAAGATATTTTTATTCTGTAACCTTTCTATGGCAACTTTTTTAGAGCAAAATAATGACGTTGTCAATTTTTTAAAATATTGTTTAGTTTTTGAGATATGGTGTTTATAATAAAAAAATTAAATACGGACCTGGATTTTTTTTATTACTGTTTTGATTGGTTCTATGCTATTATTACCTTAAAATGATAAAACTTTAATATTTTTTTGATTTAAGGTTAAAAAAACTATTTAATATTTGAAAAAAAAATTATAGTCCGAACCTGGAAATTTCCACCGTAATTATAAATTAAAAATTGCAAGACACACTAGTTGAACGATTTTTAGTATATCTGTTTTGAAATGATAATTAAAAGATTTATAAATAAAGTAAAAAACGTTAAAAAGTTACAAAAATAATATTATACTAATTATTTGATAACCGAACAGCAGGTCGTGAAATTTACAAAACAAAAGCGTGGAATTGACATTGTAATTTGACACTTGTCATTTTTGTGCATGGCTTACAATTATTTTAAACTGGCTAGAAATCGACCATATCGATTTTGAAAAATGTGATATGTTTGACTGCTTCATTCAAGCAACAAAATCCCAATATTTAAATGGCAGAAATATTTTTATGGAAAATGCGTTAAGAAAAATTACTCAAAATGCCAACAATGTCTTAAATGGCAATCAGAAAAATTAGTTATTTTTTGTAATTTGTTTTTTTTTGTATTTTTCGTAGACTGTTTCAAATAAATCTGTAAATTAACGTAAAACCATTTTAATATGCTAAGTATCAAAACAGTTAAACTAAAAATTGTTTAACTAGCAATTTTTAATTTATATTTATGTTGGAAATATCCAGGTTCGGACTAATTTTTTTTTTAAATATTAAATATTTTTTTTTACCTTAAAACAAAAATTTTTAAAATTTTTATTGTTTTATGATAATACTAGCATGAAACCAATCAAAATAGTAATAAAAAAAATCCAGGTCTGTATTTAATTTTTTTATGATAAATACCATATCTCAAAAACTAAACAATATTTCAAAAAGTTGACAACGTCATTATTTTCTTCTAAAAAAGTTGCCATGAAAAGGTTTTTACAGAATAAAAATATCTCGCAAAATAAGCGAGATAGAAGGGATTATTAAAAATACAATTTTTTCAAAAACTCCCTGTATTAGCGAAACTACGGGGTATATCAAAAATCTGATTACGCCATTTTTAAGGGCTCAAAAAAAGAGCACGGTAAGGTGCAATCAGAAAATCAATATCTTTAATAATAACCGAGTTTCCCATTTAATCCCATCGAAAATGGGACACGCTGTACATCTATTCTAATACATGAGGTAAATAATATTGGTAGATCTACGCATGCGAAGTCAGGGATTGGAAGTGGACTTGGTAGGGCTAGCGTCTTGTGTATTATTACTATTGAGATTCATAAAATAATATACTTGCTACAATAGAATGTTGAATCATTTTTAATATAACAAAGTATTCTCTGGTTTAATGCTGTATTATGGTTTTGTACTATTTTTAAGATTTACAAAGAAATGTCATTAAAGGTTTAGGAATGTTTTCAAAATTGACTTGACAACAATGTCTGAAGATCATTTACTCAAACAAACCTGCCTATAGTTTGAGGGTATGCTGCTCCTCTAGTAGTTCAATGTTCTAAGGGGGAGACCTATGTCCAAAGATGGATCAAAGAAGAAAGAAACACTAGCTCGTGAATTCCATCATCTTAGACTAACTCAAATATCGCAGATAAATAACGACCTGGAGATAATAGAGGACTGGGGCAACAAAAACCTTGTACAGTTCAACGCGCAGAAAACCCAAGCAGCCCTGTTTTCCAAAAAGACCAGCACCGGTGAACCAAACATCATGCTATATCTGGAAGTGCTGTCGCATTGCAGAGCCAGTTAAACATCTTAGGAGTGACTGCAGAGACCAACATGTCTTGGCACAGTCACGTGGCAGATATAGCTAAAAGGGCGTCCCAAAAGCTTGGGGTGCTATTTCGTACAAGACATCTGTATACATCAAGCCAACTGCTGACACTCTACAAAGCCCAGATTCGACCAACTATGGAGTACTGCTCACATATATGGAGTGCGGCACCCAAACATACCTTAATGCTTTTGAACACCGTGCAAAAACGAGCTATCAAGCTGATCAATGACCCCGCACTTACCCGTAGCTTGGATAGTCCCGAACATCGAAGAACTGTGGGCGATCTATCTCTCTTCTACAGGTCTTATCCCGGAAAATGCTCTGAAGAGTTGGCACGTATGATCCCCCCGGGAGTAGCACCTCCCAAGTAACATTCTTACCACTCAAGGTTTTATTAATTTGGTTCCTAGGTTATTTAGAGGGTGCTGTTATGGGTTTTAGGATCAATTTGGCTACATAAAGGTAATTTATATTGCCAATTACCTAAAGGGGTGTTATACAACCAAAAAGTGATTTATAACGGGAGTAAAATAAAACTGATATTCCTTCTGTTCCTTTTAGATACTTTTGGTTTTATTGATTTCTGATTTATAAAGATGGTCTTATAAAACCATTTTACCTAAAGTTTTTAAAAAGAAATAAATATAAACTTTGGTCTTTAGTTTTTTTCATTACTTTAGGTCATCACAAAGGTGTTTTATAATAGAGCTAAAAGGTTATCTTATATCCTTTTGTTTTTATAGTTACCAGTAGTTTAAAAGTAAATATGATTAGATAGGCGGCCATATAGAACCTAGTTTCCTTAAGGTTTTTAAGAGTGGTAAATATAAACTTTAGACTTTTGGTTTTTGCCATTACTTTTGGGCATTTTAAAAAGGTTTTATAGGAAGGCTTAAAGGTAAACTTAATTCTTTTGTATTTATATATATACTATAGCTGAATATTAAATATTATTTAAATAGGCGGCCATATAAAACCTTGTTTCCTTAAGGGTTCTAACAGAAAGAAGGAATCATTTTTGATGAACACTTGACCTTTAAAAAACATATACAATTTGTTGCAAAAAAACTAAAATTTACACTTTCTAAATTTTATTATATCAAAAATATTATACCAATTAAATTAAAAAGAATGTTTTATTTTGCAACGGTTCAATCAATTTTTAGTTATGGGATAATGGTGTGGGGAGGAATTTATGAAACTAATTTATACCCTCTTAGAATTCTACAAAAAAGTTTCATACGCTGTGTGCAAGGACTAGGATATAGAGACCATACTGTAAATGCCTTTAAAGAATTAAATATATTAAATCTAAGTCAACTTTACTGCTTCAATATATGTAAATTTATTAGAACAAAAGAAAAACATAATATTGACATAACACACATTAATAACTCTATAAAATGCTTTTTACCAAGAGTAAATTTATCTGCCACTCAACGAATGTTTTACTATTTAGCACCAAAGATTTACAATGAACTTCCTTTTCTATTAAAATAAAACCTCTAAAAAATTTCATTAAGAACCTAAAAATTTTTATCACTCAAAATATGAATATTAATATTTTATCAAGACCTTTTAATGTACCATTTACTGACTAAAATTTCTTTGTCATTTGATAAAAATTAACAACCTATACAAAGTAAGAAGTAAACCATTTTTTCTATTAATTAGCATTATTCAGTTTATCTAGGCTATAATTTGTTCCACAGATTAGGTTAAATAAGATTAGTATTTGTTCTAAAACTATGTTTCAAAAATGTAACTAAGTTAAATTTTGTATAAAATTTATATTTATTTTAAGTTAAATTTCTGTAAATTAATTTTCTTGTTGTAATGTACAAGCAACACAGGATTAAGTTCCTCTGCTCAACACTACTAAAGAAAATAAATAAATTTGGCGAACTAAGTTTTGTATGTGATATGTAGTATGTGCAATTTTGTGTTGAATAAATAAATACAAAAATAAATACAAAAGTAAATACTTTCGTGTTTTATTCTTTTTAGGTATTTCTTATAAAAATAATAGATATACCTAAATACAGATTGGTACCTACCTATTGCAAGATTGATTATTTAAAGCCCAATAATTAATAAATGTTGAGTTTCCGTCCTCCGTTTCATAAGGGCACTGAAAAATCCTTGTTGCGATACAGTAACAAATAAAACCAAGTGACCACTATAAAACCATAATGGCGTATATAAATTTATTTAAAAAATATTGTAAAGAGAAAATATTTATCTAGTTGTTTAAGCAGTGTTTTTTAACAATAATTTTGATTTATGTAAACCAAACAGACTTTTTTAATGGCGAATAGTGTAAATTATTTTCTTTTAATTTTAAATATTTGTTATTTTGTTATCAAAAAACTATTAAAAAGCATTCTTGAGCTGGCGCGCTTGTTTTGAGAGCTTTTCAGATACGATTTTATCAGAAAAATAAATCTGGCAGGCAACTTGATCATCAACAAAACGACAAACTCGGTATATTTTTATGTAATAAAATAATTTTGGGACATTTTTGGCAATTTTGTGACCTAAATTATTTTATATAGTCATTGTGAATCTAAAATATCGCCATAGCTTTTATAGGAAAACTTCTTTACTCTAAAGGTATTATGGTATTCAACAGAATCGCCAGGATACCAAATTACCAAATCTAGTTTTATAATAGAATAGAGGACGTTTCTGAGTTGCTTTTAGAACCTGGCATAATAGCTTTAGGCTCTAAAATGTTCTGTACTGGTGGAACCGCTAGAGGGCGAAGCTGGAGTTTATTTCTTATGGTTTTATAGTGAGTTTAATACATAGGTTGCCACCACCAATTGGGGAGTCCCATTTAGGAGGTCTAAGGGGTATATAAGGGAAATGGGAACGTGCTAGCGACCAAACATTGAAACTAATGGTTTTAAGGAAAGGCGCTGGCAACCTTTTAGCTTCTGCTATAAATAAAGAAATGTTACTTGGGCTACTAGGCGAACACGTCAAACAGACGGTAACCATCAATTTACTGTCAAAATAGAGGCACCAAGAACCTCCTTATATCAGAATTCATATCTCTGGAGAACAGCATCGCTGTGGAATAAACTCCCTGCGACAGTTTTCCCTGCAGGTTACAACCTGAACCGTTTCAAAACCAACACACACCAACATTTCCGCGCACTGGTCGCTTCTCGAGCGTGATAGGGATCTCCTTGCAAATGCGCTTAACCGTAAAAAAAACAAAAAAAAAAAGCTTCCTCTGGTGCTGCAGGTCAGAAACTTTATTACCCTCGTAATTTTGTGTTTGCAGGTCCTTCATGCGGAACCTTCACCGAACAAACACCAAGAACCAGACAAAACCTTCAGTACCACCCTTCCTACGCCTGATACCACCGCTCACTTTAGTACCAGGCGAGAAAATAGTCCGGTCGAATCCTCGCATCACTATGCGGAAATAGATGAGCTGCGGTGCGAGATGGAGGTACTAGAAACCACCGGGAGGGAGCGAGACAGAAGCTATCCGGGTGAAGACGGGTGTTATAGGACCGCTCGAAGTGAACAGAAGGTTTTTGATAGGTGAGTCAATGTCAAACACGGATTATAGAACATCGAAACAGAGACCTTTTTGGGTATTTAACGTGCGAATTTGGAGAAACGCTCGGACACGTCGATTTTGTTTGCGAGGGGAATAACTTTTTGGCTATCTTGAAATTTTTGTAGCACAAACCCCCTTCGAGGGGTATACAAATAAATCGACGTGTCCGAGCGTTTCTTTAAATTCGTACTCTATATATATTTATCGGTTTCACAACGTTCTACGTCTTCCGATACCCATTCTCCACTCGTTTCTGTTTGCCCATAATTCATCATCTAGGCCTCTTATTCTTATTTCACTGTCTATTCCTTCTCTCCAGCTTCTTCTTGGCCCTCCTCGTTTTCTTCGGCTAGTTGGTTTCCATTGTAGTATTTGTTTAGGTAGTCTTTCATCATTCATTCTTTGTACATGTCCGTACCACACCAGTTGTTTTGTTCTTATATCATCCACTAAAGTACGTTCACCCACTGTCATAATTTCTCTTATTCTTTGATTTGTAACTCTTTCTCTTTTTGATTTCCTTGCTGCTCTTCTCCAATAGTCCATCTCCGTAGCGGAAAGCATTTTTTCTGTTCTATCCTTGATTGGCCATACTTCTGAGCCGTATGTAATAATACTTTTTATAATGGTGTTATATATAAGCTTTTTGTTATGTTTTGATATACTTTGGTCCCAAATTATTCCATTTAATAAAGTTATTGCTTTTCTTCCTTGTACGTTTCGATCTTTTATAGCTTTGTCTAGTGTTCCGTCAGCTGTAATTTTTAGACCTAAGTATTTATATTCATCACAGGACTGAATTCGCTGCCCGGTATTTAAGATTAAATCCTGTTTCATTCCACCGATACACATATACTCTTTCTCATTAAGAATAACCTCTACTCCCCACTTATTGTACTCTTCTATTAGTTTTCGTGTCATATATTCGAGGTCGTCATAATCCTGAGCCACTACTATCTGATCATCGGCGAAACATAAAGTATACAAGTGGTTTCGTCCATCGAAATTCCCAAGTTTTGGCATTTTCTCGTCCATACTTTAAGGACTTGTTCCAAGTATATCTTGAAGAGCGTAGGCGAGATACAGCAACCTTGTTTAAGACCTTTATTTACTTGAAATCCTTTGGTTAGTTTTGCTTTTATTTTAACTTTTGCCTTACTAACAAACGTGAAATTTCGTACCCGTGAATTTAAAAATCAAACAAGTTTCATGGCTAATCAGGCAAAAAGGAGTTTTTTGTTTTCCTTATATTTTTCCGTGGGTTGCTTGAAAGGTTAACCTCACGGGGGTCCAATATCTAATGGACACCTAATAAGTGTTGACAGTTAACCGTTTCGTCCTTATGGGACTCCTCAGAACACTGCTGGTCAAGTGACAAATCTTGCGAAGTTAATCAGACGGTCCTGTCTCTAATTAAATGTAATTAGTGAGCGAACTATAGCAAGAGGCGCCATCTACCGAGATACGAGAGAAACAAAAAACCAAAAGCAGGGAAAAACACTGCTATACAATATCGATCAATGAAAAGATCGAATGCAAATAAAAGAAAACAACTATAGTCCGTGACCTACGACAGCTCTTTGTCTTTTCAGGCCGGATAAACGCATTTTGCATTTTTACCCGTCATCAAGACAGTGAGCGTCAATCAACGGAATTTTTAAGCCAAATAATACTAACAAACGTGAAATTTCGTACCCGTGAATTTAAAAATCAAACAAGTTTCATGGCTAATCGGGCAAAAAGTGAGGTTAAGCTTTCAAGCTACCCACGGAAAAATATAAGGGAAACAAAAAACTCCTTTTTGCCTGATTAGCCATGAAACTTGTTTGATTTTTAAATTCACGGGTACGAAATTTCACGTTTGTTAGTATTATTTGGCTTAAAAATTCCGTTGATTGACGCTCACTGTCTTGATGACGGGTAAAAATGCAAAATGCGTTGATCCGGCCTGAAAAGACAAAGAGCTGTCGTAGGTCACGGACTATATAGTTGTTTTCTTTTATTTGCATTCGATCTTTTCATTGATCGATATTGTATAGCAGTGTTTTTCCCTGCTTTTGATTTTTTGTTTCTCTCGTATCTCGGTAGATGGCGCCTCTTGCTATAGTTCGCTCACTAATTACATTTAATTAGAGACAGGACCGTCTGATTAACTTCGCAAGATTTGTTACTTGACCAGCAGTGTTCTGAGGAGTCCCATAAGGACGAAACGGTTAACTGTCAACACTTATTAGGTGTCCATTAGATCTTGGACACCCCCGTGAGTTTAAGCTTTCAAGCTACCCACGGAAAAATATAAGGGAAACAAAAAACTCCTTTTTGCCCGATTATCCATGAAACTTGTTTGATTTTTGCCTTACTATTGCAGTATAACTCTTTGATGGCCTTAATTAGTTGTACGCTTATGTTTGTGTTTTCCAACGCTTTCCAAAGTAGATTTAGTGGTATACTATCATATGCCTTCTGCAAATCGACGTTAAGTAGATGCAGCTCTTGTCCTTATGCCATTTTCTTTTCAATAACTTGGGTTATACAAAAGAAATGATCTGAAGTTGATCTACCCGCCCTGAAACCGGCTTGTTCTTCTGCCTCCATGTCTTTATATTCGCTTTCCACTTTATTTCTTATTATTTTACCGTATATTCTGCTTAGCGTACTAGTCACAGATATACCTCTATAATTGTCACATATAATTGTCTGGTATTATTTATTATTAATTACTATAATTATTTTGTTTAGGTTCAGGCCGTTTTCAAGAACCAGCAGCGTTTCTGCGACAGATATAGACGAATTATACCAGCAAATAAGACGGGGTCCCTCTCAGTCAAGGTCAGGGAAGTCCAGTCATGCCCATCGACAAGCTCCTAGGTAATTTATTAGATTTAAATCAAAGTGTCCACATCCTGGATAAACCTGAAAAGTCAGGGATGAACAAACTAGTTACGTAGAGTCAGGGATATTACTGGAATGTCATGGATATTTCTCCAATTTTTATTTTTTTTTTATTTGTCAAACACACTGTGTTTTTTTTATTACAATCTAGTCAGTAAGACTAATTAGCAATTTTGTTTTAACTTAATTTACTAGAAAAGTCAGATTTAAACTTAGGGTTCACTCAACAGTTCTCCCCGCTTTGTTTAGTCTGTAACTCACAATTGTGTTGTGTTTATAGCATTATTTTGTTTTATGTGTAATTCACTTAGTTTACTAGCTCAAACGGCTTCACTCTTTTTAGTCGTCGAACTAGCATAGTATTGTCTAGAAGCTGAATTGCTTCCACATTCACATGCCGATGGAGTCTATCTTCATGGCTTTTTGCGTACTTTTTTATAGTCTCTGCTACAGTTTCGATTTTTAGATCTCGATGAAGGTCACTATTTCGAACGTACCAAGGTGCATTCACAATGTTTCTTAATACTTTATTTTGAAATCTCTGTACAACTAGAATGTTACTCTCTTTAGCACAACCCCATAGTTGAATACCATATGTCCATACTGGTTTCAGTATTTGTCTATAAAGCAGTAACTTATTATGAATTGTTAAATTGGACTTCCTTCCAATTAGCCAGTTCATTTTTCTATACCTTATCTCAAGTTCTTCTTTTTTTTTCTTAACATGTGCTTTCCAGCGCAATTTGGCATCAAGTGTCATACCTAGATATTTTGCCTGATTCGAATATGGTACTGGAATGTTGTTAATTGTTATTTGTATGTGATTTATATTTTTGTTTGTAAAATCAACATGAATTGATTTGGTTTCATTTAATTTTATTCGCCACTTTGTGGTCCAACTGTGAATTTGGGTGACTGCATCCGGAAGTTTCTCTATGCATTTTTCAATAGATTTTTCTACCGTCAATAAACCAGTATCATCGGCAAATGTTGCTAAGTGACAATTTTCTGGCTTTGGGATATCACAAGTGAATAATAAGTATAGATAAGGGCCTAGTACGCTACCCTGGGGCACGCCTGCTTGAATTTCTCTTAAATTTGAGTATGAGTCTTCCTGTTTTACTCTAAAATGTCTATCAGATATGTATGATTCCAAAATATCCGAATACTGTTTTGGCAGAAACCTTTTTAGTTTAAAATTAAGGCCTTCATGCCACACTTTGTCAAATGCTTGTGCTACATCTAGAAAAACTGCAGAACATACTTTTCCCTCTTCTAGTGCTTTTTCTATTATATTAGTAATTCTGTGTACTTGATCTATCGTGGAATGCTTGTCTCGAAAACCAAATTGATGAGATGGAATAATTTCTTGTCTTTCTATGATGGGTTTTATTCTTTTAAGCATTAATTTTCCCAAATGAGAGTATTTGAGGGGATAGTCCCTTGCTCTAATTTCGAACTATTGTAGCATACAAACAAAAAGGAAATAAAATATCTACGTTGTAAATAATATATTGTTGCCAACTTTAGAATCTTTTTTTTATTATGTCTTTGTAGAAATCTTGACCACTCTTTGATTGTTTCACCTTTTTAAAAGTGTTGAAGCTGAAAAAGTGCATATTTAACAAACTGTGGCTAGACCATGATATATTTTTTTTTAATTTAGTAAGTGGGTAAAAAAATGGAATATGGGAGAGAAAATGAAGACTTATTAGAAATTAAAAAAATTATGAAAATGCTCAAAAAGCTAAATTAAGAAAACGGAACTGAACCGAACCTTGCAGTATACAAATTAAAAATATTAACTAATAGTTATTCAATGGATGTTTAATTTTTCTTGATCTCTTTTACAACGAAATTTTCTTTTGCATTTTTTCTTTTTTTTATGTTTTGTTTTGATAATGGTCAGCGATATTTCCATAAGTTGGTCAGGGAAAGTCAGGGATTTTTGGTGAGAAATGCTGTGGACAACCTGTAAAATTTCACGTCAGTCATAAAGTTTTAGAGCGATCACTGGTGAAAGGTCATAAAATTTCACATCGGTGGTGACATTTTAACGCAGAAGCCTTCCCAAGTAACATTTCTTTATTTATAGCAGAAGCTAAAAGGTTGCCAGCGCCTTTCCTTAAAACCATTAGTTTCAATGTTTGGTCGCTAGCACGTTCCCATTACCCTTATATACCCCTTAGACCTCCTAAATGGGACTTGTATAACGCCCTTTTAGGGCGTTATACAACTCAATGGACTCCCCAATTGGTGGTGGCAACCTATGTATTAAACTCACTATAAAACCATAAGAAATAAACTCCAGCTTCGCCCTCTAGCGGTTCCACCAGTATAGAACCTTTTAGAGCCTAAAGCTATTATGCCAGGTTCTAAAATCAACTCAGAAACGTCCTCTATCCTATTATAAAACTAGATTTGGTAATTTGGTATCCTGGCGATTCTGTTGAATACCATAATAGAGTAAAGAAGTTTTTCTATAAAAGCTATGGCGATATTTTAGATTCACAATGGCTATATAAAATAATTTAGGTCACAAAATTGCCAAAAATGTCAGAGTCCCAAGATTATTTTATCACATAAAAATATACCGAGTTTGTCGTTTTGTTGATGATCAAATTGCCTGCCAGATTTATTTTTCTGATAAAATCGTATCTGAAAAGCTCTCAAAACAAGCGCGCCATCTCAAGAATGCTTTTGAATAGTTTTTTGATAACAAAATAACAAATATTTAAAATTAAAAAAAAATCATTTACACTATTCACCATTAAAAAAGTCTGTTTGGTTTACATAAATCAAAATTAAAGTAAAATTATTGTTAAAAAACACTGCTAAAACGACTAGATAAATATTTTCTCTTTACAATATTTTTTAAATAAATTTATATACGCCATTATGGTTTTATAGTGGTCACTTGGTTTTATTTGTTACTGTATCGCAACTAGGATTTTTGAGTGCCCTTATGAAACCAACAAAAAAGAACAATGTAAACATAGTCAACATAACCTCACTTAAAGTTTTTGTATTTGTTTTTAAAGTGTTTAAAAGCGTATAATTGAACACTTTTAAATATTTTTTTCGTGCAATTTCGACACAATCGAGAGGGCCAGTGCAATGATATTCGTTGTGCCTGCAGGTTGGAGGACAACCTCTTATATTGGTCGTCTAAATAGGCCTTATCTAGGCCTGGGTGTCCTATCCAGGAGGACGGAAACTCAACAATTATTAATTATTGGGATTTAAATAATCAATCTTGCAATAGGTAGGTACCAATCTGTACCTAGGTATATCTATTATTTTTACAAGAAATACCTAAAAAAATAAAACACGAAAGTATTTACTTACTTCTGTTAGAACCCTTAAGGAAACAAGGTTTTATATGGCCGCCTATTTAAATAATATTTAATATACAGCTATGGGTAACTATAAATACAAAAGAATTAAGTTTACCTTTAAGCCTTCCTATAAAACCTTTTTAAAATGCCTAAAAATAATGGCAAAAACCAAAAGTCTTAAAGTTTCTATTTACCACTCTTAAAAACCTTAAGGAAACTAGGTTCTATATGGCCGCCTATCTAATCATATTTACTTTTAAACTACTATACTATAAAAACAAAAGGATATAAGATAACCTTTTAGCTCTATTATAAAACACTTTTGTGATAACCTAAAGTAATGAAAAAAACTAAATGACCAAAGTTTATATTTATTTCTTTTTAAAAACTTTAGGTAAAATGGTTTTATAAGACCATCTTTATAAATCAATACTCAATAAAACAAAAAGTATCTAAAAAGGAACAGAAGGAATATCAGTTTTATTATGCTCCCTTTATAAATCACTTTTTGGTTGTATAACACTCCTTTAGGTAATTGGCAATATAAATTACCTTTATGTAGCCAAATTGATCCTAAAACCCATAACAGCACCCTCTAAATAACCTAGGAACCAAATTAATAAAACCTTGAGTGGTAATAATGTTACTTGGGTTAATTTTGATGCAAATTAATAAATATTTTTTCAGGTCCTATTCTAGTCCATTCTTATCGGATTCGGAAGCCACCGGATTTTTCGAATACGGAAAAAACTACAGACAATACGTAGATGGCGCTAGTAGTTCGGCGGTGGACAACGAAACTACAGTGTGAGCAGGTCTCCTCGGACAAGCCAGGTATGTTTGATCAAATTTTGATTAATGCTCTTTCGTCGAACTTTCAACGTAGTTTTACAGGATTTCAACAGCCAAAGCCAGGACTGTTTATGCGTAAGCTAATAAGGATTTGACAGAGAATAGTCTTCTTTGTTTATGAGGTGAAGAGATAAGGGAATAGTCCTAGATACAGTGTGTACGAAAAGGCGAAATAGTTTTTTTGCTTGAACTGAAAAAAAATACTACTACAAACATACGTAAAAAATGTGAAAAATGCCTTAAATGTCATATTATAAATTATATATTAGCTCTCTCGTAGTGATATTTGAATGGTTTTTTATTTTGTAAAGAAAATTCAAAAATGTAATCTTTGTTATACTGATTTTAGTCTATGATATGCATATACGTAATATTCCAATACTCCTTGTTACCTATTTACACAATGGTTGACGTTTGATGCAAACAATCAGAAATAAAGGTACGAAAAATGCACAGATGCCAAATTTACATAGACAGAGTTTTTGTCAACTCAAGGCCAACACAAAAATAGAGGCCACGACCCTGAAAAAATCAGCTGTTCTCCCGGGGCTGAATTTTACATTGGGTCTTATGGGAGGTCAGACGTTTTTTTATGATATTTTCAAAATGGCACTACAGATTTCCGCAAAATTTCAGTGAAATATTCTCAGACACCATCCCGATATTCCACCAAAGGATTGTAAGGAAGCAACATGATTAAAAGGTTAAAATCTTCAAGATTTAGCATTCCTTATTTTGAATTCAAATTACCCGCCATGTACCACATGCCAACTGTTATATTTGACATGTATTTGACTTTGTTATCTGTGATTGTCACATTCGCTTCTGCTTTAAACTAAATTTTTGTGTCAGCTAATGAAGCGGCTATGAAAAATTAAGGATTACTATACATTTTAAAAAAATTGTTCTGCCAGAATAATGTAAAAACAATCTCGAAAATGGCTTTATTTGAAAAAAAATCAAATATTCATGAACCGCCATTCCAACTTCAATATTTTAAAGACAATCAGCTGTGTCGTAACGTGACCATCGAAAAAAATCAGCCCCGGATGTGACGTCAACAAAGTGGAGGATCGTGGCCCGTCCATTTTGATAGCCCTGATATGATATATCAAGGCCAACCAGGGCTATCAAAATGGACGGGCCACGATCCTCCACTTTGTTGACGTCACATCCGGGGCTGATTTTTTTTTTGATGGTCACGTTACGACACAGCTGATTGTCTTTAAAATATTGAAGTTGAAATGACGGTTCATGAATATTTGATTTTTTTTTAAATAAAGCCGTTTTTAAGATTGTTTTTACTTTATTCTGGCAGAACAATATTTTTTAAATGTATAGTAATCCTTAATTTTCATAGCCGCTTCATTAGCTCACACAAAAATTAAGTTTAAAGCAGAAGCGAATGTGACAATCACAAATGACAAAGTCAAATACATGTCAAATATAACAGTTGGCATGTGGAACATGGCGGGTAATTTGAATTCAAAATAAGGAATGCTAAATCTTGAAGATTTTAACCTTTTAATCAAGTTGCTTCCTTACAAACCTTTGGTGAAATATCGGGATGGTGTCTGAGAATATTTCACTGAAATTTTGCGGAAATCTCTAGTGCCATTTTAAAAATATCATAAAAAAACGTCTGACCTCCCATAAAACCCAATGTAAAATTCAGCCCCGGGAGAACAGCTGATTTTTTCAGGGTCGTGGCCTCTATTTTTGTGTTGGCCTTGGTCAACTGTACGCCGATGATTTGACGTAACGAATACAAGAATAAAATAATATTCATGCGTAAAAGTATAACCAATCAGGACATTTTATCTTAAGGACCGCAAAAAGGATAGACTTATATCCATTGATATTGCTATTTCAAATATGTTTGCATTCTGCATTGTAAGGTACCGTAGGTATTGCAATAATACGTACTATATGGAAATAATATGGATATGTCTTTGAAAGCAACCAATCAGGTCGTTTTTGCTTAAAGACCCCAAGGCCCTCATGTTTGCATCATAAATGGGCAGTTGGAATATTATATATATGATGATATGTGTGTCAAATAATGTGAAAAATTGTGTGTATATGCTCAAATATGTGTGCAATAATTTTTTAAGGCTATTTTTTGATTCTTTTGAAGCCAAAAAAAAAAATTCCTACTATTATTTTATAGAATCTCTCCTTTTCACAATTTTTTTTTATAACTTGGTAGACTATGAAAACATAAAAAACCATAAAACTGTGATAATATTTAAAATTAAAAAAATAGATGAACCTCATTCAAATTTTTACCTCAGTACAATTTTGGAAGAAATAAAAACTGTTTAATAAAAATTTAAGAAATTAAGATAAAAATTGTGTCAAAGAATTTTAGTTTTTTGTAAAAATTTTTAAATTATTTTTAAGTAAATAAAAACTAATTAATAACAAAGCTTAACGCCTTATCAAGCTTAAATGTCATTTGTCCAGGGTGTCTCATTATATTTTTCCCACCCTTTTAGACCATTAATAATTGATGTAGGAATATAAAAGAAATTGTGTTCGAATTCGCCAAATTTTTACTTTCAAATTGCATCTTGACTTTATTCCTGATGCTTACCGTATTTGACAGGCGCTCAAATTTATAGTTTTTGTAAATTGGATGCTCTTTATATTATTTAATTAATAAATTAGGCTTGGAACATATTTTCCAAAAATACCCGATATGCCGTAGTTTAGAGCCATAGTTTCTGAGATATTAGCAATTATAACAGTACCGCTCTTGTGCTAATTTTAGTATCCTTATTCCAAATTATGTTAGTCCCCATGTATCAACAGTGACAATGACACAACTTTGTTGTCGTTACCGGTTGTCATTTTGAGCGTGATTAAAAAAAAAATAGTTGTCATTGTCACGTTTGTTAGTATTATTTGGCTTAAAAATTCCGTTGATTGACGCTCACTGTCTTGATGACGGGTAAAAATGTAAAATGCGTTGATCCGGCCTGAAAAGACAAAGAGCTGTCGTAGGTCACGGACTATAGTTGTTTTCTTTTATTTGCATTCGATCTTTTCATTGATCGATATTGTATAGCAGTGTTTTTCCCTGCTTTTGGTTTTTTGTTTCTCTCGTATCTCGGTAGATGGCGCCTCTTGCTATAGTTCGCTCACTAATTACATTTAATTAGAGACCAAACCGTCTGATTAACTTCGCAAGATTTGTCACTTGACCAGCAGTGTTCTGAGGAGTCCCATAAGGACGAAACCGTTAACTGTCAACACTTATTAGGTGTCCATTAGATCTTGGACCCCCGTGAGGTTAAGCTTTCAAGCTACCCACGGAAAAATATAAGGGAAACAAAAAACTCCTTTTTACCCGATTAGCCATGAAACTTGTTTGATTTTTAAATTCACGGGTATGAAATTTCATGTTTGTCATTGTCACTGTTTATACATGGGGACTAACATAATTCGAAATAAGGACACTGAAATTAACACAACAGTGGTAATGTTATTTTTTTATCATTTAAAAATTTATCGCTAATATTTCAGAAACTATTTATTAAAACTGCGACATAAGGGGTATTTTTGGAAAGTATATTTCAAGTCTAATCGATTAATTAAATAATATAAGGAGCATCCAATTTACAAAAACTATAAATTTGAGCGCCTGTCAAATATGGTAAGCATCAGGAATAAAGTCAAGATGCAATTTAAAAGTAAATATTTCGCGAATTTAAACACAATTTCTTGTATATTCCTATATCAATTACTAATGGTCTAAAATGGTGGGAAAAAATATAATGAGACACCCTGTACATAGTAGATAGATTATTTTAAAATCTTAAAACTAATTTTAGGTATGTTTTTTTTTTAATTATTAGTTTTTAATATTTTTGTGTTTTAGCAAATCCAAACTGTATAATATTTTTTTGAGTGAAAGACTGTATTACAGGGTCTATAGTTGACACAAGACGCTAGCGCTACCAAGTCCACTTCCAATCCCTGGCTTCGCATGCGTAGATCTACCAATATTATTTACCTCATGTATTAGAATCGATGTACAGGGTGATTTTCACTTGAATGATTCTAACCACATGAAAATAGAAAGTTTCAAAAACCTAACCTAACAAAACCTAATCAGATCTAACCGAACCGAACCAAAGCAAACTAAACCAATATTTTTTTTCAAAAAAAAAAACTTTCCTGACTTCCTACCTGGGATGCTAGAGGATATGAATCCGAACCGGACCGTACCGAACCGAACCTATCCAAACCTAACCCTACCCAACTAAACCTAATTAGCAGTACGTGTTGTAGTTTAGTTTGGATAGGTTAGTTTTGGTTTAGTTTAGTTAAATTCGGTTTGGTTCGGTTCGGATTCACATCCTCTAGGATCCCGGGCAGGAAGTCAGGAAAGTTTTTTTTTTGAAAAAAATTGTTGGTTCAGTTTCCTTCGGTTCGGTTAGATTTGATTAGGTTTTGTTAGGTTAGGTTTTTGAAACTTTCTATTTTCATGTGGTTAGAATCATTCAAGTGAAAATCACCCTGTATGCATCTATTCTAAGACATGAGGTAAATAATATTGGTAGATCTGCGCTTGCGAAGCCAGGGATTGAAAGTGGACTTGGTAGCGCTAGCGTCTTGTATAGTTGACCTGTCACATTTGATATTCCGGCAATGTCAAAAACGACGTTATGCTATAGACCTTTGACCTGATCCAAAATTTTGCCTTTTTCTGCATTTACTTCTGTTATTCTCGAAAATGTTGAATTTATACAGCCAGAGAACATACAGGGTGTCTCTAAAAGGTCTGTACAAAATCTTACCACATATTTCTAAGGTTAAAGTAAGTCGATTTAATGCAAATTACCTTAGTCCAAAATTGCTCCGTTTTAGAGATACAGGGTGAATTTAAAAATTAAATTTTTAAATTAAAAAATTTAATGAGCGAAATTTTCGAAAAGCAACAAACTTGAATAAAGCTTTGAGAACAATAGTCAGTAGAAAACTGGCCATTGCTATGACATTTTGCCAGTATAAAACAGTCTAGTGAAATAGTCATTCAAAATAATTTCAGTATTTCGTTGCGGCATCGAACAATAAAAACGGAAATATCTCGAAAACGACTTATTTTAGCGCATGTCAACAAGAGTACCTTTTTGGCTTAAAAAGATTGAGGAAAATATTTTTGTAACAAAGAAACTTAAAAGTTACACTGAGAAAAAAGTTATAGGCATTTTAAACTATAAAAAGAGTATTGTGAACGGCCAAAGTGAAAAGGTATCCATATTTAGGTTTCGCATTCTAAAAAACCCCCGAGTACCAATTTTTAAAGTAATGCGTTGAGAAATGTTCAGAAATTTTAAGACAATCGATTTTTAATTTTTAAATTTACCACCCTGTATCTCTGAAACGGAGCAATTTCGGACTAAGGTAAGTTGCTTTAAATCGACTTATTTTCACCTCAGGAATACGTGCTAAAATTTTGTACAGACCTTTTAGAGACACCCTGTATAACGTCCAGTTATACCGCGTGAACAAGTTTATATCTAGGGGTATAATATTCCATAAGAGGTCAAAAAACAGATAGAGTATAGCGTTTATTAAAAAGAGACCGCGATATGCCCGAGTCCCGTAGAAAGCTTTCCAGCGTTGTCAAAGGTAACCTTGATAAATTACTACAGGCGCACGCGGTGGCACTCGTCAAAGGGCAGACAATTTGAAACATTTTTATAGGGCGAAAATTATTACTTGACTTGTCATCATACAAGAAGTGGACTATTAAAAACGTGAACATTTTATTTTTAAAATTTTATTAAATGTGATTTATTTAGTTCCTAAGACACCTAGATCGGATAATTATTTATGCAGCCATTTTCTTTTCTCCAACAGGAAAATTTTTTAAGTACATCAGCTCCGGCAGCTGTTCATCTGGAGGCATTGGGTCATAGGTCTAAAAAAATAATATGAAGCGATCTTAATGAGTAGATGTTAACTCTGAATAATTTGATTTTAACGCCACTTAATTTTTATTTAGGAAAAATTAAGAAAAAACTACTGAAATTATTATTTAGTAATTACTGAATTATTATATATTTTTAATTAATTTATGAAGCCTTTAGTTCCTTTGCTTAAAGATATAAATTGGAAGGGGTTTTTTAAATTTAACGAAAATGTTTAAATACAAAAATAAGGGCAATTATATTTTTATTAAAAATTGCATGGGGTTACAACCCTTCTGTAAAAAAATAATTAGAACGTATTTAAATAGGTAAAAAATGTGAAAGAACTGTCCTTAACTACTTAATAATAAGATTGTCTGTCTCAATTCACGATAACTCAAGAACACCTCAAACGATTTTAACCCAATATGATACACAAGTTTTATGTCGGCATTAGATTTTGGTTAAAAAAAAGGGTTAGTTAAAAGTATTATTTAACCAATTTTACCTTAAAACTATCAACTTTACTATCAACTTTTTTTGTTGTGTCGATTTTTGTTTAAAAATGTTCCTTTTGTATTTAAAACATTTTTGCTTATGGCGCATGTCGCCTGCGAGCATTTAAAGTAACATTACTACCTAATTTTTTTTGAAAATTTTAGTTTTTGGTTTAAAAAGCATTACTAATGAGCTCCGTGGAACTACTTTTGAGGCTCAATACCACCTCTGCCGCCCCCCTCAGGTCTCGACCACCCTTCCGCGTCCTATAACCACGCTGCGTTTACTGGTATACCATTACCCTTGTTAGGGTTAAACTAAAAATGCATTAAAAAAAAACCTAACATTACATAATAGTTAGCTTACGAATAGATTGGTAAACTGTGGTGTAAAAAAATTGACTTTTGTGAATGTGAAACGAAAATCAATAACAAGAATAACACTTTAAAATTCTGTTTGTTTGTAAAAGTAAATGAATTATTTACATTTAGGAACAAGCAGAATTTTAAGGTATTATTCTGGTTGTTTATCACCCCGTTTGACGAATGCACTTACATAAAACTGAAAAGTTGACCTTTCGCGAACCAAGTAGCGGATTATACTGATATTTTCGCTAAACTGGCAACGTTGTTTTATTCTCCCATGCAATCCTTATGGCCGATACAAAAATTCTACCCCTAGATAAAAGGCTGGCCACGCGATATGTTCTCTGACACAGCGTATCCCAAATAAAGATAACTATATAGAAATTTCGGACATGGTTCCAAAAAAAAGTCGGAATTTTCAAAATATTGATCAAGCAAAAACTAAAAATTATTTTTTTTTCGAAAAATTGAATTTTTGCAATCTCCTCGTACTTATCTTTAACTGGGAAATCCTGTATTTGTATCTGTTAGAGAAAGAGAAAAATAGAAGACAGCAGCAAAAAGTGAAACTATGGTTTAGACTTAACTATTAAAATTTGGCAAAAATTTAATATATATAACATATAAATAAATGTTAAATTGCGAAATGAGTATATTTATAAAAAATTGATGACGTATACATATGTAAGTGTTTTCGATGTAAAGCGGCGCAAAAAATAATTACAAAAATGTATATTAAAAGAAGTGATAACACATGTTTAAAAATTAAAAATTGTTTTTTTTTTATTTCGGTCCTTACAAAACTAAATACAAACCTGTATAAAATTTACAACTGGAAAATATATATCCTAAAAAGAGAATATAAAATATATTGTATAATAATTATTCTTTTTGAAGTATCAAAATAAAGGCAAATTTATCTAGAATAGAACAGTGGAGTACACAAAAAAATCGCATTAAGGGGCCTGGAAAATATTTTTCCTTTTTTTTTATACACAGTAAAAAGTCGGCAAATATACACAGGGTGTTATAGAGTAACATGCTAATGTTTAAGAAGGTAATTCTTTATTATTTTATAGAACCAGAATTTTATAAGATCTTAAAACTTAGCATTTTAGACCGAGGTTAAAAAACAGATAGAGTATAGCTTTCATTAAAAAGAGACCGCGATACGCCAGAGTCCCGAAGAAAGCTTTCCAGCGTTGTCAAAGGTAACTTTGATAAATTACTACAGACGCACGCAGTCGCACTCGTCAAGGGGTGGACAATTTGAAACATTTTTATAGGGCGAGAATTATTACTTGACTTGTCATCATACAAGAAGTGGACTATTAAAAACGTGAACATTTTATTTTAAAAATTTTATTAAATATGAGTTATTTAGTTCCTAAGACACCTAGATCGGATAATTATTTATGCAGCCATTTTCTTTTCTCCAACAGGAAAATTTTTTAGATAAACCTATTTTCAAAAAAAAATAAGTACATCAGCTCCGGCAGCTGTTCATCTGGAGGCATTGGGTCATAGGTCTAATAAAAAAAAATATGAAGCGACCTTAATGAGTAGATGTTAACCCTGAATAATTTGATTTGGACGCCACTTAATTTTTATTTAGGAAAAATTAAGAAAAAACTACTGAAATTATTATTTAGTAATTACTGAATTATTATACAGTCGAACCTCTCTAACTCGAACCTCCATAACTCGAACCTCTCTATAACTCGAACCTTTTAAGTGGTCTCTGCACATTTTTATATGTATTTTAACCTCTTTAATTCGAATTTCTATAACTCGAACTCTCCATAACTCGAACTGTTTTGGTGGTCCCTTTAAGTTCGAGTTATAGAGGTTCGACTGTATATTTTTAATTAATTTATGAAACCTTTAGTTCCTTTGCTTAAAGATATAAATTGGAAGGGGTTTCATAAGTAAAAGAAAATGTTTAAATACAAAAATAAGGGCAATTATATTTTTATCAAAAATTGCATGGGGTTACAACCCTTCTGTAAAAAAATAATTAGTACGTATTTAAATAGGTAAAAAATGTGAAAGAACTGTCCTTAACTACTTAATAATATGTCTGTCTCAATTCACGATAACTCAAGAACACCTCAAAGGATTTTAACCCAATGTGATACACAAGTTTTATGTCGGCATTAGATTTTGGTTTAAAAAAAAGGGATAGTTAAAAGCATTACGTAACCAATTTTACCTTAAAACTATCAACGTTACTATCAACTTTTTTTGTTGTGTCGATTTTTGTTTAAAAATGTTCCTTTTGTATTTAAAACATTTTTGCTTACGGTGCATGTCGCCTGCAAGCATTTAAAGTAACATTACTACCTAATTTTTTCTGAAAATTTTCGTTTTTGGTTTAAAAAATATTACTACTTATAATTATGATATTTATCTTGAAAAAGTATTAAATAAGCTCCGCGGAACTACTTTTGAGGCTGAATACAACCTCTGCCGCCCCCCTAAGGTCTCGACCACCCTCCCGCGTCCTATAACCACGCTGCGTTCACTGGTATACCATAACCCTTGTTAGGGTTAGACTAAAAATGCATTAAAAGAAACCTAAAATTACATAATAGTTAGCTTACGAATAGATTGGTAAACTGTGGTGTAAAAAAATTGACTTTTGTGAATGTGAAACGAAAATCAATAACAAGAATAACACTTTAAAATTCTGTTTGTTTGTAAAAGTAAGTGAATTATTTACATTTAGGAACAAGCAGAATTTCAAGATATTATTCTGGTTGTCTATCACCCCGTTTGATGAATGCACTTACATAAAATTAAAAAGTTGACATTTCGTGAACCAAGTAGCGGATTATACTGATATTTTCGCTAAACTAGCAACGTTGTTTTCTTCTTCCATGCAATCCTTATGGCCGATACAAAAATTCTACCCCTAGATAGATGGCTGGCCACGCGATATGTTCTCTGACACAGCGTATCTCAGATAAAGGCAACTATATAGAAATTTCGGAAATGGTTCCAAAAAAAAGTAGAAATTTTCAAAATAACGATCAAGCAAAAACTAAAAATTATTTTTTTTTTCGAAAAATTGAATTTTTGGAATCTCCACGTAGTTACTTTTAACTGGGAAATCCTGTATTTGTATTTCTTAGAGAAAGAGAAAAATAGAAGACAGCAGCAAAAAGTGAAACTATGGTTTAGACTTAACTATTAAAATTTGGCAAAAATTTAATATATATAACATATAAATAAATGTTAAATTGCGAAATGAGTATATTTATAAAAAATTGATGACGTATACATATGTAAGTGTTTTCGATGTAAAGCGGCGCAAAAAATAATTACAAAAATGTATATTAAAAGAAGTGATAACACATGTTTAAAATTAAAAATCGTTTTTTTTTTTATTTCGGTCCTTACAAAACTAAATACAAACCTGTATAAAATTTACAACTGGAAAATATAATTCCTAAAAAGAGAATATAAAATAAATCGTATAATAATTATACTTTTTGAAGTATCAAAATAAAGGCAAATTTATCTAGAATAAAACAGTGAGAGTACACCTAAAAATCGCATTAAGGGGCCTGGAAAATATTTTTCCTTTTTTTTATACACAGTAAAAAGTCGGCAAATATACACAGGGTGTTATAGAGTAACATGCTAATGTTTAAGAAGGTAATTCTTTATTATTTTATAGAACCAGAATTTTCTAAGATCTTAAAACTTAGCATTTTAGACCGAGGGTAAAAAACAGATAGAGTATAGCCTTCATTAAAAAGAGACC
The DNA here is from genome assembly GCA_963576565.1 of Aspidapion aeneum. Lineage (NCBI taxonomy): Eukaryota > Metazoa > Arthropoda > Insecta > Coleoptera > Brentidae > Aspidapion > Aspidapion aeneum. Next base: position 7,900,711 of record OY755047.1, read on the forward strand.
GCGATACGTCCGAGTCCCGTAGAAAGCTTTCCAGCGTTGTCAAAGGTAACCTTGATAAATTAGTACAGGCGCACGCGGTCGCACTCGTCAAGGGGCGGACAATCTGAAACATTTTTTTAGGGCGAGAATTATTACTTGACTTGTCACCATACAAGAAGTGGACTATTAAAAATGTGAAAATTTTATTTTTAAAATTTTATTAAATATGAGTTATTTAGTTCCTAAGACACCTAGATCGGATAATTATTTATGCAGCCATTTTCTTTTCTCCAACAGGAAAATTTTTTAGATAAACCTATTTTCAAAAAAAAATAAGTACATCAGCTCCGGCAGCTGTTCATCTGGAGGCATTGGGTCATAGGTCTAATTAAAAAAAATATGAAGCGACCTTAATGAGTAGATGTTAACCCTGAATAATTTGATTTGGACGCCACTTAATTTTTATTTAGGAAAAATTAAGAAAAAACTACTGAAATTATTATTTAGTAATTACTGAATTATTATATATTTTTAATTAATTTATGAAGCCTTTAGTTCCTTTGCTTTAGAAAATTGGAAGGGGTTTTATAAGTAAAAGAAAATGTTTAAATACAAAAATAAGGGCAATTATATTTTTATTAAAAATTGCATGGGGTTACAACCCTTCTGTAAAAAAATAATTAGTACGTATTTAAATAGGTAAAAAATGTGAAAGAACTGTCCTTAACTACTTAATAATAAGATTGTCTGTCTCAATTCACGATAACTCAAGAACACCTCAAACGATTTTAACCCAATGTGATACACAAGTTTTATGTCAGCATTAGATTTTGGTTTAAAAATGTTATTTTACCTTAAAACTATCAACGTTACTATCAACTTTTCTTGTTGTGTCGATTTTTGTTTAAAAATGTTTCTTTTATTTTTAAAACATTTTTGCTTATGGCGCATGTCGCCTGCGGGCATTTAAAGTAACATTACTACCTAATTTTTTCTGAAAATTTTCGTTTTTGGTTTAAAAAGCATTACTACTCATAATTATGATTGTTGTCTTGAAAAAGTAATAAATGAACTCCGCGGAACTACTTTTGAGACTCAATACCACCTCTGCCGCCCCCCCCTAAGACCCTAAGGTCTCGACCACCCTCCCGCGTCCTATAACCACGCTGCGTTCACTGGTATACCATAACCCTTGTTAGGGTTAGACTAAAAATGCATTAAAAAAAAACTAAAATTACATAATAGTTAGCTTGCGAATAGATTGGTAAACTGTGGTGTAAAAAAATTGAATTTTGTGAATGTGAAACGAAAATCAATAACAAGAATAACACTTTAAAATTCTGTTTGTTTGTAAAAGTAAGTGAATTATTTACATTTAGGAACAAGCAGAATTTCAAGATATTATTCTGGTTGTCTATCACCCCGTTTGATGAATGCACTTACATAAAATTAAAAAGTTGACATTTCGTGAACCAAGTAGCGGATTATACTGATATTTTCGCTAAACTAGCAACGTTGTTTTCTTCTTCCATGCAATCCTTATGGCCGATACAAAAATTCTACCCCTAGATAGATGGCTGGCCACGCGATATGTTCTCTGACACAGCGTATCTCAGATAAAGGCAACTATATAGAAATTTCGGAAATGGTTCCAAAAAAAAGTAGAAATTTTCAAAATAACGATCAAGCAAAAACTAAAAATTATTTTTTTTTTCGAAAAATTGAATTTTTGGAATCTCCACGTAGTTACTTTTAACTGGGAAATCCTGTATTTGTATTTCTTAGAGAAAGAGAAAAATAGAAGACAGCAGCAAAAAGTGAAACTATGGTTTAGACTTACCTATTAAAATTTGGCAAAAATTTAATATATATAACATATAAATAAATGTTAAATTGCGAAATGAGTATATTTATAAAAAATTGATGACGTATACATATGTAAGTGTTTTCGATGTAAAGCGGCGCAAAAAATAATTACAAAAATGTATATTAAAAGAAGTGATAACACATGTTTAAAATTAAAAATCGTTTTTTTTTTATTTCGGTCCTTACAAAACTAAATACAAACCTGTATAAAATTTACAACTGGAAAATATAATTCCTAAAAAGAGAATATAAAATAAATCGTATAATAATTATACTTTTTGAAGTATCAAAATAAAGGCAAATTTATCTAGAATAAAACAGTGAGAGTACACCTAAAAATCGCATTAAGGGGCCTGGAAAATGTTTTTCCTTTTTTTTTGATACACAGTAAAAAGTCGGCAAATATACACAGGGTGTTATAGAGTAACATGCTAATGTTTAAGAAGGTAATTCTTTATTATTTTATAGAACCAGTATTTCCTAAGATCTTAAAACTTAGCTTTTTAGACCGGGTTTAAGTATCAAGTCTATATACTTGATACCGACCGGTTTAAGTGTATTTTTTTTAATATACAGGTCAAATAACTCCAGAGATTCAGTTCAGCCTAATGTGCAATATGATAGTAAGCATTTCTCAATGAGTTTTATCTCATATAAATTCAAATTAGCTTTAGAAATAAAGAAAAACCACATAAAAAAATTGTAAGGAAATGTCATTTTTTGGAAATTTAGTCGGTGCAGACATAGGATTCCCGTTAAAAATTGTCTCAAATTGTAGTACCACACCTGAGGTGTGGTTTAAAGTTCGAAAAAAACAATAGAAATAATCCATGATTGATAAAAAATGGATGATTCTACCAAAAGTGGGCTATATGGATATCATTTTTGGTCATTGCCTTTAAATAACAGTACAGCACAGTAAATAATTTTGTTTTTTTAAATTTATGTAACTAATTAGGTGTAAGCTAAGAAATATTTATTTTCCCGAATTTTAGGAATTATTGCATAAAAATTTCAGAGGGATGAGTACCAGATGAATGAGTTTTTTAATGGTTTTCCAATTTAAATCAAAATCTATTTAGACTACTTAACTTAAGTTTTTATATAAACAAAGTTCCTATACTTATAATTTTAAAACAATCAACAAAAATATTATACTATTGATATCAGTCGAATATTTACTTACCAGAGGAATGATAATTGAAGCGTTCCTTTTTGATTTCTCTGAAAAAAAACTAATTTTCTGCCGAAAATAAAAAGACAACTTGTCACCCTCACAAGTAAATTAGATATCCAGGGCCGTCTCTTTCTCTAGAAATTAACCGGTGGTTTTCACAAATATTGTGTTATTAAAAATGGAGCACGTTTAAAATTGTAAAATTTTCCGGAGAAAATGTAAATTCGGATTTTCAAAAATATGGCTGCAAACTTAAGTTTTATCAATTTTTTGATAAATAGTTAAGACTTGGTTAAATATTATTTATTAGGATATTTTTTTCAATCTGAGTTTTTAATATTTGGTTTGGGACTACACCAGAGGAATGAGGTATTTGCTTTGTAATAAAAAAAATTATAAACTTGCAATTTTTTTTATACATTAAACTCAAATGCTCCATAAAGAAAACATTTCGTTTTAAATCTTATAACTAAAACTATGCTTCATTTGCAGTCTGTGTTTGAAAAATATGCATTCCCACTCCACAGCACCATCAAAGTTAAATAAATTCATAAATAACTGAAAACTATGTCTGTAGATGCATTCGGTCAATTGAACATCGCTTTAATCATTGCTAACATGTCTAAAAAATTAACATGTAAAATATAGCGGACAGCTGACACTGACTTACACCGTTTTTATTCGACATTTCCTAGTGACGTTTGGAGGTTTAAATATGGCTACCATTTTTAAACCAAAATATTATATTCTTTTTATTTATTTCTATCCTTTGTGTGGAAATAATGTCTTTGTTACAACGAAAAAAGATGTCAGTGGTTTTTTAGAAAACAAATAAATATTTGCTTAACAAAATTTGAAAAACTTATCTTTTTGACAAACAACACTAGTACGAAGTTTCGATTGTTCTTCTACAATCGTTCTCAACTTTTTTCCTAAAAATGAGCCTTCTTAAATATATGGATGATTCCACCAAAAGTGGGATATATGGATATCATTTTTGGTCATTGCCTTTAAATAACAGTACAGCACAGTAAATAATTTTGTTTTTTTAAATTTATGTAACTAATTAGCTGTAAGCTAAGAAACATTTATTTTCCCGAATTTTGGGAATTGCATAAAAGTTCCAGAGGGATGAGTACCAGAGGAATGAGTTTTTTAATGGTTTTCCAATTTAAATCAAAATCTATTTAGACTACTTAACTTAAGTTTTATATAAACAAAGTTCCTATATTTATAATTTTAAAACAATCAACAAAAATATTATACTATTGATATCAGTCGAATATTTACTTACCAGAGGAATGATAATTGAAGCGTTCCTTTTTGATTTTTCTGAAAAAAACTAATTTTCTGCCGAAAATAAAAAGATCTATAACTTAAACCAAACTAAAGTTGACATTATCTGTCACAACTTGTCACCCTCACAAGTAAATTAGATATCCAGGGCCGTCTCTTTCCCTAGAAATTAACCGGTTGTATTCACAAATATTGTGTTATTAAAAATGGAGCACGTTTAAAATTCGGATTTTCAAAAATATGACTGCAAACTTAAGTTTTATCAATTTTTTGATAAATAGTTAAGACTTGGTTAAATATTATTTATTAGGATATTTTTTTCAATTTGAGTTTTTAATATTTGGTTTGGGACTACACCAGAGGAATGAGATTTACCTTGTTATAAAAAAAATTATAAACTTTAAATTTTTTTTATAAATTAAACTCAAATGCTCCATAAAGAAAACATTTCGTTTTAAATCTTATAACTAAAACTATGCTACGTTTGCAGTCTGTGTTTGAAAAATATGCATTCCCACTCCACAGCACCATTTTTGTAGAATCATCCATTACCATGTTATTAAATAACCCCCTGTGTATTTTTTTAACATAAAAATGTATTTACAGGTTCTTGGAAGGGTTTTGAGTCTTCAACCCCACCGCCTCTATACGCTTATGAAAATATTGGCAGATTACTCACGTTGGAGTTCTAGCTTTTTCCAGCAGCAATACTGTTGATAGTTTTTGTGATGATTTCAACTGATTCGTGGACTTGTTTTTCGTTGATGACAAGTGGAGGGGCAAACCTGATTATGTCTCCATGAGTCGGTTTCGCTATCAAGCCGTTTTCTTTCAGTTTAAGGCATACGTCCCAGGCCTCCGCGTAGTCTAAAATAATTAATATCATCTCTACAGGATGTATTTGTATTTTAAACAGTAACAATAATATCTAGAGCAAAATTACAGATATTAATAAAAAAGGATATTTTTTTAAAAATGTTTAACACCCTGTATCTCAAAAAAAAACTGGAAACGTAAAGTACATGGCATGGGAATACAACTTTAACGACGGATTTATCATATACACACTACAGTTTGCTGACGACCAAGTAATTGTAGCTAATGATAAAGAAGACATGGAGTATATGATGAGAAAGTTAACGGAAGAATACCAAAAGTGGGGATTAACAGTGAACGTGGACAAGACACAGTACTTATCTATTGAAAACGAAACCAGTGAGAACTAGACAATGGACAAACAATATCTCCATGCAATGATCATGTATACTTGGGTGTCACATTTGATAAGGCAGGAACAGACTGTAAAGAACTGGAAAAAAGAATAGTAAAAGCAACAAAGGTAGACACATATTTTAAATTTTAGATGTGATCTGAATACTATTCAACTACAGAATGAAAATATTACAAACCAAGGTATTAATAAGTTTTTGGGTATCATAATTGATAATTCACTGAAGTTTGATCAACATATTAAAAAGTTAAATGGTAAAATTGCTTCAGGCTGTTTTGCTCTAAGATTAGTAGCACAGAACTTGGATTTTGTTACGGCAAAAAATGTATACTATTCTTTGGTTCAATCACATCTCTCTTATGGCATATGCTTTTGGGGATGCTGTTCAAATCAACTTTTTAAATCGGTATTTACTTTACAAAAGAGAGCAATCAGAAATCTTTGTAGAGTAAAAAGACGTAGTTCCTGTAGACCTTTATTTCAGGAACATAAAATACTAAACTTGTGTTGTGTCTTTATTTTGGAGACTGTTTGTTTGGTGTTTAAAAAATATCGAGGTGAATTAGAAAGACATAGTTAAGACATGTTTACTCTAGTCGTCGTCCCTTTTTATTGCAACTCCCAATTCCGCATTCTACCTTCTTTAAAAACTCATTAATATACAATGGAAAAAAAATATTTAATCATTTATCGGTAGAAATTAGGCAAATTGTTTGCTATAAAAAATTCAGAAGGATGACAAAAGAATTCTTAGCCACAAAGAGCTATTATAGCTTGGAAGAATTTTTTTCTCACTAGATAAATAAAAACGAAATATCCTTTCTTGGATTCAAATTTTAATAAATTTTAAGTAAGCTTACACATTTCCAGTTTTATAGATTCGACTATTATAAAACCAGAATAAAATTTACTTGCTGGTAATAATTATTATTTTATTTTAATTATATTGTAAGAATAGGTATACTTATATTTTCTTACTAATAGTAACCTATACAGTGCAGATTAAGTAGACATTAAGTTAGATAAGCATGGCTTTGTCAATGTAATATTCTTCTACAGACAATAAAGCTACTTTTTGACTTGACTTTGACTTATATAAGGAAGATTAGAGAGTTGGATGACTTGGTCGAGTTAATACCCTGAGAGTTTCTCGTTCTTGTATTGAGACACCGAAATTTATGTGTGGCTTCGGTGGTTCAGTGGTAAGAATGTTTGCCTAGATAGCAAGAGACCCGGGTTCGATTCCCGGCCGAAGCAGAAAACTTTTTTCTTATTTTTCTTTCTTTAATTTCACTTGTTGTTTATAGTTTTAGGTCCTTGCATTATTTGCAATTTGGTATTTGATAAAGTCACGGTTATCAAAAAGGAAAAAACATATGTGTATTTTAATGTTATGCTACATGCTGTCAAATGCTTTGTTGTAATCTCTAATGCAATACTTACTATTGTTAATGACTACGGCATTCAACAGTCCTTTTCCTCTAATGGTGATGGCTATTTTTTTGTCTAGACCTCTCTGTAGTTCTTTCCTAAAAATGTCTCCCATATTTCTTGATCTTTCAGCGAGTTTTTCATCTTCCAAAACGTCTAAAGCTGTAATTGCTACTTTAGAACCTAGTGGGTTTCCACCGAACGTTGAACCATGGGTACCTAAAAGAATTGGTCTATTTAAGCTATAAGAAAAATGATAAAAGAAAAAACTCAGAGCTACAACCTGAAATAAGCAAAGCGGAAATAAAGAGAGCATTAAAGAAAATGAAAAATTACAAATCACCTGGAAAAGACGGAGTAACGGCAGAAATGCTCAAATACGATGGTAAAGCTGTAGTTAGTACCCTACTGAATAAAATACTATACTAAAAGAAATACTCTGCCAATCTATGGGCACCTAAACTCACACTAGGTACTATAGTTATAGTGTACGTGTCAGCTAATATAACTAGAAACTGAAATATATTTTATTGAACTCCAGACTCAATTACCTTTTGTTTGATACCACACAAGCCATGTTTTGACTTAAACTTTAATTTTTCAAATTTACCCCCACCTTTTTTTTTAAACTAAAATTTATTTTGTTTAACTCCAGACTCAATTACCTTTCGTTTGATATCACACACGCCATATTTCCACATAAACACTAATTTTTTTAATTTACCCCCACCCTTTTTTTAAAAGTAAAATGTATTTTATTTAACTCCAGACGCAATTACCTTTCGTTTGATATGACACACGCCATATTTTTACATAAACTCTAATTTTTGAAATATACCCCCATCCTTTTATTTGGCTTGTGTTTGGTAGATTTTGTTCATTTTTAAATGGGACCATTTCGACCCAAAACCCAGCGTAGGTACCAAATTTCATTAAAATCGGTAAAAGCGGTTTTTGAGTTATGCGCGTTGGTCGTTACAGACAGACAGACAGACAGACGGCGCAACAAAAAAGTTTCAAAATCATCTGAAACGCAAAGATATATAAAAAATTTTGAAATCGGAGCAAATTTTTTTTTCTCGAAAAAATTAGGATCACTATAGCTCATACTACTATAGTATAGTAGTAGTGTGAGCTAAAAATAATCCCAAACAACTGGAAAGAATCAATAACCATTATTCTACAGAAGAAAGGCGATAGAACAGACCGAAAAAACTATCCACCTATAACACTGCTCAATGTAATTTATAAGCTTTCCACGAAAATATTAACAGATAGACTAAGAACAAAATTTGACGGATATCAATCAAAAGAACAAGCAGGCTTCAGAAAAGGTTTCAGTACAGTTGACCACCTATTAACTATGAAAATCATAATAGAACGAGCCAACGAATACAACATTCGACTATATATATATATATATATATATTGCGTTTATAGACTTTGAAAAAGCTTTCGATAGCATTGATCACTAGACAATTAAAGCATCTTCAATTGATAGCCGAATAGAGCACAGATACACAGACTTAATAACCAACATCAATGAAAATCCTCGAAGGAACCAAGCCAATTTGCATAAGAAGATGTGTCAGCCAGAATGACACAATATCCCCTAAACTATTTAACCAGGCCCTAGATGTCTTTAAAAACTTAGATTGAGAAGAAATAGGCATCAAAGTAAGCGGACAACACTTGAATCACCTAAGATATGCTAACAATATCGCCTTGATAAAAGATAAGAAAGAAAAACTGATAAAAATGCTGGAAGAACTGGATACAGCAGCTAAAAATATAGGCTTGAGTATGAACTACACTAAAAGTAAAATTCTGACAAACACAGATGAAGATATCAAGATCAGAATAAACCAGGAAAAAATAGAACAAGTAAAGGAATATATATACCTAGGACAAATTATTAAACTAAAAAAGGAAAAGCAAACAGTTGAAATCAAGGGACGAGTAAGATTGGCCTACGGATCATTCAGTAAATTACGCTACATATTAAAAAATAAAAAATGTCCTCAGTACCTCAAAACGTGTAGTGTATAACCAATGTATCCTTCCGGTACTTAACTATAGATCCCAGGCCTGCACACTTACAACATCAAACATGGATAAAGCTAACAGATGGAAAAAGGAATAAATGGATAGGAAATAAAACAAAAGTCAGGGATGTCAGAGGAGAAGTAGCAAAATTAAAATGGAAATTTGCCGGTCATATCAAACAGAAAGACGATCGATGGAACAAATGTATTGTAAACTGGAGACCTTGGGAAAATAAAAGAAGTAGGGGAAGACTCCAAATGAAATGGGCGGACGATTTAAAGGAACATGCGGGAACTAAATGGATGAACACGGCGACAGACAGAGAAAAGTGGAAGAGGCTAAATAGATAGATCCCTTCTAAACATTTTATTATTATTATTTAGTTACCTGGTTCGATGACCAACATGTGTACATCATTGCCCAAAACGCACGAAACAGGGTACACACCACCACCCAGGGCTTTTCCCAGTACTACCAGGTCGGGTTTTACGTTTTCCCAGTCGCAAGCTACTCTTTGACCGGCCCTGCCTAGACCTGTTTGAACCTAAAAAACATTTGAGAGATATATATATATATATATATATATTTATCGGTTTCACAACGTTCTATGTCTTCCGATACCCAATCTCCACTCGTTTCTATTGGCCCATAATTCATCATCTAGGCCTCTTATTCTTATTTCACTGTCTATTCTTTCTCTCCAGCTTCTCCTTGGCCGTCCTCGTTTTCTTCGGCCAGTTGGTTTCCATTGTAGTATTTGTTTAGGTAGTCTTTCATCATTCATTCTTTGTACATGTCCGTACCACACCAGTTGTTTTGTTCTTATATCATCCACTAAAGTACGTTCACCCACTGTCATAATTTCTCTTATTCTTTGATTTGTAACTCTTTCTCTTTTTGATTTCCCTGCTGCTCTTCTCCAATCCTCCATCTCCGTAGCGGAAAGTATTTTTTCTGTTCTATCCTTGATTGGCCATACTTCTGAGCCGTATGTAATAATACTTTTTACAATGGTTTTATATATAAGCTTTTTGTTATGTTTTGATATACTTTGGTCCCAAATTATTCCATTTAATAAAGTTATTGCTTTTCTTCCTTGTACGTTTCGATCTTTTATAGCTTTGTCTAGTGTTCCGTCAGCTGTAATTTTTAGACCTAAGTATTTATACTCATCACAGGACTGAATTCGCTGCCCGGTATTTAAGATTAGATCCTGTTTCATTCCACCGATACACATATACTCTGTCTTATTGAGATTAACCTCTAGTCCCCACTTATTGTACTCTTCTATTAGCTTTCGTGTCACATATTCGAGGTCGTCATAATCCTGAGCCACTACTCTCTGATCATCGGCGAAATATAACGTATACAAGGTGGTTTCGTCCAACGGAATTCCCATGTTTTGGCATTTGAGAGTTAAATTATTTATAAACAAATCAATAAAAAAACAATTTACACCAAGTTCTTTCCGGTTTTGAATAAAACCTTGCACTATTGCATTTTGTTAAAAAAAAAGTTATAGGATCCCTCCCTAAATGAAGAGTTTTCAAAATCTTCCTGTAGCTCAAAAACGGCTTGCCATATCAAGATCCGGTTTTTAATCGAATTTAGAACACCCTGTACCGAAGCTAGAGATTATTTGATTCAACAAAAAAAAACTTTCATTATTTTGAAAGTTATAAACCTCTTTTTTTCGATCTTACCTCGTCAGCTATCCATAAAACGTTGTATTTGGTGCACAATTCTCGAACGCCCCGTAGATATCCTTCATCTGGGATTTTGATACCTGCTTCACCCTGTATAGGTTCAACCATAAACCCACAGACTAGAGGATCAGACAGAGCTTTCTGAAAACACAAATTAATCAAAAACCCTCTGCTTACATCAAGCTTTCGTTTGAAACGAGACAATATAAACGTCTAGCTCCATCTGTAGATCGATGACTTACCTCTAACGCAGCCAAATCGTTGTAAGGCACACAACTAAACCCTGGTAGAAAAGGTCCGTAGTTCTCAAAACACTCGGGATCTGTAGAGGCGCTCACGGCGGCCAACGAGCGCCCCCAGAAGTTTTCACTACAGAAAATCACTTTGGCCTGGTCCTTCGGGATTCCTTTTACTTTGTATCCCCATTTTCTGGCGATTTTGATGCTTGTATCATCAGCCTCAACCCCTGAAATATAACAAGTTTAATAAAATCAAGTTTGCATCTGAAAATCGTGAAGTTATTATTTCTAATCTAATTTTTAAAGTTTTTCTATGTTTTAACTACAAATTTCCCTAGGCAAATTATAAAAAGCCATAGATTTCTACAAATTTAGAAGATAATTTCTAAAATATATTATTTCTATTCTAATTTTCAAGGTTTGTCTATGGTTTAACAACAAATTTGTCTAGGCAAACTAGAAAAAATCATACATTACCACAAATTTGGTAGATAACTCAAGAAAAAAGCCAGGATATTCCTATGTATTTTTCCACGCTGTTTTTGAATCCGGGTGTAAAAAAATCTCTAGAAGTCTGGAATTTTCCATAGTACTTCAACGCATATGAAATCAATGAAAAAATGGAGGTTCGCCAGCCATCTTTACAATTTTAATGATTTTTGTTATTTTTACCTTCTTCTCTTCGTTGTTTTTATAGGAATTCATCCACTGAGGAAAATTCCAGACTCCTAGGGACTTTTTTGACCCTGGATTCAGATGCTCGGTCTTAAAGGTCTCGACACTTCTTTTTTTTTGTGGGGTTTTGTAATTTCCTTAAATATATTATGTATAATCTAATTTTTATTGTTTATCTATGGTTTAGGGACAAATTTGTCTAGGCAAAGTACCAAAAACCATAGATTTCCACAAATTTAATAGATACTTTTTTAAAACACATTATTTTTAATTCTAACCTGTGTTCATGGGCAAAACTTTATCATATCCAAACAGCTTAGTGATTTTTTCGGAATATTCTCCCAACACGTCGCAGAAAAAAGCCCTGGAGGTGTGGTGCAGAATTTTCGACTGTTTTTGGAGGGCCTCCAAAATGCGCGGATGGCAGTGTCCGAAATTGTTGGTGGAATATCCACTCAAATAGTCGAAGTATTTTTTTCCTTCCACATCCCATACGTAGACTCCTACAATTAAAATATTTTTAAGATTTGGTGGCCAAACCAAATAATTGTTTATTTTGCACGAGCAAATCTTTAAAATATAACTTATATCTTTATAGTTTATTTATCTTTGACGTAATGATATTTCTCTTATTTAACAGTAGTTCAATTCGCAGAAATAATAAATAGTTTATGGTGAGTTAAATCTTATGTATTTAAAATGTAACGCGAGTGATTGATAAATTTGGTCTTGTAAAAATTAGAAATCTAAAAAGATTTCGTTTATTTTATTATTAACTTAATTGTTAGTAAGTTTTTGATTAAAAACATTGGTTATTATATATATAACTTCGATAACTCAAACAACCATGTGTCACATAAAAATTTCGACTTATCTAGACGTCGACTTATCAAATAACAAACCAAAAATTTTTGCGGCGTTTTCGTATTTTTTGTGAATCAAAATTTACGTGTTTTTTAAGGAAAAATTGGTATATTTGCAATAATTCTGATACAACCAAATCTGTATTAAAAACGTTTACCTCTAATACATGTGAGTACATAATTTTTGTTCTTATTTTGGTTCCTATACATATGTATGAATGTACATATTTATTTTACCGAAAAAAAGTAGTTTTTTGTGACATAGTAACGTACAGACAACCCCTAAACATATAGATAGTAAATCGACTACAAGTTACACTGAATTGCGTCTTTAAAACATTCCAATGCAAACAAACAAGTTAGAACGATTCGTAATTAGGGGATTTGCCCAGAAAATTCGATTTATCGAACTTGGCGCCAAGTTTGAGTTATAAGACCAAATTACATACATTTCTTACCCTTGACGTCGGTGTATGGAGAAGGAGCGGTGAACACAAAGGACATTCGGAGATCGCGACTGACGGAAAAGGAGATTCCTCTATCAACGTACAGGCTAGCGATACCAGAGAAGCGGTTAAGGGAGAAAAGGAGATACCGTGTAACCATACCGCCAAGGGATGCTTGGAGAAAGAAAGGGGTTGAATTCCTTAGCCACGGTCTGCTATACAGACGGATCAGGGCTAAAAGACCGGAATTTGACCGGAGCAGGAGTGTACGTGGAAAGCAAAGGTATTGGAAAAAGCTATTCGCTGGGATCCAATGCAACAGTCTTTCAGGCGGAGGTTTACGCTATACTGGCGGTAACGTGGGAGGAAAAAATTAGGAACAAAACAGGAAAGCGCCTTCGCATCTGTTCAGACAGTCAAGCTACGCTGAAAGCACATTGCAAACCAACCATGTCCGCGGGTGTGGTGCAGGAGTGCGCAGATGCACTCCAAGAGTTGGCCGGAGTAAGAGAGGTGGAGGTCGTATGGGTCCCAGGCCACATGAGAGTCCCAGGAAACGAGAAAGCGGACGAACTCGCCAAGGGGGGATCCCGGCAAAAATGCGTCGGGCCAGAGCCTTTCCTGGGACTCACAAGAGGGCAAATGAAGTCGGCCCTAACAGAGTGGGCCCAAAAAGAGATACAAAAGGAATGGACCAACACAGGAAACGCCAGACAGGAGTACGTGACAGGATACAGACAATCCCGTAGGGACTGGTTGCTCCGTAGAACACGAAGAGAGGTGGGAGCCATAGTGGGAGTCCTAACCGGACACTGCGTCCTACAAGGACACCTGGCGAAAATGAGAGTGAAGACCGACGCGACGTGTGAGCGATGCTGGGCCGAGGACCAGACCTCGGCGCACTTCCTCTCATTATGTGAAGCATCTAAGGAGGCAAGAGAGGTATTAGAAGGGGAAACCTTTGGGACGGAGGACCTTTTGAATCTGAGGTGGCCTGATATTCTGGGCTTTGCACAGAAGACGGGCAGATTCCTTAGCGAAGGAAGGACGCAGTAGGGGGGATGCCCGGGGGTTGGCAAAAAGGGCGCTTCATGTGCCTAGTCGCCAGGCCTAGAGCCTACCCCACACTACTACTACTACTACTACTACTACCCTTGACGCCATTGCCAACAGTTTGGTTCGACTTATCAAAGATTTTGAGTTATCAAAGTTCGACTGTATTAAAATTAGGTATTGTTTTTTTTACCACATAATTTGTAACACAAACTACCATTCTAAAATATCTGACCTTCGCCTCGGGTTAAAGCCACCGGAAGAGGATGATAATTGTGTGCCGAGTATTTCTCTTCTCTGTCTATAACTTCTTTGGTAGATATCGCCCTTCTTGTCTGACTGTGGACATTTTTCGACACTCTTGCTAACACTTTACAATTTTTGGACAACATTTTTAGGAACGTTTGAAACTAAAAATAAAAATATACTATTTTCAACGCTTGTCGCTTGTTTTTTAAAAAGATAAAACATAATTTTACTTTATTATGTTGGGTTTTTTATCTGTTTATCATAATGATACCAATTATAGACCAGTGTAGATACCTTTTAAAAAGGCAAAAAAGGGAGAAAATTAGTTGAAAATTAAAGAAAATATATTGCAGTCAATAGAAAAAATATATTAGACTCTATCCGAGTTATTATGGTGCACGGTAAAAAAATTTGTCTACAATAAAAACGAATTTTCTTGAATAAATTGTTTTACCTTAAAACAATTTGTTTTGAATTAAAATATTTCTTGTTAGTTCAACGCATTGTTTAATCTTGAAATGAGACTTTATTTTTCTTCTTTAATTTTTTGTTTCAATATATATACTCCATTTTGTAACAAAGCAAATTGTCTTCATATAAGTAGTATTTTGCTTCCAGAGAAAACGGTGCCTTAGATTAATTCAGTTCCAATTCATAATAAAACAATTTCTGTTTCACATTGAAATGAAGAGGCAAGACATTTTTTGTGCTAAATTAAGAAAATATTCTTTTGGTGAATAGGAAAACACAAAATATTTTACTCCAAAGCAATTTGCTTTGATCTAAGACAATTTTTTTACAGTGTAGAAGCCTTCGTTTCTAAGATATTTACAAAAAACTGTTTCCAAGGCTGATATAGCATGTGGTGTGTTAATGGGCTAGGAAGGTACACAGTAAAAAAATTGTCTTAGATCAAAGCAAATTGCTTTGAAGTAAAATATTGTCAGGATAGAAAATAATGTCCTATTAACTAAATGGCACAAGTTACGTTTATAAGCAAGTGCATATTAACCCTAAACAATCTAAGGAAATGAACTTCTGTATATAGTTCAAATTGTATTAAGCGTGTAATAAATTGTATACAGAATTATTATAAACAAGAAGCGATTAATCGGTCATCGATGATGTTTATACAGAAAACAAAACGCATCTCGATATCCTATCAATGGCAAACGGTTTATAATAAAAGCATCTCCAAAAGAGTTTAGCAGTTAGTTGTAAGCTGAGAACCTAACGTCCCAGGCGTAGTTAACAGTGAAGACAAGTAGTACGATAGTCAGAAGTTATAAGAAGTTGACATTTTAAGTACAACGTAAGTAGTAATTATAAGTATTGTTAAATAAAACCATAACACCTAACTTAAACTGTGTTACGTCACGATAAAACCCCCTCGTGACAAAATTTTGTGCTTTCCTATTCACCAAGAGAATATTTTCTTGATTTAGAATAAAAAATGTGTTGCCTTTTATTTTAATGTGAAACAGAAATTGTTTTATTATAAATTGGAATTGAATTAATCTAAGGCACCGTTTTCTCTGGAAGCAAAATATTACTTATATAAAGACAATTTGCTTTGTTACAAAATGGAGTACATATATTGAAACAAAACAATTAAAGAAGAAAATAAAGTCTCATTTCAAGATTGCGTTGACCTAAAGAGAAATATTTTAATTCAAAACCAATTTTGTTAAGGCAAAACAATTTTTTTAAGAAAAAAAAAACGTGTTTTTATTGTAGACAAAATTTTTTACCGGGTATCAGATCCGTCATGGATCCATTTATTTCCCTTTCACAAGGTATCTGCACTGGACTATTTATTATTTTAGGTTTTTTGTTTGTTTAATATAATGATATACCAATTAAGGTTAATCTCAATAAGACAGAGTATATGTATATCGGTGGAATGAAACAGGATCTAATCTTAAATACTGGGCAGCGAATTCAGTCCTGTGATGAGTATAAATACTTAGGTTTAAAAATTACAGCTGACGGAACACTAGACAAAGCTATAAAAGATCGAAACGTACAAGGAAGAAAAGCAATAACTTTAATGAATGGAATAATTTGGGACCAAAGTATTTCAAATAACAAAAAGCTTATATATAACACCATTGTAAAAAGTATTATTACATACGGCTCAGAAGTATGGCCAATCAAGTATAGAACAGAAAAAATGCTTTCCGCTACCGAGATGGACTATTGGAGAAGAGCAGCAGGGAAATCAAAAAGAGAAAGAGTTACAAATCAAAGAATAAGAGAAATTATGACAGTGGGAGAACGTACTTTAGTGGATGATATAAGAACAAAACAACTGGTGTGGTACGGACATGTACAAAGAATGAATGAAGACTACCTAAACAAATACTACAATGGAAACCAACTGGCCGAAGAAAACGAGGACGGCCAAGAAGAAGCTGGAGAGAAGGAATAGACAGTGAAATAAGAATAAGAGGCCTAGATGATGAATTATGGGCAAACAGAAACGAGTGGAGATTGGGTATCGGAAGACGTAGAACGTTGTGAAACCGATAAATTTTTTTATATATATACCAATTAAAAAGATAAAATCCATTAATAGAAAATACAAAAATATTTAAAGGACTTATATTGTATAAGAGATAAGGTATATGTTTCTATCAAAATGCATTGCATTGAATTCCAAAGTAAAAATAAGCTAGATTTTATCATTATTCAAGAGGAACAATGTCCAATGTGACCAATCATAAACATCAGCGTCGGGGGGGCGGGGGGGTGGGGCCTGGCCCCCTCCAGTTTTTTCAAACCAAATAAAATTCTCTTAAAATCCATAATATGTTTGTTTGTAAAATGTATTTTTTTTTAGTTATACGCCCCCCCCCACTATTTAAGGGCACGCGCCGCTGCTGATAAGCATTCAATTTGAAGTACTTTGTTATTGTTAGTTTGAAAACGAGATAAGAATCGAAACAACAACCTTAAAAGTTAAAATTATTAACTTTTTCCTCTCTGAAAATTCTTGAAATTAATTCCTAACAGAGTGCTTATTGTAAAATAAACCGGTGCACAGAAAAAGTTCTTCTGTTAAGAAAAGTAGTTTTCTTGAAAAAATTATCTTGACCCAAACGCAAAAGTCTCCGAACAAATTGTTTTCTCTTTATCTAAGCAAACCGCTTGTTTTGGGAAAAAAAATAATTGTCTTGGTAAATTGTTTTGGTTTAAAACAAACTGCATTTCGCGAAGAAAAAGTGGTTTTGAAGCAAGATATAAAATGTCTTACTTATGTCTTCTTAACACAAATAAAGCTTTACTTTGCGTCAAGACTTTTAATTTTTTAACTCAAAAAAATATCCGGCATTTCAAAACGAAAATGGCGATTTATTCCATAATACTAAAAAACAGAAAACAAGAAGGTGGCCGCTTCCATTCAAAACAAATCAATTTTCTTGGATAAAGGCAACTTTTATTTTCAACGGAAACCAGCTGTTCAAGAGAATAGTTATTTTTTGTTAAGAAAATATCGTCTTCGTGCATAGGAAAGCAGGTTTTTTATTGGATCAAAGCAATTTGCATTGACTGAAGACATTTTTTTTTCTGTGTGTAATGTGGACTAAGACTTGTATGCATATATTTACTCTATCTATTTAACCCAATATCTTCCACTCTTCTCTGTCTGTCCCCGTGTTCATCCATCTAGTCTCTGCATGTTTCTTCAAATCGTCCGCCCATCTCATTTGGGGTCTTCCCCCACTTCTTTTATTTTCCCAAGGTCTCCAGTTTATAATTCATTAGTTACATCGATCGTCTTTCTGTCTGAAATTTTAACCGGCAAATTACCATTTTAATTTTGCTACCTCTCCTCTGACATCCTTTACTTTTGTTTTATTTCTTATCCATTTATTCCTTTTTCTGTTAGCTTTATATGTAACATTTCTTTTTCCATTGATCTTTGCGGGCTTTTGTTACCTTATCCGTGTTTGATTAATTTTGTCAGGTCTGAAATCCATATATGAGCACAGGAAGGATACATTGGTTATAAATACTTTCGTTTGGGTAGGGGACAATTCGCCGCGGCCGATTCGCCGCAACCGATTCGCCGCGGGACAATTCGCCGCCGGCCGATTCGCCGCGGGGACTGTTCGCCGCGAGATTTTTTATTTTATCGTGTTACCATTGGCAATTGTTTAAACAGTTTTATTTAGCTTGACTTCATATAATATATTTGTTTGATCATAACTTTTTTGAAACTTTTCCAACTAGGTATTTGGGGTTAGTATACAATTCAACAATTTTTTCTATTAGAAAAATAAATAAAATGGCGGATCCAAAATGGCGGATTTTCCCATTTATGAACCGATTTGCATCAAACTCGGAACTTTGAGATCTTTCAGGTCGCTAATTATTATTTTGAACTTAATTTGAAAAAATCAAAATGGCGGATCCACAATGGCGCACTTTCTTATTTATAAACCGATTTGCCTCAAACTTGAAGCATCGCGGCGCCTAAGTTAACTCAATACAATTTTTGATTAAAATTTTAAAACCTGAAAATGGCGGGTTCCTCGGGGCCTAGGCCCCTCAAGCCTAAGATTTTTTTAGATATTTTTCACATATTGCATGAATAAAAAGACTAAAGTATAAAATTCGCCATCATGAGACTTCCCCCCCCCCCCCCAGAGAAATCAGCCCCCCCAATTTTGAAGCAAATCGGTTTATAAACAAGAAAGTGCACCATTGTGGAACTGCCATTTTGATTTTTTAAAATTTTAGTTAAAAATAATAATCAGCGACCTGAAAGATCTCAAAGTTCCGAGTTTAATGCAAATCGGTTCATAAATGGCAAAATACGCCATTTTCATTTTTTTAAATTTGTCAAAAATTGTATTAAGTGTATTAAGTTACCCTAAGCGCCGTGATGTTTCAAGTTTGAGGCAAATCGTTTCATAAATAGGAAAATTCGCCATTTTATTTATTTTTCTGATAAAAAAAAATTTAAATTGTATTATACTAACCACCAAATAACTAGTTGGAAAAGTTTGAAAAAGTTATGATCAAACAAATAAACAAATATATTATATGAAGTCAAGCTAAATAAAACTGTTTAAACAATTGCCAATGGTAATATCATAAAACAAAAAATCTCGCGGCGAATTGTCTCCGCGGCGAATTTGCCGGCGGCGAATTGCCCCGCGGCGATTCGGCTGCGGCGAATTGTCCCATCCCCCTTTCGTTTTAAGGTACTGAGGATATTTTTTAATAAGTAGCTAATACTCAAGCCTATATTTTTAGCCGTTGTATCCAGTTCCAGCATTTTTATCAGTTCTTCTTTCTTATCTGTTATTAAGTTATTATAACAAACAAGGGCGGATCCAGAGGTGCTTCTCGGGGGGGGGGGCTCTTTAAGTGACATTCTCTGTTGGTAAAAAACGGTATATATTTTTTAAAGCAGCATTTTATTTTATTAGTCAGCAGTGGTTGTAATTTCGATGATAACAACAATAGACACTTTCATGCGCCGCAGGCAAAAATTTTGAATTTTTATTAGCAAAAACTTTACTTTTTACTCATTTTTCGTATATTCAAAAAATTCTCGGGGGGGGGGGCAAGTGCCCCTAGTGCCCCCCCCCCCCCTGGATCCGCCACTGATAACAAATACATGTAATAGCTACCTACTAAATATTCTCACCTTAAATTTTGATATGCCAACAAATAAATATCTGCCAAAACTTTAGTTTTTGGATATTTTAAAAATTATTTTCTACACAAAATCACAGTATACATAAATCATTAAATAAAATTTTGACTAATCGGTTAAAATTGAACACAAACTAAACACTGTTTGTGTGTAGAAATATAAACAAATTAAAAATTGGTGTTTTTGCTGAATATAGTATACAGGGTGTCCCAAAAATTGGAATCAAAGGAGCACAACAGTTTACTTGTGCTATTACAGAGACGTTTAAGACACCCTATACAGGGTGTTCCAAGTTAAGTGTCCACCATTGCTAACTTTGTTATTATTAAAGGTAGAAAAAAGTTTAAATTGGTAAACTAGTAGAATTTTTGATGCTCTTTAAGATGCTTAACCCATTTATGGATGTTGATGCGTATACGCAACACAGCAGAAATTTATTTGTTTATTAAAAATGGGAGACTTTTTGGCTTAAAATATGGGCGATACCATTGACCCAATATTAAACATGAAGTAGTGAAGTTATTTTTTTGACGCCACTTGATACTGGAATGTGTTGATATAAATGATGATATTTAAAATATAATCTTTGAAAATTTTAAGATTTATTTCTACCCTTGGCCGTAAATGGGTTAAATCAAAAAAAAAATTTTTTTCCAGTTTTTTCAAAAAAACATAAAACAAATTTTAATTGAACACCCTGTAATTTATCATTTTTTCTGATAGGTCTTTTAATTCTAAACAAAAACTGTTTGAAATTCTAGAAAAAAAATAATAAAATACGGGGTGTTCAATTTAAATTTGAAAAAAAAAGCGATGCTCTATTGTTATAAATTTAAGTATCTTAAAGAGCATCAAAAATTCTACTAGTTTGCCAATTTAAACTTTTTTCTATCTTTAATAACAAAAAAGTTAGCAATGGTGGACAATTAACTTGGAACACCCTGTATAGCAATAATTTTTTTGTAATGCATTATGTATAAAACCTGCTGACCTTTAAATACAGATCGCATAAATAATTATAAATAAACATTTTGCTTGTATAGGTATAGCAATTACCTACTTTTCATTGTTTTGTTAAGTAAAAAAAAACGGAAGGCTGTGATGATTCCAGTACCTTTGAAACCAAAAATGTCACAAGCGCGGATCTGGGAATAAATTTAGGGGGGTCATTGTCGACGAAAAAAATTTGTGCATTTATTTGGCATTTGGCAATGGCTAGAGAAGGTATTATTTTCGAGGACATTTTTTTTTTGAGATAGGTAACGCCGAAAATATGTTATTTGGGTATATTTTGACCTATCCTACCAATATCATCGTGATGTCTGTCTGTGTGTGTGTGTATGTCTGTATGTAACACGATAGCTCCTAACCCGCTGAACCGATTTTCATAAAATTTTCAGGTAAAATAGTGTTCAACACTCTAACGAGCTGATTCACAATTCATTAATGCTAAGACAGGTTTTTGACAATTAAAAAATTTAAAAAATGCTAACAATATGCGGTTTTCGGAATATAGTAGACTACATTTTGCTCAATAATTTGTGTTATAACCAAAAACTTTGTACGAGCTTTAGTTTCTGAGATATTTACAAAACTGTTTTGAAGGCTGATATATCATGGCTTCACTTGAAATGTGCTAGTAGGCAGGGCCGTATCTGGACCAAAACTTTAGGGGGGGTTAGGCCAGTGGAATTTGAAAAATTGTGGGTTTAAAAAAGAACTACAATTTTTTAATGCGTTTTAATAAAAAAAAGATTAAACTTAAAAACACATTCCTATATTTCGGAGGGGGTTTGAACCCCCAAAACCCCCCCTCAGATACGGTCCTGCTAGTAGGCTAGCTGGGAAGGTATCAGATCAGCCATGGATCCATTTATTTTTCTAGGGGGGAGGGTAATTACTACGTTACCCCCCTCGAATCCGCGTTTGAAATATTATACACTGTCCAGAATAGAGAAACTCCATAAAATTGTATACAGGGTGTACAATTTTGGTTTTAAATTAAATACAGCATCTGAGTAGGCTTGGAACAGCAGTGGCGTACGCTAAAATGAATCTTGGGGGCGGGGCTTGAGCGCGGATCGATACGCAGAGATGGATCCTGGTGGGGAGAAGGGGTGCGAGACTTGAGCGCAGATCGATATATTTTAATATAAAGCGCCCCCTCCCTCCGAACCGAACCGAACTCCCCCCTCCCCGCGTACACCACTGGGAACAGCCCAACTTTTTTTCCATTTATCCAAAATTGCATCTCTTGCTTTTTCTAAAATGCACATGTAGTTAAACAGGGTGTTTCAGGTTAAGTGTCCACCATTGCTAACTTTTTTATTATTAAAGATAGAAAAAAGTTGCCAAACTAGTAGAATTTTTGATGATCTTTAAAATACTTAAAATCAAAAAAAATACTCTGCCAATATATGGGCCCCTAAGCTCACACTAGGTACTATAGTTACGTGTGAGCTAATATAACTAAAAACTGAAATATATTTTATTTAACTCCAGACTAAATTACCTTTTGTTTGATACCACACAAGCCATGTTTTGACTTAAACTCAAATTTTTGAAATCTACCCCCACCCTTAAAAAAAACAAAAAACTAAAATGTATTTTGTTAAACTCCGGACTCAATTACCTTTCGTTTGATATCACACACGCCATATTTTCACTTAAACTCTAATTTTTAAAATATACCCCCACCCTTTTTTTTTAAATAAATTAAAATGTATTTTGTTTAACTGCAGACTCAATTACCTTTCGTTTGATATCACACACGCCATATTTTCACATAAACTCTAATTTTTGAAATCTACCCCCACCCTTTTATTTGGTTTCTGTTCGGTGGATTTTGTTCATTTTTAAATGGGACCATCTCGACCCAAGACCCAGCCTAGGTACCAAATTTCATTAAAATCGGCCAAGCGGTTTTTGAGTTATGCGCGTTGGTCGTTACAGACATACAGACAGACAGACAGACAGACAGACGGCGCAACAAAAAAGTTTCAAAATCATCTGAAACGCAAAGATATAAAAATTTTTGAAATCGGAGCAACTTTTTTTTTTCTCGAAAAAATTAGGATCACCATAGCTCACACTACTATAGTATAGTATATGTGTGAGCTAAAAAATAGAGCATCGCTTTTTGGAGTTTTCGACTTTTTTTTTAAACATAAAAAAAATGATTGAACACCCGATATTTTATATTAGCTCACACATATACTATACTATAGTAGTGTGAGCTATGGTGATCCTAATTTTTTCGAGAAAAAAAAAGTTGCTCCGATTTCCAAATTTTTTATATATCTTTGCGTTTCAGATGATTTTGAAACTTTTTTGTTGCGCCGTCTGTCTGTCTGTCTGTCTGTCTGTATGTCTGTCTGTCTGTATGTCTGTCTGTAACGACCAACGCGCATAACTCAAAAACCGCTTGGCCGATTTTAATGAAATTTGGTACCTAGGCTGGGTCTTGCGTCGAGATGGTCCCATTTAAAAATGAACAAAATCCACCGAACACAAACCAAATAAAAGGGTGGGGGTAGATTTCAAAAATTAGAGTTTATGTGAAAATATGGCGTGTGTGATATCAAACGAAAGGTAATTGAGTCTGCAGTTAAACAAAATACATTTTAATTTATTTTAAAAAAAGGGTGGGGGTATATTTTAAAAATTAGAGTTTAAGTGAAAATATGGCGTGTGTGATATCAAACGAAAGGTAATTGAGTCCGGAGTTTAACAAAATACATTTTAGTTTTTGTTTTTCTTAAGGGTGGGGGTAGATTCCAAAAATTTGAGTTTAAGTCAAAACATGGCTTATGTGGTATCAAACGAAACGTAATTTAGTCTGGAGTTGAATAAAATATATTTCAGTTTTTAGTTATATTAACTCACACGTACACTATAACTAGAGTACCTAGTGTGAGCTTAGGGGCCCATATATTGGCAGAGTATTTTTTCTGATAGGTCTTTTAATTCTAACAAAAAATTGTCTTTTGATTATTTTTCCTAAAGTTAAAAATAACGAACATTTTTTAAATTCAAAATTACGCATTGAAATTTTATTTGGTAGAAAGCAGTCTAAGCATAATTTTGAATTTGGAATATCCTCGTTATTTTTAACTTGAGGAAAAAAAACAAAAGATAATTTTTGTTCAGAACTGAAAGACCTATCAGAAAAAATTATGAACTACAGGGTGTTCAATCAAAATTTGTTTTATCTTTTTAAAATTAAATTTAATTTGTTTTTTTGTTGTTTGTTTGGGAATTTGATATTTTAGCTCACACATATACTATACTATAGTAGTGTGAACTATGGTGATCCTAATTTTTTCGAGAAAAAAAAAGTTGCTCCGATTTCAAAAATTTTTATATATCTTTGCGTTTCAGATGATTTTGAAACTTTTTTGTTGCGCCGTCTGTCTGTCTGTCTGTATGTCTGTCTGTCTGTCTGTCTGTAACGACCAACGCGCATAACTCAAAAACCGCTTGGCCGATTTTAATGAAATTTGGTACCTAGGCTGGGTCTTGGGTCGAGATGGTCCCATTTAAAAATGAACAAAATCCACCGAACACAAACCAAATAAAAGGGTGGGGATAGATTTC
Source organism: Aspidapion aeneum (assembly GCA_963576565.1). Taxonomy (NCBI): domain Eukaryota; kingdom Metazoa; phylum Arthropoda; class Insecta; order Coleoptera; family Brentidae; genus Aspidapion; species Aspidapion aeneum. The sequence continues at coordinate 7,925,235 of OY755047.1, forward strand.
AAAAATTAGAGTTTATGTGAAAATATGGCGTGTGTGATATCAAACGAAAGGTAATTGAGTCTGGAGTTAAACACATTTTAATTTATTTTAGAAAAAGGGTGGGAGTATATTTCAAAAATTAGAGTTTAAGTGAAAATATGGCGTGTGTGATATCAAACGAAAGGTAATTGAGTCCGGAGTTTAACAAAATACATTTTAGTTTTTGTTTTTTTTAAGGGTGGGGGTGGATTTCAAAAATTTGAGTTTAAGTCAAAACATGGCTTGTGTGGTATCAAACAAAAGGTAATTTAGTCTGGAGTTGAATAAAATATATTTCAGTTTTTAGTTATATTAGCTCACACGTAAACTATAACTATAGTACCTAGTGTGAGCTTAGGGGCCCATATATTGGCAGAGTATTTTTATTGGGTGCGAGGCACCATTAATTTTCGCAAGTATTAAAAAACAGTAAAAAAAAATTACTTACCACTAAATTATTTTCGAGTGTTGAATACTTCAAACAATATCTAACACTGACATAAAATAACATTCATTCTTTATCAAAAACTGTTTTCAATTAGTGTTTAGCGCACGTAGAAAAAAATAAGAAAAAATCACATCATTGAATTTCGAAATTTTCGGAACAGGTCAAGTTCTAAAGTTTATCTGCATTTTTAAAACGTTTGTCATTGTAAACGAAATTAATTTATCAAAACCGGTAACAGGGCCGGTGCAAGCAGTTTTGCCGATCCGGGCAAGAAGGTAAAATGCCGTCCCTTCGTAACAAACATTAAAAGCGATAACATAAACCATTTCCACAGCGGCGTCACTTTAGGGGCGGGAGAGTCGAAGGCTAAAAAAGGAACCCTTAAAAAAATTTGCGACAAAAAAAAACAAAAAAGGTCAAAAGCTGAAAAGACCGCCCCACAGTGGAACGTTTGATTAATCTAGGTGGACATGGTTAAGTACTATAAATTAACATTTCAGCTACCTACAATTAAAGAGCATATTCCATACATCCTAGATCCAAAATATTATTTTTTTATCCCCTCTGGTTGTCAAGATATTTGCATTGAAAGTTGCATCTTAAAAATTTTCTGCTTAGACATTTTAATCTTATGTATAGGCAATGCTTTAAAACAATATTGTTTTTTCCCGCATAGTGGGCGCTGGAGTAAAACAAGTGCCAGGCATTTTTAGACTGACATGTCCTTAAGACTAGGGAAGCATTTTGACTGTCATTGTTGCAGTGTTTTACTTGCTATGATTTTATGAACACGCTGGTGTTTTGGTTAGGAAAATTTTATTTTTATATAGTTTTTGTTGGACTGAAACTTTAGTTTGTTAGAATTTGTTGATGTTAGTTTTATTATTTTCTAATTAACCGAAATCTCTACTTTCTGACGCAGTATTGAAATTTTGTCCTTTTTTTGCGGTAAACTTGTACTTAATTATTTTGTTAGCCTGCAACAAAAATAGAAAACGTATTATTTGTGTTTAATGACATTTTCTTTTTGATACCTTCACCAATGTGCCCTTTGGGGATTTTCTAACCTAAATTAGTCAATCTTCGTGCATTTTTCTATATCACGATGAGTCAATGTGTCTGTTTGTCTACAGGGTGTCCAGATAAAAGTGAGTACATAGGGCTTTGTGGGATTTTACAGAAACGGTAACACTTACGATATTCGTTCAAAAGGAAAAAAGTTACGCTATTGCGAGCTTAATCGGATGCAGTGTCGAAGTTAAAAATATCTACAGGGGGTTTCAAAATAATGCTTAAAAACTTAAATTGTGTTAATCGAAAAATTAAAATATTGTCGCCTTCTTTTAAACAAATTGAATAAAACTATATAAATGACTAAGCCAATAAAATGACGTTGACAATTTTTTTAGGACTTTATTTTTTTCAAAGAGTCACAATTTTTAGTTTTTGCCTTCCTAGTCCGCATAGCAATGGTATATTAATAGATATTATTTTCGATGAAAAATTTTTTTTTAATAACGACGAAAATGTGTTGTTTGGGTTGGGTGTATTTTGACCTATCCTAGCAATATCGTCGTGATGTCTGTCTGTGTGTGTATGTATATTATTTCTGTCCGTAACACGATAGCTCCTAAACCGCTCAACCGATTTTCATAAAATTTTCGGGTAGAATAGTGCTCGACACTCTTACGAGCTGATTAGATTTTAGTCAAAATCTATTAATGCTAATGACAGTTTTTTGACAATTAAAATTTTTAAAAAATCTATCTTTTTAACATTTAACATAACATATACAGTTTTCGTAATATAGTAGACTATATTTAGCTCAATAATTCGTGTTGTAACTAAAAACTTCGTAAGAGCTTCAGTTTCTCCGATATATACAAAAAACTTTTCAAATCTGATATATTATCATGGCTTCACTTGAAGTGTACTAATAGGCTAGCTAGGAAGGTATCAGATCCCTCATGGATCCATTTATTTCTCAAAATTTTGAAAACGCATATAAATGTTTTCTTTAATACAGCTCGGAATAGCGCCACTTTTTTACCAAAATTGGTATGTATTACCGTCTCCTAAATCCTCATAAACCCCCTTGTAGTTACTTTTATCTGAGACACCCTATCCCAAGGGGGGAGGGGGGTTATTAACCTTGCGTTACACTGTCATGATCCTTGAATATATTTTTTCTTAAAAATGCATTACGGAGGGGGGAGGAGGGGTTACGTAATTTAAGAATATGCCCTATGTATGTCTGTACGATGGGTTTTTGAAACTCTCGACTTTCGCGAATTTTTTTAAACAATAACTTTTCACTCTGTCACAAGCTTAACCAAGCTTAATAAAAATGCATCTGCACCAAACCCCAAGGGAAGTTTTTTGAGGTTAAAAAAATCCAAAAAACGGAGCGAGTTATTATTATGCGGTTTTAGAAATATGATAATATATGTTTCTTGTCTGTTTTGTGTCAGATTGAGAAATTAATTAACACAGTTTAGTTTGCAAGATAATAATAAAATGGACTTGTGTTAGGTAATTATTCTATTATTTGGTTTGTTAAGTAATGATATTTTTCAAATAAAAATTGAATTTTCCAATTTAATAAATATTTTTTTAAACTTTCTTAGTTATATAAAATTAAAATCCACTTACATATCTCTTAAATTTTCTCACATTAAGTACCCCTTTAAAGATAATGCCATCCGATGAACATTTCCCATTATAATTTTAGGGGTTGGTTTCACCCCGGGCATATAGTGACAGATGAGAGCGGAATTTTTTCTTGATCGTCCCTTACCGCCTAAAACGTCTTTATTTAAATTTTTCTGAAACACCTTGTATATTGCAAAACTGTTTTGTTTAAATTCCTTCTTGCAAAAACTAAAAAAAATACTCTGCCAATCTATGGGTACCTAAGCTCACACTAGGTACTATAGTTATAGTGTACGTGTAAGCTAATATAACTAAAAACTGAAATATATTTTATTGAAATCCAGACTCAATTACCTTTCGTTTGATACCACACAAGCCATGTTTTGACTTAAACTTTAATTTTTCAAATCTACCCCCACCTTTTTTTTTAACTAAAATGTATTTTGTTTAACTCCAGACTCAATTACCTTTCGTTTGATATCACACACGCCATATTTCCACATAAACACTAATTTTTTTAATTTACCCCCACCCTTTTTTTAAAGTAAAATGTATTTTATTTAACTCCAGACGCAATTACCTTTCGTTTGATATCACACACGCCATATTTTTACATAAACTCTAATTTTTGAAATATACCCCCACCCTTTTATTTGGCTTGTGTTTGGTGGATTTTGTTCATTTTTAAATGGGACCATCTCGACCCAAAACCCAGCGTAGGTACCAAATTTCATTAAAATCGGGCAAGCGGTTTTTGAGTTATGCGCGTTGGTCGTTACAGACAGACATACAGACAGACAGACAGACAGACGGCGCAACAAAAAAGTTTCAAAATCATCTGAAACGCAAAGATTACGAGGTTTGTCAAAAAATGTGATTTTTGCTATAGAGTAAAGTACCTTTCTTTTTGACAATATCGAAAATTGTTATAAAGAAAAGATGTTTAGAATTAAAAATAGCTTTCAAATATTCAACTTGTTTATTTACATTAAAAAAATATTTTTCTCTACATTTTCTCTGCGATTACGTTGGAAATTTAAGTTTGCACCTCGGTTTGCACATTAAATAAAAAAAAATATTTTTTTAATGTAAATAAACAATGTTGAATATTTGAAAGCTATTTTTAATTCTAAACATCTTTTCTTTATAACAATTTTCGATATTGTCAAAAAGAAAGGTACTTTACTCTAGAGCAAAAATCACATTTTTTGACAAACCTCGTAATATGACTGAAAAAATTTAACATCTGATGGTTGCATTTTAGGTTTTGGACCATGCAGAACTTTTTATGAAGAATAACTTTTTTTCGTAAAGCTAATAATAAAAAAGTTTCCCATATGCCGCCAACTTACGTGGACACACTGTATACCGTTACTTCATTGTTATAAAATTTGTTGAAACAATTTTCGTTAAAAATATACAATCAGCGGCGTAGCGTGCCCGAAAGGGCGGGGGGGGGGGGGGCGACAGCTAAAAAGGGCGCCTCGGAAAACTGATGAAAAATCTTGTGGCAAAAAAAAAACAAAAAGGTCAAACAAGCGCCTCTCACAAATCTTGCGACCAAAAAAAAAAAAAAAGGTCATCATGTGTGAGGGGGCGGCTGATAAGTCACAAGAGCGCCTCTCACGAATCTTGCGACCAAAAAAACAAAAAAAAAAAGGTCTTCATGTCGTTAGTTAGGCACCCACTCAATTGGCCATTCCCGGCCCGACTTAATCAAGCTGAGGGCGCTTCGGCCACCTGTGGGGCGCCACTACCCTCGGAACGGGGGGGGCGACGAACCCCCCGCCCCCCCCCCCCCACGCTACGCCGCTGTATACAATATGACTACAAATCTTAATATCGTTAAAATCTATACCGTTACTTCATTGTTATAAAATTTGTTGAAACAATTTTCGTTAAAAATATACAGTATGACTACAAATCTTAATATCGTTAAAATCTGAATCACCCTATATAAGAGGTAGGTAATATTGCAAATACTAAATGCTTTTAAATATTTTATGTTATTTTAAAGCTAAAAAAATCAAGCATTAGAGAGTGTTAATGTTGCTCAGGGGTTGTCCACCTAGATCTTCAAAACGTTCCACTGTGCGCCCTTAATACACAGACAGACATCACGAAGATATTGTTAGGATAGGTCAAATACATCCAAATAAAACATTTTTGGCGTGATCTCAAAAAAAAATTTTTCGTCGAAAATAATACCTTCCTAGCCATTGATATGCGGGCTAGGATGGTAAAAGGGTCATCCATAGGTGAGTGCTTACGGTAGTTCTTTGTTTTTCAAAATTTTTACGGTTCATGAAGAGGTTTAGTTTAGTTTAAGTGATATATAGCAGATTTATGTATTTATTCTACTCATTTTTTTACATAAATTATACAGCCGATTTGCCGCCCGGGGCTGGGGCCCGGTTCGCCCGGGCCTAGTGGCGGCCCTGCCGGTAAACATACCACACACGACGAAAAGTGCATTTTCAATTTGAGTACTAATCACCTTTAAGTAAATAAAATCATAAAAAAAACATTTTATGTAAAAAAAGCCAAGTACGCGAAAGTGGCATTCCGTAAAAAGAATTGAGATAAAAGTAAAGCCAAGTTCTATAATACAAATTTCAAAATGAAAGGTTTTTACGAGGTTGGATATGTTTTTCTATACTTGGCTATTACGGCTGCAAATGACTCTTACACAGTGCTAAATTGAACATAAAGAAGTTTGGCTGTAATAGCAAAGTTTAAAAAAACATTTCCAGCTTTACTTTTATCTCATTTCTTTTTACGGAATACCTTTTTTCGCTTTTTTACATGAAATGTTTTGGTTATGAATATCATTTATCACATCAAACTTGTCAATCACCTTTAAAAGTCACAAACCACAACATCACACACCACAACAAACCCATCTTTATTTTCAAACTGCAAATGTCAAAATTGTTTGTGTCCAAATCATTACCAAAAATGTTTTTAGCAAATTCATCTTCGAAAAAATACGACTCCAGCGTCTTGGGAGAGCTGGGGAGGGGAGCGGGCAAGGGTGGGGGAGCAGGGGGACCCATTCGAGAAGCTGGAGGGCCGTTTGGTAAGTTGTTACTATTTGTAACTAAAGGGACTAAAGTGATATTTTTAATCCCGAGTTAAAAGTTTATAGACCGACTACAGTTCTTTGAGAGATTAAAAAACCTTTCGAACAAGGTGCCACTTGACCCCTATTTTTTTAAAAGATTTTACAGGTAACACACACAAGGTTTTTTTTTCTGAAAATATATTTATTTTTTTAAGGAAAACTAGGGGCAGCCAGGGAAGAAGAGTACTACTATAAAAAACAACGAGAATTAATTTTGAAATTAAAAGAAAAACTTTTGGAAGAGAATAAACTGAGAGAGGATGATATAGCGAAACATGAACAAGCAATAGCAGACAACCAAAAAGAAGTCCAAGAACTTGATGAGAAAATAGAAAACAATAAGTGTAAATAGAAAAAATTATTTAATATATACAGAGCCAAGTATAAAATTTCTGAAATTATAAGAAAACAAATAATCATGGAAAGATATAGCGAATCATAAAAAACAATGGTAGAAAACCAAAAAGAAGTCTAAGAAATTGATAAAAAATTCGAAAATGAAAAGTATAAAACAAAAAAAACACCAAGGAATTGATGGGGAACTAAACGATAAGTGTAAACAGGCAATAATTATAAAAAATTTGTTTCATATATACACGACAAAATATTTATAAAATAAAAGAAAAACTTTTAGATGAAAATAGACTGAGTGAGGATGACATAGCGAAACATGAACAAACAATACCAGACAACCAAAAAGAAGTCCAAGAACTTGATGAGAAAATAGAAAACAATAAGTGTAAAAAAAATTAAGAAAAAATTATTTAATATATACAGAGCCAAGTATAAAATTTCTGAAATTATAAGAAAACAAATAGTCATGGAAAGATATAGCGAATCATAAAAAACAATGGCAGTAAACCAAAAAGAAGTCTAAGAAATTGATAAGAAATTCGAAAATGATAAGTGTAAAACCAAAAAAAACACCAAGGAATTGATGGGGAACTAAACAATAAGTGTAAACAGACATGTTTGATGATGTTTCATATATACACGACAAAATATTTATAAAATAAAAGAAAAACTTTTGGATGAAAATAAACTGAGAGAGGATGATATAGCGAAACATGAACAAGCAATAGCAGACAACCAAAAAGAAGTACAAGAACTTGATGAGAAAATAGAAAACAATAAGTGTAAATAGACAAAATTAAGAAAAAATTATTTAATATATACAGAGCCAAGTATAAAATTTCTGAAATTATAAGAAAACAAATAATCATGGAAAGATATAGCGAATCATAAAAAACAATGGCAGAAAACCAAAAAGAAGTCTAAAAAATTGATAAGAAATTCGAAAATGTAAAACCAAAAAAAACACCAAGGAATTGATAAGAAACTAAACGATAAGTGTAAACAGACAGTAATTATAAAAAATTTGTTTCATATATACACGACAAAATATTTATAAAATAAAAGAAAAACTTTTGGATGAAAATAAACTGAGAGAGGATGACATAGCGAAACATGAACAAACAATAGCAGACAACCAAAAAGAAGTCCAAGAACTTGATGAAAAAATAGAAAACGATAAGTGTAAAGAGAAAAAATTAAGAAAAAATAATTTAATATATACTGAGCCAAGTATAAAATTTCTGGAATTATAAGAAAACAAATAATCATGGAAAGATATAGCGAATCATAAAAAACAATGGCAGAAAACCGAAAAGAAGTCTAAGAAATTGATAAGAAATTCGAAAATGATAAGTGTAAAACCAAAAAAAAACACCAAGGAATTGATGGCAAACTAAACGATAAGTGTAAACAGACAATAATTATAAAAATACTCTGCCAATATATGGGCCCCTAAGCTCACACTAGGTACTATAGTTATAGTGTACGTGTGAGCTAATATAATTAAAAACTGAAATATATTTTATTCAACTCCAGACTAAATTACCTTTTGTTTGATACCACATAAGCCATGTTTTGACTTAAACTCAAATTTTTGAAATCTACCCCCATCCTTAAAAAAAACCAGAAACTAAAATGTATTTTGTTAAACTCCGAACTCAATTACCTTTCGTTTGATATCACACACGCCATATTTTCACTTAAACTCTAATTTTTAAAATATACCCCCACCCTTTTTTTTTAAATAAATTAAATTGTATTTTGTTTAACTGCAGACTCAATTACCTTTCGTTTGATATCACAAACGCCATATTTTCACATAAATTCTAATTTTTGAAATCTACCCCCAACCTTTTATTTGGTTTGTGTTCGGTGGATTTTGTTCATTTTTAAATGGGACCATCTCGACCCAAGACCCAGCCTAGGTACCAAATTTCATTAAAATCGGCCAAGCGGTTTTTGAGTTATGCGCGTTGGTCGTTACAGACAGACATACAGACAGACAGACAGACAGACGGCGCAACAAAAAAGTTTCAAAATCATCTGAAACGCAAAGATATATAAAAATTTTTGAAATCGGAGCAACTTTTTTTCTCTCGAAAAAATTAGGATCACCATAGCTCACACTACTATAGTATGGTATATGTGTGAGCTAAAATTGTTTCATATATACACGACAAAATATTTATAAAATAAAAGAAAAACTTTTGGATGAAAATAAACTGAGAGAAGAAAGAAAATAGCAGACAACCAAAAAGAAGTCCAAGAACTTGATGAAAAAATAGAAAACGATAAGTGTAAATAGACAATATTTTAAAAAAATATAGAAAATTTCTGATAATAATAGAAAAAAAAAATAATCATAGAAGGAAGACATAGCGAATCATAAAAAAGTGGCAGAAAACCAAAAAGAAGTCCAAGAAATTGATGAAAAAATAGAAAACGATAAGTGTATATGGACAATATTTTTAAAAAATTCTGAAATTAAAAAAAAAACAAAATATCAATGGCAGAAAATCAAAAAGATGTCCAAGAAATTAATGAGAAATTAGAAAACGATAAATGTAAATAAACAATAATTAGAAAAATGTATATTATTATTACACAGCAAAATTTAGAACTTCTGGAATTAAAAGAAAACTTTTAGAAAAAAAATGTAGAGAAGGAAGACTTAGCGAAAAGTTAAAAAGTAAAAGCAGAAAACCAAAAAAAAGTCCAAGAAATTGATAAGAAACCACAAAATAATAAGTGTAACTAGACTATAATTAGAAACATTTATTTAATATGTATAGACTATAAAAAACCAATAGCAAAAAATCAAAAAGAAGTCCAAAATGATAAGCATCTAAAACTCGATAAATAATTGAAAACATTTGTTTTAATTATACACAGCAAAATTTAGAATTTCTGTGCAGAATTAGAAGCTAAATTTTTGGAAAAAAAATTATCGGAGGTAGATATAATGAAACATGAAGAAACAATAGCAGAAAACCAAAAATATCTGCAAGATATTGATAAGAAACTAGACAACGATAAATGTAAATGGACAATATTTAGAAAAAATTATTTAATATATTCAGAGCTAAATTAAAAGAAAACAAATAATCATGAAAGGAAGACATAGCGAATGATAAAAAAATCATAAGCAGAAAACCAAAAAGATCTGCAAGAAATTGATGAGAAACTAGAAAATAATAAGTATGAATACACTACAATTAGAAAAATTTATTTAATATATACTCAGCAAAATATAGAATTTCTCAAATTAAAAGAAAAAGTTGAGGAAAAAATAATTATAGGAGGAAGACTTAGCGAAATATGAAAAACCAATAGCACAACACCAAAAAAAATCTAAGGAAAACAATAATTAGAAAAATGTATATTAATATATACGCAGCAAAATTTAGAATTTCTGGAATTAAAAGATAAAACTTTTAGAAAAAAGTGTAGGTTAGGAACACATAGCGAAAAATTAAAAAGTATATTAGTAGCCAACTAAAAAGAAGTCCGAGAAATTGATGAGAAACTAAAAAACAATAAGTGTAATTAGAGAATAATTATAAAAATTTGTTTAACTCCGTTCAATATAACTCTTATCTATTTTATTTGTTTTTCAAATTGATAAGGCTAAAAGTGTAAATAGATACTAACTAGAAAAAAAATAATTGGTTTAAAACACATCAAAATATAACATTTTTGAAATTAAAAGAAAAACAAAAATAGGTCCACAGAAATTTTTGATACTATTAGAAAAAAATGTTTAATATATACACAGGAAAATACAGACTGTGTATTAGTAATCACACCAAGGAAACAGAAAAATTAAAAAGTAATGGCAGAAAATAAAAAAGAGTTAAATTAATGAGAAACTGGAAAAAAAAGTCCACAGAAATGTTTGATACTTATTAGAAAAAAAGAATTTGTTTAATATAAGTATACACAGCAAAATACAGACTGCATATTAGTAATCAAACTTCGTTAAATATAACTCAAGTTGATAAGACCAAAAGTGTAAATAGATACTAATCTAATCAAAAAGACACAGAACAAAATTAGTAGCAGAAAATCAAAGAGAAGTTTAAGAAATTGATGAGAAACCAAAAAAAATATGTTAGTACAGACATCGAAAAAATTTTCTCTGGTACAGAGTAAAATACAGATGGTATATTAGAAACTTAACCAAGAAAACATAGAGGAAAATTTAAAAGTAATAGCAGAAAATCTAAAAGTTGAGAAACCGGAAAAAATAAGTCTATCAAAATGTTTTATACCAAAAGTGTAAATAGATCCTAACTAGAAAAAAACAAGAAATTGTCTAATATAAACACAGCAAAACACAGATTATATATTAGTAATCTAATCAAAAAAACAGACCAAAATTAGTAGCAGAAAAAGTTTTAGAAATTGATGAGAAACCGAAAAAAATAAGTTAGTACAGACATCGAAAAAATTTTCTCTGGTACAGAGTAAAATACAAATGGTATATTAGTAACTCAACCAAGAAAACATAGAGAAAAATTTAAAAGTAATAGCAGAAAATCTAGAAAGTTGAGAAACTGGAAAAAATAAGTCTAACAAAATGTTTTATACCAAAAGTGTAAATAGATCCTAACTAGAAAAAAACAAGAAATTGTCTAATATAAACACAGCAAAACACAGATTATGTATTCGTAATCTAATCAAAAGGACCCAGAGCAAAATTAGTAGCAGAAAATCAAAGAGAAGTTTAAGAAATTGATGAGAAACCGAAAAAAATACTCTGCCAATCTATGGGCACCTAAGCTCACACTAGGTACTATAGTTATAGTGTGAGCTAATATAATCAAAAACTGAAATATATTTTATTCAACTCCAAGCTCAATTACCTTTCGTTTGATACCACACAAGCCATGTTTTGACTTAAACTCAAACTTTTCTCATCTACCCCCCACCCTTTAAAAAAAAACTAAAATGTATTTTGCTTAACTCCAGACTCAATTACCTTTCGTTTGATATCACACACGCCATATTTTCACTTAAACTCTAATTTTTGACATCTACCCCCACCCTTTTTTTAAAAATAAACTAAAATTCATTTTTTTAACTCCAGACTTAATTACCTTTCGTTTGATATCACACATGACATATTTTCACATAAACTCTAATTTTTGGAATCTACCCCCACCCTTTTATTTGGCTTGCGTTCGGTGGATTTTGTTCATTTTTAAATGGGACCATCACGGCCCAAGACCCAACTTAGGTACCAAATTTCATTAAAATCGGACAAGCGGTTTTTGAGTTATGCGGGTTGGTCGTTACAGACAGACATACAGACAGACAGACAGACAGACAGACATACAGACAGACAGACAGCAAAACAAAAAAGTTTCAAAATCATCTGAAACGCAAAGATATATAAAAATTTTTGAAATCGGAGCAACTTTTTTTTTCTCGAAAAAATTAGGATCACCATAGCTCACACTACTTATAGTAGTAGTGTGAGCTAAAAAAAGAATTTATTTAATATATACAAAGTAAAATAAATTGAAGAAATGTTTGATAATTATTAGAAAAAAAGAATTTGTTTAATATAAGTATACACAGTAAAATACAGACGGACGGTGTATTAGTAATCAAACTTCGATAAATATAACTTATCTATTAGCTCACACATATACTATACTATAGTAGTGTGAGCTATGGTGATCCTAATTTTTTCGAGAAAAAAAAAGTTGCTCCGATTTCAAAAATTTTTATATATCTTTGCGTTTCAGATGATTTTGAAACTTTTTTGTCTTGCCGTCTGTCTGTGTCTGTATGTTTGTCTGTAACGACCAACCCGCATAACTCAAAAACCGCTTGTCCGATTTAAATGAAATTTGGTACCTAGACTGGGTCTTGGGCTGTGGTGGTCCCATTTAAAAATGAACAAAATCCACCGAACGCAAGCCAAATAAAAGGGTGGGGGTAGATATAAAAAATGAGAGTTTATGTGAAAATATGGCGTGTGTGATATCAAACGAAAGGTAATTAAGTCTGGAGTTAAACAAAATGAATTTTAAGTTATTTAAAAAAAAAGGGTGGGGGTAAATGTCAAAAATTAGAGTTTAAGTGAAAATATGGCGTGTGTGATATCAAACGAAAGGTAAATGAGTCTGGAGTTAAACAAAATACATTTTAGTTTAAAAAAAAAGGGTGGGGGTAGATTTTAAAAATTAGAGTTTAAGTCAAAACATGGCTTGTGTGGTATCAAACGAAAGGTAATTGAGTCTGGAGTTGAATAAAATATATTTCAGTTTTTAGTAATATTAGCTCACACGTACACTATAACTATAGTACCTAGTGTGAGCTTAGGTGCCCATAGATTGGCAGAGTATTTTATTTATTTCTCAAGTTGATAAGACTAAAAGTGTAAATAGATACTAACTAGAAAAAAAAAGAATTTGTTTAACAGTAAAACACAGATTATGTATTAGGAATCTAATCAAAAAGACACAGAGAAAAATTGAAAATAACAAAAAATCAAAAAGAAGTTTAAGAAATTTATGAGAAACTGAAAAAAATAAGTTAATACATTGAGTATTAGTAATCCAATCAAGGAAACATAGAGAAAAATTAATGAAGTAATAGCAGAAAATCTAAAAGAAGTTAAGAAACTGGAAAAAATAAGTCCATCAAAATTTTTTATACTTATTTAAAAAAAAATAAGTTGTTTAATATATACACAGTAAAATACAGATTGTGTATTCTTAATCCAACTTCGTCAAATATAACTCTTATCTATTTTATTTGTTTCTCAAAAGCATCAAAGCAAGCTCTTCTGTTTCATTCACGTCCAGATTATCACTTAAGTTTTTGAGTTGTTTGGTTTTTTTCCTTTTTCCTGGTTTGATTTCTGGTGACTCTTCTTGCTCCTTGTTTTTTCTTTTCAACGGTCTAAAATCAAAAAACAATTATATGAATAAATTGACAGGGTATGTTCCATGATAACTGCACAATACACTAAACCACGGTATCTCTTATTATTGTAAGATCAAACGAATATAGTAACACTGTTCTTTAGTAATGCATGGCCTACTTACTTACTATCGTGTCCCGTATATTTATAGAATATTCCTAATTGTATTGTACTTACTTTTTAACTTTCTTCTTTTTCTTTTTGTTGTCATTTGTTTCAAAGCTGTCATTTTCTTCAATCTTTAGGTCTTCGTTCTCTGGATAATTGTCATCACTGTCCCCTGTCTTTTCTCCATAGATTTTGTCAGGATCTGGTAACCAAGATAGATCTGGTCCTAAAAAATATATCATCAAAATTAAATCCCATTTTTTTTTGTTAATTGAAAATGAATGAATCATACATACATCAAAGCGATAAAAGAACTAAAGGGGTCAAAATCTAAAATTAAAATTGTAAATCGATAAAATAATTCCTGATAACGAAAGGCTTAAGACAGGGATGTTGTATCTCTCCAACTCTTTTTAAAATATATATCGCAGTAGCTCTAAAAAACTAGAAACGTAAAGTGTACGGCATGGTAATACAACTTAACGACCGATTTACCATATACACGCTACAGTTTGCTGACGACCAAATAATTGTAGCTAATGATAAAGAAGACATGGAGTATATGATGAGAAAGGTAACGGAAGAATACCAAAAGTGGGGGTTAACAGTGAACGTGGACAAGACACAGTATTTATGTATTGAAAACGAATCCAGTGAGTTAAATAGACAATGGACAAACAATATATCCATGCAATAAGTATGTACAGGGTGTCCCAAATTGGGCACTTTTAGGGGGTTTAAGGTACTTCTAGGGGAGACAGAGAAAAACTGACCACGTATTGCGAGGCTCAAATTTCAAGAGAAGACTTATAGTGAAAACCGCATTTTGAAATATTGTCTCGTCTTTGAGCTACGGGGGCTTTTTGAAAAGTCTGCATTTTTGAAGGGGGTCTATAACTTTGTTATTAGTGGAAATTTTGATTTAGAGTAAATTGCAGTTTTATAGACTTTGTCACGCGGAATTCACCCGCTAAATTATATTTTAACTGTCACTTTTAGTTTTTTAGATATGACATAAAGTTGCATTTTTTCTTATGGAATAGCCTATATTTTAATTAATTTTCGAATTCGTCATTGAATTCTTTTCAAAATGATGTATCATATGTCATAGTTTGATTGAGCGGTTTAGGAGATATTCAGCTTTTTCACTTATTTCTAGTGCGCTATGATTTCCTGCTGAGGCAGGTAAAGCCACTCCAGTATTTTTATTATTTTACACAGTCACAAATATAGTAAGGCTGGTTTGAAAAAATTATAATTTAACTGACGGCCCTCAAAGCCTAGTTATAAAAAGTTTTAAAAAAAATGATACATATTTCAAAATAAAATTAAAACGCTTTTGTGCAAAATAATTTCATATCAAAGCGTAATGTCAAATTGTTTAAACAATTGAAAACAATGACAAAACGCCAAGACGCAAGGCCAACTTGATTTGCATAGTATAAGACAACAAAACTCCCGCAAGGCTTTCACGTCAATGGCGCATGACGTCATTCAACGCACACTAGACAAAAATAAAAACTTTTATTATCTCCGAAACCGCTCAATCAAACTATGACATGTGATACATCATTTTGAAAATAATTCAATCACGAATTCGAAAATTAATTAAAATATAGGCCATTCTATAAGAAAAAATGCAACTTTATGTCATATCTCAAAAACTAAAAGTGACAGTTAAAATTTAATTTAGCGGTTGAATTCCTCGTGACAAAGTCTAAAAAATTGCAATTTACTCTAAATCAATATGTCCAATAATAACGAAGTTATAGACCCCCCCTCCAAAATGCAGACTTTTCAAAAAGCCCCCGTAGCTCAAAGACGAGATGATATTTCAAAATGCGGTTTTCACTATAAGTCTTCTCTTGAAATTTGAGCCTCGCAATGCGTGGTCAGTTTTTCTCTGTCTTCCCTAGAAGTACCTTAAACCCCCCAAAAGTGCCCAATTTGGGACACCCTGTATACTTGGGTGTCACATTTGGTAAGACAGCAACAGACTGTAAAGAACTGGAAAAAAGAATAGTAAACGCATAAAAGTTTATTGATTGTCTTAACAGTCGCAGTGAGATAAGAAAGAATGTAAAATTTAACATATATGAAACAATGGTGAAAAGCACGCTGTTGTATAGGATAGAGACTTGTCGCGTAACAGAAAAATACGAAACTAAAGTGTCGAAATGGATGCAATAAGAACATCAATGAGAATATCTAGAACAGATCATATAAGAAATGAGATCATAAAAAAAAGAATGGGAATCGAGGGAAGCATAACGGATGACATCACTAAAAGGCAACTGATATGGTACGGCCATGTACAACGGATGAAGGACGAAAGATTACCAAAGCATGTCCTAAAATGGCAACCAATAGGGCGCAGAAAAAGGGCGCCCTAAACTAGAATGGCAACAGTCAATCCAAAGATGAATGAGTCAAAAAAACCTGACAGAAGATGATCGTCAGGATCAAAGGTGAAGAATAGGCGTCGGACAACGTAGAAAAACATTCTAAACCGACAAAGTACTAGTATTAAATTGTAGTTAGAAAAACGTTTAGTTTGATGTGTCCCATGGGGTCTGCGAAAATTGTCTCATTTAAAGGGATTAATAACTCTTGGATTCTTTCCGATCCCATGTTGGGACCGGAAAAATTTCTGAAAGGACCTGCCGTAAAGTGACACTTTCCGCATTAAAAATTGTATAAAAAGTGCTTATATGTAACGGTCGGTTTAAAAAAAAAGTAAAAATGGTAATCTACCTTCGTCGTCTTCAGACTCTCCAAATTCATCCCTTTCTTCGTTGTCTTCTTCTTTTTTCTTTGACATTTTTAACAATTTTGCTTTTCGTTTTTCTTCTTTATGTTTGGCCTTAACTTTTTCTTTGAATAGTTGTTTATCGAATTTGTCTTCTTCTCTTAAAACCATTTTTGCTTTTTCAATATCTAAAATTTACAGAATATTTATAAGAAATTTGATTTTTAAATTCACGGGTACGAAATTTCACGTTTGTTAGTATTATTTGACTTAAAAATTCCGTTGATTGACGCTCACTGTCTTGATGACGGGTAAAAATGCAAAATGCGTTGATCCGGCCTGAAAAGACAAAGAGCTGTCGTAGGTCACGGACTATAGTTGTTTTCTTTTATTTGCATTCGATCTTTTCATTGATCGATATTGTATAGCAGTGTTTTTCCCTGCTTTTGGTTTTTTGTTTCTCTCGTATCTCGGTAGATGGCGCCTCTTGCTATAGTTCGCTCACTAATTACATTTAATTAGATACAAAACCGTCTGATTAACTTCGCAAGATTTGTCACATCGACCAGCAGTGTTCTGAGGAGTCCCATAAGGACGAAAAGGTTAACTGTCAACACTTATTAGGTGTCCATTAGATCTTGGACCCCCGTGAGGTTAAGCTTTCAAGCTACCCACGGAAAAATATAAGGGAAACAAAAAACTCCTTTTTGCCCGATTAGCCATGAAACTTGTTTGAATTTTAATATTTATAAGTTTATGATGATCTTGCCGAACTAAAACTTGATAATTTGTGTTAAACTAAATCATAAACCGCGATCACGCAAAACTTACCATTGCCTTAAAAATATCAAAGTGCCGTTATAACATAAAACTTAAGTGAAGCTAAAATGAAATTCAAACCGCCAAAAGAAGACAAACTACAATCGGATTACTCCATTTCCTTGTTAAGAAAACCTTCGAGGTTTGCCTTACTAAACTGACCTATGCCTCCTGTATCTTCCATCTCATACTGCCTGGCCAGTTCGGACTTCTTTTCGACAGCCCCCTGTACACTTCCAGCGCCGTCTTCGTCGAAAATAATTTTTTTGTTTGGCTGAATGTTTTTCTTTAGCATTTTTTTCACCACAGCCGCCTTTGTGATGGGTTTTGATGACGCTTTTTGACTCATAGCGACCGCCTCCAGTTCCTCGGGAGTGGGGAGTTCCACGTCGTGATTGGAACGCTAAAAATATGTTTGCTTAAAACATTAATAATAATACTAACAAACGTGGAATTTCGTACCCGTGAATTTAAAAATCAAACAAGTTTCGTGGCTAATCGGGCAAAAAGGAGATTTTTTGTTTCCCTTATATTTTTCCGTGGGTAGCTTGAAAGCTTAAGCACACCGGGGTCCAAGATCTAATGGACACCTAATAAGTGTTGACAGTTAACCGTTTCGTCCTTATGGGACTCCTCAGAACACTGCTGGTCAATGTGACAAATCTTGCGAAGTTAATCAGACGATTTTGTCTCTAATTAAATGTAATTAGTGAGCGAACTATAGCAAGAGGCGCCATCTACCGAGATACGAGAGAAACAAAAAACCAAAAGCAGGGAAAAACATTGCTATACAATATCGATCAATGAAAAGATCGAATGCAAATAAAAGAAAACAACTATAGTCCGTGACCTACGACAGCTCTTTGTCTTTCAGGCCGGATCAACACAGATTACATTTTTACCCGTCTTCAAGACAGTGAGCTGTCGTAGGTCACGGACTATAGTTGTTTTCTTTTATTTGCATTCGATTTTTTCATTGATCGATATTATATAGCAGTGTTTTTCCTGCTTTTGGTTTTTTGTTTCTCTCGTATCTCGGTAGATGGCGCCTCTTGCTATAGTTCGCTCACTAATTACATTTAATTAGAGACAAAACCGTCTGATTAACTTCGCAAGATTTGTCACATTGACCAGCAGTGTTCTGAGGAGTCCCATAAGGACGAAACGGTTAACTGTCAACACTTATTAGGTGTCCATTAGATCTTGGACCCCCGTGAGGTTAAGCTTTCAAGCTACCCACGGAAAAATATAAGGGAAACAAAAAATCTCCTTTTTGCCCGATTAGCCACGAAACTTGTTTGATTAATAATAATAGGGTGTTTGACAGTAGTAAAAATAAATATATATTTATAAATATATATTTATATTTAGATATCTCTTTAGGTCTTGGGAATGCTAAAAACAAACTTTTTTGTTTAATTTTTTCTCAAATTCATAGTTCTTTTAATTAAATAAATTCATTGAATTAAAACAATTAACCACGTGATTCAAAACAGGCGGTCTACCAATTAGCTGCGAGTGACGTCACAAAACAGTAAACGCCTCGAACGAACCTATTTTATGTGTTATTTTCTCATGGATGGTAATGTTTGCTTTGGTTTAAAGTGCGAATTATCGTCCTAAATTAGATTTTATTTAGTGATTTTGCTTATAAAAAACATTTTCAATGGAAAACGGATTCTCCAAAGCCGATAGCTCCAACTTGCCAATGCTGAATTCCTTTATGGTGGCAGGCTTCTTTGCCAGCAACAGTGATTTTTGTTCAGCGGAATTTAGACACGTTAAAATGTTGATGTAAGTATTCGATGAGTTGTTTTGTATATAACTGAAAGTTTTTTACGATATTCTTCGCCTAGTTTTACCCATTTAGATTTTGAGGGTAGGTTATAGGTTTTGCTTTTTTGTTTAATATGCTACTTACAATAGATTCAAATAAATACCGAATCATTATTATTTTAAGAATTAAGAAACAATCAAAAATTGCATATGCACTGCTCAGTCCTAAATTTAGTCTGCATGTGCACTGCCTAATCCTGCATTTAGAGGTACTCCCTAGTCCTGCCTAATAACTGCCTAGCACCGCCTAAAAATATGTACACCTTTCTGCCTTTACAGTTGTTCACCCCTTGTAATAAACATAACCTCAAAAATTTCATCTTCACTTACGAAATAGTTATACAGGGTGAGGAAAAAGTACCGGGACCCCTAAATATCTCGATAACTAAGAGTTATTTGCAAAAATGGTCTAAATAAAAGTTTTAGGATTGAATTTGTTCTATTTGGTCGTGACATTGACATTGACGTATCTGTCAGCATTAGGAGTTTTTCGGAGGTCAACTTTAATAAAAATTTGTACACCTTTCTGCCTTTACAGTTGTTCACCCCTTGTAATAAACATAACCTCAAAAATTTCATCTTCACTTACGAAATAGTTATACAGGGTGAGGAAAAAGTACCGGGACCCCTAAATATCTCGATAACTAAGAGTTATTTGCAAAAATGGTCTAAATAAAAGTTTTAGGATTGAATTTGTTCTATTTGGTCGTGACATTGACATTGACGTATCTGTCAGCATTAGGAGTTTTTCGGAGGTCAACTTTAATAAAAATTTGTACACCTTTCTGCCTTTACAGTTGTTCACCCCTTGTAATAAACATAACCTCAAACATTTTATCGTCACTTACGAAATAGTTATACAGGATGAGGAAAAAGTACCGGGACCCCTAAATATCTCGATAACTAAGAGTTATTTGCAAAAATGGTCTAAATAAAAGTTTTAGGATTGAATTTGTTCTATTTGGTCGTGACATTGACATTGACGTATCTGTCAGCATTAGGAGTTTTTCGGAGGTCAACTTTAATAAAAATTTGTACACCTTTCTGCCTTTACAGTTGTTCACGCCTTGTAATAAACATAACCTCAAAAATTTCATCTTCACTTACGAAATAGTTATACAGGGTGAGGAAAAAGTACCGGGACCCCTAAATATCTCGATAACTAAGAGTTATTTGCAAAAATGGTCTAAATAAAAGTTTTAGGATTGAATTTGTTCTATTTGGTCGTGACATTGACATTGACGTATCTGTCCGCATTAGGAGTTTTTCGGAGGTCAACTTTAATAAAAATTTGTACACCTTTCTGCCTTTACAGTTGTTCACCCCTTGTAATAAACATAACCTCAAAAATTTCATCTTCACTTACGAAATAGTTATACAGGGTGAGGAAAAAGTACCGGGACCCCTAAATATCTCGATAACTAAGAGTTATTTGCAAAAATGGTCTAAATAAAAGTTTTAGGATTGAATTTGTTCTATTTGGTCGTGACATTGACATTGACGTATCTGTCAGCATTAGGAGTTTTTCGGAGGTCAACTTTAATAAAAATTTGTACACCTTTCTGCCTTTACAGGTGTTCACCCCTTGTAATAAACATAACCTCAAAAATTTCATCTTCACTTACGAAATAGTTATACAGGGTGAGGAAAAAGTACCGGGACCCCTAAATATCTCGATAACTAAGAGTTATTTGCAAAAATGGTCTAAATAAAAGTTTTAGGATTGAATTTGTTCTATTTGGTCGTGACATTGACATTGACGTATCTGTCAGCATTAGGAGTTTTTCGGAGGTCAACTTTAATAAAAATTTGTACACCTTTCTGCCTTTACAGTTGTTCACCCCTTGTAATAAACATAACCTCAAAAATTTCATCTTCACTTACGAAATAGTTATACAGGGTGAGGAAAAAGTACCGGGACCCCTAAATATCTCGATAACTAAGAGTTATTTGCAAAAATGGTCTAAATAAAAGTTTTAGGATTGAATTTGTTCTATTTGGTCGTGACATTGACATTGACGTATCTGTCAGCATTAGGAGTTTTTCGGAGGTCAACTTTAATAAAAATTTGTACACCTTTCTGCCTTTACAGTTGTTCACCCCTTGTAATAAACATAACCTCAAAAATTTCATCTTCACTTACGAAATAGTTATACAGGGTGAGGAAAAAGTACCGGGACCCCTAAATATCTCGATAACTAAGAGTTATTTGCAAAAATGGTCTAAATAAAAGTTTTAGGATTGAATTTGTTCTATTTGGTCGTGACATTGACATTGACGTATCTGTCAGCATTAGGAGTTTTTCGGAGGTCAACTTTAAAAATTTAAATGAAAACCATATTTTTTTCTTTTACCATTCGATGGAGAATAAAAATCTACGTTTAAAATGAGATTGTAATTTTGTGTCAGAATGACATTTCGAAGAATATAAATTAAATAATTGTTCTTAAAGTGGCCTTAACACTTTAAGAAACTCGTAGATTATTTAATTACCCCTGTATTTTATTATGCGTGTAGCTGTGACAATGACATTATATCTTAATATTGTGTCAAAACAAATCGCAAATTGTTTCTTGTTTGAAGGGGTCCCGGAACTTTTTCCTCACCCTGTATATATATTATGGACAACGTGAGAAAAATTAATAGAAAGAATTTAGTTATACCAACATCAAAATGATCTTCACAAATGTAAAGTAAAGATGTATTAGATAAGGCCCTTGGGTCTCTTAAAGCAAATTCTAGTCACTTTTTTCGTTTTTTTACTGCTGTAGGCAAATGAATAAATAGTTTTTCAGGTGTTTTTATGCTAGTATTCGAACACTGAGGCGCTACACACCACTTATAGGACATTTTTTTACATAAAAAAAAGTAAAAACACAGACCAAAAACAAATAAACACTTGAATGCCGTGTATCTGTCCGCGAGTTTACTGCGTTGTGACGTCATTGTAACGCCATGCTGGAAATGAGCGTTTTAGCGGCAAATTCAAATCGGAAATTAGAAAACTTGATTTTAAATGTAGTCATGATCAAATATACTATTTTAATAATTTTGCGTAGCAAATTAGGGACCTATGTATCATTCTAAACACTTTTCTAAAATTTGTCAAATACCCAATTAATTAAATAAAAACAGATCTTTTCAGAGCAAATCCTCAGTTTTTCAAATAATTTCATACCTGCATTGTCAAAATGTCTTCTCCGTCACTGTCAGAATCGCTGTCAAACTTTTCTCCGCCCCCTGGTTTGTTTTTAAATACAAATTCGTCGTCATCAGATTCTGACAACCCACTATCATCTGACGAACGCTTTGCTTCGTCATTTTTGACGTTTCGGCTGTCATTTTTGACATTCTGGCTGTCATTTATGACGTTTCGGCCGTTGTTTTTGACGTTTCGTATGTTATTTTTGACATTTTTTACGTTGTCGTCGTCCGATTCGTCAGAATCCTTAAAAATAATTTTTTTGTTTGGTGTTTCTTTCTCGGCTTCGTTTTGTGCTGCGTTCTTTTTGTTCATTCTTTCCAAAAACCTAAAAAGGAAAATTCAATATGGGCGGTCATGCGAAACTTTTAAACGGCCATAGTTCCTGTACCATTACATACTAATAATAATAATAATAAAAGTTGCGAAGCGTCATAATATTAAATTAATAAGAAAATATGCTTGTTTGTTTCTTTTGGGAACAGTAAGTAAAAAAATAAAATAAAAAATTTGTTAGTTTTGTATTAGCGACTATAGCAAACTATATTTTAATTATGAAAATCTGGAAATTTTTAAAAAAATCAAATATATTAAAAATTCAATCTTCTAAAAAATTTTTCAAATTGTACCATTTTTGTAACAATTGAAAATTTTTTAAGATTATTCAAAACTTCTGTGAATTTTTAAGGTTTTTTAAAAATTCTTTAAATGTTCAAGATTTTTCAAAAGTCAATTTTATTTATTTAGACATTTCCAAGAACTTTGTGTCACACAATGAGGCTACTTTGTCTTGATTCTGTTAAAATTATTAAATATTTAATAAATATTACAAAGTATTGATATTTTTAATAATTTGGAGGTGAAATCAAAAGAGAAAGATTGGCCTGGGCAGCATTCGGTAAGCTACATATTAAAAAATAAAAAATATCCTCAGTACCTCATAAAAAAAGTGTATAACCAATGTTTCCTTTGTTTGAAACTCGTAGACAATGATTGTGTAGAAATAAAATTTCGGACTTCCATTGTCTTTATTTATTTAAAAGGTATCGAATTAGATCCCGGCGATAGATTTGTAAGTTTTGATGTAGAAAGTCTCTACACCAACGTGCAAATAAATGAGTCACTCAGTATCATCAAAAACAAATTACAAACTGATGATACACTTCACGAGAGAACAACGCTATCGGTGGAGGGGGTGATGGATCTTTTGGAGCTCTGTCTCCGTAACTCTTACTTTCAAGTGAAAGATAAGTTTTACGCGCAAAATGATGGACTCCCAATGGGTTCATCTCTTTCGCCAGTGGTAGCAAGCATCTACATGGAGTGGTTCGAGGGCCATGCGATCAACACAGCAAGAGTCAAACCAAAACTATGGCTACGATACATGGATGACACATTTATTATATGGCCGCAAAATGATGACGAACTACAGAATTTTCTACACCATTTAAACGGTATTCGACCAACAATTAAGTGCACCATGAAAATTGAAAAAGATTCGGCCTTACCTTTTTTTGATGTTCTTGTCAAACGATTAGACAGACACATTCAAACCACTGTATATAGGAAACCTACACACACGGGACAGTACCTAAATTTTAAGTCTAATCATTCTGTTGCTACAAAACAAGGAGTTATAAGAAGTTTGTATTTAAGAGCCGTAAATATTTGTAGTAATAATAAAGAATTAACCACAGAAATTAACAACATTAAAAAGGACTTACAACAGAATGGTTATTCCGAGAAATTAGTAAACTCAACGATATTTAAAATTAAAAACAAACTAAATGTACCAAATTCTCAAAATAATAATCCGTTAGGTGTTATTAACATTTCATATGTTCAAGGGATTTCAGAAAACATAAGACGAATAGCTAAACACTATAATATAAAAACAGTATTTTCTTCGGGAAATACGATAAGAAGTTTTGTAACTAAAACAAAACCAGACAATCCCTCAAATAATAAGGAATGTATTTACCAAATCCCGTGTGAGTGTGGTAAATCATATGTAGGTGAAACGAAACGCCCTCTTCAGGTTAGAGTAAATGAACATCTAAAAAGTACCCAATTAGGGGATATTGAAAAATCCGGTTTAGCAGATCATGCATGGTCAAATGATCACAGGATTCAGTGGTCAGAAGCTAAAGTTTTACATAAGGAGTCGATTGGCGAAAACGAAAGTTTATTGAAGCTGCGTTTATAATGCAGAATAAAGAAGTTTTCAGTCAACCAAGCACGGACATACCAAACATATGGAAACCACTCCTTAAGGAAAACAGGCGTCTTAGGATTAAAAAGGGGGCGGGCCGTCACACCTGACTGCACACCAAGTAGAATAAGTAGTAGCCTAGAGACTAGATTGTTTAGTTTACACTTGATAACGGTTAGAGATACTTACTAACCGAAACGTCGTGTTTTAAAATAAATAAAGACAATGGATGTATCCTTCCTGTACTAACCTATGGATCCCATAACGTAACAAAAGCCCAGAGATCAATGGAAAGACAAATGTTACATGTAAAGCTAACAGATAGAAAAAGGAATAAATAGATAGGAAATAAAACAAAAGTAAAGGGTGTCAGAGGAAAAGTAGCAAAATTAAAATGAATATTTGCCGGTCATAATATCAGACAAAAAGATGATCGATGGATAATGTATTGTAAACTGAAGACTTTATGAATATAACAGAAGCAGGGTAAGAGTCCAAATGAGACGGTGAACACGGCGACAAACATGGAGAGTGGAAAATATTGTGGGAGGCCTATGTCCAAAGATGGATCGAAGAAGGAGACTAAATAGATGGATAGGCCAATATACCAAGGGTTCAAACACAAATGTGTGACAATTCTTTATTAGTTAAAGGATAACGAGAGTATAATAATCTATCATATGTAATAGAAAGTAGTTAGTGTTAATATTTTTTTAAAACAAGTAAGACAGTTTTTAGGATAACCGTTTCAAATAAACAAGTCTATTGGGGCCATCGCAGTTTTAATAATAGTTTTTTTACATTTTCTTTCTAGTTTGTTTGTTTTTAATTAATGTATTATTATTCCTAAAAAGTAAATTAACGTCACTCAAGTGGAACATAATTTGTACTTGTGTATTATTTGTAATTGTATTATTGGATTATGTTGTTAGGATCCCTGAAAACAAATAACAAACAATAAAAATTTATTATTATTATATGAGGCTTTTACCTTATTCTTGGCGCAATGGTCAAGCCAATACTATTCGCAAACGTGGGTAAATCGACCTCTTGTACATTGAAAATATCTTTGTGCTTCATAAAACAGATGGCTCTGGCGTAGTGGCTGAACGCCCTCTGGGCCGTTTCTTTTAGGGCGATGTCTCTTGCAAGGTAGGCCTCCATTTTTTTTACGGGGTTTTGAAGTTTTTGCGGATTGATGCTAAAAAAGATAATATAATATATATTTATCGGTTTCACAACGTTCTACGTCTTCCGATACCCAATCTCCACTCGTTTCTGTTTGCCTATAATTCATCATCTAGGCCTCTTATTCTTATTTCACTGTCTATTCCTTCTCTCCAGCTTCTCCTTGGTCGTCCCCGTTTTCTTCGACCAGTTAGTTTCCATTGTAGTATTTGTTTAGGTAGTCTTTCATCATTCATTCTTTGTACATGTCCGTACCACACCAGTTGTTTTGTTCTTATATCATCCACTAAAGTACGTTCACCCACTGTCATAATTTCTCTTATTCTTTGATTTGTAACTATTTCTCTTTTTGATTTCCCTGCTGCTCTTCTCCAATAGTCCATCTCCGTAGCGGAAAGCATTTTTTCTGTTCTATCCTTGATTGGCCATACTTCTGAGCCGTATGTAACAATACTTTTTACAATGGTGTTATATATAAGCTTTTTGTTATGTTTTGATATACTTTGGTCCCAAATTATTCCATTTAATAAAGTTATTGCTTTTCTTCCTTGTACGTTTCGATCTTTTATAGCTTTGTCTAGTGTTCCGTCAGCTGTAATTTTTAGACCTAAGTATTTATACTCATCACAGGACTGAATTCGCTGCCCGGTATTTAAGATTAGATCCTGTTTCATTCCACCGATACACATATACTCTGTCTTATTGAGATTAACCTCTAGTCTCCACTTATTGTACTCTTCTATTAGTTTTCGTGTCATATATTCGAGGTCGTCATAATCCTGAGCCACTACTATCTGATCATCGGCGAAACATAAAGTATACAAGGTGGTTTCGTCCAACGGAATTCCCATGTTTTGGCATTTTCTCTTCCATACTTTAAGGATTTGTTCCAAGTATATATTGAAGAGCGTAGGCGAGATAATAACTAAGGTATAAAATATCGTCGTCGAAACCCAAAAAATGTGTGACTCGGTTCCATTAATTAAAAAAGAAAGCTATTACTATAGCAATTTATGTATGTCCCAGGAAAGCAGATTTTTTTAAATTAATAAATTAGAAAACTTTAGACAGCTGTAAATTTTATCAAATTGGAGTTACACACTTTTCGGATTTCGCCGACGATGTCAAACCGGTGCTTTTAAACTTTTGTTTTGGAGTTATTTAATGATATACAGCGTATTATTGAATAAGATGATAATGATAAAGGTTTTGAAAGACAGATTGGGAAGAAATAGGCATCAAAATAAGCCGGCAATACTTGAACCACTCAAGATATGCTGACGATATCGCCGTAATAACAGATAAGAAAAAACAACTGATAAAAATACTGGAAGAACTGGATACAGCAGCTAATGTATCCTTCCTGTACTCACATATGGATCCCAGACCTGGACACTTACAAAATCAAACAAGGATAAAGTAACAAAAACCCAAATATCAATGGAAAGACAAATGTTAAATGTAAAGCTAACAGAAAAGGGAATAAATGGATAAGAAATATAAAAAAAACATCGATGGAACAAATGTATTGTGAATTGGAGACCTGAAAAAAATAAAAGAAGTAGAGGAAAACACCAAATCAGATGGACGGACGATTTAAAGAATCATGCGGGAACTAGATGGATAAACACGGCGACAAACCTTCTTCAATATTAGCATCTTAACACACGTATAAGTACTTACTCAATTTTGTCAATAGGAATTTTTTTCTCCTCTAAATAATCCAACATTTTTATTTCACTGGGCAAGAGTAGAAGAAGACTTTCTCCTCCTCTGTGATATCTTGCTGTCCTCCCCACCCTAAAATAAAAAAAAATCGCTTGAGTTTCTTCTGTATCTGTACATAGTAGAAATATTACATACCTATGAATATAAGTATCGGCATCCTCAGGACAATCGGCTTGTACTACCCAGTGCACTTCCGGAAAATCCAGCCCTCTGGCGGCCAGATCCGTAGCGAAAAGTACGGCAGCGTGTTTTTGTCTAAAATCTTCGTAGATTGCCATACGTCTCAGCTGGTGCAAAGTTCCATACATTGCCATTAGGGGCACTCCTGGCCTAAGCCTAAAAAACATTGAAAAAAAACTATATATCTATTAAATTTGTAGATATCTATGGTTTTTAGTACTCTGTCTAGGAAAATTTGACATTAAACCATAGATAAATACCAAAAGCTAGATATTTATACTAATAAACAGGGTGTTATTGAATAACATGCTAATATTTGGGAAGGTAATTCTTAGGTCCAATTTGAAGAAAAAAAATCAAACGAACATATATTTCTAAACTTCTCATGTACAAATATTAAATAATTAAAAAAACATTATTTTCTATTAATATCTGTGATACTGTTTAACATATTTTTGTGAAATTCGGTCGACGCTGTTTGTTAATGGATGATTCTACAAAAATGGTGCTGTGGAGTGGGAATGCATATTTTTCAAACACAGACTGCAAATGAAGCATAGTTTTAGTTATAAGATTTAAAACGAAATGTGTTCTTTATGGAGCATTTGAGTTTAATGTATAAAAAAAAATTGCAAGTTTATAATTTTTTTTATTACAAAGCAAATACTTCATTCCTCTGGTGTAGTCCCAAACCAAATATTAAAAACTCAGATTGAAAAGAAAATCCTAATAAATAATATTTAACCAAGTCTTAACTATTTATCAAAAAATTAATAAAACTTAAGTTTGCAGTCATATTTTTGAAAATCTGAATTTACATCTTCTCCGGAAAATTTTACAATTTTAAACGTGCTCCATGTTTAATAACACACTATTTGTGAATACCACCGGTTAATTTCTAGAGAAAGAGATGGCCCTGGATATCTAATTTACTTGTGTGACAAGTTGTGACAGATAATGTCAACTTTAGTTTGGTTTAAGTTATAGATCTTTTTATTTTCTGCAAAAAAATTGTTTTTTTCGGAGAAATCAAAAAGGAACGCTTTAATTATCATTCCTCTGGTAAGTAAATATTCGACTGATATCAATAGTATAATTTTTTTGTTGATTGTTTTAAAATTATAAGTATAGGAACTTTGTTTATATAAAACTTAAGTTAAGTAATCTAAATAGATTTTGATTTAAATTGGAAAACCATTAAAAAACTTATTCCTCTGGTCCTCATTCCTCTTGCATTTTTATGCAATAATTCCTAAAATTTGGGAAAATAAATGTTTCTTAACTTACACCTAATTAGTTACATAAATTTAACAAAACAAAATTATTTACTGTGTTGTACTGTTATTTAAAAGCAATGACCAAAAATGATATCCATATAGCCCACTTTTGGTAGAATCATCCATAAAAGATAGTTTAACCCTGTCACTTACTTGCAAAACATTTCATGGAAAAACTTCACTTGCTTACAAGTGGAGAAGAAAATTATACTTTTCTTTTTAAGGTGATTCCTAATAAAACTCCAAATAATGGAAACTTTATCATGGAGTTCGCATACGACGTAGCTTTGTTTTAAATCTTTTGGTGTTGTTGATTCATGTACACTCACATAGGACGGATCTTTGAGACTTAATCTAAAAGAATTAAGTGTCACATAACTTTGAGGTAGAGCTCTATAGTGCATGATACACCGGCCTATTTTTCAGGGTTCCGCGGATATATATCAAGTGATATATATCCGATATATTCAATAATTTTACTTATTAAACTAAAAATGTTTTCTACCGTTCTAAATATCAGAAAATTTGTCAGTATGTCCCTGTACAAAAGTATAAGCATCTGTAAATGTGTAGTCAGTCCAGTGTTGCCAACTATTGGAAAGCGAAAATCCGTAGCGAGAACGCGAAAAATCTGTAGAAATCCGTAGGTTCAAAGAAGACTAAGAACAAAAAAAGGTGCTTTTTTTACAATTAAAAAGTTTATATTGGTTTGACTTTATTCTTTTTTTGACAGTGACAGGAGTGCACAACTTTTTTGGTTCGGAATTGCACGAGAACGGTACGGTACCTACTGCTCCGTTCCAACGGATCCAAATAAACTTTTTTGCAGTGCCGCCAATTTTTTAAACGGATAAACCGTTATAATTAGAAGAAATAAAAAGTACGTACTTTTTTAACCTTTTTTAATTAGTTAAGGTACGTACAAACACTAATATTTTCTAGTGCAACATACATAACGTAAAACATAGTTTAAATTTCATGGCGCGAAGCGTTGTTTGACTCATCACGCACGCAATAAAAACTTTAAATGCAAAAATCTCAAAACCCGTTGCTCTGAGCGACTTTAAAACAGTATAACTTTTTTACATAAAAAGGATGGGAAAACCATTATTTTACATAAAAACTGGTATACACTGAGGCACAAAAAAAATACAGTGATTTTAATGCAATAGTAGTAGTCCAAGGAACACCCTGTACATTGTACATCAAAATTTTCAACGGAATCGTCTTGCCAGTTACAAAAAAATTTCCACGCTCGTTATTTTTTGCAAAAATATTAATTAGTAAAAAAGTTATTCAAGAAAATCGAATTTAAAAAATAAAGTTTAACACCCTGTATCTCGGTTAGTACAAACTTTTGGACTAAGGTAAGTGTGGCTAAATCGTAATATTTTGACCCAGGGAATCTACAGTTTAACTATGTACCATTAGTTCTGGGACACCCTGTATATACAGTACACAGTAGCCAAAAACGTTGGACTGCTAATAAAATAATTTACACGAAATACTAATTTTCATAATAGGTGATAAAAAAAACATGTTCAGAGCCTACCTTGCTAGATCTTTTACAGATTTGGTTTGTGTTGCAGAAAATAGCATCGTTTGACGTTTTAGAGGTAAGTTAGCTATAATTGCATTCATTGTGTCTTTGAAACCCATATCTAGAATCCTGTCTGCTTCATCTATAATTAAAAAAAGTATTTGTCAAAAAATTTGCCAAAAAAACTAACAAAAATTTTTCACTAAATATATATATATTTATCGGTTTCACAACGTTCTACGTCTTCCGATACCCAATCTCCACTCGTTTCTGTTTGCCCAGAATTCATCATCTAGGCCTCTTATTCTTATTTCACTGTCTATTCCTTCTCTCCAGCTTCTCCTTGGCCGTCCTCGTTTTCTTCGGCCAGTTGGTTTCCATTGTAGTATTTGTTTAGGTAGTCTTTCATCATTCATTCTTTGTACATATCCGTACCACACCAGTTGTTTTGTTCTGATACCATCCACTAAAGTACGTTCACCCACTGTCATAATTTCTCTTATTCTTTGATTTGTAACTCTTTCTCTTTTTGATTTCTCTGCTGCTCTTCTCCAATAGTCCATCTCCGTAGCGGAAAGTATTTTTTCTGTTCTATCCTTGATTGGCCATACTTCTGAGCCGTATGTAATAATACTTTTTACAATAGTGTTATATATAAGATTTTTGTTATGTTTTGTTTTTTGGTCCCAAATTATTCCATTTAATAAAATTATTGCTTTTCTTTCTTGTCCGTTTCGATCTTTTATAGCTTTGTCTAGTGTTCCATCAGCTGTAATTTTTAGACCTAAGTATTTATACTCATCACAGGACTGAATTCGCTGCCCGGTATTTAAGATTAGATCCTGTTTTATTCCACCGATACACATATACTCTGTCTTATTGAGATTAACCTCTAGTCCCCACTTATTGTACTCTTCTATTAGTTTTCGTGTCATATATTCGAGGTCGTCATAATCCTGAGCCACTACTATCTGATCATCGGCGAAACATAAAGTATACAAGGTGGTTTCGTTTCTCTTCCATACTTTAAGGACTTGTTCCAAGTATATCTTGAAGAGCGTAGGCGAGATACAGCAACCTTGTTTAAGACATTTATTTACTTGAAAGCCTTTGGTTAGTTTTGCTTTTATTCTAACTTTTGCCTTACTATTGCGGTATAACTCTTTGATGTCTTAATTAGTTGTACGCTTATGAAGTCCCCAATAAAAGATGCTTATGCAAGTTTTTAGATAAATTTTTTCCACATAATTTTATGTCTGACATATACAATATATAAATACAGGGTGTTCTAAGTTAAGTGTCCACCATTGCTAGCTTTGTTACTATTAAAGATAGAAAATAGTTTAAATTGGCAAACTAGTAGAATTTTTGACGTTCTTTAAGATGCTTAAATCAAAAAAAAAAATCGACCATTGCGTTTTCGAGTTTTCGATTTTTTTCAAAAAACATAAAATACATTTTAATTGAACACCCTGTATTTTATAATTTTTTCTAATGGGGTTTTCAATTCTTAACAAAAATTATCTTGTTTTTTTTTCCTTAGGTTAAAAATAACAAAGATAGGTATTCCAAATTTAATTTTGAATTTGGAATATGCTTAGACATCTTTTTACCAAATAAAATTTCAATACATAATTTTGAATTTAAAATTTCTTCGTTATTTTTAACTTTACGAGAAAAAAAAACAAAAGACAATTTTTGTTTAGAAATGAAAAACCTATCAGAAAAAATTATAAAATACAGGGAGTCCAATTAATTTTTTTTAATTGTTTTTTGAAAAACTCGAAAACTCCAAAAAGCGACGTTCTATTTTTCTTTTTGATTTAAGTATCTTAAAGAGCATCAAAAATTCTACTGGTTTGCCAATATAACTTTTTTCTATCTTTCTTCCAAATAAAATTTCAATACATATTTTTGAATTTAAAATTTCTTCGTTATTTTTAACTTTACGAGAAAAAAACAAACGACAATTTTTGTTTAGAAATGAAAAACCTATCAGAAAAAATTATAAAATACAGGGAGTCCAATTAATTTTTTTAAATGTTTTTTGAAAAACTCGAAAACTCCAAAAAGCGACGTTCTATTTTTCTTTTTGATTTAAGTATCTTAAAGAGCATCAAAAATTCTACTGGTTTGCCAATATAACTTTTTTCTATCTTTCTTCCAAATAAAATTTCAATACATATTTTTGAATTTAAAATTTCTTCGTTAAATTTAACTTTACGAGAAAAAAACAAACGACAATTTTTGTTTAGAAATGAAAAACCTATCAGAAAAAATTATAAAATACAGGGAGTCCAATTAATTTTTTTAAATGTTTTTTGAAAAACTGGAAAACTCCAAAAAGCGACGTTCTATTTTTCTTTTTAATTTAAGTATCTTAAAGAGCATCAAAAATTCTACTGGTTTGCCAATATAACTTTTTTCTATCTTTCTTCCAAATAAAATTTCAATACATATTTTTGAATTTAAAATTTCTTCGTTAAATTTAATTTTACGAGAAAAAAACAAACGACAATTTTTGTTTAGAAATGAAAAACCTATCAGAAAAAATTATAAAATACAGGGAGTCCAATTAATTTTTTTAAATGTTTTTTGAAAAACTGGAAAACTCCAAAAAGCGACGTTCTATTTTTCTTTTTAATTTAAGTATCTTAAAGAGCATCAAAAATTCTACTGGTTTGCCAATATAACTTTTTTCTATCTTTCTTCCAAATAAAATTTCAATACATATTTTTGAATTTAAAATTTCTTCGTTATTTTTAACTTTACGAGAAAAAACAAACGACAATTTTTGTTTAGAAATGAAAAACCTATCAGAAAAAATTATAAAATACAGGGAGTCCAATTAATTTTTTTAAATGTTTTTTGAAAAACTCGAAAACTCCAAAAAGCGACGTTCTATTTTTCTTTTTGATTTAAGTATCTTAAAGAGCATCAAAAATTCTACTGGTTTGCCAATATAACTTTTTTCTATCTTTAATAATAAAAAAGTTACCAATGGTGGATCCTTCACTATAGCCAACGTACACAACAGGAAAAAGCAAAACGAAGAAATTTTAAAAAAAATAGCCTAAAATTAAACGAAAAAATAGACTGGTGTACTGTGGACTAATCTACTGACTTACCTAAAACTAAAACCTGTAAATTAGTACAGTCAAACAAAGGATTTTCGTCCATGTGCTGTAAAAGACGACCAGGAGTGCAGATTACAATGTTGCATTGATCCATTCTTTTTGTCTCAAACTTCAGATCTTTTCCACCTGTCAAAAAAATACTAGATTGATACCTATACCTTGATAGACCATATAAACAAGCCTTTTAAATTTACTAACGGAAAAGTCATTCAAGATGAACGTGGCCGATATAACTTTGGAGTAGGGATGTTCAGCAGCATGTAGCAATCGCAATGACCGAGAAGAAGGTACACAGCAGTGTTGTGCAAAGAATAATCATTAAATTTCTTACACGCAAAAACGTGAAACCTGCTGAAATTCGGTGCAAATAAATTAACGACGGCCATGAGCGTGTCGACAACGTGAGTCACAAACGTCGTCCGCGTACCATCATTTCTGCAGGCAAAGTTTGAGCGACCGTTTTCTGGGACTGGAGAGTTTTGTTGGTCGATTTTTTGCACGAGCGAATAACAATAAACGCGGCTTGCCTCTGCAACTTACTCGACCAGGTAAAGCTTGATTATCGCCAAAACAGGAGAGCACACCCTTTCCAAGATGTGTTGCTTCTGCATGACAACGCTAGACCTGATACGGCAACTTTAACACAGGCCAAAATCAATGAAATGCACTGGACTGTGCTGGAATACCCTCCATACAGTCCAGATTTGTCACCTTGCAATTTTCATATGTTTGTCCCACTTAAAGATTCACAGAGGCGAGCAATTTCAGACCAATGAAGAGGTGGAGCATTCGTGCGCAACTGGTTAGATACCCGCCCAGCTTCCTTTTATGAAAACTGGATTAAGAAACTGTCAAGCCGCTGGGAAAAGTGTATTAACACAGAAGGGGGATGTGTAGAAAAGTAGAAAAAATGTCAGTTTTGTGACATGTTTCTAAATAACTAGTTTATAAACAAAGGCTTGTTTATATTTGATCCATCCTCATATTTGTACACTCAAGGCCAACACAAAAATAGAGGCCACCACCCTGAAAAAATCAGCTGTTCTCCCGGGGCTGAATTTTACATTGGGTCTTATGGGAGGTCAGAGGTTTTTTTATGATATTTTCAAAATGGCACTACCGATTTCCGCAAAATTTCAGTGAAATATTCTTAGACACCATCCCGATATTCCACCAAAGGTTCGTAAGGAAGCAACATGATTAAAAGGTTAAAATCTTCAAGATTTAGCATTCCTTATTTTGAATTCAAATTACCCGCCATGTACCACATGCCAACTGTTATATTTGACATGTATTTGAATTTGTCATATGTGATTGTCACATTCGCTTCTGCTTTAAACTTAATTTTTGTGTGAGCTAATGAAGCGGCTATGAAAAATTGGGGCTTACTATACATTTTAAAAAAATTGTTCTGCCAGAATAAAGTAAAAACAATCTCAAAAACGGCTTTATTAAAAATAAAATCAAATATCCATGAACCGTCATTCCAACTTCAATATTTGAAAGACAATCAGCTGTGTCGTAACGTGACCATCAAAAAAAAATCAGCCCCGGATGTGACGTCAACAAAGTGGAGGATCGTGGCCCGTCCATTTTGATAGCCCTGGTACACTATGAAAAAAATTCTGACAGTAGAGGGCGTTCCAAATTTGATGTTTTTGGGAGGTGTTAGATATTTCCGAGGGGTGAACAGCTCTCACAATCGGTGTAAACATTTCTCACAATCTGTTCACAATCCTTCACAATCTTTACACAATCCCTCCCAATCACCCACAATCTGTCACAATCTCTCACAATCCTTCACAATCTCTCACAATCCTTCACAATCTTACCAAAATCCTTCACAATCTTACCACAATCCTTCACAATCCCTCACAATCTCTCACAATCTTTACACATTCCCTCACAATCTTAGCAAAAGAATGTGGAAAAGATTGTGGATTTTCGCAATCGGCGTACACATTTTGGGGTTCCCTCACAATCTTAGCAAAAGATGGTGGATTTTCGCAATCGGCGCACACATTTTGGGATCAGCTTGTCACCCCTCGGTTATTAAGCAGCAGGTCCGGGAACGGTAAATGAAGAGGGCGGCAAAGGAAACTATAGACATGATGACTTTTTTTTTTTTTTGGTCACAAGAATTTTTGATGGGACGGTGCCCACCCCGCCCCTTCAGGCGCGCTACGCCGCTGCACAGTCCTCCACCATCTGTCACATTCTCTCACAATCTCTCACAATCTTTCACAATCTTACCACAATCCTTCACAATCTTACCACAATCCTTCACAATCCCTCACAATCTTTCACAATCCCTCACAATCTTTCACAATCTTGCCACAATCTTTCACAATCCCTCCCAATCTTTCACAATCCCTCACAATCTTTCACAATCTTGCCACAATCCCTCACAATCTTTCACAATCCCTCACAATCTTAGCAAAAGATTGTGGATTTTCACAATCGGTGTACACATTTTGGGTTAGCTGTTCACCCCTCGGATATTTCTAGAGGGCTAGAGGGGGTAGAAAAAAAACTGACCCACACTTACAAGCTTTGATTTTGAAGACATGATTATAGGTAAAAACTGCATCTTTATCTAGCAAGCCCTTTTTAAGCTACAACAGTTTTTAAAAAGTGTGCATTATGTTAATAACTTTTTTATTTGTGATTTTTATTTTGATGTAAATTGTTTTTTATAGACTTAGTTATAAAGACTCCAACTGTTAAATTAAATTTAATATGCCAGTTTTTGTTTTTGAGATATTACATAAAATTCCTTTATGAAATGACTTTTTTATTTCTTTATTTTCATTGGATTGGAATACCCTCCCTAAATGCAGACTTTTCAAAAACCCCCTGTAGTTTTAAAACGGATTGTTACATCAAAATTAATAATCTCTTAAATGAAAAACTAAATTTGGAACAAAACAATCTTATTTTATGCTTACCTATAATTAGGCCAGCTGAAAAATCTTGGTGGTGTCCCACTTTCCTCAGAGTTTCAAAGATTTGATAAGCCAACTCTCTTGTAGGGGTGATCACCAATGCACCCACTCCATCTAACCTAAAAATACATAGAATACTGTTCAGCAGCACATCAATTTCAAGAAGAAATGAAGCAGAGTCAGATGCCCAGTAATTGACTAGTTTTTCAAAAATATCAGGGTGCCCACAGCATTTCTCAAAAAATACTCTGCCAATATATGGGCCCCTAAGCTCACACTAGGTACTATAGTTATAGTGTACGTGTGAGCTAATATAACTTAAAACTGAAATATATTTTATTCAACTCCAGACTAAATTACCTTTTGTTTGATACCACACAAGCCATGTTTTGACTTAAACCCAAATTTTTGAAATCTTAAAAAAAACAAAAACTCAAATGTATTTTGTTAAACTCCGGACTCAATTACCTTTCGTTTGATATCACACACGCCATATTTTCACTTAAACTCTAATTTTGAAATCTACCCCCACCCTTTTATTTGGTTTCTGTTCAGTGGATTTTGGTCATTTTAAAATGGGACCATCTCGACCCAAGACCCAGCCTAGGTACCAAATTTCGTTAAAATCGGCCAAGCGGTTTTTGAGTTATGCGCGTTGGTCGTTACAGACAGACAGACATACAGACAGACAGACATACAGACAGACAGACGGCGCAACAAAAAAATTTCAAAATCATCTGAAACGCAAAGATATATAAAAATTTTTGAAATCAGAGCAACTTTTTTTTTCTCGAAAAAATTAGGATTACCATAGCTCACACTACTATAGTATAGTATATGTGTGAGCTAAAAATCTTTTTCTGACTATCTCTGACCAACTTATGGAAATAACCCTGACCATTATTCAAACAAAACATAAAAAAAGGAAGAAAAAATCATCCTCCTTCAACCCCTTGCAGCTGACCTGACCTGACCTTTTTTTATGCATACTTTATTATATTTTTGTTTATATTTTGGAGAATAATACAAACATATAAAATAACACTATAGTTACATTACATCATGCATATGTATATTATTTATGTGAACATTACTAATATTGTGTTTCAAGTTCAAGTTCATTTATTTCA
Source organism: Aspidapion aeneum (assembly GCA_963576565.1). Lineage (NCBI taxonomy): Eukaryota > Metazoa > Arthropoda > Insecta > Coleoptera > Brentidae > Aspidapion > Aspidapion aeneum. The sequence goes on from OY755047.1 coordinate 7,962,819, forward strand.
AATGCTTAAATAATTTACAATACATTTGACTATCATCCCTAAGTCCCAAGTGACTTGTCGGGATGCTAGTTTTTGTCAAAAATCTTAATTCTAACATAGGTAACAATAAAAATATTATCACAGTCGAAAATCACAAGTAATAGTAGTTATAGAGAATTAATAGTAACAGAGAAATAGAAGATATAATCCCTACAAAGTGACAACAACCAGAGTGTTTTGCGGTTAACCGAGTCTGAACCGTGCCAGAATCCAATCCACTGTTCTCTGACAAACATACATGCTCACACACACATACATACCATATCATACATAGTTTTTATTTTTACAAAATATTTAGTTTATCTATAATGTCAAAAGAGCAATTTTTTATCCAGTTTGTAATTTGATTATTAAATGTTTTTTTGTTACTCATTGATTTTATTTCATTAGGTATCATGTTAAAGAGATGAGGCCCAACAAATGCAATGTGTTGCTGACAAGACCTGTAATCAACTCTGGATACAACCAAGTTTTGATTTGTTATAGACCTTGTTGTAATATTATGATTTATCCTTGTTTTGTACTTATCATTGCTATACATGTACTTTGCAATATTTTTTATGTATAGTTCTTTTATTGTTAATACATTACTTTCTATAAATAAGTTTGCTGTAGGGTATCTTTTTGGTCTTTTAAACATGTTATCAACAACTTAACGTTTTCATTTAAAAAATAGGAAAAGAGACTTTCATTTTAAAGCATATCAACAAAAATGAAACCTACATTTTGTTCATTCAACTGTTAGTTAATATTTTTAATCTGTACACTGCAAGATTAAAAGCCTTGCTTCAGGTTTTTAAGCATTTTCTTCTATTTTTCAATTTAAAAGTTTTCTTTTTCTCTCTCATATTTCATATTTTTTTTAAATATCATGCTTTAGCCATAGTTAATATATGCACAATTTGTTAACTATATTTTATTTTATTTGTGAAACATTAAAAAGCTGAAATGATCAAAGAATGGTCAGGTATTCCTACAAAAAAAAATAAGTTTTTAGACAAAATAAAATACTCTGCCAATATATGGGCCCCTAAGCTCACACTAGGTACTATAGTTATAGTTTATGTGTGAGCTAATATAAATAAAAACTGAAATATATTTTATTCAACTCCAGACTAAATTACCTTTTGTTTGATACCACACAAGCCATGTTTTGACTTAAACTCAAATTTTTTAAATCTACCCCCACCCTTAAAAAAAACAAAAACTATAATGTATTTTGTTAAACTCCTGACTCAATTACCTTTCGTTTGATATCACACACACCATATTTTCACTTAAACTCTAATTTTTGAAATATACCCCCACCCTTTTTTTAAAATAAATTAAAATGTATTTTGTTTAACTCCAGACTCAATTACCTTTCGTTTGATATCACACACGCCATACTTGCACATAAACTCTAATTTTTTTAATCTACCCCCACCCTTTTATTCGGTTTGTGTTCGGTGGATTTTCTTCATTTTTAAATGGGACCATCTCGACCCAAGACCCAGCCTAGGTACCAAATTTCATTAAAATCGGCCAAGCGGTTTTTGAGTTATGCACGTTGGTCGTTACAAACATACAGACAGACAGACAGACAGACAGACGGTGCAACAAAAAAGTTTCAAAATCATCTGAAATGCAAAGATATATAAAAAATTTTGAAATCGGATCACCAAAGCTCACACTACTATAGTATAGTATATATGTGTGAGCTAAAACATACAAATTAAAGATTCTAAAGTTGGCAACAGTATATTTTTCACAACTTAGGTCTTTTATTTGCTCTTTATTTGTATGCTATAATAGTTCAAAACTGATGATATCCCCTCAAATACTCTCATTGGGGAAATATCTCTGACATTCCAAACTTTTGAGTAATATCCCTGACTCTCCCAGACCACTTTTTCTTTCCCTGACTTTCCAAGTTTATCCACAATGTGGACACCTTGTCTGTGCTGATAAATACCTTGTCCACTGTTTGCAATACAAAACTTCCAAAACAGGCACCAAAAATGCCAAAGTTTTTCCTGAACCGGTCTGGGCAGCACCCAGTATGTCTTTTCCTTGTAGAGCTAAAGCAATGCTCGCTTTTTGGATGTCAGTCAATTTAAAATACTTTGAATCTCGAAGGCCTTTAATGGTTTTTTGGCTGATTGGAAGTTCAGTGAATTTTGTAATTTTGCTTGTGTCTATCTGAAAAACATTTTGGGAAAATTAGGTATTTTCTGTCAAGCAGGATAGTGTGTAGGTTTAGTGACTCTATAGCACCAACCAACTTAATCTATAAATCACCCTTAATTCACAAAAACTCACAGTTTCATATTGGGCCTGTAATTTCTGGATGACCACCTTTTCTGGATCCCCTGTCTTTTTCTTGTTTGAGAACACCTTCACTTTTGCCTTCTTCTTTTTATTGGATTTAGGTTCCATTGTTTAATGAAGAAACACGGAGAAAATTGGGGAAAAACAAGAAAAGGTAAAAATGTGCTGAAAAAATTGTAAATACAAAAAGTGGGGTTAGGAAGGTTTGAGTAGACGGTGTTGCCAACGCCTAAAATATATATTTTTTTTATTTAATTTTTTGAGGGTTTTTAATTATTTTTAAATTAGCCTTTAATTCAATTTATTCAGGCTTTTTGAATATTTTATTTTGAGACAATTTGGGTTATCCAAAATAGATGAAAAACCTAGTTAAAAAACTCAAAATAAAACCAGAGGATCTGACGACAGCGCAATCAACAGCTGATTGTCAAAACTGACAGGGGTTTGTTTACGAATTTTTTGTTCAATTTTGAAAAAAAACATCAAATAAAAAAAGGAAAAAAACAGTGCAAAATTGTGAAATGAGCACACCAAATTAAGGAAGTTTCAAGACACCTTTTCCAATGTACAATGCCCAAGGACACAGTCCTCATGTGGCTGGAAATAATGGAAAGAAACACTTCTAATTCAGGGTAAGAATACATTTTTGAAAAATCTAGTTTTTCTTTAATTGTGGGTGTTTATTTTCTGTACATTTTTTTTTCTAGTTTAGGGAAATTTCTCACACAGACTATTATGTATAAATTTAACTCCATAACCATCTCAAAAAGCAAAGTATTAATTACATATTTTTGTCATTTACAGATTTTTAAACCCTTATTCACTACCCCCCTAGCACCACCTCCAACTACAGCTTCCTCCAACACAACAGAATCTCAAAAACCCACCTATTCAAGCACATTTAGTTTGTATAATCGCCAAAATTCCAGCATTAATGTACAAAATTTGAATGAAAATAGTAGTTATTTGAATTATCAACATAATTCTGGGAATAATTTACAAAATACATCACAAAATCCAAATTCCAATCACACAATCATATACTCCCCCTTGAACAAGCCCATCTTACACCCCATATAGTATCAATTACTCACCTCAAGCTCTTCCTTATACTGGTGTATCTTAATTACCCTCCATCTTCTCTACCCACCCAAACTCCTCCAGTGCCGTTTTCTCCTAATGTTCCTCCTCCAACTCTCCAGTTCAATGGAAATCCAGGAGCATAAGTCATCCCTGGACAACATGGAACACTGCCAGGATCATTCATGATAATCCCTCAATGGCAGAAATCACCAAGTAATGGGTATTTGAGAAATACAAATGGCTAGAGTCCAAATTCAAGGAAGAGACCCATGGTGGGACTTGATGGGCAGAGAGAGCAAACAAAACAGGAGAAAAAAAAAACTTTGTCCCAGGTAATAGCAAGCAAGATTCTTGAAAACTTTATTAGTGGCCTTATTAGATATATATATATTTTATTTATATCACACTTAATATATTTTTTTATTATTATTTCTTTACTTTCTAAGATTTTTTACCTTCCTAGCCCACACAGCAATGGCTAGAGAAGGTATTGGTTTTGATGAATTTTTTTTTTTTTTGAGATATTGCCAAAAATTTTTTATTTGGATCCCGGTGCTATAGGCTATATTTTTTTTAACAGGAATTAACATGGCGGTCTTCAGATGCCATTTTGTCACATGATGTAGGCTTTAAGGCATACAAATTAACTAAATTTCAGGCGATTTTATTGAAATTCCTTTGATTACCCATTGCAAATGTCCTCTAAATAGCTGTAGTTATTTTGTAGTCGTCCCTGCTCCCACCCATCTCCCCTCCTGTCATTCCCCTCACCCTATTCAAAAACCATATTTGCATACACTTTCAGATTTTTTTCCAACACCATTTTACTAGTCCCCTCCCCCTCTCCTCCCCGCCATCCTTATTAGAGTAGAGTATTTCTTTATTTGCATAAAATTTTCAAACATATTTGAGCAAACAGAGTAAAAAAATTAGCAAAAACAGCATAATGATCCTAATGACTAATAAACAAGAATGTCCTTAAAAAAAACAAAAAAAAAACAATACCTATTACAAAGCAAAATTTGACCTACTTATTAATAATAGTTATATAACATAACTTTCACAAATATAAAGCGATTTTAAAAGTTCTTTCTGCACATGCTTGAAGACTTTTTTCCAACATCATTTTACTAGTTTCCCCCTTTCTCTCCCTCTCTTCTCCTCACCCTCCTTATTAGTAATAGTTGTAGCTATACCTTTCACAAATTTAGAGCAATTTCAAAAATTCTTTTGGCACACACTTTAAGATTTTTTTTGGCACCAATTTTACAAGTTCCCTCTTCCATTTCTCCTCCCTCACCTTCACTCAATGGAAGGTAACGCTGTTCACGTCCGTAGAAAATCTACATGTACTTTTTGGGTAAAGTTAAATGCATTGTAAATGCATAGTGCTTTTTATAACGCTGAATAAGAATTAATAAAAGTTGGAAATAAAAAAAAACTGCTAAATTTACTTGTACAGTCGGGGACTTTTTAAATTGCCGCCCTGGAAAATATAAAAAAATCCTATTTGAAATTCGGAAAAGTAGTTTGAACCAAAACAAAAAAATTGTGAACCTTTCCTCTGTCTGTATACATACATATTTAAATATATTTTTTTTTATTTCTTTAAATGATTAATTTTGACAGAAAAAAGTACAACGGTAATTTAAAAAGTCCCCGACTCTACCTACTAGTCGCAGTTGAGTACAAAATTACCCAATAACCTGATTCATGAAAATACAAAACTGTATAATTTCGTAAGTGCGCTTTGGGCATCAAAACTAAAAGTTGAAGCATGTAGTACATTATAGGTATACCTATCAATTTTGTATTCAACTGCGGCTATAGTAGTTACAAGTAAATTAAGCAGTTGGGTGTTTTTTTTATATAATTTTATTTTTTATTAAGTGATGAACAAGAGGCTAAATTTTCGTACATAGCTTTATTTCGCTAAGACGCCTAACTTTTCCCTCTGCTAAAATTCTTGAAAGTTATTCTTAACAGAGTGCGAAGGCGCAGAATTCTTTCGAGCTTCGGTCTGACTACACCAAGCATGCGATTTTGAGAAAAATGTTGCCATTTACTTTCAAACACATTAATAACAGTTTCACAGATATTAATAAAAATAGAGACTCCCTGTATTTCAAACATTAAGACATTTAGGACATGGGGTGTTCATATGAACTTTTATCTCCTTCATTATTAATATAACACCCTATATTTATTATTTTTCCAGGACTTATCATTACCCCGTTCGCCGAAAATTGAGATCAAATCAGAACCGGACTCAGTTTATGACAACATTCAGAAGAGGAGGTTCACCAACCCATATTAGAACCCAAAACTGAAAGGGTAGAGGTTCCTAGAGGCTTAGAGAACCAAGAAATTCAGTTTATAAACCAGATAACACCTGTGGCAACTTTAAGAAATTCACCAGATCATTATAAGAATCTAAATGAGTCCATAAAGGTTCACAGACATTCATTCAAACCAAAAACAGAACTGGACGAAGTTTTGAAGGAGTCAAATGAGACACGAAAACTTTATAGCCCTATAATAGAACCAAAATTTGAGAGAAGAGATGCTCCCAGAAACTCAGAAGCTTCTAGAAAGTTAATAGAACATTTGCAAGAAGTTAGAAACTCTAAAAAACTTTTTGGAAACTCATATGAGTTAGAGGAATAACATAGACCTATGGTGGAACCAAAAATTGAGAGAATAGAGATTTCCAATAGCTCAGATGGGTCTAGAAGGTTAACGGAACCTTCTCAAGAAATTAGAAACTTTAAACAACATTTTGGAAACCCATATGAGTCAGTGGAACAACATAGACCTATGGTGGAACCGAAAATGAAGAGAACAGAGATTTCCACTAGCTCAGAAGGTTCTAGAAAGTTAACAGAACACTTACAAGAAACTAGAAACTCAAAACAAATTTTTGGAACCCCATATGAGTCAGAGGAACAACATAGACCTATGGTGGAACCAAACATTGAGAGAACAGAGATTGCCAAAACCTCAGAAAGGTTAAGAATTTAACGGAACCTTCACAAGAAATTAGAAACTCTAAACAACTTTTTGGAAACCCATATGAGTCAGTGGAACAACATAGACCTATGGTGGAACCGAAAATTGAGAGAATAGAGATTTCCATTAGCTCAGCAGGTTCTAGAAGGTTAGCCAAACATTTGCAAGAAGTAAGAAGCTCAAAACAAATTTTTGGCAACCCATATGAGTCAGAGGAACAACATAGACCCAGGTTGGAGCCAAAACTTGAGAGAACAGAGATACCTAAAACCTCAGAAGCGTCTAAAGGTTAACAAAGTTCGCAAGAAATTAGAAACTCTAAACAAATTTTTGGGAACCCATATGAGTGAGTGGGACAACATAGACCTATCTTGGAGTCAAAACTTAAGAGAAAACAGATTGACAAAACCTCAGAAGAGTCTAGAAGGTTAACAGAACCTTCCCCCCAAGAAATTAGAAACTCTAAGGGTCCATCTCACCGACTTTTTTTTCGTTACTTAGCTTAAAGCGTTTCTTAATATAATCATAATATGACGTAATAAGGAACACTTAAGGCTAAGTAACAAAAAAAAGAGTCGGTGCGATGGGCTATAAACAACTTTTTGGAAACCCAAATGAGTTAGTGGAACAACATAGACCTATGGTGGAACCGCGAATTGAGAGAACAGAGATTCCCAATAGCTCAGAAGGTTCTAGAAGGTTAACAGAAAATTTGCAAAAAGTTAGAAACTGAAAACAAATTTTTGGAGACTCATATGAATCAGTGGAACAACATAAACCTATCTTGGAACCAAAACTTAAGAGAAACAGAGATTACCAAAACCTCAGAAGGGTCTAGAAGGTTAACAGAACCTTCGCAAGAAATTATAAACTCTAAACAAATTTTTGGGAACCCATATGAGTCAGCAAAATAACATAGATTATGTTGAAAACCTGAGAAAACAGAGATTCTCAAACCCTCAGGTTCTAGAAGGTTAGTGAACTTTCACAAGAAATTATAAACTCTAAACAAATTTTTGGGAACCTATATGAGTCAGTGACTGCAACATAGACCTATGGTGGAACCGAGAATTGAGAGAACAGAGATTCCCAATAGCTCAGAAAGTTCTAGAAGGTTAACAGAACATTTGCAAGAAGTTAGAAACTTAAAACAAATTTTTGGAAACCCATATGAGTCAGAGGAATAACATAGACCTATGTTGGACCCAAAACTCGAGAGAACAGATATTTCCAAGACCTTAGAAGGTTCTAGAAGGTTAACAGAACCCTCGCAAGAACTTAGAAGCTACAAAGAAAGGTTTAAAAATTCATATGAATCAATAGAATAGCACAGGCTTATATTGAAACCAAAAATTGCGAAAACGGAGATTCCGAAGACCTCAGAAGGTTGTAAAAGGTTAACAGATCTTTTAAAAGAAGTTTAAAAATCCAAAGAAAGGTTTTGAAGAATCTTATGAGTCAGTGGAACAGCACATGCCCATGTTGGAACCCAAAATCAAAAAGCAAGATGTTCCTAGTAATTTATTATCTCAAATAAAAACCTCTTGGAAGCCAAAAGAACATTCAGACCTTGACAAGAAATTCGCGGACCCAAATGATCCTCTGAGGGAACTTAAAAAAGAGACAGATGACTTTGGTTCTGAAATTGTAAGAAAGGAATCAATAGTAAACCAAGAACAAGGGTTGGAAGTAGACCAAACACATAGACATAAGTTAAAAACTGAATTATAACATACTTTACAAAAACCACCTGTAATTTTAACAAGTAGGTATGTAATACAATTATCCTATAAACACAAGCTTTCAACCTATTAAAATAAAAACAGAATTTTACCAAGAATTGGCAGCTGATAATAATAATGTAATCAGAGATACAGATGAACATTTAAATAGTATTAAAAGAATAACAGATATTATAGAGAATAATGATGCAGAATTAGAAATAAATAAACAAAAGGTGGATGAAGAGGAGAGTAAGACTCAAGAAAATGAAGATGAGGAATCATATTCCGTTGAAGGGGATGATTTAAGTTACTTTTTAGTAATATTAAAACGGGAAAATAATTTTTTACCTAAATTTTCACAATCACAAAGTTCCAACGTATGATATAAAACTTGACTGATATTCTATGAGTAATGTTGGTAGAGGAACTGGAATAAGTTATAAACTATTGATAATTATATTTTTTATGTTTTGTATTGTTCCGATACGTAAAATTAAATGAAAATGTACAAATTAATGACAGTTTTTTTAAAGATAAACCATTTCGTGTATTTATCGTACGTTTTTGGATCATTCTGTATATCCAATGTTTTTTAAATGACAACAAACAGATGTTAATATTGTATAAAAGGATATTTCAAAGGCGCCAAAGGCAAGAAGAAGTTTCCTACTAAGATCAAAATTTGGTCCTTCGAGCTACAAAATTTAGTCCTTCGAGCCGGATAAATTTCAATACTGTCACCAAACTAGACTGGACGCTTATTCTTGACGGCTCGTGAGGTGAGCTGAGCGAAAGTTTTACTTTCACGGGTGAACTTGGAATACTTTCACCACGTTTTTGCACGGGGGACATCAAAAATAAACGTCCTGAATTGTTAGAATTACAAACGGACATAATCAAACAGAGATAGGATGCAATAAATATATATTTTTCACTCTTACTCATAAGTTTACAACTCCTTTTTCTGTTATGACAAATTCACAGCGTTTTTCGGGCAAATCAGGAGCAAAATCGACACGGAATTCCCTGATTCGACTCTGGTAGTTTTTCCTTTCCAATAGGAACCTGTAGGTGACTTGGTTTGACCACCCCAAGCCCAAACATGGTTGCCAGGTCCTAATTTCTAAATTATCTGCCACCTTAAAGGAAAAAAATACAAAATGTTTCTAAATTTTATGCACAAAATAATTTTTTTACTTATTTAAGGACTTAAACTAGCTACATAAACATCCGTCCGCGAACCCTTCGTTACCTATATACTCATTCAGTTTTTGAGATATTTGGCTTATACTTGAAACATAAATTAAGTTATAGGAGAGGGAAATTTTGGGCATTTTTACCTGGTTTGTTATGATTACTGCACATCCATACTCATCTTGGATTCGATTGAGATTTGTCGTAAATTTTAGTATGTTTAAACTTCTTTTTATATAGTCGGTCTGGTCTTCTTCGCCTCGAAAAAGACTTGTTATTGAGTCAATTATTATTAGGCCTATTTTCTAAAAAAATTCGTGGACAATTTCAGTATACAGGTTTTCCAGATAAAATTAACTAATTTCTACTATTTTATGTCGTTTTTCTACGTTGTCCGACGCCTATTCTCCACCTCCTTCGATCCTAAAAATCATCTTCTGTTAGATTTTTGAAGTGTAAACTTCTTTAGGCGCGTTTAGCAGTTTTTGTGGGTAGTGAATTGAACTGAGCCGTCAGGCTCGGCTATGTAACGCTCATTCAGGTGAAATCGGCTCGAGTCGACTAACTGTGAGAAACATTTAGCGAGTGATATGATGATGCAGATGAAGGCCAGTACACAGAAAAGTTCGGTTCGGTCCGCTTTGCAGAATATGTTATGGGCCAGTATTATTAATTTCGCCTTGTTGAAGTTTACACTTCTGCCGTGTGGTCTTAAGCACACACAATAATTTTTTTTTGACGCATTGATTTTTCGATTGACTGTTGCCATTCCAGTTTATTGGTTGCCATTCGCTCAATTCGTATAACTCAACAAAAGTAAGCACATCGCATGGCTTATAGAACTCTTCTTTTGGAGAAAAATATTCAAGAGTGTCAATCATTGGCAAAGTACCTATCAGTCACTGGGTATTTATATATATATATATATATATATATATATATATATATATATATATATATATATATATATAAATATTTATCGGTTTCACAACGTTCTACGTCTTCCGATACCCAATCTCCACTCGTTTCTGTTTGCCCATAATTCATCATCTAGGCCTCTTATTCTTATTTCAATGTCTATTCCTTCTCTCCAGCTTCTCCTTGGCCGTCCTCGTTTTCTTCGGCCAGTTGGTTTCCATTCTAGTATTTGTTTAGGTAGTCTTTCATCATTCATTCTTTGTACATGTCCGTACCACACTAGTTGTTTTGTTCTTATATCATCCACTAAAGTACGTACTGTCATAATTTCTCTTATTCTTTGATTTGTAACTCTTTCTCTTTTTGATTTCCCTGCTGCTCTTCTCCAATAGTCCATCTCCGTAGCGAAAAGCATTTTTTCTGTTCTATCCTTGATTGGCCATACTTCTGAGCCGTATGTAATAATACTTTTTACAATGGTGTTATATATAAGCTTTTTGTTATGTTTTGATATACTTTGGTCCCAAATTATTCCATTTAATAAAGTTATTGCTTTTCTTCCTTGTACGTTTCGATCTTTTATAGCTTTGTCTAGTGTTCCGTCAGCTATAATTTTTAGACCTAAGTATTTATACTCATCACAGGACTGAATTCGCTGCCCGGTATTTAAGATTAGATCCTGTTTCATTCCACCGATACACATATACTCTGTCTTATTGAGATTAACCTCTAGTCCCTAGGGTATTTTACCTTACACTAATTATAGAGATGTATAAAAATGATTTTTTTACCTTAGTTTTTAGTAGAACTGGCAACTCTTTTTCCAAGCATTTTTCCAACCCTGGATAATCAGTGACATGTTTCAGAAAAATGTGGTTTTCAAAAGTGAAATTTTCAAAACTTTTGTGTTTTTTTCTGTAGATTTCTGCCAATTGGTTAAGTCTCTTTGAAGGAAAGGGCCCTTCTGTAGCAATGTAAACTACTTCTAAAATTATAAGGTAGCAATTAGATTTTCAAATACCAATTGCAAATAATTAAACCTTTTTGGTGGCTTAATGTAAAGAGCGTGTGCATACAGAGCAAGAGGTTTCGAGTTCGAGTCCCAGCCGAAGACAAAAAACTTTTTTATTTTTCATTTTTTTAATTTCACTTATTGTTGTTTGTAGCAAATTAGATCTTGGAAAATAGATATCTTGAAAACGACTAAAACTTCAATGCAAAATTAGGATAATCTGTGGTACATTACAGAGACAGCCACAATTACATAAAATTTTGCCAGATTTACACAAGTTTTTGTACCTTTTTGTAGAAGCTGCACTTCCAAACCAAGTTGCAGACAAATTTGACTTTTGCCTGCCCCACTGGGGGCCGAAATCTCGCAGATTCCGTTAGATGGGAAGCCCCCTTCTAGTAAAGAGTCTATAGTGCTGCATCCTGTGCTAATGAAAATCTCTTTTTGGGAATAGGTGGATGCCTTACAAATTTTCCCTCTATAAAATTTAACAAAAACTGTTTTTCATACTTTCTATCAACAAAACAATATTGAAAAAAATCCACAAGCAAACATAATGTTTGCCGTCGAAACGTTCGCGAATGTAGACTAGTTGAGATCATTTTTAAACCTCATCCAGAACAAATATTGGTTTTTTTCACCTCCATATTTGATTAAATTTATGTATAATACCTCAAAATTTCTTCAGAAGCAGCTAGCTGTGCCTTTTTTATTATATCCATCGATAGATTTGTAATTTCTTCCAGATTTTTAACATTTAACATGACTAAAGCTTCAAGAGTTAAAAAATAACCTTCTAAAATAAAATAAAAACGAAAATAATATTTTAAACTTAAAGCCAACCTAAATTATAGATTCCATACCTTTTTTGAGCTTTTCCAAAGCTGCAGTTCCCAAGATATCTATAATTTTATCCATACTTCCAGCTATAAAGGTCAATAACCTCTAGTTGAGGTTAGATTTTAGCAGTATTCGGCGGGAAACAGATGTTGATTGAATTTGGCGTTGATTGAATTCTTGCATTCAATCAACGCCTAGGGATTTTTCCTATTTAATGGTTTCAACGGCACGACCTTGGCTAAACATGAAACTAGAAACTTTTTATTTGGCTTACCAGATAGAAAAAAAACATGCTGGCCAATCCCGATACTGTGTCAAACAATATACAAAGATGTTTTTTTTATAAATTTTGTTTAGTTTTTAAGATATTTTCATTTTAAAACTTTTGATGTGCACACCATTTCATTAAATAAAAAAGCCGCTATATGAGAATCCGTCTGCCCTTGAAACAAATTAAGGTTAGGTTTTCACTCAAAATCAGCTGTTTTGTGTTTAGTCCACGTACAAAAATAAACACTCAAGATAAAAAAATGATTTTTTAGTTAAAATCTTAATAATTATTAATTAAAATTAGACTAGATTAATTAAACCAAACATGGGGCTGTTGATTAAAACCATAAGTTTAATTATATTGTTCAAACTAAGCCAGCAAAATGATATAAAAGGCTTTGATGATACCATTGCCTTTAATATTGAATGGCCTGGAAAGTTGCCTGAAGATTTTGATTATTCTAATAGTGAGACTATAGAGGTATGTAAGGCATGATTTATAGAAGCATTGGCTTTGACAAGGCTTAAGATTATTTTATAATTTAAGATCAATTTACGTCTAGCTATGTTATCTATGCTATTGCACTTTTTATTTTATATAGCTGACTTCCTCAATGAATGAAAAATACAAATGCATAATTCCCAACTTGATAGAAAAGGAGACATCTTTAGAAGAGCCCTACACAGGTCCTGGGCCGCTAGAACTACTTTCTCCCTTGTTTTCGTCTAAAACTTGTTCATTTAGACTTGAATCATACTGGGACTATGAAGTATGTCATGGGAGATTTATAAGACAGTACCATGAAGAAAGGGAAGGCAAAATTGTAAAAGTACAGGAGTATTTTTTGGGAAAATGGGATGAAAAACATTTGGAAAGGTGGGTTTTTTTGAAAATCTGTTTTTTGTATCATTCCATATCAGTTCAATTTTCTAAGGTAATAAACACATTGCTAAAATTAGTTTTTGAGATATTGGAGTTGGTTTCAGGTCAATGGAACACTCAAAAGAGAACAGAGATGATCTCAAAGACAGCGAGAAGGTACCAACAAAAAAAATAGAAAATGTCAACATGCCTTATTTTGAAATAACGATGGACAATGGAACTGCCTGTGATTTGAACAACTATAAACCTAGGATGACGAAAGTGTTGTATTTTTGTCACACCCAAGGGAAGCATGAGGTAAAAACTTCTTTACTGCCACACACCTTAAACAAAAATGGTTTAGTTCTGTATGTGTTCACTAAAAACCAAGTATCCTGAACTATGAAACTTTTACATCTCTGAACCCGAGGGGTGAATAGCTCTCACAATTGGTGTACACATTTCTCACAATCTTTACACAATCCCTCCCAATCTGTCACAATCTTACCACAATCCCTCACAATCTTTACACAATCCATCCCAATCACTCACAATCTTGCACAATCCTTCACCCCACAAGCCTTCACAATCTTTACACAGTCTGTCCCAATCACTCACAATCTTACCATAACCCCTCACAATCTTAGCACAGTCCTTCACAATCCCTCAAGGAAACTATAGACATGATGACCTTTTGTTTTTTTTTTTTGGTCACAAGAATTTTTGATGGGCTGTCACCCCCCGCCCCTTCAGGCACGCTACACCGCTGCACAGTCCTCCACAATCCCTCACAATCTTTTACAATCTTACCACAATCCCTCACAATCTTTACACAATCTTAGTAAAAGATTGTGGATTTTCACAATCAGTGTACAGGGTGTCCCAAATTGGGCACTTTTGGGGGGTTTAAGGTACTTCTAGGGAAGACAGAGAAAAAGTGACCACGCGTTGCGAGGCTCAAATTTCAAGAGAAGACTTATAGTGAAAACCGCATTTTGAAATATCGTCTCGTCTTTGAGCTATGGGGGCTTTTTGAAAAGTCTGCATTTTGGAGGGGGGTCTATAACTTCGTTATTAATGGAAATTTTGATTTAGAGTAAATTGCAATCTTATAGACTTTATCACGAGGAATTCACCCGCTAAATTAAATTTTAACTGTCACTTTTAGTTTTTGAGATATGACATAAAGTTGCATTTTTTCTTATGGAATGGCCTATATTTTAATTAATTTTCGAATTCGTCATTGAATTCTTTTCAAAATGATGTATCATATGTCATAGTTTGATTAAGCAGTTTAGGAGATTCAGCTTTTTCACTTATTTCTAGTGCGCTATGATTTCCTGCTGAGGAAGGTCAAGGCACTCCAGTATTTTTATTATTTTACACAGTCAAAAATATAGTAAGCCTGGTTTGGAAAAATTATAATTCAGCTGACGGCCCTCAAAGCCTAGTTATAAAAAGTAAAAAAATGATACATATTTCAAAATAAAATTAAACCGCTTTTGTGCAAAATAATTTCATATAAAAGCGTAATGTCAAATTGTTTAAACAATTGAAAACAATGACAAAACGCCAAGGCGCAAAACCAGCTTGATTTGCATAGTATAAGACAACAAAACTATAGGAGCATTAAAGTAGGATTTGACCGCAAGGCTTTCACGTCAATGGCGCATGACGTCATTCAACGCACACTAGACAAAAATAAAAAACTTTAATTATCTCCGAAACCGCTCAATCAAACTATGACATATGATACATCATTTTGAAAAGAAATCAATGACGAATTCGAAAATTAATTAAAATATAGGCCATTCCATAAGAAAAAATGCAACTTTATGTCATATCTCAAAAACTCAAAAGTGACAGTTAAAATTTAATTTAACGGGTGAATTCCTCGTTATAAAGTCTAGAAAAATTGCAATTTACTCTAAATCAAAATTTCCATTAATAACGAAGTTATAGACCCCCTTCCAAAATGCAGACTTTTCAAAAAGCCCCCGTAGCTCAAAGACGAGACGATATTTCAAAATGTGGTTTTCACTATAAGTCTTCTCTTGAAATTTGAGCCTCGCAATGCGTGGTCAGTTTTTCTCTGTCTCCCTTAGAAGTACCTTAAACCCCCTAAAAGTGCCCAATTTGGGACACCCTGTACACATTTTGGGTTAGCTGTTCACCCCTCGTCTGAACCTATACAGTGAAACCTTTCTTTGCGGACACCTCTATTAAGCGGACACTCCCTATAGGCGGACAAATTTGTTGAAACCAAACTTTTCCCAATTTCTTTACATGTAAAGTTCACTCCTATAACTGGACACTCTAATAACCAGACGCGGACAATTTTTTTTTGGTTAAACAATTCTGAAACTTCCCTTAACCGGACGCGAACCTCTGACAACGGGACGAAGCTTTGCACGACATGGGCATAAATATTATGTAGTATGTTGGCAACAATGCACTCTGCAGCCGGGGAATTACCTCTTTCCGTTTTAATGCGGAGTCAATACTTCTGTCGTATTTGCAAGATATTTTATTCGGCGGGACTGCTGTGTTTTATTTTTATTGTTGGGTAGTAATAGATCTCTTTGAAATGGAGCCTAGTAAAAAACTTCTTAGTTTACGTGAAATTAACGTTTCAGAGAAGGAACTCTATATGCACAAAAGATCGATGAAAAATTTAATTCGGAAAAACTTGAGCAGCGGATATTGTTAATAAATATATATTAAAATTTCGCAGTTCTCTCTTATAAGCGGACACCTCCAATAAGCGGACAAAATCGACGAAACCGCGAGTGTCCGCTTATAGGTTTCACTGTATCCTACTACTTCTTACCCAAACTATTTCACTCTTTTTAGGTATATTCTGTCAAAGAGACATCAACTTGTGTTTATGAACTAATCATTTTAACCCCCCTACTTTGTAACCACCCTAAGTACAAACCCATTGACACTGGGGAACTGAAAATCAACTGTATTCCGGTAGATGGAGCCCTAGATAAGCCCTACAATTTGTTGAAGTTGAGGCATGAGAGTGCACAGTTAAGAAGGAATTTTGATTTAGAAGGTATAAATATAGGGTATCCAAAATGTTTTTGATGAGTTTTAGGTGTTTTTAAAATTTAATTTTGCTTTATTAGGTTTCTTTAGTAAATAATTCGCATGTAAAAACTAAATTTTATCTGTCACTGAGATATTTAGAGTTTACAAACAGAAACTTTAAAAAAAGCAATTTAAAATAAAATGAAGTTTTCGTAAATAAAAAAGTTACAGACCTCCTTCTCTATCTCATACCTTAGTATCTTAAACCATAAAAAAACTAGCTGTTATAGTTTTCCTGTGCTTAAACTACCAAAAGTGTCCAATTTGGATCACCCTGTACATTAAAAAAGCAAAGGAAAATTAGCATATTCTTTGAGTCTCAATAAAATCTCAAAGAATAATATAGCTGGAAAAAAAATCGCGCTTTGAAAGTGTATATCTAATTTTAAATAAATATCTATGGTTTTATGATCTAAATCCATAGGCAAATTAGTACAAACCATAGATAAAAACAAAGTGACATAGATTACTATTTCTTCTAAACAGAAACTAAACATACCTAACCCCTAAAAGTGTTCAATTTTGGGTACCCTGTACAGGGTGTCACAAATTTTTTGTGGGGTTTCAGGTATAAAATATTAAAAAAACAACAATTTTATTTAAGCATTTTACAAACAAGCAGCTGCTTGGTGTAGTTTTTAGTTTATTTGTTTATAGATAAAGTCTATTCGCCCTTCTTTTACATGCGCAGAGTGCTTGGATTAGCACCAGTTTCAGACTCATCATGGCCCTTTAGAGCAACCTCAAAAATACCACAGAATTTTAAACAGTCTATTAACTTGCTATTAAGTATATGTTTATTTTTTGCCACATTTTCGTTATGTTCGGTAATGTTTTGCCTATAGGCACTATTCAATTGGCACCTAATATCAGTCTTGCCTAGCATAGAAAATTTATGTGGGTATTTAAATTAAGTAGCACTTACTTTGTGTCTTTAACTTTTCACTAAAGTGCTCTTGATATATCACAGATTCCTTTTGCCCCGACGCAAGATCACTTTGTGGATTGTTCATAATAAAACAAATAAAGCAAAAAAAAAGCATTTCGTTTTTTACAACCGCACAACCAGTTTTCAGCATCATATAATTTTTTTTACTTGCACTAAAATTTTGGTTAATTTTTGGGATTTTTAGGTCCGGTTTATGTGGCCGTAAAGATTTTATTTGTAATCCAAGTTCATATGTCAACATATTTAAATTTGCACAATTAATTATGTAATCGACGGTATTTATTTTTATAAACAAACAAAAACAAACAAGCGACCGGCAATGTTTTTTACTACTGACATACCCCAAATCAAAACAAAGTCATACGTCTTCACTGAGGATAGAACCAGCAACGTGTAGAAGGGCAACGGACGTTTTCGCACGATGAAGATGGCCGACTTCAACTAAGATAAAGCACTGCCCCGTTGCCCTCCCTGTAGTAGTCGACACTGTATAAGAATCGTCATTTTTAGGACTGAAAGTGGAACTGATCAATTTTGACAAAGACACAACACCAGCTACAAAAATGATAGACAAGGACACAGCTAGTAGCTCTAGCAATCGAGTAATGGACCCTTCTCCTGTGGAGAATTTTTTGAAAGGCAAACATTGTCTTTATGGCGGTACTGGCTGGTGGAAATTTGAGTTCTGTTATGGAAAACATATTGAACAGTACCATTTGGAGAAAGATGGTTCCAGAACTTCAATAAATTTGGGTAAGAAACGAATAATTGTTCACAGTACACCGGTCTATTTTTGAACTATTATTATTATTATTATTATATTATTATTATTATTTAGAAAAGGATGGTTCCAGAACTTCGATAAATTTGGGTAAGAAACGAATAATTGTCCACAGTACACCGGTCTATTTTTGAAGTGATGAAAACAGGCTTATTTTTTGTAAAAGTATTATTTGGTTTAAAAATTCCGCTCATTGCCGCTCGCGTGTCTGATGGCGGGTAAAAACGCTAATCAGCGTTGATCTGGCCTGAAAAACAGAAGAGCTGTCGTAGAGGTCACAGATTACTTGTCTCTTTTATTTGCAATCGATCTTTTCATCGATCGATATGTATAGCAGTTTATTTTCGCCTGCTCTTGTTCGAGTTTCTCTCGTATCTCGGTAGATGGCGCGTCTTGCGAGAGTTTTCTCACTATTTACATAGGACTAGAGACAAAACCGTCTAATTAACTTCACAAGGGTGTCACATTGACCAAGCAGTGTTCTGAGGTGTCCCATAAGGACGAAACAGTTAACTGTCAACACTTATTAGGTGTGTATTAGATCTTGGACCCCCGTGACGTTAAGCTTTCAAGCTACCCACGGAAAAATATAAGAGAAACAAAAACTACTTTTTACCCGATTAGCCACGAAATGTGTTTGATTTTTAAATTCACGGGTACTAAATTTCACGGTTATTAAAAATATTAACAAACGTGAAACTTGTTTGATTTTTAAATTCACGTGTACGAAATTTCACGTTTGTTAGTATTATTTGGCTTAAAAATTCCGTTGATTGACGCTCACTGTCTTGATGACGGGTAAAAATGCAAAATGCGTTGATCCGGCCTGAAAAGACAAAGAGCTGTCGTAGGTCACGGACTATAGTTGTTTTCTTTTATTTGCATTCGATCTTTTCATTGATCGATATTGTATAGCAGTGTTTTTCCCTGCTTTTGGTTTTTTGTTTCTTTCGTATCTCGGTAGATGGTGCCTCTTGCTATAGTTCGTTCACTAATTACATTTAATTAGAGACAAAACCGTCTGATTAACTTCGCAAGATTTGTCACTTGACCAGCAGTGTTCTGAGGAGTCCCATAAGGACGAAACGGTTAACTGTCAACACTTATTAGGTGTCCATTAGATCTTGGACCCCCGTGAGGTTAAGCTTTCAAGCTACCCCGCGGAAAAATATAAGGGAAACAAAAAAACTCCTTTTTGCCCGATTAGCCATGAAAACTTGTTTGATTTTTAAATTCACGGGTACGAAATTTCACGTTTGTTAGTATTATTTGGCTTAAAAATTCCGTTGATTGACGCTCACTGTCTTGATGACGGGTAAAAATGCAAAATGCGTTGATCCGGCCTGAAAAGACAAAGAGCTGTCGTAGGTCACGGACTATAGTTGTTTTCTTTTATTTGCATTCGATCTTTTCATTGATCGATATTGTATAGCAGTGTTTTTCCCTGCTTTTGGTTTTTTGTTTCTCTCGTATCTCGGTAGATGGTGCCTCTTGCTATAGTTCGTTCACTAATTACATTTAATTAGAGACAAAACCGTCTGATTAACTTCGCAAGATTTGTCACTTGACCAGCAGTGTTCTGAGGAGTCCCATAAGGACGAAACGGTTAACTGTCAACACTTATTAGGTGTCCATTAAATCTTGGACCCCCGTGAGGTTAAGCTTTCAAGCTACCCCGCGGAAAAATATAAGGGAAACAAAAAAACTCCTTTTTGCCCGATTAGCCATGAAACTTGTTTGATTATTAAAAATTCATTCATTCCGCTTTACACCCTGTATTTTTAGGTAAATTTAACAAACAAAAACACCTAGAATGGATCAAAAACCACACGCATAAAAGACCCAAGCCAGTAGATCAGAGAACGCAGTTATCCCATTTTTATTCAGAGGGGGATGTCTGTGATAAAACCGGAAAATTGAGGCAAACCGAGGTAAGTATAGTTCAAATTATACGCATTTGTAATGACGTCATTTTTGTTTATCTTTGTTTGGTATATTATAAACAGCGGTGACAATAAACTTTTAAAAAAAAGTAGTGTCGATGAATAATTCATTTTTTAAATAAGTAGGTAATTGGTTATGTGAAGTATCCGTCACTGTCAATCAAAAACATGAGTTTGTCAACGGAAATTATTTAAAAAAGTTGTAAAATGCCGATAAACAAATATAATAGGTATAATGAACAATCGCAGCTGATAATTTTAAATATAATTGTTGCTTTTTTTTTCAACTGGAAAGGGAACAAGTCCGAAATGTAATCGCACTTCAATTTGAGAATGTGATACAGCGAGCCGCAACAAAATTGAGCCCAACCACGATAGTAAATATTCTAACCAAATATCGATTGGCAAAAATATCTACGCCATACGTTTTTTTCTCACCTGGTGACGTCATTACAAATGCGTATAATTTAGACTATATATTATTCCTCTGTTTTTTTTTATTCTGTTCTATCTATCTATAAAAATGGTTTCGCAAATGCTTAGGTTTTAAAGTTGTAAATTGCCGATAAACAAATATAATAGGTATAATGAACAATCGCAGCTGATAATTTTAAATATATTGTGGCTTTTTTTCAACTGGAAAGGGAACAAGTCCGAAATGTAATCGCACTTCAATTTGAGAATGTGATACAGCGAGCCGCAGATGCAACAAAATTGAGCCCAACCACGATAGTAAATATTCTAACCAAATATCGATTGGCAAAAATATCTACGCCATACGTTTTTTTCTCACCTGGTGACGTCATTACAAATGCGTTAATTTACACTATATATTATTCCTCTGTTTTTTTTTCTATTCTATCTATTTATTTAGCCTTCTTCGATCCATGTGTTAATGTCAAAGTCAAGATGACAGTTAGATAATTATAAAATTATAAGCCCTAAAAGTTATGCTCAAAACATTTTTACGAAAAACTGCTAGTTTTCGTATTATTTAGGTATTCTGCTACTTATAGGACACCGTATATACAAGGTGTTAGTAAGGTATGTCGCCAATCTTCAGAGGATGATTTTTGAGTGATTTTAAGAAAAAACTTCAAATAAAAATGGTTTCGCAAATGCTTAGGTTTTGACACCTTTGTTTCAATTTTTTGTTTGTTTTTTCTTCTCTAGCTCGTGCATTATTGAGATGTTTGGCTCAAATTTAGAACGTCTATTGAGCTATAAGGCATCATTAAGCATGCCAAATATCAGGCAAAAACTACAGGGTGATATTTTTTCAAGGGTTGTGCCCTTTTTTTCGCCCACCACTTTTTTGCGGTAAGCCAATGACAGATTCAAAAATATAAAATGGATTCTTTGTTTTGATCAGAAAATGTTTGATCTCTCGCAATTTTTTTTATCTCCAACTACTTTTGAAATTTTTTTTTTTTTTTTTATAAAAAAAACACCTGCTAAATTTTTTTGTAACTACTAGTCGCAGCTGAGTGCTTCAACTTTTAGTTTTGATGCCCAAAGCGCACTTACGAAATTCAGGTTATTGGGTAATTTTGTACCCAACTGTGACTATTAGTTACAAGTAAATTTATCAATTGGCTGTTTTTTATATAAATTTTTTTTGTTTATTTTCAACTTTTAGGTTTAACTTTCATTTAGCCTTATAAAAAGCACTACGCATTTACAATTCATTTACTTTACCCAAAAAGTACGTGTTAATTTTCTACGGACGCGAACAGTGTTACCTTCCATTGAGTGAAGGTAGGGGAGGAGAGAGGGAGGAGGGAACTACTAAAATGGTGTCGAAAAAAATCTTAAAGCGTGTGCAGAAAGAAGTTTTGAAATCGCTCTATATTTGTGAAAGGTATAGCTACAACTATTACTAATAAGGAGGGAGGGGGAAGAAAGGGAGGGGAAAACTAGTAAAATGATGTTGGAAAAAAGTCTTCAAGCGTGTGCAGAAATAACTTTTGAAATCGCTTTATATTTGTGAAAGTTATACGCAGCCCACGAGAAAGGCCGGCCCGGGCGCGGAAATATCACGTGACCGTAGGAGTCCCACAAAAAAACGCCGCACGGCCCGCTGTCATTATAAAACATGTGTGTGTTCAGTTTTGGTATGTTTGTTTACGTCGATTTTTTTTTTAATTCGGGCACGAATTTTATCAAAGTTATTAAAATAACGCAGCCCACGAAAAAGACTGTAGTGGGCTGCGTTAAAATAATTATTGGCTAATGAGTAAATTATAAAGAAAATACCTATAAGATAAACAATGCCGCGAACGTGTAATTAGTGTTGTTCTTTGTCGGTCCAACTATAAAACTGAAACCTAATATGTTGCAAACGGGAAAGAAGTGGTAAAAGATAATATCTTGGATAAGATTGATCAAGTAATAGACATCCTTAGTGACATTTTCGATAGTGAGAGTGAAAAATGTGTTCAGTTGTCATTTCTTATTGAACAATTAGGTCTCTTGAAAAGGTAACCTGAGAATCGAAAATATGGTGGATACACTTTAATGTTGGCTTCATCTTTGTTTATCCAGTTATCCAGTGCACACGTCAATTTACAATTCTAAGGTAATATGTCTTCCGCACCCTCGCAATATTAAAAAACTGATTTGTAAAATATTGTTAACAGATAGTAATCTCTCTGGTAGTGTGAAATATTTAAAAAGTAAGATACAGCTTTTAAAAGAACATGAGTTGATAACTTACACTTTATTGAAATAGATATTAAACTTTGTGCTGGGTAATTTTTCAAAAAATTATTGACGACCACTACATTCAGTTCATTGAATGGGAAAACCATCTCACTTATTCACAAAATCACTTGTTTCTTTTTAATAAATTATTGTGAAATGTTTTATATTGAAAATTTTTCTTCAGATAACTCTAGCGAGTGTTTTTGTGGAAAAAAACTATTGTCAAAGCTTGAAAAAATTAGTTTAAGGGCATGTAAAGTTTTTTTAAATAATTTTATTAAAAAGCGCAATGATTTAGTGTCTGCTAATAAATCTTTGAATAAGAACTCAAAGATGATGACAGTCAAAGAAAAATTAAAAAACTAAAAGATTAGGTTTGATATGTCCAATTTTGAAAGACTTGTATAGATTTGAAGTTACTAAAGATATTATGTACCTAATATATGTACCTGAAGATATTAGAGTGCAAATTTTGTATAATTTTTTATTTTATAGATTCAGTTCTTTTATCAATAATAAACACATATATCAGCAAAATATTTTTTTCAATTTTTGCCTATAAAAGAACAAAAATTTTTCGTTAATTTATTTAAATTGTGTAAAAACATATAATATATTAAGCAATACAATAAGAATCCTGGGACTCCTAAGATCACGTGACCGCCGACTTGCTTATAACGCGCCATGGCCGGTCTTTATCGTTGGCTGCGAAGTTATAGGTATAACTATTACTAATAAGGATGGCGGGGAGGAGAGAGGGAGAGGCGGAGGCGAGGGACTAGTAAAATGTTGTTGGAAATAAAATCTGAAAGTGTATGCAGAAAATTTTTTTGAAATATCTCTATATATGATAAAATTATGAGAATATGGTTTTTGAATAGGGTGGAGGGAATGACAGAAGGGGACATGAGTGGGAGCAGGGAGGACTGCAAAGTAACTACAGAAAATTAGAGGACATTTGCAATGGGTAATCAAAAAAATTTCAATAAAATCGCCTGAAATTTAGATAATTGGTATGCCTTAAAGCCTACATCATGTGACAAAATGGCGTCTCAAGATCTCCATGTTGATTCTTGTTTAAAAAAATATAGCCTATAGCACCTTCGGGATCAGTAGCAATTCAACACCTTTTTTGTCAAAATCGGTTCAGCCGTTTAGCCTCTAGCGTGACACAAACATACATATTTACATACATACATACAACAATCGAAAAATATTACCCTTCCTTTCGCCGTGCTGCAGTTGGGTAAAAAAGGGACACTCTGTACATTCATTTAATTTTTAGGTTAAACTGAAATGCCTCAAAAATCCTACGAACCCGAGCAGCGTGAGTTTGTACCTCTTGGAACCGAAATTCTGTGAGTATATTCTTGGTGTTGAGTCACCGATAATTTGTGACATATTATCAAAGGCTGATGAAGATGGTTTGGTAGAAATAGAAAGTGAAATCGAACAAGAAATGATTATAACTGTCAAATTGTAATATTTATGGTTTACGCAATAAATTTTTTGTTTTCTTTTTTTGTTAAAAAATCTGAGAATTTTTTTATCTTTCCAAAATATTTTGTTCAACATAAGTTTTTTATGTTTTACCTAATCGAATGCTTTTTCAAAATCAATAAAATATAGCATGAATGATCAGGAAATGATTATAAATGTTAAATTGTGATATTTATGGTTTACACAACTTTTTTGTTTTAATTTTTTGCTAAAAAATCTAAGAAATTGTAACAAAACAGGATTTGAATATAAATGGTATTTTTGCCATTTATAAGTTTTTAAATATTTTTAATTAAATATTGTTTTTGACATCAACAAGCATTAATTATATGCAAGATTAAGATTAAGTAAAATTTATGGCAACTCCGGCGACTTGTTTTTTGGCATATTTTCAGGTTCGCTGTATTTCAATAAAAGTTGTATTCGGCTAATATGTCCTTTGAGCCACTAATATCAAAATAATTCATATCTTGTAACTGGAAACAAATTAGCTAAACTATTTTCAACTTTTAAAAAACACACTGTATGATTTTAACTTTATCGATTTTCTGAGTCCACGCATCTTTGAATTGCGGTGGTATTTTGTCTCTTTGTCTTTCTCGCCAATGCGAGAGAGCTTAAGTTTCAGACCACGGCAACCATGAATGTCTGTAGAGCAGAGTGGCTTGTCTTGGACAAGAAAACCGTTAAAGAAAGCGTAGATTTTAGACCAATCAGCTAGCGGCAAGCTAAGAACGCCTAGAAAGCAGGGTACTGAAACTTTCGAAAGTCGGGAGGGAGATCACTCTTTAGTTGCGCTTTACTTGGTTCGTTACGCTTTCGTTCACACTTCTTAAGGGGGGTTTTATTTCAACTGGGGAAATTTATCAATTCTTTTAACTTTGTATAAGCTATTATCTTTATTTTCCATAATTATTTGAGTTTTTTTTTGGAGTTTATTAGTTTTGAAGCTATTAATTATTACTATTTCCAGTGTTTTGAAATAATGCGTTTAACTGTTTTATGGTTTTTTTTAACATCAAAATACAAACCATTCGTTGCCCTAAAATCGGCATTTTTAATTAACAATATATCCCAAACCTAAACAGTAATATATATATTTACAACAAATATATAAAAGGTTTATAAAACCTAAAAGTTTAAGACGTGTAAATATTTGAATACAAAAGCTTAATAGTAGTAAAAAGTTGATATTCAATTAATAAATATTAGAAGTGAAAGTGTGAAGCTACAAGAAGAAAATTGAAAAGGTATGTATGATTTTTCTACATTATTTTTACATTTTTTACAAATAGACAAAACCAACAGACAAGAAACACAGTCACACAAAACTCTGTGACAAGGACATACAGCCAAGTAGCAGCAACAGCTA
Organism: Aspidapion aeneum; assembly: GCA_963576565.1. Lineage (NCBI taxonomy): Eukaryota > Metazoa > Arthropoda > Insecta > Coleoptera > Brentidae > Aspidapion > Aspidapion aeneum. Next base: position 7,988,424 of record OY755047.1, read on the forward strand.
CTATACCTGATATTAATATCAGTAGTCAAAATACTATGGAACAAACACTACAATTAATTTTGGAGAAATTGAACAAACTTGATGAGCGATTAACTAAACTAGAAAGTAGCAATAACGGAGCTACCAATATGCCTCAAAATGGTCAGTAATCTTAGAATCCTAGCTTGGAATGCCAATGGTCTCTTGCAACATCAGCAAGACTTGCAAGTTATTCTAGACATAGAAAAAATTGACGTCTGTCTTGTGTCAGAAACGCATTTCACTAACCAGTCTCACATTAAATTTAAAGGTTATAAAGTGTATCATACAACTCACCCTAGCAATACTGCACATGGGGGAAGTGCTGTAATAATTAAAGAAAATATATCACACTATGAGGAGATGGGATATAAAACCATAGAGATTCAAGCTACATTAGTAAGTGTAAAAACCAAAACATATACATTAGTCATAAGTGCTGTCTATATACCACCAAGGCACTTACTAAAGAAAAATCAATATCTTAATTTTCTCAGAAAATTAGGAAACCGTTTTATAATTGGAGGTGACTTTAATGCAAAAAATACCTACTGGGGATCTAGACTGACGAACTCTAAAGGAAAAGAACTTTTGCAAGCTATTAGTGAATATCAATGTGAGCCGATATCAACTGGTAAGCCCACATACTATCCAACAGATCCAGGAAAAATTCCAGATCTAATTGATTTTTTTATAGTAAAAAATATATCTTTAAGTTTTGTAGATATAGAAGAAAGTTTTGATTTACACTCAGATCATTCACCTATTATTCTAACTCTTAGTAAAAACATAATAAAGAAAGAAGCAAATATCTCACTAGTTAATAAACTGACTGACTGGATTAGTTTTAAACAAAGTCTGTCAGAAAAAATAAACCTATCAGTACCATTGCAAACGCCAGAACAAATCGATAAAGAAGTTGATTATTTTGTTACAAATATTCAACAAGCAGCTTGGGAAAACAGTCCAAAACCAAAGAGAATTTTTAAGGGAAAAAACTATTCAAAGGAAATTAGAGACCTTATATTGGAAAAAAGGAAACTAAGAAGAAAGTGGCAACAAAGCCGTGATCCTCGGGACAAAACAAATCTCAACAACATGACGCAGCGCATTAGGCGAGAAATTCTAGTAATAAAAAATGAATCTATTAACCATTTTCTTAATGAGCTTACAGATGATAAAAATACCGACTATTCCCTTTGGAAAGCAACCAAAGATTTTAAAAGACCAATTATCCAAATTCCACCCATACGAAAATCTAACAACCAGTGGGCAAGGAGTAACGAAGAAAAAGCAGATATTTTTGCAAATCATTTAGAAAAAACATTTCAGCCCCACGAAGCACCAGATGAACACTTTCATTTAAATGAACCCCATCAAATCGAGGACCATATTAAGCTTACATCACCAAAAGAAATATTAACAGAAATCAAAAATATTAATTCGAAAAAAGCCCCAGGGTATGATCTTATTAACGGGGTAGTCATAAAACAACTCCCCAGAAAAGCTATCGTAAAACTATGCAACCTAATTAATGCGTCTTTTAGGCTTAGGTACGTACCTAAACTGTGGAAAGTTGCAGAAGTTATCATGATTCCAAAACCGGGAAAACCACTCCATGACGTGTCATCTTACAGGCCAATATCTTTGCTGCCAATTATATCCAAGCTCTATGAAAAATTATTGCTTAAAAGAATAAAACCCATCATAGAAAGACAAGAAATTATTCCATCTCATCAATTTGGTTTTCGAGACAAGCATTCCACGATAGATCAAGTACACAGAATTACTAATATAATAGAAAAAGCACTAGAAGAGGGAAAAGTTTGTTCTGCAGTTTTTCTAGATGTAGCACAAGCATTTGACAAAGTGTGGCATGAAGGCCTTAATTTTAAACTAAAAAGGTTTCTGCCAAAACAGTATTCGGATATTTTGGAATCATACATATCTGATAGACATTTTAGAGTAAAACAGGAAGACTCATACTCAAATTTAAGAGAAATTCAAGCAGGCGTGCCCCAGGGTAGCGTACTAGGCCCTTATCTATACTTATTATTCACTTGTGATATCCCAAAGCCAGAAAATTGTCACTTAGCAACATTTGCCGATGATACTGGTTTATTGACGGTAGAAAAATCTATTGAAAAATGCATAGAGAAACTTCAGGATGCAGTCACCCAAATTCACAGTTGGACCACAAAGTGGCGAATAAAATTAAATGAAACCAAATCAATTCATGTTGATTTTACAAACAAAAATATAAATCACATACAAATAACAATTAACAACATTCCAGTACCATATTCGAATCAGGCAAAATATCTAGGTATGACACTTGATACCAAATTGCGCTGGAAAGCACATGTTAAGAAAAAAAAAGAAGAACTTGAGATAAGGTATAGAAAAATGAACTGGCTAATTGGAAGGAAGTCCAATTTAACAATTCATAATAAGTTACTGCTTTATAGACAAATACTGAAACCAGTATGGACATATGGTATTCAACTATGGGGTTGTGCTAAAGAGAGTAACATTCTAGTTGTACAGAGATTTCAAAATAAAGTATTAAGAAACATTGTGAATGCACCTTGGTACGTTCGAAATAGTGACCTTCATCGAGATCTAAAAATCGAAACTGTAGCAGAGACTATAAAAAAGTACGCAAAAAGCCATGAAGATAGACTCCATCGGCATGTGAATGTGGAAGCAATTCAGCTTCTAGACAATACTATGCTAGTTCGACGACTAAAAAGAGTGAAGCCGTTTGAGCTAGTAAACTAAGTGAATTACACATAAAACAAAATAATGCTATAAACACAACACAATTGTGAGTTACAGACTAAACAAAGCGGGGAGAACTGTTGAGTGAACCCTAAGTTTAAATCTGACTTTTCTAGTAAATTAAGTTAAAACAAAATTGCTAATTAGTCTTACTGACTAGATTGTAATAAAAAAAAACACAGTGTGTTTGACAAATAAAAAAAAAAAAAAAAAAAAAAATTTTTACATTTGAGAAAAACGTTTATAGCATACTTTTCCTCCAAGAATCGTCAAATTCCCTTTCGAGAACAAATAAGTAATAACATTTAATCTTTTTTTAATTTATGTAAGTTGTAGCCTAAGTTGGTAGCTCACAACATTTAGGCCTTGGCCACTTGAGGTGACAGTACCACTGTCACACTGGCCGCCTGTTACAAAATTTTATATCTTTCCCACATTTTAGTTCAGCATAACTTTTTGATGTTTGACTATATGAAATGCTTGTCAAAATCAATAAAATATACCATGAACGATCAGGAAATTATTGTAACTGTCAAATTGTAATATTTATGATTTACACAATAAACTTTTTGTTTTCTTTTTTTTCTTAAAAAATCTGAGAAATTTTATATCTTTCCCACTTTTTAGTTCAGCATAAGTTTTTGATGTTTGGTATGGTTTACACAAAAAAAATTTTGATTTATTTTTTTGTTGAAAAATTGTGAAATTTTATACCTTTCAATCATTTTAGTTCTGCATAACTTTTTAATGTTTGACTGTATCAAATGCTTGTTTAAAATCAATCAAATATACCATGAATGATCAGGAAATCATTGTAACTGTCAAATTGTAATATTTATGGTTTACACAATAAAATTTTTGTTTTCTTTTTTTCTTAAAAAATCTGAGACATTTTATATCTTTCCCACTTTTTAGTTCAGCATAAGTTTTTGATGTTTGACTATATAAAATGCTCGTCAAAATCAATAAAATATACCATAAACGATCAAGAAATAATTATAACTGTCAAATTGTAATATTTATGGTTTACACAATAAATTTTTAGATTTATTTTTTTGCTAAAAAATTGAGAAATTTTATACCTTTCAATCATTTTAGTTCTGCATAACTTTTTAATGTTTGACTGTATCAAATGCTTGTTTAAAATCAATCAAATATACCAAGAATGATCAAGAAATGATAATAACTGTCAATTTGTAATATTTGTGGTTTACACAAAAAAACATTAATTTTTTTATTTTGTTAACAAACTGGCAAATTTTGCATGTTTGCTTTTTATCAAATGTTGATTAAAATAATCGATAAAATATACTATGAATGATCAGGAAATGATTATAAATGTTAAACTGTGAAATTTATGGTTTACACAACTTTTTTGTTTTAATTTTTTGCTAAAAAATCTAAGAAATTTTATATCTTTCCCACATTTTAGTTCAGCATAACTTTTTGATGTTTGACTATATCAAATGCTTGTCAAAATCAATAAAATATACCATGAACGATCAGGAAATTATTGTAACTGTGAAATTGTAATATTTATGGTTTAGACAATAAAATTTTTGTTTTCTTTTTTTTCTTAAAAAATCTGAGAAATTTTATATCTTTCCCACATTTTAGTTCAGTATAAGTTTTTGATGTATGACTATATCAAATGCTTGTTCCAAATCAATAAAATATACCATAAACGATCAAGAAATAATTATAATTGTCAAATTGTAATATTTATGGTTTACGCAATAAATTTTTTGTTTTATTTTTTTGTTAAAAAATCTGAGAATTTTTTTATTTTCAAAATATTTTGTTCAACAATATGTTTTTGATGTTTTACCTAATCGAATGCTTTTTCAAAATCAATAAAATATAGCATGAATGATCAGGAAATGATTATAAATGTTAAATTGTGAAATTTATGGTTTACACAACTTTTTTGTTTTAATTTTTTGCTAAAAAATCTAAGAAATTTTATATCTTTCCCACATTTTAGTTCAGCATAACTTTTTGATGTTTGACTATATAAAATGCTTGTCAAAATCAATAAAATATACCATGAACGATCAGGAAATTATTGTAACTGTCAAATTGTAATATTTATGGTTTACACAATAAATTTTTTTATTTATTTTTTTGCTAAAAAATTGAGAAATTTTATACCTTTCAATCATTTTAGTTGTGCATAACTTTTTAATGTTTGACTGTATCAAATGCTTATTTAAAATCAATCAAATATACCAAGAATGATCAAGAAATGATAATAACTGTCAATTTGTAATATTTATGGTTTCATAAACGATCAAGAAATAATTATAACTGTCAAATTGTAATATTTATGGTTTACGCAATAAATTTTTTGTTTTCTTTTTTTGTTAAAAAATCTGAGAATTTTTTTACCTTTCCAAAATATTTTGTTCAACATAAGTTCTTGAAGTTTTACCTAATCGAATGCTTTTTCAAAATCAATAAAATATACCATGAATGATCAGGAAATGATTATAAATGTTAAATTGTGATATTTATGGTTTACACAATTTTTTTGTTTTAATTTTTTGCTAAAAAATCTAAGAAATTTTATATCTTTCCCACATTTTAGTTCAGCATAACTTTTTGATGTTTGACTATATAAAATGCTTGTCAAAATCAATAAAATATACCATGAACGATCAGGAAATTATTGTAACTGTCAAATTGTAATATTTATGGTTTACACAATAAAATTTTTGTTTTCTTTTTTTCTTAAAAAATCTGAGAAATTTTATCTTTCCCACTTTTTAGTACAGCATAAGTTTTTGATGTTTGACTATATCAAATGCTTGTTCCAAATCAATAAAATATACCATAAACGATCAAGAAATAATTATAACTGTCAAATTGTAATATTTATGGTTTACACAATAAATATTTTTATTTATTTTTTTGCTAAAAAATTGAGAAATTTTATACCTTTCAATCATTTTAGTTGTGCATAACTTTTTAATGTTTGACTGTATCAAATGCTTATTTAAAATCAATCAAATATACCAAGAATGATCAAGAAATGATAATAACTGTCAATTTGTAATATTTATGGTTTCATAAACGATCAAGAAATAATTATAACTGTCAAATTGTAATATTTATGGTTTACGCAATAAATTTTTTGTTTTCTTTTTTTGTTAAAAAATCTGAGAATTTTTTTACCTTTCCAAAATATTTTGTTCAACATAAGTTCTTGAAGTTTTACCTAATCGAATGCTTTTTCAAAATCAATAAAATATACCATGAATGATCAGGAAATGATTATAAATGTTAAATTGTGATATTTATGGTTTACACAATTTTTTTGTTTTAATTTTTTGCTAAAAAATCTAAGAAATTTTATATCTTTCCCACATTTTAGTTCAGCATAACTTTTTGATGTTTGACTATATAAAATGCTTGTCAAAATCAATAAAATATACCATGAACGATCAGGAAATTATTGTAACTGTCAAATTGTAATATTTATGGTTTACACAATAAAATTTTTGTTTTCTTTTTTTCTTAAAAAATCTGAGAAATTTTATCTTTCCCACTTTTTAGTACAGCATAAGTTTTTGATGTTTGACTATATCAAATGCTTGTTCCAAATCAATAAAATATACCATAAACGATCAAGAAATAATTATAACTGTCAAATTGTAATATTTATGGTTTACACAATAAATTTTTTTATTTATTTTTTTGCTAAAAAATTGAGAAATTTTATACCTTTCAATCATTTTAGTTGTGCATAACTTTTTAATGTTTGACTGTATCAAATGCTTATTTAAAATCAATCAAATATACCAAGAATGATCAAGAAATGATAATAACTGTCAATTTGTAATATTTATGGTTTCATAAACGATCAAGAAATAATTATAACTGTCAAATTGTAATATTTATGGTTTACGCAATAAATTTTTTGTTTTCTTTTTTTGTTAAAAAATCTGAGAATTTTTTTACCTTTCCAAAATATTTTGTTCAACATAAGTTCTTGAAGTTTTACCTAATCGAATGCTTTTTCAAAATCAATAAAATATACCATGAATGATCAGGAAATGATTATAAATGTTAAATTGTGATATTTATGGTTTACACAATTTTTTTGTTTTAATTTTTTGCTAAAAAATCTAAGAAATTTTATATCTTTCCCACATTTTAGTTCAGCATAACTTTTTGATGTTTGACTATATAAAATGCTTGTCAAAATCAATAAAATATACCATGAACGATCAGGAAATTATTGTAACTGTCAAATTGTAATATTTATGGTTTACACAATAAAATTTTTGTTTTCTTTTTTTCTTAAAAAATCTGAGAAATTTTATCTTTCCCACTTTTTAGTACAGCATAAGTTTTTGATGTTTGACTATATCAAATGCTTGTTCCAAATCAATAAAATATACCATAAACGATCAAGAAATAATTATAACTGTCAAATTGTAATATTTATGGTTTACACAATAAATTTTTTGATTTATTTTTTAGCTAAAAAATTGAGAAATTTTATACCTTTCAATCATTTTAGTTCTGCATAACTTTTTGATGTTTGACTGTATCAAATGCTTGTTTAAAATCAATCAAATATACCAAGAATGATCAAGAAATGATAATAACTGTCAATTTGTAATATTTATGGTTTCATAAACGATCAATAAATAATTATAACTGTCAAATTGTAATATTTATGGTTTACGCAATAAATTTTTTGTTTTCTTTTTTTGTTAAAAAATCTGAGAATTTTTTTATCTTCCCAAAATATTTTGTTCAACCTAAGTTTTTGATGTTTTACCTAATCGAATGCTTTTTCAAAATCAATAAAATATACCATGAATGATCAGGAAATGATTATAAATGTTAAATTGTGAAATTTATGGTTTACACAACTTTTTTGTTTTAATTTTTTGCTAAAAAATCTAAGAAATTTTATATCTTTCCCACATTTTAGTTCAGCATAACTTTTTGATGTTTGACTATATAAAATGCTTGTCAAAATCAATAAAATATACCATGAACGATCAGGAAATTATTGTAACTGTCAAATTGTAATATTTATGGTTTACACAATAAAATTTTTGTTTTCTTTTTTTCTTAAAAAATCTGAGAAATTTTATCTTTCCCACTTTTTAGTACAGCATAAGTTTTTGATGTTTGACTATATCAAATGCTTGTTCCAAATCAATAAAATATACCATAAACGATCAAGAAATAATTATAACTGTCAAATTGTAATATTTATGGTTTACACAATAAATTTTTTTATTTATTTTTTAGCTAAAAAATTGAGAAATTTTATACCTTTCAATCATTTTAGTTGTGCATAACTTTTTAATGTTTGACTGTATCAAATGCTTATTTAAAATCAATCAAATATACCAAGAATGATCAAGAAATGATAATAACTGTCAATTTGTAATATTTATGGTTTCATAAACGATCAAGAAATAATTATAACTGTCAAATTGTAATATTTATGGTTTACGCAATAAATTTTTTGTTTTCTTTTTTTGTTAAAAAATCTGAGAATTTTTTTACCTTTCCAAAATATTTTGTTCAACATAAGTTCTTGAAGTTTTACCTAATCGAATGCTTTTTCAAAATCAATAAAATATACCATGAATGATCAGGAAATGATTATAAATGTTAAATTGTGATATTTATGGTTTACACAATTTTTTTGTTTTAATTTTTTGCTAAAAAATCTAAGAAATTTTATATCTTTCCCACATTTTAGTTCAGCATAACTTTTTGATGTTTGACTATATAAAATGCTTGTCAAAATCAATAAAATATACCATGAACGATCAGGAAATTATTGTAACTGTCAAATTGTAATATTTATGGTTTACACAATAAAATTTTTGTTTTCTTTTTTTCTTAAAAAATCTGAGAAATTTTATCTTTCCCACTTTTTAGTACAGCATAAGTTTTTGATGTTTGACTATATCAAATGCTTGTTCCAAATCAATAAAATATACCATAAACGATCAAGAAATAATTATAACTGTCAAATTGTAATATTTATGGTTTACACAATAAATTTTTTTATTTATTTTTTTGCTAAAAAATTGAGAAATTTTATACCTTTCAATCATTTTAGTTGTGCATAACTTTTTAATGTTTGACTGTATCAAATGCTTATTTAAAATCAATCAAATATACCAAGAATGATCAAGAAATGATAATAACTGTCAATTTGTAATATTTATGGTTTCATAAACGATCAAGAAATAATTATAACTGTCAAATTGTAATATTTATGGTTTACGCAATAAATTTTTTGTTTTCTTTTTTTGTTAAAAAATCTGAGAATTTTTTTACCTTTCCAAAATATTTTGTTCAACATAAGTTCTTGAAGTTTTACCTAATCGAATGCTTTTTCAAAATCAATAAAATATACCATGAATGATCAGGAAATGATTATAAATGTTAAATTGTGATATTTATGGTTTACACAATTTTTTTGTTTTAATTTTTTGCTAAAAAATCTAAGAAATTTTATATCTTTCCCACATTTTAGTTCAGCATAACTTTTTGATGTTTGACTATATAAAATGCTTGTCAAAATCAATAAAATATACCATGAACGATCAGGAAATTATTGTAACTGTCAAATTGTAATATTTATGGTTTACACAATAAAATTTTTGTTTTCTTTTTTTCTTAAAAAATCTGAGAAATTTTATCTTTCCCACTTTTTAGTACAGCATAAGTTTTTGATGTTTGACTATATCAAATGCTTGTTCCAAATCAATAAAATATACCATAAACGATCAAGAAATAATTATAACTGTCAAATTGTAATATTTATGGTTTACACAATAAATTTTTTGATTTATTTTTTAGCTAAAAAATTGAGAAATTTTATACCTTTCAATCATTTTAGTTCTGCATAACTTTTTGATGTTTGACTGTATCAAATGCTTGTTTAAAATCAATCAAATATACCAAGAATGATCAAGAAATGATAATAACTGTCAATTTGTAATATTTATGGTTTCATAAACGATCAATAAATAATTATAACTGTCAAATTGTAATATTTATGGTTTACGCAATAAATTTTTTGTTTTCTTTTTTTGTTAAAAAATCTGAGAATTTTTTTATCTTCCCAAAATATTTTGTTCAACCTAAGTTTTTGATGTTTTACCTAATCGAATGCTTTTTCAAAATCAATAAAATATACCATGAATGATCAGGAAATGATTATAAATGTTAAATTGTGAAATTTATGGTTTACACAACTTTTTTGTTTTAATTTTTTGCTAAAAAATCTAAGAAATTTTATATCTTTCCCACATTTTAGTTCAGCATAACTTTTTGATGTTTGACTATATAAAATGCTTGTCAAAATCAATAAAATATACCATGAACGATCAGGAAATTATTGTAACTGTCAAATTGTAATATTTATGGTTTACACAATAAAATTTTTGTTTTCTTTTTTTCTTAAAAAATCTGAGAAATTTTATCTTTCCCACTTTTTAGTACAGCATAAGTTTTTGATGTTTGACTATATCAAATGCTTGTTCCAAATCAATAAAATATACCATAAACGATCAAGAAATAATTATAACTGTCAAATTGTAATATTTATGGTTTACACAATAAATTTTTTTATTTATTTTTTTGCTAAAAAATTGAGAAATTTTATACCTTTCAATCATTTTAGTTGTGCATAACTTTTTAATGTTTGACTGTATCAAATGCTTATTTAAAATCAATCAAATATACCAAGAATGATCAAGAAATGATAATAACTGTCAATTTGTAATATTTATGGTTTCATAAACGATCAAGAAATAATTATAACTGTCAAATTGTAATATTTATGGTTTACGCAATAAATTTTTTGTTTTCTTTTTTTGTTAAAAAATCTGAGAATTTTTTTACCTTTCCAAAATATTTTGTTCAACATAAGTTCTTGAAGTTTTACCTAATCGAATGCTTTTTCAAAATCAATAAAATATACCATGAATGATCAGGAAATGATTATAAATGTTAAATTGTGATATTTATGGTTTACACAATTTTTTTGTTTTAATTTTTTGCTAAAAAATCTAAGAAATTTTATATCTTTCCCACATTTTAGTTCAGCATAACTTTTTGATGTTTGACTATATAAAATGCTTGTCAAAATCAATAAAATATACCATGAACGATCAGGAAATTATTGTAACTGTCAAATTGTAATATTTATGGTTTACACAATAAAATTTTTGTTTTCTTTTTTTCTTAAAAAATCTGAGAAATTTTATCTTTCCCACTTTTTAGTACAGCATAAGTTTTTGATGTTTGACTATATCAAATGCTTGTTCCAAATCAATAAAATATACCATAAACGATCAAGAAATAATTATAACTGTCAAATTGTAATATTTATGGTTTACACAATAAATTTTTTGATTTATTTTTTAGCTAAAAAATTGAGAAATTTTATACCTTTCAATCATTTTAGTTCTGCATAACTTTTTGATGTTTGACTGTATCAAATGCTTGTTTAAAATCAATCAAATATACCAAGAATGATCAAGAAATGATAATAACTGTCAATTTGTAATATTTATGGTTTCATAAACGATCAATAAATAATTATAACTGTCAAATTGTAATATTTATGGTTTACGCAATAAATTTTTTGTTTTCTTTTTTTGTTAAAAAATCTGAGAATTTTTTTATCTTCCCAAAATATTTTGTTCAACCTAAGTTTTTGATGTTTTACCTAATCGAATGCTTTTTCAAAATCAATAAAATATACTATGAATGATCAGGAAATGATTATAAATGTTAAACTGTGAAATTTATGGTTTACACAACTTTTTTGTTTTAATTTTTTGCTAAAAAATCTAAGAAATTTTATATCTTTCCCACATTTTAGTTCAGCATAACTTTTTGATCTTTGACTATATAAAATGCTTGTCAAAATCAATAAAATATACCATGAACGATCAGGAAATTATTGTAACTGTCAAATTGTAATATTTATGGTTTACACAATAAAATTTTTATTTTCTTTTTTTCTTAAAAAATCTGAGAAATTTTATCTTTCCCACTTTTTAGTTCAGCACAAGTTTTTGATGTTTGACTATATCAAATGCTTGTTCCAAATCAATAAAATATACCATAAACGATCAAGAAATAATTATAACTGTCAAATTGTAATATTTATGGTTTACACAATAAATTTTTTGATTAATTTTTTTGCTAAAAAATTGAGAAATTTTATACCTTTCAATGATTTTAGTTCTGCATAACTTTTTGATGTTTAACTGTATCAAATGCTTATTTAAAATCAATCAAATATACCAAGAATGATCAAGAAATGATAATAACTGTCAATTTGTAATATTTATGGTTTCATAAACGATCAAGAAATAATTATAACTGTCAAATTGTAATATTTATGGTTTACGCAATAAATTTTTTGTTTTCTTTTTTTGTTAAAAAATCTGAGAATTTTTTTATCTTTCCAAAATATTTTGTTCAACCTAAGTTTTTGATGTTTTACCTAATCGAATGCTTTTTCAAAATCAATAAAATATACTATGAATGATCAGGGAATGATTAAAAATGTTAAATTGTGATATTTATGGTTAACACAACTTTTTTGTTTTAATTTTTTGCTAAAAAATCTAAGAAATTTTATATCTTTCCCACATTTTAGTTCAGCATAACTTTTTGATGTTTGACTATATAAAATGCTTGTAAAAATCAATAAAATATACCATGAACGATCAGGAAATTATTGTAACTGTCAAATTGTAATATTTATGGTTTACACAATAAAATTTTTGTTTTCTTTTTTTTCTTAAAAAATCTGAGAAATTTTATATCTTTCCCAATTTTTAGTTCAGCATAAGTTTTTGATGTTTGACTATATCAAATGCTTGTTCCAAATCAATAAAATATATCATAAACGATCAAGAAATAATTATAACTGTCAAATTGTAATATGTATGGTTTACACAATAACTTTTTTGATTAATTTTTTTGCTAAAAAATTGAGAAATTTTATATCTTTCATCATTTTAGTTCTGCATAACTTTTTGATGTTTAACTGTATCAAATGCTTGTTTAAAATCAATCCAATATATCAAGAATGATCAAGGAAATGATAATAACTGTCAATTTGTAATATTTATGGTTTCATAAACGATCAAATAATGATAACTGTCAAATTGTAATATTTATGGTTTACGCAATAAATTTTCTGTTTTCTGTTTTTGTTAAAAAATCTGAGAATTTTTTTATCTTTCCAAAATATTTTGTTCAACCTAAGTTTTTGATGTTTTACCTAATCGAATGCTTTTTCAAAATCAATAAAATATACTATGAATGATCAGGGAATGATTAAAAATGTTAAATTGTGATATTTATGGTTAACACAACTTTTTTGTTTTAATTTTTTGCTAAAAAATCTAAGAAATTTTATATCTTTCCCACATTTTAGTTCAGCATAACTTTTTGATGTTTGACTATATAAAATGCTTGTAAAAATCAATAAAATATACCATGAACGATCAGGAAATTATTGTAACTGTCAAATTGTAATATTTATGGTTTACACAATAAAATTTTTGTTTTCTTTTTTTTCTTAAAAAATCTGAGAAATTTTATATCTTTCCCAATTTTTAGTTCAGCATAAGTTTTTGATGTTTGACTATATCAAATGCTTGTTCCAAATCAATAAAATATATCATAAACGATCAAGAAATAATTATAACTGTCAAATTGTAATATGTATGGTTTACACAATAACTTTTTTGATTAATTTTTTTGCTAAAAAATTGAGAAATTTTATATCTTTCATCATTTTAGTTCTGCATAACTTTTTGATGTTTAACTGTATCAAATGCTTGTTTAAAATCAATCCAATATATCAAGAATGATCAAGGAAATGATAATAACTGTCAATTTGTAATATTTATGGTTTCATAAACGATCAAATAATGATAACTGTCAAATTGTAATATTTATGGTTTACGCAATAAATTTTCTGTTTTCTGTTTTTGTTAAAAAATCTGAGAATTTTTTTATCTTTCCAAAATATTTTGTTCAACCTAAGTTTTTGATGTTTTACCTAATCGAATGCTTTTTCAAAATCAATAAAATATACTATGAATGATCAGGGAATGATTAAAAATGTTAAATTGTGATATTTATGGTTAACACAACTTTTTTGTTTTAATTTTTTGCTAAAAAATCTAAGAAATTTTATATCTTTCCCACATTTTAGTTCAGCATAACTTTTTGATGTTTGACTATATAAAATGCTTGTAAAAATCAATAAAATATACCATGAACGATCAGGAAATTATTGTAACTGTCAAATTGTAATATTTATGGTTTACACAATAAAATTTTTGTTTTCTTTTTTTTCTTAAAAAATCTGAGAAATTTTATATCTTTCCCAATTTTTAGTTCAGCATAAGTTTTTGATGTTTGACTATATCAAATGCTTGTTCCAAATCAATAAAATATATCATAAACGATCAAGAAATAATTATAACTGTCAAATTGTAATATGTATGGTTTACACAATAACTTTTTTGATTAATTTTTTTGCTAAAAAATTGAGAAATTTTATATCTTTCATCATTTTAGTTCTGCATAACTTTTTGATGTTTAACTGTATCAAATGCTTGTTTAAAATCAATCCAATATATCAAGAATGATCAAGGAAATGATAATAACTGTCAATTTGTAATATTTATGGTTTCATAAACGATCAAATAATGATAACTGTCAAATTGTAATATTTATGGTTTACGCAATAAATTTTCTGTTTTCTGTTTTTGTTAAAAAATCTGAGAATTTTTTTACCTTTCCAAAATATTTTGTTCAACATAAGTTCTTGAAGTTTTACCTAATCGAATGCTTTTTCAAAATCAATAAAATATACCATGAATGATCAGGAAATGATTATAAATGTTAAATTGTGATATTTATGGTTTACACAATTTTTTTGTTTTAATTTTTTGCTAAAAAATCTAAGAAATTTTATATCTTTCCCACATTTTAGTTCAGCATAACTTTTTGATGTTTGACTATATAAAATGCTTGTCAAAATCAATAAAATATACCATGAACGATTAGGAAATTATTGTAACTGTCAAATTGTAATATTTATGGTTTACATAATAAAATTTTTGTTTTCTTTTTTTCTTAAAAAATCTGAGAAATTTTATCTTTCCCACTTTTTAGTTCAGCACAAGTTTTTGATGTTTGACTATATGAAATGCTTGTTCCAAATCAATAAAATATACCATAAACTATCAATAAATCATTATAACTGTCAAATTGTAATATTTATGGTTTACATAATAAAATTTTTGTTTTCTTTTTTTCTTAAAAAATCTGAGAAATTTTATCTTTCCCACTTTTTAGTTCAGCACAAGTTTTTGATGTTTGACTATATGAAATGCTTGTTCCAAATCAATAAAATATACCATAAACTATCAATAAATCATTATAACTGTCAAATTGTAATATTTATGGTTTACACAATAAATTTTTTGATTTATTTTTTTGCTAAAAAATTGAAAAATTTTATACCTTTCAATCATTTTAGTTCTGCATAACTTTTTGATGTTTGACTGTATCAAATGCTTATTTAAAATCAATCAAATATACCAAGAATGATCAAGAAATGATAATAACTGTCAATTTGTAATATTTGTGGTTTACACAAAAAAACATATTAATTTTTTTATTTTGTTAACAAACTGGCAAATTTTGCATGTTTGCTTTTTATCAAATGTTGATTAAAATAATCGATAAAAAATACTATGAATGATCAGGAAATGATTATAACTGTCAAATTATAATATTTATGGTTTACAAAATAAATATTTTGGTTACTGTTTTTGTTAAAAAATCTGAGAAATTTTATATTTATTTTCGTTCAGCATAACTTTTTGATGTTTGACTTTATCAAATGCTTGTTCAAAATCAATAAAATATACCATAAACGATCAAAAAATAATTTATGGTTTACACAACAAATTTTTTGAATTATTTTTTTCCTAAAAAATTGAGAAATTTTATACCTTTCAAACATTTTAGTTCTGCATAACTTTTTAATGTTTGTTCAAAATCAATCAAATATACCAAGAATGATCAGGAAATGATAATAACTGTCAATTTGTAATATTTATGGTTTACACAAAAAAAAATATTTTTAAATGTTCAATCAGCAATTAAAATCATCGATAAAATATAGCATGCATGATCAGGAAATGATTATAACTGTCAAATTACAATATTTATGGTTTACAAAATAAATATTTTTGGTTACTGTTTTTGTTAAAAAATCTGAAAAATTTTCATTGGGTTGTATAAGGCCCGAAATTTTATATTTATTTTCTGGGTATCACTAGTCCCACTTTCTCTATAGAAATTATAGGACTAAAGTTTTCCATTCGAAGGGGACACTTGCTCCAAAAATTTCATGATAGAAAAAGCCCTTGAAAAAACACCCTGTATTAATTAATACCACTTAACTAGCTTCCCGAAAATGATAAATTATGATTGATTAGACATTATCTAATTTACTTTTTATATATTTGATCTAAAAAATCTTTCTGGATAATCTCAAGCATACAATGTAGAAAAAGTTTGTATTATCAAAGCCGTCAAAATTAAAAAAGAATTTTATTGGTAAAAATATTATTTGACCAAAAATATATATTATTTTTTTTATGTAAAGAATACTTCTCTAAATGTTTCGCACTTGCACAAAAACCACCCTGTATAATAAATACAGTTTATTTGACAAATAAAAGGTAATAATATAATCAAATTTTGTGCAATAAAAAAAAATTGCTGATTTATATGTATTATATTTATTAAGAGATTAAGATACCAAAAAATACCCTAGGCGACAAAATTCAAAGAAATTTAATACATATGTTTTAATAAATTTACAAAAGACTTAGGCTTTTGTTTATATACATTATAACAATGCATTATAACAACAAACCATATTTAAATTTAGAATATTATGACTAACAATAAGAGGCTTAGTGTTTTCAAGTGCAGTTAAATAAAAAAAAATGTCGAAATTCTTAGAGGAATTACCAGATGTGATTCCATCTCTAGAAGATACTACCATTGAAGATAGTGATTTTACTACCACCACCGAAGATAATGATTTTTCTACCACCGAAAATAGTGATATTCCTGATATTTACTTGAGACGGTTTGCTTCGGTAAGAATTTTGTTTGTTTTTTTGTTAAAAACATTGTTTTTTTTAGAAATAAAATTTCGGACTTCCATTGTTTTTATTTATTTTAAAAACAGTAAGTAGTAAGTGTAGTAATAATGAAGAATTAACCACAGAAATTAACAACATTAAAATGGACTTACAACAGAATGGTTATTCCGAGAAATTAATAAACTCAACGATATTTAAAATTAAAAACAAACTAAATGTACCAAATTCCCAAAATATTAATCCGTTAAGTGTTATTAACATTCCATATGTTCAAGGGATTTCAGAAAACATAAGACGAATAGCTAAACACTATAATATAAAAACAGTATTTTCTTCGGGAAATACGATAAGAAGTTTTGTAACTAAAACAAAACCAGACAATCCCTCAAATAATAAGGAATGTATTTTACAAATCCCGTGTGAGTGTGGTAAATCATATGTAGGTGAAACGAAACGCCCTCTTCAGGTTAGAGTAAATGAACATCTAAAAAGTACCCAATTAGGGGATATTGAAAAATCCGGTTTAGCAGATCATGCATGGTCAAATGATCACAGAATTCAGTGGTCAGAAGCTAAAGTTTTATATAAGGAGTCGCATTGGCGAAAACGAAAGTTTATTGAAGCTGCGTTTATAATGCAGAATAAAGAAGTTTTCAGTCAACCAAACACGGACATACCAAACATATGGAAACCACTCCTTAAGGAAAACAGGCGTCTTAGGATTAAAAAGGGGGCGGGCCGTCACACCTGACTGTACACCAAGTAGTATAAGTAGGAGCCTAGAGACTAGATTGTTTAGTTTACACTTGATAACGGTTAGAGATACTTACTAACCGAAACGTCTAAGTGTTTTTAAAATAAATAAAGACAATGGAAGCCCGAAATTTTATTTCTATACAATCATTGTCTACGAGTTTCAAACAAAGGATTGTTTTTTTTATTATGATTTTTTTTAGAAATCTGACTATACGGACTTTAAACTTCAGGCTGTTATTGGATTTGGTACCCTTATTGCAGTCATTGGAATTTTAGTTATAGTTATTTCAGTCTTGATATGGCAGATTATAAAATTAAAACGCACTGTAAACGTGTTGGACCCTATGAGCAAATACAAAAAAATGTAAGTAATCTATTATTATCTAGTCTTATTTTTCTTTTATATTTAACGTTTTTAGTATCTTTTTATCTTTGTCAAAAATATTCTTGAGATCTTTCAGGTTCTTGTAAGTGTAAACGGTTTCTCCAATAGATTTAACATCTTCCATTAGACCAAAATGTGATCGATCCCTACAATCTTTCACTCTAGGTCTTTCTAGTCTATGATCCAATCTGGTTTGAGTTTTCTTCATTGGTACTTCCATTCTTCTTAAGGAGTTTGTTAAAGCGATTATTAAATCTTCCACATCTGACAACTGTCTAAGAATTACTTTTAATTCTTGTTCTAATTTCTGAGTAACCTGTTCAGTGTCGGACACTCTTTTTGCCTAAGCAACTTCAATTTTATCTGATTGAGTCCTCAGATCTCTAGCGGCGTTTCTCAGGATGGCATCAAGAGAAGATCTTAACTGTACAGTTATTTGTCTGGTATCCTCAGCTACTGTTAGGGTGTCTTCGGTAAAATGTTTCCAGTAATATCCTGTGGAATAATTTTCTGGAAGGGAACAACCTTCTAAATTTTAACTGAAGTTTTTAATAGCCTATTTACATTACATTTTTAGTATCCAGATAATGCATTTGCCGAGGGATAATGCTCCCTAATCTTGGGCAACCTATCCTTGTCCACCTCAAGTGTTTTTTTCTTTAACATAATCTCTCTTTCCAACTTATTTCTTATCTCTGTTAAATATTCTTGAGATTTTTTAGCTTCTTGTAACTGAGATTCTAAAATGGTAACGTTTTCTCCAATTGATTTGACTTCTTCCATCAAACCAAAATGTGGAGGATCCCTACAATTTTCCACTCTAGGTCTTTCTAGTCTATGATTCAGTCTGGTTTGAGCTTTCTTTATTGGTACCTTCATTCTTCTTAAGGAGTTTGTTAAAGCGATTATTAAATCTTCCACATCTGACAACTGTCTAAGAATTGCTTTTAATTCTTTTTCTAATTTCTGAGTAACCTGTTCCGTGTGGGACACTATTTTTGCCAGAGCAACTTCAATTTTATCTGATTGAGTCCTCAGATCTCTAGCGGCGTTTCTCAGAATTGCATCAAGAGTACATCTTAACTCTACAGATTTTTGTCTGATATCCTCAGCTATTGTTAGGGTTTCTTCGGTAAAATGTTCCCAGTAATAATGTGAAATAATTTTCTGGAAGGGAAAAACCTTCTAAATTTTAACTGATGTTTTTTATAGCCTATTTACATTACATTTTTAGTATCCAGATAATGCATTTGCCGAGGGATAATGCTCCCTAATCTTGGGCAACCTATCCTTGTCCACCTCAAGTGTTTTTTTCTTTAACATAATCTCTCTTTCCAACTTATTTCTTATCTCTGTTAAATATTCTTCAGATCTTTTAGCTTCTTGTAACTGGGATTCTAAAATTGTAACGTTTTCTCCAAAAGATTTAATCTTTTCCATCAAACCAAAATGTGATGGATCTCTACAATTTTCCACTCCAGGTCTTTCTAGTCTATGATCCAGTCTAGTTTGAGTTTTCTTCATTGGTACTTCCATTCTTCTTAAGGAGTTTGTTAAAGCGATTATTAAATCTTCCACATCTGACAACTGTCTAAGAATTACTTTTAATTCTTGTTCTAATTTCTGAGTAACCTGTTCAGTGTCGGACACTCTTTTTGCCTGAGCAACTTCAATTTTATCTGATTGAGTCCTCAGATCTCTAGCGGCGTTTCTCAGGATTGCATCAAGAGTAGATTTTAACTCTACAGTTATATGTCTGGTATCCTCAGCTACTGTTAGGGTGTCTTCGGTAAAATGTTTTCAGTAATATCCTGTTGAATAATTTTCTGGAAGGGAACAACCTTCTAAATTTTAACTGAAGTTTTTAATAGCCTATTTACATTACATTTTTAGTATCCAGATAATGCATTTGCCGAGGGATAATGCTCCCTAATCTTGGGCAACCTATCCTTGTCCACCTCAAGTGTTTTTTTCTTTAACATAATCTCTCTTTCCAACTTATTTCTTATCTCTGTTAAATATTCTTGAGATTTTTTAGCTTCTTGTAACTGAGATTCTAAAATGGTAACGTTTTCTCCAATTGATTTGACTTCTTCCATCAAACCAAAATGTGGAGGATCCCTACAATTTTCCACTCTAGGTCTTTCTAGTCTATGATTCAGTCTGGTTTGAGCTTTCTTTATTGGTACCTTCATTCTTCTTAAGGAGTTTGTTAAAGCGATTATTAAATCTTCCACATCTGACAACTGTCTAAGAATTGCTTTTAATTCTTTTTCTAATTTCTGAGTAACCTGTTCAGTGTGGGACACTCTTTTTGCCTGAGCAACTTCAATTTTATCTGATTGAGTCCTCAGATCTCTAGAGGCGTTTCTCAGGATTGCATCAAGAGTAGATTTTAACTCTACAGTTATTTGTCTGGTATCCTCAGCTACTGTTAGGGTGTCTTCGGTAAAATGTTTTCAGTAATATCCTGTTGAATAATTTTCTGGAAGGGAACAACCTTCTAAATTTTAACTGAAGTTTTTCATAGCCTATTTACATTACATTTTTAGTATCCAGATAATGCATTTGCCGAGGGATAATGCTCCCTAATCTTGGGTAACCTATCCTTGTCCACCTCAAGTGTTTTTTTCTTTAACATAATCTCTCTTTCCAACTTATTTCTTATCTCTGTTAAATATTCTTGAGATTTTTTAGCTTCTTGTAACTGAGATTCTAAAATGGTAACGTTTTCTCCAATTGATTTGACTTCTTCCATCAAACCAAAATGTGGAGGATCCCTACAATTTTCCACTCTAGGTCTTTCTAGTCTATGATTCAGTCTGGTTTGAGCTTTCTTCATTGGTACCTTCATTCTTCTTAAGGAGTTTATTAAAGCGATTATTAAATCTTCCACATCTGACAACTGTCTAAGAATTGCTTTTAATTCTTGTTCAAATTTCTGAGTAACCTGTTCAGTGTGGGACACTCTTTTTGCCTGAGCAACTTCAATTTTATCTGATTGAGTCCTCAGATCTCTAGAGGCGTTTCTCAGAATTGCATCAAGAGTAAATTTTAACTCTACAGTTATTTGTCTGGTATCTTCAGCTATTGTTAGGGTTTCTTCGGTAAAATGTTTCCAGTAATATCCTGTTGAATAATTTTCTGGAAGGGAACAACCTTCTAAATTTTAACTGACTTATAGCCTATTTACATTACATTTTTAGTATCCAGATAATGCATTTGCCGAGAGATAATGCTCCGTAATCTTGGGCCACCTATTCTTGTCCACCTCAAGTGTTTTTTTCTTTAACATAATCTCTCTTTCCAACTTATTTCTTATCTCTGTTAAATATTCTTTAGATCTTTTAGCTTCTTGTAACTGGGATTCTAAAATTGTAACGTTTTCTCCAATAGATTTAACTTCTTCCATCAAACCAAAATGTGATGGATCTCTACAATTTTCCACTCTAGGTCTTTCTAGTCTATGATCCAGTCTAGTTTGAGCTTTTTTCATTGGTACTTCCATTCTTCTTAAGGAGTTTGTTAAAGCGATTATTAAATCTTCCACATCTGACAACTGTCTAAGAATTGCTTTTAATTCTTGTTCTAATTTCTGAATAACCTGTTCAGTGTGGGACATTCTTTTTGCCTGAGCAACTTCAATTTTATCTGATTGAGTCCTAAGATCTCTAGCGGCGTTTCTCAGGATGGCATCAAGAGTAGATCTTAACTCTACAGTTATTTGTCTGGTATCCTTAGCTACTGTTGGGTGTCTTCAGTAAAATGTTTCCAGTAATATCCTGTGGAATAATTTTCTGGAAAGAAACAACCTTCTAAATTTTAACTGAAGGTTTTCAACATTACATTTTTAGTATCCAGATAATGCATTTGCCGAGGGATAATGCTCCCTAATCTTGGGTAACCTATCCTTGTCCACCTCAAGTGTTTTTTCTTTAACATAATCTCTATTTCCAACTTATTTCTTATCTCTGTTAAATATTCTTGAGATCTTTTAGCTTCTTGTAACGGGGATTCTAAAATTGTAACGTTTTCTCCAATTGATTTGACTTCTTCCATTAGACCAAAATGTGATGGATCCCTACAATTTGCCACTTTAGGTCTTTCTAGTCTATGATCCAGCCTGGTTTGAGCTTTCTTCATTGGTACCTTTATTCTTCTTAAGGAGTTTGTTAAAGCGATTATTAAATCTTCCACATCTGACAACTGTCTAAGAATTGCTTTTAATTCTTGTTCAAATTTCTGAGTAACCTGTTCAGTGTGGGACACTCTTTTTGCCTGAGCAACTTCAATTTTATCTGATTGAGTCCTCAGATCTCTAGAGCCGTTTCTCAGGATTGCATCAAGAGTAGATTTTAACTCTACAGTTATTTGTCTGGTATCCTCAGCTACTGTTAGGGTGTCTTCGGTAAAATGTTTCCTGTAATATGTTGTGGAATAACTTTCTGGAAGGGAACAACCTTCTAAATTTTAACTGACTTATAGCCTATTTACATTACATTTTTAGTATCCAGATAATGCATTTGCCGAGGGATAATGCTCCCTAATCTTGGGTAACCTATCCTTGTCCACCTCAAGTGTTTTTTTCTTTAACATAATCTCTATTTCCAACTTATTTCTTATCTCTGTTAAATATTCTTGAGATATTTTAGCTTCTTGTAACTGGGATTCTAAAATTGTAACGTTTTCTCCAATAGATTTAACTTCTTCCATCAAACCAAAATGTGATGGATCTCTACAATTTTCCACTCTAGGTCTTTCTAGTCTATGATCCAGTCTAGTTTGAGCTTTTTTCATTGGTACTTTCATTCTTCTTAAGGAGTTTATTAAAGCGATTATTAAATCTTCCACATCTGACAACTGTCTAAGAATTACTTTTAATTCTTGTTCTAATTTCTGAGTAACCTGTTCAGTCTGGGATACTCTTTTTGCCAGAGCAACTTCAATTTTATCTGATTGAGTCCTCAGATCTCTAGCAGCGTTTCTCAGAATTGCATCAAGAGTAGATCTTAACTCTACAGATCTTTGTCTGGTATCTTCAGCTACTGTTAGTGTTTCTTTGGTAAAATGTTCCCAGTAATCTGGTGTAGATTGGTTATCAGGAAAAATAACACTTCCTGGTCTCAAAAGCAGCGTTGTAGAGCGTAAATTTAAACCAGAACAGGTCGAATCAATGTCCAAAGCTTGTGATTTATCACTCCAATCATACTCCAATCTTTTTTTGGCTGTACGATCGTCGTTTAGCTGAGTTTCGACTTTTTTAAGAGTTTCAGCGAATATTTCTCGAATTTGAGAACATAATGAAACTTCTTCTATTAATAATTCTTCGACTTCATCTCTAATCAATTCTGTGTCCATTCTGGAGGTTCTTCTAGCTAGACATTCACTTGCGATTGACTCTGGGATTAGAAGAATCGCACTGGCTTGCTTCAGTCTCTGTCGTTGTTGCTCCATCTAGTGTTAAAAGAGATAAAATAGTTAGCTCCTAGTGTTTTGGTCTGAAATATGAAGCATTAAACTAGGAATTAAAAATAAGTGTAAATGTATTAATGATATAGGAAGTATGAAAATGGGAACATATTATAGATGTAGAAAATATAAAAGTGGTTACTGAAAACAAAAAAGAAACATCAAAAGTAGCTAAAGATACTAGATAAAGATCTGAAGAGGTAGGATCTAACCTAAATGCAATTCTGAGAAACGCCGCTATATATCTGAGGACTCAATCACATAAAATTAAAGTTGCTCTGGCAAAAACAGTCTTACACAGAACTTGTTACTCAGAAATTGGATCCAGAATTAAAAGTCGTCATTCGACAGTTGTTAGATGTGGAAGATTTAATAGGCACTTTAACAGACTCCTTATAAAGAATGAAAGTACCAATGAAGAAAACTCAAACCAGAGTGGATCATAAATTAAAATAACCTAGGGTGAAAAATTGTAGGGATCTTTACATTTTGGTTTGATGAAAGAGGTCAAATCTATTAAAGAAAACGTTACAATTTTAGAAACCCAGTTAAAAGAAGCCAATAGATCTCAAGAATATTTCACAGAGATAAGAAATAAGTTGGGGGCGAGAGATTATGTTTAAAGAAATAACAGTTGAGGTGGACAAGGAGAGGTTGCCTAAGCTTAAGGAGCATTATACCTCAGCAAATGCATTATCTGAATATTAAAAAGCTATAAAAAAACTTTAGAAAGTTGTTCCCTTCCAGAAAATTATTCCACAGTATATCACTGGGAACATTTTACCGAATAAACCCTAACAGTAGCTGAGGATACCAGACAAAGATCTGTAGAGTTAAGATCTACTCTTGATGCAATTCTAGGAAACTCTGCAAGAATTTGAAGCAAAAAGAGTGTCCCACACTGAACAGGTTACTAAGAGATTAGAATAGGAACTAAAAGTAATTCTTAGACAGGTGTCAGATGTGACAAACGCTATAAGAAAAATGGAAACACCAATGAAGAAAGCTCAAATCAGACTAGACTAGAAAGAATCTAGAGTGGAAAATTTTTGTTTAATGGAATGGAAGATGTGAAGTGATATCTATTGAAGAAAACGTTACAGTTTTAAAATCCCAATTGAGAGAATAAGCCAAGAGATCTTAGGAATGGAGTGGAACCAATTGGAAAGAGTTGTTGTTACTAAATTTTTGTTTTCTGGCATCCCATTATCCAGGGTGATAAGATGGAATTTGAATATTTATAAAGAGGATCACATAGAGATAATATAAAGCTTGAGCTTCAAGAGAAGACTGTGTCATGTTACTAACCAATTGAATTTCTTCAGTAACTGCTTCAATAGCTCTCTCTAATTCCTGTTTCCATCTTGTGATTTCCATTTTTCTAATATTCAGTCTTTTAGTGTTGTCCTCTTGATTTTTGTCCACATCTAAAAACGAATTACTCTGGTAATATACATGGTGGTCCTAAATTAATGGTACATCCGAAAGTAGGCGATATTTAGGCAGTTTTTTCGGATGTACCGAAATAAACCACTCAAAAAATCGAAGTCTTTAGAAATATATACACAAGGGTACTGAAATAAACCATTTGAAAACTTGAAGTTAGCGTACCTGCCTGCGTCTTTTCCATAGCCTGCCTTGCGTTCCAGTCAACCATCTTGGCATCAAACTGTTCCTGATTGGTCCTGCTGAGGATTTCTCCATTTCTTTGTCGCCATTCTGCAGGACTATATCTCGTTATGGAGTACTGATCCACTGCTGGTCTGGTACCTAAATATTTATGCCTATCTACAGTCAGAAACTAACATTTAAAAAAATAGTTTTTCTTAATTTTTGTCTGTTTTATTGCTTAGTTATCTATGTATGTTATAGAGTACTGATCTACTGCTGGTGTGGTACCTAAATATGTATTCCTATCTATGATCAGTTTGTTGAATTAATAATTTTTCTTAATTTTTGTCTGTTTCATTGCTTAATTATCTAGGCTTCTTTAGGCTTTGCCTAGAAACACGTCATAAAATACATTGATAATTACTTAAAAATAGATAAATAACAAAAATATTAAAAATGTGGACTTACATTACTTCAAACAAATCATAAGTCTTTTTTACCTGTAAACCCATGAATGGGGTCCCATTTTCCAATCCCAGTAGCCCAAGGACCAACAGGTCCCATATTTTGATCTTTATAAAAATTTTCGCCATCCCTAGGTTGGGGTAAGTATGGAGGAGGATCCTCAGGGGGAACTGGTCTTAGTTCATTGGGTACTGGAGGTTTCGCACTGGGTTCTGGAGATGCAGCAGGATGGGTTCTCCCAGCTAAGGCGTGCATTTTGATTGTTTTGTTTTTAGTTTCAGGAGGTTTATATACACAACACTTTGTATTTTTACTACACACAAAAGAGTAGATTTATTGATAAAACATCAAACAGTTTATTTGATCAATAGTTAGCTTATGCAAGGTGAAAAAACTTTATAAGAATATATGTATATCTGGGGGCACGGTAGTGCTCGGCCAATTATCTAAAACTTTACTAGTTTGGAAATGTTTTTCTAAACTTGGCTATTACGGCTGCAAATGACTCTTAGGCACAGTGCTAAATTGATCATATTGTTACAAATTTAAGTATTTAAATTTTATAGTTAGAATTTATTTAGGTTTAGTGTAGTATTAGGTTGACGTATTTTATGGTTGTATTCTTAATCTAGGTTTTAGTTGCGTTATCTGTGACAAACTGGTATGCGAAAGTCTAGAAAAGGGCTGGAATGATTCCGAATCGAACAAGGATGGAAGGGTTCTCGAATAGTAGGCAGCCCTCATATATAAGGCCGGACGTCGTGCAGCAGTCAGTCAGTCAGTCACAGATAACGTACTGTAGTAGTCGTGAGATATTAACACGAAGTTAATAGACCGATTATAGTAGTGAATTATTAGCAAGTTATTAGTAAGTTTAAGTGCGTGTTTTTGTACATAATTTGTCGAAATAAATTGACGTATCGTTTTCAACAATTGCGAGTTTTAATTTGTCATTGTGAACCCGTAACAATATCATAAAGAAGTTTGGCTGTAATAGCAAAGTTTAAAAAACATTTCCAAACTAGTAAGAACCTTTCATTTTATTGGAGAACTTGGTTTTACTTTTATCTCAATTCTTTTTACGGAATGTCATTTTCGCGTACTTGGCTTTTTCTTACATGAAATTTTTTTTTCTTACATGAAATTTTTTTGTTATGATTTATGTTAAAACTAAAAACTTTGTAGGAGCTTTCGTTTTCACACTTGGAGTGTGCTAATGAGCTAGGAAGGTATCAGAGACTAGAAAATGTGAATCCCTCATGGATTCAGTTATTTTATTTTTAGCTCAAAATCAGCCTTTGTCAAAAAACACGAACGTCCATCTTTGAGCAATTCATTCCACATGATAAACGCACGGGACCATACTGGCCCCAATTTTGACAGTAGTGACACCTTAAATATCATACCCAAAGTGCAAATAAAAAACAAGAAAAATTTTAAAAACTCAAGTAACGTAAAAAATCGTAAAATGAGTGAGTCTGGGAATTTTAGTGGGACTTTGGATCGGAATTTTTTTACGACGTCTGGTTTTGAGTTTGGTAATCAAAATCCATTAAGTCAGCTCAGAGATGATTACTATTTGTCACAAGCAAATCAGGACAGGTATGTAAACCATAGACCTATAATAAGAATGGACTGGGTTCGTCGCATAAGCGCAATGCTGGCGCAGGGCTATCAAAATGGACGGGCCACGATCCTCCACTTTGTTTACGTCACATCCGGGGCTGATTTTTTTTTGATGGTCACGTTACGACACAGCTGATTGTCTTTAAAATATTGAAGTTGGAATGACAGTTCATGAATATTTGATTTTTTTTTAAATAAAGCCGTTTTTGAGATTGTTTTTACTTTATTCTGGCAGAACAATTTTCTTTAAATGTATAGTAAGCCCTAATTTTTCATAGCCGCTTCATTAGCTCACACAAAAATTAAGTTTAAAGCAGAAGCGAATATGACAATCACATATGACAAAGTCAAATACAGTCAAATATAACAGTTGGCATGTGGTACATGGCGGGTAATTTGAATTCAAAATAAGGAATGCTAAATCTTGAAGATTTTAACCTTTTAATCATGTTGCTTCCTTACAAACCTTTAGTGGAATATCGGGATGGTGTCTGAGAATATTTCACTGATATTTTGCGGAAATCTGTAGTGCCATTTTGAAAATATCATAAAAAAACGTCTGACCTCCCATAAGACCCAATGTAAAATTCAGCCCCGGAAGAACAGCTGATTTTTTCAGGGTCGTGGCCTCTATTTTTGTGTTGGCCTTGGCTGGCGAAGTGATTCTAGAGTGAGATGAGGCTAGTAAGAGCAAAACACGGACAAAAACGCATTATATTGTATGGAAAATACCTCTTTTTTTGAATTAATTCGAAGCTTTGAGTTAGACAAACGACTTGATTGAAAGTGAAGAGGTTTTCGCGATTGCTCTAGAATCTAGAAAGGTAAAGTTTAATACGAATTTTCATTTAAGAACAGCCTTACACTTACATTAAAATAGTTTTTTTTTAAATTTAATAAAATACAGAGTGTCTCTAAAAGGTCTGTACAAAATCTTAGCACATATTCCTGAGGTCAAAATAAATCGATTTAATGCAAATTACCTTAGTCCGAAATTGCTCCGTTTCAGAGATACAGGGTGGTAAATTTAAAAATTAAAAATCGATTTTATTAAAATTTATGAACATTTCTCAACGCATAACTTTAAAAATTGGTACTCGGGGGTTTTTTGGGATGCGAAACCTAAATATGGATTCCTTTTCACTGTGGCCGTTAGAGGGCGCTTCACAATGCTCTTTTTATAGTTTAAAATGACTATAACTTTTTTCTCAGTGTAACTTTTAACTTTTTTTGTTAAGAAAATATTTTCCTCAATCTTTTTAAGCCAAAAAGGTACTCTTGTTGACATGCGCTAAAGTAAGTCGTTTTCGAGATATTTCCGTTTTTAGTGTTCGATGCCGCAACGAAATACTGAAATTATTTTGAATGACTATTTCACTAGACAGTTTTCTACTGGCAAAATGTCATAGCAATGGCCAGTTTCCTACTGACTATTGTTCTCAAAGCTTTATTCAAGTTTGCTGTTTTCGGCAATTTCGCTCATGAAATTTTTAAATTCATTTCGGACTAAGGTAAGTTGCTTTAAATCAACTTATTTTGACCTCAGAAATGTGCTTAGATTTTGTACAGACCTTTTAGAGACACCCTGTATATGCAGAGACCTTTAAAATATTTAAAAGGATTTAAAATAATTTTCAAGATTGGAAATTCTAGGGTTTAATACCGATTTCGATTATGTGACTAAATTAAAATGGCGTTGAAAATAGTAGTTTGCAAAATTTTTGAGTAATAGTGGAAAATTGGAACAAGTCCTTAAAGTATGAAAGAGAAAATGCCAAAACATGGGAATTCCGTTGGACGAAACCACCTTGTATACTCTATGTTTCGCCGATGATCAGATAGTAGTGGCTCAGGATTATGACGACCTCGAATATATGACACGAAAACTAATAGAAGAGTACAATAAGTGGGGACTAGAGGTTAATCTCAATAAGACAGAGTATATGTGTATCGGTGGAATGAAACAGGATTTAATCTTAAATACCGGGCAGCGAATTCAGTCCTGTGATGAGTATAAATACTTAGGTCTAAAAATTACAGCTGACGGAACACTAAACAAAGCTATAAAAGATCGAAACGTACAAGGAAGAAAAGCAATAACTTTATTAAATGGAATAATTTGGGACCAAAGTATATCAAAACATAACAAAAAGCTTATATATAACACCATTGTAAAAAGTATTATTACATACGGCTCAGAAGTATGGCCAATCAAGGATAGAACAAAAAAATGCTTTCCGCTACGGAGATGGACTATTGGAGAAGAGCAGCAGGGAAATCAAAAAGAGAAAGAGTTACAAATCAAAGAATAAGAAAAATTATGACAGTGGGTGAACGTACTTTAGTGGACGATATAAGAACAAAACAACTAGTGTGGTACGGACATGTACAAAGAATGAATGATGAAAGACTACCTAACCAAATACTACAATGGAAACCAACTGGCCGAAGAAAACGAGGACGACCCAGGAGAAGCTGGAGAGAAGGAATAGACAGTGAAATAAAAATAAGAGGCCTAGATGATGAATTATGGGCAAACAGAAACGAGTGGAGATTGGGTATCGGAAGACGTAGAACGTTGTGAAACCGATAAATATATATACATATATGCAGAGACCTTTAAAATATTAAAAAGGACTTAAAATAATTTTAAATATTGGAAATTCTAGGGTTTTATACCGATTTTCATTATGTGACTAAATAAAAATGGCCTTGAAAATAGTAGTTTGCAAAATTTTTGAGTAATAGTGGAAACTTGGAACAAGTCCTTAAAGTATGGAAGAGAAAATGCCAAAACATGGGAATTCCGTTGGACGAAATCACCTTGTATACTTTATGTTTCGCCGATGATCAGATAGTAGTGGCTCAGGATTATGACGACCTCGAATATATGACACGGAAACTAATTGAAGAGTACAATAAGTGGGGACTAGAGGTTAATCTCAATAAGACAAAGTATATGTGTATCGGTGGAATGAAACAGGATCTAATCTTAAATACCGGGCAGCGAATTCAGTCCTGTGATGAGTATAAATACTTAGGTCTAAAAATTGCAGCTGACGGAACACTAGACAAAGCTATAAAAGATCGAAACGTACAAGGAAGAAAAGCAATAACTTTATTAAATGGAATAATTTGGGACCAAAGTATAACAAAACATAACAAAAAGCTTATATATAACACCATTGTAAAAAGTATTATTACATACGGCTCAGAAGTATGACCAATCAAGGATAGAACAAAAAAATGCTTTCCGCTACGGAGATGGACTATTGGAGAAGAGCAGCAGGGAAATCAAAAAGAGAAATCAAAGAATAAGAAAAATTATGACAGTGGGTGAACGTACTTTAGTGGACGATATAAGAACA
This sequence comes from Aspidapion aeneum, assembly GCA_963576565.1. NCBI lineage: Eukaryota > Metazoa > Arthropoda > Insecta > Coleoptera > Brentidae > Aspidapion > Aspidapion aeneum. The sequence goes on from OY755047.1 coordinate 8,019,116, forward strand.
AAACAACTAGTGTGGTACGGACATGTACAAAGAATGAATGATGAAAGACTACCTAACCAAATACTACAATGGAAACCAACTGGCCGAAGAAAACGAGGACGACCAAGGAGAAGCTGGAGAGAAGGAATAGATAGTGAAATAAGAATAAGAGGACTAGATGATGAATTATGGGCAAACAGAAACGAGTGGAGATTGGGTATCAGAAGACGTAGAACGTTGTGAAACCGATAAATATATATACATATATGCAGAGACCTTTAAAATATTAAAAAGGACTTAAAATAATTTTAAAGATTGGAAATTCTAGGGTTTTATAACGATTTCCATTATGTGACTAAATAAAAATGGCCTTGAAAATAGTAGTTTGCAAAATTTTTGAGTAATAGTGCGGTAAAATAAAGGATAATTCATCTTTAAACAAATTTAATAAAATTTGGTAGCTTTGTATTAGTGACTACAACTACTATAAATTAGCTCACACATATACTATACTATAGTAGTGTGAGCTATGGTGATCCTAATTTTTTCGAGAAAAAAAAAGTTGCTCCGATTTCAAAAATTTTTATATATCTTTGCGTTTTAGATGATTTTGAAACTTTTTTGTTGCGCCGTCTGTCTGTCTGTAACGACCAACGTGCATAACTCAAAAACCGCTTAGCCGATTTTAATGAAATTTGGTACCTAGGCTGGCTCTTGGGTCGAGATGGTCCCATTTAAAAATGAACAAAATCCACCGAACAGAAACCAAATAAAAGGGTGGGGGTAGATTTCAAAAATTACGAGTTTATGTGAAAATATGGCGTGTGTGATATCAAACGAAAGGTAATTGAGTCTGCAGTTAAACAAAATACATTTTAATTTATTTTAAGAAAAAAGGGTGGGGGTATATTTCAAAAATTAGAGTTTAAGTGAAAATATGGCGTGTGTGATATCAAACGAAAGGTAATTGAGTCCGGAGTTTAACAAAATACATTTTAGTTTTTTGTTTTTTTTAAGGGTGGGGGTAGATTTCAAAAATTTGAGTCTAAGTCAAAACATGGCTTGTGTGGTATCAAACAAAAGGTAATTTAGTCTGGAGTTAAATAAAATATATTTCAGTTTTTAGTTATATTAGCTCACACGTACACTATAACTATAGTACCTAGGGGCCCATATATTGGCAGAGTATTTTTTTAGGCAACATAAATGTAAATAATATGGACTTATTGGAATAAAACCTGATTTTATTTTAGAGTCGACTGACAGCTGACCTCTCAAAATTGACATACCAAAGTCAAATTTAAAAATAAAATAAGTAAACTTTCATTTTATAAATACAGACACTAATAAATCTGGTTCTTAAAGACACAAAGGCCGAATTTTGAAAGAAAGCAGCTGCTTTTTATACAGGATGTCTCTAAAAGATCTGTACAAAATCTTAGCACATATTCCTGAGGTCAAAATAAGTCGATTTAAGGCAACTTACCTTAGTTCGAAATTGCTCTGTTTCAGACATACAGGGTGTTTTTTTATTTTAATTGAACCAAGTGAAACTATTTTCCCAAAAATTGACTGAATACCTACCGAAAATGATTAAACGACAAAAAAAATCATAACTCATTTACTGACTAAATTTAATCCTTAAAGGTAGCAGCAAAATCTTTTGTTCAAAAATAATTTCAATATTCCGTTGCGGCATCGAACACTAAAAACGGAAATATCTCGGAAACGGCTCACCCTGGCAGATTTTATCAAAAGTACCTTTTTTGCTTAAAAAAGTTCAGGAAATTATTTTATCAACAAAAAAAGTTGAAAAAAACACTGAGAAAAAAAGTTATGGTCATTTTAAACCATAAGATGAGCATTGTGAAGCGCCCTCTGACGGCCACAGTGAAAAAGTGTCCATATTTAGGTTTCGCATCCCAAAAAACCCCCGAGTGCCAATTTTTAAAGTAATGCGTTGAGAAATGTTCATAAATTATAATAAAATCGATTTTTAATTTTTAAATTCACCACCCTGTATCTCAGAAATGGCGCAATTTTGGACTAAGGTAAATTGCATTAAATTGACTTATTTTGACCTGAGGAATATGTGCTACAAATTTTGTACAGACCTTTTAAAAACACGCTGTATGTAAATCTGTCACAATACGGTCGATTTTAAAATAGGGTCAGGTTTTATTCCAATAAGCGTCTAATGTATCAACATTCAAAAATGTTGCAAAGTGACATCCAACACCATTTTAATTTAGTAATTTATCAAATCAGTCTCTTTTAGATTTTTTTTTAAATTTTAGCCCTACAAGACTAAACTCAGATCAAAGCCAGAATTTAAGTCAAAAAGAAAAATTATTTTATTAGAATAAGAAACTTACAAAAAATATTTAACATAATTTAAAAAAAAACGATTTATAAAAACTGGTAGATTGTACAGAGTGTAACCCAATTACTCTATTGATCTATTAGAAATAATAAATTACTTAGTTTGTAATATGAGGGACCTTTTGCATGTCTTATTTTTGGCTTCAGCTTAAGATTAAGCAGGTAGCAGCAAAATCTTTTGATCAAAAATAATTTCAATATTCCGTTGCGTCATCGAACAATAAAAACGGAAATATCTCGGAAACGGCTCACCCTAGCAGATTTTATCAAAAGTACCTTTTTTGCTTAAAAAAGTTCAGGAAATTATTTTATCAACAAAAAAAGTTGAAAAAAACACTGAGAAAAAAGTTATGGTCATTTTAAACCATAAGATGAGCATTGTGAAGCGCCCTCTGACGGCCACAGTGAAAAAGTGTCCATATTTAGGTTTCGCATCCCAAAAAACCCCCGAGTGCCAATTTTTAAAGTAATGCGTTGAGAAATGTTCATAAATTTTAATAAAATCGATTTTTAATTTTTAAATTCACCACCCTGTATCTCAGAAATGGCGCAATTTTGGACTAAGGTAAATTGCATTAAATTGACTTATTTTGACCTGAGGAATATGTGCTACAAATTTTGTACAGACCTTTTAAAAACACGCTGTATGTAAATCTGTCACAATACGGTCGATTTTAAAATAGGGTCAGGTTTTATTCCAATAAGCGTCTAATGTATCAACATTCAAAAATGTTGCAAAGTGACATCCAACACCATTTTAATTTAGTAATTTATCAAATCAGTCTCTTTTAGATTTTTTTTTAAATTTTAGCCCTACAAGACTAAACTCAGATCAAAGCCAGAATTTAAGTCAAAAAGAAAAATTATTTTATTAGAATAAGAAACTTACAAAAAATATTTAACATAATTTAAAAAAAAACGATTTATAAAAACTGGTAGATTGTACAGAGTGTAACCCAATTACTCTATTGATCTATTAGAAATAATAAATTACTTAGTTTGTAATATGAGGGACCTTTTGCATGTCTTATTTTTGGCTTCAGCTTAAGATTAAGCAGGTAGCAGCAAAATCTTTTGATCAAAAATAATTTCAATATTCCGTTGCGTCATCGAACAATAAAAACGGAAATATCTCGGAAACGGCTCACCCTAGCAGATTTTATCAAAAGTACCTTTTTTGCTTAAAAAAGTTCAGGAAATTATTTTATCAACAAAAAAAGTTGAAAAAAACACTGAGAAAAAAGTTATGGTCATTTTAAACCATAAGAAGAGCATTGTGAAGCGCCCTCTGACGGCCACAGTGAAAAAGTGTCCATATTTAGGTTTCACATCCCAAAAAACCCCCGAGTACCAAATTTTAAAATAATGCGTTGAGAAATGTTCATAAATTTTAATAAAATCGATTTTTAATTTTTCAATTCACCACCCTGTATCTCAGAAATGGAGCAATTTTGGACTAAGGTAATTTGCATTAAATCGACTTATTTTGACCTGAGGAATATGTGCTACAAATTTTGTACAGACCTTTTAAAAACACGCTGTATGTAAATCTGTCACAATATGGTCGATTTTAAAATAAGATCAGGTTTTATTCCAATAAGTGTCTTATGTATCATCACTCAAAAATGTTGCAAAGTGACATCCAACACCATTTTAATTTAGTAATTTATCAAATCAGTCTCTTTTAGATTTTTTTTTTAATTTTAGCCCTACAAGACTAAACTCAGATCAAAGCCAGAATTTAAGTCAAAAAGAAAAATTATTTTATTAGAATAAGAAACTTACAAAAAATATTTAACATAATTTAAAAAAAAAAACGTTTTATAAAAACTGGTAGATTGTACAGAGTGTAACCCAATAACTCTATTGATCTAGAAATAATAAATTACTTAGTTTGTAATATAAGGGACCTTTTGCATGTCTTATTTTTTGCTTCAGCTTAAGATTTTTTTATTTCTTTTTCATGAGTTTCTAGCGAAGTTGTTAATACCATTTATTATAATAAATAAATAAAAAAATTAATAATAGTTGTACTTCATTTACTCCCCACCTGTTCTTCTTCCCTCGTTGTGACAGCAGGTTCTTTGGGTTCCTCCGTTTTTATTTCATACGGCATTGACTCGTTTAGGTCTCCTTTTTCCAACCATTTAATTAGTTCTATTTTTCGGGTATTCATTTCTCTGACTTGTTCTACAGTAAGGCGTTTTCGCAAAATACTGCAGAAAACAAAAAAGCATAGTTTAAAATTCGTAACATTTTTGGCATTTTTTCAGTAAATGCAATGTGTAAAAACTGTGCTACTCAAGCTGCTGTCCTTATTGAAATATATGATATACAGGGTGACAAGACGCTAGCCCTACCAAGTCCACTTCCAATCCCTGACTTCGCATGCGTAGATTTACCAATATTATTTACCTCATGTATTAGAATAGATGTACAGGGTGATTTTCACTTGAATGAGTCTAACCACATGAAAATAGAAAGTTTCAAAAACCTAACCTAATCAGATCTAACCGAACCGAACCAAAGCAAATAACTAAACCAATATTAAAAAAAAAAAACTTTCCTGAATTCCTACCCGGGATCCTAGAGGATGTGAATCTGAACCGGACCGTACCGAACCGAACCTATCCAAACCTAACCCTACCCAAAGGACCTAATTAGCAGTACATGTTGTAGTTTTGTTTGGTTAGGTTAGGTTTGGTTCAGTTTAGTTAGGTTCTTTTGGCATTTTTTCAGTCAATGCAATGTGTAAAAACTGTGCTACTCAAGCTGCTGTCCTTATTGAAATATATGATATACAGGGTGACAAGACGCTAGCCCTACCAAGTCCACTTCCAATCCCTGACTTCGCATGCGTAGATCTACCAATATTATTTACCTCATGTATTGGAATAGATGTACAGGGTGATTTTCACTTGAATGATTCTAACCACATGAAAATAGAAAGTTTCAAAAACCTAACCTAACGAAACCTAATCAGATCTAACCGAACCGAACCAAAGCAAATAACTAAACCAATATTTTTTTTCAAAAAAAAAACTTTCCTGAATTCCTACCCGGGATTCTAGAGGATGTGAATCCGAACCGGACCGTACCGAACCGAACCTATCCAAACCTAACCCTACCCAAAGGACCTAATTAGCAGTACGTGTTGTAGTTTTGTTTGGTTAGGTTAGGTTTGGTTCAGTTTAGTTAGGTTCTTTTGGCATTTTTTCAGTCAATGCAATGTGTAAAAACTGTGCTACTCAAGCTGCTGTCCTTATTGAAATATATGATATACAGGGTGACAAGACGCTAGCCCTACCAAGTCCACTTCCAATCCCTGACTTCGCATGCGTAGATCTACCAATATTATTTACCTCATGTATTAAAATAGATGTACAGGGTGATTTTCACTTGAATGATTCTAACCACATGAAAATAGAAAGTTTCAAAAACCTAACCTAACGAAACCTAATCAGATCTAACCGAACCGAACCAAAGCAAATAACTAAATCAATATTTAAAAAAAAAAACTTTCCTGAATTCCTACCCGGGATCCTAGAGGATGTGAATCCGAACCGGACTGTACCGAACCGAACCTATCCAAACCTAACCCTACCCAAAGGACCTAATTGGCAGTACGTGTTGTAGTTTTGTTTGGTTAGGTTAGGTTTGGTTCAGTTTAGTTAGGTTCGGTTTGGTTCGGTTCGGATTCACATCCTCTAGGATCCCGGGCAGGAAGTCAGGAAAGTTTTTTTTTTGAAAAAAATTATTGGTTCAGTTTGCTTTGGTTCAGTTCGGTTAGATTTGATTAGGTTTTGTTAGGTTAGGTTTTTGAAACTTTTTATTTTCATGTGGTTAGAATCACCCTGTATTCATCTATTCTAATACATGAGGTAAATAATATTGGTAGATCTGCGCATGCGAAGTCAGGGATTGAAAGTGGACTTGGTAGGGCTAGCGTCTTGTATACAGGGTGTCTCTGTCCGAATTTTGCAAGAAAGCAGCTGCTTTTTATACAGGGTGCCTCTAAAAGGTCTGTTCAAAATCTTAGCACATATTCCTGAGGTCAAAATAAGTCGATTTAAAGCAACTTACCTTAGTCCGAAATTGCTCCGTTTCAGAGATACAGGGTGTTTTTTATTTTTGAACCAAGTGAAACTATTTTCCCAGAAATTGACTGATACCTACCGAAAATGACTAAACGACAAAAAAAAATTAATAACTTATTTACTGACTAAATTTAATCCTTAAAGGTAGCAGCAAAATCTTTTGATCACAAATAATTTCAATATTCCGTTGCGGCATTGAACACTAACAACGGAAATATCTCGGAAACGGCTCACCGTAGCAGATTTTATCAAAAGTACTTTTTTTGCTTAAAAAAGTTCAGGAAATTATTTTATCAACAAAAAAAGTTGAAAAAAACACCGAGAAAAAAGTTATGGTCATTTTAAACCATAAGATGAGCATTGTAAAGCGCCCTCTGACGGCCACAGTGAAAAAGTGTCCATATTTAGGTTTCGCATCCCAAAAAACGCCCGAGTACCAATTTTTAAAGTAATGCGTTGAGAAATGTTCATAAATTTTAATAAAATCGATTTTTAATTTTTAAATTCACCACCCTGTATCTCAGAAACGGAGCAATTTTGGACCAAGGTAATTTGCATTAAATCGAGTTATTTTGACCTGAGGAATATGTGCTAAGATTTTGTACAGACCTTTTAGAGACACCCTGTATAATATACTGCCCGAGAACAGCAAACACATTGCTGTTCTCGGGTTCTGCTCCCAGAAATGACTGTACCATTAAATATTTTTATGAAAATTGCTTATTTTAAACACATTTTACAGTCTTACCACATTTTGAAGGAAACTTCATTTTTTGCTAATGAATTTTTTTCAACAATTTAAATTTACAATTTCAAAAAAGTTAAAATGGTCAAAAAAATCAATAAAGTCAAAGAAGTAAAAATATAAAAAAAAATTTTTTAAAAGTCAAAAATGTCAAAAAATATAGTCTTATTTTTTTGAATTCTTTAACTTTTTTTATTGACTTTTGACATTTTCGACTTTTTCGACATATTTGACTTTATTTACTATGTGGAAATTTTTTATTTTTTTTTTACTTTATTTTTGACAGTTTCGACTTTTTTGACTTTCTTGAAATTGTAAATTTAAATTGCTGACATTTTTGACTTTTTTATACTTTATTTGAGATTTTCGACTTTTTGTCAGATTTTGACTTTTTTTGACATTTCTGAATTTTTTTAAACTTTTTTGCCTTATTTCGACCCTTTCGACTTTTTCAATATTTTTTACCTTCTTCTGACTTTTTTCACATTTTAGAAATTTTTTGACTTATTTGACTTTTTTGACATATTGAACATTTTTAACACTTTCATTGACTTTTTGACATTTTTTTGACTTTTTGGACATTTTTGACTTTTTTTTACCTTTTTTGACTTTTTTAATTCTTTTTGACATTTTCGACTTTTTTTTACATTTTTGATGACTTTCATTTTTAACTTTTTTGATTTTTATTTAACTCTTTTGAGGTTTTTTTTTACATTTTTGAATTTTTTAGGGAGTTTATTTTTTGTTGATACTCTTATGTTGTTGAGATACAGAGCATCAAAGTTTTACATATAATTTCACTCAATAAAATATTGTGACTTAATGTTAATTCTGAAAATCATGCTTAAAAACTTAAAATAAATAGTTTACCTCCCAACCTCCAAATTCTTTAAAGACTCTTGACTTTTTTGGATAATTTTTTCATTTATCTTGAATTGCTTTGAGTCCCTCTCAATGACTTTTAATTCTTCATCAAGCTGGTCTTTCAGCTTCAATTGTTGGTCTAAAGATTCTTTAATTTGTTTCAGCAAATCCAAAAAACATTGTTCCTAAAACAAAAATTGTATTGCCAAATTTCTAGAGTACAATGAAACCTCTCCTTGCGGACACCTCTATTAAGCGGACACTCCCTTTAGGCGGACAAATTTGTTGAAACAAAGCTTTTTCCTATTTCTTTACATGTAAAATTATTTTGCTTAAAAAATTCTGAAACCTCCCTTAACCGGCCGCGAACCTCTGACAACGGGACGGAGCGCTGCACGACATGTGCATAAATATTATGTAGTATGTTGGCAACAACGCACTACCTACCTCTTTCCGTTTTAATGCGGAGACTAAATACTTCTGTAAAAATGGAAGTTGTTAACGTTTCGGAGAAGGAACATCTATCACGCACGAAAGATCGCTGAAAAATTTAATATCGGAAAAACTCAAGCAGCGGAAATTGTTAATAAATATATATTAAAATTTCGCAGTTCTCTCTCATAAGCGGACACCTCCAAGCTGACAAAATCGACGCAACCTTGAGTGTCCGCTTCTAGGAGGTTTCAGTGTATTTATTTTAAGTAAACATTAATTTTACGGGCGGGTAGATCGACTTCAGATCGTCTCTTTTGTATGACCCAAGTTATTGAAAAGAAAATGGCATACGGACAAGAGCTGCATCTGCTTTACGTGGATTTGCAGAAGGCATATGATAGTATACCACTAAATCTACTTTGGAAAGCGTTGGAAAACACAAACATAAGCGTACAACTAATTAAGGCCATCAAAGAGTTATACCGCAATAGTAAGGCAAAAGTTAAAATAAAAGCAAAACTAACCAAAGGCTTTCAAGTAAATAAAGGTCTTAAACAAGGTTGCTGTATCTCGCCTACGCTCTTCAAGATATACTTGGAACAAGTCCTTAAAGTATGGAAGAGAAAATGCCAAAACATGGGAATTCCGTTGGACGAAACCTTGTATACTTTATTTTTCGCCGATGATCAGATAGTAGTGGCTCAGGATTATGACGACCTCGAATATATGACACGAAAACTAATAGAAGAGTAAAATAAGTGGGGACTAGAGGTTAATCTCAATAAGACAGAGTATATGTGTATCGGTGGAATGAAACAGGATCTAATCTTAAATACCGGGCAGCGAATTCAGTCCTGTGATGAGTATAAATACTTAGGTCTAAAAATTACAGCTGATGGAACACTAGACAAAGCTATAAAAGATCGAAACGTACAAGGAAGAAAAGCAATAATTTTATTAAATGGAATAATTTGTGACCAAAGTATATCAAAACATAACAAAAAGCTTATATATAACACCATTGTAAAAAGTATTATTACATAGGGCTCAGAAGTATGGCCAATCAAGGATAGAACAGAAAAAATGCTTTCCGCTACGGAGATGGACTATTGGAGAAGAGCAGCAGGGAAATCAAAAAGAGAAAGAGTTACAAATCAAAGAATAAGAGAAATTATGACAGTGGGTGAACGTACTTTAGTCATAAACTAATAAATAGACGCTCAGCTTTCATTAGGCCAATAGCATACTCTTTAATTCACGCACTGGGGACCTTTGAAATCAGCCGGTGACGACCGGTGAGGGCGCTGATGTCGCTATTCGTTTGGTAATAGCAGGTAACCACATGAACTCGAATGCTCGCTCTGTCTTTTTTTTCTTATGCAATAATTTACATAGGAAAAAAGAGAGAGGAAGCGTTTTTGCCCCTGTGATTACTCCATAGTGCAGTGTTGCGGATATTTTATTTAATTCAAAATCATTTGGAAAAATCTTTCAGTCACTCCTTTCAGTATACATGCAATCTTCCGTAGGGGTGGACGCGTCTTGCCCAGTGTAGGGCATAGATATGTAGGTAAGAAAAAGTAGATATATTTTCTGACTTCCAAGAGTTAAGGCCAGAAGCAAATGTACAGTCCTTACACTTTAAAATTTTTCGGACAACTCAGAATTTTTTTGGGAAAACTCAAGAAATTTTCGGAAATGTCAGGAAAAACTCGGAAAATGTTTGGATAATTTTCAAAAAACTCGAGAAAAGTTTAGAAATGTTAGAAAAGACTCGGGAAATTTTCGAAAAACTCGGAAAATGTTTAGAAAACCTCGGACAATGTTTAAAAAACTTTAGGAATGTTTGAAAATGCTCGGAAAAACTGGGAAAATTTTCGGAATACTGGAAAATGTTTGGAAAACTGGGGAAATGGTCAGAAAAACACGGAAAATGTTCAAACAAACTCGAGAAATGTACAGAAAAACATACATTGGAAAAGAACTCTTTAACCTGCTACCATCTGAACTGAACAAAAGGTCAAAAAAAATCTTTTAAAAAACAAATAAGCACTTGGTTACTTCAAAATTATCCAAAATTAAATTAAATAAATAAATAGATACCTAACTAACTAGAAACTGATCTTCAAGAATATTTCCTAACTTTTTTTAGTTTTATATATTATTTGTTTTTTTTTCATTGTAGTAGTATAACTACTTAAAAATTTTGCATTTAGTTATTTTTACATTTATTTGTCTGAATTTTTTAAACTTTTTATTTAGCCAAATATTAAATTCAAAAATACGTAAAACAATTTTAAGTTAAACGGTTCAACTGAAATCATCAGCTGTATAAAAAACTAGAAAATGTTAAGTACACTAACGTGACTTTTAACAGACTAAGGTAAAACCGTGGGGTATATAAAAATAGTGTTAATAAACGATTGTTTAATCAAATATGAATGACTTGTCTAAAATATCAAATTCGCTAAAAACCAGGTTTGTAATTCCTCACCTGTCACTTTTCATCCCTGATTTTAATTTTTTATCCCTGATCTATCCCTGTTCATCCCAGGGATAAACAGTGAGACTTTTATCTTTTATGTTATTATCCCTAAACAACGAAAAAGGATTGGGACTGACCCTTGAAAGGAGACGCAGTTTCATTCTTTTTTTTTAATAAGTGGACCCTTTTTGTGGCCTCTAGTTAGTAAGGTCAGTAACGAAATAGTCTATTACATATGAACAAAAGAAGAGAGTGACAAATTTCACACGAGCGTGAATGTTGAGAATGAGGCGCCAGCAGAAAGTTACTTTCTATCGAGTTGTGTACGCTATCTTTCCTACGAACACTGATGAGCTATACTCATTTTTGTAAAAACGGCTCTTTAATTTTGCACAAATCAAATGAAACTGCTTTTCCGCACATGTGTGGAAAGATACTTTGCAACACATGTGCGAAAAGTATTTTTCAAAAAATTTCTGCCCATAGGTGAAACCTAACGTTTTCTGAGGATGAAAATGGTGTGAAACCCATGATTTTCATGTGTGGTCGTAGGAAAAATATATTGCATATGAAATACCTCTTATAAAAATAATTAACAAACAAAAGTTTAATTTGATACCTTTAAGTATACTCCACCCTATTATATCAGCCTAAAAAGTATTTTCTAAATTTATCGGAAATGAAAGTTACGAAGTTGTTGGTTCTACCGTTGTTTGATGGATCTCCATCAAACAACGGTTCTACTTAACATCTTTTAGTGATTTATTACTGCGTATCCAAATTTTTCAAAAGGCCCGCGCGCCGCTGTTTTGTGTACCCTGCCCGATTTAACCCAAAACTAGTTAAAAATTAGTCTTGAAAAAGTTTTTGGAGTATTATAGGGTGTGTCTGTATAACTAATTTAAAAAAAAACTGTAATTTAACCCGGTACTCATATCTGCCAGGTGCACCAAAAAACCCGGTCAAAATGTTTTTGTGATAACTATACTAACCAATTGATTAGGCTTTCAAGCAGAAAGATTTGATATTATAAATTCTAAGATGGCTGCGAGAATCAATCTTGCCCGTTTCAAAGAGGCTTTTTAATTCTTGTATTCCGGATAATTTCTGGAACTCTTAAAAACGCTCTGTTTTCGCCACCCTCATGCAACTAGTTACGAATCATTAAAATCCGTTTAGTGGATCTCGAAACATTAATTTTAAAACGGTTTAGTGGTTCCCGAAATATTATTCCTTAATTCTGTATCCATTCATTTCCTTATAAATTCATTAATACTAAATGGATTCTATAAAATCTCTAAAATCGGTTCAGTGGTTCTTTAAATTAGAATTGTTATAGCAACTGTTATTTCAATTTCTGTCTGCAATAATTTCCTTATAAACTCACTGAATCGATTTCAATGAAAAAAAAAAGAATTATGGTGATACCCGATTGCTCTTTGATCAAAACTATTAAAATTGAACAAAAGTCAAATTTGTCCTTCTATGAAGGATCGCTTCTTTGTATGTTGCGAAGATTTATTTTTTTATGATTAACTTGTGCGTGGTGGACCTAGGATCTTTTAAATAAATTCAAAAAAAGGTCGAAAAATTCTCTCAAAATAAGAAAAAACTACCCTTTATGGAGGGTCAAATTCGAATTGGTAAGCTATATTATATTTAGAGATGGCTGAAAATTTAAATACGGATCTTTAATGAACTTGATCTTTGCCATGATGCTTTTTATTTGATTGTCGGTTTACTAGTAATGAATTTATGAGGAAACAAATGCACATAGAAATTGCAAGGCAATCGTATATTCTGTAAAATTTTTCTATACTTCTAAAAAAATTCAAAACATTTTCGGAATATAAAAATAAACGAACGTTTTTAAAAAGTAAAGTTTTTATGTCCGCCATTTTGGATGTTACAATGACGGCAAATTTTGTTTGTGATCTTTTAAAAGCAATCAATCGTTAACCTGTATGTAAAAGAATATAGTTAAAGCAAAAATTAATTTTTAGGGGCCTAAACCGATTTAAACGATTCATATCTCGTTGTGCGTAGCAATGATAGAGCTTTTCGACAAACAAAAAAATATCTAAAATTTCCGTAACAGAAGAATAAACGAGCCTCTTTCAAGGTCAAGTTTGATTCTGTCTGCCATCTGGGATTTTAAGATGGTGGACAAAAATATACTTTTACACAAATGTCCGATCAATTCACTGCAAACTACTGTTTGCTTTGGTAAAATCTATAGTTGGAAAGCTATAACGATAAACATTTTGTCCGGTTTTTTGCCCACCCGGTATGACACAATAAATATAAAATATACATAGATGGCATATTTTTTTCTTTTGCCCTTATTATCGAAGAAATAACAGTTATTATATCAGGGTGTAATAATAGCAAACTAATAGGCGCTAGAAAAGATCAAACTAAGGATTTTTTTCTTATTATATTTTGCATCAAACCTCTTTGCTTTTTAGAAAAAGTGTGCCAAACTTAACAGCTTTTATTTTATATTTTTTACTCCCTTGTAATAAACAATGAGAAATGCTGGCCAGTTGGCTCGATCAAGGCAATAATATACACACACACACACATTTTATATTTTATTATAACTTCCTGAAAAATTAATTTATTATAACTTCCTGAAAAATTACAACAAAATCGATATTTTTTGAAATTATGCATGACAATAGGGGTAATAATTAAATGGCAAAATTATTTAAAAATAAATAGAAATACTCAAAATTATTACCCAAAATCTCTTTTTTTCTTTAACAAATTTTAAAAACTCTTTAAAATGTAGTGCTACTACAGTAAATATCGGTTATAACGACATTGAACGGACCGCTTAATTTCGGTCGTTAAAACCAAGCGTTGTAATAGAAAAAAAAAGTCACAAAATGAGTTATATATTAGAACTCGGTCGGGACCTTAATATGTCGCCGCTATAACCGATATGTCGTAATATCCGATATCGTTATAAGCGATATTCACTGTATTACTATTTTATATATTTAAGTGGCCTTTAGACATGTACAAAAATCTATTTCAATATCTTTTGTGTAAATTTAATAGATCATAAAAATATTAATTCCTCAAAGAATTGACAAATTTATACCTATTCCAAAGATTATTTGGCCACACTGTATCCGTAACCTATCCATATTTTCTTGGAAAAAAAGCAATAGAATATTTTTGAATTATATTAAAATTATTTAACCTTGTTCAATTTATCATTTTAAAAATTCATCGTTTTTCCCTACTCTCCAAACTTAACAAATGCTATAACTTACAAAAAATATTTGAACTTTTTGTCTACTACCTTAACACAGATTAATAAGTGCTATTATTTATTAAGTATGTGTGGCTGGACTGAATTGCCTCTCGCAAGATCAGGCCTCTATCAGCGTCGTAGCTAGCCTCAGTTTTCAGGGGGGCCGTGGCGTAGATCTATTTTTTCATAGATATTTTTATAGTAGAGGGGGGAAAGCCCCCCGTGCCTCCTGGCTACAGCAATGTTCTACTCTCTACTAATAAAAAATACAGAAACAATATACCTAATATGTGTATCACATAAAACATGGGCCCCAGCTTCGCTTAAACACTAGGCTAGCTTAAGGGCCTAAATAAGGGGGAAGTAGTTAATAGGGTTAAATATCCCCACCTTGCCCCAAAAAATTAGTTCATTGAGGATATATTATATTACAATGATTTTTTTTTATATTCTGAATTCTTGGGCTAGCTACGTCGATGGAGATTAGATAAAATGTATTTCTTTATGGACTGACCCCTTGATTTATTTGTAGTTTTTTACATTTTTGTATTTATTTGTTTTTGGGTTTAAATATTTTTTATTAATAAAATTAATCATGCAAATTAATTATAAGTAATCATTAAATAAAATTTATAAAATTCCATGGAAAAAATTCTAACTATATGGATTACAATCTCAAAAACTAAAAACCAAAAGTGACAGATAAAATTTAATTTGACAGTTGGATTATTTATATTTTTTTAAATAAAAAAGCAATTTACAATCAATTGTTTTTTTTAATAAAAAGTTATAGACCCCCTCTTAAACTGTAGACTACTTAGCTTATAAAGGGCTATTAAAATGAGGTTTTTACTTTTTTCTATATCCCCTAGAAATACCTAAACCCCCCAAAAAGATCGATATTGATATACATACAAGGTGTATTAAAACGCAAAGGAAGCGAAATATATACAGTATGTCCCCCTAAGTTGGAATCATATGAAAAACTTTTTTATTATTAATTTTAGGAAAAAAAGTTATTCTTCAAAAAAAATCCTGCATTATCTAAAACCTAGAATACAGTCATCAAATATCAAATTTTTTCAGTGGTATATGAGGTTTGTCAAAAAATATGAGTTTTACTCAAGAGTAAAGTACCTTTAAATTTGCAAAATAAATGAATATGCACTTATTACGCGTTTTAATTTCAAAAGTATTAGAAAACATCGAAAAACTAAAACTAATCACAAGAGATACATGTTCATTCAAAATAGAAAGAGTAGTAAAAAATAAAATAATCTGAAGTTTTAAACGTAATTTTTAATTCTGATCAACTTTTTTTAGTAACATTTTTCGATATTGTCAAATTTAAAGGTACTTTAATCTTGAGTAAAACTCATATTTTTTGACAAACCTCGTATACCACTAAAAGAATTTGATATTTGATGACTGTATTATAGGGTTTAGATAATGCAGAACTTTTTATGAAAAATAACTTTTTTTTCTAAAATTATTAATAAAAAAGTTTTCCATATGATTCCAACTTAGGACATACTGTATATATACATTTACATATGTATAAGTCGAAAACGTAAACGCCTAAGCATATTAAATAGGCAGTAGCTAGAAAAGGAATAATATTTGATTAAATTACGTGGTATACCAATCAAATTCTAAATACCTTATTCATAATGATCGAGTTCGACCAAACAAACCGGGGCTCCCGAGAGGCTCTCTCTCTTTAATGCACCACATTCAAAAGAGCGGAAGAATTGCCAAGCGCCCCGGGTTGTCTACGCGAACTCACTAACTGTCCACATATTGAAAAATCAATCTGGGGAAAGTAGGAGAATTGTAAAGTAGATAGGTATAATTGTCTTTGGTATGGCAACACCGCCGACTCATTCAGGCGAGACAATTAGCAATTAATATTTACACCGTCGCGTATAGCCATCTGGTATGAGATTTCGGTAACTGGGGCCATTTTTGGACCAGGCGTCTTTTATATTATTAGTTTATGCTTTAGTGGATGATATAAGAACAAAACAACTGGTGTGGTACGGACATGTACAAAGAATGAATGATGAAAGACTACCTAAACAAACACTACAATGGAAACCAACTGGCCGAAGAAAACGAGGACGGTCAAGGAGAAGCTGGAGAGAAGGAATAGACAGTGAAATAAGAATAAGAGGCCTAGATGATGAATTATGGGCAAACAGACACGAGTGGAGATTGGGTATCGGAAGACGCAGAACGTTGTGAAACCGATAAATATATATATATATATATATATATATATATTTTTATATATATATATATATATATATATATATATATTAATTTTACTTATTAAGAAAGTTGTATGACCAGAGTCATCATCAAAATATTAAAATGCTTTTTATTGAAAGTGTTAGATGGTGCTGTACTAGGTCTTTCGCAACTTCGAACAGGTTGTCATCGCTAGTGTATTGCAATTCAGCATCATTTTGGAAGTGCTGTTGTAGTGTAGATTAAGATTTTTTAGAAACTTTAAAAATATTAATTTTTATTGTTTAAATTGAAGTGTTTATATCCTAAATAAAGGGTAATTTGATTCAGAAAGATGTCTTACTTTAATAAAAGTGCAAAAGAAAAAAGAATCATTTTTATTATTTTGTGGACAAATTAGTCATTTCGGGAACGCTAATAAATATTCAGCTAAAAAAAACATTGCGTATTTTAGAAATTATATAAGCATTGAAATATTGTGCTATTAAAGCCAAATATATCAATATATTAAATAATTTAAAACTTCGAAACTCAAAAATAACAAATTAAAATGTTTTTAAAATTAGCAACAAAAATTTACCCCACCACTGGATAATTTCTCTCACTAATTACACTGGTCTGCAAAATAAAGAAAAATTCTTGAGCCGTGGCATTATTTCCGCTGATTCTTATGCGAGGGGTGAACAGCTAACCCAAAATGTTTACACCGATTGTGAAAATCCACAATCTTTTGCTAAGATTGTGTAAAGATTGTGAGGGATTGTGGCAAGATTGTGAAAGATTGTGAGGGGATTGGGGAGGACTGTGCAGCGGTGTAGCGTGCCTGAAAGGGCGGGGGGGGGGGGGGGGTTCCATCAAAAATTCTTGCGACCAAAAAAAAAAAAGTCATCATGTCTATAGTTTCCTTTGCCGCCCACTTAATTTACCGTTACCGGCCCTGCTACTTAATAACCGAGGGGTGACCAACTCTAACCCCAAAATGTGTACACCGATTGTGAAAATCCACAATCTTTTGCTAAGATTGTGAGAGATTGTCTACAGATTGTGAGGGATTGTGGTGAGATTGTGAGGGATTGTGGTGAGATTGTGAGGGATGTTAACTCGCGGATAGAAAAACGTTAAAAGCAATGAATGGACTGTAAATATTTTTAATGATATCGCGAGCAAACATAAAGATTGATATGAAATTACGAAATAATCAAAATGTCCATAGGTAAAATATTGATATCACACAACGGTAATCATAGACAAGCACTCACCTCCTTTGCATTTAAGTTCTCCTCGTTCCCAGGGGCCCCCGATTGGATCTAATGATGTCACCACGTAGCTGAAGGGTTGAAGTTTCCAGTTCTATGCTTCAGTACACAAAAATCGAGCACTTTCAGGTGTAGATATTTAAAATAAATTAAAATTGAACAAAAGTCAAATTTGTCCTTCTATGAAGGATCGCTTCTTTGTATGTTGCGAAGATTTATTTTTTTATGATTAACTTGTGCGTGGTGGACCTAGGATCTTTTAAATAAATTCAAAAAAAGGTCGAAAAATTCTCTCAAAATAAGAAAAAACTACCCTTTATGGAGGGTCAAATTCGAATTGGTAAGCTATATTATATTTAGAGATGGCTGAAAATTTAAATACGGATCTTTAATGAACTTGATCTTTGCCATGATGCTTTTTATTTGATTGTCGGTTTACTAGTAATGAATTTATGAGGAAACAAATGCACATAGAAATTGCAAGGCAATCGTATATTCTGTAAAATTTTTCTATACTTCTAAAAAAATTCAAAACATTTTCGGAATATAAAAATAAACGAACGTTTTTAAAAAGTAAAGTTTTTATGTCCGCCATTTTGGATGTTACAATGACGGCAAATTTTGTTTGTGATCTTTTAAAAGCAATCAATCGTTAACCTGTATGTAAAAGAATATAGTTATGTATTTAAAATAGTTGGAGAACGAAATTAACACGCCTTTTTCTCTTGGCGATTGACAATGATCTCCCCGGTTGTTGGTGCGCATGTCCAAATACGCTGAATGCGCTTTGCCTTTCATACAGTTGTGTGTTTTTAAAAATATATATAAACAACCGCGAAATTTAGCGGGAGCTAACAGAGGGATTGTGAAGGATTGTGGTAAGATTGTGAAGGATTGTGAGAGATTGTGGGTGATTGGGAGGGATTGTGTAAAGATTGTGAAGGATTGTGAACAGATTGTGAGAAATGTGTACACCGATTGTGAGAGCTGTTCACCCCTCGTTCTTATATAAGACAACACCCTGAATCCAAATATAGCTTGCATTTTCTTCTACCACCCACCATTTTTGAGGGAGCAGCCCTTTTACCTATTTTAATCATTTTTCGATAATTATAATATTATCGACATAAATTTAAATTTTTAAGTATAAAGAGAGTTATTTTAGTTTTAAACAATAATAAATACATGGGCGCACCCAGGGAGTCCTTGGGCATCCACAAAAAAATCCGCGGTGCCGCAAGTGAAACTGTGGAACTGCTGTTAAAAGTAAGAAGGTAAGCTTCTAGCGTGTTGCCGATGTTTTTCCTTTGTTTTAGTTCAATAAACGTTTGTTTTCCCAGACGGGGTGAATTTAACTTTGGGATACATTTTTTTGAAATCTCTAGTTTTCTTCCCTTCAAGCACTCAGCCGTCTATCTACCTTTTTATTTTTAATTAATTTTTTACTTGATCATTTTGAAATATTTTAAAACCAGTGAAAAAATGCAGTTTTTAAAAACTTCCTGTAGCTTAAAAATGGCTAGCTCTATGAAGATGCAGTTTTTAACTTCAGCTTCTCTTTAAAATTGAGGATCAATTTTTTTCTATCTTAAACATCAATTATCAAAAACATCAAACTTAAAATATCCTATAGGTACTTACATTTAAAACTTGGATTTCCAATTCAGTTACTTCTTCTTCGAGATTGAGAATTTCTTTTTCACTATAAACAAGCTTTTCAACTTGTTTCTCACTGTTTACCTCTTCTTTAAAACTGTCTTTTACTTCCAAGACGTTGTAGAGTCTTTCCTAAAAGGCATGTATTATTTTAGTTGATTCATATATACAGTATAGGCATGCAGGGACGCATCCAGGAATATGTCTTGGTGGGGGCCCAAAACACCATGATGTTGTATTTTATTCTATTTAATTTTCTTATTTATGAAAAAATCTATAAAATCTTAGGATTGGGAAGGGGGGGCAGCAAAAAAGGTCAAACTACTGTCTCTCTATCTTATCTGTGTTTTGCTCTATATGGATGATTCTACAAAAATGTTGCTGTGGAGTAGGAATGCATATTTTTCAAACACAGACTGCAAATGAAGCATAGTTTTAGTTATAAGATTTAAAACGAAATGTCTTCTTTATGGAGCATTTGAGTTTAATGTATAAAAAAAATTGCAAATTTATAATTTTTTTTATTACAAAGCAAATACCTCATTCCTCTGGTGTAGTCCCAAACCATATATTAAAAACTCAGAATGAAAAAAATATCCTAATAAATAATATTTAACCAAGTCTTAACTATTTATCAAAAAATTGATAAAACTTAAGTTTACAGTCATATTTTTGAAAATCCGAATTTGCATCTTCCCGGAAAATTTTACAAATTTAAATGTGCTCCATTTTTAATAACACAATATTTGTGAATACCACCGGTTAATTTCTAGAGAAAGAGACGGCCCTGGATATCTAATTTACTTGTGAGGATGACAAGTTTTGACAAATAATGTCAACTTTAGTTTGGTTTAAGTTATAGATCTTTTTAATTTTGGCAGAAAATGAGTTTTTTTCGGAGAAATCAAAAAGGAACGCTTCAATTATCATTCCTCTGGTAAGTAAATATTCTACTGATATCAATAGCATAATTTTTTTGTTGATTGTTTTAAAATTATAAGTATAGGAACTTTGTTTAAGTTAAGTAGTCTAAATAGATTTTGATTTAAATTGGAAAACCATTAAAAAACTCAAAATTTGGAAAAATAAATGTTTCTTAGCTTACACCTAATTAGTTACATAAATTTAACAAAACAAAATTATTTACTGTGTTGTACTGTTATTTAAAGGCAATGACCAAAAATCATATCCATATAGCCCACTTTTGGTAGAATCATCCTTATAATAAACCATTAATTAAAAAATTCACAGTTTACCAACACAGTTATATTTTTAATAGAAAAAATATTTTTTTTTTCATTTGTTTCCTTTTTTAATATTTGTTATTTTTTTAATGAGACATCAAAAACACCAACAAGCCACTATTTAAAAATACCTTTTTCTTAAAAAAATAAAAAACTTTTGTTTAATTAATCCACATAAAGGATGGTTCAGCCTCATAAATTACATTAGATTCAATTAAATTAACTTACATTAACTTATCCTAAGCCAAATTAGACTAACTTAAGAGATTTTTTTGTGAAAAAGTGTTTTTTTTTTACTTAGGAAGGTTCCTAGAGGCATAAAATAAGATGTTTACAGAAAATACAAGTGACAAACTTCAGAAAAACTGTAAAAAATGAGAACATTTTCTCTAAAGTTAGTCTAATTTGGCTTAGGGTAAGTTAATTTAATTTAATCTAATCTAATTTATGAGACTGAACTGACCTTAAGGGACTTTCTTTGATATTCAGGTAAAGACCCATATGTAGGTCATAGAATGATGAACATGTTAAAAATAAGCAATGTCATGGAGTATATTTAAAACTAGAGTAACTACGTACATAAAATTCGATCATGTGAGGACCCACAAATGACCAAAACTGATTATATTTGTCTAGTAATTCATCATTAATATCCTTCATTTTTTTGTCATCAAGGCCTTTGGCCTTGTAGGAATTGGATATCTCTAACATTATCCATTTTGTTTTATGATTGATGACGTTTGTATCTAAAAGTATTTATATAAATCAAATTTAATTATGGTAAATAATGTGAAAAATACATTATATTTTTGCTGTAAATACTTACAATCCATGTAGATTAGTAAGGCTGAATGTCCATATTTTTGTATCTGTTGATACTCATTCCATAACCTTTCCTCACTTAATTCCATTTTAATTCGTTCGGCTCCAAATTAATTGAAAAAAACTGATTTTTTTTACAAAATTAACGGTTCTAAAAAATTTGAAAAGAAATTGAGGTTAGGGCAAAAAATAAACAAAGATTGAGATTCCGTAATCACAGATATGAGAATCTCATCACAGCCGGCTTTATTTACAGGTTTCTTTAAACTGAAAAATTTAGTGTGCTTAAACGTCACAATCGGACGCCCTAACCTTACTTTTGTGTTTATATTTCTGTGCGATTTAGTTTTTCTGATTTTTACTTATCTTATTTAACCTAATCTGTGTTTCTGATTTTTCATCGTTTTACCTTCTAAGAGTGCATTTGTAGACCGTCTTTGTCATGGAAACGATTTTGGAGCAACAAAGGAGGTACCACGAAGAAAAGGAGCGTTTGGTGGACGCTATGACTAAAGAAATGCTTCATAAAAAGGGCACAGTAAGTTCTCATAGAGGATTTATATACACATAGGATTGCTAAAGGTTGGTTTATGTTTTCTTTACAGTTCAGAGAGCAAATTAATTCAGATCACAGAATGAAATACCTTCTAGACCGCTACATGACTTCAACCAATCGTCTTATTGATCTTTATGAGGACAAAGATGGTCAACGTAAAGCTGAAGTGGCCTCACTAACAGGACCAAATGAATTTAATGAGTTTTATAACAGATTGAAGCAGATCAAAGAGTTTTATAAGAAGCATCCAAATGAAATTAGTGTCCCAATGTCTGTTGAGTTTGATGAGCTTGGAAAGGCCAGAGAAAATCCTTCTGATGAACTTTCAAGTAAGAAAACAAATATTACCTGTCAGGAGTTTTTGCCTTAGGGACTGTCCTTAAATTACATAACACTCTAGGGGGGGAGTTTTTTAATGTGTTTTTTCTTGAAAATGTGTTATGAGGGGGGGAGGGGGGTAAAAAATCCTGAATTTTTGCATAACATAATTTAAGGATATTCCCTTACATTGTGTTAAAAATATTTATTCATGGTTATTTTTTTTTAGATCTAGTTGAATTTACTGATGAAGAAGGGTATGGCAAGTACTTAGACTTACATGAATGCTATGAGAAATTCATTAATTTGAAAGGCATTGAAAAAGTTGACTACATTACCTATTTAGGTGTGTTTGACCAACTATATGAGATACCAAAAGAACGCAAATCAGGAGAATACAGAAAATATTTGTTAATTTTGATAGAATATCTGAGCTGGTTTGTTCAGAGAATCAAGCCTCTTATGGACCTGGATAAGACCATGGATGATGAAGCTCAAATTGCTATTTCTAACTGGGAGAAAGGAGAATGTCCTGGCTGGCCTGTAAGTATTGTAGAATTATCAGGGGAGCTTCCCCTACCTAACTTAACTAACACTAAGAACAATTTTAACACAATTTTTTTACCCCAAGATATTTTATATACAATTTATTGCACTTCTGGACTTTTTTGCTGAGTTTTTTTTTGGTGTTCAGGATTTTTTTTAGAGTTTTTTCACTTTTTCTCCTTGATATGTCACTTTGCATTTTTTATTTTGACTTTTTATCCCTTAGAAACAAAATTTCAGACTTTTGTCTTTATTTATTTTAAACACAACATTTCAGTTAGTATCTCTAACTGTTTTCAAGTGTAAACTAAACAATCCAGGCTGCTACTAATACCACTTGGTTTGCAGTCATGTGTGATGTTTTATCCCTTATCTGTCACTTTTCATCCTTGATTTTTACTTTTTATACATGATACATAAGGATGATTCTACAAAAATGGTGCTGTGGAGTGGGAATGTTTATTTTTCAAACACAGACTGCAAATGAAGCATAGTTTTAATTATAAGATTTAAAACGAAATGTTTTCTTTATGGAGCATTTGAGTTTAATGTATAAAAAAAATTGCAAGTTTATAATTTTTTTTATTACAAAGCAAATATCTCATTCCTCTGGTGTAGTCCCAAACCACATATTAAAAACTCAAATTGAAAAAAATATCCGAATAAATAATATTTAACCAAGTCTTAACTATTTATCAAAAAATTGATCAAACTTAAGTTTGCAGTCATATTTTTGAAAATCCGAATTTACATCTTCTCCTGAGAATTTTACAATTTTAAATGTGCTCCATTTTTAATAACACAATATTTGTGAATATCACAGGTTAATTTCTAGAGAAAGAGACAGCCAGCCCTAATTTACTTGTGAGGGTGACAAGTTGTGACAGATAATGTCAACTTTAGTTTGGTTTAAGTTATAGATCTTTTTTTTTCGGCAGAAAATTAGTTTTTTTCAGAGAAATCAAAAAGGAAAGCTTTAATTATCATCCCTCTGGTAAGTAAATATTCGACTGATATCAATAGTATAATTTTTTTGTTGATTGTTTTAAAATTATAAGTATAGGAACTTTGTTTATATAAAACTTAAGTTAAGTAGTCTAAATAGATTTTGATTTAAATTGGAAAACCATTAAAAAACTCATTCCTCTGGTACTCATCCCTCTGGAATTTTTATGCAATAATTCCTAAAATTCGGGAAAATAAATGTTTCTTAGCTTACACCTAATTAGTTACATAAATTTAAAAAAACAAAATTATTTACTGTGCTGTACTGTTATTTAAAGGCAATGACCAAAAATGATATCCATATAGCCCACTTTTGGTAGAATCATCCATAACTTTTCATACTGGGAATATAAAGTGTCACTTTTATCCAACATTGCCTTAAACTGGGACATATAATACTTATATTAAGTATATACCAACAGATAAAAATACATTTTTATCACAAGTTCTCTATCTTTTTTACTCTGAACCATCAATTTTTATCCATGCCAAAAAAAAACAGAATTTTTTTTTTATTGTAACTTTTGAACTATACAATCGATTTTAATGGGACAAACTGCATTTGGCAGAGAATTAGTCAGAGTTTTGACTAAATATAATTTTCTGTCCGCCGTCTCAAAATCCAAGATGGCGGACGACAGTAAAATGTACCCTTCAAAGATGCTTGTTTATTCTTGTGTTGTGAACATGTTTTAATTATTTTTTTAAATCAGTAAAAAAGCTGCATTTTTGCAACACATAACAAGGTACAAATCAGCAAAATCTGCATTTATTTTCTTATAAATTCATTACTACTAAACCGATTTTGATGAAATAAAAAACATCTTGGTGAGAATTGATTGCTTTTTAAAGATCGTGATCAAAATGGCGTGTTTATTCGTATTTTCTGAAAATGTTTTAGCTTTTTTTTAATCTATAGAAAAGCACTACTTTTACCTCACACAACGAGGTAGAAATTAGTAAAATCGGTGTGGTGGTTCTTAAAAAATCTATTTGTGTTTCATTTCAGCCAGTGTTTTACAGATTATATGATTGCAAACTCATTATTACTGAACCGATCTTAGGGAAATAAAAAAAATCATGGTGAAAATGAATTGTTCTTTAAAGATTATAATCGAAATTTGCCACCATCTTAAAGGTTAAGATGTCAGACTTGACCCTTCAAAGAGGCACATTTATTCCTATTTTTCGAAAATTTTTTAGTTTTTCTTTTATTTAAAGAAAAGCGCTACTCTTCTCCTGCTTAACAAGGTGCAAAGTATTAAAACCGGTGAAGTGGTTTTTACAAAATCTGATTTTGTTTTTACCATTGCTGTACAAATTATACCATTGCATTGCCAATCCACTCTGTATTCAGTTCTTTATAGATTCATTATTACTACTTAACGACCGATTTACTATATACACACTACAGTTTGCTGACGACCAAGTAATTATAGCTAATGGTAAAGAAGACATGGAGTATATGATGAGAAAGTTAATGGAAGAATACCAAAAGTGGGAACTAACAGTGAACGTTGACAAGATACAGTACTTATGTATTGGAAACGAATCCAGTGAGTTAGAACTAGACAATGGACAAACAATATCTCCATGCAATGAGTATGTATACTTGGGTGTCACATTTGATAAGACAGGAACAGACTGTAAAGAATTGAAAAAAAGAATAGTAAAAGCAAAAAAGGTTATTGGATGTCTTAACAGTATTTTATGGAGCAGAGAGATAAGAAAGAATGTAAAATTTAACATATATGAAACAATGGTAAAAAGCACGCTGCTGTATGGAATAGAGACTTGTCGCGTAACAGAAAAATACAAAACAAAAATGGAAAGTGTCGAAATGGATGCAATAAGAAGATAAATGAGAATATCTAGATTAGATCACATAAGAAATGGGATTATAAAAGAAAGAATGGGAATCGAGGGAAGCATAACTGATGACATCACTAAAAGGCAACTGATATGGTGCGGCCATGTACAACGGATGAATGACGAAAGATTACCAAAACAGGTCCTAGGGTGGCAACCAGTAGGGCGCAGAAAAAGAGGACGTCCTAAACTAGAATGGCAACAGTCAATCCAAAGATCAATGAGTCAAAAGAATCTGACAGAAGATGATTGTCAGGATCGAAGGAGGTGGAGAATAGGCGTCGGACAACGTAGAAAAACGTTCTAAACCGACATAGTAGTAGTAGTATTACTACTGAACCGATTTTAGTGAAATAAAAAACATCCTGTTGCAAGCTAATTGATCTTTAAAGAGCGGGAGAAAAGTAGTGTTTTTTTATAAATTTAAAAAAAAACTAAAATATTTTCGGAAAATTTAAACACGCCATTTTGAAGAATGAAGTATGATTCTGTCCGACATCTTAAATTCTAAGATAGCAGCAAATTTTGATTATAATCTTTTAAAGAGCAATCAATTTTCACATCATTTTTTTTATTTTACTAAAATCAGTTTAGCAATAACGAATTTATAAGCAAATGAATGCAGACAGGATTGGCAATGCAATCATATAATCTGTAAAACAATGGTTGAAACAAAAATAGATATTTTGAGAACCACCACACCTGTTGTGAGTGGCAAGAATGCAGCTTTTTTACTAATTCAAAAAAATAATTAAAACATGTTCGCAACACTAGAATAAACGAGCATCTTTGAAGGGTACATTTTAATTTCATTCGTCATCTTGGATTTTAAGATGGCAGACAAAAAATGTATTTAGTACAAATTCTGATTAATTCTCTGCCAAGTGCAGTTTGTTTTATTAAAATTGATTGCATAGTTCAAAAGTTATAATGAAAAAAAATTGTCCGGTTTTTTTTACCCACCCGGAATTTTCTTAAAGCGCGAACAATAATAGGGTGTTTGACAGTAGTAAAAAATAAACATATATTTATTTTTAGATATCTCTTTAAGTCTTGGGAATGCTTAAAACAAACTTTTTTGTTTAATTTTTTATCAAATTCATAGTTCTTTTAATTAAATAAATTCATTGAATTCAAACAATTAGCCACGTGATTCAAAACAGGCGATCTACCAATCAGCTGCGAGTGACGTCACAAAACAGTAAACGCCTCGAACGAACTTATTTTCTGTGTTATTTTCTTATGTATGGTAATGTTTGCTTTGGTTTAAAGTGCGAATTATTGTCCTAAATTAGATTTTATTTTGTGTTTTGCTTATAAAAAACATTTTCAATGGAAAACGGATTCTCCAAAGCCGATAGCTCCAACTTACCAATGCTGAATTCCTTTATGGTAGCAGGCTTCTTTGCCAACAACAGTGATTTTTGTACTGTAGAATTTAGAAACGTTAAAATGTTAATGTAAGTATTCGATGAGTTGTTTTGTATATAACTGAAAGTTTTTTTACGAATATCTTCGCATACTTTTACTCATTTAGATTTTGAGGTTAGATTATATGTTTTGCTTTTTTGTTTAATATGCCACTTACAATAGATTCAATTAAATACCCAATCATTATTATTTTAAGCCTTAAGAAACAATCAAAAATTGCTTTTTTAAAACAAAATTTTCGAAATACATTTTGTTTGAAAGAATTCTTATGACCCTTCATAACAAATATGCACTGCCTAGTCTTGCATATGCACTGCTCAGTCCTACATTTAGCCTGCATGTGCACTGTCTCATCCTGCATTTAGAGGTACTCCCTAGTCCTGCCTAATAAATGCCTAGCACCGCCTAAAAATTTGTACACCTTTCTGCCTATTATAGTTGTTCACCCCTTGTAAGAAACATAACCTCAAAAATTTAATCGTCATTTACGAAATAGTTATATATATTATAGACAACGTGAGAAAAATTAATAGAAACAATTTAGTTATACTCACATCAAAGTGATCTTCACAAATGTAAAGTAAAGATGTATTAGATAAGGCCCTTGGGTCTCTTCGAGCAAGTTCTAGCCACTTTTTCCGTTCATTTACTGCTGTAGGCACATGAGTAAATAGTTTTTCAGGAGTTTTTATGCTAGTATTCAAACACTGACGCACTATACACCACTTATAGGACATTTTTTGACATAAAAAACAGTAAAAACACAGACCAAAAACAAATAAACACTTGAATGCCGTGTATCTGTCCGCGAGTTTACTGCGCTGTGACGTCATTGCAACGCCATGCTAGAAATGAGCGTTTTAGCGGCAAATTCAAATCGGAAATTAGAAAACTTGATTTTAAATGTAGTCATGATAAAATATACTATTTTAATAATTTTGCGTAGCAAATTAGGGTTCTATGTATCATTCTAAACTTTTCTAAAATTTGTCAAACACCCTATTTTTTTGTTTTGTCTTTTTAGAAAGAAACAGGATCGGCCTTAGCCAACGTAGGTGCCCATTTGGACCTCTCAGCCTTCTCCAGTTGGGAAGAACTGGCTTCCCTGGGCCTGGATCGTCTCAAGTCTGCCCTGATGGCTCTGGGCCTCAAATGTGGAGGCACTCTGGAAGAAAGAGCTCAAAGATTGTTCTCTACCAAAGGACAAAGCTCCTTGGACCCGGCTATGATGACCAAAGCCAACAAGAGTAAGGCAACCAAGGAAAAGGAGCATCTGAGGCAGAGGGAGATAGCAATATTGGAAGCTCAAATTTACAAGTAAGTACTCAAAGAAAAAATTTGAAATGACTCTTTTTTGGTAAATGGTCATTTCACCCTTGTGTCAAAACTTTTTTTGAATATATTTTTTTTTTTAAATCAGTTTCTTTTTAACAATTTTTTTTTATAACACTGTATTTTTTTTTGAAGGCTTGCAGATCTAGTAAGCGGCCAAAGATCTGCTACAAAGGAGAACGTTCAACGTAAACAAGCCCGTACTGACGGAGAGAGAGACGACTCCGAGAACGAAGCATCAGAAGAGGATAGCGATAACAATGACGACGACGATGTCCCATACAACCCCAAAAACCTTCCACTAGGATGGGATGGAAAACCAATTCCTTATTGGCTCTACAAGCTTCACGGGTTGAATATAAGCTACAACTGCGAGATTTGTGGCAATTTTGTCTACAAAGGACCCAAGGCTTTTCAAAGACACTTTGCCGAATGGAGACATGCCCACGGAATGAGGTAATTATGGCTATAACTTGGAAACGGTTTATCTTAGGTTAAAAATTCTTGTTTTTTTGTAATCTGCGACCTTGATTTAGTCAGAAACGAACCCCCACACGACTTTTTGGAATACATGGAAAATGTTTCCATTACTTTCCATGTTTTCTGAAAAACCTTGTGGGGGCTCTTTTTTGACTAAATCGAGGTCACAGATTTCAAATATTTTATTATTTTTGCGTTATCATTTCCCGTTTATGAGTTATCACATAATTTTCTTTCTTTTCAGATGCTTGGGTATTCCAAATACGGCTCATTTTGCCAACGTGACCCAAATTGAAGATGCGTTGGCTCTTTGGGAAAAATTGAAAGTTCAGAAGCAGTCCGAGAGATGGCAGCCAGAAAACGAGGAGGAATTTGAAGACTCTCTGGGGAATGTGGTCAATAGGAAGACCTATGAGGATCTTAAGAGGCAGGGACTGCTTTAAGTATGTAAGAATGATTTTTTTTCTTATTAGAAAAAGCATATTTTATCTCTGATTTTAGGAATAAAAGAGACACTTTTTATCTATTGTGTTTTTTGTTGTACAATTGGGCAATTTTTAATGTGAACCCTCAAATTTCAAAACAAGATTTTTGATAAAAACCGCATTTTGATAATATATCAACCCGTTTTTGTACTACAGGGGCTTTTTGGAAAGTCTTCATTGGGGCCTATAACTGTTTTATTTTTCAAAATTTATTTTTGGTGACACTTATTAGTTTCTACGAAATGCTTTAAAATGATGTATCACACTCAATGTTTTACTTTTGTTCATTTTTTATATTAATATTATTTTTTTAAAATAACGTAAAAAAGTATATGATATAAAAATACTTTGCCAATATATGGGCACCTAAGCTCACACTAGGTACTATATTTATAGTGTACGTGTGAGCTAATATAACTAAAAACTTAAATATATTTTATTCAACTCCAGACTCAATTACCTTTCGTTTGATACCACACAAGCCATGTTTTGACTTAAACTCTAATTTTTGAAATCTACCCCCACCCTTTTAAAAAAAATAAACTAAAGTGTATTTTGTTTTACTCCAGACTTAATTATCTTTCGTTTGATATCACACCCGCCGTATTTTCACATAAACTTTAATTTTTGAAATCTACCCCCACCCTTTTAAAAAAAATTAACTAAAGTGTATTTTGTTTTACTCCAGACTCAATTACCTTTCGTTTGATACCACACAAGCCACGTTTTGACTTAAACTTTAATTTTTGAAATCTACCCCCACCCTCTAAAAAAAATAAACTAAAGTGTATTTTGTTTTACTCCAGACTCAATTACCTTTCGTTTGATACCTCACAAGCCATGTTTTGACTTAAACTCTAATTTTTGAAATCTACCCCCACCCTTTAAAAAAAAATAAACTAAAGTGTATTTTGTTTTACTCCAGACTCAATTACCTTTCGTTTGATACCACACAAGCCATGTTTTGACTTAAACTCTAATTTTTGAAATCTACCCCCACCCTTTAAAAAAAAATAAACTAAAGTGTATTTTGTTTTACTCCAGACTCAATTACCTTTCGTTTGATACCACACAAGCCATGTTTTGACTTAAACTCTAATTTTTGAAATCTACCCCCACCCTTTAAAAAAAAATAAACTAAAGTGTATTTTGTTTTACTCCAGACTCAATTACCTTTCGTTTGATACCTCACAAGCCATGTTTTGACTTAAACTCTAATTTTTGAAATCTACCCCCACCCTTTAAAAAAAAATAAACTAAAGTTTATTTTGTTTTACTCCAGACTCAATTACCTTTCGTTTGATACCACACAAGCCATGTTTTGACTTAAACTCTAATTTTTGAAATCTACCCCCACCCTTTAAAAAAAAATAAACTAAAGTGTATTTTGTTTTAGTCCAGACTTAATTATCTTTCGTTTGATATCACACACGCCATGTTTTGACTTAAACTCTAATTTTTGAAATCTACCCCCACCCTTTTAAAAAAAATAAACTAAAGTGTATTTTGTTTTACTCCAGACTCAATTACCTTTCGTTTGATACCACACAAGCCATGTTTTGACTTAAACTCTAATTTTTGAAATCTACCCCCACCCTTTTAAAAAAAATAAACTAAAGTGTATTTTGTTTTACTCCAGACTCAATTACCTTTCGTTTGATACCACACAAGCCATGTTTTGACTTAAACTCTAATTTTTGAAATCTACCCCCACCCTTTTAAAAAAAATAAACTAAAGTGTATTTTGTTTTACTCCAGACTTAATTATCTTTCGTTTGATATCACACACGCCATGTTTTGACTTAAACTCTAATTTTTGAAATCTACCCCCACCCTTTTAAAAAAAATAAACTAAAGTGTATTTTGTTTTACTCCAGACTCAATTACCTTTCGTTTGATACCACACAAGCCATGTTTTGACTTAAACTCTAATTTTTGAAATCTACCCCCACCCTTTAAAAAAAAATAAACTAAAGTGTATTTTGTTTTAGTCCAGACTTAATTATCTTTCGTTTGATATCACACACGCCATGTTTTGACTTAAACTCTAATTTTTGAAATCTACCCCCACCCTTTTAAAAAAAATAAACTAAAGTGTATTTTGTTTTACTCCAGACTCAATTACCTTTCGTTTGATACCACACAAGCCATGTTTTGACTTAAACTCTAATTTTTGAAATCTACCCCCACCCTTTTAAAAAAAATAAACTAAAGTGTATTTTGTTTTACTCCAGACTCAATTACCTTTCGTTTGATACCACACAAGCCATGGTTTAACTTAAACTCTAATTTTTGAAATCTACCCCCACCCTTTTAAAAAAAATAAACTAAAGTGTATTTTGTTTTACTCCAGACTCAATTACCTTTCGTTTGATACCACACAAGCCATGTTTTGACTTAAACTCTAATTTTTGAAATCTACCCCCACCCTTTTAAAAAAAATAAAGTAAAGTGTATTTTGTTTTACTCCAGACTCAATTACCTTTCGTTTGATACCACACAAGCCATGTTTTGATTTAAACTCTAATTTTTGAAATCTAACCCCACCCTTTTAAAAAAAATAAACTAAAGTGTATTTTGTTTTACTCCAGACTCAATTACCTTTCGTTTGATACCACACAAGCCATGTTTTGACTTAAACTCTAATTTTTGAAATCTACCCCCACCCTTTTAAAAAAAATAAACTAAAGTGTATTTTGTTTTACTCCAGACTTAATTACCTTTCGTTTGATACCACACAAGCCATGTTTTGATTTAAACTCTAATTTTTGAAATCTAACCCCACCCTTTTAAAAAAAATAAACTAAAGTGTATTTTGTTTTACTCCAGACTCAATTACCTTTCGTTTGATACCACACAAGCCATGTTTTGACTTAAACTCTAATTTTTGAAATCTACCCCCACCCTTTTAAAAAAAATAAACTAAAGTGTATTTTGTTTTACTCCAGACTTAATTATCTTTCGTTTGATATCACACCCGCCATATTTTCACATAAACTTTAATTTTTGAAATCTACCCTTTTATTTGGCTTGCGCTCGATGGATTCTGTTCATTTTTAAATCAGACCATCTCGACCCAAGACCCAGCCTAGGTACCAAATTTCATTCAGATCGGGCAAGCGGTTTTTGAGTTATGCGCGTTGGTCGTTACAGACAGACAGTGCGACAAAAAAATTTCAAAATCATCTGAAAAGCAAAGATATATAAAAAAAATTTGAAATCGAAGCAACTTTTTTTTTCTCAGAAAAATTACGATCACCATAGCTCACACTACTAGAGTATAGTAGTAGTGTGAGATAATAACTACAAGTTTATTGCAAAAAATCGACAAAATTGCAATACGCTGTCATAAAGTTGGGATTTTAGATAATTAAAAAATAATAAAACTAACCATGACAAATTAAAGTTTCAGTCCAACAAAAAATAAAAATACATTTTTACTTACCAAAACATCAGCGACTTTAGAGATCTGAGCCCTGAAGGGGAGAAAAACTAGAGATATCCTAAAAAAAAATAACCCCAAAATTAAATTCGCCCCGCCTGGGAAAACAGAGTCTATTAAACAAAAAAACAAAGGAAAAAATCGGCAACACGCTAGAAGCTTACCTTCTGTAATTCTGCTTGCTATACCACAATTTCACTGGCGGCGCCGCCCCTTCTTGCGACTGGAATTTCGGTCTTCAACCCGAAAACACGTGCGACTTCTATTCGTTTTTTGGCGGAAGTGAAGTCTTCATTCCCCTGTCACACACAGGGTGGCGCTTCAAACTCCCAGCGTGAGCAAAAACCGCGCATGATCGTACCAAAATGATCAGGTGATCAAAAAGAAAATAACTTTCAACAAAGGGAGAAATTATCACCTGATCGGAATTTTTCCCAAACAGGACTTTTTTTTTTGAAGGTTTTTGCAGAAAGCCCAAAATATCAAAACAAACTTTAAGGTTAGGTTTTCCAAAAAATTCAAAAAAAGAAAAATAACTGGCAGCATTAAACAGACTTTATAAAATAATAAAAAATAAGACACTGCAAGAGTCACAATCAAAACCCTATCCTAATCTTAGGAACACGTTACTCTAAAAATTCCCAGCACTTGTTTTAATCCAGCGCCTACTATACGAGAAAAAACGATATTTTTAAACCATTACCCACACCAGTGCTATCAAAATGGACGGGCCACGATCCTCCACTTTGTTGACGTCACATCCGGGGCTGATTTTTTTTTGATGGTCACGATACGACACAGCTGATTGTCTTTAAAATTTTGAAGTTGGAATGACGGTTCATGGATATTTGATTTTTTGTTACATAAAGCCGTTTTTGAGATTGTTTTTACTTTATTCTGGCAGAACAATTTTTTTTAAATGTATAGTAAGCCCCAATTTTTCATAGCCGCTTCATTAGCTCACACAAAAATTAAGTTTAAAGCAGAAGCGAATGTGACAATCACATATGACAAAGTCAAATACATGTCAAATATAACAGTTGGCATGTGGTACATGGCGGGTAATTTGAATTCAAGATAAGGAATGCTAAATCTTGAAGATTTTAACCTTTTAATCATGTTGCTTCCTTACAAAACTTTGGTGGAATATCGGGATGGTGTCTGAGAATATTTCACTGAAATTTTGCGGAAATCTGTAATGCCATTTTGAAAATATCATAAAAAAACGTCTGACCTCCCATAAGACCCAATGTAAAATTCAGCCCCGGGAGAACAGCTGATTTTTTCAGGGTCGTGGCCTCTATTTTTGTGTTGGCCTTGCCCACACATATAATTTACATGTTCAAGCAGATAATTTTTAAGATGCAACTTTCAGTGCAAATATCTTGACAACCAGAAGGGATAAAAACAAAATTTTTAAGATCTATGATGTATGGAATGTGTACTTTAAATGTAGGTAGTTGATATCTTCAGTTATTGTACTTAATCATTTCCACCTAGATTATTAAAACGTTCCACTGTGCAGCGTCATAAAAATTAGCATAATATGTTACCCTCCAAGAAATAGATACCCTATCTTCAAAAAATCATATTTTGATAAAAATTCCCAGCACGTTTAATCCAGCGCCTACTATACGAGAAAAAACGATATTTTTAAACCATTGCCCACACATATAATTAACATGTTCAAGCAGATAATTTTTAAGATGCAACTTTCAGTGCAAATATCTTGACAACCAGAAGGGATAAAAACAAAATATTTAAGATCTATGATGTATGGAATGTGTACTTTAAATGTAGGTAGTTGATATCTTCAGTTATTGTACTTAATCATTTCCACCTAGATTATCAAAACGTTCCACTGTGCAGCGTCATAAAAATTAGCATAATATGTTACCCTCCAAGAAATAGATGCCCTATCCTCAAATAATCATATTTTTTTGCGAAAAAGCCTTTTTTGAGTTTATTACTATTGATAGAAAGTGTTTTTTTTTTGTTGTAACTACATACAAAGTGGTAGCCTATGAATCTACAAAAAACTAATTAAAATTTGTTAAAAATAAAATTGCGATATCGCAAAAAGATACGGCATCTATTCCTAGGTTTGAGTACAAAAAGCAGTTAAAAAACTTTGGGGTAGTGGGGGTAGATTTAAAAAATTAGAGTTTATGTGAAAATATGGCGTGTGTGATATCAAACGAAAGGTAATTGAGTCTGGAGTTAAACAAAATACATTTTGATTTATTTTAAAAAAAGGGTGGGGGTATATTTCAAAAATTAGAGTTTAAGTGAAAATATGACGTGTGTGATATCAAACGAAAGGTAATTGAGTCCGGAGTTAAACAAAATACATTTTAGTTTTTGTTTTTTTAAGGGTGGGGGTAGATTTCAAAAATTTGAGTTTAAGTCAAAACATGGCTTGTGTGGTATCAAACAAAAGGTAATTTAGTCTGGAGTTGAATAAAATATATTTCAGTTATATTAGCTCACACGTACACTATAACTATAGTACCTAGTGTGAGCTTAGGGGCCCATATATTGGCAGAGTATTTTGTATTGTATGCTTTTAAAAATTGTAAGGGTGTTATTAGGAGAAAAAAATAAACAAAATAAATAATAAACATTTCCTTATAATCAAAATCCTAGTGAAATTTTACAGAATATACATAGTACAAAAAAATCGACCACGCCCCCAAAACTAAAATGGAGGCATTAATATTTAAAAAAATGAAACATTTTTTTTTAATTTCTCTGTACAAAAAATCTTAACCTGACTTTTTATGTTTACTAAAGAATGTACACTAACTTATCGCGAAAAAAAAAAAAAGAACGAAAATTATATTGAAATAAATTATGAACTTTTTAAGATGAAATAATATTTTACATATTTTATTCATAGCTTTGTACGAGAGAATAATTATTATTTAGTAATTATACAAAAAACTTTTATTAAAAAAGCTCTAAATGTTCATAAAACGAAAAAAAAAACTTAAAATAAAAATCCTTAACCTTATAAAAAATCGTTGTTTTATTTTTTTAATTTAAAAAATGTTTTTTCTCAAAATATTTTGATCAATTTTTATAAGTATTTTACAGCCCAACGAAAATTTTCAAAAAAATTAAAATCAAAATTTTTTGAGAATTAAAAGAGATCAGTTTTTAGTTATTTTTTCAAATAATATTTTTTGCCCCACCAATAAAAAAAAACATTTAATTGGCACTTGAAAAAAAAAGGAAAAAGTTCCTAGATAGTTTTTTTTCAAATAGTTTTTAAAAATACATTTTTTTTTTCAAAAAACAGGCACCGTTATCTTAAAATGGTCTTAGAGTAACACTGGTATGCTTTTTAACAAGAATTACAAATATGTTTTGTAGTTGTAAGTATGAGATATGTAAAAAAAACGAATTTTTGACATACCTCTTAAGACAAGTTTTGCTAGTTTTTATAACAAAAAAAAACGTGAAAATTATTTGTTGCCAGTTGTAAGAATTACACTTGGCAACAGCGCTGTTTTTAGGTGTTTTTTTTACCCGGAAAATATGTGGTTAAAATATTGACATCAAATTTTGGGACATCCTGTATAATCAACCTGGATACTTTTTTACTTATTTTTGTTATAAAAACTCTCAAAATTTGGTGAGCCAATAGAAATATTTATATAAATATAGTCAAGCCCCACAGTTTTTTTTTTAACAAAGAAGATAGATTGATTTTTTTTTAAACAGGCTAAATACACAATATTTAAGATGGCGTCATTCCGCCATTATTGACGGGACACGCGCTACAAACAGGAAGGTTTTTACCGTGCAATAAACTGCATCCAAAACATAAAAACAAAAAAAAAACAATTTTTTTTTGTACAAAAAAAATATTAAAATATACATTGTGCCCCAAGAGAATGGTTACCGAAAACTGTCTAAATTGGGACACCCTGTATTTTTTGTTAATGTGACGATTTTTTTTGGTGTTTTTTGCACAATTTTAAAAAATAAAATAAAAACTAAGACATTTTGCGATTAAGAAAATGTAGTTTTTTAGTTATGTCTTAGTTTTTACTTTGTTTTCAGTCTCAAGTATGATTTAAAATTTTACAAAAAAACTACCAGAAAAAAACGGTATTTTTTATACACTTTTTAAGGGACAATGAGTATGTCAAATATTTTTACACAATATTTTTAACATACAGTAACCAATATTTTTTAAAAAAAGTCACATAGTTTTTGGTATAAAGTCTTTTTTTAAAAGGTCAATCTAAAATATGTCAACCTTCATTTTAACAAATGTGTCAAAAATTATCGACGGTTGATATGTTTTAAAATGACATTCAAAAAACTATGTGAACATATTTTTTAAATTCAAACAGTCAAAAATTATTTTTTTGACTCTTACTTTGTTTAATTTATCACAAAAAGAGAAAAACTGTAAAATCCTAGAAAAGTATTTTGTGAAAAAAATGATTTAAGTCATTTTTTTTTCAATATTAAACTTCTCAATTATTGAAAATGCTCTGCTTAGGCCATTTATCACAAATTATTTTGTTAAAAAACAGTAAAAGTAGAATGGTCAGCAAATTCGGTAGCTCCTTCACTGAGGGTCAGCAAATTAAGTAGCTCTTTGACTAAGGGTCAGCAAATCAAGTAGCCCTTTCAAAATCAGCAATTTTTCGCGTGAAAATTAAGCCTTTTCTGTCACACAGCTAAACAGAACAATTTCAAACTTAATCCTTTTCTTCTTTTCAACAGTTGCATCACAAGTGACGACATTTTACCACTATGCTTGTTTATAAGAGACCCTAGACTTTTTATTATTATATTGAAAAAAAACATGTAATTTTTTTCCAATATATAACCTTACAATGATCGAAAATGCTCTGGTTAGGCACTTTCTCACATTATATTGTTAAAAAATATAGAAAGTGCAAAATGGTCAAAAAATTAGGTAACACTTTCAGGGTCAGTAAAACCATCACTTTTAATAAATAGCAAATAAGGTGGCTCTTTCAACAAAGTCAGCAAATTAAGTAGCCCTTTTACTAAAGGTCAGCAAATCAAGTAGCTCTTTCAACATTTGCAATTTTTCGCGTAAAAATCAAGCTTTTTCTTTCAGACAGCTAAACAGAGCATCTTCAAACTTAATCCTTTTCTTCTTTAATCTTCTTTGCAACAGTTGCGTCGCAACTGACGACATTTTTACCACTCTGCTTCTCCATAAGATTCATAAGCCTAGAGTCTTTATTATATTGAAAAAAACTTTTTTTTCAATATCTAACCTTACAATGATCGAAAATGCTCTGGTTAGGCACTTTCCCACATTATATTGCTAAAAAATATAGAAAGTGTAAAATGGTCAGCAAATTAGGTAGCACTTTCAGGGTCAGTAAAACAAAACTTTTAATAAAGTCAGCAAATAAGGTGGCTCTTTCAACAGAGTCAGCAAATTAAGTAGCCCTTTCACTAAAGGTCAGCAAATCAAGTAGCTCTTTCAATATTTGCAATTTTTCGCGTAAAAATCAAGCTTTTTCTTTCAGACAGCTAAACAGAGCATCTTCAAACTTAATCCTTTTCTTTTTTAATCTTCTTTGCAACAGTTGCGTCGCAACTGACGACATTTTTACCACTCTGCTTCTTCATAAGATTCATAAGCCTAGTCTTTATTATTATATTGAAAAAAAAAACTTTTTTTTCAATATCTAACCTTACAATGATCGAAAATGCTCTGGTTAGGCACTTTCTCACATTATATTGTTAAAAAATATAGAAAGTGTAAAATGGTCAGCGAATTAGGTAACACTTTCAGGGTCAGTAAAACAATCACTTTTAATAAATAGCCAATAAGGTGGCTCTTTTAAGAAAGTCAGCAAATTAAGTAGCCCTTTCACTAAAGGTCAGCAAATCAAGTAGCTCTTTCAACATTTGCAATTTTTCGCGTAAAAATCAAGCTTTTTCTTTCAGACAGCTAAACAGAGCATCTTCAAACTTAATCCTTTTCTTCTTTAATCTTCTTTGCAACAGTTGCGTCGCAACTGACGACATTTTTACCACTCTGCTTCTCCATAAGATTCATAAGCCTAGAGTCTTTATTATTATATTGAAAAAAAAACTTTTTTTTCAATATCTAACCTTACAATGATCGAAAATGCTCTGGTTAGGCACTTTCCCACATTATATTGCTAAAAAATATAGAAAGTGTAAAATGGTCAGCAAATTAGGTAACACTTTCAGGGTCAGTAAAACCATCACTTTTAATAAATAGCCAATAAGGTGGCTCTTTCAAGAAAGTCAGCAAATTAAGTAGCCCTTTCACTAAAGGTCAGCAAATCAAGTAGCTCTTTCAACATTTGCCATTTTTCGCGTAAAAATCAAGCTTTTTCTTTCAGGCAGCTAAACAGAGCATCTTCAAACCTAATCCTTTTCTTCTTTAATCTTCTTTGCAACAGTTGCGTCGCAACTGACGACATTTTTACCACTCTGCTTCTTCATAAGATTCATAAGCCTAGAGTCTTTATTATTATATTGAAAAAAAAACTTTTTTTTCAATATCTAACCTTACAATGATCGAAAATGCTCTGGTTAGGCACTTTCCCACATTATATTGCTAAAAAATATAGAAAGTGTAAAATGGTCAGCAAATTAGGTAGCACTTTCAGGGTCAGTAAAACAAGAACTTTTAATAAAGTCAGCAAATAAGGTGGCTCTTTCAACAAAGTCAGCAAATTAAGTAGCGCTTTCACTAATGGTCAGTAAATCAAGTAGCCCTTTCAAAATCAGTAATTTTTCGCGTAAAAATCAAGCTTTTTCTTTCAGACAGCTAAACAGAGCATCTTCAAACTTAATCCTTTTCTTCCTTAATCTTCTTTTCAACAGTTGCATCGCAAGTGAAAACATTTTTACCACTCTGCTTGTTCATAAGAGAGCCCAGAGTAGATAAGGCATCTTTTACAGCATGATAGATGATATTCTTAATCTGTAACTTGTCCTCGTGATTCGTATGAGTGTCACTCAGGTCCCTGAACTCCTGGGTCAGGTGAAAACAGTGGGAAACATTTTCGGGTGAGACAAAATCTTCGGCTACTTTGATGCAGTTGTGGAGGTTGCGGACCTGGTGAGGGGCCCCTGCGGGGATGAAAACTGCATCTCCATAGCACTGAACGATTGCATAACCTTCGACACCATATTCTTTGTACAGACGTTCCCTTAAGGGACCGTCCAGGTACCCAGATTGATCGTGGATAGGGTCGTGTTGAGGTTCTAGGCGGCCTCCTTTCTCCACAGTTACCTGAAAAGAATAAAACAATATTTTTAGGTATATATGGTATTTTGTAATATGCCTTGGTAGAAATAAAATTTCGGACTTCCATTGTCTTTATTTATTTTAAAACACGACGTTTCGGTTAGTAAGTATCTCTAACCGTTATCAAGTGTAAACTAAGGGGTGATGGATCTTTTGGAGCTCTGTCTCTTGAAATGATGGACTCCCAATGGGTTCATCTCTTTCGCCAGTGGTAGCAAACATCTACATGGAGTGGTTCGAGGACCATGCGATCAACACAGCAAAAGTCAAACCGAAACTATGGCTACGATACATGGATGACACATTTATTATATAGCCGGAAAATGATGACGAACTACAGAATTTTCTACACCATTTAAACGGTATTCGACCAACAATCAAGTGCACCATGGAAATTGAAAAAGATTCGGCCTTACCTTTTTTGGATGTTCTTGTCAAACAATTAGACAGAAACATTCAAACCACTGTATATAGGAAACCTACACACACGGGACAGTACCTAAATTTTAAGTCTAATCATTCTGTTGTAACAAAACAAGGAGTTATAAGAGGTTTGTATTTAAGAGCCGTAAATATTTGTAGTAATAATGAAGAATTAACCACGGAGATTAACAACATTAAAAAGGACTTACAACAGAATGGTTATTCCGAGAAATTAATAAACTCAACGATATTTAAAATTAAAAACAAACTAAATGTACCAAATTCTCAAAATAATAATCCGTTAGGTGTTATTAACATTCCATATGTTCAAGGGATTTTAGAAAACATAAGACGAATAGCTAAACACTATAATATAAAAACAGTATTTTCTTCGGGAAATACTATAAGAAGTTTTGTAACTAAAACAAAACCAGACAATCCCTCAAATAATAAGGAATGTATTTACCAAATCCCGTGTGAGTGTGGTAAATCATATGTAGGTGAAACGAAACGCCCTCTTCAGGTTAGAGTAAATGAACATCTAAAAAGTACCCAATTAGGGGATATTAAAAAATCCGGTTTAGCAGATCATGCATGGTCAAATGATCACAGGATTCAGTGGTCAGAAGCTAAAGTTTTACATAAGGAGTCGCATTGGCGAAAACGAAAGTTTATTGAAGCTGCGTTTATAATGCAGAATAAAGAAGTTTTCAGTCAACCAAGCACGGAAACCACTCCTTAAGGAAAACAGGCGTCTTAGGATTAAAAAAGGGGGCGGGCCGTCACACCTAACTGCACATTAAGTAGTATATGTAGTAGCTTAGAGACTAGATTGTTTAGTTTACACTTGATAACGGTTAGAGATACTTACTAACCGAAACGTCGTGTTTTAAAATAAATAAAGACAATGGAAGTCCGAAATTTTATTTCTACACAATCATTGTCTACGAGTTTCAAACAAAGATGCCTTGGTATGATTTGGAATGATTTGCCTGTTGAAATGTCATATATGGATGATTCTACAAAAATGGTGCTGTGGAGTGGGAATGCATATTTTTCAAACACAGACTGCAAATGAAGCATAGTTTTAGTTATAAGATTTAAAACGAAATGTTTTCTTTATGGAGCATTTGAGTTTAATGTATAAAAAAAATTGCAAGTTTATAATTTTTTTTATTACAAAGCAAATACCTCATTCCTCTGGTGTAGTCCCAAACCAAATATTAAAAACTCAAGGTGAAAAAATATCCTAATAAATAATATTTTTTATCAAAAAATTGATAAAACTTAAGTTTGCAGTCATATTTTTGAAAATCCGAATTTACATCTGCCCGGAAAATTTTACAATTTTAAACGTGCTCCATTTTTAATAACACAATATTTGTGAATACCACCGGTTAATTTCTAGAGAAAGAGACGGCCCTGGATATCTAATTTACTTGTGAGGGTGACAAGTTGTGACAGATAATGTCAACTTTAGTTTGGTTTAAGTTATAGATCTTTTTATTTTCGGCAGAAAATTAGTTTTTTTCGGAGAAATCAAAAAGGAACGCTTCAATTATCATTCCTCTGGTAAGTGAATATTCGACTGATATCAATAGTATAATTTTTTTGTTGATTGTTTTAAAATTCTAAGTATAGGAACTTTGTTTATATAAAACTTAAGTTAAGTAGTCTAAATAGATTTTGATTTAAATTGGAAAACCCTTAAAAAACTCATTCCTCTGGTCCTCATTCCTCTGGCATTTTTATGCAATAATTCCTAAAATTTGGGAAAATAAATGTTTCTTAGCTTACACCTAATTAGTTACATAAATTTAAAAAATCAAAATTATTTACTGTGCTGTACTGTTATTTAAAGGCAATGACCAAAAATGATATCCATATAGCTTTTTGTAGAATCATCCATATCAAAGATTATCACTCAAACTTACCTTATTCAACAAATCCCTAATCTTGTCCGCATCCCTTGCGTTGTATATGTGCCACAAGGCACCAGGTAACTCTCCTTTGTCCCTTACTCGTCTACGCGTCAAAATATCACACCCAGCCTCGTCGATTGCCTTGAACGCCTCGCGTATATGCTCGTCGTTGTCGCCATCTTTCGGAATACCAACGTACACCATGACGTTGACTGCGTCTGAGATGTCTAAGTGAAGATTTGTGGTTCCTGAAGAAAAAATTAAAAATAGTTAAAATTCGGTCAGCAAATTGAGTGGCAAGAAGTCAGCAAATTTAATGGCACATTTGTTGACGTCACATCGGGGGCTGATTTTTTTTTGATGGTCACGTCACGACACAGCTGATTGTCTTTAAAATATTGAAGTTGGAATGACGGTTCATGTTTTTTTTTTAAATAAAGCCGGTTTTGAGATTGTTTTTACTATATTCTTGCTGAACAATATTTTTTAAATGTATAGTAATCATTAATTTTTCAGAGTCGCTTCATTAGCTCACACAAAAATTAAATTTAAAGCAGAAGCGAATGTGACAAACACAGATGACAAAGTCAAATACATGTCAAATATAACAGTTGGCATGGCGGGTAATTTGAATTCAAAATAAGGAATACTAAATCTTGAAGATTTTAACCTATTAATAATTTTGCATCCTTACAAAAGTTTGGTAGAATATCGGGATGGTATCTGAGAATATTTCATTGAAATTTCGAAGAAATTTGTAGTGCCATTTTGAAAATATCATAAAAAAACATCTGACGTCCCATAAGATCCAATGTAGAACTCAGCCCCCTGATAACAGCTGATTTTTTCAGAGTCGTGGCCTGTAATTTTTTGTTGGCCTTGGGTCAGCAAATTGGGTGGCACGAGGTGAGCAAATTTCGTGGCGTGAGGTCAGCAAATTGAATGACACAAGGTCAGCAAATTGAATGACATAAGGTCAGCAAATTGAGTGGCACAAGGTTAGAAAAATTAGTGACACGGTGTCAGCAAATTAAGTGCTACGAGGTCAGCAAATTAAGTGGCACGAGGTCAGCAAATTGAGTGAAACAAGGTCAGTCAGTTAAGTAGCACAAGGTCGGCCCATTGTGTAGTACAAGATGTCTTCAATTCGATGATTTTGAGAGGTTTTAAGTATTTCTAC
Organism: Aspidapion aeneum; assembly: GCA_963576565.1. Taxonomy (NCBI): domain Eukaryota; kingdom Metazoa; phylum Arthropoda; class Insecta; order Coleoptera; family Brentidae; genus Aspidapion; species Aspidapion aeneum. The sequence continues at coordinate 8,062,876 of OY755047.1, forward strand.
ACCCATTTGCGAGGTTAACTACGCAAAACTCCTCAAAAACATCGAGTTTGGGACACCCTGTACAAGGTCAGCCAAGGCCAACACAAAAATAGAGGCCACGACCCTGAAAAAATCAGCTGTTCTCCCGGGGCTGAATTTTACATTGGGTCTTATGGGAGGTCAGACGTTTTTTTATGATATTTTCAAAATGGCGCTACAGATTTCCGCAAAATTTCAGTGAAATATTCTCAGACACATCCCGATATTCCACCAAAGGTTTGTAAGGAAGCAACATGATTAAAAGGTTAAAATCTTCAAGATTTAGCATTCCTTATTTTGAATTCAAATTACCCGCCATATACCACATGCCAACTGTTATATTTGACATGTATTTGATGTACGCTGATCATATGTGATTGTCACATTCGCTTCTGCTTTAAACTTAATTTTTGTGTGAGCTAATGAAGCGGCTATGAAAAATTAAGGATTACTATACATTTAAAAAATATTGTTCTGCCAGATTAAAGTAAAAACAATCTTAAAAACGGCTTTATTTAAGAATAATTCCAATTTTTTCAATATTTTAAAGACAATCAGCTGTGTTGTAACGTAATGACCATCAAAAAAAATCAGCCCCGGATGTGACGTCAACAAAGTGGAGGATCGTGGCCCGTCCGTTTTGATAGCCCTGGCTAAATCTTGAAGATTTTAACCTTTTAATCATTTTGCATCCTTTCAAAAGTTTGGTAGAATATCGGGATGGTATCTGAGAATATTTCATTGAAATTTCGAAGAAATTTGTAGTGCCATTTTGAAAATATCATAAAAAAAGTCTGACAAGCAAGAACAGCAGATTTTTTCGTCGTGGCCTGTAATTTTTTGTTGGCCTTGGGTCAGCAAATGGGGTGGCACGAGGTGAGCAAATTTCGTGGCGTGAGGTCAGCAAATTGAATGACACAAGGTCACCAAATTGAGTCGCACAAGGTCAGCAAATTGAGTCGCACAAGGTCAGAAAATTGAGTGACACGAGGTCAGCAAATTGAATGACACGAGATCATTAAATCAGTAAATTGAGTAAAACAAGGTTAAGTAGCACAAGGTCCGCTCATTGAGTAGTACAAGATGTCATTTCGATGTCAATTCGATGATTTTGAGAGGTTTTAAGTATTTCTACACCCACTTGCGAGGTTAACTACGCAAAACCCCTCAAAAACATCGAGTTTGGGACACCCTGTACAAGGTCAGCCAATTGAGTAGTACAGGGTCAGCAAATTGAGTCGCACAAGGTCAGAAAATTGAGTGACACGAGGACAGCAAATTGAATGACACGAGATCATTAAATCAGTAAATTGAGTAAGACAAGGTTAAGTAGCACAAGGTCCGCTCATTGAGTAGTACAAGATGTCATTTCGATGTCAATTCGATGATTTTGAGAGGTTTTAAGTATTTCTACACCCACTTGCGAGGTTAACTACGCAAAACTCCTCAAAAACATCGAGTTTGGGACACCCTGTACAAGGTCAGCCAATTGAGTAGTACATGGTCAGTAAATTGAGTAACACAAGGTCAGCCAGGGCTGTCAAAATGGACGGGCCACGATCCTCCACTTTGTTGACGTCACATCCGGGGCTGGTTTTTTTTATGGTCACGTTACGACACAGCTGATTGTCTTTAAAATATTGACGTTGGAATGACGGTTCATGAATATTTGATTTTTGTTAAAATAAAGCCGTTTTTGAGATTGTTTTTACTTTATTCTGGCAGAACAATTTTTTTTAAATGTATAGTAATCCTTAATTTTTCATAGCCGCTTCATAAGCTCACACAAAAATTAAGTTTAAAGCAGAAGCGAATGTGACAAACACAAATGACAAAGTCAAATACATGTCAAATATAACAGTTGGCATGGCGGGTAATTTGAATTCAAAATAAGGAATACTAACTCTTGAAGATTTTAACCTATTAATAATTTTGCATCCTTACAAAAGTTTGGTAGAATATCGGGATGGTATCTGAGAATATTTCATTGAAATTTCGAAGAAATTTGTAGTGCCATTTTGAAAATATCATAAAAAAACATCTGACGTCCCATAAGATCCAATGTAGAACTCAGCCCCCTGATAACAGCTGATTTTTTCAGAGTCGTGGCCTGTAATTTTTTGTTGGCCTTGGGTCAGCAAATTGGGTGGCACGAGGTCAGAAAATTGAGTGACACGAGGTCAGCAAATTGAATGACACGAGATCATTAAATCAGTAAATTGAGTAAGACAAGGTTAAGTAGCACAAGGTCCACTCATTGAGTAGTACAAGATGTCATTTCGATGTCAATTCGATGATTTTGAGAGGTTTTAAGTATTTCTACACCCACTTGCGAGGTTAACTACGCAAAACTCCTCAAAAACATCGAGTTTGGGACAACCTGTACAAGGTCAGCCAATTGAGTAGTACAGAGTCAGCAAATTGAGTCGCACAGGTCAGAAAATTGAGTGACACGAGGTCAGCAAATTGAATGACACGAGATCATTAAATCAGTAAATTGAGTAAGACAAGGTTAAGTAGCACAAGGTCCGCTCATTGAGTAGTACAATATGTCATTTCGATGATTTTGAGAGGTTTTAAGTATTTCTACACCCACTTGCGAGGTTAACTACGCAAAACTCCTCAAAAACATCGAGTTTGGGACACCCTGTACAAGGTCAGCCAATTGAGTAGTACAGAGTCAGCAAATTGAGTCGCACAAGGTCAGAAAATTAAGTGACACGAGGTCAGCAAATTGAATGACACGAGATCATTAAATCAGTAAATTGAGTAAGACAAGGTTAAGTAGCACAAGGTCCGCTCATTGAGTAGTACAAGATGTCATTTCGATGTCAATTCGATGATTTTGAGAGGTTTTAAGTATTTCTACACCCACTTGCGAGGTTAACTACGCAAAACCCCTCAAAAACATCGAGTTTGGGACACCCTGTACAAGGTCAGCCAATTGAGTAGTATAGGGTCAGTAAATTGAGTTACACAAGGTCAGCCTGTATCTGCTGTTCTTGCTTGTCAGACGTTTTTTTATAATATTTTCAAAATGGCACTACAAATTGAATGGCACTAGGTCACCAAATTGAATGACACAAGGTCAGCAAATTGAGTGGCACAAGGTCAGAAAATTGAGTGACACGAGGTCGGCAAATTGAATGACACGAGATCATTAAATCAGTAAATTGAGTGAAACAAGGTTGGGTAGCACAAGGTCCGCCCATTGAGTAGTACAAGATGTCATTTCGATGTCAATTCGATGATTTTGAGAGGTTTTAAGTATTTCTACACCCATTTGCGAGGTTAACTACGCAAAACTCCTCAAAAACATCGAGTTTGGGACACCCTGTACAAGGTCAGCCAATTGAGTAGTACAAGGTCAGTAAATTGAGTTACACAAGGTCAGCCTGTATCACTTTCAAGGTCAGCCAACTGAAATAATTTTTAATGAAAGTCTAAACAATTAGCTACCACAAAATTAGTAATTTAAGTAGCAAAAGGTCAGCAATTTAACTAGCACTTTTACTGACGGTCAGCAAATCAAGTAACACTTTCAGGGACAGCAAAATGTAAGGTAAATGACACAGAGGAAAAAGTAAATCATACCTTTGTTGGGATGCAGTGCCGAGCCATAAGCGTTGTACATTTTGGGTCCCAAATCGGGTCGTACGAAACATTCTGGGAGCCGGGACGCCAAATTCAATCGTCCAGATCGGTGCGTGTATTCTTCCAAAGGTAGCACTTTCATGAGGTCAGCAAATCGAGAAGGTAGCATTTCCGCAAAGTCTTCGCCTGGCGGCCAGTCTTTCAGTTTCAGGAGCATCGGTTGCCCTTTGTCATCTCTTAATCTGTAAAAAAAACAATAAAAATATTTGTTGTAGTTTGATGCATTTATACTTATTTTTATCAAAATTATCTGCTTTGGTTTAGTTAGCAAAAATTGATCTACTAGATCATATTTGTTTACCTCTTGGAAAAGTGGTCAAAGCCTTCCCAAAACTTCCTCATAGGCTGATTGGGTACAAGGTTGCCAGTCATGCAGTTGATTAAATCGTTTTTTTCGTCTCCAAAGTCCCTAGCAAAGGCGTCAGGGTTCCACAGGTCTTTGTTGATGTTCTTGGTGACGTCAGATACAATTACTGGTTGACCTCGTTTCCATTGGTCCTGAAAACAAAACAAAAATATTTAAGGTATGTAGATTTAGGTAGCACTTTCATGGTCAGCAAATTAGGTAGCACTTTCAAGGTCAGCAACTTTGGTAGCTCTTTCAAAGTTAATAAAAAATATTGGGGTATGTAAATTTGGTAGCACTTTCATAGTCAGCATATTATGTAACCCTTTCATGGGCGGCGAATTTGGTAGCTCTCCTTATTAGTAAAAAGATTGAGGGTTAGTAAATTTGGTAGCACATTCATGGTCAGCAAATTAGGTAGCACTTTTACGGTCAGCAAATTTGGTAGCTCTTTCAAAGTTAATAAAAAATATTGAGTAGTAAATGTAAAGTATGTAAATTAGGTAGCACTTTCATGGTCAGAAAATTATGTAACGCTTTCATGGGCGGCGAATTTGGTAGCTCTCATTATTAGTAAAAAGATATTGAGGGTTAGTAATTTTGGTAGCACATTCATGGTCAGCAAATTAAGTAGCACTTTCATTATCAGCAGATTTGGTAACTCTTTCATGGTTAGAAAAAAAAATTAAGGGCAAGTCGAGGGGGATTTCACTGACCATTTTTTTGTACATATGTTCGCATTGTTTGACAAAATGCGAAAAAATGCGAAATAGTGCGGAAAAATGCTAAATAATAAAATTAAGAATTGTTGAGTTCATTGAATTCGGGCAGTGTTGTAAAAAGGGTAAAAAGAAAAGGGTAATTTTTCGGTAGGTTAATTTTTAAAAAGGTATTTTATTAATCATGTTTATAAAACTTTTTAAGAGTAGACATGCTTTTTTTCCAGTCTGTCACCTTAGCTCCGAAATGTAGAAGCGACGTTGCAAAATGCGGCAAAACGACTCACGTGATATACATACCTTTTTGAGTGGAAAAAACATCAGAATTGGCTGAAATTTCAGTGGAAGGCACATTTTGTAAAAACTAAGACAAGGCTCGGAGCAATTTTTTGGTTTTTTTTGCCGAATAAGTAAAAACTTCTTTCTAAGGACACCGATTCGAAATATTCATGACATACATATTTCGAATCGGTGGCCTAGAAAGAATTTTTGACAAAAAAATCAAAAAAGTGCTCCGAGCCGTGGCTTAGTTTATACAAAATGCGCCCTCCACTCAAATTTCAGCCAATTCTGATGTTTTTTTCACTAAAAAAGGTATGTATATCACGTGAGTCGTTTTGCCGCATTTTGCAACGTCGCTTCTACGTTTCGGAGCTAAGGTGACTGACTGGAAAAAAAGCATGTCTACTCTTAAGTGAAAATATACATTTATACTCATTACTCCTAATCGTCTGATATATCAATGTCCTCAAAATATTCTGCTTCTATCTCACTTTCACTTATGTAATCTGTTTCACTTTCAGTTTCTGTTTCAGTCTCACTTTTTTGGTACATTTTTTTTGTACGTCTTTGTTTTGTAAGCGTTTTTTCTGAAGGTTGTTTTGATTTTAGTATTTGGCTGGTCAGTCTGTTCTTTGTTTTTCCCTGTCCTGTTTGTTTTGTTCGAGGTTGGTCTGTCATTGGTCCTTGAAATCTTAAAAGTCTGTCAGTCGAGAGTCGTCCCACATTATTGGAGTAAAACCAGCATAATGTGGATTTGCGTACAGCGCCAACTCTTTCTATTGCCTTAAAAATATCACTTCTTAGCTGACGCGGACTTTAGTTTGGCAGTTTTAAAAACGAATTTAACACGTCCTTATTTTTTGCATTTAGAAAAATATAACTTGAAGACCTCGTTGAAGACTCAGCAGTTATCAGGGCTAATTTAATTTTCATTTAAATGGGCAAAAAAAAATGCGTAATTACTAAAATATTTACCGAACACTAATTCCGTTTGTTTGTTTGAACTCGGGGAGAGCAATCATACGATTTTTGATTTATAAGAAAAAAAAAATTATAACAAATAAGAAACAATGCAGAAAAATGTGAAAAAATGCAGAAAAATGTGAAAAAATGCAGAAAAATGTGAAAAAATGCAGAAAAAATGCGAAAAAATGTGAAAAAATTCGAAAAAATGTGAAAAAATGCGAAATAATGCCGCATTATTTCATCAAAATTTGTACATATATTGCGGCTAGTGAAATCCCCCTCGGGGCAAGTAAATTTGATAGCACTTTCATGGTCAGCAAATTAGGTAGCTCTTTCATGGTCAATAGAATCAATTAAGTCAGCAAGTTAGCCTTTTTTTTTCTTACCTGGAAGATTTTGTAGTTTTCCTTGGACAAAGCATCACTCAGCCTCAAAAGTTTGCCATCACATAGCCAAGAGTGCGGTGTTTTGGGGTACAGAATTTTGCTTTCTGTCAAGGTCATTATTCTAATCGGAAGTTGTTGTCTACCTTTATTTTGCCAGTTGTATCTGAAAGAGATGGAGAATTAAAAGTTAAATGAGAATTACAGGGCTCTCAGCACCTTCATATTTTATGAAAATGTTCATATTTTTTTTCAGACTTCATAAGACTTCATATTTTTAGAAAAACCTTCATATTTTCTCCAATGAAGAAACTTCAGTCATAAAATAAGTGTGGAAATTTTCAATATTTTTCCTAGTCTTGAATTTTGAGTTCCTTTTAGTTTATTATTAGTTTGTTGCCTCTGAGAAAGTCTGAATAAAGTAAGGCTTTTTTGCCTTTTGTTTTATTATTCTTATGTTTGTTGCATTTCTTATGTTAATTAGTTGTTTTGGTCATCCGTGGTTAGTTCGGAAAAAGTCTAATTGAGCAGGGCTTTTTCAGGAATTTTATTCTTTTACTCTGTAATGTTGACTTTTTTTAAATGTTTGAGCTCGGAATATGTATTTAAAGTATACCAATTATATCATCGAGTATATTTAAGTTTTCTGTGTTACTAGATGTACAGAGTGTTTTGGTATATTTCCACAAAGGTCTACTGCACTTATTTCAAGATATAGAAAATAGGGTACCTATTTTTAAGAAATGTAGAGTAGGTCCCAAACCGCTAGAAATTATTGATACTAATATTTTAACAGTGGCTTTATCAAATGGCAGTTTATCATATATTTTTGAGTTTAGAAAGAAAATATATTTTTTTTTAAGTTAAATCATTAACATATTAATTTGTAGGATGTTCCCTAAGAGATTTACAATGTTTGTGTTTTTTTATAACTCTTTTTGATGATATAATAAAGCCTACAACTTTTGCATTTATAATTTTTTTTCTATTTCTTTGAATAATTGCAGTAGACCTTGGTTTAAAAATACGAAAAAAACCCTTATACCTTGTTGTAAAATATGCTTTAAAAAATGTGCCTTGTTTTTGTTAGGCCATAGTTGTTTGGATGGGGATCCAAGGCTAATTCAACTTCAAAATGTTTGCTAATACTTTTCTTAATAAATAAAATCAAGAAATATACAGGGTGTTATTAAAAGTTTGTAACAAACTTTGACAGGTGATAGTACACATAAAAATAAGAAAAAAAGTTCATATGAACATAGGTCCTAAAATGCATAGTAGGGGAGCTACGGGCACCAAAAGGGTTAATATCGAAAATGGTTTTTTTATACAGCAACTTTAAAAAGCTATGGAATTTTACAAAAAATTGCAAATGTTAATTCATTTTGATCCTTCACATTGTGGTAAGGTAAAAAAATAATTACTTAACTCAAAAGGGTACTTTTGGTAGGGGTGGGGGGTTGTTTTAACACGATTTTTTTTTGTATTGCATTTTTTTGCATTTTTAGTCCATTTTTGAAAACTACTCCCCTTTTAAAGTAAAAAAGGTACTCTTGTCTAAAGTAGCCCAGAGCAACGATTTACGAGATAATTAAGCGTAAAGATTTTTAGTACCTTAGAATTTTTTTTTGTATTGCATTATTTTACATTTTGAGTCCATTTTGAAAAACTACTCCCTTTTTTAGGTAAAAAAGGTACTCTTGTCTAAAGTCGCCCAGAGCAACGGTTTACGAGATAATTGAGCGTAAATTTTTTTAGTACCTCCCATAAGCAGAATAACTTTTACGTTCAATTATCTCGTAAACCGTTGCTCTGGGCGACTTTAGACAAGAGTACCTTTTTTACTTAAAAAAGGGAGTAGTTTTTAAAAATGGACTCAAAATGTAAAAAAATGCAATACAAAAAAAAAATCTTGTTAAAACCCCACCCCTACCAAAAGTACCCTTTTGAGATAAGTAATAATTTTTTTACCGTACCACAATGTGAAGGGTCAAAATTAATTAACATTTGCAAGTTTTTGTAAAATTCCATAGCTTTTTAAAGTTGCTGTATAAAAAAAACCATTTTCGATATTAACCCTTTTGGTGCCTGTAGCTCCCCTACTATGCATTTTAGGACCTATGTTCATTTGAACTTTTTTTCTTATTTTTATGTGTACTATCACCTGTCAAAGTTTGTTACAAACTTTTAATGACACCCTGTATATTTTCGCTGAGTAAATGAGTTTTCCTAAAAAACAGTTGGGTTGGACATAACAAGCCATTTGCTAGAGGACCCAAAAAAAAAGTTTTTATTCATATTTCCTTGATATTTTGTTTTCTGAATTTCATATTTTTCATAATTTTATTTAAAAAAGTTCATATTTTTCATATTATTTTGCTGTCTATCTGTTGAGATAAAATAAGTGATTCATAACAGAGTGCACAGGCATATACATCTTTAGAGAGTCGTACTGAGTTAGAGAGAGACAGCTGCTGTGTGGGTGGACGCCATATTTGTTGTTCATTTACATTTTGCGGTGTTTTGCGTTTGTCATGTAAAATTTTATCTTTTTCTGTGAAAAATGGGAAATAGTTCACATAAATATGTGCGGTATGTGGAAAAATGTCCGGGAAAAGTAAGGGAGTGACATTCCATAGATAAGTACTTGTATTTTTCTTTATAATTTGTTCATAAAGTTAAGAGTGGTTTACTTCATGGTGTCCACAATAAACCTGCAGAATTAATTTTAAAAAACTAAAATTTCAGCCAACAGGGCCCAAGTGACACCTCAGTGCTATAATTAAATCTGCTTACCTTCTGACGAAATGCTTCAACTCCATTTTCTCCTCCTCAGTGTCATCTTTTTCCACTTTTAGTGGAGAATCCATGGCGAACGCAAGGGGATCTTGTTCGGAATTGGGTGTTTTTTTCTTGTTGTTCTCCTTGTCTTTGCTGACTGGCGAGGCTGCTCTCGAGGAACCGTTGGCTTTATGCGAGGGTCTGATCAAGAGCTCTCTGAGAGTGGAAAAGTTGCCTTCATCTTCGCTCGAAGAGTTCTCGTGTGATCCTTGTTTTGACTTGTTGTCTTTGTTGTTTGACGCTTCCGAGTCTGGTTTTTCTTCGTTTTTTATCGCTACATCTGCCAACCAATTCAGAGGGGAGTTTTTCTCGTCTTTCACTGCCCCGTTTGCTAGTTTTGGTTTTTCGTCTTTTTCTTCCTTGATGCCTAAGAAAAAATAAAAGTTAAAAATATGGGAAGCAGTTTTTTGCAGTCAGCAAATTATGGGTAGCACTTTCATGGTAAGCAAATTATTATGGGTAGCACTTCTATGGTCAGCTAATTAGCGGTAATGCTTTCATGGGTCAGGAAATTATGGGTAGCACTTTCATGGTAAGCAAATTATTATGGGTAGCACTTCTATCGTCAGCTAATTAGCGGTAACGCTTTCATGGGTCAGCAAATTATGGGTAGCACTTTCATGGTAAGCAAATTAGTATGGGTAGCACTTCTATGGTCAGCTAATTAGCGGTAACGCTTTCATGGGTCAGCAAATTATGGGTAGCACTTTCATGGTAAGCAAATTAGTATGGGTAGCACTTCTATGGTCAGCTAATTAGCGGTAACGCTTTCATGGGTCAGCAAATTATGGGTAGCACTTTCATGGTAAGCAAATTAGTATGGGTAGCACTTCTATGGTCAGCTAATTAGCGGTAACGCTTTCATGGGTCAGCAAATTATGGGTAGCACTTTCATGGTAAGCAAATTAGTATGGGTAGCACTTCTATGGTCAGCTAATTAGCGGTAACGCTTTCATGGGTCAGGAAATTATGGGTAGCACTTTCATGGTAAGCAAATTATTATGGGTAGCACTTCTATGGTCAGCTAATTAGCGGTAACGCTTTCATGGGTCAGGAAATTATGGGTAGCACTTTCATGGTAAGCAAATTATTATGGGTAGCACTTCTATGGTCAGCTAATTAGCGGTAACGCTTTCATGGGTCAGCAAATTATGGGTAGCACTTTCATGGTAAGCAAATTAGTATGGGTAGCACTTCTATGGTCAGCAAATTAGTGGTAACGCTTTCATAGTCAGCAAATTATGGGTATCACTTTCAGTAACAGCAAATTGGGGGTAGCACTTTAAGGCTCAGGGATATTCTATAAAAATGCGGACATGAATAGAAAAAAAAACAAGCCGTGTAAGTTTTTAATTAAAAACATTGGTTAATATGAAACTATCAAAATTATGTATTGTCGTTTTATTGTTAAATAATGTATTCGATCGTAACACGAAATTCTCGTCAGCAAATTATGGGCAGTACTTTCATGGTCAGCAAACTATTGTTAGCACATTCAGGTCGCAAATTATAGAAGCACTTTCATGGTTAGCTAATTTAGTACCACTTTCATGGTCAGCAAATTGAGTAGCACTTTCATGGTCAGCAAATTATTATGGGTAGCACTTCTATGGTCAGCTAATTAGCGGTAACGCTTTCATGGGTCAGCAAATTATGGGTAGCACTTTCATGGTAAGCAAATTAGTATGGGTAGCACTTCTATGGTCAGCAAATTAGTGGTAACGCTTTCATAGTCAGCAAATTATGGGTATCACTTTCAGTGTCAGCAAATTGGAGGTAGCACTTTAAGGCTCAGGGATATTCTATAAAAATGCGGACATGAATAGAAAAAAAAACAAGCTGTGAATTTTTTTAATTAAAAACATTGGTTAATATGAAACTATCAAAATTATGTATTGTCGTTTTATTGTTAAATAATGTATTCGATCGTAACACGAAATTCTCGTCAGCAAATTATGGGCAGTACTTTCATGGTCAGCAAACTATCGTTAGCACATTCAGGTCGCAAATTATAGAAACACTTTCATGGTTAGCTAGTTTAGTACCACTTTCATGGTCAGCAAATTGAGTAGCACTTTCATGGTCAGCAAATTATTATGGGTAGCACTTCTATGGTCAGCTAATTAGCGGTAACGCTTTCATGGGTCAGCAAATTATGGGTAGCACTTTCATGGTAAGTAAATTAGTATGGGTAGCACTTCTATGGTCAGCAAATTAGTGGTAACGCTTTCATAGTCAGCAAATTATGGGTATCACTTTCAGTGTCAGCAAATTGGGGGTAGCACTTTAAGGCTCAGGGATATTCTATAAAAATGCGGACATGAATAGAAAAAAAAAACAAGCTGTGTAAGTTTTTAATTAAAAACATTGGTTAATCTGAAACTATCAAAATTATGTATTGTCGTTTTATTGTTAAATAATGTATTCGATCGTAACACGAAATTCTCGTCAGCAAATTATGGGCAGTACTTTCATGGTCAGCAAACAATTGTTAGCACATTCAGGTCGCAAATTATAGAAGCACTTTCATGGTTAGCTAATTTAGTACCACTTTCATGGTCAGCAAATTGAGTAGCACTTTTATGGTCAGCAAATTTAGTGACACTTTTATGGTCAGTGTTCTATTTTAAAATGAATATAGCACTTACCATTCATTTTCTCAGCGAGAATCATTTTGACCACTTCTTTGCACTCTGTATGGTTCAGTTTGGTGTCTTTTTGAGTTGGGCATCCGCAGTATTGTTCGATGCCCCAAATGTCCCTCATTTCGTGCACCATTCTGCCCAGTTTCAAAAGGCAGTCGTCAGCAATTATTTGGGTAAGCATTAGTTTTTCTTGTTCGTGCGATCCTCGGTTCGTACATAACAGCCAGTTGAATTCGTCTCTGTCTTTTTGCTCGCTTTGGGACTTTGAGTTGTTTTTTCGGCTCTGAAAGCAAAATGATATGTTAAACTTTTATAGAAGAATTTTTAAGAAATTAAAATTAAAAAAAAAATTAGGGTCAGTAAATTATGGGTAGCACTTTGATGATCAGAAAATTATTGGTAGCACTTTAATGGTCAGCAAATTTGGTAGCATTTTTATGGTCAGCAAATTATTAGTAGCACTTTAATGGTCAGCAAATTCGGTAGCACTTTCATGGTCAGCAAATTCGATGGCACTTTCACGGTCAGTAAAAACAAAAAACTTTCAACTAGGTCAGCAAATCGAGTAGCATTATAACTAGTTTGTTTTTTTTAAATTGTAAAACAGTTTTTATTCTTACCTTATAACAGTCTAAACAGACGACAAACCCGCACTTTCCGCACGCCCAGTGGTAGTTGAAAAGCGTTGTTTCGCACACGTCACACATTTCTCTCACGCCTTGGACAACTCGTTTCCAGGCAACAGTCTTATCTAGAAAAAATATATAAAAAATAGTCATTAGTACTTAATTCGAAATACGGTAGCACTTTCGTGGTCAGCAAATTGGGTAGCACTTTCATGGTCAGCAAAAAATATTGAAGTAAAGTGTGTAGCATATTCTTAGTTAACAAATTAGTTAGCACTTTGGTCAGCAAATTTGGTAGGTCTTTTATGGTCAGTAAATGCATTAAAGTATATTAGGCAGCACTTTGGTCAGCAAATTTGGTAGGTCTTTTATGGTCAGTAAATGCATTAAAGTATCCTTTGTGTTTTTTTGATGGGTGGGAAGCATGACTTCTGAAGATGGGCTTACCTTCGGACATATGTTCATTGTGGGCTTCTTTTTCTTGTAAGAGCAAGTCACAAAAATGGTCTCCCACTTGTTTGAGCAAAAATCGGGATGTTTCCAGGTCGAGATCGTTTGGAGGGTCTTCTGTATTTGGTAACCTTTAATAAAATAAAAAATATATCAAACAAGTTTCATGGCTAATCGGGCAAAAAGGAGTTTTTTGGTTCCCTTATATTTTTCCGTGGGTAGCTTGAAAGCTTAACCTCACGGGGGTCCAAGATCTAATGGACACCTAATAAGTGTTGACAGTTAACCGTTTCGTTCTTATGGGACTCCTCAGAACACTGCTGGTCAAGTGACAAATCTTGCGAAGTTAATCAGACGGTTTTGTCTCTAATTAAATGTAATTAGTGAGCGAACTATAGCATACGAGAGAAACAAAAAACCAAAAGCAGGGAAAAACACAGCTATACAATATCGATCAATGAAAAGATCGAATGCAAATAAAAGAAAACAACTATAGTCCGTGACCTACGACAGCTCTTTGTCTTTTCAGGCCGGATCAACGCATTTTGCATTTTTACCCGTCATCAAGACAGTGAGCGTCAATCAACGGAATTTTTGAGCCAAATAATACTAACAAACGTGAAATTTCGTACCCGTGAATTTAAAAATCAAACAAGTTTCATGGCTAATCGGGCAAAAAGGAGTTTTTTGTTTCCCTTATATTTTTCCGTGGGTAGCTTGAAAGTTTAACCTCACGGGGGTCCAAGATCTAATGGACACCTAATAAGTGTTGACAGTTAACCGTTTCGTCCTTATGGGACTCCTCAGAACACTGCTGGTCAAGTGACAAATCTTGCGAAGTTAATCAGACGGTTTTGTCTCTAATTAAATGTAATTAGTGAGCGAACTATAGCAAGAGGCGCCATCTACCGAGATACGAGAGAAACAAAAAACCAAAAGCAGGGAAAAACACTGCTATACAATATCGATCAATGAAAAGATCGAATGCAAATAAAAGAAAACAACTATAGTCCGTGACCTACGACAGCTCTTTGTCTTTTCAGGCCGGATCAACGCATTTTGCATTTTTACCCGTCATCAAGACAGTGAGCGTCAATCAACGGAATTTTTGAGCCAAATAATACTAACAAACGTGAAATTTCGTACCCGTGAATTTAAAAATCAAACAAGTTTCATGGCTAATCGGGCAAAAAGGAGTTTTTTGTTTCCCTTATATTTTTCCGTGGGTAGCTTGAAAGTTTAACCTCACGGGGGTCCAAGATCTAATGGACACCTAATAAGTGTTGACAGTTAACCGTTTCGTCCTTATGGGACTCCTCAGAACACTGCTGGTCAAGTGACAAATCTTGCGAAGTTAATCAGACGGTTTTGTCTCTAATTAAATGTAATTAGTGAGCGAACTATAGCAAGAGGCGCCATCTACCGAGATACGAGAGAAACAAAAAACCAAAAGCAGGGAAAAACACTGCTATACAATATCGATCAATGAAAAAATCGAATGCAAATAAAAGAAAACAACTATAGTCCGTGACCTACGACAGCTCTTTGTCTTTTCAGGCCGGATTAACGCATTTTGCATTTTTACCCGTCATCAAGGCAGTGAGCGTCAATCAACGGAATTTTTGAGCCAAATAATACTAAAAAACGTGAAATTTCGTACCCGTGAATTTAAAAATCAAACAAGTTTCATGGCTAATCAGGCAAAAAGGAGTTTTTTGTTTCCCTTATATTAAAAATATATATTAAACAAACTGAAAAAAATCTCTATATTAATCATTTTAATGGTCAGCAAATTATAAGTAGCACTTTCATGGTCAGCAAATTCGGTAGCACTTTCACGGTCAGTAAAATAAAGTTACTAACGATAGGATCAGTAGAACAGGCGGGTTAAAACTCACCATAGTTTGATGTCCTCCTCCAAGGCGTCTTTATGGGGATCCGAGAATCCCGCGATGGCCAATTGGCCATTCTTGGTGTACCTCAGTCTTCTAAATGCGTAGAACCGGCAAAAGATGTTCGGCATGTTTCGAGAACGCTGATTCGGTGTCCATCGGCATTCTCGGCACTTTTGCAGCTTGGGAGCTACCTGAAAAGACAAGAGAAATTTTGCTATAACTCTAACGATATTTAACGAAATCTTATAAAACATGTTTTATTTGAATCTTTGCAACTTGAATATTAGTCAGCAAATTGGGTAGCACTTTCACCAAAAGTCAGCAAAACTTAAGGGTCAGTAAAATTAAGGAGTTTTCAATGAGTTCAGAAAAAATACGATAGTTTCTAAACTAATGGCCCGATTTGGATGATTCTTTTTTTGTTTTGTTGCAAATTGATGTGTTTATCTTACCTCAAAACAGGGTCCGTCTTGAAGGAAGCTCTCGCCGGTTTTTTTGAGTTGGCCCACGGGGGGTTTGCGAAAGGGGTCGCGCTGGGGCTCGTTATCTTCGTTGTCTTTGGATTTCTTGGCGCGCGGCTCCTCGCCCTTGTCGTTTTTTGACCTGGCAATGTCAAAAAAACAACCTGTCAGTTTTTTATGAAAAAAAAATGTTATATAAATCATCGCAACTGGTTTAAAAAATAACGAAATACTGGCAAATGCTTGGATAGTCTGGCTAGAATAAAATGAGGCACAAAAGAGATGGCTTTAATTAGTGCTATCTTTCTCTTTCCAGTGACGTGCTATAATTTTTTAATTCATTATTATTAGGTATTAATTTTATATTTTACTCCTCCTAAGCCTTTTTGTGCTGGAAAACTCCATATCTTATTTTTCTTAAAAAGAAATATAATTAAAAACTTTTATACTTATTATATTATATAGGTACCTACTTATTTCATTAGGTAGGTGCGGACGAATCTAGAAACCTACAAAAATACCAGTTAACTTTCTAAAAATTGCAAAAATCCAAAACCATTCGTTATATGGATGATTCTACAAAAATGGTGCGGGAGTGGAGTGTGAATGCATATTTTTCAAACACAGATTGCAAATGAAGCATAGTTTTAGTTATAAGATTTAAAACAAAATGTTTTCTTTATGGAGCATTTGAGTTTAATGTATAAAAAAAAATTATAATTTTTTTTATTACAAAGCAAATACCTCATTCCTCTGGTGTAGTCCCAAACCAAATATTAAAAACTCAAATTGAAAAAAATATCCTAATAAATAATATTTAACCAAGTCCTAACTATTTATCAAAAAATTGATAAAACTTAAGTTTGCAGTCATATTTTTGAAAATCCGAATTTACATCTTCTCCAGAAAATTTTACAATTTTAAACGTGTTCCATTTTTAATAACACACTATTTGTGAATACCACCAGTTAATTTCTAGAGAAAGAGACGGCCCTGGATATCTAATTTACTTGTGAGGGTGACAAGTTGTGAAAGATAATGTCAACTTTAGTTTGGTTTAAGTTATAGATCTTTTTATTTTCAGCAGAAAATTAGTTTTTTTCAGAGAAATCAAAAAGGAACGCTTCAATTATCATTCCTCTGGTAAGCAAATATTCGACTGATATCAACAGTATAATAAAGAATATAAGTATAGAAACTTTGTTTATATAAAACTTAAGTTAAGTTAAACTTTTCTATATACGCCACTGAGTGGGAGCATTCGAATGTGAATCATCATGTATTGTCCGGCCAGAATAAAATGAGGCGCAAAAGAGATGGCTTCAATTAGCGCTATCTTTATCTGTCCAGTGGCGTGCTATAATTTTTTAATTCATCATTATTAGGTATTAATTTTATATTTTACTCCTCCTAAGTCTTTTTTTGCTAAAAAACTCCATACCTTATTTTTCTTAAAAATAAATATATTTTCAAAAGTTTTATACTTATTATATTATATAGGTACAGTCGGAGACTTTTTAAATTGCCTCTGTATTTTTTTTCGATCAAAATTATTCATTTAAAGAAATCAAAAAACTAGTAAATATTCGACTGATATCAATAGTATAATTTTTTTGTTGATTGTTTTAAAATTATAAGTAAAGGAACTTTGTTTATATAAAACTTAAGTTAAGTAGTCTAAATAGATTTTGATTTAAATTGGAAAACCATTAAAAAACTAATTCCTCTGGTACTCATCCCTCTGGAATTTTTATGCAATAATTCCTAAAATTCGGGAAAATAAATGTTTCTTAGCTTACACCTAATTAGTTACATAAATTTAAAAAAACAAAATTATTTACTGTGCTGTACTGTTATTTAAAGGCAATGACCAAAAATGATATCCATATAGCCCACTTTTGGTAGAATCATCCTTATGTGTAAATGATACGCCACTGTTTCTTTTTGAATTTTAGAATGTGTATGAAACGTGCCTAGTCATCCTGTTTGAGCTCAGCGATAACAATAGAAGCCCTATAAAAGGGTGTGAATTGTGAACGGGCCGGATTCTAATTGAGTCAGCGGTAACAATAGAAACCCAATAAAAGGGTGCGAATTATGAACGGACTGGAGTTGATTTCGTTAAGCGTACCAGACGAATACCGTTTTTTCTTGTAATATTAAAATTTTGTTCATGGTAAATTTGCTAAAAATAAAAACCACCCAGTAAGATCAAAGTGCTGTAAACAGAGGGAGATGGATAGAGTTGAGCCATCTCTTTTTCGCCTCATTTTATTCTGGCCCGACAGTAAGGGTTTTTTTTTAAGGCATTTTTTGACATCAAATTGTCAAACTGTCATTTTGAACTAAAACAATAGTATATTATATGGATGATTCTACAAAAATGGTGCTGTGGAGTGGGAATGCATATTTTTCAAACACAGACTGCAAATGAAGCATAGTTTTAGTTATAAGATTTAAAACGAAATGTTTGCTTTATGGAGCATTTGAGTTTAATGTATAAAAAAAATTGCAAGTTTATAATTTTTTTTTATTACAAAGCAAATATCTCATTCCTCTGGTGTAGTCCCAAACCAAATATTAAACACTCAGATTGAAAAAAATATCCTAATAAATAATATTTAACCAAGTCTTAATTATTTACCAAAAAATTGATAAAACTTAAGTTTGCAGTCATATTTTTGAAAATCCGAATTTACATTTTCTTCGGAAAATTTTACAATTTGAAATGTGCTCCATTTTTAATAACACAATATTTGTGAATACCACCGGTTAATTTATAGAGAAAGAGACGGCCATATCTAATTTACTTGTGAGGGTGACAAGTTGTAACAGATAATGTCAACTTTAGTTTGGTTTAAGTTATAGATCCTTTTATTTTCGGCAGATAATTAGTTTTTTTCAGAAAAATCCAAAAGGAATGCTTCAATTATCATTCCTCTGGTAGGTAAATATTTGACTGATATCAATAGTATAATTTTTTTTGTTGATTGTTTTAAAATTATAAGTATAGGAACTTTGTTTATATAAAACTTAAGTTAAGTAGTCTAAATAGATTTTGATTTAAATTGGAAAACCATTAAAAAACTCATTCCTCTGGTACTCATCCCTCTGGAATTTTTATGCAATAATTCCTAAAATTCGGGAAAATAGATGTTTCTTAGCTTACACCTAATTAGTTACATAAATTTAAAAAAACAAAATTATTTACTGTGCTGTACTGTTATTTAAAGGCAATGACCAAAAATAATATCCATATAGCCCACTTTTGGTAGAATCATCCTTATGTGTAAATGATACGCCACTGTTTCTTTTTGAATTTTAGAATGTGTATGAAACGTGCCTAGTCATCCTGTTTGATCTCAGCGATAACAAGAGAAGCCCTATAAAATGGTGTGAATTGTGAACGGGCCGGATTCTAATTGAGCCAGCGGTAACAATAGAAACCCAATAAAAGGGTGTGAATTATGAACGGGCTGGAGTCGATTTCGTTAAGCGTACCAGACGAATACCGTTTTTTCTTGTAATATTAAAATTTTGTTCATGGTAAATTTGCTAAAAATAAAAACCACCCAGTAAGATCAAAGTGCTGTAAACAGAGGGAGATGGATAGAGTTGAGCCATCTCTTTTTCGCCTCATTTTATTCTGGCCTGACAGTAAGGGGTTTTTTTAAGGTATTTTTTGACATATCAAATTGTCAAACTGTCATTTTAAACTAAAACAATAGTATATTATATACAAAGTTTCTATTTTTTTGGTATTTTTAGATTTATTTTTTAATTTTTACTGTTTATGTCTGATCAGTCGCGTTTCATCCCTGTTATGTAACTTTCCATCCTAATTTTTTGATTTTTCATCCCAGAATAGTAGAAAACATTTTTCTCAATAATTTGTTTTATAACCAAAAACTTCGTAGGAGCATTCGTTTCTGAGATATTTACAAAAAACTGTTTTTAAGGCTGATATAGCATATAGTTTACTTGGAGTCTGCTAATGGACTAGGAAGGTATCAGATCCATCATGGATCCATTTCAGCCAAACTGAACCCTCCTGCCAAACATATAACTTATTTTTTAGTTTATTTAAAATTTGTCACAAATTCTAATGAAATTTTTTACAAAAATTCGCCTGCGGTGCCAAAAATCTCCTTTAGATACATTTTACACCTCAGATCTATCAAAAACCGCTAATAAAAATATTTTGATGTTTGCTGCCACTTTGTGACCCCCCCCTTCCCCCCCATGGAAATCCTGGATCGGCCACTGGTCCATTTATTTTCTCTTACCCTTTAGGTCTTCGTCCCCTCTTCCTGGGTTCTCGGTTAGGGGTTCCTCCTTTGTTCTTCCCGTTGCCCCCAGAACTGCCTCCGTTATTCGAGACCACAGTACTTGCTCCGGAGTCAGAGTCCTTTTCGGAACCCGATTCTTTGTCGCTGTCGCTTCCGCTCTCGCTGGGAAGGTTCGAGGGTTTCGTATCACCTAACAAAAAGACTAGAATTATAAAAGAAATATTTCATCATAACAAAAACTTTAGATGTAGAAAAAAGCCAAGAACGCGAAAATTGTATTGCGTAAAAAGAATTGAGATAAAAGTAGAGCCAAGTTCTCTAATACAAATTTCAAAATGAAAGGTTCTTACTAGTTTGAAAATGTTTTTTATTTTATTTTTGGTATTACAGCCAAACTTTTTTATGTTCAATTTAGCACTGTGCCTAAGCCGTAATAGCCAAGTTTAGAAAAACATTTTCAAACTAGTAAGAACCTTTCATTTTGAAAATTGTATTAGAGAACGCCAAGTGTATTAGTGTTCCTTCGACCGAATTATTTACGGTATTAATAAGTCGGCCATTTATTTTCACGCCGAGATCAAGGCGGCCTTGAATTTTGTCAATCGTATTGAAACGAGAGAGATTTTCACTCGACCTTCGGTAGCGGCGCAGTTCACGTGTTTTTCGGTCCGCTGCTATGGTAACGTACCGTGGTCATTCAGTAAACAAAGCGAAGCAATCAAAATAAACAAGCACATGTTCAGTGTGTTAGGTGTGTTCCATATCATTTCGATATTTAAAACAATTTTCATCAATTGCGATAAATTAGTGCATAATTTCGACAATTCGTCATTTTTCTATTTCAGAAGCATTAATTTAGCGTTAATTGTATATTTACCGGCATTTCTGTGATTAGATGTGTTCCATATCATTTCGATATTTAAAACAATTTTCATCAATTGCGATAAATTAGTGCATATTTTCGACAATTCGTCATTTTTCTATTTCAGAAGCATTAATTTAGCGTTAATTGTATATTTACCGGCATTTCTGTGATTAGATGTGTTCCATATCATTTCGATATTTAAAACAATTTTCATCAATTGCGATAAATTAGTGCATAATTTCGACAATTCGTCATTTTTCTATTTCAGAAGCATTAATTTAGCGTTAATTGTATATTTACCGACATTTCTGTGATTAGATGCGTTCCATATCATTTCGATATTTAAAACAATTTTCATCAATTGCGATAAATTAGTGCATATTTTCGACAATTCGTCATTTTTCTATTTCAGAAGCATTAATTTAGCGTTAATTGTATATTTACCGACATTTCTGTGATTAGATGTGTTCCATATCATTTCGATATTTAAAACAATTTTCATCAATTGCGATAAATTAGTGCATATTTTCGACAATTCGTCATTTTTCTATTTCAGAAGCATTAATTTAGCGTTAATTGTATATTTACCGACATTTCTGTGATTAGATGTGTTCCATATCATTTCGATATTTAAAACAATTTTCATCAATTGCGAGAAATTAGTGCATATTTTCGACAATTCGTCATTTTTCTATTTCAGAAGCATTAATTTAGCGTTAATTGTATATTTACCGACAATTTCGTCATTTCAAAGGTAAAATCATGTCTGTCAAAAAAGCCGTGCAAAAACGCAAGGGTTTTTTATCTGCGATCACCGAGTGTTGTGTTTTCACAGACCGCGGCATCGGACGAAAAAGCGAGAAACGAGTTTCAAGTGAGGTATTCCGATTTGGATGAAACCTTCGATAAATGCATGCTGGCACATAATGATGTCATTATGTTGATAGACCACTCGGACGACGAGGAGTTTAAAACGCAGAATGCGATCCTTTCAGAAGCTCGTAAATATTTTTATGCGTGTAAGGGGGTTTACTCTAAAATATTTCCGGTTGAGGCCCCATCCTTTTCGGGATCATATATTCGACAAAACGAAACTCCAAAACTCAAAGAGTTAGGTATTCCCATATTTCGAGGTGATAAAAAATTATGGCCAAGCTTTTTCGATCTTTTTAATAACATTATAGATCAAAATCAAAGTCTAAGTAACGTTCGAAAACTTCAATATTTATTTTCATATCTCGAGGATGAGCCTTTAAAATTGATATCACGGATTAGCTTATCTGATCAAAATTATAAAATTGCTTACGACAAATTAGTCAATAGATATCAAAACAAGCGAGATCCTTTTTCGACCGCCTCGAGAAATGGCGTGTTAATTTACTTTCTCCAACTATTTCAAATTTCTACACCTGAAAGTGCTCGATTTTGGTGTACTGAAGCATAGAACTAGAAACTTCAGCCCTTCAGCTACGTGGTGACATCATTAGATCCAGATAGGGGCCCCTTGGAAGTGGAGAAATTGGCTGCAAACTGGTGAGTGCTTTGTCTCTGATTTCCCTTGTGTGGTACCCACAATTAACCTATGGACCTTTTAATTATTTCGTAATTTTCATATCAATATATTTATGTTTGTTCGCGCTTTCATTGATTAAATTATATACAGTCCATTGCATTTATCGTCTTTCTTACTGCGGGCAAAACATAAGTGGTTAATTTTTATCTCAATTCTTTTACGGAATACCACTTTCGCGTACTTGGCTTTTTTTTACATGAAATGTTTTTGTTATGATTTCACGCCTTTTTTTAAGGGATTTGGATAATATTTAAAATATGCGGAATATTGTTCAAAACTTTTGCAATGCCTTATTAAAAATTTTGAGGTTTTTTAATTTTTTCGTATGTTTATATTATAGTTCCAATCACCCTTTCAAAGCTCAGCTCCCTAGCGTTCCTGGAAGTGGACAATGTTACTTTTACATAACTTTATATTTATGGGGAAGGAAAGTAAATTAAAATTGTGGTGTATTATCATATTTCCTATCAGTCTGCCAAAGCTCAGGTCTGTAACACTTCTGGAAGTAAATTCGAATTTTTGGGTTTTTTGATTTTTTCCAAGAGTTTGGTCCATTGAGTTGTATAATAGAAGTCAATGGTTTGGTCATAATTTCTATCAGTCTGTCAAATTTCAGCTTTGTACCATGTCTGGAAGTACAGGGTGTCCCAAATTGGACACTTTTACAGGGTTTAAGGTACTTCTAGGGGAGACAGAGAAAAGCTGACCACGCATTGCGAGGCTCAAATTTCAAGAGAAGACTTATAGTGAAAACCGCATTTTGAAATATCGTCTCGTCTTTGAGCTACGGGGGCTTTTTGAAAAGTCTGCATTTTGCAGGGGGGTCTATAACTTCGTTATTATTGGAAATATTAATTTAGAGTAAATTAAATTTTAACTGTCACTTTTAGTTTTTGAGATATGATATAAAGTTGCATTTTTTCTTATGGAAGGGCCTATATTTTAATTAATTTTCGAATTCGTCATTGAATTCTTTTTAAAATGATGTATCATATATCATAGTTTGATTGAGCGGTTTCGGAGATAATTAAAGTTTTTTATTTTTGTCTAGTGTGCGTTGAATGACGTCATGCGCCATTGACGTGAAAGCTTTGCGTTCAAATGCTACTTCAATGCTCCTATAGTTTTGTTGTCTTATACTATGCAAATCAAGTTGGCCTTGCGTCTTGGCGTTTTGTCATTGTTTTCAATTGTTTAAACAATTTGACATTACGCTTTGATATGAAATTATTTTGCACAAAAGCGTTTTAATTTTATTTTGAAATATGTATCATTTTTTAAAACTTTTTAACTAGGTTTTGAGGGTGGTCAGCTGAATTATAATTTTTCCAAACCAGGCTTACTATATTTTTGACTGTGTAAAATAATAAAAATACTGGAGTGCCT
Organism: Aspidapion aeneum; assembly: GCA_963576565.1. Taxonomy (NCBI): domain Eukaryota; kingdom Metazoa; phylum Arthropoda; class Insecta; order Coleoptera; family Brentidae; genus Aspidapion; species Aspidapion aeneum. The sequence goes on from OY755047.1 coordinate 8,086,275, forward strand.
TGACCTGCCTCAGCAGCAAATCATAGCGCACTAGAAATAAGTGAAAAAGCTGAATATCTCCTAAACCGCTCAATGAAACTATGACATATGATACATCATTTTGAAAAGAATTCAATCACGAATTCGAAAATTAATTAAAATATAGGCCATTCCATAAGAAAAAATGCAACTTTATGTCATATCTCAAAAACTAAAAGTGGCAGTTAAAATATAATTTAGCGGGTGAATTCCTCGTAACAAAGTCTATAAAACTGCAATTTACTCTAAATCAAAATTTCCACTAATAACGAAGTTATAGACCCCCTTCAAAAATGCAGACTTTTCAAAAAGCCCCCGTAGCTCAAAGACGAGACGATATTTCAAAATGCGGTTTTCACTATAAGTCTTCCCTTGAAATTTGAGCCTCGCAATGCGTGGTCAGTTTTTCTCTGTCTCCCCTAGAAGTGAACCTTAAACCCCCTAAAAGTGCCCAATTTGGGACACCCTGTACAGTAAAATTTTGATGATCTATACATGAGTAAGTGAGTGGCAATTTCGACATTTTTTGAAATTTTTACTACTTTATGGAAGTCCATGAAATTTGAAAGGATTGTTAACTTTATAAAGATCTAAGACTGTGCAAAGTTTGAGTTTCGTAGCTCATTCCGAAGTAGAGTTTTAGATAGGTCCAATATTAAAAAAAAAAAAAGTTGTGTTTGTAAAATGAATCCGCCACAAACATATAGATTTTATTTATAAAAAAAAGCTCTAGAAATGCAATTTTTAAGAATGAATATATTAAAATAAAGTTGCAAGTTAAAGACTTCAAAATTTTGAAATTTAATAGTATTTAAATTTTGAAATTTTTTAAAAAAATATTTGAAATTTTAAATAAAATCGAATTTCAAAATGTTTAAAACATTTAAAATCATTATAAATTTTTTTTTGAAAAGTTCTTAGAATTTTGAGAATCATTTTTGCTTACCTTTTCGCTTTTTTTCTTCTAACGCCTTTTTTCCAAGCGGTCCTCCCCCCTTTTTTCTTTTCACCTTGGGAGGTTTTCGCTTGGGAGGACTTTTCCTCCCTCCTCTCTCTTGGTCTGAGCTGGAGGAGTCGTCTCCCCCTTTGCTGTTGTCACTGGGGTGACCGTTGACATTACTAGTTTCTTTGGCTGAAACAATAATAATAGTTTAAATAATTGCGAATTTAACTTTATGAACATTATTTAAATTATTAAATAATTTTGATTTTTTTTAATTTAATTTTTTTTTAAAATTTTATTTCAAATTTGAAAAGTTTTTTAGAATGTTGAAAGGTTTGAGAATGTTTGAAAATTTTTTAAATTTGAGAAGGTTGCAAATTTTTATACCCAATTTTATAACTTTTTTTGATACAATTTTTTTTAAATATTTCTTTACTATAATAATTTGTGTTCCCTTGCAAACAAAAAAAGTGTTTAAAACAGTTTTTTTGTAAAACTAATTTAGCAAAATTTATAAACCAAAGTTTGTGAAAAAACATGAAAAAAATACTCTGCCAATCTATGGGCACCTAAGCTCACACTAGGTACTATAGTTATAGTGTGAGCTAATATAATCAAAAACTGAAATATATTTTATTCAACTCCAGACTCAATTACCTTTCGTTTGATACCACACAAGCCATGTTTTGACTTAAACTCAAATTTTTTAAATCTACCCCCACCCTTTAAAAAAAACTAAAATGTATTTTGTTTAACTCCAGACTCAATTACCTTTCGTTTGATATCATACACGCCATATTTTCACTTAAACTCTAATTTTTGACATCTACCCCCACCCTTTTTTTAAAAATAATCTAAAATTCATTTTTTTTAACTCCAGATTTAATTACCTTTCGTTTGATATCACACACGCCATATTTTCACATAAACTCTAATTTTTGGAATCTACCTCCACCCTTTTATTTGGCTTGCATTCTGTGGATTTTGTTCATTTTTAAATGGGACCATCACGGCCCAAGACCCAACTTAGGTACCAAATTTCATTAAAATCGGACAAGCGGTTTTTGAGTTATGCGGGTTGGTCGTTACAGACAGACATACAGAGAGACAGACAGACATACAGACAGACAGACAGACAGCAAAACAAAAAAGTTTCAAAATCATCTGAAACGCAAAGATATATAAAAATTTTTGAAATCGGAGCAACTTTTTTTTTCTCGAAAAAATTAGGATCACCATAGCTCACACTACTTATATAGTAGTAGTGTGAGCTAATATTTTTTTTTGTGTCTGCATATTTATGGAATATTCCAAAGACCACAAATGTGGGCGGTTCAACTAACATTTTTAGGCGGAGCCCAATTATACACCCTCCCAGATACTTCTTTTTTAGGATATTTAATATTTTTTTTAGCTTTTATGATTTTTTAATTGAATAAGAACAGGTTGTTTTTACCTGTTTTTCGGTTAAGGGCTTTGTTCTGAAAATGCTTCGTCTTGTTTATGCTGTTAACGGCCATACTTCCCACCGAATGTATCGAGTTGACGGGATTCTCATTTTTCGTATTATTAGAATTCATCGCCGGTGGGGGGCTTGGCCTATTAATGTGAAGGGGTAAGGACACACTACTTCCTGTACCTAGAAAAAAAAGTATAAAAATGAATTTAAATTTAACGAATTCAACTATCACTTTTAATTATTTAAATGATGATATACCTATTCTAGAGTTTAATATCTTTGGCACTCACCTATCACGCCCGTAGTATCTTCAACGTCCTCCCCCGTGTGCCTCTGAAGCCACGCCTTCTTCAAATGCCGGACCGGGTAGCTAGCTCCTCCCCCGCCTCCTTTGATAGGCTGTGGGCCGGGCGAGTTGGATTTTTCCGAATCCAAGGAACTCGGTTGAGGGGCGGGCGTCGAACTCTTCAGGGGCGTGGTCGCTTGCTCTTGCTCGGCGGTGGAGGGTGCTGGGGTACTGCAGCTCGGTGGAGTAGGTGCACCTGGAAGAGAGAAAGGGAAAATGAATGTTAAGTTAAGAAAACTGAAGCTTAGAATGGGTAATACAAGGGCCATCTTTTATATCTTGCATATAGGAAGATAGACAAGTTTAGAAAAATATTTCGAAACTAGTAAGAACCTTTCATTTTGAAATTTGTATGGGAGAACTTGGCTTTACTTTTATCTCAATTCTTTTTATAGAATACCACTTTCGCGTACTTGGCTTTTTTTACATAAAATGTTTTTGTTATGATTTCACTTCTTTTTTAAAGGATATGGATAATATTTAAGTTTTAAAGTAGTAAAATATGCAAAATATTGTTCAAAACTTTTGCAATGCCTTATTAAAAATTTTGAGGTTTTTTTGATTTTTTTCTATGGTTTTGTCATAGTTCAGCCTTCTAAAGCTCAGCTCTCTAGCGTTCCTGGAAGTGGGCAATGTTACTTTTACATAACTTTACGTTTATAGGGGAGGAAAGTAAATTAAAATCTTGGTGTACTTAAATTTTTCCTATAGTTTTATCATATTTCCTATCAGTCTGCCAAAGCTCAGCTCTCTAGGGAGGGAAGCTAATTAAAATTTGAGGTTTTTTTAAATTTTCTTCTATAGTTTTATCATAGTTCCTATCAGGCTTTCAAAGCTCAGCTCTATAGCGTTTCTGGAAGTGGGCAATGTTACTTTTACATAACTTTACATTTATAGGAAAGGAAAGTAAATTAAAATTTTCGGGTTTTTAAATTTTTTCCTATAGTTTTATCATATTTCCTACCAGTCTGCCAAAGCTCAGCTCTAGCGCGTCTGGAAGTGGGCAATGTTTTTTTACATAACTTTACATGTATAGGGGAGGGGAGTAAATTAGAATTTTGAGGTTTTTTGATTTTTTCCAAGGGTTTGCTCACAATTTTTATCAGTGTGCCAAATTTCAGCTTCGTAGCATGTCTGAAAGTACAGTAGAATTTTGATGATCTATACATTTCGACGTTTTTTGAAATTTCGTAACTACTTTACTACTTCAGCTAAGTCCATGAAACTTGGAGGGGTTGTTAACTCTATGAAGCTCTACGACTATGCAAAGTGTGAGTTTAGATAAATCAAATATGGGCTGAAATGTTTTAAGAAAAGATGGTACAGCAGTTTCCGCGCGAACTTGACTGGGCACTGCTGTGCCCCCTGATATGTCATGTTGGTATAAAATTAAAGGTAAAACTGTCATTGTCTTTGGATAAAAAGAACAAAAAAAAGCACAGATAAAAACAACTCAAAGACATGGCATTTTTTAGATTTTTTTTTGTTGCTCTCAGTATGCATATTTTAAATAAAGAGGTTGGAAATACCACAAAAGTGTATAGTTTTTGCAAAGTCAGTTGAACAAAGGTTAAAGCCGACCATCGGCATATCCTTTAAAGAAAGTGACGGCGGTAGATATATCATGAAAATTATTTCATTTAATTATGGCGTAAACTAAAGAAATAAAAATAGATAATAAAACTTTCTATTCCTACACCTACAGAAACGACACTGATTTATTTTCTAACTCTGCATACTGCCGACTAAAGGGGTTCCGAAAAGCACACCCGAAAGCAATCAAAAGCGCATCTCAAAAAAATCTGCCAATCAGGTGCCGTCTATCCACATGTGCTGGGTCGGTCAGAAAACAAATACTTTGTGCTCGGACCGCAAAGAGCCGCGCCTTTTCTCTGTCGGTAGGGTTGAAATTATACCAGGAAGATTTTATATGAATTTGGATAACTTTTGACGGGCAGATTGAAGCAAAATATCATGAAATCGATAGAACCCCTTATTAGGAGCATTTCAGGTGACTTTGCAAAAACTATAACTGCCTATAACAAGGACTATAAAAGCTTTGTTCGATTGCTCTTCTTCGGCTTTGTTAAATCGTTTCGTATGTATGTAGGCGGGAAATTTCTATTACCTTTAAAAAACCGTTATTTTTACTTCACAATAACTTTGCAAATGTTTTTTAATGTAATAAACGCAATAAAAGATCCAAATAAAATTCTCAATGCCACAAAATGTTTTCAAGATCAACACTAGCACAGAACTATTTTTAGCTGATGCACGGCGTCAAACAAACTGAATTTGGCCTTCATCAAATGCAAACGCTACCGCAGAAAAAGTGCCTACGTGTGAGCATATGCCAGATATCGTTAAAATCAAAGAGATTAAAGCATTTATGTAGAATGGCCAGAATCTCATACGCCATTAATTTTATTAATCAATTAAATTCAAAATAAGATTTAATGTCAGAAATTTACAAAATCCATTGACAAAGCAAGAATCAACCTATATATTCTCTAACCAAAAGGTAAATACTAAAAAAAATGCTTAAAATATAAATAAAATGATAATTAACCGAGTAAATAACAATAGGAAAAGATAACAAATATTAACCAAAGAAATTCAAGGAACCCCCTTTAGTTGAATGTTTTTGATATTAACAAACAACACAATAAGCGCAATAAACATTCTAAGTGCAATAAATTATCAATCAATCAAGATTCGTGGCAAATCGGGTAAAAAGAAGTTTTTGTTTTCTCTCATATTTTTCCGTGGGTAGCTCCAAAGCCTAACCTCACGGGGTTCCTAGATCTAATGAACCCCTATTAAGTGTTGACAGTTAACTGTTTCGTCCTTATGGGGCTCCTCAGAACAATGCTTGGTCAATGTGACACCCTTGTGAAGTTAATCCGACGGTTTTGTCGCGAATCCTACGTTTATAGTGAGAAAACCCTTGCAAGAAGCGCCATCTACCGAGATACGAGAGAAACTAGAACAAAAGCAGGCGAGTATAAACTGCTATATACAGGGTGTTCGGCACATGAACCGTCAAAAATTTTTGGGATATTGTTGGGGTTATTTGCTACCTTTTCAACCTTGGAACTTGGGTCCTTAGAGTCACGGCTAAAGAGATATGAATTTTTTTATTTTTTTTCTCAAATTACCCAAAATCCCACCTTTAAACCCTTGTAAGCTTTTTATTAATGTCTGGAAAAGCATAATTTTTTTTATAATTCTATAATCTTATGCTACTTCAACTAATTAATAGATTTGTTAAAATTTATGTACCAAAGGGACATACGAGGTGTTTTCTTGAAGAACATTAGTGATTTTGTGAAAGAAAATCAATTTCAAAATTAAAAAATAAAAAAAGTATCGACACTTGAGAACTTCATTTTCTTTTAAAAACTTATCTAGTTGATTACCTTTCTAACGGTATGCTACACATTGATTTAAAAAAAAACAATTCTGCTTTAAAATACGGATATTCTGTGAGACGGGCAATAATCGTTCGGACTTGATAAGAAAAACAACTTGATGTTTATGATCGTTTCGAACAAAATTTATAAATAAAGAACACAATACATTATTGTTAAAAGTTTAACTTTTGTTTAAGTAGGTAAACGATCATAAACATCAAATTGTTTTTCTTACCAATTCCAAACGAGTCTCGCCCTTCTGACGGAATATCCGTATTTTAAAGCAGAAATGTTTTTCTTTTTATCAATGTGTAGCATACCGTTAGAAAGGTAATCAACTAAAGAAGTTTTTAAAAGAAAATGAAGTTCTCAATTGTCGATACTTTTTTTGATTTTTAATTTTGAAATTGATTTTCTTTCACAAAATCACTAATGTTCTTCAATAAAAAACCTCGTATGTCCCTTTGGTACATTAATTTTAACAAATCTATTAATTATTTGAAGAAGCATAAGATTACAGAATTATTTTTAAAAAATGGTGCTTTTCCAGACATTAATAAAAAGCTTACGAGGGTTTAAAGGTGGGATTTTGGATAATTTGAGAAAAAAAAATCATATCTCTTTAGCCGTGACTCTTAGGACCCAAGTTCCAATTGACCAAGCAGTATTCTGAGGACTCCCATAAGGACGAAACAGTTAACTGTCAACACTTATTAGGTGTCCATTATTTTTTTGGGGAAAAATATTCTAGCAAGGTATCAATCACTTTACCTTAGTGGCCAATAATTAATTTCGTAAAGACCTAAATCTGTATGAAAATCTGATCCTAAACCATCAAAAAACTAGAGTGTATTTAAAAACTTTAATCTATTCCTTAGCTTAGATGCACAAGCTATTTTTATTTTATAAAATTTTATAGTGTTTTTTTGTCACCTTTAAGCTTAAAAAAGCTGTAAAAACTTTCTTAAAAGTAGTTTTAGGCAAAAAATGAGTGACAGCATTCGAAAAAGAGATAAAAGTTTTATACCTCCTAAAAATTTCATAACAATTGGATGGTCTAGATATAAATTTTTAAATTTAGCAAAAATTGCTAAAAATACCCAATTTTTCACAAATTCAGCCAATTTTGATGATAAAAATTTTAGTGGACACCAAAAAAATATCCTTAAAAATGAGTATAGATAAACCATTAGGCTTTCTATGAATAGTTTAATTAAAAAAAAAAAAAACAAATTGTGTGCTTAAGACCACACGGCAGAAGTATAAACTTCAACAAGGCGAAATTAATAATACTGGCCTTCATCTGCATCATCATATCGCTCGCTGAATGTTCCTCTCACAGTTTGTTGACTCGAGCCGACTTTATCCGAATGAGCGTTACATAGCCGAGCCTGACGGCTCAGTTCAATTCACTACCCACAAAAACTGCTAAACGCGCCTAAAGAAGCTTAAAAAAAAAATCAACTTTCTTGACTGTTTTAAATCAACTACAATTTGTGAGGCATTCTGACACATTTTTAAATTTCTTTGGTCAAATAAAATCTAGTATACCTGATCCCCACAACAACCGTCTCAAAATACAAAACTAAAAACCTTTTCAAACTAAAACTGCAAGGGGGAATGGGTAGAGGTTATAACAATGATATTTGCTGTCTTTATTTGTTACAGACAAAGAAGACAGAGACAGAAAAAAAATCCTGTTTTGTTAAGTGGGTTTCAACCATAGATTCTTGGTAAAATGCTGGGTTTAAATATGTGGGTAAACTTATGGTGTGATGGGTCAGCTTTTTTCTTTTTTTTTCTCGACGTTTCTTGTGTTATCATCACGGATCACCCAACAAACCTGTGTTATCATGTAGGTAACACTATTTTTACCTTCCTAGCCCAGCAGTGGCTAGAGAAGGTATTCTTTTCGACGAAAAATTTTTAGCTCACACATATACTATACTATAGTAGTGTGAGCTATGGTGATCCTAATTTTTTCGAGAAAAAAAAAGTTGCTCCGATTTCAAAATTTTTTATATATCTTTGCGTTTCAGATGATTTTGAAACTTTTTTGTTGCGCCGTCTGTCTGTCTGTCTGTATGTCTGTCTGTCTGTCTGTCTGTCTGTATGTCTGTCTGTAACGACCAATGCGCATAACTCAAAAACCGCTTGGCCGATTTTAATGAAATTTGGTACCTAGGCTGGGTCTTGGGTCGAGATGGTCCCATTTAAAAATGAACAAAATTCACCGAACACAAACCGAATAAAAGGGTGGGGGTAGATTTCAAAAATTAGAGTTTATGTGAAAATATGGCGTGTGTGATATCAAACGAAAGGTAATTGAGTCTGCAGTTAAACAAAATACATTTTAATTTATTTTAAAAAAAGGGTGGGGGTATATTTTAAAAATTAGAGTTAAAGTGAAAATATGGTGTGTGTGATATCAAACGAAAGGTAATTGAGTCCGGAGTTTAACAAAATACATTTTAGTTTTTGTTTTTTTAAAGGGTGGGGGTAGATTTCAAAAATTTGAGTTTAAGTCAAAACATGACTTGTGTGGTATCAAACAAAAGGTAATTTAGTCTGGAGTTGAATAAAATATATTTCAGTTTTTAGTTATATTAGCTCACATGTACACTATAACTATAGTACCTAGTGTGAGCTTAGGGGCCCATATATTGGCAGAGTATTTTTTCAGATAACGCCGAAAATGTTTTTTGGTTATATTTTCCTTAGCAATAATGTCATGATGTCTGTCTATGTCTGTATGTCTGTCCGTAACACGATAGCTCCTAAACCGTTAAACCGATTTTCATAAAAATTTCAGGTAAAATAGTGTTCGACACTCTAACGACCTGATTAGATTTTGGTCAAAGTCCACTGATGCTAATGACAGTTTTTTGACAATTAAAATTTTTTAAAAATGCTAACTTTTTAATGGAGCATCACATTAATATACAGTTTTCGAAATATAGTAGACTATATTTATATTAATAATCTATATCTTGAAACAAAATAGGAAAAATTAAAAAAAAACCTTTCATTTTGAAATGGGTACTTATTGAAAAACTTGGCTATAGGTATAGTTTTTGCAAAGGTTAAAGCCGACCATCGGCATATCCTTTAAAGAAAGTGACATGGGCGGCGGTAAATAAACTCATGAAAATTATTTCATTTAATTATGGCGTAAACTAAAGAAATAAAAATAGATAATAAAACTTTCTATTCCTACACCTACAGAAACGATACTAATTTATTTTCTAACTCTGCATACTGCTGACTAAAGGGGTTCCGAAAACCACACCCGAAAGCAATGAAAAGCGCATCGGAAAAAAATCTGCCAATCAGGTGCCGTCTATCCACCTGTGCTGGGTCGGTCAGAAAACAAATACTTTGTGCTCGGACCGCAAAGAGCCGCGCCTTTTCTCTGTTGGTAGGGTTGAAATTATACCAGGAAGATTTTATATGAATTTGGATAACTTTTGAAGGGCAGATTGAAGCAAAATTTTATGAAATCAAATCGTATTAGGAGCATTTTGGGTGACTTTGCAAAAACTATACTTTGGTTTTTTTTACATGAAATATTATCATTTTTCTTTCTATTCGATTTTTAAAATCAGGGTAAAATTCCCAATTAAATGAAAACATCAATATTTAATTTTTTAAATTTTTTTATTGTTTTTAAAATTTTTATATTTTAATTCGCTCTTTTTTAAAATAAATTAATCATTTTAGAATATTTTAAAGCCAGTAATATGTTATATCTCAAAAACTACAACTGACAGATCAAATTCAATTTGACATTTTCTTTATAAAAAAAGCTGTATACAAAAGCAATTTGCACCAAAATAAAGTTTATAGAAATAAAAATAAATGCAGACTTTCCGAACACTCCACGTAGCTTAAAAACAGCCTACTACATCAAAATGCGGTTTTTAACTTTAATATTTTCTTGAAAATCAAACCTGGCAAGTGTGGGGGTAGTTTTCCCCCTAGAAATACCTAAAATTTCAAACTTTTGATAGGAAACGCTGATGGAATAAAACTAACCTATATGTTATGAGCCCGAATTTCGTAAAAAAAATAATGCCGAAAACTGCACATCGATATCTTGAACTACTGGTGGTTTTCAATTTGGCACATTTTCGACCCACCCCCGTAACTTGTTTATTTATGATTATTAGCTCACACTACTACTATAAGTAGTGTGAGCTATGGTGATCCTAATTTTTTCGAGAAAAAAAAAATTGCTTCGATTTCAAAAATTTTTATATATCTTTGCGTTTCAGATGATTTTGAAACTTTTTTGTTTTGCTGTCTGTCTGTCTGTCTGTCTGTATGTCTGTCTGTCTGTATGTCTGTCTGTAACGACCAACCCGCATAACTCAAAAACCGCTTGTCCGATTTTAGTGAAATTTGGTACCTAAGTTGGGTCTTGGGCCGTGATGGTCCCATTTAAAAATGAACAAAATCCACCGAACGCAAGCCAAATAAAAGGGTGGGGGTAGATTCCACAAATTAGAGTTTATGTGAAAATATGGCGTGTGTGATATCAAACGAAAGGTAATTAAGTCTGGAGTTAAACAAAATACATTTTAGTTTTTTTCAAAAGGGTGGGGGGTAGATTAAAAAAATTTGAGTTTAAGTCAAAACATGGCTTGTGTGGTATCAAACGAAAGGTAATTGAGTCTGGAGTTGAATAAAATATATTTCAGTTTTTGATTATATTAGCTCACACTATAACTATAGTACCTAGTGTGAGCTTAGGTGCCCATAGATTGGCAGAGTATTTTTTATTTCTGTAAAAACATTCTTAAGGCACTTTTTTAAGAGGAATTCAACTGTCTAATAAAATTTTATCTGTCACTTTTAGTTTTTGAGATATCACATAAAATTGTTTTTTTTTTATTTAGGGATCCCTTTATTTTAAAATAAAGGGGGTAATTCAAAAATAACAATATAAAAAACAATAAAAAAATAAAAAGTTAAATATTGAGTGTGATACATCATTTTAAAAGAAATTTCCATAAGAAAAATACAAACTTTTTATAATATCTCAAAAACTAACAGTGACAGATCAAATTCAACTTTTAGTTTTTGAGATATCACATAAAATTGTTTTTTTTATTTAGGGACCCCTTTATTTTAAAATAAAGGGGGTAATTCAAAAATAACAATATAAAAAACAATAAAAAAAATAAAAAGTTAAATATTGAGTGTGATACATCATTTTAAAAGAAATTTTCATAAGAAAAATACAAACTTTTTATAATATCTCAAAAACTAACAGTGACAGATCAAATTCAACTTGAAACGAATTTCGGATTCATAGCATGCAGGCTAGTTTTTTTAAGCTCCTCTAGAAGTGCCAAATTTGGACCACCCCGTACAACAGACAATTAAAAAACCATTTTAACAAGGTTGGCCACTTGTCCCCCTTTTTCCATTTTACAGGCATTACTTACCGGTGTTACTAGCAGTCACAGACGGGGCGGGACTAGAACTGGGCGGGACCACCCCGCCTAAGGGCGTGACCGATTTGGGCGGGATTGAATGCGTGCTGTCCGTGCTGGCAGGTCGAGGAGGCAGCGACGTAGCGCCATCTAGCGACACCGCTGTGACGCTCAGATCCGGAAGGTTCTCGGTCAAGATGGCTGACGTCTGGTTGGTGAGGTTTGTTGGACTTTGGGAGCTGGTAAGAGAAACCGGAGTACTCCTGTAGAAAAAAAAGGTTTTCAATATTTATATTTTTATATTAATTTTTTGATTATTTGTTAAAAAAATTAAAAACTGTTTTTTTAATTTCATTTTCAATTTTTTATAAGTTAAAAATCATAATCAGCGACTTGAAACACCACAGAGTTTCAAATTTGATACAAACCGATTAATAAACGGGAAAGTCCGCCATTTTGGATCCACCATTTTGAATTGTAATGAAAAGTATAAGTCGGAAATCATTATCAGCTAGTTAAAACACCGCCAAGTTCCATATTTAATACATATTTATAAATAAAAAGTCAAGGATGACAGAGAAAAAAAAGTTTTAAAAAGACACAGAAAGAAAAAGAAAATATTAAAGAGTTTTAGCAATTTCTCTTACCTATACGCAGCGGTATTGACTAGCGTCGTAATAGTAGTAGCAGCGTTAGCTATAAGTGGGCTGGGCTCACTCACTCTGGCCAATTGGGGCTGACTTTGACTCAAATTCGTCGCGCTAGGCACGCCCATTGATCCTATGCTGCCGGGTCCCGCCCCTAAAGGCCCTGGAGACATGCGCATAGCACCCAAAGGACTTGGTGCAGTTCCCACGCCCCCTGGAGGGGTGGGGCATAGTTCCACTCGGCGTTTCTTGATTTCGAGACTCACTGGTGAACCCAGAGAGGGGGTACTGCTCTTGCGTTTTGGGGAAAACGAGCCAGGTTCTTGTCTGAAAAAGAGAGAAAAAAAAACTCTATAGTAGGTATGTTTAAGAGCAAAACAAAACCATATAAACACACAAAAATCTAATAATTGAATCTCTATACAATACAGTTTATGTTAGTTCTTGGTAACGTACCTATTACTGCTCACGCCCAAATCTAGGGGTTGGGTCTGGACTTGCCCCGCCCCCTGCTGTAAGCTGGGAGAAATGCTGAAGCTGGGTTGGCCTCGAGGGAGGGGCACGCTGGTTGAAATGGGCGGAGACGCTCCCGGCTGATTCATCAGTTTGACGCTGAGACTGCCCCCTGGTGGTATCGAGCCGGGTTGGTATCTTGGATCAGAATACCTAAAGAAGAAAGTTTTGTAATAATTTAGCATAACAAAAACATTTCATGTAAAAAAAAGCCCAGGATGCGAAAATGGTATTCTGTAAAAAGAATTGAGATAAAAGGAAAGCCAAGTTATCCAATACAAATTTCAAAATGAAAGGTTTTTACTGGTTTGCAAATGTTTTTTAAAAACAGGTGCTTTGCAAACCACCTAAAATACCTCAAAAAATTCTATATATATTTTAATTATGCATCCCTAGTCCTAGATCTTTAAGAACAGAAAAAATTCTTTAAAAAAAGTGTTATAAAAAAAAGATTTTTGCTAAAATACTGACCTATCTAACGGCGCAGTAGAAACTTTGGAACTGTGCGCTGGTGGAGGGCACGTGACTGTAGATGGCGCCCCTGTCATGACTCCTGGCGGTGGATGATGTAAGGAAACTTGTTGGTATGGGGAGGAGCTTACCTAAGACAAGAAAACAAAGCATGCTTTATAGAACGTACTTATATCAGTGGCGGATCCAGCGGGGGGTCAGAGTGGCCCGGCCCCCCTCCCAGACATTTAACTTATTTTTTAGTTAGGCAGCATCACTTATTTAAAATTTGTTACAAATACTACATAATTTTTAAAAAATTTTCGCCTGCGGCGCCATACATTTTCTTTTTAGATAGATGTAATTTGACTTTGTCAAAATTAGGGTCAATTTTTATTTTTAATTTAAGTTTAAGAAAATTCTTGGGATTTTGGATTCTCTTGCTACAAAACAAGGAGTTATAAGAAGTTTGCATTTAAGATCCGTAAATAATTGTAGTAATAATGAAGAATTAACCACCAAAATCTACAACATTAAAAGGACTTAGAAAAGAATAGTTATTCCGAGAAATTAATAAACTCAACCATCTCTAAAATTAAAAACAAACCAAATGTAGGAAATTCTCAGAATAATAATAACACAGACGAATAGGCACACTATAATATAAAAACAGTATTTTCATGGGGAAATACAAAAAGGAGCTTTGTAACTAAAATAAAACCAGAAAATCCCTCAAATAATAAGGAATGTATTTACCAAATCCGGTGTGAGTGTGGTAAATCATATGTAGGTGAAACGAAACGCCCTCTTCAGGTTAGAGTAACTGAACATCTAAAAAGTACCCAATTAGGGGATATTGAAAAATCCGGTTTAGCGGATCATGCATGGTCAAATGACCACAGGATTCAGTGGTCAGAAGCTAAAGTTTTGCATAAGGAGTCACATTGGCGAAAATGAAAGTTTATTAAACGCAGTGATCATAATGCAGAATAAAGAAGTTTTTAGTCAACCAAGCACGGGTATACCCCAAACATATGGAAACCAGTCCTTAAGGAAAACAGGCATCTTAAGATTAAAAAGGGGGCGGGCCGTCACACCTGACTGCACACCAAGTAGTATAAGTAGTAGCCTAGAGGCTATATTGTTTAGTTTACACTTGAAAACGGTAAGAGATACTTACTAACCGAAACGTCGTGTTTAAATAAAGACAATGAAAGTCCGATATTTTATTTATATTTCTGGCTCTAGTGGTAGTTATTTTTTTTTGACAAACCTTATCAGAAAAAATTACTTTTAGCAAAAAAAAACTAAAAATTAAAAAAAAAAAAAATTTGTTAGTTTTTACAGTGGTACTTCTAGTACTTACCGTCGACCCCATCATAGGTTTATTCAACGGCATGGGCACATCGTGTGACCTCGAAACCGGTACCACTGATACGACGCCACTGGTGGGTTTGCCGTAAAATTGGTGGGGGGCAGGCGACGAGACTTTTGGCTTGGAATTTGAAAGTGTTGGGGTACTGGTGTACCCTGACATGGCTGTTGTTGATAGATAGGTTGGGTAACCTGTCAATGATAAGATTAGTTAATATACAGTGTGATTGTTTATTGTGGAATACACTCCCTGCGACAGTTTTCCCTGCATGTTACAACCTGAACCGTTTCAAAACCAACATACACCAACATTACCGCGCACTTGCCGCTTCTCGGGCGTGATAGGGATCTCCTTGCGAGTGCTCATAACCGTAAAAAAAAACTTACACCCAAATACCTTAAAGGATAAAACAGGGGTTCAAAAACTCGAAAATTGAAGCAATTTGGAAACAATGGCAAATAAAAATTCGCAGACTCAAATTTTCAAGAGCGCGTGCGTGTGCTGCTGTATGGATGGACGCCATATTTGCTGTTTTATTTATATTTTCTAGTGTTTTGCGTTTCACCCAATTTTCAAAACAAGGGTTTTTTGTTTCTCTCTCGTATTTTTCCGTGGCTAGCTCGAAAGCTTGACCTTACGGGGGTCCAAGATCTAATGAACACCTAATAAGTGTTAAGTCTCCTCAGAACACTGTTTGGAAATTAGAAATTAAGTATACGGTTTTGTCTATCACCTTACATTTCTAGTAAGAAAACAAAATCATGTATTCTGCAAGAAGCGCCATCTGACGAATTACGAGATAAACTAAAACAGCAACAGGCGAGTAAAACTTCTATATCATCGATCGATGAAAATATCGATTGAAAGAGAGAATCCATGACGTGACACACAATGTCTTTTAGGTCAGATCAACGCTGATTGCATTTATTCCGCCATTAAGACGTCTGCGTCGCGTCTGTCAACGGAGTATAAACCAAAAAATAAAAAATTTTGTAACCGTAAATTAAAAATCAAACAAGTTTTCGTCGCTAAGCAGCGGGTAAAAACAAGGGTTTTTTGTTTCTCTCGTATTTTTCCGTGGGTAGCTCGAAAACTTGACCTTGCAGGGGTCCAAGATCTAATGGACACATAAGAAGTGTTAACAGTTTAATGTTTCGTTCTTATGGGACTCTTCAGAAAACTGCTTGGTCAATGTGACACCCTCCCTAAATTAATTATATAGTTTTGTCTCTCACCTTACGTTTTTAGTGAGAAAACAAAATCATGTACTCTGCAAGAAGCGCCATCTGACGAAATACGAGAGAAACTAAAACACAGCAGGCGAGTAAAACTGCTATATCATCGATCAATGAAAATATCGATTGAAAGAGAGAATCCATGACGTGACACACATTGTCTTTTAGGTCAGATCAACGCTGATTGCATTTATTCCACCATTAAGACGTCTGCGTCGCGTCTGTCAACGGAGTTTAAACCAAAAAATAAAAAAATTTGTAACCGTAAATTAAAAATCAAACAAGTTTTCGTCGCTAAGCGGGTAAAAACAAGGGTTTTTTGTTCCTCTCGTATTTTTCCGTGGGTAGCTCAAAAAGTTGACCTTATAAGGGTCCAAGATCTATTGGACACCTAATAAGTGTTAACAGTTTAATGTTTCGTTCTTATGGGACTCTTCAGAACACTGCTTGGTCAATATGACACCCTTCCTAAATTAATTATACAGTTTTGTCTCTCACCTTACGTTTCTAGTGAGAAAACAGAATCATGTACTCTACAAGAAGCGCCATCTGACGAAATACGAGAGAAACTAAAACGGCCACAGGCGAGTAAAACTGCTATATCATCGATCGATGAAAATATCGATTGAAAGAGAGAATCCATGACGTGACACACAATGTCTTTTAGGTCAGATCAACGCTGATTGCATTTATTCCGCCATTAAGACGTCTGCGTCGCGTCTGTCAACGGAGTTTAAACCAAAAAATAAAAAAATTTGTAACCGTAAATTAAAAATTAAACAAGTTTTCGTCGCTAAGCAGCGGGTAAAAACAAGGGTTTTTTGTTCCTCTCGTATTTTTCCGTGGGTAGCTCAAAAAGTTGACCTTATAAGGGTCCAAGATCTATTGGACACCTAATAAGTGTTAACAGTTTAATGTTTCGTTCTTATGGGACTCTTCAGAACACTGCTTGGTCAATATGACACCCTTCCTAAATTAATTATACAGTTTTGTCTCTCACCTTACGTTTCTAGTGAGAAAACAGAATCATGTACTCTACAAGAAGCGCCATCTGACGAAATACGAGAGAAACTAAAACGGCCACAGGCGAGTAAAACTGCTATATCATCGATCGATGAAAATATCGATTGAAAGAGAGAATCCATGACGTGACACACAATGTCTTTTAGGTCAGATCAACGCTGATTGCATTTATTCCGCCATTAAGACGTCTGCGTCGCGTCTGTCAACGGAGTTTAAACCAAAAAATAAAAAAATTTGTAACCGTAAATTAAAAATTAAACAAGTTTTCGTCGCTAAGCAGCGGGTAAAGACAAGGGTTTTTTGTTTCTCTCGTATTTTTCCGTGGGTAGCTCAAAAAGTTGACCTTACAGGGGTCCAAGATTTAATGGACACCTAAGAAGTGTTAACAGTTTAATGTTTCGTTCTTATGGGACTCTTCAGAACACTACTTGGTCAATGTGACACCCTTGCTAAATTAAGTATACAGTTTTGTCTCACACCTTACGTTTCTAGTGAGAAAACAAAATCATGTACTCTGCAAGAAGCGCCATCTGACGAAATACGAGAGAAACTAAAACAGCAGCAGGCGAGTAAAACTGCTATATCATCGATCAATGAATATATCGATTGAAACAGAGAATCCATGACGTGACACACATTGTCTTTTAGGTCAGATCAACGCTAATTGCATTTATTCCGCCATTAAGACGTCTGCGTCGCGTCTGTCAACGGAGTTTAAAGCCAAGCTAGGCGGGTAAAAATAAGTTTGTTTGATTTTTAATTTACGAGTACTAAATTTTATGTTTTTTTGATATTTGAAAATGCCATTATTAGGTATAAATCTAACAAGTTTTCATACGTAGCATCAATTTTCCGAAACGTCTAACATTTTCCTTTGCGAAACTTCTGATTCTTTTTGTATTTTTTTTATTGTAGCAAAGTTCTAGATAGTTTTCAACAGTAAGATTTGAAAACATGCTGGCCAATGCTTAATTTTTATCTAGCACTGCTGCAAAAGTTTTTTGGTTATTGATAAAACCCTAAACTGATCGGCAGTGCAAAAATTAATAAATAATTCAAATTGCTAGGCATAATATGCTGTTTGTCTACTTAATAAAATTGAAGCCATGTAACACACATAAGGCAAAATTCACAGAGTACGCGGGTGCAGAAATCTTTTGAGCTTCGGACTGACTAAACCAAGCATGTGATTTTGGGGACAATTTTGCTATTTACTTTTAAACCGGTAGGCAGACTTCTGAAGTATGGAAATTCATTTCTATGGCAAAAAACCCAACAAAAGAAAAAGTAAACATTGAGATCATCAAATCAGAACAATGGACAGGACACTACAAAGGACTGCTGCAGGAAACGAGACCCGAATATCTGCCAGCCTCTCCACGGAGAGACATAGAAGTACATGGAGAGGAAAAAGAAATGATAAAGAATAGTATTAAAAAGCTTATATCCGGAAAAGTTAGCGGACCTGGGGAAATCTATGCTGAAATACTCATATATGGATCAACGAAACTACTATAAAATTTCACATATAATATCAATCAATGCATAAATGGACATCCAGTACCTGATGATTGGAAAATTGCATTCATATCAGCAAACAAGCTGAACAGCAACAATTACAGAGGAATTTCAGTAACCAGTACTCTAAGTAGATTGTACGGTAGGCTTCTTAGAGATCTAATAGAAAATGATTTTCAGGAACAAAAAGAAGAAAAGCAAAGTGGGTTTCGTGCAGGCAGATCTTGTAGTGATAATGTTTTTTGTCTTAAACAAGTGATTGAGAAAAGGAGTGCCAGAAATATAGATTCATGTTACCTTTGTGGACCTACAAAAAGCATATGATACCGTTCCAGCAGAAAAATTATGCGAAATTAAGCGATAAAAGAACTATACGAAGGGTCACAATCTAAAATTAAAATTGGAAATCGACTTTCAAAAGAATTCCTGGTAACGAAAGGCTTAAGACAGGGATGTTGTATCTCTCCAACTCTTGTTGAAATGTATAACCAAAAATATTTACAAAAAACTGTTTTCAAAGCTAATATATTATCATGGTTTCACTTAAAGTGTGATAATAGGCTAGCTAGGAAGCTGTCAGATCTGTCATGGATCCATTTATGATTTTCTTGTGGTCAAAATATAATTTTTTTCTACCTGGTTTGAGATTTTAGAACACGGTGAGGCGCACACAGGCGGATTTCACGAAAAAGCTGGTCAAAACCTAAGATCCATTTACAGCCCCCTAAAATTGCATATAGTAATAAAAAAATATATGATTTATTGTTTAAAAAAGATAAAGAAGAAAAATTCTTTAAGGACCCTGCACAAAAAAATATAATTTGGAACTTTACTAATTAATTAAAATGCTTCCTGAAAAATCGTTGAAACCAGAATTTTGGCTGTATAAATTTATACAAGATATTGCAATATTTGATTTTAATAATTGCATAGCTCCATGAAAAAATGTTTTAACTAGCATGTAGGTATGTAAAATTCGCAATTGCATAAAACAATGTGATATTTTTGCAAAAACAAGTTAATTGAACTTTTTCTGTTTTTTCCGACTTTCGTTATAAAGTATATTTTCTAGCAAGAAAAATACTCTGCCAATATATGGGCCCCTAAGCTCACACAATGTACTATAGTTATAGTGTACGTGTGAGCTAATATAACTAAAAAATTTAATATATTTTATTCAACTTCAGACTCAATTACCTTTCGTTTGATACCACACAAGCCATATTTTGATTTGAACTCTAATTTTGAAAAAAAATACCCACACCCTTTTTACAAAATTTTTAAAATGTATTTTGTTGAACTCCAGACTCAATTACCTTTCGTTTGATATGACACACGCCATATTTTCCCTTCAAATCTAATTTTTCAAATCTACTCCCACCCTTTTTTTTTAAATAAACTAAAATGTATTCTGTTTAATTTAAGACTTAATTACCTTTCGTTTGATATCACACACGCCATATTTTCACATATACTCTAATTTTTTTTAATCTACCCCCACCCTTTTATTTGGCTTGCACCGAACAGATATACACACACCTAAATACACCACACAGACACACACACGGACAGACGTCACGATAAAATTGCTCAGATACAAAACACCAAAATAACATATTTTCAGTGTTATCTCAATTTTTTTTGTTGTCGAAAATAATACCTTTTCTAGCCATTGCTGCGCGAGCTAGGAAGGTAAAAATGAAATTAGAATACATGTGACATAATAATTATACTTTTGGTTTACAAAAACCATTGTTATTAAAGCTAAGAAAACTTATTTATTAATTTACGCATATTATGTACGTATTTCTTACTGGACAATTTTCTATATACACAAAAAGAAATTTTAACTTTTTTACTCGATCCGCATAACTCCGCAGCTGAAACTGACTTTGTTACTACTACTATTCAGAAAATGAAAATTTAAAAAGTTTTCTGCAACGGTTGCTTTAAACCGGTTTAAAATATACCAATAAAATAAAAAACAATTCTAACAAACGTGAAATTTCATACCCGTGAATTTAAAAATCAAACAAGTTTCATGGCTAATCGGGCAAAAAAGGAGTTTATTGTTTCCCTTATATTTTTCCGTGGGTAGCTTGAAAGCTTAACCTCACGGGGGTCCAAGATCTAATGGACACCTAATAAGTGTTGACAGTTAACCGTTTCGTGCTTATGGGACTCCTCAGAACACTGCTGGTCAAGTGACAAATCTTGCGAAGTTAATCAGACGGTTTTGTCTCTAATTAAATGTAATTAGTGAGCGAACTATAGCAAGAGGCGCCATCTACCGAGATACGAGAGAAACAAAAAACCAAAAGCAGGGAAAAACACTGCTATACAATATCGATCAATGAAAAGATCGAATGCAAATAAAAGAAAACAACTATAGTCCGTGACCTACGACAGCTCTTTGTCTTTTCAGGCCGGATCAACGCATTTTGCATTTTTACCCGTCATCAAGACAGTGAGCGTCAATCAACGGAATTTTTAAGCCAAATAATTCTAACAAACGTGAAATTTCATTTCAGCAATTTTACAATTAAACAGGGCTTTTTAGTGTTTAGGGGTTATGGCCAGTCGGTCATAATTCAGTCACTTACCAGGCTTTCCAGCAGGGTAAATCATAGCCTGTCCCTCCCTGAATCTCATCTCGGGACTTGGATGCTGTTGGCTGTGTGGATGATGTTGAGGCTGATTGTGAGGCGACTGCCTACTATGATGTTGACTCGGATGGTGCTGCGCATGCGGGCTGGGATGCTGATTGGTAACTTGACGATGTTGTGCTTGCACAGATTTTTGGGCGGCCTCCAAGTGGTGGGGGGAAGCCGCGTGAGGTGGCAAATGGTGGGGGCTCTGATTAGGACTCCTGTACTGCCCTGCAGTGGCCTGCATGTAGTGACCCATCATGTCGTTCCTTAGTTTCGGGCTAGGACTCAGGGCTATCGAGACGCGGGGCTCCAGATGGTGGCCTACTTTCCCGGTGTCATGTTTGACGATCACAGAATTTTTCATTTCGCTTACCAGTGGTGGAGGGTTGGGTAAGTCCCTCTCCATTTGGCCTGATGAAAAAATTTAATTTAATTTACCTTGGATTCGTTCCCTTGGAATGTCATTTTACTTAGGTTTTATTGGGTATAGGGATAGGCAGAAAAAACAATTTTTCTTTAGCAACGTTTCGATTTATAAATCAAACAAGTTTAATGGCTAATCGGGCAAAAAGGAGTTTTTTGTTTCCCTTATATTTTTCCGTGGGTAGCTTGAAAGCTTAACCTCACGGGGGTCCAAGATCTAATGGACACCTAATAAGTGTTGACAGTTAACCGTTTCGTCCTTATGGGACTCCTCAGAACACTGCTGGTCAAGTGACAAATCTTGCGAAGTTAATCAGACGGTTTTGTCTCTAATTAAATGTAATTAGTGAGCGAACTATAGCAAGAGGCGCCATCTACCGAGATACGAGAGAAACAAAAAACCAAAAGCAGGGAAAACACTACTATACAATATCGATCAATGAAAAGATCGAATGCAAATAAAAGAAAACAACTATAGTCCGTGACCTACGACAGCTCTTTGTCTTTTCAGGCCGGATCAACGCATTTTGCATTTTTACCCGTCATCAAGACAGTGAGCGTCAATGAACGGAATTTTTAAGCCAAATAATACTAACAAACGTGAAATTTCGTAACCGTGAATTTAAAAATCTATATTAAATCTTTTTCAAGACTGGCTTTCTGAGGCTTAAAAAAGATTTAATATAAATCGAAACGTTGCCAAAGAAAAATTGTTCTTTCTGCCTATCCCTATACCCAATAAAATCTAAGTCCAAATTTAATTTGAATGAACCGAATCGAACCGAACCAACGTTGCCAGTTTAGCAAAAATATCAGTATAATCCGCTGCTTGGTTCGCGAAAGGTCAACTTTTCAGTTTTATGTAAGTGCATTCATCAAATGGGGTGATAAACAACCAGAATAATACCTTAAAATTCTGCTTGTTCCTAAATGTAAATAATTCACTTAATTCTACAAACAAACAGAAGTTTAAAGTGTTATTCTTGTTATTGATTTTTGTTTCACATTCACTAAAGTCAATTTTTTTACACCACAGTTTACCAATCTATTGGTAAGCTTTTTTTTATGCATTTTTAGTCTAAGCCTAACAAAGGTAATGGTGGACTACAGTGAACGCTGCGAGGTTCTAGGACGCGGGAGGGTAGTCGAGACCTTAGGGGGGCGACAGAGATGTTATTGAGCCTCAAAAGTAGTTCCGCGGAGCTCATTTAGTACTTTTGCAAGACAAGTATCATAATTATGATATGAACGTGAAGTAATGTTACTTTATATGCTCGCAGGCGACCTGCGCCACAGGCAAAAATGTGTTAAATACAAAAGGAAAATTTTTAAACAAAAATGGATACAACAAGAAAAGTTGATAGCTTTAAGGTAAAATTGGTTAAATAATACTTTTAACTAATCCTTTTTTTTTTAACCAATGCCGATATAAAACTTGCACTGAAACACTCTAGTCAACTGCTTAAGGAATACTGCTTTGTACCCAAGTAACATTATTACCACTCAAGGTTTTATCAATTTGGTTCCTAGGTTATTTAGAGGGTGCTGTTATGGGTTTTAGGATCAATTTAGCTACATAAAGGTGATTTATATAGCCAATTACCTAAAGGGGTGTTATACAACCAAAAAGTGATTTATAAAGGGAGTATAATAAAACTGATATTCCTTCTGTTCCTTTTAGATACTTTTGGTTTTATTGATTTCTGATTTATAAAGATGGTCTTATAAAACCATTTTACCTAAAGTTTTTAAAAAGAAATAAATATAAACTTTGGTCATTTAGTTTTTTTCATTACTTTAGGTCATCACAAAAGTGTTTTATAATAGAGTTAAAAGGTTATCTTATATCCTTTTGTTTTTATAGTTACCAGTAGTAAATATGATTAGATAGGCGGCCATATAGAACCTAGTTTCCTTAAGGTTTTTAAGAGTGGTAAATATAAACTTTAGACTTTTGGTTTTTGCCATTACTTTTAGACATTTTAAAAAGGTTTTATATGAAGGCTTAAAGGTTAACTTAATTCTTTTGTATTTATATAGTTACCCATAGCTGTATATTAAATATTATTTAAATAGGCTGCCATATAAAACCTTGTTTCCTTCTAACAGAAGTAAGTAAATACTTTCGTCTTTTATTTTTTTAGGTATTTCTTGTAAAAATAATAGATATACCTAGGTACAGATTGGTACCTACCTATTGCAAGATTGATTATTTAAAGCCCAATAATTAATAATTGTTGAGTTTCCGTCCTCCTGGGTAGGACACCCAGGCCTAGATAAGGCGGTTTTTACGGCCAATATAAGAGGTTGCCCTCCAATCTGCAGGCACAACGAATATCTTTACACTGGCCCTCTCGATTGTGTCGAAATTGCACGATAAAAAATATTTAAAAGTGTTGAATTATACGCTTTTAATCACTTTATAAACAAATACAAAAAATTTAAGTGAGGTTATGTTGACTATGTTTACATTGTTCTTTTTTGTTGGTTTCATAAGGGCACTCAAAAATCCTTGTTGCGATACAGTAACAAATAAAACCAAGTGACCACTATAAAACCATAATGGCGTATATAAATTTATTTAAAAAATATTGTAAAGAGAAAATATTTATCTAGTCGTTTTAGCAGTGTTTTTTAACAATAATTTTACTTTAATTTTGATTTATGTAAACCAAACAAACTTTTTTAATGGTGAATAGTGTAAATGATTTTTTATTTTATTTTAAGTATTTGTTATTTTGTTATCAAAAAACTATTAAAAAGCATTCTTGAGCTGGCGCGCTTGTTTTGAGAGCTTTTTAGATACAATTTTATCAGAAGAATAAATCTGGCAGGCAATTTGATCATCAACAAAACGACAAACTCGGTATATTTTTACGTGATAAAATAATTTTGGGACTCTGACATTTTTTGCAATTTTGTGACCTAAATTATTTTATATAGCCATTGTGAATCTAAAATATCGCCATAGCTTTTATAGGAAAACTTCTTTACTCTAAAGGTATTATGGTATTCAACAGAATCGCCAGGATACCAAATTACCAAATCTAGTTTTATAACAGGATAGAGGACGTTTCTGAGTTGCTTTTAGAACCTGGCATAATAGCTTTAGGCTCTAAAAAGTTCTATACTGGTGGAACCGCTAGAGGGCGAAGCTGGAGTTTATTTCTTATGGTTTTATAGTGAGTTTAATACATAGGTTGCCACCACCAATTGGGGAGTCCCATTTAGGAGGTCTAAGGGGTATATAAGGGTAATGGGAACGTGCTAGCGACCAAACATTGAAACTAATGGTTTTAAGGAAAGGCGCTGGCAACCTTTTAGCTTCTGCTATAAATAAAGAAATGTTACTTGGGTAATATCCCTCGTATTCATACACATAGTTCCGCGGTTTCTACTAACGCACCATCAACGCGCAGGCGCGCCGTAGCCTGAATAGGGGTTTTTTTTCCTGTCCATCTTCTTTGCTGAATCCTGGTGAATGATTTCAAGCGTGTCGGTGTCTAATTAAAATATTAGTGAACCTTTTGGGTCAATCACACACAAGACCAAGTTGAGTGTTGGCGGCCCATTTTTGTTATTTTTAGGTAAGTTAAGTGAGAAAATCGTTAATTAGGGCCTCCTGTATTTTGTGTTCTTATTTAGAGGTTAGGTTGTAATGAGGGATTAGCTACAAACATTGTCAGGTCAGGGGATTGCTAGCGAATATAAGGTAAACATTTTTACAAACGTGGAATTTCGTACCCGTGAATTTAAAAATCAAACAAGTTTCGTGGCTAATCGGGCAAAAAGGAGTTTTTTTTTTCCCTTATATTTTTCCGTGGGTAGCCTGAAAGCTTAACCTCACGGGGGTCCAAGATCTAATGGACACCTAATAAGTGTTGACAGTTAACTGTTTCGTCCTTATGGGACTCCTCAGAACACTGCTGGTCAATGTGACAAATCTTGCGAAGTTAATTAGACGGTTTTGTCTCTAATCAAATCTATTAAGTGAGAAAACTATCACACGAAGCGCCATCTACCGAGATACGAGAGAAACAAAAAACAAAAGCAGGCGAAAAACTGCTATACAATATCGATCAATGAAAAGATCAAATGCAAATTGTTTTCTTTTATTTGCATTCGATCTTTTCATTGATCGATATTGTATAGCAGTTTTTCGCCTGCTTTTGTTTTTTGTTTCTCTCGTATCTCGGTAGATGGCGCTTCTTGCGATAGTTTTCTCACTATATAGATTTGATTAGAGACAAAACCGTCTAATTAACTTCGCAAGATTTGTCACATTGACCAGCAGTGTTCTGAGGAGTCCCATAAGAACGAAACAGTTAACTGTCAACACTTATTAGGTGTCCATTAGATCTTGGACCCCCGTGAGGTTAAGCTTTCAGGCTACCCACGGAAAAATATAAGGGAAACAAAAAACTCCTTTTTGCCCGATTAGCCACGAAACTTGTTTGATTTGTAAACATTTTTGTTATTTTTAGACACGAGACAATATTAAAGAACGTAAACCGAACCTCCAGTCTTCTTTGTTGCTAAACCTCTACCATCCCTGAAAATATCAGTGCAAACTTGTGTATCATAATGTGTTAAAATAGTTTGAGGTGTTCTTTAGTTATCGTGTATTGAGACAGAAAATTTATTCTATTATCCGATCTAGGTCTTTAAGGAACTAAATAACTCACATTTAATCAAATTTTAAAAATAAAATGTTCACTTTTTTAATAGTCCAATTCTGGTATGGTGACAAGTCAAGTAATAATTCTCGCCCTAAAAAAATTTTTCAGATTGTCCGCCCCTTGACGAGTGCGACCACGTTGCGGTCTCTTTTTAATAAATGCTATACTCTATCTGTTTTTTATCCTCTTCAGCCCCTAGATGTGAACTTGTACCTAAAGTGAAAGTAGGCGGGACTACTAAAGTAACACAAGAAGACGGTGCTTAGGTTTAAAACTCACCACTTTTAGTCACCACCAATCCGCTCGACGCCTTCGAATGCTGAAACTCCGCCTTTTTCTGCTCGTAGTAAGCGTTCTGCGCATGCGCCACTGAATACCCATACATTGCCAGATCAGCGTTCTTTTGCATTATGACAGCCTGATGCGTCAAATTTGACATCTTCTCGGCTTGTTGCTTGGCGAGAGATGCCGCTTGTTGTTGCTGCTGTTGATGGTTAGAAGGCATTCTGCTCGAATGAGCGGGTGGTGGGGGGTATTCCGATTT
The DNA here is from genome assembly GCA_963576565.1 of Aspidapion aeneum. NCBI lineage: Eukaryota > Metazoa > Arthropoda > Insecta > Coleoptera > Brentidae > Aspidapion > Aspidapion aeneum. The sequence goes on from OY755047.1 coordinate 8,112,950, forward strand.
GACGTTCATCGGCTTGCTCTGGACAGGCGAATAGTACGAGCGATGGTTGGCTTCGTTTGCTCGCACGGCCGCCAGGTGGCGTTGTTGGTCGCGTTCTCTCTCGCGCTGGTGGAGTTCTTGTTTTCTGTCTTCCTCTGACATCGACGAGGTTCGGGATTGCGGAGGCCTAATAATTAAACAAAAAATTTTAAGGAGCAAATTAAAAATACACTAAGGTCGTCTGTGGAGAGGAAAACCTTACCGTTATGTTGCCAGTTATACTTGTTGAAAATTTATTTTAAAATTTTGGAAAACATATCAGTATTTTAAGCATGACTATGTAATCTAATGTCTTTAAGTGAAAGTATCGAACGAACCTAATCTAGTGATACGTGACTAGACAATTGATTTTACACTTAAATTTTTGTTACAGTTTTTTATATGGCATTTTGAATAAGGCAATTTTACTCACCTAGTGGAGAGATACAATTCGCTGGCTCTCTTTTGTTGAGCTTTGGCCAGAGATTTCTCGAAGTGAATTTGAAGCGCCTGGGCTTGACGCTCCTTCTCTTCACGTTCCCTCTCTCGCTCTAACTCCTGCTTTTCTCTCTCCTTCTCTAGCTCGCGTTCTTTAAGGCGTTTCTGCTTTTCCAATTCTTCTCTTTGTCTAAAACAATCGAAATACCAGTTAGCAAAGGTGGACGCTTAATTTGGAACCGGCTGTATGTTATTTGAATTTTGAAAAAAAATATGGTCCTTCGAGCCGGATATTTTGGTCCTTTGAGCCGGATATTTTGGTCCTTCGACTCGGATATTTTGTTTCTTCGAGCTCGACACCAAGAAAAGCTCTTGATGATTCAAATGTAGCTCAGCTCTTCCACCGCGACTACAAACGGGTCTATTGTCGCTCACTATAGAAATGTAGCTGTACTGTTTCTTATACTAATTATTGAAGGAAATTAGCAAACATAGCGAGCACAGCGTTTGATTTTCGCAGTTCTAAACGCCACTCACAACTAGATTCAGTTTTTTATTGGGTGGAGCTGGGACTGCACAAACAACAAAACCTCTTACTCACCTTATTATCCTCTCGGTATTCTCCCTATCCTGCAGGATAGCCCTCTCCCTCTCCATGAGTTGTTCCTCGGAGACCTGCCCGGCTGCGTGTTGGAGGAGGTGAGCCGTCGGCACACCACCGTACCTTTGTTTCCATAAAATATCTTGGAAGCCAGGATGGTAGAGGTGTGGGGGAAGAGGGGGATGGTGGGGTCCTGAGAAAAACCATTATGTTATGGTCACGACAATAAAACACAAAGTATTACCCGTTTGGCAATTTTTACTAGCAGAGGAACAATAGCAATAATTTGTTACTAGCACTGAGACACTTTACTAGCAGTAGGACATTTATTAACAAGGTCTATTAGCAATAAAACTATGTTTATTAATCTGTTTACTATCAGAAAAATGTTTACTAGTACTTAAGAGTATTATTGTGAAAATATTTTTTATTAGCACTGGGAGACACTTTACTAACAGTGGGACATTTATTAACAAGGTTTATTAGCAATAAAACTATGTTTATTACTCTGTTTACTATCAGGAAAATGTTTACTAGTACTTAAGAATATAATTGTGAAAATATTTTTTATTAGCACTGGGAAACGATTTACTAGCAGTGGGATATTTATTAACAAGCTTTATTAGCAATAAAACTATGTTTATTAGCCTGTTTACTATCAGAAAAATGTTTACTAGTACTTAAGAATATAATTGTGAAAATATTTTTTATTAGCACTGGGAGACAGTTTACTAGCAGTGGGACATTTATTAACAAGGTTTATTAGCAATAAAACTATGTTTATTAGTCTGTTTACTATCAGAAAAATGTTTACTAGTACTTAAGAGTATTATTGTGAAAATATTTTTATTAGCACTAGGAGACAGTTTACTAGCAGTGGGACATTTATTAACAAGATTTATTAGCAATGAAACTATGTTTATTACTCTGTTTACTATCAGGAAAAGGTTTACTTGAAGAGTATTACTGTGAAAATATTTTTTATTAGCAATGGGAGACACTTTACTAACAGTGGGACATTTATTAACAAGGTTTATTAGCAATAAAACTATGTTTATTACTCTACTTACTATCAGAAAAATGTTTACTATTAGCACTGGGAGACAGTTTACTAGCAGTGGGACATTTATTAACAAGGTTTATTAGCAATAAAACTATGTTTATTAGTCAGCTTACTATCAGAAAAATGTTTACTAGTACTTAAGAGTATTATTGTGAAAATATTTTTTATTAGCACTGGGAGACAGTTTACTAGCAGTGGGACATTTATTAACAAGGTTTATTAGCAATAAAACTATGTTTATTAGTCAGCTTAGTATCAGAAAAATGTTTCCTAGTACTTAAGAGTACCTATTATTGTGAAAATATTATTTATTAGCACTGAGAGACGCTTTACTAGCAGTGAAACATTTAATAACAAGATTTATTAGCAATAAAACTATGTTTATTACTCTGTTTACTTGAAATTTATGAGCAATGGGACGTTTACTTGCAGTAGAAAACTAATCAACTGTGCGACTACATTGTCCAGAAAAAAAATTGGAAAAATTTGAAGCAAAAAATTTTTTTTTTGTATGTGGACTGACAAATCTTGTGGGAAATTTTTCGTAGAATTCAAAAAAGAAAATCCTACGTTTCTGCAGTTCATACTTTTTGAGATAGAAGCTTTGTAAAATGGTGAATGTAATCCACTGACTTGCACTCACCTAACGGATGGGGCGCCATTAGACTGCTGGGCGGAGGCACGGGCGGGTAAATACTAGCCGGATGACTGACGACCGGTGGCTGCCTTTGATGTGGGCTGTTGCTACCGCTGGTGGGCTGTTGTTGCGTGGCTTGTTGCTGTTGCTGATGTTGTTGTTGTTGCTGGTTGTTGGGCTGTTGCTGTTGTTGGGGGGCAGTCGAGCCGGTCGGGGCCTGTTGGGCGCCAGGATGCGACATGAGCAGCGGATGATGCTGGATGCTGTGCACGTGCCTGATGTGGGGCTCTTCCAACAACAGGCTGGGGTCTCTCCACACACGCACCTGGTCCTAAATCGAAACAAGCAATTTATTAGCATTAAATATATACTAGACACGTAAAAAAACGTTTATTAGCAGAGTCTTAGCGTTTACCAGAGACAAAACCACATTTATTAGGAGTGTGACAACATTTACCAGTACCAAGACACGTTTATTAGCAGTGGAACATTTATTAACGATAAAATAACTTTTATTAACAGTTTGCCAACGCTTTATTAGCATTAGAAAGATACAAGACACTTAAAAAACGCTTATTGGCAGAGTATAAAGAGTTTACTAGAAGTAAAGCAACTTTTATTAACAGTGTGACAATGTTTACCAGTACCAGGAGACGTTTATTGACACAGTGGAACACTATTTAAAGAAAAATAACGTTTACTAACAGTTTGCCAACGCTTTATTAGCATTAGAAATACACAAGACACTGAAAAAACGTTTATTAACAGATTCTCAGAGTTTACTAGAAGTAAAACAACTTTTATTAGCAGTGTGACAATGTTTACCAGTACCAGGAGACATTTATTAGCAGTGGAACATTTATTAGCAGTGGAACATTTATTAGCGATAAAATAATGTTTATTAACAGTATGGCAACTTTTATTAGAAGTGTGGCAACGTTTATTAATAGTAAGGCAAATTCTCCTAGCATTCGCGATCCTTAGAAGTAAACAATGTATATTTATTAACAGCTTGGCAAGATCTACTTACAGTAGAGCAATTTTATTAGTAGCAAAGCAATGTTTATTAGTCCTGAGAGACTCTTATTTTCAGTGAAACATTTGTTAGTTTAGTAAGGGAATGGTTAACATCAGTGTGGAAACTTTTACTAATTCTGAATGGTGCTTGCCAGCAGTGAAGCTTTTTCTTGAGGTAAGATATCGTTTATTAGCAGTTTTATAACGTTTATTAACAGTAGGGCAACATTTATTAACAGTGGGGCAACGATTAGTTGTCGAAAACCAGTAGTGAGAAAAGGCTATTAGCAATGCATACCAAGACGTTTATTTGCCATTTGACAAGTTTATTAACAGTAAGACAATGTTAAATAACAGTAGAAGTCAAAAAAATACTTTAATGTGCAGTTTTAGCAATGAAACTATATCTAATAAAGGTAAAAACTTGTTAAAAGCAGGGCAAACGTTTAGTGACAGTTGCACAGTATTTACTAGCGATAAGGCAAGTTTACTAGCACCTTGAAAATGTTTATTAGCAGTTTAACAAATGTATTACCATTGGAAAACATTTAGTATTAACTGGTATTAAAATAAAAATTTATTAACAGTAGAATATCTATTGCCAGTACTAAAATAAACATTTATTAGCAATAGGGCAACATTTACTAGCAATAGGGCAACATTTACTAGCAATAGGGCAACATTTACTAGCAATAGGGCAACATTTACTAGCAATAGGGCAACATTTACTAGCAATAGGCCAACATTTACTAGCAATAGGGCAACATTTACTAGCAATAAGGCAACATTTACTAGCAATAGGGCAACATTTACTAGCAATAGGGCAACATTTACTAGCAATAGGGCAACATTTACTAGCAATAGGGCAACATTTACTAGCTGTCAGTGCTTACCTGGGTGGTGCTATTAGAGACCCTATCGAGATGCTCGGATCGAGCTGAAGGTATGAAGAGTGGTGACCGTGTAAACAGTAGAATATCATTTGCCAGTACCAAAATAAACATTTATTAGCAATAGGGCAACATTTACCAGCAATAGGGCAACATTTACTAGCAATAGGGCAACATTTACTAGCAATAGGGCAACATTAACTAGCAATAGGGCAACATTTACTAGCAATAGGGCAACATTTACTAGCAATAGGGCAACATTTACTAGCTGTCAGTGCTTACCTGGGTGGTGCTATTGGAGACCCTATCGAGATGCTCGGATCGAGCTGAAGGTATGAAGAGTGGTGACCGTGTGGCCGGTTGGATGGTACCGCCAGAACTGCCGTTACTGGTCGGTGGTTCGTCGGTTGAACTTAAGGCGCTCGAACGCGAACCGGACCGCTCATCTCCACTACTCGCAGATCTACGGGAAAAAAACGTGCTTAACTACAAAACTATTTGAGATAAAAAGAAAAAAAAAATTATAAATAAAAAATAAAACTTAAGAATTTTCTTTTTCTTAACCTGCTATCTTCACGCAAATATCGGCTATCCATATAACCGCTTATAATTTATCCTGAATTTGACAAATATATCTATATTTAAACGCCAATATCTCAAAAACATACATCAAGACCTATTCTTCTGTGACGAATAGTTTTAAAGTTATAGGTAATTATTTCAAGTCCTTACCAATGTCAATGATAAAATCATTACCAATATTCAAATCCAAATATCTTTAAAACTGTTTTATCTAGAGAAAAACTTTTAGGATATTTTTTGTAGCAAATTCTTTAAAGAATACAACAAATCAAGATTCATTTTTCTGCGACAAATGGTTACAAAATGATACGGGATTATTCCAAGTCTTTACCAATATCAATGACAAAATCATTACCAATATTCAAATATAAATATCTTTAAACCTGTTTACTTTACAGAAAAACTTTTTAGACATTTTTTGTAGCCAAATCTCTAAAGAATCCAACAAATTAAAATTCATTCCTCTCCGACAACTAACTTTAAAGAGATTAATGATTATCCTTACCAATTTTAAGGATAAAATCAAAACTAATATTTAAAGCCAAATAATGTTGAAACTGTTTAACCTACAGAAAAACTCTAAGACATTTTTGTAGCAAATTCTCTAAAGAATCCAACAAATTAAAATTCTTTCCTCTCTCACAAATAATTTTACCGTTATGAGTGATTATACCAAGTCCTTACCAATCTTAAAGGTAAAATCAACACTAATATTCAAACCCAAATATCTTTGAAACTGTTTAACCTACAGAAAAACTTCGACATTTTTGTAGCAAATTCTTCAAAGAATCCAAGAAATTAAGATTTATTCCTCCCGACAAATAATTTTAAAAATATATGTGATTATCCTAAGTCCTTACCAATCTTAAGGATAAAATCAACACTAATATTCAAGCCAAATATTGTTGAAACTGTTTAATCTACAAAAAAACTTTTAAGACATTTTTTGTGCCAAATTCTTTTAAGAATACAACAAATTAAGATTCATTTCTGTTTGACAAATAATTTTGAAGATATAAGTGATTATCTCAAGTCCTTACCAATCTTAAGGATAAAATTAACACTAATATTTAAACCCAAATATCTTTGAAACTGTTTAACCTACAGAAAAACCTTTAAGGCATTGTTTGCAGCAAATTCTTTAAAAAATCAAATAAATTAAAATTTATTTCCATCCGACAAATAGTTGTTAAGATATAAGCGACAATCCCAAGTCTTTACCAATCTTAAAGGTTAAATCAACACTAATATTCAAACCCAAATATCTTTGAAACTGTTTAACCTACGGAAAAACCTTTAAGACATTTTTTGTAGCAAATTTTTCAAAAAATCTAAAAAATTAAGATTTATTCACATCCGACAAATAGTTTTCAAGATATAAGCCAAAATGTCGGGTCCTTACCTGAGCGAGCTTACGCCAGAATCACTCCTGTTGTCAGAGTTGTCTGCCTGGATGAAACTGTTGCTGTGACGCATAAGTGATGCTGAACCTGAGAGGTTTGAGTCCAAGTCCATCCTGCTGCCAACACTGAATGGAGAGGACGACGACAGGGGTCCTTCATCGTCTTTCATGGAGAAAACAAAATTAAGTTATAAAAATTATCTTGATAATAATTGTGAAGCAGAAAAATATGATACATCATTTGAAAGGTATTTTAAAGACCTTTCAAATAAGCCATATACCCTGTTGGTACAGCTGATAATTAAACAGTGTAATATAAAAGTATTTTTAATTTTTTTTTCTCCTTGTTAGTTTTTTACTAAGAAAATTCCTCATCTTTTCCAATCCTGTTATGGCATCTTTGTTGTGTGTTAAGCCTAGTAACCTTAAAGAACACCAAGTTTGACACACAGAACCAGCGGCGTAGCGTGCCCGAAAGGGCGGGGGGGGCGACAGCTAAAAAGGGCGCCTCTGAAAACTAAAAAAAATCTTGCGACCAAAAAAAAAAAAAAGGTCTTCATGTCGTTAGTTTCCTTTGGCGCCCACTCAATTGGCCGTTGCCGACTTAACAAAGCTGGGGGCGCTTCGGCCACCAATGGGGCGCCACTACCCTCGGGGCGCGGGGGGGGGGGCGAGAACCCCCGCGCCCCCCCCCCCCCCACGCTACGCCGCTGCACAAAACCAAGTTTGACACAAATCCATTCATAAATAGGATAGTCCGCCATTTTGGATCCGCCATGTTATTTTTATTTTAAGTTTGAATCAAAAATCATAACGAGTTTAAACACGCCAAAGTTCCAAATTTGATGCAGATTGGTTCATAAATTGGATAGTCCGCCATCTTGGATCCGCCATTTGGATTTTTTCAGTTTAAAGAAAAAAATTAATGAGTGACTCTAAACATCCGAAATTTTTAAGTTTGAGACAAATCTGTTTATAAATAAGAAATTCCGCCATTTTGGATCCGCCATTTTTAATATTTTTAAGTTTCTAAATTTTAAGTCTCTACCTCATCAAAAAGTAGTTAAAACAAACAACCCCAAGTTTGACACAAACCCATTCATAAATAGGTTAGTCCGCCATTTTGGAACCGTCGTGTTATTTTTATTTTAAGTTTGAATCAAAAATCATATAAGTATAACGAGTTTAAGCACCCCAAAGTTCCAAATTTGATGTAGATTGGTTTATAAATGGGATAGTCCGCCATCTTGGATCCGCCATTTTGATTTTTTCAGTTTTAAGTAAAAAATTAATGAGTGACCCTAAACATCCGAAATTTTCAAGTTTGAGACAAATCTGTTTATAGATAAGAAATTCCGCCATTTTGGATCAGCCATTTTTAATATTTTTAAGTTTCTAAATTTTAAGTCTCTACCTCATCAAAAAGTAGTTAAAACAAACAACCCCAAGTTTGACATAAACCCATTCATAAATTGGATAGTCCGCCATCTTGGATCCGCCATTTTGATTTTTTCAGTTTTAAGTAAAAAATTAATGAGTGACCATAAACATCCGAAATTTTCAAGTTTGAGGCAAATCTGTTTATAAATAAGAAATTCCGCCATTTTGGATCCGCCATTTTTAATATTTTTAAGTTTCTAAATTTTAAGTCTCTATCTCATCAAAAAGTAGTTAAAACAAACAACCCCAAGTTTGACACAAACCCATTCATAAATAGGTTAGTCCGCCATTTTGGAACCGTCGTGTTATTTTTATTTTAAGTTTGAATCAAAAATCATATAAGTATAACGAGTTTAAGCACCCCAAAGTTCCAAATTTGATGCAGATTGGTTTATAAATGGGATAGTCCGCCATCTTGGATCCGCCATTTTGATTTTTTCAGTTTTAAGTAAAAAAATTAATGAGTGACCCTAAACATCTGAAATTTTTAAGTTTGAGACAAATCTGTTTATAGATAAGAAATTCCGCCATTTTGGATCAGCCATTTTTAATATTTGTAAGTTTCTAAATTTTAAGTCTCTATCTCATCAAAAAGTAGTTAAAACAAACAACCCCAAGTTTGACATAAACCCATCCATAAATTGGATAGTCCGCCATCTTGGATCCGCCATTTTGATTTTTTCAGTTTTAAGTAAAAAATTAATGAGTGACCATAAACATCCGAAATTTTCAAGTTTGAGACAAATCTGTTTATAAATAAGAAATTCCGCCATTTTGGATCCGCCATTTTTAATATTTTTAAGTTTCTAAAGTTTAAGTCTCTACCTCATCAAAAAGTAGTTAAATAAAACAACCCCAAGTTTGACACAAACCCATTCATAAATAGGTTAGTCCGCCATTTTGGAACCGTTGTGTTATTTTTATTTTAAGTTTGAATCAAAAATCATATAAGTATAACGAGTTTAAGCACCCCAAAGTTCCAAATTTGATGCAGATTGGTTTATAAATGGGATAGTCCGCCATCTTGGATCCGCCATTTTGATTTTTTCAGTTTTAAGTAAAAAATTAATGAGTGACCGTAAACATCTGAAATTTTCAAGTTTGAGACAAATCTGTTTATAAATAAGAAATTCCGCCATTTTGGATCCGCCATTTTTAATATTTTTAAGTTTCTAAATTTTAAGTCTCTACCTCATCAAAAAGTAGTTAAAACAAACAACCCCAAGTTTGACATAAACCCATTCATAAATTGGATAGTCCGCCATCTTGGATCCGCCATTTTGATTTTTTCAGTTTTAAGTAAAAAATTAATGAGTGACCCTAAACATCCGAAATTTTCAAGTTTGAGGCAAATCTGTTTATAAATATGAAATTCCGCCATTTTGGATCCGCCATTTTTATTATTTTTAAGTTTCTAAATTTTAAGTCTCTACCTCATCAAAAAATAGTTAAAACAAACAACCCCAAGTTTGACACAAACCCATTCATAAATAGGTTAGTCCGCCATTTTGGAACTGTCATGTTATTTTTATTTTAAGTTTGAATTAAAAATCATGGAAGTATAATGAGTTTAAACACCCTAAAGTTCCAAATTTGATGCAGATTGGTTCATAAATTGGATAGTCCGCCATCTTGGTTTAGTAAAAAATTAATGAGTGACTGTAAACATCCGAAGTTTTCAAGTTTGAGACATTCCGCCATTTTGAATCCGCCATTTTTAATATTTTTAAGTTTCTAAATTTTAAGTCTCTACCTCATCAAAAAGTAGTTAAAACAAACAACCCCAAGTTTGACATAAACCCATTCATAAATAGGATAGTCCGCCATTTTGGATCCGCCATGTTATTTTTATTTTAAGTTTGAATCAAAAATCATATATAACGAGTTTAAACACGCCAAAGATCCAAATTTGATGCAGATTGGTTCATAAATGGGATAGTCCGCCATCTTGGATCCGCCATTTTGTTTTTTTCAATTTTAGGTAAAAAATTAATGAATGACCCTAAACATCTAAAATTTTCAAGTTTGAGACAAATCTGTTTATAAATAAGAAATTCCGCCATTTTGGATCCGCCATTTTTAATATTTTTAAGTTTCTAAATTTTAAGTCTCTACCTCATCAAAAAGTAGTTAAAACAAACAACCCCAAGTTTGACATAAACCCATTCATAAATAGGATAGTCCGCCATTTTCGATCCGCCATGTTATTTTTATTTTAAGTTTGAATCAAAAATCATATATAACGAGTTTAAACACGCCAAAGATCCAAATTTGATGCAGATTGGTTCATAAATGGGATAGTCCGCCATCTTGGATCCACCATTTTGTTTTTTTCAATTTTAGGTAAAAAATTAATGAATGACCCTAAACATTGGAAATTTTCAAGTTTGAGACAAATCTGTTTATAAATAAGAAAGTCCGCCATTTTAGATCCGCCATTTTGGATCCGCCATTTTAAAAAATTTTAAGTCTCTACCTCATTAAAAAGTAGAAACAAAGGTATAAGCAAATCTAGAGTAATTTAAAACTGTTTAGAAATAGTTAGGTAATTAGTTATTGAGATATTACCTCTGATAGAAATATCCAGGTCTGCCGATCTTTCCTTGACAGGCGTACTTGTGGCTTGAATAATGTTGGTCTCCCTTATCACTGATAGATCACTACTTTTATCACTCTGCACTACAACACAATCTTCTTCTTCTTCGACACTGGCACTACTTTCTTTAGTACTATTTTGACTATTTTCGTCTACCTCTATTTCACTGACTTTTTCTTCTTTAATAAGGTCACTGTTACTCAGATTATTTATCCTATTAAGGTCACTACTTGTATCACTGTTTTCTTTTGTATTTTCGCGTAGCCGACTGACGGTGTCGGATATTTGGCTGTCAAATTCACTGTCAGAATTTAAAAGAATGTGTTCAACAACTTGTTTTACTATTCGTCGACTTTCGTCGGACATGGACCCACTACTAGACCTGCGCAAAGACTCATTTTCACTATTTATATTATCTTCTATATCACTTGACTCTGATTGCACATTTGTTAAATTTTTTACTAATTCACTATCTTCATTAATTGTGTTTGTTTTCACTTGTTCACTAACTAAATCTGGTATTTTATCGTTCACTAATAAATCACTACTACTGTTAGTGTTATCTTGTTCTAATTTTTCTATACTCCTATCTTGTTCTTTGTCTTTTTCTTTATTTTCTTCTTCTTTTTCTAAGGCAGGTGGTGGAGATAAAGGTTCTTCAATTTGTTTTTCTAAACAAGGCGGAGGTGTTTCGGGACTTCTACTTGTTTCAGGGCTGCTGTTTTCTGCAGTGTTTACTTGATCTGAAATAAGAGAAGTTTGAATATCTATTTGTTAGAGAAAAAAACTAATTTCTTGTTTTTTGCTAAAAAAGAAATGATCAAATATGGGCCTCGGGGAATATACCCTGAAATGCTCAAATATGGATCAGAGAAACTACTAGAAAATCTCACATATATTATCAATCAATGCATCAATGGACATCCACTACCTGATGATAGGCAAATTGCATTTATATCCTCAATTAATAAAAAAGGAAATAACCTGGACTGCAACAATTATAGCAGAATTTCAGTAACCAGTACTCTAAGTAGATTGTACAGTAGGATTCTTAGAGATCTAATAGAGAATGATTTTCTTGAACAAGAACAAGAGCAAAGTCGGTTTCGTGCATTCAGATCTTGTAGTGATAATGTTTTTTGTCTTAAACAAGTAATTGAGAAAAGGAGTGCCAGAAATATAGACTCATGTTACCTTTGTGGACTTACAAAAAGCATTTGATACCGTTCAAGTAGAAAAATTATGGACAGTGTTAGAGCAAACTAATATCAAACATACATACATAAAAGCGATAAAAGAACCATCAAAGGGTCGAAATCTAAAATTAAAATTGGAAATCGACTCCTAGTAAGGAAAGGCTTAAGACAAGGATGTTGTATTTCTCGAAGTCATTTTAAAATATATATCGCAGTAGCTCTACAAAACTGGAAACGTAAAGTAACAGTTTGCTGACGACCAAGTAATTGTAGCTAATGATAAAGAATTGTATGGAGTATATGATGAGAAAGTTCACGGAAGAATACCAAAAGTGGGGGTTAACAGTGAACGTGAACAAGACACAGTACTTATGTATCTATTGGAAACGCATCAGGTGAGTTAGAACTAGACAATGGACAAACAATATCTCCATGCAATGAGTATGTATACTTGGGTGTCACATTTGATAAGATAGGAACAGACTGTAAAGAAACTGGAAAAAAGAATGGTTAAAGCAAAAAACGTTATTGGATGTCTTAACAGTATTCTATGGAGTAGAGAGATAAAAAAAGAATGTAAAATTTAACATGCATGAAACAATGGTAAAAAGCACGCTGTTGTATGGAATAATAACAAATACAAAAAAAAGTGTCGAAATAGATGCAATAAGATCGATGAGAATATCTAGAACTGATCATATAAGAAATGAGATCATAAAAGAAAGAACCTTCTAAACCGACATAGTAGTAGTACATACCTGCTTTATCAAGGTCAACATTTTCTTCTTCAGGAGTTACATCCTCATTATCTGAGTTCTGAGGACTTTCACTTGCGTGCGAGGAGGTCTGAGGACTTGCTTGACTTCCGAATAGACTTCCGTTCTGCAAACAATCCTCAACTATGATTTCGACCTCTCGAAGTTTTGAGTTGTTCGCTTCCTCTAAAACTTTCTTTTTATTGTTCGAACGGTTGTTGAGGTTTTTCCTGCGAGTTTGTTTGTTTTCGAGGTCTTCTTTGATGTGGTGAGGTCGAGCACGTGGGGTGGGAGGGTCTGTTTCGTTTGGTTTCCGTTTTTTCGACTTTCCTGAAAGAAAAAAAAATAAAATTGTAAAAATAAAATAGGAAGGAATAAAAATAATAAAAAAAAATACCTATAGGGTGCCAAATTTAATGTTTTTGGTGGGTTTTAGGCTTTTTAGCAACCGCTGAAACCAAATATCCTGGTTGCCATCTCGACATATCGACAGGGACGGAGAAAATCCCTTACAGAAAATTGCAAAGTACAGTTTTTTGTGGAGAACAAAATTCTCTTTTCAACAATGTATTGTTCGATAAGGTTAGAAGAAGGCAGAGTAGATCTTCAGTGGCGTCCATCAATTGCGATTATTTAGAGAAAAAAAACATGTTTATTATAGGTTTTATACAATTTTTTCAAAAAATACACTTCTTGGGAAAAAATTAGTAGTATACTTTATTGTCGACAATAAAATTTTATTTTAAACGCTGCAATATAATATGAGGTTTATGTCACATGTAAGCCTCCAGGGGCGTACTTATATAAACCAAAATAATCAATTTTTATTACATATTTCATATATATTTTTTTAAAATAAGCTTCCTTCTTAAGAAAAAAATTGACTTTTTACCTTATTTTATCCTACTGACGTTAGTTTTTAAGAAAATTTTTTTTTGCCTTTTACGAACGCCTCTCGAGAGTCATCACACTTTGTGATACACCGTTGAAAGGACAATTTCATTATTCACCCTAAAGTAGATAATGTATATTGTCGGAAGAAGCTTAGTTTTTAAGAAAATTGAATAAAACCTGTAAAAAAATGATTAGTTTGGTGATTTTAAATAATTATTTTAAATTAAGGACACCACTGGGGCGGTAACTATGAAGTGACGTTCACTTTGTTATACAGCGTTTGAAAGGAAATTTTATTGTCTACGACGAAGTATTGAACACATTTTTTGATAAAGAGCTTGGTTTATAAGAAAATCGAATAAAACGGTTGAAAAACATGTTTTTTTAATTCACCTCCATTTACGGACGTCGCTGGAGTGTTTGTTATAAGTCAGACCCCACCGAGTTACACATTGTTGAAAAGGGAATTTTACTGTCTACAAGAAAGTATAGTTTATATTTTTTCATATTAAGCTCATTTTTTGAGAAAATTAGATAAAACTTGTAGCTTGGCTTATTTTCTGATTTTTTAAAATTTATTTAATTTACGGACGCCCCTAAAGTTTTAATTATGAAACCAATCCGACCATGTTATACATCATTTTAAGGGAAATTTTATTGGCTATAATAAAATATAACACATATTTTCTTTTAGACGTTGGTTTTTAAAAAAAACCGAATAAATCACGGGAAAAACATGGGTATTTTTTTAAATTACTTTAATTAACGGACGCCGCTGGAAAGTTTGTAATCAGTCTAACCCAATTGAATTATACCTTGTTAAAAAGGAAATTTTATTGTCTACAATAAAGTATATTATACATTTTTCCCTTAGAAGCTTAGTTTTTAAGAAAATTTAAATATACCTCAAACTTTCAGATTTTGGGGGTGGTTTTTGAAGGTTTTTGCAGCCATTTATAAAAAACTAATTTGATATTAGTTTTTCTTTATGGAAGGTCAGGGATACTTATCAAAAAATAAATGGATTGGACTAACATCTTCCTAGCTAACCTATTATCACACTTCAAGTGAAGCCATGATAATATATTAGTCTTGAAAACTGTTTTTTGTAAATATCTCAGAAAGTAAAGCTCCTAGGAAGTTTTTGATTATAACACGAATTATTGAGCAAAAAATATAGTCTACTTTATTCCAAAAACAGTGTATTGAAACGATGTTTCGGTGAAAAGTTAGCATTTTTAAAAGTTTTTACTTGTCAAAAAAATCGGTTTAGCAGTTTAGGAGCTATCGTGTTACGGACAGAAATAATATACAAACACACACACAGACAGACATCACGACGATATTGCTAGGAAAAAATACATCCAAATAACATATTTTTCTTTTATTTTTCGTCGAAAATAATACCTTCTCTAGCCATTGCTATGCGTGCGAGGAAGGTAAAAATAAGGCTACAGAACTCAAATCAGCACTTTAATGCAATTCAGTGGCGTAGTTAGAAAAAGTTTGGGGGGGCTGAGACAGTTGGGGGGGGGCTGAGACAGTTTTTTTTGGGAGGGGGACACCTGAGACAGTTTTGGGGAGAGCCGAGACCCCCATAAGGCCGTATTTTTGATGTTTGTATTCATAAACTATGTGAAAAATATCTAAAAAAATCTTAACTTCGGGTTGGAGGGGCCTGAGCCCGCCTTATACAGGGTGTTCGGCACATGAACCGTCAAAATTTTTTGGAATATTGTTGGGGTCATTTGCTACCTTTTCAACCTTGGAACTTGGGTCCCAAGAGTCACGGCTAAAGAAATATATATTTTGATTTTTTTTTTCTCAAATTATCCAAAACCTACTTAAACCCTCGTAAAGTTTATTATTGTCTGGAAAAGCACCATTTTTTAAAAATAATTCTGTAATCTTATGCTTCTTCAACTAATTAATAGATTTGTTAAAATTGATGTACCAAAGGGACATACGAGGTTTTTTATTGAAGAACATTAGTGATTTTGTGAAAAAAAATCAATTTCAAAATTAAAAATCAAAAAAAGTATCGACAATTGAGAACTTCATTATCTTTTAAAAACTTCTTTAGTTGATTACCTTTCCAACGGTATGCTACACATTGATTTAAAAAAAACACTTCTGCTTTAAAATACGGATATTCCGCCAGAAGGGCGAGACTCGTTCGGAATTGGTAAGAAAACAATTTGATGTTTATGATCGTTTACCTACTTCAACAAAAGTTAAACTTATAACAATAATGTATTGTGTTCTTTATTTATAAATTTTGTTCGAAACGATCATAAACATCAAATTGTTTTTCTTATCAAGTCCGAACGATTATTGCCCGTCTCACAGAATATCCGTATTTTACAGCAGAATTGTTTTTTTAAAATCAATGTGTAGCATACCGTTAGAAAGGTAATCCACTAAAGAAGTTTTTAAAAGAAAATGAAGTTCTCCAGTGTCGAATGTTCTTCAATAAAAAGCCTCGTATGTCCCTTTGGTACATAAATTTTAACAAATCTATTAATTATTTGAAAAAGCATAAGATTAGAGAATTATAAAAAAAATGGTGCTTTTCCAGACATTAATAAAAAGCTTACGAGGGTTTAAAGGTGGGATTTTGGGTAATTTGAGAAAAAAAATTAAAAAATACATATCTCTTTAGCCGTGACTCTTAGAACCCAAGTTCCAAGGTTGAAAAGGTAGCAAATGACCCCAACAATATCCCAAAAAATTTGGACGGTTCATGTGCCGAACACCCTGTATACGCCACTGATGCAATTCAATTCCATTTCCGCCAAGTTTTCAAATAATAATGACGATAACGATTTTAAAAAAATCCGCAAACTTCTTTTTGCTGACTTGCGAGTTAAAACAAAGTCCAACCAACACGTATAACGCAGTCAGCGAAAATTCGCCTAACGTCAGCAAAAGTTCTTGTTTTTCGCTAAAACAGACTAAATTGCTTAGTTTGCTTTCCTTTATTCATTCCTTTTATTTGCGAGTATGCTCGACCGGTTTATTTTTGCTTTAGTTTGCACATTATCAGAATAGGTATCTGAGATAATAAAATATCCAGAGTCAGTAGCGTAGTAAAGGTTTATCTCAGGAAGGTAAGGTGATGATGATGATGATTCATATGTGAGTGGGCTTTGCAGCCCTTCCACTGCGACCACCAGTGGGTCTATTGTGGCTCACTTTTGAGTGGTTTCTCACCACTGTATGCCTAATCCTCCAGAGGTCGGCTATCAGTTTGGGTGAGACACTGTTCAGATCTTCTGAGTCGATCTGAGGTTTACCGAAAGTATTCTGACGTAAACGTGCAATAGCCGGACATTCGCACAGTACATGTCTGACTGTTTCGTCATCCTCCATACAGAGTCTATATTCGGTCTCTTCTGTTAGTCCCATTCTATGCATGGGTACTCTCAGTCGACACTGGCCCGTAAAAAGACCAGTCACTATACGTATCTCCTGTCTGGTAAGTCCAATAATGTTCCTGGCTCTGTTTCTACAAGATCCTTTAATGAACTCTTTAGAGTGAGCCAGTTCTGGTATATTTATCCAGTATTGTTGGAAGCTATTCTCCATCCATTTTAATATGGTTGATTTAGCAGCATTGTATGATATCCCAAAGGCTGGCTCGGGGCCGAAAAATTCGGCAGATGCCGCTTCCCTTGCTGCTAGGTCTGCGGCCTCATTTCCCTCGTACCCAGAATGCCCTGGTATCCATACTAATGATACATCGTTAGCGCTACCAAGCGCATTCAGCGAATCTTTACAGCTCCTCACGGTTCTCAATGAGACCGTATAGGAATCAAGCGCTTGACTCTCGGAGATTTTTATTGTCCTGTTGGTCCATTCGTGGTCAGTAATCCACCGGGCACACAGTTCAATGGCTACGAGTTCGGCCTGAAATATAGTAGCCAATTGGCCGAGACTATGTTTAATCTCGACTTTTTCTTGAATACAAACAACTCCAGATCCAACGCCCGAAGGCATTTTGGATCCGTCGGTATACCAGAAGCTATCGCTATTTGAAAAATTGGTCCTGTTCTTTAACCAGTCCTCCCTCTCCGGGAGGATAATGTTGTATAGCTTTCTGCTGTACACCGTGTTGGGCATGACGTCGGATATCACTCATAGAGTTGCATCCAACTCTTGTTCCCTTATTAGGGCTGTTGATATCACTTTGTTTGCCCTGTCATCCTGGTGGTTGGCTCTTATTCTGTATGTTGCTCTTCGTGCCTCCGGAAGTTAAGGTACCTTATTCAATAAGGGTACGTGTCCTACTACTTAACAATATTTCTTTGTCAGTAAATTTTATAGATAATGTTTCCATTTTAGATTCTTTATAAAAATCTTTAAGATATATTATAGTACATAATTTATTTGTTTCTATGTCAGCATTAAAAGCATTGGTAATTATTAAATCATACCCAAAATGAAGAAAAGTGTATTGTCCTGCTTTCTTAGATATAATTAGTTTATCTTTTTCTTCTACATCTTTAGGTGTTACTATAACAATCTCTTCATTAAATGTTAAAGGTAAAGGCTTTAAATTATAATTATATATAAATTATTTGCAAATGCATCTTTTAACCTAACTGTTGCTACATCCTGCTGTAAACCAGTAGCTGATATAGATAGCTTAATCAATATATCATCTTCATCTTTAATAACATTCACACATCTTCTCCATCTCCTTCGATCCTGACAATCAACTTCTGTTAGATTTTTTTGACTCATTGATCTTTGGATTGACTGTTGCCATTCTAGTTTAGGACGCCCTCTTTTTCTGCGCCCTGTTGGTTGCCATTCTAGGACTTGCTGTGGTAATCTTTCGTCGTTCCCATTCTTTCTTTTATGATGTCATTTCTTATGTGATCTATTCTAGATATTCTCATTGATCTTCTTGTTGCATCCATTTCGACACTTTCCATTTTTGTTTTGTATTTTTCTGTTACGCCACAAGTCTCTATTCCATACAACAGCGTGCTTTTCACCATTGTTTCATAAATGTTAAATTTTACATTCCTTTTTATTTCTCTGCTCCCTAAAATACTGTTAAGACATCCAATAACCTTTTTTGCTTTTACTATTCTTTTTTCCAGTTCTTTACAATCTGTTCCTGTCTTATCAAATGTGACACCCAAGTATACGTACTCATTGCATGGAGATATTGTTTGTCCATTGTCTCGTTCTAATTCACTTAATTCGTTTCCAATACACTGTATCTTGTCCACGTTCACTGTTAACCCCTACTTTTGGTATTATTCCGTTAACTTTCTCATCATATACTTAATGTCTTCTTTATCATTAGCTACAATTACGTGGTCGTCAGCAAACTGTAGTGTGTATATGGTAAATCGATCGTTAAGTTGTATTCCCATACCGTATACTTTACGTTTCCAGTTTTTTAGAGCTACTGCGATATATATTTTAAAAAGAGATGGAGAGTTACAACGCCCCTGTCTTAAGCCTTTCGTTACCAGGAATTCTTTTGAAAAGCGATTTCCAATTTTAATTTTAGATTTTGATCCTTTGTATAGTTCTTTTATCGCTTTTATAACTTTTCTACTGGAAGGGTTTCATATGCTTTTTGTAGGTCCATAATTATTTATATTATAAATTTTTATTTATCTAGGTACAGTCGGGGACTTTTTAAATTGCCGTCCTCGAAAATAACAAATATTCCTATTTGAAATTCGGAAAAGTATTTTGAACCAAAACAAAAATATTGTAAACTTTGCCTGGGTCTGTATACATATATATTTAGAAATTTATCTTTTTTAATTTCTTTAAATGATTAATTTTGACCGAAAAAAAATACAACGGCAAATTAAAAAGTCCCCGACTGTACCAAAAAACACTGAAAAAACAAGTCTAGCAAAATAAATTAATAAAAAAAGTTCAGGGTCGGATTTCGGCATTTGGTGATTTGTATTTTATTATTGTTATTTATCTCAGACATTCAAGGCCTTTTTTATATGCCGATGTTTTTCGTTTGTTTATTTATTACCTACTTAGATTCTGTAATAATAAATTCAATAAAAAAATACAGTTACTATGCAGGGTGTTTCCTAATTGAATGTCAATATTTATGGGGGTGATTTTTGGGCCCATTTTAAGAAAAAAACTTCATATGAACATATTTATCGCACACCCGCTGAAAAAGAGTCACAACTCAAAAATCGCCCTTATTGAGATAAACCTGCCGCCATCATCGAAATAACTTCTTCCATAAAAGCGTCACATTTATGTTTCGACAATTTACCGCGAGATGGCGATGTGACTCTTTTATTTTGTCCAGTTTAGCTTAGGATGCGTTCCTTTACAGTGTCACTTTTGACTTTATATCAAGCGTGAACGTGGAGTTTCATCCTGAAAAGAGTTACATTTCGAGTTGTGAAGGTTTTCGTGTGAACTATTGGTTAAATCTGACCCATATAACAAGTAAAATACTGTTCTTTTTTGTGTTGTGACTGTTTTTTTGAATTGTTCAGTGTATTTAGAATTAGGGAGAATAAGAAAAAATCTTTTGAATTTATTAGAGAATAATCACATTCCCAGTTGTTATTCAGCATTTTATAACTCGTTGTAAAAATAAATACAAAGTTTCTTCTTTATTTGTTTTCTTTTGTTATATTATTTACCATCCTGCGTGACATCCTGATTTACAACGTCATGATGCCTTGTTCTAAAAAAGTGTCACAATATCGGGTTTTTGTCTTTTTTTTAACTAAAAACGACAAAAATCATTTTTTCTGAGAAACGTACTGCACCAATTACATTGAGTTAATAGGTTCCTGTTGATATAAAATAACATGTTAACTCGTAATTTGTCATGTAAGTGATAAATGAATCTCTCTAATGAACTAAATTCTTTAACAGCGATTTTCTCAAAACAATGTTTGGTTAAAAAAATTCTGAAACCTCTGACAACGGGACGGAGCGCTGCACGACATGGGCATAAATATTATGTAGTATGTTGGCAACAACGCACTCTGCAGCCGGGGAATTACCTCTTTCCGTTTTAATGCGGAGACTAAATACTTCTGTCGTATTTACAACATATTTTATTCGGCAGGACTGCTGTGTTTTATTTTTATTGTTCAGCTGGATAGTAATAGATCTCTTTAAAATGCTGCCTAGTAAAAAACTTCTTAGTTTACGTGAAAAAATGGAAGTTGTTAACGTTTCGGAGAAGGAACATCTATTAGCACGAAAGATCGCTGAAAAATTTAATATCGGAAAAACTCAAGCAGCGGAAATTGTTAATAAATATTTATTAAAATTTCGCAGTTCTCTCTCATAAGCGGACACCTCCAATAAACGGACAAAATCGATGAAATCATGAGTGTCCGCTTATAGGAGGTTTCACTGTAATTCTTTTTTTTTTAATTCCTTGACGAATCAACTACCAGAACAGCCAACATACCTTACGGCAATTATTTTAAACAATAAAAGTTATAGTCAGTTAAATTGGTTCGAAAATTATTGACCGTGTCTCCACTATAAGTTGAAGTGACTGCATGAATTGCAGTGACGCAATAATGGTTGAATTTAACAACAAGACAAGTTTGTATAAATAGAATGGCGTTTTTTTTAGTGAAAGTTGCCCAATAAATTTATTAGTAATTTAAATTAATTAGGTAGAGTATACAGGAAGTTGTTTAAGTACAACATGTTTAGGAAACCAGAAAACAGCTAAGAAATTTGAGACGCACAAAAAAACCAGAAATTCATTTTTATAGAAAAAGACCCATTGAAAGAAAAAGTAAACATCCAGATCATCAAACCAGAACAATTGACAGAACACTACAAGGGACTGCTGCAGGAAAAGAGACCCGAATATCTATCAGCCTCTACGAGGAGAGACATAGAAGTACATGGAGAGGAAGTAATCATCGAAAAAGAAATGATAAAGAATAGTATTAAAAAGCTTAAATCCGGAAAAGCTAGCGGACCTGGGGAATATATGCTGAAATGCTCAAATATGGATCAAAGAAACTACTAGAAAATCTCACATATATTATCAATCAATGCATGAACGGACATCCAGTACCTGATGATTGGAAAATAGCATTCATATCTTCAATACATAAAAAGGAAACAAGCTGGATTGCAACAATTACAGAGGAATTTTTGTAACCAGTACTCTAAGTAGATTGTACGGTACGATTCTTAGAGATCTAATAGAGAATACTTTTCATGAACAAGAAGAAGAGCAAAGTGGGTTTCGTGCAGGCAGATCTTGTAGTGATAATGTTTTTTGTCTTAAACAAGTAATTGAGAAAAGGAGTGCCAGAAATATAGAGACTGACTCATGTTACCTTTGTGGACCTACAAAAAGCATATGACACTGACACATAAATTTTTGGTCCTGTCGTGTCCTGTACATGTCCTGTACATGTCCTGCAAGTGGGGTCCTGTGGAAACAGCGGCGTAGCGTGCCTGAATGGGCGGAGGGGTCGTAGGCCCATAAAAAAAATTCGCGGCAAAAAAAAAGGTCATCTTGTCTTTACTCTCGTTTTTCTTAGATAGCAGATTTGCCTTGGCCCTACTACTTAATCATGCTTAGGGCACTAATGAGGCCACAGGACCGTCGGAGTGGGGCGACAAGACCGTCGGAGCGGGGCGACGAACCCCACGCTACGCCGCTGTGTAGAAGTCCTGTATAGTTCTGCGGAGTCCTGTAGAAGTCCTGTGGAGTCCTGTAGAGTCCTATAGAGTCCTGTAGAGTCCTGTGAAAGTCCTGTGGGGTCCTGTAGAAAAATTTATAAACCTACTGTGGGCAACTGATCACCCCTCGTATAACACCGTTCCAGTACAAAAATTATGGACAGTGTTAGAGCAAACTAATATCAAACATACATACATAATTGCATTTTCTAGTGATTTGTTTAAACGTAGGTTGGACAGATTACTGTAATAATAAAAGTTTCTCATATGTAAGTACTAATTGTTTATAGTCGTTTATAGTCACTTATTTCTTAATTTTCTTAGGTTACCTTACTTATTTTTACCTAATTAATTTTGTACCTGAAGCTTACCATTTTATTGTTTATAGTTTTAAATTTTTTATGTTTTATTCTTTGTTATTTATTTTCTGTTTATTGTGTATTTTTTATTACTGTGAAATGATAGATTAAAATTAAACATGTACCAATTGGGGAAACTCTCTGTAATGTGCATTCTAAATAAATAAATAAAAAAATAAAAATAAATAAATAAAAATAAATAAATAAAAATAAATAAATAACAGCGAGAAAGGAACTATACAAAGGGTCAAAATCTAAAATTAAAATTGGAAATCGACTTTCAAAAGAATTCCTGGTAGAGAAAAGGCTTAAGGCAGGGATGTTGTGCATGTCCAACTATTTTTTAAATATATATCGCAGTAGCTCTAAGAAACTACCATATACACACTACAGTTTGCTGACGACCAAGTAATTGTAGCTAATGATAAAGAAGACATGGAGTATATGATGAGAAAGTTAACAGAAGAGTACCAAAAGTGGGGATTAACAGTGAACGTGGAAAAGACAGAGTACTTATGTATTGGAACGAATCCAGTAAGTTATAACTAGACAATGGACAAACAATATCTCCATGCAATGAGTATCTATACTTGGGTATCACATTTGTTAAGACAGGAACAGACTATAAAGAACTGGAAAAAAGAATAGTAAAAGAAAAAAAGGTTATTGGATGTCTTAACAGTATTTTATGGAGCAGAGAGATAAAAAAAGAATGTAAAATTTAACATATATGAAACAATGGTGAAAAGCACGCTGTTGTATCGAATAGACTTAAAACAAAAATGGAAAGTGTCGAAATGGATGCAATAAGAAGATCAATGAGAATATATAGAACAGATCATTATAAGAAATGAGAACATAAAAGAAATAATGAGAATCGAGGGAAGCATAACGGATGACATCACTAAAAGACAACTGAAATGGTACGGCCATGTACAACGGATGAACGACAAAAGATTACCAAAACAGGTCCTAGAATGGCAACCAATAGAGCGCAGAAAAAGAGGGCGTCCTAAACTAGAATGGCAACAGTCAATCCAACGATCAATGAGTCAAAAAATCCTGACAGAAGATGATTGTCAGGATCGAAGGAGGTGGAGAATAGGCGTCGGACAACGTAGAAAAACGTTCTAAACCGATATATATAGAAAGTCTACTTTAAGGTAAATTTTTTTTCAAAAAATCGTGTGTCCCGATAGTGCACCTACATTATCTAATTTATACATTACATTACACACAAACAACATTTTCAATAATACTTTACTACTTTATGTAACACAATGGATTCATTTCCTAAATTACCTAGCACAAATTTCTTTATCTACCTATCTATATGTATAGCTATCTCTTTATTCATGCAACAATAGACCCCATCTTTTCTATTTATGGACTAAAATTTGACCTGAATAAAGGCTATGTTAATTTTCTATTATCCACTGTGTTTTTCTGAGAAATACCAGCAATTACGAGTGATTATTTATTCAGAATGTATTCTCAGGAATGTGAATTCTGTTATAGAAGGCAATTTTACATGTATAATTAAGTTGAAATTGGAATATATTTAAAAAAAAACAGGTTTTTTTTTATAATACAATAATACCTACCAATCAAAAAAAACTTGTTTAGACATTAAGTAGTTAATAGCAGTGTTCCATCGGAGATGGGACAATTCGCCGCGGCCGAATCGCCACGGGGACAATTCGCCGCGAGATTTTTTATTTTATGATGTTACCATTGCCAATTGTTTAAACAGTTTTATTTAGCTTGACTTCATATGATATATTTGTTTATTTAATTAATCATAACTTTTTCAAACTTTTCCAACTAGTTATTTGGTGGTTAGTATAATACAATTCAACATTTTTGCATCAAACTCGGAACTTTGAGATCTTTCAGGTCGCTGATTATTTTTAGCTTAACTTTTAAAAAATCAAAATGGCAGTACCATAATGGCGCACTTTCTTATTTATAAATCGATTTGCCTCAAAATGAGGGGGGGGGGCTGATGCCTCTGGGGGGGGGGCTGATGCCTCTGGGGGGGGGGGGCGAAGCCTCATGATGGGGAATTTTATACTCGTTAATCTTTTTATTCATGAAATATGTGAAAATTATCAAACAAGTTTCATGGCTAATCGGGCAAAAAGGAGTTTTTTGTTTCCCTTATATTTTTCCGTGGGTAGCTTGAAAGCTTAACCTCACGGGGGTCCAAGATCTAATGGACACCTAATAAGTGTTGACAGTTAACCGTTTCGTCCTTATGGGACTCCTCAGAACACTGCTGGTCAAGTGACAAATCTTGCGAAGTTAATCAGACGGTTTTGTCTCTAATTAAATGTAATTAGTGAGCGAACTATAGCAAGAGGCGCCATCCACCGAGATACGAGAGAAACAAAAAACAAAAGCAGGGAAAAACACTGCTATACAATATCGATCAATGAAAAGATCGAATGCAAATAAAAGAAAACAACTATAGTCCGTGACCTACGACAGCTCTTTGTCATTTCAGGCATTATCCCTAGCCTAGGCCCCGAGGAATCAGCCATTTTCAGGTTTTAAAATTTAAATCAAAAATTGTATTGAGTTACCTTAGGCGCCCCGATGCTTCAAGTTTGAGGCACATCGGTTCATAAATAAGAAAGTGGGTCATTTTGGATACGCCATTTTTTTTTTTTGTTTAAGTTAGAAATCATGATTAGCGACCTGAAACGCCCCAAAGTTCCGAGTTTGATGCATATCGGTTCATAAATGGGAAAATCCGCCATTTTATTTATTTTTCTAATAAAAAAAAATTGTTGAATTGTATACTAACCCCAAATACCTAGTTGGAAAAATTTTTTTTCATATGAAGTTAGCGAAGCACCCTCGTAAAAATCGCTTTTATCAAAATCGAATATGGTGGATAATTCGCCGCTAATTAGTCGTGAATTAGTTGTGGAAAAATTAATTTTGTCGCTCTTTTTTTTGACCGTTTTTTGAGTGCTTCGCTTAATTCATATAAAGTTAGAGAGGCACCCAAAAAACATTCAAAACTAAACGCGACAAACTTAATTTTTCAACAACTAATTACCGACTAATTAGCAGGAAATTATCCACCATATTCGATTTCGAAACGTCATGTCTAAAACCATTTTTACGAAGGTGCTTCGCTAACTTTATATGAAGTTAGCGAAGCACCCTCTAAACCGGTCAAAAATAAGAGCGACAACATTAATTTTTCCACAACTAATTCACGACTAATTAGCGGCAAATTATCCACCATATTCGATTTTGATAAAAGCCATTTTTACAAGGGTGCTTCGCTAACTTCATATGAAGTTAGCGAAGCACCCTCAAAAACGGTCAAAAATAAGAGCGACAAAATTAATTTTTCCACAACTAATTCACGACTAATTAACGGCAAATTATCCACCTAGTCACGATTCGATCTGCGATGGGTGCCACGCTAACTTCATGCTCATCTAAATAAAACTGTTTAAACAATTGCCAATGGTAACATCATAAAATAAAAAATCTCACGGCGAATTGTCCCATCCCCGATGGAACACTGCGAATCGGCTGCGGCGGCCGCTGCGGCGAATCGGCCGCGGCGAATTGTCCTCTACCCGTTCCATCAGGCCGTTCGACAGTCATAAAACCGTCCGAAAAATCCCAAAGCGCGCGCAAGGCAGTACGAGGACTGTTTTAAAACAGTTTTGGTTAGATGGAAGGACCAAATAACTGTACAAAAAACGAATGCTGTTGGCGTAGTGATCGATTTACTTCAGACATGTGATCATATGCGAGAGTTAAATTCAAGGTCACGTGACTAAAAGAAAGGGTAGGTTACGTCGTCTCGCGTAAAGGTAGATCGAAGGCAACGTATGAATTCGAGAGCACGAAATTAAAGTGCACACAGAAAGGATTACACAATTACATAGGATTATCACAATATATTTTTAATTTTAGTTCATTAAAATGCAGATAAAATTACATTAATTTAAATGATATTCACAAACTATAAACCACTACAGACTGCCTAATAAACTAAATACACCAAAAATTGAAACGAACTTGCATTTTAGTACATTTTTTTTGGGGCGAAATTTGTGAAAAAATTATTTTTTCTAATATCACAAGTTTTATGTGAAATTTATATATATATATTTATTTGTATTTTGTAATTTAATGTTTACAAAACATTTGTGTCTTACCTACATTTAAGAAACAACTTGTAAAAAAATCAATCCTTTAGCTTGCTTTGTTTTTGAGATATTCAGTTTTTGCCTCCTAAAAATGTTAAGCATTTATGACCAAAACTCATTAAAGGCTTGTCGAAAATGGCTAAAAAAGTAAAAGTAAAAAAGAAACACATATTTAACTCGTTTGGTTGTCAATTAATTCCATTTTTGCCGTTCAATCAACAAAAATTTCACCGCTTTAGATTCAGTAACCTTTTCTATATTTCAAAAAAAAGTTAGACATTCGTTTTGTACGGACAACGTAAAAACCATTTGCGGAAATCGAGTGCAAAAGAAATAATTGATCTATCTTGTTTGGTACTCGAGATATCAATATTTTGCCGAAGCTATCACTCAAATGTATTTTACACAGTTCTTCTGAGTCCTTTCATTACTTTGAAGCTTATTTCACAAAGAAATTCGGTTTTTGACGAAATATATTGACATAGTATTTCAAAGGATAGTTTACAAAGTAAAATAAAAAAAGAATTAGGTCTCTAGCTTGATCAATAATCGAGTTATTCAATTTTTGCCGATTAATCAACCATGAACTGCCCATTTTCAATTCAACCGCACATACCTCAAAAACTAACATACTTAGGACTGTGCTTCAATAAGATAAATTTTGAAGGACATTCTGACAAACAAAATGAAAAAAGAACCAACTGTCTAATAAGGTTGCTTTTCAAAATATTAAGATTTTGCCGAAATATTCAACCGAGAATCACCGCTGTTTTGCTTGACATAGGTTTCGAAATGATTAAATAACTCGAAAACCGTTATAGATCGAGATTTTATTATTTGAACAAAATTTTAGCGGACATTGCGAGGAACATGACGCGTGAAACATTGTAGCTTTAGCCCCTTCCCTAGCCGAGTTATCTTGGTTCATTAAAAAATTATGGTTGTTGTAATAAGATACAATGTTTTGCTTTTTTTTCTTTTTTTATGAGTTTATAGCTATAAATTTAAAGCTTTCACATTTCGAGCTCTATTCAGTCATATCTTAAAAACTAAGTCATCATATCTTGTTTGGTACTAGAGATAGAACCGAAGCGATCACTCAAATTTATTTTACAGTTCTTCTGGGTCCTTTCATCACTTTAAAGCTTATTTCACAAAGGAATTGGTCTTTTTTACGAAATATGTTGACATATTGTTCCAAAGGCTAGTCTATGAAGTAAAATAAAAAAAGAATTGAGTCTCTAGCTTGATCAATAATCGAGTTATTCAATTTTTGCCGATTAATCAACCATGAACTGCC
This sequence comes from Aspidapion aeneum, assembly GCA_963576565.1. Taxonomy (NCBI): domain Eukaryota; kingdom Metazoa; phylum Arthropoda; class Insecta; order Coleoptera; family Brentidae; genus Aspidapion; species Aspidapion aeneum. The sequence goes on from OY755047.1 coordinate 8,141,001, forward strand.
CATTTTCAATTCAACCGCACATACCTCAAAAACTAACACACTTAGGACTGTGCTTCAATAAGATAAATTTTGAAGGACATTCTGACAAACAAAATGAAAAAAGAACCAACTGTCTAATGAGGTTGCTTTTCAAAATATTAAGATTTTGCCGAAGTATTCAACCGAGAATCACCGCTGTTTTGCTTGACATAGGTTTCGAAATGATTAAATAACTCGAAAACCGTTATAGATCGAGATTTTATTATTTGAACAAAATTTTAGCGGACATTGCGAGGAACATGACGCGTGAAACATTGTAGCTTTAGCCCCTTCCCTAGCCGAGTTATCTTGGTTCATTAAAAAATTATGGTTGTTGTAATAAGATACAATGTTTTGCTTTTTTTTCTTTTTTTATGAGTTTATAGCTATAAATTTAAAGCTTTCACATTTCGAGCTATATTCAGTCATATCTCAAAAGCTAAGTCATCATATCTTGTTTGGTACTAGAGATAGAACCGAAGCGATCACTCAAATTTATTTTACAGTTCTTCTGGGTCCTTTCATTACTTTAAAGCTTATTTCACAAAGGAATTGGTCTTTTTTACGAAATTTGTTGACATATTGTTCCAAAGGCTAGTCTATGAATTAAAATAAAAAAAGAATTGAGTCTCTAGCTTGATCCATAATCGAGTTATTCCATTTTTGCCGATTAATCAACAATGAACTGCCCATTTTCAATTCAACCGCACATACCTCAAAAACTAACACACTTAGGACTGTGCTTCAATAAGATAAATTTTGAAGGACATTCTGACAAACAAAATGAAAAAAAAACCAACTGTCTTATAAGGTTGCTTTTCAAAATATTAAGATTTTGCCGAAGTATTCTACCGAGAATCACCACTGTTTTGCTTGACATAGGTTTCGAAATGATTAAATAACTCGAAAACCGTTATAGATCGAGATTTTATTATTTGAACAAAATTTTTGCGGAGATTGCGAGGAACATGACGCGGAAAAAATTGTAGCTTTAGTCACCTACCTAGCGGAGTTATTTTGGTTCATTAAAAAATTATGGTTGTTGTGAGATACAATGTTTTGCTTTTTTTTTCCTTTTTTACAGTTCTTCTGGGTTCTTTCATTACTTTAAAGCTCATTTCACAAAGGAATTGGTATTTTTTACAAAATATGTTGACATATTCTTCCAAAGGATAGTCCATGAAGTAAAATAAAAATAGAATTGAGTCTATAACTTGATCTATAATCGAGTAATTCCATGTTTGCCGATTAATCAACAATGAACTGCCTATTTTCAATTCAACCGCACATACCTCAAAAACTAACATACTTAGGACTGTGCTTCAATAAGATAAATTTTGAAGGACATTCTGACAAACAAAATGAAAAAAGAACCAACTGTATAATGAGGTTGCTTTTCAAAATATTAAGATTTTGCCGAAGTATTCAACCGAGAATCACCGCTGTTTTGCTTAACATAGGTTTCGAAATGATTAAACAACTCGAAAACCGTTATAGATCGAGATTTTATTATCTGAACAAAATTTTACCGGAAATTGCGAGGAACATGACGCGTGAAACATTGTAGCTTTAGCCCCTTTCCTAGAAGAGTTATCTTGGTTCATTAAAAAATTATGGTTGTTGTAATAAGATACAATGTTTTGCTTTTTTTTCTTTTTTTATGAGTTTATAGCTATAAATTTAAAGCTTTCACATTTCGAGCTCTATTCAGTCATATCTTAAAAACTAAGTCATCATATCTTGTTTGGTACTAGAGATAGAACCGAAGCGATCACTCAAATTTATTTTACAGTTCTTCTGGGTCCTTTCATCACTTTAAAGCTTATTTCACAAAGGAATTGGTCTTTTTTACGAAATATGTTGACATATTGTTCCAAAGGCTAGTCTATGAAGTAAAATAAAAAAAGAATTGAGTCTCTAGCTTGATCCATAATAGAGTTATTCCATTTTTGCTGATTAATCAACAATGAACTGCCCATTTTCAATTCAACCGCACATACCTCAAAAACTAACACACTTAGGAGTGTGCTTCAATAAGATAAATTTTGAAGGACCTTCTGAAAAACAATATGAAAAAAAAACCAACTGTCTAATAAGGTTGCTTTTCAAAATATTAAGATTTTGCCGAAGTATTCAACCGAGAATCACCGCTGTTTTGCCTGACATAGGTTTTGAAATAATTAAATAACTCGAAAACCGTTATAGATCGAGATTTTATAATTTGAACAAAATTTTACCGGAAATTGCGAGGAACATGACGCGTGAAACATTGTAGCTTTAGCCCCTTTCCTAGGCGAGTTATCTTGGTTCATTAAAAAATTATGGTTGTAGTAATAAGATACAATGTTTTGCTTTTTTTTTCTTTTTTTATGAGTTTATAGCTATAAATTTAAGGCTTTCACATTTCGAGCTCTATTCAGTCATATCTTAAAAACTAAGTCATCATATCTTGTTTGGTACTAGAGATAGAACCGAAGTGATCACTAAAATTTATTTTACAGTTCTTCTGGGTCCTTTCATTACTTTAAAGCTTATTTCACAAAGGAATTGGTATTTTTTTCGAAATATGTTGACATATTGTTCCAAAGGCTAGTCTATGAAGTAAAATAAAAAAAGAATTGAGTCTCTAGCTTGATTTATAATCGAGTAATTCCATGTTTGCCGATTAATCAACAATGAACTGCCCATTTTCAATTCAACCGCACATACCTCAAAAACTAACACACTTAGGACTGTGCTTCAATAAGATAAATTTTGAAGGACATTCTGACAAACAAAATGAAAAAAAAAACCAACTGTCTTATAAGGTTGCTTTTCAAAATATTAAGATTTTGCCGAAGTATTCTACCGAGAATCACCACTGTTTTGCCTGACATAGGTTTTGAAATGATTAAATAACTCGAAAACCGTTATAGATCGAGATTTTATTATTTGAACAAAATTTTTGCGGAGATTGCGAGGAATATGACGCGGAAAAAATTGTAGCTTTAGTCACCTACCTAGCGGAGTTATTTTGGTTCATTAAAAAATTATGGTTGTTGTGAGATACAATGTTTTGCTTTTTTTTTCCTTTTTTACAGTTCTTCTGGGTTCTTTCATTACTTTAAAGCTCATTTCACAAAGGAATTGGTATTTTTTACAAAATATGTTGACATATTCTTCAAAAGGATAGTCCATAAGGTAAAATAAAAATAGAATTGAGTCTATAACTTGATCTATAATCGAGTAATTCCATGTTTGCCGATTAATCAACAATGAACTGCCCATTTTCAATTCAACCGCACATACCTCAAAAACTAACACACTTAGGACTGTGCTTCAATAAGATAAATTTTGAAGGACATTCTGAAAAACAAAATGAAAAAAAACCAACTGTCTAATAAGGTTGCTTTTCAAAATATTAAGATTTTGCCGAAGTATTCTACCGAGAATCACCACTGTTTTGCTTGACATAGGTTTCGAAATGATTAAATAACGCGAAAACCGTTATAGATCGAGATTTTATTATCTGAACAAAATTTTCCCGGAAATTGCGAGGAACATGACGCGTGAAACATTGTAGCTTTAGCCCCTTCCCTAGCCGAGTTATCTTGGTTCATTAAAAAATTATGGTTGTTGTAATAAGATACGATGTTTTGCTTTTTTTTCTTTTTTTATGAGTTTATAGCTATAAATTTAAGGCTTTCACATTTCGAGCTCTATTCAGTCATATCTTAAAAACTAAGTCATCATATCTTGTTTGGTACTAGAGATAGAACCGAAGTGATCACTAAAATTTATTTTACAGTTCTTCTGGGTCCTTTCATTACTTTAAAGCTTATTTCACAAAGGAATTGGTATTTTTTTCGAAATATGTTGACATATTGTTCCAAAGGCTAGTCTATGAAGTAAAATAAAAAAAGAATTGCGTCTCTAGCTTGATCCATAAACGAATTATTCAATTTTTTCCGATTAATCAACCATGAACTGCCCATTTTTAATTCAACCGCACAGACCTCAAAAACTAACACACTTAGGACTGTGCTTCAATAAGATAAATGTTGAAGGACATTCTGACAAACAAAATGAAAAAAAAGAACCAACTGTCTAATAAGGTTGCTTTTCAAAATATTAAGATTTTGCCGAAGTATTCAACCGAGAATCACCGCTGTTTTGCTTGACATAGGTTTCGAAATGATTAAATAACTCGAAAACCGTTATAGATCGAGATTTTATTATCTGAACAAAATTTTCCCGGAAATTGCGAGGAACATGACGCGTGAAACATTGTAGCTTTAGCCCCTTTCCTAGAAGAGTTATCTTGGTTCATTAAAAAATTATGGTTGTTGTAATAAGATACAATGTTTTGCTTTTTTTTCTTTTTTTATGAGTTTATAGCTATAAATTTAAAGCTTTCACATTTCGAGCTATATTCAGTCATATCTCAAAAGCTAAGTCATCATATCTTGTTTGGTACTAGAGATAGAACCGAAGCGATCACTCAAATTTATTTTACAGTTCTTCTGGGTCCTTTCATTACTTTAAAGCTTATTTCACAAAGGAATTGGTCTTTTTTACGAAATTTGTTGACATATTGTTCAAAAGGCTAGTCTATGAATTAAAATAAAAAAAGAATTGAGTCTCTAGCTTGATCCATAATCGAGTTATTCCATTTTTGCCGATTAATCAACCATGAACTGCCCATTTTCAATTCAACCGCACATACCTCAAAAACTAACATACTTAGGACTGTGCTTCAATAAGATAAATTTTGAAGGACATTCTGACAAACAAAATGAAAAAGAACCAACTGTCTAATGAGGTTGCTTTTCAAAATATTAAGATTTTGCCGAAGTATTCAACCGAGAATCACCGCTGTTTTGCTTGACATAGGTTTCGAAATGATTAAATAACTCGAAAACCGTTATAGATCGAGATTTTATTATCTGAACAAAATTTTCCCGGAAATTGCGAGGAACATGACGCGTGAAACATTGTAGCTTTAGCCCCTTTCCTAGAAGAGTTATCTTGGTTCATTAAAAAATTATGGTTGTTGTAATAAGATACAATGTTTTGCTTTTTTTTATGAGTTTATAGCTATAAATTTAAAGCTTTCACATTTCGAGCTATATTCAGTCATATCTCAAAAGCTAAGTCATCATATCTTGTTTGGTACTAGAGATAGAACCGAAGCAATCACTCAAATTTATTTTACAGTTCTTCTGGGTCCTTTCATTACTTTAAAGCTTATTTCACAAAGGAATTGGTCTTTTTTACGAAATTTGTTGACATATTGTTCCAAAGGCTAGTCTATGAATTAAAATAAAAAAAGAATTGAGTCTCTAGCTTGATCCATAATCGAGTTATTCCATTTTTGCCGATTAATCAACAATGAACTGCCCATTTTCAATTCAACCGCACATACCTCAAAAACTAACACACTTAGGACTGTGCTTCAATAAGATAAATTTTGAAGGACATTCTGACAAACAAAATGAAAAAAAAAACCAACTGTCTTATAAGGTTGCTTTTCAAAATATTAAGATTTTGCCGAAGTATTCTACCGAGAATCACCACTGTTTTGCTTGACATAGGTTTCGAAATGATTAAATAACTCGAAAACCGTTATAGATCGAGATTTTATTATTTGAACAAAATTTTTGCGGAGATTGCGAGGAACATGACGCGGAAAAAATTGTAGCTTTAGTCACCTACCTAGCGGAGTTATTTTGGTTCATTAAAAAATTATGGTTGTTGTGAGATACAATGTTTTGCTTTTTTTTTCCTTTTTTACAGTTCTTCTGGGTTCTTTCATTACTTTAAAGCTCATTTCACAAAGGAATTGGTATTTTTTACAAAATATGTTGACATATTCTTCAAAAGGATAGTCCATAAGGTAAAATAAAAATAGAATTGAGTCTATAACTTGATCTATAATCGAGTAATTCCATGTTTGCCGATTAATCAACAATGAACTGCCCATTTTCAATTCAACCGCACATACCTCAAAAACTAACACACTTAGGAGTGTGCTTCAATAAGATAAATTTTGAAGGACCTTCTGAAAAACAAAATGAAAAAAAAAACCAACTGCCTAATAAGGTTGCTTTTCATAATATTAAGATTTTGCCGAAGTATTCAACCGAGAATCACCGCTGTTTTGCTTGACATAGGTTTCGAAATGATTAAATAACTCGAAAACCGTTATAGATCGAGATTTTATTATCTGAACAAAATTTTAGCGGAAATTGCGAGGAACATGACGCGTGAAACATTGTAGCTTTAGCCCCTTCCCTAGGCGAGTTATCTTGGTTCATTAAAAAATTATGGTTGTTGTAATAAGATACAATGTTTTGCTTTTTTTTCTTTTTTTATGAGTTTATAGCTATAAATTTAAGGCTTTCACATTTCGAGCTCTATTCAGTCATATCTTAAAAACTAAGTCATCATATCTTGTTTGGTACTAGAGATAGAACCGAAGCGATCACTAAAATTTATTTTACAGTTCTTCTGGGTCCTTTCATTACTTTAAAGCTTATTTCACAAAGGAATTGGTCTTTTTTACGAAATATGTTGACATATTGTTCCAAAGGCTAGTCTATGGAGTAAAATAAAAAAAGAATTGAGTCTCTAGCTTGATCCATAATCGAGTTATTCAATTTTTGCCGATTAATCAACCATGAACTGCCCATTTTCAATTCAACCGCACATACCTCAAAAACTAACACACTTAGGACTATACTTCAATAAGATAAATTTTGAAGGACCTTCTGAAAAACAAAATGAAAAAAGAACCAACTGTCTAATAAGGTTGCTTTTCAAAATATTAAGATTTTGCCGAAGTATTCAACCGAGAATCACCACTGTTTTGCTTGACATAGGTTTCGAAATGATTAAATAACTCGAAAACCGTTATAGATCGAGATTTTATAATTTGAACAAAATTTTACCGGAAATTGCGAGGAACATGACGCGTGAAACATTGTAGGTTTAGCCCCTTCCCTAGGCGAGTTATCTTGGTTCATTAAAAAATTATGGTTGTTGTAACAAGATACAATGTTTTGCTTTTTTTTCTTTTTTTATGAGTTTATAGCGATAAATTTAAGGCTTTCACATTTCGAGTTGCAAAAATTCGAGAAAGTAGCATGGCATTTATTTAATTTGCGTTAAATTTTTCCGCTCAAACCGGTTGACCTGACGTGTTCATATGTAATTTACACGAATAAAAAAAACGCCGCGGTTTTTACGCCATAATAATAGTTAATTTATACAACAAATAATTAAAATGCGTTTTAAGGCGACTTACCAAACAGGTCGAGTTAAACCAGTCTAGAATGACCAGTTTTTTTTATTATTTTCTACCAAGTGGTCTTAATTTATTAAACAAGTATTATTTTCTTACGAAACTCGAGGAATAATTAAAAATGATTACTAATAACCGTTTTTTTATAGCAGGTTATAAAAATTATTATTTTTATTGAAAACCCACTCACTGTTTTTATTATATATTTCATTTGTATATATAACAATAGGTACAGTTTTTTAATCTACATGGTCACATTGTTTTATTGAGTCAAAATAATACATAACAGTTCAATTTTAATTGTAAATGCATGTTTTATTATTGAAATGTTGTTATTATTTCAATTACAAACCATAGTTTTGTTTTTAACCTTTGTCTGACATTGTAATTTTTTAATAAACATCTGCCTGTGCTCTCTCAAAACAACATACCTCGGCTACGGAAAGTGCTACAGTGCCTCTCATATTTTCCCTAAAACAATTTAGTTAAAAAAAAATCACTAACTTCAACGGTTCTCGAGATATTTAATCATCTTGGAACCTATGTAAAATAAAAACACTGGTGATTCTCGGTTGATTACTTCGGCAAAATCTTAATATTTTAAAAAGTAACCTAACTAGAGAGATGATTTTTTTTGCATTTTATTTGTCAGAATATGCTTCAAAATGTATGTTATTAAAGCAACGTGCTAGGTGCTTCAGTTTCTGAGATATGGGCCGCTGAATCAAAAACGAAAATCTTATTGTTAATTAATCGGCAAAAATGGAATAACTCGATCACGGATTGTGCCAGAGACCCAAATATTTTTCTATTTTACTTTTTAAACTAGATTTTAGGTTAATACGTCAAAATATTTTGTAAAAAACCCAAATTTCTTAGTAAAATCAGCTAGGAACTACTGGAAAGATCCAGAAGAGGTCGGTACAATACATTGCTAGTGATCGCTTCGGCAAATTCTTAATATCTTGAGAACCAAACAGGATATATTGATGATTCTTTTTGCAATCGATTTCAACAGATGTTTGTTACGTTCTCCATGAAAATGAAACGTCTACCTTTTATAGTTTGCAAGATATTGTCCGTTAAATAAATAAAAGGAAAAATCGCAATATCTAAGCAATAAAACAAGATGGAGTCCCAATCTCTTTTTTGATGTACTCAGCTAACATTCTTCTAAAAGGTACCGTTTTAATTAGACCCAAAAACATTAGCAGAATCCAGCTAAATGCTCGAATGGAGTCGGCTCAAAGTAAAAAGCTTACAAAATAAAGCTGGCCAACACAGAGCTTCACAATTGAAGGGTAATTCAGAACAGCAGTGGAGACAGAGACTCGATTAAGTTGGTGGCGCCCTCTGCACGGCAATAAGACGAATTACACATAAGTGGTATTAATTTATTAAACATATTATATTATTCTCTTACAAAACTCGATGAATAATTAAAAATGATTAGTAATAACCCTTTTATTGTAGATTATAAAATTTATTATTTTAAAAATTATTATTGTTATGGAAAACCCACTCACTGTTTTTATTAGGTATAGGTATTTTATTTGTAATAATATCAATACAGTATTTTTTATCCAATTAAAAATTGATGTTTTTTATTATTGGAATTTTGTTAATCTCAATTAAGAACCAGAATTTTTTGTTGACCTTTGTCTGACATTGAATGTTTTAATAAAACATCTGCCTGTGCTCCCCAAAGCAACACACCTTGGATATGGAAAGTGCTACTGTGCCTCTTATCTTCCCCTAAAGAATTTGTACAAGAAAAAAATTGCCAACTGCAACGGTTCCCGAGATATTTAATCATCTTAAAATCTATGTAGGTAAAATAAAAAATTAATGATTTTCGGTTGATAATTTCGGCAAAATCTTAATATTTTGAAAAGTAACCTACCTAGAGATACGATTTTTTTTGCATTTTATTTGTAAGAATGTCCTTCAAAATTTATCTGATAAAAGCGATGTGCTAGGTGCTTTAGTTTCTGAGATATGGGCCGCTGAATCAAAAATGGAAAACTTATTGTTGATTAATCGGCAAAAATGGAATAACTCGATCGCGGATTGTGCGAGAGACCCAAATATTTTTTATTTTATTTTTTAAACTAGATTCTAGGCTAATACGTCAAAATATTTTGTAAAAAATCCTTATTTCTTTGTAAAATGAGCTAGGAACTACTAGAAAGATCCAGAAGAGGTCCGTACAATACATTGCTATTGATCGCTTCGGCAAATTATGAATATCTCGATAACCAAACAAGACATGTTAATGATTCTTTTTGCATTTTATTTCAACAGATGTTTGTTACGTTCTCCATAAAAATGAAACGACTATCTTTTATAGTTTGCAAGATATTGTCCGTTAAATAAATAAAAAGAAAAATCGCAATATCTAAGCAATAAAACAAGATGGAGTCCTAATCTCTTGATGTACTCAGCTAACATTCTTCTAAAAGGTACCGTTTTAATTAGACCCATAAACATTAGCAGAACCAGCTAAATGCTAGAATGGGGTCAGCTCAAAGTAAAAAGCTTACAAAACAAAGCTCACCAACACAGAACTTCACAATTGAAGGGTAATTCAGAACAGCAGTGGACTCGATTAGGTTGGTGGCGCCCTCTGCAGGGCAATACAACGAATTACAAGTGATTCAAATGAGTGGTATTAATTTATTAAACAAGTATTATTCTCTTACAAAACTCGATGAATAATTAAAAATTATTAGTAATAACCCTTTTATTCTGCAGGTTATAAAATTTATTTATTTATTAAATTATTATTTTTATGGAAAACCCACTCACTGTTTTTATTAGGTATAGGTATTTTATTTGTAATAATATCAATACAGTTTTTTTATCTAATTAAAAATTCATGTTTTATTATTGGAATTTTGTTATTATCTCAATTAAGAACCAGAATTTTTTGTTGACCTTTGTCTGACATTGAAAGTTTTAATAAAACATCTGCCTGTGCTCCCCAAAGCAACACACCTTGGCTATGGAAAGAGCTACTGTGCCTCTTATCTTCCCCTAAAGAATTTGTAAAAGAAAAAAATTGCCAACTGCAACGGTTCCCGAGATATTTAATCATCTTAAAATCTATGTAGGCAAAATAAAAAATTAATGATTTTTGGTTGATTATTTCGGCAAAATCTTAATATTTTGAAAAGTAACCTACCTAGAGAGACGATTTTTTTGCATTTTATTTGTCAGAATGTCCTTCAAAATTTACCTGATAAAAGCGATGTGCTAGGTGCTTTAGTTTCTGAGATATGGGCCGCTGAATCAAAAATGGAAAACTTATTGTTGATTAAACGGCAAAAATGGAATAACTTGATCACGGATTGTGCCAGAGACCCAAATATTTTTTATTTTACTTTAATAAACTAGATTTTAGGCTAATATGTCAAAATATTTTGTAAAAAATCCTTATTTCTTTGTAAAATGAGCTAGGAACTACTGGCAAGATCCAGAAGAGGTCGGTACAATACATTGCTAGTGATCGCTTCGGCAAATTATTAATATCTCGATAACCAAACAAGATATGTTAATGATTCTTTTTGCATTTTATTTCAACAGATGTTTGTTACGTTCTCCATAAAAATGAAACGACTATCTTTTATAGTTTGCAAGATATTGTCTGTTAAATAAATAAAAGGAAAAATCGCAATATCTAAGCAATAAAACAAGATGGAGTCCTAATCTCTTTTGATGTACTCAGCTAACATTCTTCTAAAAGGTACCGTTTTAATTAGACCCATAAACATTAGCAGAATCCAGCTAAATGCTCGAATGGGGTCAGCTCAAAGTAAAAAGCTTACAAAACAAAGCTCGCCAACACAGAGCTTCACAATTGAAGGGTAATTCAGAACAGCAGTGGACTCGATTAAGTTGGTGGCGCCCTCTGCAGGGCAATACAACGAATTACAAGTGATTCAAATGAGTGGTATTAATTTATTAAACAAGTATTATTCTCTTACAAAACTCGATGAATAATTAAAAATTATTAGTAATAACCCCTTTATTCTGCAGGTTATAAAATTTATTTATTTATTAAATTATTATTTTTATGGAAAACCCACTCACTGTTTTTATTAGGTATAGGTATTTTATTTGTAATAATATCAATACAGTTTTTTTTATCTAATTAAAAATTCATGTTTTATTATTGGAATTTTGTTATTATCTCAATTAAGAACCAGAATTTTTTGTTGACCTTTGTCTGACATTGAATGTTTTAATAAAACATCTGCCTGTGCTCCCCAAAGCAACACACCTTGCTATGGAAAGTGCTACTGTGCCTCTTATCTTCCCCTAAAGAATTTGTACAAGAAAAAAATTGCCAACTGCAACGGTTCCCGAGATATTTAATCATCTTAAAACCTGTGTAGGTAAAATAAAAAATTAATGATTTTTGGTTGATTATTTCGGCAAAATCTTAATATTTTGAAAAGTAACTTACCTAGAGAGACGATTTTTTTTGCATTTTATTTGTCAGAATGTCCTTCAAAATTTACCTGATAAAAGCGATGTGCTAGGTGCTTTAGTTTCTGAGATATGGGCCGCTGAATCAAAAATGGAAAACTTGTTGTTGATTAATCGGCAAAAATGGAATAACTCGATCGCGGATTGTGCGAGAGGACCAAATATTTTTTATTTAATTTTTTAAACTAGATTCTAGGCTAATACGTCAAAATATTTTGTAAAAAATCCTTATTTCTTTGTAAAATGAGCTAGGAACTACTAGAAAGATTCAGAAGAGGTCCGTACAATACATTGCTATTGATCGCTTCGGCAAATTATTAATATCTCGATAACCAAACAAGATATGTTAATGATTCTTTTTGCATTTTATTTCAACAGATGTTTGTTACATTCTCCATAAAAATGAAACGACTATCTTTTATAGTTTGCAAGATATTGTCCCTTAAATAAATAAAAGGAAAAATCGCAATATCTAAGCAATAAAACAAGATGGAGTCCTAATCTCTTTTGATGTACTCAGCTAACATTCTTCTAAAAGGTACCGTTTTAATTAGATCCATAAACATTAGCAGAATCCAGCTAAATGCTCGAATGGGGTCAGCTCAAAGTAAAAAGCTTACAAAACAAAGCTCGCCAACACAGAGCTTCACAATTGAAGGGTAATTCAGAACAGCAGTGGAGACAGGGACTCGATTAAGTTGGTGGCGCCCTCTGCACGGCAATAAAACGAATTACACGGAGTTCAAATAAAAGAGATGGAGAGAAATGAAAAGGCTGGGCGCGTGGGCTTGGGGAAATTATCAGAGAATGAGAGAAAGAACTTGTTTTTCAACAAAGAGTTTTTTTTCCCAGCTCAAATTCCGAGAGGAGGACTTGCCCTTTATTTTGCCTTTATTGAATTTTTAAAGGGAGTGTGGATTTGACATTTATAATAACTGAAAGGAAATACCTTCTTTCTTTTTTAATTTAATTTTCTTTTAGTATTTCAGTCGGTTTCTTTTAATTACTTAACTTATTTAAAGGTCATTTTTTTCAAATTATGTATTGAAATCTGATTAAATTAATTATTCTTATTTTTAGCATTATTGAACCGATATTTCGGAAGATATACAGTTGAAGACAACACGAACAGCGGCGTAGCGTGGGGGGGGGGGCGCGGGGGGTTCGTCGCCCCCCCCGCCCCGAGGGTAGTGGCGCCCCATAGGTGGGAGAGGCGCCCTTGTGCCGTATCGGCCGCCCCCTCATACATGATGACCTTTTTTTGTTGTTGTTTTTTAGTTGCAAGATTTCGTCAGAGGCGCCCTCGTGACTTATCGGCCGCCCGCTGACATATGATGACCTTTTTTTTTTTTTTTTTTGGAGAGGGCGCGGTTTAAATTTCTACGGCGCGGTTCTTTTGGTCGCAAGATTTGTGAGAGGCGCCTTTTTGACCTTTTGGTTTTTTTTGCCGTAAGATTTTTCATCAGTTTTCAGAGGCGCCCTTTTTAGCTGTCGCCCCCCCCGCCCTTTCGGGCACACTACGCCGCTGAACACGAAGATGTTACATGAAGAATCAGAATGAACTTTGAGCTGAACAGGCAAATAAAAGTTGCAGTTCTCTTTATAAAACCTCAAAGAATCGCATGACTGAGGCATAATATATCGTTTGAGTGATAAAAAACTATCAAATGATCAATCACGCTAAATTTTAATTCCGTTATTAGACTTTGGTCCTTCAGCAGGTCAAAAAATCATGTTTTCTCTAATTTTCGTCAAGAAAAATCCACTTCTCTCTATACTCCAACCAGATTTAATGTCTAAACCCTCAAAACACACCAATTTTGCACTCAAAAAAGCTCGGAAATTTCCACGCAAGGGTACCATACAAAACTTCCACGTATTCAATTCACTTTTTTACCAAGCAACTGGCTTCTTACCCTCAAAATCGATCACTTAATCCTCAAAAACTACACTGCAATCCTCTATATTGCACTTGATCCACTCAAAAATAATCCAAAGTTGAGTAATAATCCAAAAAAGGGCACTAAAATCGTTTCAAAAAAGCACTGTATGTGAAAATGTCCTTGAATATCGCTAGAACGTTGCACAGCGATACGCTCTTTACAAAAGTTCAAAAACGACTAACGCGAAGTCGAGCGTTCGCGGCAGTTGGCGAGTGCTGGCGATGTTCCCAACCATGGTAATGCGCGGCATAACAAGATAAAACATTGCGAAGGATTTTTTATCGGACATCTGTTTGGTTTTTTCAAGATAACTTAAAAGTTATCAACTTTATAAAACCGGAAAAAAATATGGTTTATATGAGGAACTTTAAGGCATCTTTAAGAACATTTTTTTTATTTATTATGTCGGTTTAGAAGGTTTTTCTACGTTGTCCGACGCCTATTCTGCACCTCCTTCGATCTTCGATCCTGACAATCATCTTCTGTCAGATTTTTTTGACTCATTGATCTTTCTGATTGTTATTATTCTAGTTTAGGACGCCCTCTTTTTCTGCGCCTTATTGGTTGCCATTCTAGGACCTGCTTTGGTAATCTTTCGTCGTTCATCCGTTGTACATGGCCGTACCATATCAGTTGTCTCTTAGTGATGTCATCCGTTATGCTTCCCTCGATTCCCATTCTTTCTTATGTGATCTGTTCTAGATATTCTCATTGGTCTTCTTATTGCCTCCATTTCGAAACTTTCCATTTTTGTTCTGAAAATAACTGGTTGATTTTTATGGATAACTCGAAAACTATTGATGATACAATATTACTTTTAATATTATTTTGTAAAGAATACTACAACAAATATTTTCGCAAAAAAATTATGTCGATAGGATAAGTGTTTCTTGAGATACGAACAATCTTTTGAGAGCAAATAATTTTTTTAAGCATTTTGAATTTGGTTTATAGTTTTTTTCATATTTCTCGGAAACTACTGAATTTTTCTCGAAAACTACTGAATTTAGGTGAATGTTATAAATAGAAGTTTTGTGGAGAAAACTTTGGAAAATGCGCTAGTAAAAAAATAGTTTAAATATGGCTTTGCAAGTTTGATTTATGATCGATTTTCTAAACATGTTTTATATTTTTTGGTAAAGGGTGACCTCTGCAGGTGTCACAGCTGTTTTATCTTACTCATAAACGTGTCGTATCATGTTCAATCCAGTTTTAGCACGGTAGGCAGGTCAGACGTGAAAAACGAGTGAAAAAAACCCATTTGAATGGAAAAAACGTATCAACAAGTCGAATTACCGATCTCGATTTATCTTTGTTTCATTCTGAGTAAAAAAAAAAATTAAAAACACCCATAAAATGTATTTAAAAAAATTACTTTTTAATATTAGGTAATGGCAGCGTCTATACACGCTGGTAATAGGTAATAAATTACAACAAAGAAAAATTAATTACTGCTTTAAAAGCATTTTTAAGCATTTTTTTTGGATATATCTTTCTTCTAATCTTTCTTTGTTGTAAATGTTGGAAATCATCAGGTCTATTTGTCCTTTTCACAATGTTATGTAAGGAATACCCCCTTATCTTCTATTACCTTGAATATATTTTAATTTAACTTGAGGTTTTAAACAGGTTATAACTTGGCCTATCTTCAAACAGTTTATATTCAGAAGAAAAAGAAACACTTAATTTATTTTAGGCAGGTGGGACAAAAGGTAGGTACCTATTCTTGAACTGTCATATGTAAAGATTTCTTTCTACCCTGCAAGGATTTATTTACCTGAGTCGAATATAAAAGAAGTTTTACTACACTGTTGTGTTATGTGTCCAGACCAGACAACATTCTTTTTATTCTATAATGGTGTTTTTATCATGAATTGTCCTTATTTTTATAGATATTTTTATATCTTTTTGTTTTTTGGATTTTTTTCTGTAAACATTTTTTATATTTTTTATTTTGAACCTGGGCTTAGGATGAGATTGACTTTAGTTGTTTCCGTAGTGGTTAGATTTTAATTTAATTGAATATGGTTCCTTTAAAAAACAAAATCGTATTCGATAACCTGATGAAAATATTGATGCTCTGGTTTTACAAAGGCTCGTTAACAATCCTCCCTCCCTTCGTGAACTGGAAAATAATGTTGAAGTACCCAAATCAACTGCACAAAGAATTCTTTAAAAATTTAAGTATCATCCATATGCAACACATATTAGTCAAGCACTCCAAGATGGTGACTTAGAAAGAAGTACCTTGTTTTGCAATTGGTTCCTACAAAAATCGCAAGAAAACACTCAATTTTCGCTTAAGGTTCTGTGGTCCGATGAAAGCAGGTTTACAAACTGCGGGGTGTTTAACAGACACCCAACAAACAATTAAAGTTGTAACGACGAAACCCCAACTAGAAAGAATTTCTTAAAAGTAACCGCAACGTACTCCCGCTACGTCTCAGTATACCATACAGCGACGTTATAATTCCCTAAGTGGGGAACCAATTTCTGGTTATAACTACTTGGCCAAGTGTTTAAAGTCACTGTAGTAACAACTACACTACTACGTCGTAGCCAGGTATCTACTACGTCGTAGAGGCTGTTTTTTTTCCGTAATGGCATAAAAGTAGTTGCAAATAATATAATCGTTTCTTTTTGGTAGAATTGTTACACAATATGGTGGACACAACAGTAAACAGACTCGCTTAGTTTTTTTGTTTGGTTATGGTTATAATATAAACTATGTTATCCAAAAGTGTGAGAATTTACGAGCAGAGGATCAAAATTCGAGTGCGACGCAAAGTTTTTTGTACAACATGCATTATATATATTGCAAAAAACCGGTGCGCCCGTAAAATTGAGCCGTTTTCTGGTAGCTGATGGAATTTTTGTGTTGTGATTTTGGAGGTTATGTTTTCATAATCGACAGTTAACTCCAACAAATGGTGCTTAAGAAGAGCATTTTTGGTAAGCTTGAACTAATTTGTTTATAAAATAGTATGCTCTTTAATATGAGCTCATAAAACGACAACAAAAATATTAAATTTTCTTTCTTACATAAAAACATGGCGTCCCAAACTATATTCCCTGATAGTCGAAAAAGTTACTTGAAAGTAGTTGCGGCTTTAAAGTTGATCCAAAAAGTTATTTTGTCTACATTGTTACATCAGATGTTACTATGATGACACAAACTTTTGTGGTAAAAATTAAAGTTATAATGTAGTTGTCGGATACACTTGTTTGGGACTCCAATGAAGCTTAACTTTCTAGTGGTAATTAAGTAGGATATAAAAGTCAGGGCGACTACGAAATAACGACTAAAAAGAAAGTAAAACTTTAGCAACGTCCTATTGTGGTAGAGAAGACTATCAGAATCGACTATCAAGAAACAATCCTATGAAGTAGTTTAGAGGGTCGTTTTTACGAAACATCTACTATTTCCTGATACTAAATAGTAGTTAGAACTAAAAAGTAACAAATTTTGGTTGGGATCACCACATTTCTACTATAAGAAAGTAGCAAAGCCTTTAGAACATGTAGCCGCTACTATAAATGTTAGTTGGGCATAACTACGTGTACGGGGCCGATGAAAATCCGTTCTTAAATCGTGAGGTGCACCATCAAGTTAGGTGGGGTTTGAATGTATGGCTAGAAGTCATAAACGGACACATACTATTTAACATTTTTCATAATACATTGACGGCACCTCGATATCTAGAAATTCCACAAAAATACGTTAACCAAATTTTGGCAAATTTGCCTCTTTAAGATGTAGCAAACATGTGGTTCCAGCAAGATGGCGCACCTCCACATAAGGCAAGAATCATAACCGACTATTTGAATTAGCAACATGGAAATAACTGGATCGGAAATCGAGGTCCAGTTGCCTGGCCTGCACGTTCACCGGACCTTACGCCTCTTGATTTTTGTATTTGGGGATACTTAAAGAATAAAGTTTTTCTACTACTCATAATACGGTAGAACTTGAGGCAGCCGTTGTTAAAGCCATAGAAGAAATTCCTGAACAAATGGTTAAAGATGCATACATGTCTCTAATTCATCGATGCAGGATTTGCATGAATAACAACGGTGGAATTCTCTAACATGCTTATTTAATTCAATGCTTTGTTATCGGTTTTTAGTTTTATTTTAAATCAAAAAAATAAGGGCCTTAAAGATTTGCATATAATACAAATAAATGGAAAAGTTTTGAAAGGTAGTTACACAGCCAACTAAGTGAAAAATTATTTTTTAAATAAATTCACATTTTTCGTCATCCAAGGCTAGGCTTATTAATATACACGGTTGAAAAGCTCCTTTTGTGCTCTATTTATTGAAGTATAAATTTAATATGGCGGTCAGAAGAAATAACAAAGTTGGCTATGGTTTCAAAAAAACTAGAAGGCCTAGAAAAAAATTGTTAACGTCATTCAATTGGCCGTAGTTGCTTATACAAAATTTAAAATTTTCATTAATTTTGTTTGCAAGATAGCGGCGATATTTCAATTTTTCAAAAAACACAATTTTTAGTTTTTGCCCGATATTTTAAAAACCTTTGTAGATATTTTTAATTTTGATGCGGCATCTGATTTGGCTTAGAATCGCGCAACTTTTTTCTCCTTTAAACAAACTTGTATCTCTTACCGTTTCCCAAATCCCCATGTAGTTGTTTTATTTGGGACATCCTGTATAGTTAGATAGACTCATCACTTAATAAATTTAGAAAAAAATACTTTTTGAAAACAAGCTTTTATAAAATGGACCAAAAAGCATAAAATAATTTTTTGAGTGGACTGATATCATAATAATAAAAGCGATGGGCGTATTAAAGGAAATTTAACCGTTTTTGTTTTAGCCTTGTTAACTCGAAGTTTAGTGAAAATCCAAATTCATTATATTATAGCAGGAAAATGTAAGGGTAGACAATTTAACCCAACCCAACCCTACTCAAGCTACCCTTACATTTTTCTGATATGGATGGACATTATTATGCCTGCTTCATATTAGGCAGATCATCCGCGACCGGCAGTGTGTCGATTTATTTTGTCACATTGAAAAAGAAGAGTCGGCCCTCATCGATTGTGGACGATCCACCAAATGCGCAATTACCTAATATTAAATACGCCCATCGCTTTTATTATTATGATATCAGAACACTCAAAAAATTATTTTATGCTTTTTAGTCTATTTTATAAAAGCTTGTTTTCAAAAAGTATTTTTTTTTTAATTTATTTTTGGATTTGTCTAAGTCTACGTCTAGAGGTTTCCTTCTCCTAGACAGGTTGCATTAACAGTGCTAGCGACGCCCATCTCATCGAATTTTAAAATAGAAAAACACTGTGTGATCGTTCCCTAAAACTGTTCGTTATTATTATGATCATTATACGCAAGGATTAATTAATTTTGGTCGAGATCGAACAAACTATAGACCTACTTCTTCTACGCCCCCCCCCCCCATTGGCGTAGCTAGCCTTGCTTTTCAGGGGGGGCCGTGGCCCCGGTCTTTAGGTCTTGAACAAAAAGCAAACATAGGTTTTAAAGAGTCGTGCAAAGTGTGCAATGAATAAAAAAAAATACGCGCATTAAATGTTCTAATATTTTAATATAACAAATTTAATAATACATTTACCAACTTATTTATATGTATACACAGGAAGTATGTGATTCAGCAATTCTACAAAGAAAGTTTTCTACGTCGCTGACTGAAAGCGTCTACCACACTGTCTAAGTCGACCTCAACATCTTTTTCTATGAATAACAATGACAAACCTGAGTGTCTCTCTTGAGTCATAGTTGTTCTAAGCCAATTAAAAACTCTCCTCATGGCAGAGAAAGACCTCTCGCAAGTTGCACTTGAAATTGGAAGAATACTCGCAACTTTAAAAAGTTGGTAGAGGTTTGGATAGGTGTTTTCTGCTATATGTTGTTTGATAGAATCATGACCAACAGTTTGATTTAACCGAAAAATACAATTCTTTAAAACGGTCATTTCTGCTCTTAGAGTAGAAGTATTAATATTAAAAATTTCCCGGTATTGCTCGACGAATTTATTCCATTTAACGACGTGGGAAAACTTAATATGAAAATGGTTATGAAATTGTCACCGAAATCGGAAAATTTTCATAAGACACTAAACGCTAACCTCAAAAAAACTGAAAAGATAATTATATTTATCTTAGAAAAACAGTTTAAAAAGGTCTTTTATAACCTTACGACATCTACAACCCGATTTCGGAAACAGAGGGGCAAAGGTCGCTGTCTTTATTAAATGCGAAATTTAACTTACACTTCTATATGTATGAAATATTCAATATGCATAATTATGTTTAAATTTAAAAAATATTTTCGGGAAATTGCATAAGTGCAGAAAAGTTACCGATAATTTAAAGAGAAAAAGCCTAATTCCGCAAGACAAGGGGTTTTTCCTGAAATGTAAACATTATCTGAATGATTTTAAATTTTAATGCACCTATTTTATTTAAATATTTCCCGAATAATAATAGAAAAGTATGTATTTTCAGCGTCATGTTCTTTTACTAGTAGTCGGTAGGGGAGGCCTAAAATATCTTAGGGGGGGCCTGAGGGATTTTAGGGGGGGCCAGGCCCCCCTGGCCACCCCCTAGCTACGCCAGTGCCCCCCCCCTTTTCAGCGGGAAAGCATGTGAATTTTGAAATCAATCAGATACCTACGTGGAAGTCAGTTGAAAGTAATCAGAAACACTCGTCATTAAATCGTCCATTTTGAATTTTTCTAATCTGATCAAAAATTCGTGATCCTCATCCTCAAAAACCCCCAGATACCAATTTTGGTGGAAATCTGACAAACTAAAATTTTACCCCCTCTCCACCCTCCACGTTAGGGGGGAGGTAGGCAGTCAGTGATACCACATTATTGGATTGTCATCGGAAATATAACGGTATGCGAAATTTGAAGTCAATCGGATACGTGGAAGTCAGTTGAAAGTAATCAGAAAAACTTGACATTAAATCGTCAATTTTGCGTCCGCCATATTGAATTTTTGTAATCTGCTCAAAAATTCGTAATCCTCATCCTTAAAAACCCCCAGATACCGATTTTGGTGGAAATCCAACAAACTAAAATTTTACCCCCTCTCCGCCCTCCAGGTTAGGGGTGAGGTAGGTACCCGATGAAACCATATTATTGTATTGTCATCGGAACTAAGACGCTATGCGAAATTTGAAGTCAATCGGATGGTTGGAAGTTCTTCAAAAATGAGTTGCAAAATTTGATTACATACATACATACATACATACATACAGGTGAAGTTAAATAAAAGCTTGTAAAAATAGACCGGTGTACTCTTGACTAATAGGTACTGTCCTGGACAACAAAATTGATATTTTTGACGATCGGAAGAAAACGCACTTAAAATAATTGATCAATGCCATTTTTTAATCTCTCCATGCATGACACGAAAAATATTCTTGGCAATGGTCCGAGCCAACAAAATTTATTCTTTATCCTATTTTTAGAATGACCCGAGTTGTTTTTAGACCTTTTTCCAACTGGTTTTGAAACGTCCCAAAAATATTTCGAATATTTTTTTATAAATTAAGTATGTATATCCTTTTTGGCACAGGCACAGGTTTTTGTTTTGGAATACGAAAAAATGTTTATTTTTGCTGGATTTTTTTTGAAAAGTAAGTTTTTAAGTGATGAATGAGTGGGATTTGTAACAAAATAGTCAAAATATCTACCTTGCTTTCATTAATTTGCAACATTTTAGGTATACAGAGTGTAACTAAATAAGTGTAAAACATTTAAGAGGGTGATTCCTCATCGAAAAAAAGATAGGATCTTTCATATAAAGAAACTTCATTGGAGCATCCACAAGCACTAAAAAAGTTACAATATTGAAATTAACCTGACATTTTCTACTACCAAAAAGACACTTAGCCGGTAATTTATTTGTTTACCCCATGGTTGTAAGGGGTGGAAAACGCAACCCCTAAAATTTATTTCCTATGTAACTTTTTGTCTTATTATTTGTTTACCATTTATTTAAAAATGTATTTCCGATAGCCTGTTTCATTGTAAACACAAAATGTCTCTTGGATTTTTTGCCCAAAATAAACCAGTTCACAGCAAAAAATTATTTTACGAACAACTACAGAGATACATCGTCATAAATGTTATGTGCCCCCTTTAAGGGTATCTATCTTAACAAGGGATGCTCCAATGAAGTTTCTTTATATATGAAAGATCCTATCTTTTTTTCAAAGAGGAATCACCCCCTTAAATGTTTTACACTTATTTAGTTACACCCCGTATATTTGTTTGTTCCAGATGTTTCTTTTATTTTCCCAAAGTCTCCAGTTTACAATACATTCGTTCCATGGATCGTCTTTCTGTCTGATATTATGACCGGCAAATGTTCATTTAAATTTTGCTGCCTCTTCTCTGATATCCCTTACTTTTGTTTTATTTCTTATCCATTCATTCCGTTTTCTATCTGTTAGCTTTTTATGTAATATTTGTCTTTACGTTGATCTTTGGGCTTTTGTTACCTTATCCATGTTTAATTGTCAAGTGTCGAGGTCTGAGATTCATAGGTGAGTACAGGGAGGATACATTGGCTATACACTTTCGTTTTGAGGTACTTAAGATATTTTTAGTTTTTTAATATGTTGCCGAATGCTGCCCAGGCCAATCTTACTCGTCTCTTGATTTTAGCTGTTTGGTTTCGGGTGTTCGGGACATGAACCGTCAAAATTTTTTGGGATATTGTTGAGGTCATTTGCTACCTTTTCAACCTTGGAACTTGGGTCCTAAGAGTCACGGCTAAAGAGATATGAATTTTTAAATTTTTTTTCTCAAATTATCCAAAATCCTACCTTTAAACTCTCGTAAGCTTTTTATTAATGTCTGGAAAAGCACCATTTTGTTTTTATAATTCTGTAATCTTATGCTTCTTCAACTAATTAATAGATTTGTTAAAATTGATGTACCAAAGGGACATACGAGGTTTTTTATTGAAGAACATTAGTGATTTTGTGAAAGAAAATCAATTTCAAAATTAAAAATCAAAAAAAGTATCGACAATTAAGAACTTCATTTTCTTTTAAAAACTTCTTTAGTGATTACCTTTCTAATGGTATGCTACACATTGATAAAAAAAACATTTCTGCTTTAAAATACGGATATTCCGTCAGAAGGGCGAGACTCGTTCCGAATTGGTAAGAAAACAATTTGATGTTTATGATCGTTTACCTACTTAAATAAAAGTTAAATTTTTAACAATAATGTATTGTTTTCTTTATTTATAAATTTTGTTCGAAACGATCATAAACATCAAATTGTTTTTTTTATCAATTCCGAACGATTATTGCCCGTCTCACGGAATATCCGTATTTTAAAGCAGAATTGTATTTTTTAATCAAAGTGTAGCATACCGTTAGAAAGGTAATCAACTAGAGAAGTTTTTAAAAGAAAATTAAGTTCTCAAGTGTCGATACTTTTTTTAATTTTTTAATTTTGAAATTGATTTTCTTTCACAAAATTACTAATGTTCTTTAATAAAAAACCTCGTATGTCCCTCTGGTACATAAATTTTAACAAATCTATTAATTAGTTGAAGTAGCAAAGATCACAGAATTATAAAAAAAATGGTGCTTTTCCAGACATTAATAAAAAGACTCTAAGGACCCAAGTTCCAAGGTTGAAAAGGCAGCAAATGACTCCAACAATATCCCAAAAAGTTTTGACGGTTCATGTGCCGAACACCCTGTATATACAGTGTGTCCACGTAAGTTGGCGGCATATGGGAAACTTTTTTATTATTAGCTTTACGAAAAAAAGTTATTCTTCATAAAAAGTTCTGCATGGTCCAAAACCCAAAATGCAACCATCAGATGTTAAATTTTTTCATCATATTACGAGGTTTGTCAAAAAATGTGATTTTTGCTCTTGAGTAAAGTACCTTTCTTTTTGACAATATCGAAAATTGTTATAAAGAAAAGATGTTTAGAATTAAAAATAGCTTTCAAATATTCAACATTGTTTATTTACATTATTATTATTTGCATCCTAGATTAATTATGCTTTAATGTGCAAACTTAAATTTCCAACGTAATCGCAGAAAATGTAGAAAAAAATATTTTTTAATGTAAATAAACAATGTTGAATATTTGAAAGCTACTTTTAATTCTAAACATCTTTTCTTTATAACAATTTTCGATATTGTCAAAAAGAAAGGTACTTTACTCTGGAGCAAAAATCACATTTTTTGACAAACCTCGTAATATGATGAAAAAATTTAACATCTGATGGTTGCATTTTGGGTTTTGGACCATGCAGAACTTTTTATGAAGAATAACTTTTTTTCGTAAAGCTAATAATAAAAAAGTTTCCCATATGCCGCCAACTTACGTGGACACACTGTATAAGAATTATAATTAAACTTTGTATAAAAGACACCTTGGCGAGTATATTTAAAAAATAAATTTAATATAACGCATGTTGAAACTGCCTTTATTTATTCTTATTATTCATTGACGAACGAAAAATTCATTAAAATTCAGTTATTACTTCGGTATTATATGAATAGCTAACCAAACCAGCATAAATTTTAACGCGAATAAATAAAAAAATATAAATAATAATGGTGGTAGAAAGCTTATAAGAGTTGCATTTAAATTAAGTAGAATTACGTGTCTCACTTGAAAAAACGGTGGTTCAATTTTGCATTAATTAAATATTTTTTATCGCCGGATATAACTACTGGTCGTAAAAATAAACCAAATAACTTAGAGTTCACAGTAAACTGTTTTTTAGAAAATGACACAAATTCGCCGCCACCTATTCGCCGCTGCCGATTCGCCGCCGCCAATTCGCCGCCGCTAATTTGCCGCAGCCGATTCGCCACCGCCAATTCGCTGCGGCAGATGCAACGAGCCGATTCGCCGCGGGGACAATTCACCGCAGTATCGACAATTAAGAACTTCATTTTCTTTTAAAAACTTCTTTAGTGATTACCTTTCTAATGGTATGCTACACATTGATAAAAAAAACATTTCTGCTTTAAAATACGGATATTCCGTCAGAAGGGCGAGACTCGTTCGGAATTGGTAAGAAAACAATTTGATTTTTATGATCGTTTACCTACTTAAATAAAAGTTAAACTTTTAACAATAATGTATTGTGGTCTTTATTTATAAATTTTGTTCGAAACGATCATTAACATCAAATTGTTTTTCTTATCAAGTCCTAACGATTATTGCCCGTCTCACGGAATATCCGTATTTTAAAGCAGAATTGTTTTTTTTAATCAATGTGTAGCATACCGTTAGGAAGGTAATCAACTAGAGAAGTTTTTAAAAGAAAATTAAGTTCTTCAAATTGATTTTCTTTCACAAAATCACTAATGTTCTTGAATAAAAAACCTCGTATGTCCCTTTGGTACATAAATTTTAACAAATCTATTAATTAGTTAAAGTAGCATAAGATTACAGAATTATAAAAAAAATTGGGCTTTTCCAGACATTAATAAAAAGCTTACGAGGGTTTAAAGGTGGGATTTTGGGTAATTTGAGAAAAAACATTAAAATATTCATATCTCTTTAGCCGTCACTCTAAGGACCCAAGTTCCAAAGTTGAAAAGGTAGCAAATGAACCCAATAATATTCCAAAAAATTTTGACGGTTCATATGCCGAACACTCTGTCTACTTATGTTACCTTTGTGGATGTACAAAAAGCATATTATGACACCGTTCCAGTATAAAAATTATGGACAGTGTTAGAGCAAACTAATATCAATCATATAATGCGCGATCCACTTCAAATCACTGGGTAAGCCAAACTAGCAGAGGAAAGACGACAATATTGCGCGCGGTAGTAGAAGCCGTGGTAGAAGGCGTTGAGATTTAAAACCTGTTAGTACGGGGGCCAGCGCAGCCAACGATAAAGACCGGCCATGGCGCGTTATAAGCAAGTCGGCGGTCACGTGATCTTAGGAGTCCCAGGATTCTTATTGTATTGCTTAATATATTATATGTTTTTACATAATTTAAATAAATTAACAAAAAATTTTTGTTCTTTTATAGGCAAAAATTGAAAAAAATATTTTGCTGATATATGTGTTTATTATGGATACAAGAACTGAATCTATAAAATAAAAAATTATACAAAATTTGCACTCTAATATCTTCAGGTTCATATATTAGGTACATAATATCGTTAGTAACTTCAAATCTATACAAGTCTTTCAAAATTGGACATATCAAACCTAAGCTTTTAGTTTTTTAATATTTCTTTGACTGTCATCATCTTTAAGTTCTTATTCAAAGATTTATTAGCAGACACTAAATCATTGTGCTTTTTAATAAAATTATTTAAAAAAACTTTACATGCCCTTAAACTAATTTTTTCAAGCTTTGACAATAGTTTTTCTCCACAAAAACACTCGCTAGAGTTATCTGAAGAAAAATTTTCAATATAAAACATTTCACAATAATTTATTAAAAAGAAACAAGTGATTTTGTAAATAAGTGAGATGTTTTTTCCATTCAATGAACTGAATGTAGTGGTCGTCAATAATTTTTTGAAAAATTACCCAGCACAAAGTTTAATATCTATTTCAATAAAGTGTAAGTTAACTACCAACTCATGTTCTTTTAAAAGCTGTATCTTACTTTTTAAATATTTCACACTACCAGAGAGATTACTATCTGTTAACAATATTTTACAAATCAGTTTTTTAATATTGCGAGGGTGCGGAAGACATATTACCATAGAATTGTAAATTGACGTATATGCACTGGATAACTGGATAAACAAAGATGAAGCCAACATTAAAGTGTATCCACCATATCTTCGATTCTCAGGTTACCTTTTCAAGAGACCTAATTGTTCAATAAGAAATGACAACTGAACACATTTTTCACTCTCACTATCGAAAATGTCACTAAGGATGTCTATTACTTGATCAATCTTATCCAAGATCTTATCTTTTACCACTTCTGTCCCGTTTGCAACATATTAAGTTTCAGTTTTATAGTTGGACCGACAAGGAACAACACTAATTATACGTTCGCGGCATTGTTTATCTTATAGGTATTTTCTTTATAATTTACTCATTAGCAATTAATTATTTTAACGCAGCCCACTACAGTCTTTTTCGTGGGCTGCGTTATTTTAATAACTTTGATAAAATTCACATAATATTCGTGCCCGAATTAAAAAAAAATCGACGTAAACAAACATACCAAAACTGAACACACACATGTTTTATAATGACAGCGGGCCGTGAGGCGTTTTTTTGTGAGCCTCCTACGGTCACGTGATATTTCCGCGCCCGGGCCGGTCTTTTTCGTGAGCTGCGGGGGGCCAGTCTTAAAATTTAATTTTCACACCTCGTATATTGTGTTGCCAGGTACTAAAGGGCTGAGAAGGTCATTCAACAATGTTTGTCTGACGCTAACATATGATGGAAACTCTCCAAAAACAATTTACGAACATAAAACAACATGATAATATTCATGGTTATTTGTGTTAAGTGCAAACCAAACAAAGACGAAAGATAACACATAAATTTGCGAATTTTCGTATCCACCAATTTTTTTGTTTACTTGGCGTTCTAGTTTTATCTTTATGTACAGGGTGTCCCGAATTCGATGTTTTTTTAGGGTTTTAGGTAGAGGTGATCGACTTCAGATCATCTCTTTTGTATAACCCAAGTTATTCAAAAGAAAATGGCATACGGACAAGAGCTGCATCTGCTTTACGTAGATTTGCAGAAGGCATATAATAGTATACCACTAAATCTACTTTGGAAAGCGTTGGAAAAGACAAACATAAGCGTACAACTAATTAAGGCCATCAAAGAGTTATACCGCAATAGTAAGGCAAAAGTTAAAATAAAAGCAAAACTAACCAAAGGCTTTCAAGTAAATAAAGGTCTTAAACAAGGTTGCTGTATCTCGCCTACGCTCTTCAAGATATACTTGGAACAAGTCCTTAAAGTATGGAAGAGAAAATGCCAAAACATGGGAATTCCGTTGGACGAAACCACCTTATATACTTTATGTTTCGCCGATGATCAGATAGTAGTGGCTCAGGATTATGACGACCTCGAATATATGACAGGAAAACTAATAGAAGAGTACAATAAGTGGGGACTAGAGGTTAATCTTAATAAGACAGAGTATATGTGTATCGGTGGAATGAAACAGGATCTTAAATACCGGGCAGCGAATTCAGTCCTGTGATGAGTATAAATACTTTTTAAAAATTACAGCTGACGGAACACTAGACAAAGCTATAAAAGATCGAAACGTACAAGGAAGAAAAGCAATAACTTTATTAAATGGAATACTTTGGGACCAAAGTATATCAAAACATAACAAAAAGCTTATATATAACACCATTGTAAAAAGTATTATTACATACGGCTCAGAAGTATGGGCAATCAAGGATAGAACAGAAAAAATGCTTTCCGCTACGGAGATGGACTATTGGAGAAGAGCAGCAGAATAAATCAAAAAGAGAAAGAGTTACAAATCAAAGAATAAGAAAAATTATGACAGTGGGTGAACGAGTGGATGATATAAGAACAAAACAACTAGTGTGGTACGGACATGTACAAAGAATCAATGATGAAAGACTACCCAAATAAATACTACAATGGAAACCAACTGGCCGAAGAAAACGAGGACGGCCAAGGAGAAGCTGGAGAGAAGGAATAGACAGTGAAATAAAAATAAGAGGCCTAAATGATGAATTATGGGCAAACAGAAACAAGTGGAGATTGGGTATCGGAAGACGTAGAACGTTGTGAAACCGATAAATATATATATATATATATATATATATATATATATATATATATTATATAAGTAGTTATTTATTGGGTTATTTCTTATCAAAATGAACTTTGTTAATTATTTAAAATTGGTGGCATGATACAGTCATGTGTGTGTGTATGTGTGCGTGTGTATGTAATCATTTAAAATGCTTCGAGCTTATAATTAGCATACTTTCTACATTCTAATTTTAAATTTAAACTGTGGCAATATTTGAGTTGGTTATCAGTCAACATTTTTGTTGTTTGAAAAAGTTGCTTTTTTTGTGTTGTATATACGACTTTATTTACAGGGTGTTCCAAGGGTCCATCATTGCTAACTTTGTTATTATTAAAGATAGAAAAAAGTTTTAATTGGCAAACTAGTAGAATTTTTACGCTCCTTATGATGCTTAAATAAAAAAAAAATCAAACATAGCGTTTTTGAGTTTTCGAGTTTTTTCAAAATTAGAAAATAAATTTTATTTGCAAACTAGTAGAATTTTTACGCTCCTTATGATGCTTAAATAAAAAAAAAATCAAACATAGCGTTTTTGAGTTTTCGAGTTTTTTCAAAATTAGAAAATAAATTTTATTTGAACACCCTGTATTATATAATTTTTTCTGATTGGTCTTTCAATTCTAAACAAAAATTGTCTCTCGATTTTTTTTCCCAAAGTTAAAAATAACGAACATATTATAAATTCAAAATTACGAGACGTCTTTCTACCAAATAAAATTTCAATGTGTAATTATGTAATTTTAAAGTTAAAATATCTATACAGGAAGTTCAATTAAAATTTGTTTTATGTTTATTGCAAAACTCAAAAACTCCAAAAAGCGATACTCTATTTTTTTTTAAATTTAAGTATCTTAAAGAGTATCAAAAATTCTACTAGTATGCTAATTTAAACTTTTTTCTATCTTTAATAATAAAAAAGTTAGCACACTTAATTTGGAACACTCTGTATACTTTTAAATTAATCGATTTAATTTTAATATATTTATATTGACAAGTTTCAGACTTTCCAGGATATTATGTATGACGATAACTTAATGATCTTGTTTTTGTAAATTTAATTGATTTAGTATTTTTTTTTGTTTCTTTTTGATAAGGTAAAAAAACGACAGCGAACCAAGGAAACTAAGTCCACGGCGGGACGAAAACGTCCACCAGTCTATAAGGAAGAAAGACATTTTGTCACAGTTCAACCAGACCATGCTATCACCGTCTCCACGGTATCGGTTTGAAACCGAAAACAATGAGTTAACAAAGTATAAAAGGCAACTTTATAGGGGTATAGTCAACCACGGACAACGGTGTTTCGGAAAAAGGCATTTCCATCCTCAGCGTGGCTTGCCTTACACAAAGTAGAACAAACTGACTACAAGATACAAGGTAAATCCAAAATCTTGTAGTCAGTTTGTTCTACTTTGTGTCAGGCAAGCCACGCTAAGGATGGAAATGCCTTTTTTCGAAACATCGGTGTCCGTGGTTGACTATACCCCTATAAAGTTGCCTTTTATACTTTGTTAACTCATTGTTTTCGGTTTCAAACCGATACCGCGGAGACGGTGATAGCATGGTCTGGTTGAACTGTGACAAAATGTCTTTCTCCCTTATAGACCGGTGGACGTTTTCGTCCCGCGGTGAACTTAGTTTCCTTGGTTCGCTGTCGTTTAACTCGTAGAATGAAAAATAGGTTTTACCTATTTTTTCATTCCTTTTGATTTACCTTGTATCTTGTCTTGTCAGTTTGTTCTACTTTGTCAGGCAAGCCACGCTGAGGATGGAAATGCCTTTTTCCGAAACACCGGTGTCCGTGGTTGACTATACCCCTATAAAGTTGCCTTTTATACTTTGTTAACCATTTTGATGAGCCTAACTTTTTTAGCGATCTTAAAGCAGTCATTTTGGAAGGCCAAATCACGAAGTCTGGTTGATGTACCTTGCAACCCCTTTTTATAATTTTTGCTACAAGTTAATCGCCTTTAGTTAACCACATACTAAAAAATAGAACTAGACATGTCGTACAGGAACTTTTTATAAATAAATCAATTAAAAATACTGTTTGTTGTCTAGTTTTGGGAGAGCACTGCCCCGTTGCCCTCCCTGTAGCAGCCGCTATTGGACAGATGGTTCTGCCGTATATTCATGTAGTTCCAATGATGATACGGCAGAGCCATCTGTCCGCTGCTGTTATTAAGTTTGTTGGGTTGCTTATCTATAGGGGTTGTGTAGACATTGCTAAAACACAGCCGTTATAGGCCCATTTATTTGAATAAGAAGAAGGAAGGAAGGAAAAATAAGTTCTTTGCTTAAAATTTGTTCTTGAAAATACCGCCAAACCAAAAGGAAATACCTAGAATAGCGATAAAAATTCTGAGAGCCGTCGAAAACTATAAATATTTAATTACCTAACGTTCACAATGTGAAATTTTAATACCGATTAATTTTTCAAACTGGTCAGGCCTACGCGCCTTGAAATTCATTTATTTATTTATTATTTACATAAAATTTATTCATCGATATTTACAATTCTATGAAACCGCCATATCTGGGGAAATAACGTTAATATAATTATGAAGTTTCTTATAAGGCTGAAATAGTTTAGTTCAAAAATCACATAAACGCCCAGGGGTCAACAAGCCTCGCCATTTAGGGGGGGGGGAGAGTTGAGCACGGCCCATTTTTCACGTCACTGGTGGTCCAGCTGATTTTTGTAAACAAAAGTTAGATATTTTAGTTTTGCTATTACAGCAAACTTCTTTATGTTCAATTTGGCACTGTACCTAAGAGTCATTTGCAGCCGTAATAGCAAGTTTGGAAAACATTTCCAAACTAGTACCAAATAAGAACCTTTCATTTTAAAATTTTTGTTGGACAAATTGGCTTTACTTTTATCTCAATTCTTCTTATGGAATGCCATTTTCGCGCACTTAGCTTTTTTTACATAAAATGTTTTTGTTATGATTTCACTACTTTTTTAAAGGATTTGGATAATATTTAAGTTCTAAAGTAATAAAATATGCTGAATATTTTTCAAAACTTTTGCAATGTCTTATTTAAAATTTTTAGGTTTTTTAATTTTCTTCCATGGCTTTATCATAGTTCCTATCAGCCCTTCAAAGCTCAGCTCTGTAGCGTTTCTGGAAGTGGGCAATGTTACTTTTACATAACTTTACATTTATAGGGAATGAAGTAAATTGAAATTTTGGGGTTTTAAAATTTTTTTCTATAGTATTATCACAGTTCCTATCGGCCTTTCAAAGCTCAGCTCTCTATCATTTCTGGAAGTGGACAATGTTACTTTTACATAACTTTACATTTATAGGGGAGAGAAGTAAATTAAAAATTTATGGATTTTTCCTATAGTTTTATCATATTTCCTTTCATTCTGCCAAAGCTCAGCTCTCTAGCATTTCTGGAAGTGGGCAATGTTAGTTTTACATAACTTTACATTTATAGGGGGAGAATTTTGAGGTTTTTTGATTATTTCAAAGGATTTGGTCATAATTTCTATTAATCTGCCAAATTTCAGCTTTGTAGCATGTCTGGAAGTACAGTAGAATGTTGATGATCTATACATGAGTGAGTGGGAATTTCGACGATTTTTGAAATTTCGTAACTACT
This sequence comes from Aspidapion aeneum, assembly GCA_963576565.1. Taxonomy (NCBI): domain Eukaryota; kingdom Metazoa; phylum Arthropoda; class Insecta; order Coleoptera; family Brentidae; genus Aspidapion; species Aspidapion aeneum. The sequence continues at coordinate 8,173,153 of OY755047.1, forward strand.
TTACTACTTTCTGGAAGTCCATGAAACTTGAAAATAGTAGTTTACCTAACTAGTGCGGAAAGTGCCTCTTTTCCGCACGCGATTGCAGATGGCCAAACGACGCGATTGCAGATGGCCAAACGACGCGATAGCGGAGTTTGGCCAGCAATCAAGTACGGAAAAGAAGACAGTTTACGCACGAGTTAGGTACACTATTTTTTCTATAAGCGTGAGGAAAAAACTAAAAATTAATCAGAAAATTATTTATTTTCAAAACGTTTTAATCAAATCAATTATTATTATTCACATTCTAGCGGCTTCTAGAACTGACTGGGGTAGATCTTCGTCCGAAGAATCCATTGAAAATCTGATTTTTTTGTTTGAAAAATTCAAAAGACGCTTGTATCTGCAAAATTGGCTTTGTTTTGACAGTTTGTTTGTACTTTGTTGCTATGGTGATTTAAGATGCCAAATCTAAAACCACTAGTGTTCATTGTTGTTTGACATTGACAATGACGATATTTATACCGGCGAGGTTTAAAACTTATAATTTGAACCTATTTTACTGAAAACTTTATTTTATCGAAAATATTGAAAATATAGCAGAATTTTAGTCAATTTGAATATTTTTAGGATATTTCGTGTGCTAGGAAAGATACAAATGTATTTTGAACGGTCTAAATGTTATAGAACACCTCAAAATCGTAACAAATTTACTTTTCCGCACTAGTGCGAAAAAAATATTTTTCCGCACTAGTGCGGAAATGTGGCACTTTCCACACTAAAATGCGTGCGAAAAAGTGGACTTTTCCGCACACTTATAGAAAAAGTTGTTAACTCTATAAAGATCTACGACTGCGCAAAGTTTGAGTTTTGTAGCTCATTCTGAAGTAGAGTTGTAGATAGGTCAAATATGGGCTGAAATGTTTCAAGAAAAGATGGTATAGCAACTTACGCGAACTTGACGGGGCACTGCCTTGCCCCTAGATATCAAAACACCAGTGGCGCACCCAGGAATAGGTCCTGCGGGGGGCCCGAGGCCTCTCGGGGGGGGGGCGAGGCCTCTGGGGGGGGGGGGCCGAAGCCTTATGATTTCGAATTTTAAACTATTTTTGTCTTTTTTTCTGAAATATGTCGAAAATATATAAAAAAATCTAAGGCTTGGGAGGGGCCTGGGCCCCGGGCCCCGGGCCCCCCCTGGGTGCGCCCATGCAAAACACTGAAGGCCGCTTGACGTGGTGCATGACGCGCTGCAAATATTTGCAAGCAAAAAATTTCGGTCAAATTGTTGCCTGCAAAAAATCTCCTTTTCGTTTGACATTGTGCATGGCCATGCATTGATTCCCCAGAATCTAGGTAAAAATTCTCCAGTTTGCATGCAAGTACAGTTTGCATGCAAAAAAATGGCACCGGGCCGATAAAAATGGATTGCCTGCAACAATCAGCTGGATTTGTACTGCGCATGCACCTGGGCAAAATTTCATGCATTTGCCTGCAAATTTTATTGTCATGCACCATGTCAAGCGGCCTTTACGCACTCATTATATGCCATACGCAAAACTCCCTTTTAATGCGTGAAAATCATAAAAAAAAGCTTCAAGGTCATTTATAGGTCAAAAAGCTTTAAAACCATCAGTTGTTACGCACTGTAGTTTGCCATGTTGAATTTTCGCAGTAGGTAATAAAAAAACGCGGAAAACAATAGACTATTGTTGTTTTTCATACCCACTCGAAATGTCAGAGTAATTCAGTTTATGTATGCTTGAAAAAAGTTGAATAAATGATACTTAAATAAATTAAATTCCTTTATTTTTTGGTGCATAAATAAATATACAGTGTGGAACAGCCAAATGGAATAAATTCGATAACCAATAAATGAGGGCGTGTTGGGAAAAACGCTTGGACACGTCGATTTGCATTTTTAAATGCGCATTTTTTTCAACAAAAAAAATTATATAGGGTGTGTCATGTGACAGTGGCAGATACCAACTTTCTTATTTTAAAGGCAACCCCTGTATATTATTTATCTTTTGGATTCTTCAGAAAATTCTAGACATAATTCATGTACAATGTCCTATACCTAAGTCTAACCATTTTCGAAATATCGACAGTTCAAAAACGACAATTTCCAATTTCAAGGCTAAATATTTTGAAAACGGTTAGGACTATGGAAAAACGGCTTTCATGTTCCTATCCTTATTTTTAATTATCTATCGATTGACATGAATGAATTATGGGAGTTGCATTTAAAATAAGAAAGTTGGTATCTGCCACTGTCACATGACACACTCTATAGTTTTTTTGTTGAAAAAAATGCGCATTTAAAAATACAAATCGACGTGTCCAAGCATTTTTCCCAAAACACCCTCATTTATTGGTTATAGAATTTATTCTATTTGGCTGTTCCACACTGTATGGTAATTTTAACAAAAAAAATTGTGACGTCTGTTCTTGAGAGAACTTAGAATCTTCTACCAGGACCATGGAACTGACATAGTAAGAAGTGATAGATTACACATGAGATAATAATAATAAGACTAGACAATGGACAAACAATATCTTTATGCAATGAGTATGTATAATCAGGTCTCACATTTGATAAGACAGGAACATACTGTAAGAACTGGAAAAAAGAATACTAAAAGCACAAAAGGTTATTGGATGTCTTAACAGTATTTTATAGAGTAGAGAGATAAAAAAGAATGTAAAATTTAACACATAATTATGGTATTCCCTACCCTAAAATTCGCTAAATGACGTTTTTCCGAATCTTAACTCAGGGTGTGTTTTTTTTGAATCTCTATGGCCCCACCATACTGCAACTCGGTGCTTTTGTTGATAAACTAAATAGTTTTTGAAATATGAATTTTTAAAGTTTGGCCATTTTGGTCATGTGGTATTCCCTACCCTAAAATTCGCTAAATGACGTTTTTTCGAATGTTAACTCAGGTTGTGTTTTTTTTGTATCTCTATGGGCCCACCATACTGCAACTCGGTGCTTTTGTTGATAAACTGAATAGTTTTTGAAATATAAATTTTTAAAGTTTGGCAAATTTGGTGAAACCATTGAGTTGTATAACGCCCTAAAAGGGCGTTAGAGACGGAAAGACAAGGCATTTTTTATTGACCCTATCCAATTTGGTTCCTATGGTCGGGTATTTCTTTTACAATAAAAACAGAGATAGACATTATTGAACATGTGAAACGGACAAAGATAGGGTGATTTTGCATGCTAATAATACCCTAGATAATATAAGGGTACTTTTATCTCTTTCACACTGACGGCATAAGTGCGACAGAAAAGCAGCTGGCTACCTTTAAACCACCTGCCGTATTTTGAGTGATTCTACCTGTTAGTCCGTGTATACAGGGAAAACTGATAGACAATGTTGTCTAAGTACGGAAATGATTTTTTTTGAATTTTGTGCGGGAATATTACAAAAAGAAATCTTAAAACGTTTAAAAACAAGTTTAGAAGTAACTATTTGAGTTTAAACATGGTCCAAAATTGTTTTTTGTGCAAAAGAAGAAAAAAAATCCATAAAAAAACAACATTTCATGGGTAAGTCGTCTTGACAGATAGTTTTTCCTAAAACACGAGAAAGTTCAGTAGCGTCACGATAGATAGTTTTTTCTGCGACCGTGCCATTTTACCCTCACACATTTTGATTCAGAAAGTGTCACTTCCCCGCACTTTTTTTTGCATTGCATGAAAATTAACAAAAAGTATTTGATTTTCTTAAAAATGATTTCTTTTTAAACTCTTACATACCAATTTTTATCCAGTTGTTTTTGTTTTTTCGAACCAAACTTTTGACATGTCACGGTCGAGTTTCATACATCTTGATGAATTGTTACACACACTGATCTATGTTTTTAAAATTTCGATAAATTTAATGTTTTTTTGCGGACTTTACAGTAATTTTAAGTTAAATTTTGGTCTTTCATCGCGAAAGTATATATTTATTATTATATGACCACCGCGACCGGTCTACAGGCCGGTATCATATGTTTATGTCCTTCTAATGTCATTTGACTATCATGCTGTCTTACTTAATAAGGTCACTTAGTTTAATTAATAATTTTGTCCTACATAATATAAAAGAAGAATAGAAACCAACAAAAAATTTGTGACACTTCGATTACCCATTTTCTTTGATTGCGATGGATTAGGGTGACCAGATTACGGTTTATTAGGGTGCCCAGAGTGCGCAAAAAAGATTTTAAAAAATTTCCCTAAAAAAATTGAAGACCAAACACTCACTCGCCACTCAATGTTTATGGTCGCATACACTAATCCTAACTCGATTTCCGACGATTATGGACAATGGTTACCCCCTGGACATAAACCTAACAACTTTTACTATAGGTTGGGTTAGGTTGGGTTAGGTTGGGTTAGGTTGGGTTAGGTTGGGTTAGGTTGGGTTAGGTTATGTTAGGTTGGGTTAGGTTGGGTTAGGTTGGGTTAGGTTGGGTTAGGTTGGGTTAGGTTGGGTTAGGTTGGGTTAGGTTGGGTTAGGTTGGGTTAGGTTGGGTTAGGTTGGGTTAGGTTGGGTTAGGTTGGGTTAGGTTGGGTTAGGTTGGGTTAGGTTGGGTTAGGTTGGGTTAGGTTGGGTTAGGTTGGGTTAGGTTGGGTTAGGTTGGGTTAGGTTGGGTTAGGTTGGGTTAGGTTGGGTTAGGTTGGGTTAGGTTGGTTCAGTTTGAGTATGTTCGGTTAGGTTCCGCTAGGATTGTTTAGGTTAGGTTTAGCTATATTCGGTTAGGTTCGGTTCAGTTTAAGCAAATCGAACCGAACCAAACCGAACCGTTAGATTCGGTTTGATTTGGTTCATTTCGATACGGATGGGTTCAGTTTGCTTTTGTTCAGTTAGACCTTCGATAAATTTTAAAAAAGTAAATAATTATTAATTTTTAGTGTTTTAAGGAATAAAAATTGATATAATGTTCAATTAAACTAATTTTTATTTGTAAAAATGTAGGAATCATAATTTTCTTGATTTTGTTTTGAATTTCATGCTTTTTTAAAAATTGTGCATTTTCATAAAAGGACCAAAAAAACTGACCCGATTTGGATCAGTGACCTTAGTTATTTCAAGTTTTTGTTGACAGCTGATAGACGTCAGGGACCGTTTTGTTTCAGTTTGAAATGAGAAAATGCTTCTTTTGTAGCAATTTGTATGGGTTTTAATGGGGTTTTAAGAATGTTTCAATTTCAATTTTTTTAACAAAATCAACGATAGTCCGCAATTTTTTTTTTAGAAATCACTATAAAATGGTCTAAAATTATCATTTTTCAAAAAACTTCGTAGTTTTAAGAAAGGTGGTAAAACGTACCAGACCCCTGAAATGTGTTGCAGTCTAGGACAACTGGGCGCCGCCAACTCGGCGCCACCAACTGGGCGGCAGGCCAACTGGGCGCCGGGCCAACTTGACGCCGAGCCAACTGGGCGCCGGACTAAAATATTTTTTCTTGATAAAATGTGCAGATGAAAAACAACCTTAAAAAAATTAAAGTGGCGGATCCAAAATGGCGGACTTTCTTATTTATGCATCGATATGTATCGAATATGGAACTTGGCGGTGTTTCAAGTCGCAGAACACTACACCTACCAAATTTCAACACTCGACTTAATTGATGTTGAAGGTTTTGTATAAATAACATATTTATTTTGTTTTTATCTGCACATTTTATCGAAAAAAAAAATAGTCCGGCGCTTAGTTGGCCCGGCGCCGATTAGGCCCGGCGTGGCGCCCTGTTGGCGGCGCCGAGTTGGCCCGGCGCCCGGTTGTCCCATTTCGAATTGAAATTTGTAGTTCCGAAATTTCATCTGACTCGAGCATAACTTGTAGTCCACCCAAGAAAAGAAGAGTTGAAGAAGACCCTTGTTCAAAGAAAGAAAATATTTTACCTGGAAGGTACAACATTTGTAAAGTTCTAAGATGAAAACAATAATTTTAATACATCCACTGCACTTAGCAATTTTTTTTACTCTTTTTTTTTACTGATGAGAATTTTGTAAACACACACAAGTAAGTATTCATGAATTATTTATTATTCAAACAGAAAATTGTTGATAAAAAAATTCTAGTGGAATTCAAAATTTTTATTTTGCGCCGCCACTGCCCTTTTTTATCCAAGACAAGCAAATAGAATATTTTTGCGATGTTGCATGTTTCCGGACTCACCAAACCGAAATTCTATTTTCATCCCTATTTTGCTCATTAAATTCTTACTTGTATTTGGTCAATTGCGATAAAAGCTTGATATAATGGCAATTTTGGCCCATGCCGGGTCTACCCGTAGGGTATAGAAGTCAATGGGTGAAACAATGGTGAAAAGAAAAACGCCTAACAGAAAAATACAAAACAAAGATGGAAAGTGTCGAAATTGATGTAATAAGAAAATCTAGAACAGATCATATAAGAAATCAATCAAAAAGACAACTGATATGGTACAGCCATGTACAACGGATGAACGACGAAAGATTACCAAAGGAGGTCCTAGAATGGCAACCAATAGGGCGCTGAAAAAGAGGGCGTCCTAAACTAGAATGGCAACAGCCAATCCAAAAATCAATGAGTCAAAAAAACCTGACAGAAGATGGTTGTCAGGATTGAAAGAGGTGGAGAATAGGCGTCGGACAACGTAGAAAAACGTTCTAAACCGACATAGTAAGAATAACACGTTATAAAAAAAATCGTCGAAAACAAAACCTTCTCTAGCCATTGCTGCGCGGGCTAGGAAGGTAAATAAATGTATCCATGACGGATCTAATACCTTCCTAGCTAGCCTATTAGCACAAGTGAAGCTATGATAATCAGCCTTGAAAACACTTTTTTGTAAATATCTCGAAAACTAATGCCTCTACGAAGTTTTTGGTTATAACACAAATTATTGAGCAAAACGTAGTCTACTATATTCTAAAAACCGCATTTTGATGCGATGCTCCGTTAAAAAGTTAGCATTTTTTAAATTGTTTTATTGTCAAAAAACTGTCATTAGCATCAATGGATTTTCACCAAAAACTAATCAGCTCGTTAGAGTGTCGAACACTATTTTACCTGAAAATTTTATGAGAATCGGTTTAACGGTTTAGGAGCTATCGTGTGACGGACAGAAAAAAAATACACACACACACAGACAGAAATCACGACGATATTGATACAAAAGGTCAAAATACACCCAAATAACACATTTTCGGCGTTATCTCAAAAAAATAAAAATTTTTGTCGAAAACAATACCTTCTCTAGCCATTGCTACGCGGGATAGGAAGGTAAAAAAAAGATCTGATTGTTTTTTAGTATCGATTAGGTATAACAACTTTTTTCCTTGGGCAAGTTTATATACCGTGGATGACTTGCCAGGAATGGGAGAACAGGTATAATAATGACATACCAAAGCTGGTCAAAAGTGGGTATTCTTGTTTAGCAACAAAAAGTGGTATTCTGGTATTTCTCTTGATCGAAAAGGTAGGTATTTTTATTTTGATTCACGCATACATATACGCTGGTTCGGTTTTGAGAATCAAAAACGCCGTTTGTGGTTTTTTAAGGTGTCATTTCTAGTGTTGTAAAATTTTAAGAAATATATATATATATATATATATATATATATATATATATATATATATATATATACAGTGTGTCCACGTAAGTTGGCGGCATATGGGAAACTTTTTTATTATTAGCTTTACGAAAAAAAGTTATTCTTCATAAAAAGTTCTGCTTGGTCCAAAACCTAAAATGCAACCATCAGATGTTAAATTTTTTTAGTCATATTACGAGGTTTGTCAAAAAATATGATTTTTGCTCTAGAGTAAAGTACCTTTCTTTTTGACAATATCAAAAATTGTTATAAAGAAAAGATGTTTAGAATTAAAAATAGCTTTCAAATATTCAACATTGTTTATTTACATTAAAAAAAATATTTTTTTCTACATTTTCTCTGCGATTACGTTGGAAATTTAAGTTTGCACATTAATGCATAATTAATCTAGGATGCAAATAATAATAATGTAAATAAACAATGTTGAATATTTGAAAGCTATTTTTAATTCTAAATATCTTTTCTTTATAACAATTTTCGATATTGTCAAAAAGAAAGGTACTTTACTCTAGAGCAAAAATCACATTTTTTGACAAACCTCGTAATATGACTGAAAAAATTTAACATCTGATGGTTGCATTTTAGGTTTTGGACCATGCAGAACTTTTTATGAAGAATAACTTTTTTTCGTAAAGCTGATAATAAAAAAGTTTCCCATATGCCGCCAACTTACGTGGACACACTGTATATATATATATCCCAACAAACATTTAAAGTTGTAACGACGAAACGCCAACTAGAAAGAATTTCTTAAAAGTAACCGCAACGTACTCCCGCTACGTCTCAGTATACCATACAGCGACGTTATAATTCCCTAAGTGGGGAACCAATTTCTGGTTGTAACTACTAGGCCAAGTGTTTAAAGTCACTGTAGTAACAACTACACTACTACGTCGTAGCCAGGTATCTACTACGTCGAAGAGGCTGTTTTTTTCCGTAATGGCATCAAAGTTGCGATGTAGTTGCAAATAATATAATCGTTTCTTTTTGGTAGAATTGTAACACAATATGGTGGACACAACAGTAAACAGACTCGCTTAGTTTTTTTGTTTGGTTATGGTTATAATATGAACTATGTTATCCAAAAGTGTGAGAATTTACGAGCAGAGGATCAAAATTCGAGTGCGACGCAAAGTTTTTTGTATAACATGCATTATATATATTGCAAAAAACCGGTGCGCCCGTAAAATTGAGCCGTTTTCTGGTAGCTGATGGAATTTTTGTGTTGTGATTTTGGAGGTTATGTTTTCTTAATCGACAGTTAACTCCAACAAATGGTGCTTAAGAAGAGCATTTTTGGTAAGCTTCAACTAATTTGCTTATAAAATAGTATGGCTCTTTAATATGAGCTCATAAAACGACAACAAAAATATTAAATTTTCTTTCTTACATAAAAACATGGCGTCCCAAACTATATTCCCTGATAGTCGAAAAGGTAACTTGAAAGTAGTTGCGGCTTTAAAGTTGATCCAAAAAGTTATTTTGTCTACATTGTTACATCAGATGTTACTATGATGACACAAACTTTTGTGGTAAAAATTAAAGTTATAATGTAGTTGTCGGATACACTTGTTTGGGACTCCAATAAAGCTTAACTTTCTAGTGGTAATTAAGTAGGATATAAAAGTCAGGGCGACTACGAAATAACGACTAAAAAGAAAGTAAAACTTTAGCAACGTCCTATTGTGGTAGAGAAGACTATCAGAATCGACTATCAAGAAACAATCCTATGAAGTAGTTTGGAGGGTCGTTTTTACGAAACATCTACTATTTCCTGATACTAAATAGTAGTTAGAACTAAAAAGTAACAAATTTTGGTTGGGATCACCACATTTCTACTATAAGAAAGTAGCAAAGCCTTTAGAACATGTAGCCGCTACTATAAATGTTAGTTGGGATATATATATATATATATATATATATATATATATTTAAACATTAGAAATATATGGAAATATTGTAAATATATGAAATATTTAAAAAAATAAGAAAAAAGGAAATATTTATTTATAAAATCATAACAAAACACCGGAAAACGCAGAAGGCTTATACATGAACACAAATCAGAAGTTATTATTCAAACAAATATACAGGAATAAGGTCAAATTTGTTCAGCAAAAATCTTATTCTTGAAACACACTACACTATTCACTAGTGGAGCAAGAGGCATATCTTCATCGCTGTCATCAGCATTACACTCAAAAACATTGTCTTGCCAGTCTACTTCCTCAAAATCTTTAATAGTATCGGAAATATAGTAGTTTACCTAACTAGTGCGGAAAGTGCCTCTTTTCCGCACGCGATTGCAGATGGCCAAACGACGCGATAGCGGAGTTTGGCCAGCAATCAAGTGCGGAAAAGACACTTTACGCACGAGTTAGGTACACTATTTTTTCTATAAGCGTGAGGAAAAAACTAAAAATTAATCAGAAAATTATTTATATTCAAAACGTTTTAATCAAATCAATTATTATTATTCACATTCTAGCGGCTTCTAGAACTGACTGGGGTAGATCTTCGTCCGAAGAATCCATTGAAAATCTGATTTTTTTGTTTGAAAAATTCAAAAGACGCTTGTATCTGCAAAATTGGCTTTGTTTTGACAGTTTGTTTGTACTTTGTTGCTATGGTGATTTAAGATGCCAAATCTAAAACCACTAGTGTTCATTGTTGTTTGACATTGACAATGACGATATTTATACCGGGGAGGTTTAAAACTTATAATTTGAACCTATTTTACTAAAAACTTTATTTTATCGAAAATATTGAAAATACAGCAGAATTTTAGTCAATTTGAATATTTTTAGGATATTTCGTGTGCTAGGAAAGATACAAATGTATTTTGAACGGTCTAAATGTTATAGAACACCTCAAAATCGTAACAAATTTACTTTTCCGCACTAGTGCGGAAAAAATATTTTTCCGCACTAGTGCGGAAAATTGGCACTTTCCACACTAAAATGCGTGCGGAAAAGTGGACTTTTCCGCACGCTTATAGAAAAAAAAAAATTTCTATAGTAAGTTTAGTGCTTATAAGGGCCTATCCTTAAATTACGTAAAGCTCAAGGGGGGGTTTGGCCTTGCTTTACACTCCCCACATAGCACAAATCAAAATAACGTTAAAAACTCACTTTTTTAAGTTTAATAGGTCGCTTTTTAACGTTATTTTTAAAACCACGTTAAAATCACACCGAAATAACGTGGTTTTGAAAATAACGTGAAAAAGCGATCTACTAAATTTAAAAAAGTGTGTGTTTTAACGTTGTTTTAATTTGTCCTATGGGGGTCAATATTATTTTAATGTGGTTTTTCTTGAAAATGCGTTAAGAGGGGGAGGGGGTCAAAAATCCTGAATTTTTGCGTTGCGTAATTTAAGAACGCTCCCTAAGGTTACAAAATATGAAAGATAATATTTCTTTAAATATTTCCAATATTATCGAGACACCTTCGGAAATTTCCATTTACATCATTAGTGATTTCCCATATGGCGAAACTTTGAAAATTCATATTTTAAAAACTATGCATTTTACAAATTTTTTTGTTCCTGTCCTATTTTTCCGTGGGTAGCTTGAACGCTTAACCTCACGGGGGTCCAAGATCCAATGGACACCTAATAAGTGTTGACAGTTAACTGTTTCGTCTTTATGGGACTCCTCAGAACACTGCTTGGTCAATGTGACACCCTTGCGAAGTTAATTAGACGGTTTTGTCTCTAATCCTATGTCTATAGTGAGAAAACCCTCGCAAGAAGCGCCATCTACCGAGACACGAGAGAAACTAGAACAATAGCAGGCAAGAATATTTTCATTTTCATATTTTGGAAATTACTAATATAATAGAAAAAACACTAGAAGAGGGAAAAATTTGTTCTGCAGTTTTTCTAGATGTAGCACAAGCATTTGACAAAGTGTGGCATGAAGGCCTTAATTTTAAACTAAAACGGTTTCTGCCAAAACAATATTCGGATATTTTGGAATCATGATAGACATTTTAGAGTAAAACAGGAAGACTCATACTCAAATTTAAGAGAAATTCAAGCCGGCGTGCTCCAGGGTAGCGTACTAGGCCCCTATCTATACTTATTATTCACTTGCAATATCCCAAAGCCTGAAAATTGTCACTTAGCAACATTTGCCGATGATACTGGTTTATTGACGGTAGAAAAATCTATTGAAAAATGTATAGAAAAACTTCAGGATGCAGTCACCGAAGTTCACAGTTGGACCACAAAGTGGCGAATAAAATTGAATGAAACCAAATCAATTCATGTTGATTTTACAAACAAAAATATAAATCACATACAAATAACAATTAACAACATTCCCGTACCATATTCAAATCAGGCAAAATATCTCGGTATAACACTTGATGCCAAATTGCGCTGGAAAGCACATGTTAAAAAAAAACGAAGAACTTGAGATAAGGTATAGAAAAATAAACTGGCTAATTGGAAGGAAGTCCAATTTAACAATTCATAATAAGTTACTGCTTTATAAACAAATACTGAAACCAGTATGGACATATGGTATTCAACTATGGGGTTGTGCTAAAGAGAGTAACATTCTAGTTTTACAGAGATTTCCAAATAAAGTATTAACAAACATTGTAAATGCATCGGGATCTAAAAATCGAAACTGTAGAGACTGTAAAAAAGTACGCAAAAAGCCATGAAGATAAGACTCCTTCGGCATGTGAATGTGGAAGCAATTCAGCTTCTAGACAATACTATGCTAGTTCGAAGACTAAAAAGAGTGAAGCCGTTTGAGCTAGTAAACTAAGTAAATTACATAAAACAAAATAATGCTATAAACACAACACAATTGTGAGTTACAGACCAAACAAAGCGGGAAGAACTGTTGAGTGAACCCTAAGTTTAAATCCGACTTTTCTAGTAAATTAAGTTAAAACAAAATGACTAATTAGTCTTACTGACTAGATTGTAATACAGTAAACACAGTGTGTCTGACAAATAAAAAAAAATATTTTGGAAATAAGCATCGAATTGTGGTATTGTCGGGCCATATAGATGCGAAAAAACAACACTACTAATACCCAAACAATGATTCAACCAAAAATAAATCCATCGGTGAATTTTTAAAAGATCTCTTAAAATTATTTGAATGTATCATCATACTTCTTGTTTCATGTGATTTCTCTATAAGGAAAATTATCATAAAATTACGTCAGACGACAACAAAAAGCTCGTTTATTTTTATCTCAACATCCCATCAATCTGAAGTTGATATTACACAGAAAAAAAAACATTATATTAAATCTAGAAGATGTATTTTCTCGATATTAGAGAATTATTGAAACAAAGCCAGGCTGTAATAGTGCCAGGCAGTATTTTGACACCTTTACATTGTAAGATCAGCTGTGATCTTTCAACATACGGCCTTTGTATAATATATGAACAGGAATAAATACTCCCCTGTCGCCGTGTTTATCCGTCTAGTTCCCGCGTGTTTCTTTAAATTGTTCGCCCATCTCATTTGGGGTCTTCCCTTACTTCTTATATTTTCCCAAGGTCTCCAATTTACAATACATTTGTTCCTTTGATTGTTTTTTTGTGTAATATTATGACCGGCAAATTTTCTTTTTCTCTCACATCCCTTACTTTTGTTTTATCTCCTATCCATTTATTTATTTTACTATCTGTCAGCTAGCTTCACATGTAATTTGTCTTTCCATTGAACTATGGGCTTTTGTTACCTTATCCATGTTTAATTTTGTGAGTACCAGAAGGATACATTGGTTATACACTTTCGTTTTTAGGTACTGAGGTACTGAGGATATTTTTTATTTTTTAATATGTAGCTTAATTTACCAAATGCCGCCCAGGCCAATCTTTCTCGTCTCTTGATTTCAGCTGTTTGGTTTTACTTTTTAAGTTTAATAATTTGTCCTATATATATATTATATTCTTTACTTGTTCTATTTTTTCTTGGTTTATTCTGTTCGTCGTTATCTTCATCTGTGTTTGTTATGATTTTAGTTTTGGTGTAGTTCATTCTTAGGGCTATATTTTTGCCTACTGTATCCAGTTCTTCCAGCATTTTTATCAGTTCTTCTTTCTTATCTGTTGTTAAGGCGATACCGTCACCATATCTTAGGTAAATCAAGTATTGTCCGCTTACTTTGATGCCTATTTCTTCTCAATCTAAGTTTTAACATCTTCTAGGGCCAGGTTAAATAGTTTACGGGACGGGATATTGTCTATTAAGTCTGTATCTGTAATCTATTCGGCTATTAATTAAAAATGCTTGTACTGCCCAGTGTTCCATGCTAGCGAAAACTTTTTCAAAGTCTATAAACGCTATTTATAGGAGAATGGTTAACTGATCAGAGCTACTTGCATCAAGTATGTGGGTAGTACTTAATTTCGCCTTTTTCACAGTTTGTTTTTAGATAAAAATAGAAAGAAATTAGAAATTGTGAAATAAAGACGTCAACTATTTTATTATAATAATTTAAAGGAAGTTCACGTAGAGTGTAAAGAACTGGAAAAAAGAATAGTAAAAGCAAAAAAGGTTATTGGATGTCTTAACAGTATTTTATGGAGCAGAGAGATAAAAAAGAATGTAAAATTTAACATATATGAAACAATGGTGAAAAGCACGCTGTTGTATGGAATAGAGACTTGTCGCGTAACAGAAAAATACAAAACAAAAATGAAAAGTGTCGAACTGGATGCAATAAGAAGATCAATGAGAATATCTAGAACAGATCACATAAGAAATGAGATCATAAAAAAAAGAATGGGAATCGAAGGAAGAACAACGGATGAACGACGAAAGATTACCAAAGCAGGGCCTAGAATGGCAACCAATAGGGCGCAGAAAAAGAGGGCGTCCTAAAGTAGCATGACAACAGTCAATCCAAAGATCAATGAGTCACAAAAATCTGACAGAAGATGATTGTCAGGATCGAAGGAGGTGGAGAATAGGTTTCGGACAACGTAGAAAAACGTTCTAAACCGACTAAATAAAAAAAGTTCACGAGGTAACAATTTTTAACGAAAAAGTTTTACGGGCAACTCGTGAGAGGTAAAGGTAGCTCGGGGACGCGTTTCGGCCTCATTAGGCCTCATTCAACCCGAGCATAACTATAAAATGGCACGAGATGAGGCCTAATGAGGCCGAAACGCGTCCCCGAGCTACGTTTACCTCTGATGACTTGCCCGTTTTATTAGGATCTTCATTTAATTTAATACGGTGGTAAACTGTATTTTTTTCTGTGTATAGACATTAATAAAGCACCATTTTACGCACGTGGGCGTGCCTTAAGCAGCCATACATACACAATGCCGACGTGGTTGCGTTGTTTCTGTGCATAATTCAAATTGCAGTGACATTTTGAAAAGGCTATATGACTGGCCTCTTCTATATAAAGCCGGTCGGTCCCACACCGCTATGCAACCCACGCTAAATAAATCTCTTGTTTATATGCCGTACAACACATAATACGGCTTATTCAGGGTCACATACTGTTAGACTAATTTAATTTTTAATGAAACGTGTCTTGAAATAAATATTTAAGCCGAAAAAATGTAATAAAAAAGTTTTAAAATATTGGTCCTTCGAGCCCGATTTTGTTAAATCAAATTATGGCTCACTTAGTGTCACATGCTGTTAGATCAATTTAGTTTTTCTTGAAACGTGTCTTAAAATATATATTTAAGCCAAAAAATTGTAATTGTAATTGGCTTATTCAGGGTAACATGCTGTAAGATCAATTTAGTATTTAAGTAAACTTGTCTTAAAATAAATATTTAGGCCAAAAAAAGTTTTAAAATATTGTTCCTTTGAGTCGGATTTTTTTTTATCAAATTACGGCTCACTTAGGATCACATGCTGTTGGATTAATTTAGTTTTTATTGAAACGTGTCTTGAAATATATTTAAGCCGGAAAAATTTAATAAAAAATAGTTTTTTATACTACTTTAAAACCATTTTTAAAGGGGGTTTTGCGCACGGAGAACACGATCTGAAAATGGCATTTTGCGCACGCTGTGTGCAAAACGTTTTGCACACGCTTATGTCATTTTTCGCACGCCTATGTCATTTCTGCATACGGGTCTCCCGTCATTGTGATTTTTGTTGTTATCACCCATCAATATAAGTTGGCTTAGTTCCGTAGCAACCGTCACTGCTCGTATGTTTTGTTGATTAGATACGTCAAAAAATTGTTAAATTTTTAAAGTTTTGTTGTAAAAATGTCGGAAATAAAAACAAGTTAAATTAAAATTTGATTTTTCTTTCTTTATTAGCAATCGATAAAAAATATTGTAAAAAACTCGTTTGAAAACCTCTTTGCACACTTCCTCGACTTGTAGACCTCGCCTTCGGCTCGGTCTACCAAACTGTCTCGATCGTGTGCAAAGAGTCGTTTTCAAACCTTGTTGTTTAAATAACTATTAAAATATTGGTCTTTCGAGCCGGATTTTTTTATCAAATTACGGCTCACTTAGGGTCACATGCTGTCAGATCAATTTAGTATTTAATGAAACGTGTCTTAAAATAAATATTTAAGCCGAAAAAATGTAATAAAAAAAGTTTTGAAATATTGGTCCTTCGAGCAAGATTTTTTTAAAATCAAATTGCGGCTTCTTTAGGGTCACATGCTGTTAGATCAAATTAATTTTTATTGAAACGTGTCTTGAAATAAACATTTAAGCCGAAAAAATGTAAAAAAAAAATGTTTGAAATGTTGGTCCTTCGAGTCGGATTTTTATCAAGCTACGGTTTATTTATTAAGTGTTGTTATATTAATCAATTTTTTAATGAAACGTGTCTTGAAATAAATATTTAGGCCGAAAAAAGTAATAAAAAAAGTTTTAAAACATTGGTCTTGCGAGCCGGATTTGATATCAAATTACGGCTTATTCAGGGTCAGATGCTCTTAGATCAATTTTATTTTTAAAAGAAAAGTGTCTTGAATTAAATATTTAGGGCAAAAAAATTAAAAAAAAAAAGATAAAAACTAAACTTAACTTTCAAATTAGACAAAATATGCTGATAAATTATTTATTTTTTAATAAAACGAACCTTGAAAATAATGCATACCGAAAAAAATAAACCAAAGAAAAAAA
Source organism: Aspidapion aeneum (assembly GCA_963576565.1). Classification (NCBI taxonomy): domain Eukaryota; kingdom Metazoa; phylum Arthropoda; class Insecta; order Coleoptera; family Brentidae; genus Aspidapion; species Aspidapion aeneum. Next base: position 8,189,830 of record OY755047.1, read on the forward strand.
TTTACACCGAATTATTTCCATAAATTAAAAAATTTGGAAGTATTACTGCACTAACTGTGATTGCGCGATAACTTTTATACTCAATTTGCATTTTTTCTTGAAACACGTCAATAATAACAGAAACCAAAAATATAAATGGATCCATGATGGATCCGATACGATCCTAGCCCATTAGCACACCTTGCATTTTTTCAATTTTTTAACTGTCAAAAAACCGTCATTAACATTAATGGTATTTGACCAAAATCTAATCAGCTCGTTCCAGTGTGAACACTATTTTTCATTCGGACAGGTACACACACACAAACCGAGCCAAATACCAAATTTTCGACGTTATCTCAAAAAATATTTTTTCATCGATAACACATTCTCTAGCCATTTCCACGCGTGCTATGATGGTAAAAATTGGTCCTTTGAGCCGGATATGTATTCTAAAGTTTAATTATAACCAATAGAAACAGTACTTACGTGTGTATTCTAAAGATCTAGATGAAACACCGTCTACAAGGTTCTTACCTGAAAAAAAAATCAAAAATAAGTAAGAAAGTTCGGTTCGGGTAGTTTACTATAAGGATATTGTTACCGCCCCGTCAAAATATCCAGTCTGATTCTTGTTTGAATTGCAACACTGCCAAAGGACATTTTTTCAAATATTGGCTCTTTTAGATCTGCCAGCTTTCAACAATGTTGCAATTCACAAGAGGATCAGGCTTACTCGTATAAGGGAGCTGTGATATTGCAAACAAAATAATGACCTTCAGATGACCTTTGATAAAATAACCTCATTTTAGCCCTAAAAAAATATATTAAAACATTCAATTTAGCAGTATAGATACTTAGCAGGTGGTTTGTTATCAAAAGATTATCTTTTTTTGAGTAAATACACATTTAATCTATGTGGCATATATTTTATAAATAAGAGTAAATATAGAATGTTAGATAAAGAAAATAATATGTTTGTTTAATCATTATATAGACCCTGGAATACAATGGGGTTAAGATATGCGTTTATCACCACTTAGCTCGAAATTTTTTTCGAAAGTTGGGAGTGATAAGAATAATAATATGTAGTTGTTATTTGCTTAGAGGTCAATAGTTTACTAATGATAATAAAAGTACTATTATTGAAAGGGGATCCTAAAATGCATTTAAAAATACAATGAATTAATTTAAAAAGTCTTGCTTCTTAATTTACAAAATTTTATTACAAAACGACGAAATTGTATATTAAAAAGTGACCCTAAAAATCCGGTTCGAAGGACCAATGTTTTTTAATTTTTTTTTATTTAACTCCACTTTGTTCTACCAATGTCTTCCAATTATCAGGGCTTTTTTAAGAATTCAAGTCCTTGGGAAGGAAATGTCTAGAATGAAAATAGAAACGAGAAATTTATGCAAAAATTATTAAAACAGGGACACATGCTTTGAACGACGACGTCTGGAGAGTGGTTGCTAATGTTTTATTTATAATTGTATTTTTGAAACAAAACGACTTAGGTGTAGTGAGACGACAAATATAAATATGTATGTTATGTAGGATTGTACATAAGTACGTTTGTTATTTAAGCAATCGTTGACCCATCGTAAAGTTTTTTGAATATTTTAAACGTACTTCATCTCTCTCTTTAAATAAGATTTTTTTTTAATAAAAGGAGGCTTCCTTGTTTGCTCACACGTAGACTATAAGTAGTGTGAGCTATAGTGATCATGTCAAAAATTAGAAAAAAATTTACTCCGATTTCAAACATTTTTATATATGTATATAGAAACAAAATTTCGGACTTTCATTGTCTTTATTTATTTTAAACACGACGTTTCGGTTAGTAAGTATCTCTAACCGTTTTCAAGTGTAAACTAAACAATCCAGTCTATAGGCTACTACTTATACTACTTGGTGTGCAGTCAGGTGTGACTTCTTTATTCTGCATTATAGACGCAGCTTCAATAAACTTTCGTTTTCGCCAATGCGACTCCTTATGCAAAACTTTAGCTTCTGACGACTGAATCCTGAGATCATTTGACCATGCGTGATCTGCCCAACCGGATTTTTCAATATCCCCTAATTGGGTTCTTTTTAGATGTTCATTTACTCTACCCTGAAGAGGGCGTTTCACCTACATGTGATTTACCACACTCACACCGGATTTGGTAAACACATTCCTTATTATTTGAGGGATTTTCTGGTTTGGTTTTCGTTACAAAACGTATTTCCCGATGAAAATACTGTTTTTATATTATAGTGTTTGGCTATTTGTCTTATGTTTTCTGAAATCCCTTGAACATATGGAATGTTAATTACACCTAACAGATTATTATTTTGAGAATTTGGTACATTTGTTTGTTTTTAATTTTAAATATCGTTGAGTTTACTAATTTCTCGGAATAACCATTCTGTTGTAAGTCCTTTTTAATGTTGTTAATTTCTGTGGTTAATTCTTCATTATTACTACAAATATTTACGGCTCTTAAATACAAACTTCTTATAAGTCTTGTAGCAACAGAATGATTAGACTTGAAATTTAGGTACTGTCCCGTGTGTGTAGGTTTTCTATAAACAGTGGTTTGAATGTTTCTGTCTAATCGTTTGACAAGAACATCCAAAAAAGGCAAGGCCAAATCTTTTTCAATTTCCATTGTGCATTTGATTGTTGGTCGAATACCGTTCAGATGGTGTAGAAAACTCTGTAGTTCGTCATCATTTTCTGGCCATATAATAAATGTGTCATCCATGTATCGTAACTATAGTTTTGGCTTCGCTAGTGGTAGCGAACATGTGCATGGAGTGGTTCGAGGACCGATCAACACAGCAAGAGTCAAGCCATTAAATTTTTAACGGAGAATAGGGTATTTGACAAATTTTAGAAAAGAGTTTAGAATGATACATAGATCCCTAATTTGCTACGCAAAATTATTAAAATAGTTTATTTTATCTTGACTACATTTAAAATCAAGTTTTCTAATTTCCGAATTGAATTCGCCGCTAAAACGCTCATTTCTAGCATGGCGTTGCAATGACGTCACAACGCAGTAAACTCGCGGACAGATACACGGCATTCAAGTGTTTATTTGTTTTTGGTCTGTGTTTTTACTGTTTTTTATGTAAAAAATGTCCTATAAGTGGTGTGTAGTGCCTCAGTGTTCGAATACTAGCATAAAAACACCTGAAAAACTATTTATTCATGTGCCTACAGCAGTAAAAGAACGGAAAAAGTGGCTAGAACTTGCTCGAAGAGACCCAGGGCCTTATCTAATACATCTTCACTTTACATTTGTGAAGATCACTTTGATGTGAGTATACCTAAATTTTTTCTTTTAATTTTTCTCACGTTGTCTATAATATATATAACTATTTCGTAAATGACGATGAAATTTTTAAGGTTATGTTTATTACAAGGGGTGAACAACAACCTCCAAATTTAAATGAGTAAAAGTAGGCGAAGAATATCGAAAAAAAACTTTCAGTTATATACAAAACAACTCATCGAATACTTACATCAACATTTTAACGTTTCTAAATCCCGCAGAACAAAAATCACGGTTGTTGGCAAAGAAGCCTGTCACCATAAAGGAATTCAGCATTGGCAAGTTGGAGCTATCGGCTTTGGAAAATCCGTTTTCCATTGAAAATGTTTTTTATAAGCAAAACACAAAATAAAATCTAATTTAGGATGATAATTCGCACTTTAAACCAAAGCAAACATTACCATCTATGAGAAAATAACACAGAAAATGGTTCGTTCAAGACGTTTACTGTTTTGTGACGTCACTTGCAAGTGATTGGTAGACTGCCTGTTTTGAATCACGTGGCTAATTGTTTGAATTCAATGAATTTATTTAATTAAATGAATTTGAGAAAAAAATTAAACAAAAAAGTTTGTATTTAGCATTCCCAAGACTTAAAGAGATATCTAAAAATAAATATATATTTATTTTTTACTACTGTCAAACACCCCATTCTATCAATATGTGGTTTTCGAAATATAGTAGACCACGTTTTTCTCAATAATTTATGTCACCACTGAAAACTTCGTCAAGCTTTGGTTTCTGAGATATTTACAATAACTGTTTTCAAGACTGATATAGCGTGGAGTTCAGTTCGAGTGTGCTAATGGGCTAGGAAGGTATCAGATCCATCATGGATCCATAAATTTTTTTAATTGTTCCATGGAATCATCTGCAGTGAACGACCTTGTAAAGTCGTGTGCACAATGAAATTAAAGGTGACCTCTAACATAAATATGATAAAAAAAAATTCCATACATGACAGTTAATAATAAACAAACAAAAGAATGTGCTATCTTGACATTTCTTATGGGGACTGCAGTAATGCATTTTATTACCCACTGTATTGTATATGTACACAATACATACCTACACATATCTACACATACATATCAGTAATACACGTTGACCTTTAAAAAACTGCAACCACAATAAGTAAAACATTCATAAAAAATTGTTTTGCAAAATGGATAATATACCGTTTCTAAATGATGATTAATATACAAGGTGGGCCATTCAAATTGTCATCTTAAAGAAAACAAAGAGGAATTTTTGGTAATAAATAAAACAAAGTACATGGCATGGAAATACAACTTAACGACCGATTTACCATATACACATTAGTTTGCTGACGACCAAGTAATTTTAGCTAATGATAAAGAAGACATGAAATATATGATGAGAAAGTTAACGGAAGAATATCAAAAATTGAGGTTAACAGTAAACGTGGACACACACACAGTACTTATGTATTAGAAACAAATCAAGTAATGAGTATGTATAGTTGGGTGTTACATTTGATAATACAGGAACAGACTGTAAAGAACTGGAAAAAATAATAGTAAAAGCAAAAAGGTTATTGAATGTCTTAACAGTATTTTAGGGAGTAGAGAGATAAAAAAGAATGTAAAATTTAATATATATGAAACAATGGTGAAAAGCACGCTGTTGTATGGAATATAGACTTGTCGCGTAACAGATAAATACAAAACAAAAATCGAAAGTGTCGAAATGAATGCAATAAGAAAATCAATGACAATATCTAGAACAGATCATATAAGAAATAAGACTATAAAAGAAAGTATGGGAGTCGAGGGTAGCATCACGAATAACATCACTAAAAGACAACTGATATGGTACGGCCATGTACAACAGATAAACGACAAAAAATTGCCAAAGCAGGTCTTAGAATGGCAACCAATAGGGCACAGAAAAAGAGGGCGTCCTAAACTGGAATGCATGGCAACAGTCAGTTCAAAGATCAATGTGTCAAAAGAACCTGGCAGAAGATGATTGTCAGGATCGAAGGAGGTGGAGAATAGGTGTCGGACAACGTAGAAAAACATTCTAAATCGACACCGTAGTAGTAGTAGTAGTATATATTTATTTAATAGAATCATTTATTATTTCTGTGCATCTTAAAAATTTGGAGTGTTTCACCTGTTATAGTATGGCGTGGGATTGTATAACTCATGAAATAAGCAGAATTTAAGTTCGACATGTTGTGCAACAAGGTCAGAAAGAGGTTGCTTTTAATACCTATTCACGGCGGGAACCTGTTTTGTATTTTTAACACTTGCAAGACTGTTGATAAGGCAAGCCTACACGTAACATTTTGCCTGAGGTTTTACTTGATCAGCTAAAACGGATCAGTCAAAACCTCTCGTGTAGACAATAAAACATACGTTTTGCCTGAACTGGACAGGATTAAAGCGGGGTCTACACATAACGTTTTGCCTGACGTTTTACTTGATTAGGTAATATAGGATTATAGGAGTGAATTTTACATGTAAAGAAATAGGGAAAAGCTTGGTTCCAACAAATTTGTCGGCGATAGATTTGTAAGTTTTGATGTAGAAAGTCTCTACACCAACGTGCCAATAAATGAGTCACTCAGTATCATTAAAAACAAATTACAAACTGATGATACACTTCACGAGAAAACAACGCTATCGGTGGAGGGGGTGATGGATCTTTTGAAGCTCTGTCTCCGTAACTCTTACTTTCAAGTGAAAGATAAGTTTTTCGCGCAAAATGATGGACTCCCAATGGGTTCATCTCTTTCGCCAGTGGTAGCAAACATCTTCATGGAGTGGTTCGAGGGCCATGCGATCAACACAGCAAGAGTCAAACCAAAACTATAGCTACGATACATGGATGACACATTTATTATATAGCCGGAAAATGATGACGAACTACAAAATTTTCTACACCATTTAAACGGTATTCGACCAACAATCAAGTGCACCATGGAAATTGAAAAAGATTCGGCCCTACCTTTTTTGGATGTTCTTGTCAAACGATTAGACAGAAACATTCAAACCACTGTATATAGGAAACCTACACACACGGGACTGTACCTAAATTTTAAGTCTAATCATTCTGTTGCAACAAAACAAGGAGTTATAAGAAGTTTGTATTTAAGAGCCGTAAATATTTGTAGTAATAATGAAGAATTAACCACAGAAATTAACAACATTAAAAGGGACTTACAACAGAATGGTTATTCCGAGAAATTAATAAACTCAACGATATTTAAAATTAAAAACAAACTAAATGTACCAAATTCTTAAAATAATAATCCGGTAGGTGTTATTAACATTCCATATGTTCAAGGGATTTCAGAAAACATAGGACGAATAGCTAATCTAACTTCAGATTAGAGTAAATGAACATCTAAAAAGTACCCAATTAGGGGATATTGAAAAATCCGGTTTAGCAGATCATGCATGGTCAAATGATCACAGGATTCAGTGGTCAGAAGCTAAAGTTTCACATAAGGAGTCTCATTGGCGAAAACGAAAGTTTATTGAAGCTGCGTTTATAATGCAGAATAAAGAAGTTTTCAGTCAACCAAGCACGGACATACCAAACATATGGAAACCACTCCTTAAGGAAAACAGGACTCTTAGGATTAAAAAGGGGGCGGGCCGCCACACCTGACTGCACACCAAGTAGTATAAGTAGTAGCCTAGAGACTAGATTGTTTAGTTTACACTTGATAACGGTTAGAGATATTTACTAACCGAAACGTCGTGTTTTAAAATAAATAAAGACAATGGAAGTCCAAAATTTTATTTCTAAATTTGTCCGCTTAAAGGGAGTGTCCGCTTAATAGAGGTGTCCGCAAGGAGAGGTTTCACTGTATTACGTATATGGATTTTGGTCATTTTGAAATTTTTCAAAATATTAAAATTAAAATAATTGTTATGTAAACTTCTCAAATTTTCCAATAAAACAAGATTAAACCATATTTATTTATTACAGACTTACACTAAACATTAACACCGAGAACGAATGCTTTATTTTGTAGGTCAAAACCGAACAGATTAAGAACCTTGAGTCGATAAAAAAATCTGTCACAATTTTTTTAACGAAAAATATCGTGACTTGCCTGAGTAATGATCAAACATTCAAGTATTTAAAAAAAAAATAAATACTGCCTTGCAATAATTATGAACCAATATAAACAAAAAAATTAAAAATAAATTATGAACATTTTTTTATTCAGGGTTACGAAAACCTGTCTTTGATGTTCGTTAAGCATGAAACATTTTTTAACTTTAATTTCACTAGATGTATAAAAAAATTATTTAATTTTTTTTTTTTAATTCAGCACTAGCTCAGATAGAAACTTTTTTAACCATCCGTACCTCACCCATAAAAGGCTATTGCGATTCTAAAAAAAAACTATTTTATTTCACACAAAATAAGTTATTTTGATGAGAAAAGGCCGAACTACTACTACTATGTCAGTTTAGGATGTTTTTCTACGTTGTCCGACGCCTATTCTCCACCTCCTTCGATCCTGACAATCATTTTCTGTCAGATTCTTTTGACTCATTGATCTTTAGATTGACTGTTGCCATTCCAGTTTAGGACGCCCCCTTTTTCTGCGCCCTATTGGTTGCCATTCTAGGACCTGCTTTGTAATCTTTCCTTGCTAATCCGTTGTACATGGCCGTACCATATTAGTTGACTTTTAGTAATGTCATCATTTCGACACTTTTCATTTTTGTTTTGTATTTTTCTGTTACGCGACAAGTCTCTATTCCAGACAACAGCGTGCTTTTCACCATTGTTTCATATATGGTAAATTTTACATTCTTTTTTATCTTTCTACTCCATAAAATACTGTTAAGACATCGAATAACCTTTTTTGCTTTTACTATTTTTTGTTCCAGTCATCCATACCACCACTTACAGATAAAAATACTCACTCAGCCACAACATCAGAGGAAAAAGCCAATTTGCTGGCCAAAATGTTTTCCTCCAACTCAAGCCTAACAGTGCCAAATGGAAAAACTCCACCGTTCATTGAAAGGGTTTCCCACAGTATGCCAGAGGTACCCTTTTGTCACAGAGAAATACGAAAATCCCTTAAAAAGTTGGATACAAACAAAGCAATGGGTCCAGATGGCATTCCCGCGATAGTACTCAAAAATTGTGCTAGCGAACTCACCCCAACTTTCGCAAAATTATTCAATTTATCTTATAGGCAAGGAGTATATCCATCATCATGGAAGTCTGCCGCAGTACAACCCATTCCAAAGAAAGGAAAAAAGACAGATCCGTTAAACTATAGACCAATTGCTCTACTTCCGGTGATATCAAAAGTAATGGAAAGAGTTGTGAACAATCACCTAACCAAGTACTTGGAAAAGTACAAAATTATCAACGACAAGCAATACGGATTTCGAAAATATAGGTCAACTGGCGATTTACTTACATACGTCACTCACTTATGGCAGAAAGCGATTGAGTTACGAGGTGAAACAAGAACAATTGCCTTAGATATATCTAAGGCATTCGATAAAGTCTGGCATGAAAATCTGCTCAACAAGCTCAAAGCAACGGGATTGTCGCCGAGACTTTGCACTTGGTTTGAAAGTTACCTTAAGGATAGATCCATTTATGTTGCACTGGATGGCCGGAACTCCAACTCTTACCAAATAAATGCTGGTGTGCCACAGGGAGCAATCCTTTCGCCAACACTTTTTCTGATTTACATAAATGACCTCATAGATAAAACAGTAAATCCACTTTATTGCTTTGCAGATGATGGCAATGTAGTCTCCTCAGTCATACCACCCACATGTCTCTCCGCACGTGAATTCCATTACCTTAGACTAACTGAAATATCACAGATAAATAACGACTTGGAGATAATAGAGGACTGGGGCAACAAAAACCTTGTACAGTTCAACGCGCAGAAAACCCAAGCAGCCCTGTTTTCAAAAAAGATTAGCACCGGTGAGCCAAACATCATGCTATCTGGAAGTGCCGTCGCATTGCAGAGCCAGTTGAACATCTTAGGAGTCACTGCAGAGACCAACATGTCTTGGCACAGTCACGTGGCAGATATAGCTAAAAGGGCGTCCCATAAGCTTGGGGTGCTATTTCGTACAAGACATCTGTATACACCAATCCAACTACTGACACTCTACAAAGCCCAGATTCGACCAACTATGGAGTACTGCTCACATATATGGAGTGCGGCACCCAAACATACCTTAATGCTTTTGAACACCGTGCAAAAATGAGCTATCAAGCTGATCAATGACCCCGCACTTACCCGTAGCTTGGATAGTCTCGAACATCGAAGAACTGTGGGCGATCTATCTCTCTTCTACAGGTATTATCACGGAAAATGCTTTGGCACGTATGATCCCCCCGGGAGTAGCACCTACTAGTCACGTCAAACAGACGGTAACCATCAATTTATTGTCAAAATAGAAGCACCAAGAACCTCATTATATCAGAATTCATATCTCTGGAGAACAGCATCGCTGTGGAATAAACTCCCTGCGACAGTTTTCCCTGCAGGTTACAACCTGAACCGTTTCAAAACCAACACACACCAACATTTCCGCGCACTTGCCGCTTCTCGAGCGTGTTAGGGATCTCCTTGCGAGTGCGCATACCCGTAAAAAAAAAAGTTCTTTAAAGTCTGTTCCTGTCTTATAAAATGTGACACCCAAATATGCATACTTATTACATGGAGATATTGTTTGTCCATTGTCCAACTGTAACTCACTGGACTCGTTTCCAAAAGATAAGTACTGTGTCTTGTACACGTTCACTGTTAACCCCCACTTTTGATATTCTTCCCTTAACTTTCTCATCATATACTTCATGTCTTCTTTATCATTAGCTACAATTACTTGGTCGTCAGCTACCTGTAGTGTGTATTCCCTTGCCGTGCACTTTACGTTTCCAGGTTTTTAGAGCTACTGCGATATATATTTTGAAAAAAGTTGGAGAAATACAACATCCCTGTGTCAAGCCTTTCGTTACCAGGAATTCTTTTGAAAGTCGATTTCCAATTTTAATTTTAGATTTTGACCTTCTGTATATTTTTTTTAACGCTTTAATATATGTATTGATATTAGCTAGGAAGGTATTAGAAAATTAAATAAAAATTTTTAGTCCCTCGAGCCGGATGTTTATTTCACATGTAAGCAAATAATTTAAATTTTATTGTTTCCAAAAAACATGCCATTACATACAGTTACATTCATTAACACCATTTCCACTAATAGATATTTATTTATCACTTTAATCTAATAGAACGTGTTTTTAAAATATGAACAATTTAAAGCGGAAACTAATAGCAGCATATACTTACTGTTAATTAGGCAGTAATTAAGGTAATGACTACGACGTATTTTTTTAAACTTGAACTTTAAGCAATTCGGTTGGTGATTATTCCAAATCGGTTTAAATAAAAAAAAGTCCGCGATTTTTGAGTTTTCATTTTGACACCAGACCAACACTATTCACCTGCCAAATGTCAAGTCTCTAGCTCATCGGGAAGTAGCTGTTGCAAGATTTGAAACAAAGAAGGCACAAACAAACAATATAATATACAGTAGAACCCCGATTATGCGTGCTCCACGGGACCGGACGAGGCACGGATAAGTGAAAAGCACGGATAATCCGAACATTCATTTATTACATGTTACATACATATTATGTACAGGGTGTTCCAAATTGGGCACTTTTAGGGGGTTTAAGGTACTTCTAGGGGAAACAGAGAAAAACTGACCACGCATTGCGAGGCTCAAATTTTAAGGGAAGACTTATAGTCAAAACCGCATTTTGAAATATCGTCTCGTCTTTGAGCTACGGGGGCTTTTTGAAAAGTCTGCATTTTTGAAGGGGGTCTATAACTTCGTTATTAGTGGAAATTTTGATTTAGAGTTAATTGCAATTTTATAGACTTTGTCACGAGGAATTCACCCGCTAAATAGTTTTTGAGATATGACATAAAGTTTCATTTTTTCTTATGGAATGGCCGATATTTTAATAAATTTTCGAATTTGTCATTGAATTCTTTTCAAAAAGATGTATCATATGTCATAGTTTCATTGAGCGGTTTACGAGATATTCAGCTTTTTCACTTATTTCTAGTGCGCTATGAATTCCTGCTGAGGCAGGTCAAGGCACTCCAGTATTTTTATTATTTTACATAGTCAAAAATATAGTAAGGCTGGTTTGGAAAAGTTATAATTCAGCTGACGGTCCTCAAAGCCTAGTTATAAAAAGTAACAAAAATGATACGTATTTCAAAATAAAATTAAAACGCTTTTGTGCAAAATAATTTCATATCAAAGCATAATGTTAAATTGTTTAAACAATTAAAAACAATGACAAAACGTCAAGACGCAAGGCCAACTTGCTTTGCATAGTATAAGACAACAAAACTATAAGAGCATTGAAGTAGCATTTGACTGCAAGGCTTTCATGTCAATGGCGCATGACGTCATTAAACGCACACTAGACAAAAATAAAAAACTTTAATTATCTCCGAAACCGCTCAATCAAACTATGACATATGATACATCATTTTGAAAAGAATTCAATGACGAATTCGAAAATTAATTAAAATATAGGCCATTCCATAAGAAAAAATGCAACTTTATGTCATATCTCAAAAACTAAAAGTAACAGTTAAAATTTAATTAAGCGGTTGAATTCCCCGTGACAAAGTCTATAAAATTGCAATTTACTCTAAATCAATATTTCCAATAATAACGAAGTTATAGACCCCCCTCCAAAATGCAGACTTTTCAAAAAGCCCCCGTAGCTCAAAGACGAGACGATATTTCAAAATGCGGTTTTCACTATAAGTCTTCTCTTGAAATTTGAGCCTCGCAATGCGTGGTCAGTTTTTCTCTGTCTCCCCTAGAAGTACCTTAAACCCTGTAAAAGTGCCCAATTTGGGACACCCTGTATATATACTCAAAATATGACAGACAAAAAAAGATCCCATAAGTTCAAACTAAGTTTATATGTATGTATTAAATAAAAAGATAACAGAACAAAAAATATAATTTTACATAAGGTTTTGGTCGTGTGATTTCCAGTAAAGTATTGTTCATACTCGTCTTAGTCTTTTGTTTTTGATTAGTCTTTGTCCTTTGATTAGTCTTAGCTGTCTTAAACAAAATTGGCTGTTCATACTCGTCTTTTGTTTTTGATTAGTCTTAGTCATAACCCACTGAAAAAAAATTCAATTTCAATAAAAAGGTCCCTTTTTAAAAGTCATTTTCTACACAAAACAATCTTATTTAACCTAATCTGTGCACGAAACACAGACACGAAAGAACAACAGCGAAAAAGAAAATAAAAACAAATAAAATTTTGAGGTTAAGTTGAGATTTTCTGTTAAGAACATGATTAATGGCGGTAAATTCAAAATTTCGGCCGCGCGCTTGCGCTCCACAGTGGAACGTTTGACTAATCTAGGTGGACATGGTTAAGTACTATAAATTAACATTTCAGCTACCTACAATTAAAGAGCATATTCCATACATCCTAGATCCAAAATATTATTTTTTTATCCCCTCTGGTTGTCAAGATATTTGCGTTGAAAGTTGAATCTTAAAAATTTTCTACTTAGGCATTTTAATCTTATGTATGGGCAATGCTTTAAAACAATATTCTTTTTTCCCGCGTAGTAGGCGCTGGAATAAAACAAGTGCCAGGCATTTTTAGAGTGACATGTCCTTAAGACTAGGGAAGCATTTTGACAGTCATTGTTGCAGTGTTTTATTTGCTATGATTTTATGAATTCGTTGGTGTTTTGGTAAGGAAAATTTTATTTTTATATAGTTTTTGTTGGACTGAAACTTTAGTTTGTTAGAATTTGTTGATGTTAGTTTTATTATTTTCTAATTAAACGAAATCTCTACTTTCTGAGGCAGTATTGAAATTTTGTCCTTTTTTTGCGGTAAAGTTGTACTTAATTATTTTGTTAGCCTGCAACTCTAAAAATAGAAAACGTATTATTTGTGTTTAATGACATTTTCTTTCTGATACCTTCACAAATGTGCCCTTTGGGGATTTTCTAACCTAAATTAGTCAACCTTCGTGCATTTTTCTATATCAAGATGAGTCAATGTGTCTACAGGGTGTCCAGATAAAAGTAACTAAGTAGGGCTTTGTGGGATTTTCAGAAACAGTAACAGTTACGATATTCGTTCAAAAGGAAAAAAGTGGCGCTATTGCAAGCTTAATCGGATGCAGTGTCGAAGTTAAAAATATCTATAGGGGGTTTGAAAATAATGCTTAAAAACTTAAATTATGTTATTCGAAAAATTAAAATATTGTCGCCTTCTTTTAAAAAATTGAATAAAACTATATAAATATGCCTAGGCCAATAAAATGACGTTAACTATTTTTTTAGGACTTTATTTTTTTCAAAAAGTCACAATTTTAAGTTTTTGCCTTCCTAGCCCGCATAGCAATGGTATTATTAATAGGTATTATTTTCGATGAATTTTTTTTTGATAACGCCGAAAATGTGTTATTTGGGTGTATTTTGACCTATCCTAGCAATATCGTCGTGATGTCTGTCTGTATATTATTTCTGTCCGTAACACGATAGCTCCTAAACCGCTGAACCAATTTTCATAAAAGTTTCAGGTAAAATAGTGCACGACACTCTTACGAGCTGATTAGATTTTGGTCAAAATCTATTAATGCTAATGACAGTTTTTTGACAAATAAAATTTTAAAAAAATCTATCTTTTTAACGGAGCATCGTATTAATATACAGTTTTCGTAATATAGTAGACTATATTTTGCTCAATAATTCGGGTTATAACTAAAAACTTCGTAAGAGCTTCAGTTTCTCAGATATATAAAAAAACTTTTCACAGATGATATATTATCATGGCTTCACTTGAAGTGTACTAATAGACTAGCTAGGAAGGTATCAGATCCCTCATAGATCCATTTATTTCTCAATATTTTGAAAACGCATATAAATGTTTTCTTTGATACAGCTCGGAATAGCGCCACTTTTTTACCAAAATTGGTATGTCTTACCATCTCCTAAATCCTCATAAACCCCTTGTAGATACTTTTATCTGAGACACCCTATCCCATGTACCTATGTGTATGGGCCGATTCCTAAAGTACGTAACGCTCAAGGGGGGAAATTACACCGTTACACTGTCATGATTCTTGAATATATTTTTTCTTAAAAATGCATTACGGAGGAGGGAGGAGGGGTTACGTAATTTAAGAATATGCCCTATGTATGTCTGTATGATGGGTTTTTGAAACTTTCGACTTTCACGAATTTTTGTAAACAGTAACTTTTCACTCTGTCACAAGCTTAACCAAGCTTAATAAAAATGCATCTGCACCAAACCCCAAGGGAAGTTTTTTGAGGTTAAAAAAAATAAAAAAAATTAAGTTTTAAACGGAGCGAGTTATTATTATGCGGTTTTAGAAGTATGATAATATATTTTTCTTGTCTTTTTTGTGTCAGATTGAGAAATTAATTAACACAGTTTAGTTTGCAAGATAATAATAAAATGGACTTGTGTTAGTTAATTATTCTATTATTTCTTATGTTAAGTAATGATATTTTTCAAATAAAAATGGAATTTTCCAATTTAATAAATATTTTTTTAAACTTTCTTAGTTATATAAAATTAAAATCCACATATCTCTTAAATTTTCTCACATTAAACCCTTTTAAAGATAATGCTATCCGATGAACATTTCCCATTATAATTTTAGGGGTTGGTTTCACCCCGGGCAAGGGGTGAGAGGTTTAAAATTTTTAATGCATTTATTTTTAATATAGTGACAGATGAGAGCGGAATTTTTTTCTTGATCGTCCCTTACCGCCTAAAACGTCTTTAGTTAAATTTTTCTGAAACACCTTGTATGTTGCAAATCTGTTTTATTTAAATTCCTTCTTGCAAAAACTAAAAAAAAATATATACCGTTACTTCATTGTTATAAAATTTGTTGAAACAATGTTCATTAAAACATACAGTATGACTACAAATCTTAAAATCGTTAAAATCTGAATCACCCTATATAAGAGGTAGGTAATATTGCAAATACTAAATGCTTTTAAATATTTTATATTATTTTAAAGCTAAAAAAATCAAGCATTAAAAAGTGTTAATATTGCTCAGGGGTTGTCCACCTAGATCTTCAAAACGTTCCACTGTGCGCTCTTCGGACGCCCTGTAAAAAAAAACAACAAATATTAGCTGATATTTGTCACTCGTCTTAGTCCTTGTCCTAAGGATTGAAAGTTGGCAACTCTTAAGACAAAGACTAATCAAAAACAAAAGCAAAAGCATTGTATGAACACTCCCATAAGAAACAGTGGTTTTAACTTTCTTATGACAAGACATATGACTAAACCAAGACAAAAGACTAGACAAAAGACGAGTATGAACGATCCATAACGCTATTTCGATAGAACTTTAAAAACACAATTACGATGATGGGAAATCATAGCACGGATAATCCGCGCTCGGATAATCGGGGTTCTACTGTATATCTGGGACAAATTATTAAACTAAAAAAATGAAACCAAAAAGCTGAAATCAAGAGACGAGTAATATATGGCAGCATTCGGTAAATTAAGCTACATATTAAAAAATAAAAAATATTCTCAGTACCTCAAAACGAAAGCGTACTCAACTATAGATCCCAGACCTGGACACTTACAAAAGAGACCAAAGATCAATGGAAAGACAAATGTTACATGTAAAGCTAATATAGAAAAAGGAGAGGTAGCAAAATTAAAATGGAAATTACCGGTCATAATATCAAACAAAAAGACGAAAGATGGAACAAATGTATTGTAAACTGGAGACCTTGGGAAAATAAAAGAAGTAGGGGAAGACCCCAAATGAGATGCGCAGACGATTTGAAGAAACATGCGGGAACTAGATGGATGAACACGGCGCCAGACAGAGAAGAGTGGAAAATATTAGGGGAGGCCTATGTCCAACGATGGATCGAAGTAGGCTAAATAGAGTATAGAGAACAAGCGCAGACATGGGTCAAAATCTAGGTTGGGTAATAGTCGACCAAAAAATGATTTGTAATATAGTTTTTGAAATGAAAATCGGTTTAGCGATTTAGGAGCTAGCGTGTTAAGCCCGGTCTAGACATAACATTTTACCTTACGTCTTGCCTGTCAGTCAAAAGGGTCAAGTATGACGGTTGAAAGACTAGCGTACACACTTGATAGTTTTACCGTACGTTTTTAGATCAGTTTTTGATACACCATGGATGAAGCACTGCTTTTGTCGATACTGTTTTTTGTTTTAAATGTCTATGACTTAACTGTTTCAGTAGCTTAACAGTATAACAGTTTTTTAACCAGTTAACCCCTGAAGATGGAAGTTTCTGCAAACATGTCGGGACTATTTTTTTAAAACAAATTAAAAATTAGTGGAGGAAGACAATAACCTGTTTCCTTTCCTAAAAAATTATCTTATCTAATGTCGGACGTTTCGTATACCAACTTCTAAGTTGCACTCCAAAGGAATTAAAATTGTATGCACTACCACAAGAAATGCCGCTAAAACTGACGTTTTACCGAAAACAAAGCCTCTACCGATCAGTTTAACAGTCCTGTTCAGTTCAGGCAAAACGTACGTTTTATTGTCTCCACGAAAGGTTTTGCATGATCCGTTTTACCTGATCAAGTAAAACGTTATGTGTAGACCCCGCTTTACGGACAGACACACACACACACACACACACACAGACAGACATCACGACGATATTGCTATGATAGGTCAAAATACACCCAAATAACAAATTTCCGGCGTTATCTGAAAAAAAAATTCGTCGAAAATAATACCTTATTGCTCTGTGGGCTAGGAAGGTAAAAAAATAATAGCAAAATATTTTTAATACTTATTTTAGGGTTTTTACTGTTTCCGCGTTATTAATACATTACGTACCTACTTTTAGTTCTTACATTCTTTTATTTACTCTTTATTTGGAAGCGTAAAAAGTAGTGTGAATGTCGATTTTTTTGCACAAAACTAAACATTATGTTTTTTATTTAAGTACTTAGGGTAGGGGTTCCCTAGAAAAAAAAGCGGGCGGCGGATAAAAGTCGAAAGTACAAAGGTTGAAAAAATAGGGTCAAAAGTACAAAAGGTCGAAAGTACAAAAGGTCGAAAGTACAAAAGATCGAAAGTACAAAAGATCGAAAAACAAAAGGTCGAAAGTACAAAAGGTCGAAAGTACGAAAGATCGAAAGTATAACAGGTCGGAAAGTACAACAGGTCGGAAAGTACAAAAGGTCGAAATTACAAAAGGTCGAAAAAAGATCGACAATACAAAATACTAAAAATACCAATTTACTGTACGAGACGAACTGACCGGTCCAGTCGAGGTGGACCCGGGGTCGAGGATAGGTTAGTTTACGGTCCCAACCAGACCCGGTTTGCTTAGTATATAAAAAAAAACTCTTACGCAATTCGACTTGGTTAGGTTTCAATCTTTTATTTTCATACTTTCGACCTTTTGTATTTTCAACCTTTTGCATTTACGACCTTTTGTTTTTCGACCTTTTGTACTTTCGACCTTTTGTATTTTCGACCCTATTTTTGCGACCTTTTGTACTTTCGACCTTTTATCCGCCGCCCACAAAAAGCAAGCTTTAGGGTTCCCCACTCTACAAAAATTTGAGATTCACTGGTCTAGCAGAATGAGCCAAAAACGCGATTTAGGGTATTGACAAAAAAAAAATCACAAATCAATGAAGACAATTTTGTTTCACCAAAAACTTTTATAAAATAAAAAAAGGAATCTCTAAGCTATAATTTAAGACAAATTCGGGCCCCCAACCCCCTCTGATAGTCTAGCAGAATAAGCCAAAACACTTAAGGTATCTTCTGTTTTCCCTTTAATGCTTAACTAAAAGTGATTTTTTTCAGAAGGGGAGGGGGGTAATTATTAAATTACCCCCCTTCAAAACCGCTCTTGATAAAGAACCGGAAGTAAAATATTTTTAAAACCGTTTAAAATAAGAAGATTGGCTTGGCTAAGACCATCGAAGAATATTTCTTCGATGCTAAGATATAAGAATAGATGAAGTCATATAACCGCAAAACCCCCATAAGTATGTCTTTTATTACTATGGCTATTGGCTGTTGCACAAGGTGTTTTATTTTATGTAAATAGTTAAGTGTAAAAATAAATAAGACATACATACTTGCTTATGTATACGTGTAGTGTAGTAAATATGTATAGAAGGCGACTATATAATTGAATGGAATGGAATTTTTTTCACAGACCGTTGATTACGACAATAGCATAACAAGGCAAGAACAAGAGAACGTTAAAAATGCTAATTTAGGTTCGAGGTTATTTCATTTTAAGTTTTTTTTTCGGTGTGTTCAACAGGTGTTGTTTTACATAAATGGCTAAATTTCTAATTTATTTATAAAATTATCAATTAAATTATTCCGAACACACATTTTGACATATTTCCTTCATTAGACGATGGACAAACAATATCTTCATGCAATGAGTATGTAAATTTGGGTGTGACATTTGATAAGACAGGAACAGATTATAAAGAAGTGGAAAAAAGAATAGTAAAAACAAAACAAGTTATTGGATGTTATGTTGGACACTATTTTATGAAGCAGAGAGATAAAAATAATGAAAAATTTAACATATATAAAATAATGGTAAAAAGCACGTTGTTGTATGTAATAAAGACTTGCCGCCTGACAGAAAAACACAAAAAAAATGGAATGTGTCGAAATGAATGCAATAAGAAAATCAATGAGAATATCTAGAACAGATCATATAAGAAATAAGATCATAAAAGAATGGGAATCGAGAGAAGCACGGATAAACGACGAAAGATTACCAAGACAGGTCCTAAAATGGCAAGCAATAGGCCGCAGAAAAAGAGGGCGTCCTAAAGTGGAATGGCAACAAGTCAATCCAAAGATCAAACCTGACAGAAGATGATTGTCAAGATCGAAGGTGAAAAATAGGCGTCTGACAACGTAGAAAAACGTTCTAAACTGACATAGTACTAGTAAATCCTAAAAACACACATGCTAACTAGAGTGTTATTTTAAAAAAATGGCTTGTTTATTTTTACTAATTATAATTAAAATGACTGGCAGCTGCTTGCGTGCTTGGAAAGATGCATTGCAATTTAGGTTTTATAACCAGACCAGTTTTATAAATATTTTGAGAAACTCGGCTACTTTAAGAAATCCGACGCAGATGCCCTGGGTAGCTATTCTGGGTCTTGAACGATATGATAGTTTAAATCACTGATAGTCTCTCCGCACGTGAATTCCATCATCTTAATCATAACTCAAATATCGCAGATAAATATCGACCTGGAAATAATAGAGGACTGGGGCAACAAAAACCTTGTACAGTTCAACGCGCAGAAAACCCAAGCAGCCCTGTTTTCAAAAAAGACCAGCACCGGTGAGCCAAACATTATGCTATTTGGAAGTGCTGTCACATTGCAGAGCCAGTTGAACATCTTAGGAGTCACTGCAGAGACCAACATGTCTTGGCACAGTCACGTGGCAGATATAGCTAAAAGGGCGTCCCAAAAGATTGGGGTGCTATTTCGTACAAGACATCTGTATACACCAAGCCAACTGCTGACACTCTACAAAGCCCAGATTCGACCAACTATGGAGTACTGCTCACATATATGGAGTGCGGCACCCAAACATACCTTAATGCTTTTGAACACCGTGCAAAAACGAGCTATCAAGCTGATCAATGACCCCGCACTTACCCGTAGCTTGGATAGTCTCGAACACCGAAGAACTGTGGGCGATCTATCTCTCTTCTACAGGTATTATCACGGAAAATGCTCTGAAGAGCTGGCACGTATGATCCCCCCAGGAGTAGCACCTACTAGGCGAACACGTCAAACAGATGGTAACCATCAATTTACTGTCAAAATAAAGGCACCAAGAACCTCATTAAATCAGAATTCATATCTCTGGAGAACAGCATCGCTGTGGAATGGACTCCCTGCGACAGTTTTCCCTGCAGATTACAACCTGAACCGTTTCAAAACCAACATACACCAACATTTCCGCGCACTTGCCGTTTCTCGAGCGTAATAGGAATCTCCTTGCGAGTGCGCATAACAGTAAAAAAAAAATAAAATAAAAATCACATGCATTAGCCAATGGCAAGCTTTAAATTAGCCCCTAGCCATCACGTCCTATGCGAAAAGACCTTTATTGCGCAAGCTTCGCCTACGATCCGGCAGCGGAACGTTTAGTCGGTACGGAACAGGAGAACACATTTCACTTCAAACGCGTAAAATTCACTAATAGCGAATTCTTTTGAGAAAGTTAGTGGGCCACTTACACTGTTTTGGTGCTGTCAAAAAATTGCCCCAGTGCAGTTTCAAAAGAATACAAAAGTGCACTAGTGCAACACGAGCTCGGAGAGCTCGTTTCAAAAAATGTGCACTGAGTGCAACACTGGGCTTGTCAGTGGGTCAAAAAAATACAAAAAATTGCACTAGTTTTCCCAAAAGAATACTAAAACTGCACTAGTGGCGCACCAGTGCTGCACTTTTTTCCCAAAAGAATTTGCCAAAACTCTGAAGAGCGGGCGACTATGCCATTGGTCGAGACAAGTCATTTCGCACAACACGTGACCGTTTAATGTTTGCTATTGGTCAAAGCGTGTGATGTCGATGGTCACATCGTTCAAGATCCAGAATAGCTACCCTGATAGGTATTTTAAGCAAAAATCCTTGAATGGAAAAGGCAGGTGAAACGATGATAACATAAAGTAATTATTTTACGTTGATACAGATGGCAAGATTAATCAGTCCTTGTTGATACTTAATATAAGTCATATATTGTCCGGTCAGAATAAAATGAGGCGCAAAAGCGATGGCTTCAATTAGTGCTATCTTTCTCTGGCCAGTGGCGTGCTATAATTTTTTAATTCATCATTATTAGGTATTAATTTTATATTGTACAGCGTGTCCCATTTTCGCGTGTCCCATTTTCGATGGGATTAAATGGGAAACTCGGTTATTATTAAAGATATCGATTTTCTGATTGCACCTTACCGTGCTCTTTTTTGGAGCCCTTAAAAATGGTGTAATCAGATTTTTGCTATACCCCGTGGTTTCGCTAATACAGGGAGTTTTTGAAAAAATTGCATTTTAATTAATTCCTTGTATCTCGCTTATTTTGCAAGATATTTTTATTCTGTAAAAACCTTTCTATGGCAACTTTTTTAGAGCAAAATAATGACGTTGTCAATTTTTTAAAATATTGTTTAGTTTTTGAGATATGGTATTTATCATAAAAAAATTAAATACGGAACTGGATTTTTTTTATTACTATTTTGATTGAAAA
The DNA here is from genome assembly GCA_963576565.1 of Aspidapion aeneum. NCBI lineage: Eukaryota > Metazoa > Arthropoda > Insecta > Coleoptera > Brentidae > Aspidapion > Aspidapion aeneum. Next base: position 8,211,498 of record OY755047.1, read on the forward strand.
AAAACTATTTAATATTTGAAAAAAAAAATTATAGTCCGAACCTGGAAATTTCCAAGGTAATTATAAATTAAAAATTGCAAGACACACTAGTTGAACGATTTTTAGTTTATCTGTTTTGAAATGATAATTAAAAGATTTATAAATAAAGTAAAAAACGTTAAAAAGTTACAAAAATAATATCATACTAATTATTTGATGGTAGCACTGCAGGTCGTGAAATTTACAAAACAAAAGCGTGGAATTGACACTGTCATTTTGGGCTTACAATTATTTTAAACTGGCTAGAAATCGCCCATATCCAGATTTTGAAAAATGTAATATGTTTGACTGCTTCATTCAAGCAACAAAATCCCAATATTTAAATGGCAGAAATATTTTTATGTAAAATGCGTTAAGAAAAATTACTCAAAAATGCCAACAATGTCTTGCACATAATGGTAATCAGAAAATTTAGTTATTTTTTGTAATTTGTTTTTTTTTTGTATTTTTCGTAGACTTTGTTTCAAATAAATCTGTAAATTAACTTAAAACCATTTTTAATGCTAGTATCAAAACAGTTAAACTAAAAATTGCTTAACTAGCTATTTTTAATTTATATTTATGTTGGAAATATCCAGGTTAGGACTAATTTTTTTTTAAATATTAAATATTTTTTTTTGCCTTAAAACAAAAATTTTTTAAATTTTTATTATTTTATGATAATACTAGCATGAAACCAATCAAAATAGTAATAAAAAAATACAGGTCCGTATTTAATTTTTTTATGATAAATACCATATCTCAAAAACTAAACAATATTTTAAAAAGTTGACAACGTCATTATTTTCTTCTAAAAAAGTTGTCACGAAAAGGTTTTTACAGAATAAAAATATCTCGCAAAATAAGCGAGATACAAGGGATTATTAAAAATACAATTTTTTCAAAAACTCCCTGTATTAGCGAAACTACGGGGTATAGCAAACATCTGATTACGCCATTTTTAAGGGCTCAAAAAAAGAGCACGGTAAAGTGCAATCAGAAAATCAATATCTTTAATAATAATCGAGTTTCCCATTTAATCCCATCGAAAATGGGACACGCTGTACTTCTCCTAAGATTTTTTTCTGGAAAACTCCATACCTTATTTTTCTTAAAAAGAAATATTTTTTCAAAACTTTTATCCTTATTATATTATATAGGTACCGAACCGAACCTATTACATTAGGTAGGTGCGTACGAATCTTAAAAAATACAATTTTTTTGAATTGACTTTCTAAAAATTGCAAAAATTCAAAACCATTCGTTGTTTCTTGGATTTCACTTGTTGTTTATAGTTGTAGGTTCTTGCATTATTTGCAATTTGGTATTTGATAATTATATTGGCAATCGCCCATTTGCGATCAGAAATTTTAACACACGAAAAGGTGATCTCATGCTTTTAAACGTTGATTCTTTACGTCTAATTTGAGTTATCATACCTTTGACAGTGGGGAAGAAGAATTATAGAAATCAGTTGGATGACTTGGTCGGGTTAATACCCTGAGAATTTCTCGTTCCTGCATAGATGGAAGTTTTCCGAAAATGTATGTATGGTCTTCGGTAGTTCAATGCTTAGAACGTTTGCGTACAGAGCAAGAGGTTCAGGGTTCAAGTCCCGACCGAAGACAGAAAATCTTTTTTCTTATTTTTCTTTCTTTAATTTCACTTGTTGTTTATAGTTTTAGGTCCTTGCAATATTTGCAATTTGGTATTTGAGTAAATGTATCCTTCCTGTACTTACCTATGGATCCCAGACCTGGACACTTACAAAATCAAACATGGATAAGGTAACAAAATCCTAAAGATCAATGGAAAGACAAATCTTACATGTAAAGCTAACAGAAAAAAAAAGACTGAAAAGGTAAGAAATAAAATAAAAGTAAGGGATGTCAGAAGAAAGGTAGCAAAATTAAAATGGAAATGTGCCGGTCATAATATCAGAAAGAAAGATGATCCATGGAACAAATGTATTGTAAACTGGAGACATTGGGAAAATAAAAGAAGATAAAGGAAATTTATTGTAAAATTTATTCTCTATCTCTTCTAAAATCTCAGTAATTTCCTGATCATTTGTTTTTTTTAGAAAACCCCAATGTGCTCTCTTTTGTTGTGATCAATAAAAAGTAAGACACACCATGCTCTATTGAGCCTTTCTGTGCTTTATAATGATTGAGAAGCCCAAAAAACATCTGTTTTGGCCTCACGATTCGACGAAAATAACAGGAGAAAAAAACTGTTTAGTTATATACTATTTAGTGCTCAGTAATTAGTACAGGCGCTAGAGGTAGTTGTGTGTGCAAAATATGAGGACCGCAGTTTGACAATGGATTCTAACTGAGAATAGGTCACAGATTAACGATCGGGATGTTACCGGGCCATTTTTTTGACGCCCTTAAACTACAATGACACAGAAATGACGTACATACAGATTTTGTTAAAAAAAAATTTCATTAATTCATTTGCAGACTCCTTACGAGAAAAAACAATTTATTTAAAACAACGAGGGGAATTCCCACAGGTCAAAATAAAATAAATGGATCTCTGACTGATCTAACACCTTCCTAGATAGACACTTCTAGAGACCCTGTATGTATGACATATTTAAAATATGTCATACATACAGGGTCTCTAGACACTTCAAGTGAAGCCATGATATATTGAAAACAGTTTTTTTTATAATCATCTCAGAAACTAAAGTTCCTACAAAGTTTTTGGTTATAACACAAATTATTGAGCAAAATGTAATCTACTTTATTTCGAAACCGCATATGTGATGGTCCGTTAAAAAGTTTTTTTTAATTCTTTAATTGTCAAAAAACTGTCATTAGCATTTATGGATGTGAACCAAAATCTAATCAGCTCGGTAGAGTGTCGAACACTATTTTTAAGAGCGGTTTAAGAGCTGCATTTCAAAAGTTAAGGGGTTTAGGATATACAGGGTGTCCCAAAATAGCACTCCACGAATCTTCTATTTTTTACAAGCTTTTATTTAGCTTCAGATGTTCTGTCTAACTATCTAACTATCTATCAAATCTTGTGAAGCGTTTTTGACACCCTTCCCATTATCCGATTTGGATGAAATTTGGTATACATATAGTGGTCCGATGACAATACAACATTGAAAAAAAAACCTACCACTCCTACCCCCACCCCCATCTATAGAAAAATGCGTTTTTGACACACTTCCCATTATCCGATTTGGATGAAATTTGGTATACATATAGTGGTCCGATGACAATACAACAATAATGAAAAAATGTCCTCCCACCCCTACCCCCCACCCCCTTCCATAAAAAATGTGTTTTTGACACACTTCACTTCAAATGACTTTTATAAAATTTGGTATATGCATAAAGGTCCGATGGCAATATAGCCCAAACAAAAAATATATTTCTACCTCTACCCCCACCCTCTCCTTCTCCCAATAGAAAAATGAGTTTCCAAACAACTTACGATCAGCGATTTCATTATAATCTAGAATAAACACTTCTGTTCTGTTATTGAACAAATATGTTCATTTAATAGAGTAGATAGCTGAGACTAAAAAGTAGAAAATAAATTGGTAAAAAATTTTTTTAAGTCACAAGCTTTCATAAAATGCACTAAAAATTAAAAAATAATTTTCTAAAATTCTAATATTATCATAATAATAAAAGCGATGGCCGCAAATCAAAGCATAAGTTAATCTAAATTTGTGATCTAAACACTTAAAGAATATTCAACATAGCAGGTCATCAAAGATATGTTTACCTACCATACCTATGTCAGAGAAATGCTGGGGTATCTTGGGTCGGGTTGGGTGGTTTTGGTACCTCTGCATTTTTCTGCTACATTAATTCTTGCAAATAGTGATATTTAATTGATACGGATATCTTATCGTCAAAATTTCCATCAGTCGGCCATCGCTTTTATTATTATGATAATATTAGAATTTTAGAAAATTATTTTTAAATTTTTAGTGCATTTTATAAAAGCTTGTGACTTAAAAAAATTTTTTTACCAATTTTTTATTATTCTTTTAAAAATATGACGAACAGAACAATAAACATAGCATAACATTGAAAAACAACTTCATACCCCAACAATCATTTAAAAATGGGGTTAAAAATAAGGGAAGTACGTATAAAAAACATGTTTTAATAACCAGTGACGGATCCAGGGGGGCAGAGGGGCCCCTCAGACATATATCCTATTTTTTGGTTCAGCAGCATCACTTATTTAAAATTTGTCACAAATTCTACTTAATTTTTAAAAAGATTTCGCCTGCGGTGCCATAAAATCTCCTTTAAATATTTTAATGTTTGCGGCCACTTTGGCCCCCCCCCCCCAACACCGGAAATCCTGGATCCGCCACTGCCAATAACTCAAATAAAGTTGTTGCCTTATTATTGCTAGCTTTATTCTGGAATTTTGCAATAAAGTGTCTAATGTTTTTTTTTTAAACTATAACCAGTATATGATCACATGCACTGCCTTTGCAATACATATTTATTTCAACAGCCCCAAAAAAATCCAACCCAAACCAGTCAAACAGAAGCAGATGTTTTTTTTTTGTTAATTTGGTTACCTATATATTTTACCAGCCCACCTTCTTTCCGCCCTTGGGATATAGTGGAAGATAACGAAGAGAATAGGTTTGCATAATTATTATTAATCCAGAGTACACCGGTTTATTTCTTTGTTATGAGTTTTGCTGAGACCTTTTTAGGTGTTACAGAAGGGACATTAACGTTAAATTTTTTTTTTAAAAAGTTTGGAAAATTGTTAATTTTATTACTTAAATCAGGTTATAAGGAAGATAATCACATTACCAAAAGGACAACTTCGTTTGCCTCAAATCTATAAATATCTATTTTTCAAAAACAAAACGAATTGTTAGTAATAACTCAAAAACTTACTGAAATAGTTCGCCACCGTCATCGAAGAAATAACTTATATGTTCTCTGCCACCGTCCTCTATAATTCATTACCACTGTTTATACTAAAACCATTGCCACGTGGAATGAATTATGTTTAGGTAAAAATTGACTGTTACCGACGTGGGACAGATTTCTTGTGACAAAATGTTTTATTTTTTATTTAATTTTCTATGGGTACAATATATCCAAACCTTTATGGTTACAAATCCACAAACTTCACGTTTTTACTTTGAAAGCCATATTTGTATTTTAAAACTTGACAAACCTCTAGTGATACTCTTTGTTTGAAACTCGTAAACAGTAAGTATCTCTAACCGTTTTTAAGTGTAAACTAAAAAAAAATTCAGTCTACAGTCTACTACTTATACTACTTGGTGTGCAGTTAGGTGTGACGCCCCTCTCCCTTTTTTTTCATCTTAAGACGCTTGTTTTCCTTAAGGAGTGGTTTCCATATGTTTGGTATGTCCGTACTTGTTTGACTGAAAACTTCTTTATTCTGCATTACAAGCGCAGCTTCAATAAACTTTCGTTTTCGCCAATGCGACTCCTTATGCAAAACATTAGCTTCTGACCATTGAATCCTGTGATCATTTGACCATACATGATCCACTAAACTGGATTTTTCCAATATCCCCTAATAAATGAGTCACTCAGTATCATTAAAAACAAATTACAAACTGATGATACACTTTACGACAGAACAACACTATCGGTGGAGGGGCTGATGGATCTGTTGGAGCTCTGTCTCCGTAACTCTTACTTTCAAGTGAAAGATAAGTTTTACGCGCAAAATGATGGACTTCCAATGGGTTCATCTCTTTCGCCAGTGGTAGCAAACATCTACATGGAGTGGTGTAAGGACCATGCGTTCAACACAGCAAGAGTCAAGCCAAAACTATGGCTACGATACATGGATGACACATTTATTATATGGCCGGAAAATGATGACAAACTGCAGAATTTTCTACACCATCTAACGGTATTCGACCAACAATCAAATGCACAATGGCAATTGAAAAAGATTCGGCCTTACCTTTTTTGGATGTTCTTATCAAACGAATAGACAGAAACATTCAAACCATTGTATATAGGAAACCTCCACACACGGGACAGTACCTAAATTTTAAGTCTAATCATTCTGTTGCGACAAAACAAGGAGTTATAAGAAGTTTGTATTTAAGAGCCGTAAATATTTGTAGTAATAATAAAGAATTAACCACAGAAATTAACAACATTAAAAAGGACTTACAACAGAATGGTTATTCCGAGAAATTAATAAACTCAACGATCTCCAAAATTAAAAACAAACCAAGTGTAGCAAATTCTCAAAATAATAATGCGTTGGATGTTATTAACATTCTAATGTTTAAGGGAATTCAGAAAACATAAGACGAATAGCCAAACACTAGCCAGTATTTTCATGGGGAAATACGATAAGTAGTTTTGTAACTAAAAAAAAAACAGAAAATCCATCTACTCTATTGCCTACTCTATTTTTTCTTGGGTTTGAATTTTTCTAAATTTAATATAAAAGTTATTTTTTGGCCGTTGGTTTGTCTGTCTGTCTGTTCTAGTTTCTTAAGCTTTATCAAGTGGTTCTCGGCGCCAAAGCAGAACCCAAAACACCGGAAATTCACTTTATTCGCTTCAACACTTCTTTCAAAGTGTACAGTTATGTTTCTGTAAACGTAGTCGTAATTATATTCCAGAAAAGCAAACATCGTTTGTCTTTTTCTAATACACGCTCGATTTAGGTGTGTTAGAGCGAGAGGTTTGATGACAGATAATGCGGGTATGGGGTCTAGAGGTAGATAGAATAGTCGTAATTACATACCAGAAAAGCAGTCATCGGTTGTCTTTTTCTAATACACGCTCGATTTAGTGTGTGAGAGCGAGAGGTTTGATGACAGATAATGCGGGTATGGAGTCTAGAGGTAGATGGAAACATAAATAAAGATTAATTACGGAAAAATTTAAATTTCCGACATGTTTTATTTTTCAAGAGTCGAGACAAGGTGCCGTCCGCTTACGGGACTCAATATAAGTGTTTTGCAGACGACGGCGGAATTTTTTTGAATAAATTGTTGAATAACGAGCAAAATAAACTAACTACATTTAGCACGATAAACCAGTCATTACAGCGAAAAAAAGACCCCCAGCTTGCCAAAGGTTACAATTTTGATATAGGTTGTTGACATTGAGTCCAAAAAAAAAATTTAGTTTTCGACCATCTTGGATTTAGTGTGCACAAAAAAGTTTTTTTTAAATTACTTGGTCCCTGTACATTTTAGAAAAAAAAGTTTTAGACAAAAGTTGAAGACAATAAAATTTCCTACAAAAACGCTGTTGCATGTTTTTTTGTGAGACGAACAGTTTTCGAGTTATGACGCTAAACATTTCGCCGCCATTTTGGATTTTGACCAATTTTATTATTTAGTGACCTTTAACTTCGAAACTGTTTATTTTTGAGAAAATCTGTAATAACATAAAATAAAGACCAACTAATAGCCTACAAAATGAGACATCACTGAGTTCTCCAGGTAGTACCCTTACTGAGATACGAACCTTCAGGGTTCGAACCCTGAAATGTGTGCTGTCCGCTTACGGGACTCGATATAAGTGTTTTGCAGACGACGGACGACGGCGACGGCAGAATTTTTTTGAATAAATTTTATTTGTATTTATTTAACAATTTTTATTTAACGTCATTTAGCGAATTCTAGGGTAGGGAATCCCATAAGACCAAAATAGCTAAACTTTAAAAATTCATATTTAAAAAACTATACAGTTTATCAACAAAAGCACCGAGTTGCAGAATGGTGAGGCCATAGAGATGCTAAAAAACGACACCGTGAGTTAAGATTCGGAAAAACGTCATTTAGCGAATTTTAGGGTAGGAAATCCCATAAGACCAAAATAGCCAAACTTTAAAAATTCATATTTTATAAAGTATACAGTTTATCAACAAAAGCACCGAGTTGCAGAATGGTGGGGCCAAAGAGTTGCAAAAAAAACCACACCCTGAGTTAAGATTCGGAAAAACGTCATTTAGCGAATTTTAGGGTAGGGAATCCCATAAGACCAAAATAGCCAAACTTTAAAAATTCATATTTTATAAAGTATACAGTTTATCAACAAAAGCACCGAGTTGCAGAATGGTGGGGCCAAAGAGTTGCAAAAAAAACCACACCCTGAGTTAAGATTCGGAAAAACGTCATTTAGCGAATTTTAGGGTAGGGAATCACATAAGACCAAAATAGCCACTTTATCAACAGAAGCACCGAGTTGCAGAATGGTGGGGCCATAGAGATGCTAAAAAACGACACCGTGAGTTAAGATTCGGAAAAACATAATTTAGCGAATTTTAGGGTAGGGAATCCCATAAGACGAAAATGGCCAAACTTTAAAAATGCATATTTTAAAAACTGGTCGTACTAGCACTGATGATGCTCCGCGTTCTGGCAGGCCAAAAACGGCAACTTCTGAAATGGTGCAAACCATTCACAAACTAATTCTAAAAGATCACAGATTAAGACTGGAAGAGGTAGCTGAGGCTGTGGGCATATCAAAAGAGCGAGTTCACCATATTTTATGTGAAGTTTTAGATATGAGAAAGCTATCCGCTCGATGGGTGCCGCGTTTGCTCACGCCAGATCAAAAGCTCGTGCGACTAACCATTTCAGAGGAGAATTTGGCACTGTTTAGACGTGATTCAGGGGACTTTTTGGGTAGATTTATTACGGTTGATAAAACATGGTTTCATCATTATACCCCTGAAACTAAGCAACAGTCCAAACAATGGACGGCAAAGGACGAACCAGTTCCAAAGAAGGCAAAGGTAGTACTGTCTGCTGGAAAGGTCATGGCAACGGTCTTTTGGGACGCTAAAGCGATACTCCTCATAGATTATCTCGAAAAAGGAAGAACAATAAATTCAGAGTACTACAGCGAGTTACTGGACCAGCTCAAGCAGAATATAAGCGAAAAACTCCCTAGTTAGGCAAAAAATAAAATTTTGTTTCATCAGGACAATGCACCTTGCCACAAGTCTGCTCTTATAATGGCTAAAATCCATCAGCTAGGCTTTGAACTGTTAAACCGTCCACCTTATTCGCCAGACCTAGCCCCGTCAGACTTTTATTTGTTTCCAAACCTAAAAAAATTTATTGCTGGAAAACAAATTTCCTCAGATTTCGAAGTCATTGCAGCTACAAACGCCTATTTTGACGAGTTGGATAAATCAGACTTCAGGGATGGCATCAAATCAGTTGAACATCGTTGGGCCAAATGTATTACCTGACAAGGGGACTATGTAGAAAAATAAATTATTATTTAGTCACTATGGTGTTGCGTTCTATGTTAGGTCGGAAACTTTTCACCCCATCCTCGTATATTTAGCTTTTCTATAAACTTTTTAAAACATGGGAATTCCGTTGGATGAAACCACAACCACCTTGTATACTTTATGTTTCGCCGATGATCAGATAGTGGTGGCTCAGGATTATGACGACCTCGAATATATGACACGAAAACTAATAGAAGAGTACAATAAGTGGGGACTAGAGGTTAATATCAATAAGACAGAGTATATGTGTATTGGTGGAACGAAACAGGATCTAATCTTAAATACTGGGCAGCGAATTCAGTCCTGTGATGAGTATAAATACTTGGGTCTAAAAATTACAGCTGACGGAACACTAGACAAAGCTATAAAAGATAGAAACGTACAGGGAAGAAAAGCAATAACTTTATTAAATGGAATAATTTGGGACCAGAGTATATCAAAACATAACAAAAAGCTTATATATAACACCATTGTTAAAAGTATTATTACATACGGCTCAGAAGTATGGCCAATCAAAGATAGAACAGAAAAAATGCTTTCCGCTACGGAGATGGACTATTGGAGAAGAGCAGCAGGGAAATCAAAAAGAGAAAGAGTTACCAATCAAAGAATAAGAGAAATTATGACAGTGGGTGAACGTACTCTAGTGGATGATATAAGAACAAAACAACTGGTGTGGTACGGACATGTACAAAGAATGGATGATGGAAGACTACCTAAACAAATATTACAATGGAAACCAACTGGCCGAAGAAAACGAGGAAGGCCGAGGAGAAGCTGGAGAGAAGGAATAGATAGTGAAATAAGAATAAGAGGCCTAGATGATGAATTATGGGCAAACAGAAACGAGTGGAGATTGGGTATCGGAAGATGTAGAACGTTGTGAAACCGATATATATATATATATATATATATATATATATATATATATATATATATATAAACTATGCGCACCCTAAAAAAGTATGTGAATCATCCAACAAAAAAAATGAGATAATTACGTGGAGAAAACAATAGACATTGTATTCATGTCAATAACTGCTCTTTTCCAAATAGCACAATAAAAACATGGTAAAAAAGAAACTAGACACAATTGTTGTTGTAAAAAAACTCTTCAAGTGTGATTTTTCATGAACCAATTATCATTGTTAAAATTACTTTATACTGTATACAGGGTGTATCAAATTCACAAACATAATTTTATTAGAAAAAATAAAATTTCGAACTTCCATTGTCTTTATTTATTTTAAAACACGACGTTTCGATTAGTAAGTATTTCTAACCGTTATGAAGTGTAAACTAAACAATCTAGTCTTTAGGCTACTACTTATACTACTTGGTGTGCAGTCAGGTGTGACGGTCCGCCCCCTTTTTTAATCCTAAGACGCCTGTTTTCCTTAAGGAGTGGTTTCCATATGTTTGGTATGCCCGTGCTTGGTTGACTGAAAATTTCTTTATTCTGCATTATAAACGCAGCTTCAATAAACTTTCGTTTTCGCCAATGCGACTCCTTATGTAAAACTTTAGCTTCTGACTACTGAATCCTGTGATCATTTGACCATGCATGATCTGCTAAACCGAATTTTTTAATATCCCCGAATTGGGTACTTTTTAGATGTTCATTTACTCTAACCTGAAGAGGGCGTTTCGTTTCACCTACATATGATTTACCACACTCACACGGGATTTGGTAAATACATTCCTTATTATTTGAGGGATTGTCTGGTTTTGTTTTAGTTACAAAACTTCTTATCGTATTTCCCGAAGAAAATACTGTTTTTATATTATAGTGTTTAGCTATTCGTCTTATGTTTTCTGAAATCCCTTGAACATATAGTATGTTAATAACACCTAACGGATTATTATTTTGAGAATTTGGTACATTTAGTTTGTTTTTAATTTTAAATATCGTTGAGTTTATTAATTTCTCGGAATAACCATTCTGTTGTAAGTCCTTTTTAATGTTGTTAATTGTCTACGAGTTTCAAACAAAGCATAATTTTATTGTTAAATTCCTTGGGTGATTTCAAGAAAAAAAGTTCATATAAACATAGCTTCACAAACTCTAAGGTTTCGAGATAAATTTTATTTATTTATTTTAATATACTCGCCATATACCATACTGGATTATTTTTACCTTCCTATGTATATGGCTAGAGAAGGAATCATTTTCAAAAAAAAAAAAATTCAGATTTTTTTTTTCAGAAAACTCCGAAAATTTGTTATTTGAGTGTAAAAAACTAAAAAATAAATGAAACTTTATCATCCGGTATCTCGAAAATTAAGCGTTTGCTGACCTATGTTTATACCGCGTGACAAGCCTTCTATCTAGGGGTATGATTTTGTATGGGCCATAAGGATTGCATGGGAGAACAGACCAACGTTGCCAGTTTAGCGAAAATATCAGTATAACTCACTACTTGGTTCGCGAAGGGTCAACTTTTTAGTTTTATCAAAAGGGGTGATAAACAACCAGAATAATACCTTAAAAATTCTGTTTGTTCGTAAATGTAAATAATTCACTTACTTTTACAAACAAATAGAATTTTGAAATGTTATTCTTGTTCTTGATTTTTGTTTCACATTCACTATAAGTTCAATTTTTTTTTATACGACTGTCTTGTAAAAGGGGGTTTTGCGCACGGAGAACACGATCTGAAAATGGCATTTTGCGCACGCTGTGTGCAAAACGTTTTGCACACGCTTATGTCATTTTTGCGCACGCCTATGTCATTTCTGCATACGGGTCTCCCGTCATTGTGATTTTTGTTGTTGTCACCCATCAATATAAGTTGGCTTAGTTCCGTAGCAACCGTCACTGCTCGTATGTTTTGTTGATTAGATACGTCAAAAAATTGTTGAATTTTTAAAGTTTTGTTGTAAAAATGTCGGAAATAAAAACAAGTTAAATTAAAATTAGATTTTTCTTTCTTTATTAGCAGTCGTATAAAAAATATTGTAAAAAACTCGTTTGAAAACCTCTTTGCACACTCCCTCGACTTGTAGACATCGCCTTCGGCTCGGTCTACCAAACTGTCTCGATCATGTGCAAAAAGTCGTTTTCAAACCTTGTTGCTTAAATAACTATTACACCACAGTTTACCAATCTATTGGTAAGCTAACTATTATTTAATTTTAGGTTTTTTTAAATACATTTTTAGTCTAACCCTAACAAAGGTAATGGTAGAACGCAGCGTGGTTATAGGACGCGGTAGGGTGGTCGAGACCTTAGGGGGACGGCAGAGGTGCTATTGAGTTCCGCGGAGCTCATTTAGCATGGGCGCACCCAGGGGGGGGCCCCCCAAGCCCACATACATACATATTTGCTACATATTTTATGATAAAACACTAAAAATAGCTTAAAATTTGACATCATGAGGCTACAGGCCCCCCCCCCCCCCAAGCAGCCAAGGGCGGATCCAGAGATGCTTCTCGGGGGGGGGGGGCACTTTAGGTGACATGCTCTCTTGGTAAAAAACGGTATATATTTTTTTAGGCAGCATTTTATTAAATTAGTCAGAAATTAAAAGTACAATATCCAATAGACACTTTCATGCGCCGCAAGCAAAAATTTTTAATTTTTATTAGCAAAAACCTTACTTTTTATTCATTTTTTGTATATTGAAAAAATTCTCGGGGGGGCAAGTGCCCCTAGTGCCCCCCCTGGATCCGCCACTGCAAGCAGCGGCGTAGTTCGTCGCGTCCCCGCTAAAGACATGATGACCTGTTTTTGTTTTTTTTTTGGTCGCAAGATTTTTGAGGGGCGCTCTTTTTAGCTGTCGGCCCCCAAGAGACCTCGGGCCCCCCCCAAGACACATTCCTGGGTGAGCCACTGCATTAGTACTTTTTCAACACAAATATTATAATTATGAGTAGCATTTTAAACAAAAACGAAAATTTTCTGAAAATATTGAAGTATTGTTACCTTAAATGCTCGCCGGCGAAATGCGCCAGAGGCAAAAATGTTTTAAATACAAAAGGAACATTTTTAAACAAAAATCGATACAACAAGAAAAGTTGATAGTTTAAGGTAAAATTGGTTAAATAATACTTTTAACTAACCCTTTTTTTAACCGAAATCTAATGCCGACATAAAACTTGTGTATCATATTGGGTTAAAATCGTTTGAGGTGTTCTTGAGTTATCGTGTATTGAGACAGACAATTTATTTTATTATCCAATCTAGGTGTTTTAGGAACTAAATAACTCACAATTAATAAAATTTTAAAAATAAAATGTTCACGTTTTTAATAGTCTACTTCTTGTATCGTGCCAAGTCAAGTAATAATTCTCGTCCTAAAAAAATGTTTCAGATTGTCCGCCCCTTGACGAGTGCGACCGCTTGCGACTGTAGTAATTTATCAAGGTTAACTTTGACAACGCTGCAAAGCTTTCTGCGAGACTCGGGAGTATCGCGGTCTCTTTTTAATAAATGCTATACTCTATCTGTTTTTTATACTCTTATGGAAATTTATACCCCTAGATTTGAACTTGTTCACGTGGTATGAACTTTTTGACTTAAAATCACTTAAGGAATCCAACACTAAAATAATGTTATTAAATTTTAAAACACCCTGTATTTTATATAATGTGATACCATTGTTTTAAATTATCTTTAAATTATTTAAAAACAAAAAAAAACAGATTAAGATCTTAAATCATTGTCTAGAAGGGAAGTCGTTAAAAATATTTGTTTAACGATGAGACTATCAAGGAATTAAACATGTATTAAAGTGGCTATAGGATCATTTCATACAAAAAATGAGGTTACATTGGTACTTTTCAAACAAGCTTCGTGGCTAATCGGGAAAAAATAAGTTTTTGTTTCTCTCATATATTTTTCCGTGGGTAGCTTGAATGCTTAACCTCACGGGGGTCCAAGATCTAATGGACACCTAATAAGTGTTGACAGTTGACTGTTTCGTCCCTATGGGACTCCTCAGGACACTAATCCTATGTAAATAGTGAGAAAATTCTCGCAAGAAGCGCCATCTACCGAGATACCAGAGAAACCAGAACAATAGCAGGCGAAAATAAACTGCTATACATATCAATTAATGATATGGATATGGATGTATAAGGACGAAAACAGTTAACTGTCAACACTTATTAGGTGTCCATTAGATCTTGGAAAAATATAAGAGAAACAAAAACTCCTTTTTACCCGATTACTTTACTGTCCTGCTTAGAAAAAGAAAAACTATATTAGCAGGTGTTTAAATAAGAATAGGTACACCGACCTTAGGCAATCCCGACCTCCGTCGTAGGACTCGAAAGAACAGGGGGAACAAAAAAGGAGAAATTGTGTTGTGATGGGTAACATTTCACGTTTTATGTCGGCATTAGATTTTGGTTTAAAAAAAGGGTTATTTAAAAGTATTATTTAACCAATTTTACCTTAAAACTATCAAGTTTACTATTAACTTTTCTTGTATCGATTTTTGTTTAAAAACGTTCCTTTTAGAAATAAAATTTCGGACTTCCATTGTCTTTATTTATTTTAAAACACGACGTTTCGGTTAGTAAGTATCTCTAACCGTTATCAAGTGTAAACTAAACAATCTAGTCTCTAGGCTACTACTTATACTACTTGGTGTGCAGTCAGGTGTGACGGCCCGCCCCCCTTTTTAATCGTAAGACGCCTGTTTTCCTTAAGGAGTGGTTTCCATATGTTTGGTATGTCCGTGCTTGGTTGACTGAAAACTTCTTTATTCTGCATTATAAACGCAGCTTCAATAAACTTTCGTTTTCGCCAATGCACCTCCTTATGTAAAACTTTAGCTTCTGACTGAATCCTGTGATCATTTGACCATGCATGATCTGCTAAACCGGATTTTTCAATATCCCCTAATTGGGTACTTTTGAGATGTTCATTTACTCTAACCTGAAGAGGGCGTTTCGTTTCACCTACATATGATTTACCACACTCACACGGGATTTGGTAAATACATTCCTTATTATTTGAGGGATTGTCTGGTTTTGTTTTAGTTACAAAACTTCTTATCGTATTTCCCGAAGAAAATACTGTTTTTATATTATAGTGTTTAGCTATTCGTCTTATGTTTTCTGAAATCCCTTGAACATATGGAATGTTAATAACACCTAACGGATTATTATTTTGAGAATTTGGTACATTTAGTTTGTTTATAATTTTAAATATCGTTGAGTTTATTAATTTCTCGGAATAACCATTCTGTTGTAAGTCCAAATATTTACGGCTCTTAAATACAAACTTCTTATAACTCTTTGTTTTGTTGCAACAGAATGATTAGACGTAAAATTTAGGTACTGTCTCGTGTGTGTAGGTTTCCTATATACAGTGGTTTGAATGTTTCTGTCTATTCGTTTGATAAGAACATCCAAAAAAGGTAAGGCCGAATCTTTTTCAATTTCCATGGTGCAGTTGATTGTTGGTCGAATACCGTTTAAATGGTGTAGAAAATTTTGTAGTTCGTCATCATTTTCCGGCCATATAATAAATGTGTCATCCATGTATCGTAGCCATAGTTTTGGGAGTCCATCATTTTGCGCGTAAAACTTATCTTTCACTTGAAAGTAAGAGTTACGGAGACAGAGCTCCAAAAGATCCATCACCCCCTCCACCGATAGCGTTGTTCTCTCATGAAGTGTATCATCAGTTTGTAATTTGTTTTTGATGATACTGAGTGACTCATTTATTGGCACGTTGGTGTAGAGACTTTCTACATCAAAACTTACAAATCTATCGCCGGGATCTAATGCGATACCTTTTAAAACCTCGACAAAATGTTCCGAGTTTTTGACAAAAGATTCGGACTTACCCTGTAGTGGTTGAATTATGTCCAACAAAAACCTCGACAAAGTACTGGTCGGTGAGTCCCTGGAGCTCCAGGGACTCACCGACCAGCACTCGACCACCCTCCCACGTCCTAGAACCACGCTGCGTTCACTATGGTCTACCATTACCTTTGATAGGGTTAGACTAAAAACGCATTAAAAAAAACCTAAAATAAATAATAGTTAGCTTACCAATGGATTGGGAAATTGTGGTGTAAAACAATTGACTTTAGTGAATGTGAAACGAAAATCAATAACAAGAATAACACTTTAAAATTCTGTTTGTTTATAAAAGTAAGTGAATTATTTACATTTAGGAACAAGTAGAATTTTAAGGTATTATTCTGGTTGTTTATCACCCCGTTTGATGAATGCACTTACATAAAACTGCAAAGTTGACCTTTCGCGAATCTAGTAGCGGATTACACTGATATTTTCGCTAAAAACTCGCAACGCTGGTCTGTTCTCCCATGTAATCCTTATGGCCCATACAAAAATCCTACCCCTATCTGGCCACACGGTATAAGGTAAAATGTCTCACATGCCACAAAAATAAATTGTATTTTCGAAATGATAAAAGATACTCTTATCACAATAATTTCCCGAAAAAAAAA
The DNA here is from genome assembly GCA_963576565.1 of Aspidapion aeneum. Taxonomy (NCBI): domain Eukaryota; kingdom Metazoa; phylum Arthropoda; class Insecta; order Coleoptera; family Brentidae; genus Aspidapion; species Aspidapion aeneum. The sequence goes on from OY755047.1 coordinate 8,228,210, forward strand.
ATTACATTAAGTAAACATATGTGTTTGTTTTACTATGTATGAGTGTTATGTATCTAACCTCTTATTGCTAGTGATAAGAGTTTGTTTAAACAGTGGATAACACAGTTTTAGAAATTATTATTATTATTTTTATAATCATTAAAGTACATAGTAGGGGTTATCAAAATTAATTTTTATTTAAATATAGATACTAAATTTTATCTGAGGTATGATGGTGAAATGTTTACAAAATTGAAATAAAAAAAAACGAAAACTTTTATATCGAGTAGCGACCGCCATCTGCCCTCCCTCGCCTATCTAGTGTTGAAAAAGTAACTATTCGTTACTGGAGTAATCGTTACTCGACAAATAACAGAGTAACGAATACCGATCCGGAAATTAAATGATTACTTTCGTTAGTTTGATTACTTTGATTCCTTCGATTATTTTAGTATTCAGCACGTATTTTTTTATTTGTATTGTTTTTGTCCAAACTTTTTGTATATTTTTTCAGTTCTCGTCTAAGATTGTTATTTTTGTCTCTATTTTTATTTACTTTTAGATATAAAGTATGTATTTCTTTGTATGTAATGTATTAGATTTTTAAAACAAAGTTGTACACAGAACAGTTCCTACGTAATTCCTACCTTAATTTTTTAAATTTTAGTATGCATTTTGAAAATTTCAATTGAATAATTCCATAATAAACACGTAGGAGGTAGGCAGAGTTCTGAAGTATGGAAATTCATTTCTACAGTAAAAAACTCAACAAAAAAAAAGTAAACATCCAGATAATCAAACCAGATGGACAGAACACTACAAGGGACTGCTACAGGAGACGAGACCCGAATATCTGGCAGCTTCTCCGAGAAGAGACATAGAAGAAGTACATGGAGAGGAAGTAATCATCGAAAAAGAAATGATAAAGAATAATATTAAAAAACTTAAATCCGGAAAAGCTAGCGGACCTGGGCGAATATATGCTGAAATGCTCAAATATGGATCAGAGGAACTACTCGAAAATCTCACATATATTATTAATCAATGCCTAAACGGACATCCAGTACCTAATGATTGGAAAATTGCATTCGTATCCTCAATACATAAAAAAGGAAACAAGCTGGATTGCAACAATTACAGAGGAATTTCAGTAACCAGTACTCTAAGTAGATTGTATGGTAGGATTCTTAGAGATCTAATAGAGAATGATTTTCATGAACAAGAAGAAGAAGAGCAAAGTGGGTTTCGCGCAGGCAGATCTTGTAGTGATAATGTTTTTTGTCTTAAACAAGTAATTAAGAAAAGGAGCGCCAGAAATATAGAGACTCATGTTCCAGTAGAAAAATTATGGACAGTTTTAGAGCAAACTAATATCAATCATACATACATAAAAGCGATAAAAGAACTATACAAAGGGTCAAAATCTAAAATTAAAATTGGAAATCAAAAGAATTCCTGGTAACAAAAGGCTTAAGACAGGGATGTTGTATCTCTCCAACTCTTTTTAAAATATATATCTCAGTAGCTCTAAAAAACTGGAAACGTAAAGTGCACGGCATGGGAATACAACTTAACGACCGATTTACCATATACACACTACAGTTTGCTGACGACCAAGTAATTGTGGCTAATGATAAAGAAGACATGGAGTATATGATGAGACAGTTAACAGAAGAATACCAAAAGTGGGGATTAACAGTGAACGTGGACAAGACACAGTACTTATGTATTGGAAACGAATCCAGTGAGTTAGTACTAGAAAATGGACAAACAATATCTCCATGCAATGAGTATGTATACTTGGGTGTCACATTTGATAAGACAGGAACAGACTGTAAAGAATTGGAGAAAAGAATAGTAAAAGCAAAAAAAGTTATTGGATGTCTTAACAGTATTTTATGGAGCAGAGAGATAAAAAAGAATGTAAAATTCAACATATATGAAACAATGGTCAAAAGCACGCTGTTGTATGGAATAGAGACTTGTCGCGTAACAGAAAAATACAAAACAAAAATGGAAAGTGTCGAAATGGATGCAATAAGAAGATCAATGAGAATATCTAGAATAGATCACATAAGAAATGAGATCATAAAAGAAAGAATGGGAATCGAGGGAAGCATAACGGATGACATCACTAAAAGGCAACTGATATAGTACGGCCATGTACAACGGATGAACGACGAAAGATTACCAAAGCAGGTCCTAGAATGGCAACCAATAGGGCGCAGAAAAAGAAGGCGTCCTAAACTAGAATGGCAACAGTCAATCCAAAGATCAATGAGTCAAAACAATCTGACAGAGGATGATTGTCAGGGTCGAAGGAGGTGGAGAATAGGCGTCGGACAACGTAGAAAAACGTTCTAAACCGACATAGTAGTAGTATTTCCATAATATCAACGACAAAAATATACCTACAAATAAATGGTCTTCGAATCAACGACAGTCCGAGAATTTTGCACTAATTGACGATTGAATTGAATACAGTTACAGTAATCAAAGTAACGATAGTAACGAATATATAAAATTATTACTTAGTAGTCGAGTAACGATTACTAACGAGTATTCAAAAGTAACGAAAATCAACACTTCTACTATCTGGAGCTCCTCTCCAGCACGAGGTTGGTTGATCATTAATTTTGTTGGTCGAGCATTTGCATTTGCACAACTTAAGGTGCTGATAAGTATAAGGAATAAGATAATCGTACAGTACAGTACGTATGAATTGAAAACGAATCAAGTAACTAGACAAGGGACAAACAATATCTTCTTGTAATGAGTATGTATACTTGAATGCCACATTTGATAAGACAAGAACAGACTGTAAAGAAATGGAAAAAGAATAGTAAAAGCAGAAAAGGTTATTGGATGTCTTAACAGTATTTTGTGAAGCAGAGATATAAAAAAGAATGTAAAATTTAACATATATTAGGGTATCCAAGTCCCGGGACCAAATATGTTTTCGGGACTTCGGGACCAAATGTCAGGTCCCGAAACTAAAATAACCGAAACTAAAATAAAAGTAATTAAGTTAATTTAACACAGAACAGAACACAGGTTTATTGATATTGGTAAATGGTTAACATAAAAACAAATTGACAAACGTAGCAAATAAAAAGGTAAGTATAGGGAAACATTACTTTTGTCCAAAGTGAAATTTAAGTGCCACGAGTGCATTTACGGACTCATTATTTAATCTTAAACGAAGCTTCTTACAAACACCACCGCCCACTGAGAAAGCTCTCTCCGATTGGACGCTGGTAGGTGGTATAGTCAGTAAATGCTCGTAGCATAGCTGCAAATATTGTCCTCGACAACCGCCATCCTCAAAAAGGACGATTTCTCGTTTTATTATTTTTGAAAATCGATCTGGTTTTGCACTTGATGACGTTTGTATGATTGCTCTTGTACTTGTTGAGGCAGTAGCAAATATTGCATTTTCAATAAATCCGTCAAACTTTTTTGCGATCCTTTCGCGTTCATGCAATAGACGGCGCTGCGTCACGCTTATTATGCATGTTTCTGCTATAATTTAGGGTTTCGGGAGAAAGTTGAGGTCCCGGGACCACTTTTTTTAGGAAAAGTCCGGGGACCGTCCCGGGACCAAGTCCCGGTACTGGATACCCTAACATATATTAAACAATGGTGAAAAGCACGCTGTTTAATGAAATAGTAGTCATAACCTTAAATTTTTGACTGTGAAATAATGTAGTGTCCTGTGTGAAATCATGTCTACCCGAAAAAAGAACATTAAGAATTAAAGTGGGTCCTGGCTTCAAGTATTTATACTTTAAGGTATTTGGTTGCACGAGGGACAAGGTGTTAAACAGTAACGCACCCAGGAATATGTCTTGGGGGGGGGGGCCCGAGGCCTCATAATGTCGTATTTCATGCTATTTTATGTGTTTATTCATGAAATATGTGGAAAATATATACAAAAATCATAGGCCTGGGGGGGCCCGGGCCCCGGGGCCCCCCCCTGGGTGCGCCCTTGTGTTAAATAAGGAAGGGCGAATAATGGTAATTTCCATTAATTTTCGCTAATTTACGTCCGTTTATGAACATCGAAAACTCGCGTTAACTGCTCAAAAAACTCCGATAATTATAGCATAAATCCCAATTTAAAGTTGAGTTCGAAAAGTTTGTGTAAAGCGCGTTTCGAAGCCCGGTCGGTCGGGCAAAGAAGTTACAAAGCTATATGTACCGAGTAGGCGCGCAACTTTCACCCAACTTTCCACGAAAACAGGCAAAACTAATCAAAAACTTTCGAATTTGGGAGTTGGCGAAACTCCTCGCAACACAGTATATCGACTTGGCCATCAGTAGGTCCACTCCCTACGCTTTGGCCAGCGAAAATGTTATACTTTCAACTGTTAAGTCAAAAAGCAGCTGGATGGATACATTTGACTTTAAAAAGTTCAAAACATTTTTCAGGAAAATGTTTTTTTAAGGAGAGTTTACACATGCATGGATTTGCTGGCGCCAATAAAAACTGGCGCGCCAGTAAGTTAAATTTGCAAGTGTAAACACCGACTTGCACACAAGTTATTTTTTTGCATGCATGTATCAAAAAAGTCTGCAGCTGACTGAATTTGCTGGCGCCAGTGGTGACGCATGCGCGCAGAAAAAGAAAATTTTCATGTGTAAACAATTGCTTGCACGTCCGCTCGCCAGTTTTAAGTTCATTATTTTACATTATTTTTAATTTTCATTGTGTTTGAGCTTCAAAATTTTGCTTATTGTTGTTTTTATAGCTTATTATGGCTAAAAAAAAGTGGTCAGCAGAACTGACCATACAGTTTCTTGAAGGCTATGAATGTTTGGCCTGGCTAACTTCAGGGATAAATTTTGGAATTGTACATTTTGGTACACAATAAAGAAATTGCAATGATGCAAAAGAATCTCCTGTTGCAAGATATCTTAATGTCACTTCCCATTTCAATTTTGGGGTTAACGCATCTCTCATGTGGGTATCCATTTTTATAATTCGTGGCGTCACACACTCTAGAAGAATATCAAAATATGTTGCTTTGTCATTCGAAGATGATTTTTATAGCTCGCACGATCTTCTGCTGCAAGTTCTCCTAAAAGTATTTCGGAAGCACCCAAAGTAGATCGACGAGCAATCCATGCTTTAACCCAGATACGGCCTTTTCGTTGTTCCTTTTTCTGAATCTCTTTTATTTTTTTTTCAATAAGAGTTTAGCGACTATTTTGCAGGCTTCCGAGAGTTCAGCCGACATATCGCGTATCGTGTACACTTTAAAAATGAAACTGGCAGTCTTTTTACTTTTCGCACAATAGTGTAAACCTTTACTGGCGTGCAAATAGAACTGGCGCGAACACTGGCGCCACTAAATTCATGCATGTGTAAACCCACTATTATATTTTTCATAAAGGAACATAGGTGACACTGATGGAATGTTGTTACTAACACTTAACCTCAATCTTTACCAATCAAACAAGTTTCGTGGCTAATCGGGCAAAAAGGAGTTTTTGTTTCCCTCATATTTTTCCGTGGGTAGCCTGAAAGCTTAACCTCACGGGGGTCCAAGATCTAATGGACACCTAATAAGTGTTGACAGTTAACTGTTTCGTCCTTATGGGACTCCTCAGAACACTGCTGGTCAATGTGACAAATCTTGCGAAGTTAATTAGACGGTTTTGTCTGTAATCAAATGTAAATAGTGAGAAAACTATCGCAAGAAGCGCCATCTACCGAGATACGAGAGAAACAAAAAACAAAAGCAGGCGAAACACTGCCATACAATATCGATCAATGAAAAGATCGAATGCAAATAAAAGAAAACAACTATAGTCCGTGACCTACGACAGCTCTTTGTCTTTCAGGCCGGATCAACGCATATTGCATTTTTACCCGTCATCAAGACAGTGAGCGTCAATCAACGGAATTTTGAGTCGTAGATTGGAACCGGGTGTTAGAGGTGGCAGTTCTTGTTCACATATGACAGTTATACTGGTAGAACTGTGCGATTTTGTGTTGTGCGCGAGATATAGGCATCCCCTAACGGGGGAAACTTCAGTAAATTAATTTTGGTGGTGGGTGACATTATCATTGTTTCATCTAAAACGGGGACTTTTTCAGAAGTTGAGAAAGTTGTGGGTTCAGTTTTGGTAGAGATAATGTATATATTTGAGTGATTTTCGAGAAAAGTCGTTTGAAGCTTTTACGTAAATCCACATTTAGGCAACGACTGTTTAGGATGCCATCTTTTTCTGCGCCCTAATGGTTGCCATTCTAGGACCTGCTTTTGTAATCTTTCGTCGTTCATCCGTTGTACATGGCCGTACCATATCAGTTGTCTTTTAGTGATGTCATCCGTTATGGTTCCCTCGATTCCCATTCTTTCTTTAATAATCTCATTTCTTATGTGATCTGTTCTGGAAATTCTTATTGCATCCATTTCGACACTTTCCATTTTTGTTTTGTACTTTTCTGTTACGCGACAAGTCTGTATTCCATAAAACAGCGTGCTTTTCACCATTGTTTCTTTTATGTTAAAATTTACATTCTTTTTTATCTCTCTGCTCCATAAAATACTGTTAAGACATCCAATAACCTTTTTTGCTTTTTTCCAGTTCTTTACAGTCTGTTCCTGTCTTATCAAATGTGACACCCAAGTATACAATACATACTCATTGCATGGAGATATTGTATTGTTTCCAATACATAACTACTGTGTCTTGCCCACGTTCACTGTTAACCCCCACTTTTGGTATTCTTCCGTTACCTTTCTCATCATAAGCCTTTCGTTACCAGGTATTATTTCTGTCCGTAACACGATAGCTCCTAAACCGCTGAACCGATTTCCATAAAATTTTGAGGTAAATTAGTGTTCGACACTCTTACGAGCTGATTAGATTTTGGTCAAAATCCATGAATGCTAATGACAGTTTTTTGAGAATTAAAAATTTTTAAAAATTCTAACTTTTTAACGGAGCATCGTATCAATACACTGTTTTCGGAATATAGTAGACTATATTTTGCTCAATAAGTCGTGTTATAACCAAAAACTTCGTAGGAGCTTTAGTTTCTGAGATATTTACAAAAAACTATTTTCAAGGCTTATATATTATCATGGCTTCACTTGAAGTGTCATAATAGGCTTGCTAGGAAGGTGTTAGATCCGTCATGGATCCATTTATTTTTTCTTAATTTCATATAAACATGGGCGCACCCAGGGAGGGGGGGCTCGGGGCCCGGCCCCCCCAAGCCTTAGATTTTTTATATATTTTACACATATTTCATAAAAAAACACAAAAAATAGCTTAAAATTCGACATCATGAGGCTTCGGGCCCCCCCCCAAGAGGTCTAGCCCCCCCCAAGACATATTCCTGGGTGCGCCACTGATATTTTTCATATTTTTATTAAAAAACTTCATATTATTTTTCTGTTTATCTATTGAGAGCCCTGTAGTTTTTTGTTTTTTGTTTTTTTAATTATGATTGAATTTTCAATGACTCAATTGTCTGGTCACCGTGTATAATTTTATTACGTTTCTATCCATTGTTCATAGACCAAAACAAAATCACAATTATCGTTGCACTTTTTTATTTTCAATTATTCCGAGTTTTGTAATTTTTTTTTAACAATCACAGAAAAAAAAACAACGTATAAATTGATTCGCTTCGATAATTGAATATTTCAAAAAAATACAAAACCCAGTTTTTAAATTTTCATAGGCAACGCATAGTCGATGATTTTTTTTGCAAATAAATACGCCAACCGTGAACGCTTTGAAACTTTTACTCGATTATGGTTTAACGAAATTTTATGACCCTGAAAAAATTGGATTGCGAAAAAAATTAAATATGTAGTAGGTTGTACACTATTTTGTATAGGTATACTACGTAATTTTTTAACTTAAAACACATTAAAGTGGCTTTTGTTTATTTTGTGTTGTAAACATATTTTTAAAAAATTGTTTTAAAAAATTATTTTTTCCAAAAATCGTTTTTTAGTTTTTTTTGATAAATTAGTTTTTGGAAAGACTGCTTTCTGAAAAAGTATTATAAAAAAAAATTAATTTTTTTTAGTTCTATTATTTTTTAAAAAAATATATATGTTAAGATAGTCCTCAATGTAATTTATAAACTTTTCAGTAAAATATTAACAGATAGACTAACAACAAAACTTGATGGATATCAATTAAAAGAACAAGCAGGCTTCAGAAAAGGTTTCAGTACAGTTGACCTCCTATTAACTGTAAAAATCCTAATAGAACGAGCCAACGAATACAACATTCCACTATATATTGCAATTGTAGACTATGAAAAAGCTTTCGATAGCATTGGGCACTGAATAGATCACAGATACACAGACTTAACATCAATCAAAATCCATGAAGGAACCAAGCCAATCGACATAAGAAAAGGTGTCAGAGAGGGTGACACAATATCCCCTAAACTATTTAACCAGGCCGTAAAAGATGTTTTTAAAAACTTAAAAAAAAAACCACCTAAGATATGCTATTATGTTTCGCCGATGATCAGATAGTAGTGGCTCAGGATTATGACGACCTCGAATATATGACACGAAAACTAATAGAAGAGTACAATAAGTGGGGACTAGAGGTTAATTTCAATAAGACATAGTATATGTGTATCGGTGGAATGAAACAGGATCTAATCTTAAATACCGGGCAGCGAATTCAGTCCTGTGATGAGTATAAATACTTAGGTCTAAAAATTACAGCTGACGGAACACTAGACAAAGCTATAAAAGATCGAAACTTACAAGGAAGAAAAGCAATAACTTTATTAAATGGAATAATTTGGGACCAAAATATATCAAAACATAACAAAAAGCTTATATATAACACCATTGTAAAAAGTATTATTACATACGGCTCAGAAGTATGGCCAATCAAGTATAGAACAGAAAAAATGCTTTCCGCTACGGAGATGGACTATTGGAGAAGAGCAGCAGGGAAATCAAAAAGAGAAAGAGTTACAAATCAAAGAATAAGAGAAATTATGACACTGGGGGAACGTACTTTAGTGGATGATATAAGAACAAAGCAACTGGTGTGGTACGGACATGTACAAAGAATGAATGATGAAAGACTACCTAAACAAATACTACAATGGAAACCAACTGGCCGAAGAAAACGAGGACGGCCAAGGAGAAGCTGGAGAGAAGGAATAGACAGTGAAGTAAGAATAAGAGGCCCAGGTGATGAATTATGGGCAAACAGAAACGAGTGGAGATTGGGTATCGGAAGACGATATCGTTTTAATACCAGATAAGAAAGAAAAACTGATAAAATTGCTGGAAGAACTGGATACAACGGGTAAAAATATAGTCTTGAGTATGAACTATCACTAAAACTAAAATCATAACAAACACAGATGAAGATATCACCATCAGAATAAACCGAGAAAAAATAGAAAAATAGAATTAGATATATATATCTGGGAAAAATTATTAAACTAAAAAAGAAAATCAAACAGCTGAAATCAAGAAACGAGTAAGATTGGTCTAAGTGGCATTCGGTAAATTAAACTACATATTAAAAAATAAAAAATATCTCAAAACACAGACCAAAAGGCGATCGATGGAACAAATGTATTGTAAACTAAAGACCTTGGCAAAATAAAAGAAGTAGGGGAAGACCCCAAATGAGATAAGCGGACGATTTGAAGAAACATGCGGGGACTAGATGGATGAACACGACGACAGACAGAGAAGAGTGGAAGATATTAAGGAAGGCCTATGTCTAAAGATGGATCGAAGAAGGCTAAATAGATAGTTTTTTTTTACGGAATGACCTCCTTTTTATGCAATTTTAGAAATTAGCATAAAATTTCCTTTAAAATTATGTATGAAAAGAGAAAAACAATTACCATCCAATTATAATGAGTCACAATTATTAAGCTTGAGTGTTTTTTGTGCTGAAGTACATAATATACCCAAATTACATAATCGACCAAAACGAGAAAAAAAAAAGGAAAAAGAGAGAAGAACGAGGTTTGCGAGCATGAAATAAATAATAAATAACATTAAGCAAGCCAAGCAGGCAGGCAGGCAGGCGAACGGGCTTGCAGCACTTTCTGTGGCAGGACGGTGAAAGGTGTATACAATTCAGACTTTATATACCAGAACATCTAGAGGTTAAACACCTTATAGAATATATAGTGACGATACCAGAACCATCTCAAAACAATTACTTTAAAAAAATATATTTAAGAAACAAAAAAGCTTTGGTTCTTAGAGTCGGATAAAAAGATCCGGCTCGAAGGACCAATATTTTTTTTTTAAATTTCATGAATTTACGATACCAAACATGAAAAAGTAGTTTGTCGAAGATGACATTAAGAATATGGAAATACCAGGCAGGCAGGATAACGGGTTTGCAGCAATTTCTGTGGCAGGACGATGAAAGGTCTATACAATTTAGACTATATACCAGACCATCTAGAGGTTAAACACCTTATAGAATATATAGTGACGATACCAAAACCATCTCAAAACAATTACTTTTAATTTTTAAAAAATAGTTTGTCGAAGATGACATCAAGAATATGGAAATACCAGGCAGGCAGGCGAACGGGCTTGCAGCAATTTCTGTGGACGGTGAAAGGTGTATACAATTCAGACTTTATATACCAGAACATCTAGAGGTTAAACACCTTATAGAATATATATTGACGATACCAGAACCATCTCAAAACAATTACTTTAAAAAAAATTATTTAAGGAAAAAAAAGGTTTGGTTCTTAGAGTTGGATAAAAAGATCCGACTCGAAGGACCAACAAAATGTATTTTTTTTCAATTTGAAGAATTTACGATACCAAACATGAAAAAATAGTTTGTCGAAGATGACATCAAGAATATGGAAATACCAGGCAGGCAGGATAACGGGTTTGCAGCAATTTCTGTGGCAGAACTGTGAAAGGTGTATACAATTCAGACTATATATACCAGAACATCTAGAGGTTAAACACCTTATAGAATATATAGTGACGATACCAGAACCATCTCAAAACAATTACTTTAAAAAAAATTATTTAAGGGAAAAAAAAAGGGTTTGGTTCTTCGCGCCGGATAAATAGATCCGGCTCGAAGGACCAACAAAATGTTTTTTTTTAATTTGAAGAATTTACGAGACCAAACATAAAAAAATAGTTCAAGAATATGGAAATACCAGGCAGGGAGGCGAACGGACTTGCAGCAATTTCTGTGGCAGGACGATGAAAGGTGTATACAATAAACACCTTATAGAATATATGGTGACAAAACCAGAACCATCTCAAAACAATTACTTTAAAAAAATTTATTTAAGGAAAAAAAAAGGTTTGGTTCTTCGAGCCGAATAACAAGATCCGGTTCGAAGGACCAAAAAAATTATTTACTAGGTAGTAGTTTTTTTTCAATCGGAAGATATTTGGTTCTTCGAGCCGGATAACAAGGTCAGGCTCGAAGGACCAATAAAATTATTAATTATGTGGTAAAAATTAATAATTTTCTTAAATATAAAGATTTTACGATACCAAACATGAAAAAATTGTTTGTCGAAGATGACATCAAAAATATGAAAATAAGAATGCGATGAAAAATCGTACCAGAGTATTTTTGGAAGTTTTTGCAATATTTTTGATTAAAAATTAAAAACGTACTGTCGAATAAGATAAATCATCAATTCTTGCGATTTTTGAGTCTGCAATTATGAGCCTTTTTATGAGAAAAGTGAGATGTCAGCAATGGAATTGCGCATGTCTGTTATGTGGCACGGGTGGCTACATGGTCTGGAAAGCTTGCGGCTTGCAAACACGTCGGACCGCGCTGGTATGCGTGTTGTCATTAAAAAGGGTTACATTGATTCCCATATGCCTAGCCAGGGCTATCAAAAGGGACGGGCCACGATCTACAACTTTGTTGACGTCACAGCGTAGGCTGAATTTCTTTTTGATGGTCACATCAGGACACAGCTGTTTATCTTTGAAATATTGAAGTTGGAATGACGGTTCATGAAGATTTGATTTTTTTTTAACTAAAGCCGGTTTTGAGATTGTTTTTACTATATTCTTGCAGAACAATTTTTTTTTAATGTATAGAAATCCTTAATTTCTCCGGGCCGCTTCATTAGCTCACACAAAAATTAAATGTAAAGCAGAAGCGAATGTATTCGTATCTGCGTGGAAAGTAATCGGATTACCTACATCTATTTGTTTATATTCGGCACTCGCCAGAGTTTTAAAACTTAATATAGTTATTTACATGTGTTTACAAAAATTACAACATCAAAAAATAACTTTTTTATAGTGTAATTTTGTTTTAAAAAGATTAACGCTGGTATTTTTGGATTTTTAATGAACTTTATTAAAAAAATCATTAAAAAATAGAAAAAGTTTTACAATGTAAACAAATAAAGAAATTCCATGACAAACACAGATGACAAAGTGAAATACATGTCAAATATAACAGTTTGCATGCGGTACATGGCGGGTAATTTGAATTCAAAATAAGGAATACTAAATCTTGAAGATTTTAACCTTTTAATCATCTTGCATTCCTACAAAAGTTTCAAGGAATATCGGGATGGTGTCTGAGAATATTTCACTGAAATTTCGCGGAAATCTGTAATGCCATTTTGAAAATATCATAAAAAACATCTGACCTCCCATAAGACCCAATAAGCCTTTTTCCTCGCAGTAACTACAAGTTACCAGGTAACCTGGTTACTCGTTTTCTGTTTTTCTTCGCTGAGTAACACTAACTATGACGTCACGAGTAACCACACAGTGTAACCCGCCTAGCAGACGTGGTTGCTGAAATATTTTGAGGTTAAGATCGTTTTGTTTTGTTTTTTTTTGAAAATGTTTGATTTTAATCATTGACTTCTATACCCTACAGGGCGTTATACAACTCAATGATTTTAATATATATGTTACCAACGAATTATGTTTGGTAACGGTAGAAAATGAAGCACATCCCTTGAAGTTGGTCCTATATCAATTCAACTGCAACTAGTCTTAAAATGTACTGCATTTGGTGTTCTGTGGTACTGCGGCCTTACCACAGAATACCAAAGGAGCACCCTGTTTCCACCCCGATTCAAAAAACGCATCAGGTAACGCTGCATTTAAAACTGGTGTAAATCCATGTCCCGTGATACGTTTTTTGAATCGGGGTGGGCATGCATTGGTGGAAACAATGAATTATTTTCTGCATTTCGGAAGCTCCTGGTAAAAACAAAAACAAACAATTAGAAATGTCATCCACAGCTGACTGTCTGACGTCATACAGCGGTTACTCCGAGTAACCGTGACGTCATTTCGAGTAACTTAAATGAGTGACTAGTAACCTCGAGGAAAAAGGCTTAATGTAAAAGTCAGTCCCTCAAGAACAGCTGATTTTTTCAGGGTCGGGGACCTGTATTTTTTGTTGGCCTTGGTCTAGCATGCGTGCTGGTGTTCAACTCCACCCGCGAATACCATTAGAAATGCAGCTCAATACTTTGAATATTAGTTGTTGTATCGCGAATCGTACACTCACTCGCCGTCTATTTTTCAAAGCCATAACGTTTTCAATAAGAACCGTTACGTTTCGATTATAAAATAAATAAAACACCACGTTTATTGTAAGAACGGTGAACCAGTTTCCGTGTTTTAAACTATCAGTTTGTTTATTTTTAATGATGAGGATTTGAGTCCGTATATAACGCAAAATATGATAACAATAATTATTAGAAACATATTGGAAGTGAAATAGGGTCTAGCTGTATATTGCCATCTACGCTTGCGCAGTTGAGCCGTAAAATACGGCAGACTTTAATAAGAATTTTGTGGTAGGAAGTCAAAAGGGGGTAACTCAGAGTTTGCTACACATGAGTTACCCCCTTTTGACTTCCTATCACAGAATTGTGCTAGACTTTTTTAGTGCAACAATAAAGGCATGCACTACACAAAGCACTTCCAATATGTTTCTAATAATTATGGTTATCATGTTTTACGTTATATACGGCCTCAAATCCTCAGAAAAAACTGTCAGAATACTGCCTGGCATTATTATAGCCTGGCTTTCTTCCAATAATTAGGGACTTATTGCAATAAAGGCAGGCAGTAATAGTGCCGGACACTATTCTGACAGTTTCGCATTATAGGAACAGCTGTCTTCTTTCAAAATTAGGCCTTTATGTATTATATGAACCGGAATGAATAGTGCCGTCATTATTAATGGAAAATAAACGATTGGATTTATAAATTCGACTTTGATATGTCAATTTTAAAAGACCGAATGTCAGTTTTCAATGAAAAACTGTCAGAATAGTGCCTGGCACTATTCTGATAGTGTTCCATTGAAAATTGAAAGTTGATCTTTCAAAATTGACATACCAAAATCGAATTTATAAATCCAATCGTTTATTTTCTATTAATAATGGCGGCACTATGAATTCCGGCTCTTATAATACACAAAGACCTAATTTTGAAAGAAGACAGCTGTTCTTATAATGCGAAACTGTCAGAACAGTGCCCGACACTATTACTGCCTGGCTTTATTGCAATAAGTCCCTAATTATTGGAAGAAAGCCAGGGTATAATAGTACCAGGCAGTATTCTGACAATTTCACAGTGAAAACTGACAGTTGATCTTTTAAAATTGACATACCAAAGTCGAATTTAAAACGAAGTCGTTTATTTTCATTTAGTTCATATAGTCATGGGCGCACCCAGGGAGGGCCTCGGGGCACGGCTCCCCCGCAAGCCTAATATTTTTTTTAGCTATTTTCTACATATTTCACGAATAAACAGAAAAAATGCCTAAAATACGACATTATGGGGTCTCGCCCCCCCCCCCCCCCCGACATATTTCTGGGTGCGCCACTGATATAGTAAACAAATGCTGTATATTGAAAGATCACAGCTGATCTTACAATGTAACGTTGTCAAAATACGCCTGGCACTATTATAGCCTGGCTTTATTGCAATAAGTCCCTATTAACTCATTAGTCCCAGCCGTGTTAAAATCTAGCAATATTTAAATAAAGTTTTTGCCTTATTACTGCAAGCCTTATTCTTATTTTGGAAGTCTCTATTATCTATCATAATAGATACAATAATTCAGGCAGTGGAAGAGAGGTTTGAATTTCGAATAGTCTGGAAGATAATGGATAAAATCGGGCCTGACCTGGATTGAAGATACAAAAAAAATTCTTTCGCTGATTTTGGTAAAGTTTACGGACGCCACTGGAGTGATACCCACAATCTAACTGCACTAGTAATACATGGAATAAATGGATTTTTTTTAGTACTTATTTATCTTCCTGGCGATGTATTGTACCTACCTACCAAACCTAAAAATATATAATAGGTATACAGTGAAACCTCTCCTTGCGGACACCTCTATTCAGCGGACACTCCCTTTAGGCGGACAAATTTGTTGGAACCAAGCTTTTCCCTATTTCTTTACATGTAAAATTCACTCCTATAACCGGACACTCTAATAACCAGACGCGGACAATTTTTTTTGGTTAAAAAATTATGAAACCTCCCTTAACCGGACGCGAACCTCTGACAACGGGACGGAGCGCTGCATGATATGGGCATAAATATTATGTAGTTTGTTGGCAACAACGCACTCTGCATTTTAATGCGATGACTAAATACTTCTGTCATATTTACAATATATTTTATCCGGCGGGACTGCTGTGTTAAATATTTATTGTTCAGTTGGGTAGTAGTAATAGATCTCTTTGAAATGTTGCCTAGTAAAAAACTTCTTAGTTTACGTAAAAAAATGGATGTTGTCAACGTTTCGGAGAAGGAACATCTATCAGCACTGTATTAACAAAAAATCGAATTTGGGACACCCTGTACAATATAGTTTTAAAAAAGCGTGATAACTCGTTCATTAATTGGCATATTATCAATTTACAAATCTACATTTTTTATTAGAAACATGCCTAATACTGCTAAAATCGTAAAAATAATGCGTTTGACCTCTATTTGCCTTTGACTTTTGTCGGCTGCTGAATTCCAACAGACACATGTTTAAAAAGGCTGAAATGCCATGAAAAGGCAACATAATAGGGGGCATCTCTTGTTGGAAATTTTAATGTTGTTTTTAAAGCTATGCATGGGAGACCATCTGCTTTTCTACTCCCCCAGGCAGAAAAATTGTTACATTTTTGAATGGAAGTGTATTCTTCAACTTAGGACATGGTCTCATTCGATTGCTTGTAACTTTGTTAGTTCTTATAGGATTTTTAAGGTAAACGTCCTGTTTTGCAGCCAAATTATCATCCTACTTAATGTATGTTACAGATTTGTTATAAGAGTGCCTAATTTTTTTGTAAAAAGCCTTTAAAATTGGAGTATTAAAAATTTATATGAGGAAATTTTGAATTTTTACTAAGTATGGTTTGACGGCCTATAACTTTCTTATTTCTCGCACGATTTTTAAGGCTAATATCTTACTTTGTAGCCAAATACTTGACACTATTACTGGTATGTTACAGATTTGCTATAAGGATACTTGATTTTTTTTAAGAAGCCTTTAAAATTGGTGAATTAAAAAAACTTTTAAATAGGCAATTTCGAATTTTTGCCAAGTATTGCTTGACTGCCTAGAATTTTGTTATTTTTGCCACGATTTTTAATGCTAATACTTTATTTTATAGCCAAAACATGAATCTATTCAGCGTATGTTATAGATTTGGTATAGCTATATTTAGCTTTTTTTAAGAAATCTTTAAAATTGGAGTAAAAGTTTTATCTGGCAATTTTGAATTTTTACAAAGTTTGGTTTGACTGACTATAACTTTGTTATTTCTTGCATGATTTTTAAAGTTAATATCTTTGTTTATTGCCAAAACATAAGGCTATTTAAGGTATGTTATAAATTTGTTATCAATTTACTTAATTTTTATTTAACAGGTGTTAAATTTGGAGTATTAAAATCCAAAAAAAAATGGTTGAGTAGCTATAATTTTGTTATTTCTTGCACGATCGCTGAGGTAAATATCTTAGTTTATTGCCAAAATACGGATCTTTCAAAGCTATGTTACAGAGTTTTAATAAATGATTTTTCCTTTTTTTACAGGCAGGTAAAATAAAATTAATGCAGCAAACTTTTATAAGGCAAATATCATATCCTTGAATTTTGTTCCAAACATGATTTAAATTTTTGTAACTTTGTTATTTCCTGCAAGAATTTGAAGCTTAATATCTTAAATTATAACCAAATAATTGAGCTATTCTAGATATGTAACAGTAACTTTATGAATGCTCTAAAACTTTGTTCGCAAACGTCCAAAGTTAGGGAATCAAAATTCGTTTTCTCAGTGACCTCTAATGACCTTTAACTTTGAAGCCCTCTATTAACAATTACTACTTCGTTATTTTTGATAACTGATGAATAAATCGATTCATCACAGATTAATTTATCAAACAAGCCCCCAAAAATATCCCTAGCTCAAAATATTGTCTGTTTTAACTGCGAAACGTAACTTGTAACTTTGTTAGTTCTTGCACGATTTTTGATGTTAATACCTTATTTCGTAACCAGAATATAGTCCTATTTACTGTATATTACAGATTTGTTATAAATATCCTTGATTTTTTTTAACAAGCCTTTAAAGTTGGAGAATTAAAATTTTATAAAAAACAATTTTGAATGCTTACAAAGTATGGTTGAACTGCCTATAACTTTATTATTTTTTGCACGACTTATAAAGTTAATATCTTAGTTTATAACCAAATAATTGAGCTATTCTAGATATGTAACAGTAGCTTTATGAATGCTCTAAAACTTTTTTGGCATACGTCCAAAGTTAGAGAATCCAAATTCGCTTTCTCAGTGACCTCTAATGACCTTTAACTTTGAAGCCTTCTAACAACAATTAGTATTTCGTTATTTTTGATAACTGATAATTAAATCGATTCATCACAGATTAATTTATCAAACAAGCCCCCAAAAATATCCCTATTTCGAAATACTGCATCTGTTTTAACTCCGAAACGTAACTTGTAACTTTGTTAGTTCTTGCACGATTTTTGATGTTAATACCTTATTTCATAACCAGAATATAGTCCTATTTAATGTATGTTACAGATTTGTTATAAATATCCTTGATTTTTTTTAACAAGCCTTTAAAGTTGGAGAATTAAAATTTTATAAGAAACAATTTTGAATTCTTACAAAGTATGGTTGAACTGCCTATTACTTTATTATTTCTTGCACGATTTTTAAAGTTAATATCTTAGTTTATAACCAAATAATTGAGCTTACAGATATATAACAGTATCTTTATGAATGCTCTAAAACTTTTTTGGCATACGTCCAAAGTTAGAGAATCCAAATTCGCTCTCTCAGTGACCTCTTATGACCTTTAAGTTTAAAGCCCTCTAACAACAATTAGTATTTCGTTATTTTTGATAACTTATAAATAAATCGATTCCTCACAGATTAATTTATCAAACAAGCCCCCAAAAATATCCCTATTTCGAAATACTGCATCTGTTTTAACTCCGAAACGTAACTTGTAACTTTGTTAGTTCTTGCACGATTTTTGATGTTAATACCTTATTTCATAACCAGAATATAGTCCTATTTAATGTATGTTACAGATTTGTTATAAATATCCTTGATTTTTTTTAACAAGCCTTTAAAGTTGGAGAATTAAAATTTTATAAGGAACAATTTTGAATTCTTACAAAGTATGGTTGAACTGCCTATAACTTTATTATTTCTTGCACGATTTTTAAAGTTAATATCTTAGTTTATAACCAAATAATTGAGCTATTCTAGATATGTAACAGTATCTTTATGAATGCTCTAATACTTTTTTGTCATACGTCCAAAATTAGAGAATCCAAATTCGCTCTCTCAGTGACCTCTAATGACCTTTAAGTTTAAAGCCCTCTAACAACAATTAGTATTTCGTTATTTTTGATAACTTATAAATAAATCGATTCCTCACAGATTAATTTATAAAACAAGCCCCCAAAAATATCCCTATTTCGAAATACTGCATCTGTTTTAACTCCGAAACGTAACTTGTAACTTTGTTAGTTCTTGCACGATTTTTGATGTTAATGCCTTATTTCGTAACCAGAATATAGTCCTATTTAATGTATGTTACAGATTTGTTATAAATATCCTTGATTTTTTTTAACAAGCCTTTAAAGTTGGAGAATTAAAATTTTATAAGAAAAAATTTTGAACTCTTACAAAGTATGGTTGAACTGCCTATAACTTTATAATTTCTTGCACGATTTTTAAAGTTAATATCTTAGTTTATAGCCAAATAATTGAGCTATTCTAGATATGTAACAGTATCTTTATGAATGCTCTAAAACTTTTTTGGCATACGTCCAAAGTTAGAGAATCCAAATTCGCTTTCTCAGTGACCTCTAATGACCTTTAACTTTGAAGCCCTCTATTAATAATTAGTAGTTCGTTATTTTTGATAACTTATAAATAAATCGAATTCTCACAGAGTAATTTATCAAACAAGCCCCCTAAAATATCCCTATTTCGAAATACTGTATCTGTTTCAACTTCGAAACGTAACTTGTAACTTTGTTAGTTCTTGCACGATTTTTGATGTTAATGCCTTATTTCGTAACCAGAATATAGTCCTATTTAATGTATGTTACAGATTTGTTATAAATATCCTTGATTTTTTTTAACAAGCCTTTAAAGTTGGAGAATTAAAATTTTATAAGAAACAATTTTGAACTCTTACAAAGTATGGTTGAACTGCCTATAACTTTATTATTTCTTGCACGATTTTTAAAGTTAATATCTTAGTTTATAGCCAAATAATTGAGCTATTCTAGATATGTAACAGTATCTTTATGAATGCTCTAAAACTTTTTTGGCATACGTCCAAAGTTAGAGAATCCAAATTCGCTTTCTCAGTGACCTCTAATGACCTTTAACTTTGAAGCCCTCTATTAACAATTAGTAGTTCGTTATTTTTGATAACTCATGAATAAATCGATTCCTCACAGATTAATTTATCAAACAAGCCCCCTAAAATATCCCTATTTCGAAATACTGTATCGGTTTCAACTTCGAAACGTAACTTGTAACTTTGTTAGTTCTTGCACGATTTTTGATGTTAATGCCTTATTTCGTAACCAGAATATAGTCCTATTTAATGTATGTTACAGATTTGTTATAAATATCCTTGATTTTTTTTAACAAGCCTTTAAAGTTGGAGAATTAAAATTTTATAAGAAACAATTTTGAATTCTTACAAGGTATGGTTGAACTGCCTATAACTTTATTATTTCTTGCACGATTTTTAAAGTTAATATCTTAGTTTATAGCCAAATAATTGAGCTATTCTAGATATGTAACAGTATCTTTATGAATGCTCTAAAACTTTTTTGGCATACGTCCAAAGTTAGAGAATCCAAATTCGCTTTCTCAGTGACCTCTAATGACCTTTAACTTTAAAAGCCTCTAACAACAATTAGTACTTCGTTATTTTTGATCTGATGAATAAATCGATTCATCACAGATTAATTTATCAAACAAGCCCCCTAAAATATCCCTATTTCGAAATACTGCATCTGTTTCAACTTTGAAACGTAACTTGTAACTTTGTTAGTTCTTGCACGATTTTTGATGTTAATGCCTTATTTCGTAACCAGAATATAGTCCTATTTAATGTATGTTACAGATTTGTTATAAATATCCTTGATTTTTTTTAACAAACCTTTAAAGTTGGAGAATTAAAATTTTATAAGAAACAATTTTGAACTCTTACAAAGTATGGTTGAACTGCCTATAACTTTATTATTTCTTGCACGATTTTTAAAGTTAATATCTTAGTTTATAGCCAAATAATTGAGCTATTCTAGATATGTAACAGTATCCTTATGAATGCTCTAAAACTTTTTTGGCATACGTCCAAAGTTAGAGAATCCAAATTCGCTTTCTCAGTGACCTCTAATGACCTTTAACTTTGAAGCCGTCTATTAACAATTAGTAGTTCGTTATTTTTGATAACTTATAAATAAATCGATTCCTCACAGATTAATTTATCAAACAAGCCCCCAAAAATATCCGTATTTCGAAATACTGCATCTGTTTTAACTCCGAAACGTAACTTGTAACTTTGTTAGTTCTTGCACGATTTTTGATGTTAATACCTTATTTCATAACCAGAATATAGTCCTATTTAATGTATGTTACAGATTTGTTATAAATATCCTTGATTTTTTTTAACAAGCCTTTAAAGTTGGAGAATTAAAATTTTATAAGGAACAATTTTGAATTCTTACAAAGTATGGTTGAACTGCCTATAACTTTATTATTTCTTGGACGATTTTTAAAGTTAATATCTTAATTTATAACCAAATAATTGAGCTATTCTAGATATGTAACAGTATCTTTATGAATGGTCTAATACTTTTTTGGCATACGTCCAAAGTTAGAGAATCCAAATTCGCTTTCTCAGTGACCTCTAATGACCTTTAACTTTGAAGCCTTCTAACAACAATTAGTATTTCGTTATTTTTGATAACTAATGAATAAATCGATTCCTCACAGATTAATTTATCAAACAAGCCCCCAAAAATATCCCTATTTCGAAATACTGCATCTGTTTCAACTTCGAAACGTAACCTCCGCATTAATCGATAGTAATTAAATTTTCATGGCTGATGCGACCCTCCAGTTTATATAAAGGGCCCTTTCCATAGAGCCAGGAAAGTTTCCAACTTCCATTATTAGTGTTTAGAGGGAAATTTATTCGGTAGAGTGTTGTTTCTATAGGAGAAACTTTCTCAAGGACAGTAGAAACAATATCAAAGTAGTAAAGAGTTTAAATAAAATTGGTGGCTTACAGTCAAAAATGGGCTCCCGTGGAATAGTTTTGTAAGATTTTTTAACTTTTAACTTTTACTTTTTTATTGACTTTTTGCCATTATTAAAGGTTAAAGGTAATCTGTATGTAATGGTCTGAAATGGACATATTTTTTAGTAGTACAGCTGTGCCAAACGGTGTGGTTTTTATATAACCAGAATAAAAATAAAACCAAGGTTCAAAAGAACATGCTCGATCCACACCTGTTGGCGGGTATTCGGAATGGTTGGCTTGGGTACCCCTATGGTGGGCACCGGTCATACCTACCATGCATGATGTGGTAAGACAAGACACCACCACCTGCCGTGGGTATTATTTAAAACATAATTTTCTACCTTTCGATAAACGACCTTTTTCACTGGAACTTTGACTACCAGAAAACCATCACATTAACAAGAATTTTTATTTCTTTTTTTTTCTATTACAGAGGAAATAAACCAGAGAATAATCAACGGAAACAAAGTCAAATGTATTGGAAACGAATCAAGTGTGATAGAACTAGACAATGGACAAACAATATCACATTTGATAAGACAGGAACAGACTGTAAAGAACTGGAAAAAGAATAGTAAAAGCAAAAAAGGTTAATGGATGTCTTAACAGTATTTTATGGAGCAGAGAGATAAAAAGAATGTAAAATTTAACATTTTGTGAAACAATGGTGAAAAACACGCTGTTGTATGGAATAAAGACTTGTCGCTTAACAGAAAAATACAAAACAAAAATGGAAAGTATCGAAATGGATGCAATAAGAAGATCAATGAGAATATCTAGAACAGATCATATGGATGATTCTACCAAAAGTGGGCTATATGGATATCATTTTTGGTCATTGCCTTTAAATAACAGTACAGCACAGTAAATAATTTTGTTTTTTTAAATTTATGTAACTAATTAGCTGTAAGCTAAGAAACATTTATTTTCCCGAATTTTAGGAAATATTGCATAAAAGTTCCAGAGGGATGAGTACCAGAGGAATGAGTTTTTTAATGGTTTTCCAATTTAAATCATAATCTATTTAGACTACTTAACTTAAGTTCTATATAAACAAAGTTCCTATACTTATAAATTTTAAAACAATCAACAAAAAAATTATACTATTGATATCAGTCGAATATTTACTTACCAGAGGAATGATAATTAAAGAGCTTTTTGATTTCTCCGAAAAAAACTAATTTTCTGCCGAAAATAAAAAGATCTATAACTTAAACCAAACTAAAGTTGACATTATCTGTCATAACTTGTCATCCTCACAAGTAAAGTAGATATCCAGGGCCGTCTCTTTCTCTAGCAATTAACCGGTTGTATTCACCCATATTGTGTTATTAAAAATGGAGCACGTTTAAAATTGTAAAATTTTCCGGCAAACTTAAGTTTTAACAATTTTTTTGATAAATAGTTAAGACTTGGTTAAATATTATTTATTAGGATATTTTTTCAATTTGAGTTTTTAATATTTGGCTTGGGACTACACCAGAGGAATGAGGTATTTGCTTTGTAATAAAAAAAATTATAAACTTGCAATTTTTTTTATACATTAAACTCAAATGCTCCATAAAGAAAACATTTCGTTTTGAATCTTATAACTAAAACTATGCTTCATTTGCAGTCTGTGTTTGAAAAATATGCATTCCCACTCCACAGCACCTTTTTTGTAGAATCATCCATATAAGAAATGAGATCTTAAAAAAAGAATGGGAATCGAAAGAAGAGCGGATGAACGACGAAAGATTACCAAAGCAGGCCTAGAATGGCAATGAATAGAGCGCAGAAAAAGAGGGAGTCCTAAACTAGAATGACAACAGTCAATCCAAAGATCAATGAGTCAAAAAAACCTGACAGAAGATGATTGTCAGGATCGAAGGAGGTGGAGAATAGGCGTTGGACAACGTAGAAAAACGTTCTAAATCGACATAGTCCCTAGAGGGGGTCATGGCTTCAAGCATACTTCAAGGTCCTGTATTTAAACCCTATATCATTATTTTTGAGACAACCTTTTACACCTTTTTTTCGTTAGTCTATGCTATTTGTTATGGTAAACAGCTTATTAACTGTCAAAAAGTTATCTCAAAAATTTTGATATTGAGTTTAGCGGTGTTGCCAGTAAGCGGTATTTCAGTTTTTCTGGGAACACATGATGGATCACATTTCGAAACGATTTATAAATAACTTGGTTAATCGATCTTACTTTATTTTATTACCTTTGGGTACCTATCTAAGTATTTTGATTTTTTTTTAAATTTGTTTTCAGCCTTTTTTAAAGGTATGTTTCGACATAAAATTAATCGTAGAAAATTTATCTCGATGGATATTTCAACTCTTTCTCCAATTGATAGTAATATCACGGATCACCTTTGTTAGGTGATCCGTGGTAATATCGTGCTTTTCTGAGAGTACACTCGCATGCTCCATGAGTTCTGCTATAGCACTGACTGTCACAATTCGATCTCTATTGGAAGTTCGAGAGGTGCTCTCCAACATCAAATTCAATATTTCTCCTAGAGAGCAGCTCTCTATCTCTCGCGCGCTGTCTAATAGCCAACCGAAGCTGTCTGACAGTTACTGTCTAAGACATTTGCTCTGCGTAAAGTACTCTCGAGAGCAGTTTTCCAGATTATTTCTATCAACTGGACAATTACCTAAATATGTTCGTAGGTAATCGAGATTTACCATATACACACTACAGTTTGCTGACGACCAGGTGATTGTAGCTAATGATGAGGAAAACATGGAGTATATGATAAGGTTAACGGAAGAATACCAACTCAACCTAACCATACTAACCCAACCTAACCCAACCTAACCCAACCTAACCCAACCTAACCTACCTAGTTGTTAATAAATATAGTAAAAGTTGTTAGGTTTATGTCCAGGGGGTAACCATTGTCCATAATCGTCGGAAATCGAGTTAAGATTAGTGTTTGCGACCATAAACATTGAGTGGTGCGTGAGTGTTTGGACTTCAAATTTTTTTGAACGTAGACAAGACACAGTAATTGTGTATTGGAAACGAATCAAGTGAGTTAGAACTGGACAATGGACAAACAGTGTCTACATGCAATGAGTATGTATACTTGGGTGTCACATTTGATGAGACAGGAATAGACTGTAAAGAATTGGAAAAAAGAATAGTAAAAGCACAAAAGGTTATTGGATGTCTTAACAGTATTTTATGGAGCAGAGAGATAAAAATGGAATGGCGACAGTCAATCCAAAGATCAATGAATCAAAAAAACCTGACAGAAGATGATTGTCAAGATCGAAGGAGGGGGAGAATAGGCGTCGGACAACGTAGAAAAACGTTCTAAACCGACATAGAAGTGGCAGGTATTCGAGAGTTGATATATCTACCTACTATTCCACTTACCTTATGCCTTATTTAATGTAATTTTCGGACAAAAATAACCACAAATTATTAATGCCATCAGTCCTAATTTACATTGTTTGAAACGATATAATCCCTTTTATTTTATAAGTTACGAGCATGAGTCACTGTAAGTCCAAAATTAAAATTCTTGCCAGTTACGTCCGTAACAATTTTATTATCGGTCGATTCATCACGTTTTACCGGGCTCGCTTTTATCTACACTGGCCCGACTGGTTTTCGTGAGTTGAATAAAACGCATTATACACCCCCCGCGGGTTCTCCCCATTAATGCGCAGTTGCCACATTTCTATTCAAAACAAGTCAGCTACACGCAGTTAAAAACACTGTACGAGTAAATCCTTACCTTAAGCGGGGTCTTCACATAACGTGTTACCTTACGTCTTGCCTGTCAGTCAAAAGGGTCAAGTATGACGGTTGAAAGACTAGCGTACACACTTGATAGTTTTAACGTACGTTTTTAGATCAGTTTTTGATACACCATGGAGGAAGCACTGCTTTTGTCAATAATGTTTTTTATTTTAAATGTCTATGACTTAACCGTTTCAGTAGATAAACATAGTTTTTTAACCAGTTTTTCAAAATCTTGTGCTGATTTAGTTTGGTAATGTCCCCTGAAGATGTAAGTTTCTGCTTACGAAACATGTCGGGACTATTTGTCTAAAACAAATCAAAAATTAGTGGAGGAAGACAATAACCTGTTTGATTTCCTAAAAAATTGTCTTATCTAATGTCGGACGTTTCGTATACCAACTTCTAAGTTGCACTCGAAAGGAATTAAAATTGTATGCACTACCACAAGAAATGCCGCTAAAACTGACGTTTTACCGGACACAAAGCCTCTACCGATCAGTTCAACAGGTCCAACTTCAGTCCTGTTCAGTTCAGGCAAAACGTACGTTTTATTGTCTACACAAAAGGTTTTGCCTGATCCGTTTTTCCTGCTCAAGTAACACGTCAGGCAAAACGTTATGTGTAGACCCCACTTTATGCTTTGAATGAACAGCGAAAAAATTATAGTTGCCTCACAAATCCCTTAGAAAATAAATACTACTACTATGTCGGTTTAAAACGTTTTTCTACGTTGTCCGACGCCTATTCTCCACCTCCGTCGATCCTGACAATCATCTTCTGTCAGGTTTTTTGACTCATTGATCTTTGGATTGACTGTTGTCATTCTAGTTTAGGACGCCCTCTTTTTCTGCGCTCTATTGGTTGCCATTCTAGGACCTGCTTTGGTAATCTTTCGTTGTTCATCCGTTGTACATGGCCGTACCATATCAGTTGTCTTTTAGTGATGTCATCCGTTATGCTTTCCTCGATTCCCATTCTTTCTTTACGATTTCATTTCTTATGTGATCTGTTTTAGATATTCTTATTGATCTTCTTATTGCATCCACTTCGACACCACTTTCCATTTTTGTGTTGTATCTTTCTGTCACGCGACAAGTCTCTATTCCATACAACAGCGTGCTTTTTACCATTGTTTCATTTATGTTAAATTTTAAATTGTTTTTTTATCTCTCCATAAAATACTGTTAAGACATCCAATAACCTATTTTGCTTTTACTATTGTTTTTTCTAGTTTTTTACAGTCTGTTCCTGTCTTATCAAATGTGATACCCAAGTATACATACTCATTGCATGGAGATATTGTTTGTCCATTGTCTAGTTCTAACTCACTGGATTCGTTTCCAATACATAAGTACTGTATCTTGTCCACGTTCACTGTTAATCCCCACTTTTGGTATTCTTCCGTTAACTTTCTCATCATATACTCCATGTCATCTTTATCATTAGCTACAATTACTTAGTCGTCAGCAATATAAGCATAATAACAGCCTACGCACCATCAGATGACGAAAGAATAGCTAGAAAACAAATGTTCTTCGACCTACTTGATGAAACTATCACCAAAATCGGTAATACCAGGGAAATAATAATTATGCTTGGTGATTTTTCGAATGGAACTTGCTATTTTTGCCTAAAAATACCCAGAAAAAAACTTGTTTTTGTGACATTTTTTAAAAGTGACCATCAACAAATAAACAAAAACCTTTTGAACTTTACATAAACTTTATGTAGACTGTCTTATAGCTGCAATTTTTGACCCTCCATTATTAAAAAATAATCCATGTAAACTTGGCAACGCTGCAGGAAAAACCACCCCCTGCTGCAGGGTAAAGCCAGGCCAAATAAAACGGCACCCTCATGCATGCAACATAGGCACGTAACTGCCTAAATAAAAATTGTAATGCCACGTCAACTGCCTAAAAAAATCAGCTGTTTTTTAGGTATGCTATTTTTTTACATTTTTTTTGTAGAAAGTGCACTTTACAAGCAAGTCCTTTTGAAATACTTTCCGGTCTCAACAAGGACCGGAAAATCCATTTGTCCGGTCTCTATTTTAGTCAAGTGGCTCATGACTTCTTTTGGCAGTTTCAAAGCTCTCTTTATTTTAATAGATTTTTCTTAATACATATATTGTTTTTTTTGGATTAGGTATTTTTTTTACCACGGATTTATTCTGGACACCATGAAGAGTATTTTTTATTTAATTTTATTTCCAAATTATAAAGAAAAATACAAGTACTTGTCTATGGATGGAGACCTCCCTTACTTCTCTCGGCCATTTTTCCACAAACCGCACATGTTTTATGTGAATTATTTACTTACGCGTACAACTAATTAAGGCCATCAAAGAGTTATACCGCAATAGTAACACAAAAGTTAAAATAAAAGCAAAACTAACCAAAGGCTTTCAAGTAAATAAAGGTCTTAAACAAGGTTGCTGTATCTCGCCTACGCTCTTCAAGATATACTTGAAACAAGTCCTTAAAGTATGGAAGAGAAAATGGCAAAACATGGGAATTCCGTTGGACGAAACCACCTTGTATACTTTATGTTTCGCCGATGATCAGATAGTAGTGGGTCAGGATTATGACGACCTCGAATATATGACACGAAAACTAATAGAAGAGTACAATAAGTGGGGACTAGAGTTTAATCTGAATAAGACAGAGTATATGTGTATCGGTGGAACAAAACAGGATCTAATCTTAAATACCGGGCAGCGAATTCAGTCCTGTGATGAGTATAAATACTTAAATCTAAAAATTACAGCTGATGGAGCACTAGACAAAGCTATAAAAGATCGAAACGTACAAGGAAGAAAAGCAATAACTTTATTAAATGGAATAATTTGGGACCAAAGTATATCAAAACATAACAAAAAGCTTATATATAACACCATTGTAAAAACTATTATTACATACGGCTCAGAAGTATGGCCAATCAAGGATAGAACAGAAAAAATTATTTCCGCTACGGAGATGGACTATTGGAGAAGAGCAGCAGGGAAATCAAAAAGAGAAAGAGTTACAAATCAAAGAATAAGATAAATTATGACAGTGGGTGAACGTACTTTAGTGGATGATATAAGAACAAAACAACTGGTGTGGTACGGATATGTACAAAGAATGAATGATGAAAGACTACCTAAACAAATACTACAATGGAAACCAACTGGCCGAAGAAAACGAGGACGGCCAAGGAGAAGCTGGAGAGAAGGAATAGACAGTGAAATAAGAATAAGAGGCCTAGATGATGAATTATGGTCAAACAGAAACGAGTGGAGATTGGGAATCGGAAGACGTAGAACGTTGTGAAACCGATAAATATATATATATATATATATATATATATATATATATATATATATATATATATATATATATATATATAGGAACAAGCAGAATTCATGCTCTAAGGTATGTGCGAGTATTACAGAAGTACGTGAATCTGCCGGAGTCAGCGTGTATTTCCTACAAATTTTAAAATCTTCCATCGCACAAAACCACCCTGTTTTTAAAGGGGATAGAGGGTTCGACACTGACGTTATTTAATACCTTTATATTGCACCCCCTTCCGCCCCGACCGACAGGGGGGGGGGTGACCTTTTTTAAAGGGAATGGCTCGAATCTTAATGTGCTCGGTTTAACAAAAACAACCAGGTTTTATAATGATCTTTGGTTTGGATCAAATAATTTGGGTATTTATACAGGGTGGACTACAAAGCATGCCCATCATTAAATCCACAAAAAAATTAATTTATAATCTTTTTGTTTTGTTTGTGCATCATTTAAATAACTACTACTACTATGTCGGTTTAGAATGTTGTCCTACGCCAATTCTCCACATCCTTCCATCCTGACAATCATCTTCTGTCAGGTTTTTTGACTCATTGATCTTTGGATTGACTGTTGCCATTCTAGTTTAGGACGCCCTCTTTTTCTGCGCCCTATTAGTTGTCATTCTAGCACCTCCTTTGGTAATCTTTCGTCGTTCATCCGTTGTATATGGCCGTACCATATCAGTTGTCTTTTAGTGATGCTTCCCTCGATTCCCATTATTTCTTTTATGGTCTCATCTCCTATATGATCTGTTCTATTAGATATTCTCATTGATCTTCTGATTGCACCCATTTTAACACTTTTGTTTTTTATTTTTTTGTTCACCATTGTTTCATATGTGTTAAATTTTACATTATTTTTTATCTCTCTGCTCCATAAAATACTAAATAATAACATCCATTAACTTTGCTTTTATTATTCTCTTTTCCAGTTCTTTACAGTCTGTTTCTATCTTATCAAATGTGACACCCAAGTATACATACTTATTGCATGGAGATATTGTTTGTCCATTGTCTAGTTCTAACTCACTTGATTCGTTTCCAATACATAAGTACTGTGTCGTTAAGTTGTTTTCTCATACCGTGTATGTTTCCAATTTTTTAGAGCTACTGCGATATATATTTTAAAAAGAGTTGGAGAGATACAACAACAAGCCTTTCGTTACCAGGAATTCTTTTAAAGTCTTTTTCGAATTTTAATTTTTGATTTTGACCCTTTTATGATTGATAATAGTTCGCTTTAACACTGTCCATAATTTTTCTACTGGAACAGTATCATATGCTATTTGTAGATCCATAAAGGTAACATAAGTCTCTAAATTTCTAGCACTCCTTTTCTCAATTACTTGTTTAAGACAAAAGACATTACCACTACAAGATCTGCCTGTACGAAGCCCACTTTGTTCTTCTTCTTCTTGTTCATGAAAATCATTCTCTATTAGATCTCTAAGAATCCTACCGTACAATCTACTTAGAGTACTGGTTACTAAAAGTCCTCTGTAATTGTTGCAGTCCAGCTTGTTTCCTTTTTTATGTATTGAGGATAGGAATCCAAGTTTTCAATCATTAGGTACTGGATGTCCGTTTATGCATTGATTGGTAATATATGTGAGATTTTCTAGTAATTTTTCTGATCCATATTTGAGTATTTCAGCGTATATTCAAATGACACCCTGTGTATATTCATCCTGTATGTTCTACTTAAGGGCCATAAACCCTACGGGGGTTTTGCCAGGATATTATACGACCCGAACAGCCCTTTTGCAACAAAAGACCCAAAAAAAACCCACCCCTATAACCCAGAGATTTATATGCATTTTTCTCGGAAACTCTCATATTTTGCAGTCCTATATAGAGACTTGCCAAAAAAAAACGACCATAGATTTTTAGACAAGCGTTTGATGTTTCCTAACTTTGACTTTCAAATAACCTTGGAGGCTTTCTGGCGATAACTTCCAAACTATTTGACAAATTTTGACCAAATTTTGCCTGCTGACTCTTTGGGTCTCTCTAATTCCCTCCTTAAAATTTGTTAAACGTAGGACACATTTAAATAACTTAAAAACTAATTACAAATGTCTCATTATCAAATTTGACTTTGAGGTGTCATTTTGCACGATAACTCATAAACTCTTTGTTTGAAACTCGTAGACAATGATTGAGTAGAAATATAATGTCGGACTTTCATTGTTTTTATTTATTTTAAATACGACGTTTCGGTTAGTAAGTATCTCTAACCGTTTTCAAGTGTAAACTAAACAATATAGTCTCTAGGCTACTACCTGTACTACTTGGTGTGCAGTCAGGTGTGACGGCCCACCCTCTTTTTAATCTTAAGACGCCTGTTTTCCTTAAGGAGTGGTTTCCTTATGTTTGGTATGTCCGTGCTTGGTTGACTGAAACTATTTATCGTATTTCCCGATAAAAATACTGTTTTTATATTATAGTGCTTGGCTATTCGTCTTATGTTTTCTGCAATCCCTTGAATATATGGAATGCTAATAACCCCCAATGGATTATAACTTTGAGAATTTGTTACATTTGGTTTGTTTTTAATTTTAGTGATCGTTGAGTTTATTAGTTTCTCGGAATAACGATTCTGTTGTAAGTCTTTTTTAATGTTGTTGATTTCTGAGGTTAATTCTTCATTATTACTACAAATATTTACGGCTCTTAAATACAAACTTCTTATAACTCCTTGTTTTGTAGCAACAGAATGATTAGACTTAAAATTTAGGTACTGTCCCGTGTGTGTAGGTTTCCTATATACAGTGGTTTGAATGTTTCTGTCTAATCGTTTGACAAGAACATCCAAAAAAGGTAAGACCGAATCTTTTTCAATTTCCATGGTGCATTTGATTGTTGGTCGAATACCGTTCAGATGGTGTAGAAAATTCTGTAGTTCGTCATCATTTTCCCGCCATATAATAACTCATAAACTATTAGAGAGATTTTAATCAAATGTGTGTGTGTTTACTGATTCTTTGGGTCTATCTAACTCCCTTCTCAAAATTTGGTGAAAGTGCGATCCATACAAATTTCCCAAAAACTAGTTTCAAATGTCTCCCAGTTCGACTCTGAGATGGCAATAAATGTTTTTACACTATAACTCATAAACTATTCGAGATATTTTAACCAAGCTTTGCTCACTGATTCTTTGGATCTATTTGAGTCCCTTCTGAAAATTTGGTTAACATGGGATCAGTTCAAATATCTTAAAAATGAATTGCAAATGTGTAATTTCCAATTTTGATTTTAAAGTGACCTTACGTATTTTTCCACGATAACTTGAAAACTAATCAACAGATTTTGACAAAACCTTGATCACGGATTCTTTTAGACCATCTGACTAGCTCAATCAATCTCAAAAACTATTTAAAAAATGCTTAAAACATTAAGAAAAATTTAAGAGTAAATCTTTTTAAGTTTCTTGTGCTCATTTAATGACTTGAAAAATTTAAAGGTCAGAACTCTGAACCTATTTTGATAAATTTTGCTTTAATTTTAATGAAAAATTCTTAAGTATCTAATTTAATAGGGATTTGAGCATAAATTGTTCCCTTTGTTAAAATATCTACGTCAAGGGATACTTAATATTTTTTTGAAAGGACGTTATATAAAGAAGAAACCAATATTTTAGGGTTTTTTGTAAAGAGATACTTCCTCGTCTGGTAGAGAGGGTGCTGAATTAATTTCAAAGGGAGATTATTTATTTTCTGCCCTAAATTCTTTTATATAAGCATCAGAAAATATTATGTATCAATACTCACCCTTGTAGAACCTTTTTTATTAATTAGTGTCTGAAGAGCAGATTTCTTACCTGAAAAAAAGAAAATTTGTTAGTTTATAAGAAAAATTAAAGTCTCAAAAAATCGCACACCCGCTGAAAAAGAGTCACAACTCAAAAATCGCCGTTATTGAGATAAACCTGCCGCCATTATCGAAATAACTTGTACTTTCTTCCATAAAAGCATCACATTTATGTTTTGACAATTCACCCCGAGATGGCGATGTGACTCTTTTATTTTGTCCAGTTTAGCTGAGGATGCGTTCCTTTACAGTGTCACTTTTGACTTTATAACAGCGTGAACGTGGAGTTTCATCCTGAAAAGAGTCACATTTCGAGTTGTGAAGGTTTTCGTGTGTGTTTTTTTGAATTGTTCAGTATATTTAAAATTAAGGAGAATAAGAAAAAAATCTTTTGAATTTATTAGAGAATAATCACATTCCCAGTTATTATTCAGCATTTTATAATTCGTTGTAAAAATAAATACAAAGTTTCTTCTTTATTTGTTTTCTTTTTTTATATTATTTACCATCCTGCGTGACATCCTGATTTACAACGTCATGATGCCTTGTTCTAAAAAAGTGTCACAATATCGGGTTATTGTCTTTTTTTTAACTAAAAACGACAAAAATCATTTTTTCTGAGAAACGTACTGCACCAATTACATTGAATGAATAGGTTCCTGTTGATATAAAATAACATGTTAACTCGTAATTTGTCATGTAAGTGAAAAATGAATCTCTCTAATGAACTAAATTCTTTAACAGCGATTTTCTCAAAACAATGTTTTTTGAGTTGTGACTATTTTTTAGCGGGGGTGCGAAATGTGTTGCGATGATTTTACAATTTTTATTAAGCGTTACAAATCAAATCAAATTGGTCCGATTTTGATTACATTTGGGAGGTAGGTTACAACCCTATAAATTCTTTAAACGACAATTATTCCTACATCTATAATCCAATTTTTATAAAAATTGGGAAACCTACACATACTTACTTTCACACTATCATCATGCCTATTCTAATTAGTCCAAACTACTGTTCAATTTATGTAATAATTACAAAAGTTTTAAAAACTTTTATATGGTTCAGTTTTATATCCTAATGAATTATGGGTCATATACTCATATACTATTATCATTACTACTACTATATCAGTTTAGAACGTTTTTCTACGTTGTCCGACGCCTATTATCCAACTCCATCGATCCTGACAATCATCTTCTGTCAGGTTTCTTTGACTCATTGATCTTTGGACTGACTGTTGCCATTCCAGTTTAGGACGCTCTCTTTTTCTGCGCCCTATTGGTTCCCATTTTAGGACCTGCTTTGGTAATCTTTCGTCGTTCATCCGTTGTACATGAACGTACCATATCAGTTGTCTTTTAATGATGTCATCCGTTATGATTCCGTCGATTCCCATTCTTTCTTTTATGGTCTCATTTCTTATATGATCTGTTCTAGATATTCTCATTGATCTTCTTATTGTTTTCTTACATGTTAAATTTTACATTCTTTTTTATCTCTCTGCTCCATAAAATACTGTTAAGACATCCAATAGCCTTTTTTGCTTTTACTATGCTTTTTTCCTGTTCTTTATAGTCTGTTCCTGTCTTATTAAATGTGACATCCAAGTATACATACACTTGATTCGTTTCCAATACATAAATAAGTACTGTGTCTTGTCCACGTTTACTTACACCCAATTTTGGTATTCTTCCGTTAACTTTCCGTAAATCGCTCGTTAAGTTGTATTACCTCCCATACCGTGTACTTTACATTTCCAGTTTTATTTAGCTACTGCGATATATATCTTAAAAAGAGTTGGAGAGATAAAACATCCCTGTTTTAACCCTTTCGTTCCAGGAAATCTTTTAAAAGTCGATTTCCAATTTTAATTTTAGATTTTGACCCTTTGTACAGTTCTTTCTTCGCTTTTGTGTATGTATGATTGATATCAGTTTGCTCTAACACCGTCCATAGTTTTTCTACTGCAACTGTATCACATGCGTTTTGTGGGTCCACAAAGGTAACATGAGTCTCTATATTTCTGGCATTCCTTTTCTCAATTACTTGTTTAAGACAAAAAACATTATCACTACAAGATCTGCCTGCACGAAACCCATATTCCTCTTCTTCTTCGTGTTCATGAAAATCATTCTCTATTAGATCTCTAAGAATCCTACCGTACAATCTACTTAGAGTACTAGTTACTGAAATTCCTCTGTAATTGTTGCAATCAAGGTTGTTTCCTTTTTTCAGTATTGAGGATATAAATACAATTTTCCAATCATCAAGTGCTAGATGTCCGTTTATGCATTGATTGATAATATATGTGAGATTTTCTAGTAGTTTCTCTGATCCATTTTTGAGCATTTCAGCGTATATTCCCCCATCTATCTATTATCACTATTTTGTAATAAAATAAGGGATTTTAGTAATTCTCTTCGAATTGTTCTTTTTATTGCTAATTAATAATTGTTGCTTCACAACTGTTACTACTGTTAGTGAAAGTTAGGCATTATACATACACATTAGCAGAAGTAAATAGAAAAAGGTCAAAATACCTTGTAACTAAATACGTCTTATATACTTTCACATTTCTGCGGTTAATTTCATTCATTATTCATCAGTGGCGTTACATAGAAAAGGCTAGAAGGAGCCTGTCCCCCACTTTGACAAAAAAAATGTTTGAAACATTAAAAATTGTATATTTTTCCAAAACAGAAGTTGTGTTTGGAAAAGTGTTTTCGACAAAAAAAGGCTTGTTGCGACAGAAATTTGTCCCAAAAATTTTGAAAACGTATGGCTAAGTTAGGGCATAGTTTTTTGTAAAACTTGTTATGTACTAACAGAAAATACAAACACAGCTTTTTGAGAAAAGATTCGCGTAATATTTACCTTTAGTTTAAAATTATTATCTTTTTAAGGCACGCCACTGTCATCATTATGATCGGTGTCAGTGATTTTTTTTGTGAAATTATAAATTAGTCTAGTTTAATTTTAGGAGTCACTTAGGCGCCATTTAATTGTAATTATATGGGTGTACATTTCGACGTTTTTTGAAATTTCGTAACTACTTTACTACTCTATGGAAGTCCATCAAACTTGGCGGGGTTGTTAACTGACTAACTGTTAAAGATCTATTACTGTGCAAAGTTTGAGTTTCGAATTTAGATCAGTCAAATATGGGCTGAAATGTTTCAAGAAAAGATGGTACAGTAATTTCCGCCGCGAACTTGGCCGAGCACCGTGCCTTCAGATAAAGGTTATTGGATGTTAACAGTTTTTATGGAGCAAATAGATAAAAAATAATGTAAAAAATTTGTCGCGTAACAGAAAAAGACAAAACAAAAACGGAAAATGTCGAAATCGAAGCAATAAGAAGATCAATCAGAATATCTAGAACACATCATATGGATGATTCCACAAAAATGGTGCTGTGGAGTGGGAATGCATATTTTTCAAACAGACTGCAAATGAAGCATAGTTTTAGTTATAAGATTTAAAACGAAATGTTTTCTTTATGGAGCATTTGAGTTTAGCGTATAAAAAAAATTGCAAGTTTATAATTTTTTTTATTACAAAGCAAATTACCTCATTCCTCTAGTGTAGTCCCAAACCAAATATTAAAAACTCAGATTGAAAAAAATTTCCTAATAAATAATATTTAACCAAGTCTTAACTATTTATCAAAAAATTGATAAAACTTAAGTTTGCAGTCATATTTTTGAAAATCTGAATTTACATCTTCTCCGGAAAATTTTACAATTTTAAACGTGCTCCATTTTTAATAACACAATATTTGTGAATACCACCGGTTAATTTCTAGAGAAAGAGATGGCCCTGGATATCTAATTTACTTGTGAGGGTGACAAGTTGTGACAGATAATGTCAACTTTTGTTTGGTTTAAGTTATAGATATTTTTATTTTCGGCAGAAAATTAGTTTTTTCGGAGAAATCAAAAAGGAACGCTTCAATTATCATTCCTCTGGTAAGTAAATATTCGACTGATATCAATAGTATAATTTTTTTGTTGATTGTTTTAAAATTATAAGTATAGGAACTTTGTTTATATAAAACTTAAGTTAAGTAGTCTAAATAGATTTTGATTTAAATTGGAAAACCATTAAAAAAAACTCATTCCTCTGGTACTCATCCCTCTGGAATTTTTATGCAATAATTCCTAAAATTCGGGAAAATAAATGTTTATTAGCTTACACCTAATTAGTTACATAAATTTAAAAAAACAAAATTATTTACTATGCTGTATTGGTATTTAAAGGCAATGACCAAAAATGATATCCATATAGCCCACTTTTGGTAGAATCATCCATATAAGAAATAAGACTATAAAAGAAAGTATGGAAATCGAACATCACTAAAAGACAAGTGATATGGTACGGCCATATAGGGACAATAGTCAATCCAATGAGTCAAAAAAATCTGACAGAAGATGATTGTCAGGATCGAAGGAGGTGGAGAATAGGCGTCGGACAAAGAGAAAAAGGTTCTAAACCTACACAGTAGTAGTATTTTTATCTGGGACACCCTGTATAGTGATTTGGGGACATTTCCAAAGGTTTTTGACCACTTATTCTACCTACATAATATATTTTGCTGAGAAGGACAAATTTAAACGCTCATTCGAGTAATTACGCCGTGCACTAACTAATCCAAAAATAATTTGAATTTTTGGCCTCGAGCCAGGTCATTTCTAACATTTTATGAACTCGCACAAATAACTGCTTGGTTAAAAATACATTTTGAATATCATTTCGACGTGGATCAACATACAATTTGTTTATTTTTTTTCCTGTTTTCAGCTTTAAAAAACTGAAATCCCATTGTTTATTCGATTGTGGTTCATAAATTAATTATTGAAGAATACGATAAGTGGGGGCTGGAGGTAAATCTTTAGAAAAAGGAATATATGTGCATGGCTGGGGAGCAACAGGATTTTATCGTGGAACAACATCAGATAACCAAGTGTAAAAGGCAACTTCATAGGGGTATAGTCAACCACGGACACCGGTGTTTCGGAAAAAGGCATTTCCTTCCTCAGCGTTGCTTACCTGACACAAAGTAGAACAAATTGACTACGAGATACAAGGTAAATAAAAAAGAATGAAAAAATAGGTGACTTATTTTTCATTCTACGAGTGAACGACAGCGAACCAAGGAAACTAAGTCCATGGCGGGACGAAAACGTCCACCGGTCTATAAGGAAGAAAGACTTTTCGTCACAATTCAACCAGACCATGCTATCACCGTCTCCACGGTATCGGTTCGGAACCCAAAACAATGAGTTAACCAAGTATAAAAGGCAACTTCATAGGGGTATAGTCAACCACAAACACCGGTGTTTCGGAAAAACGCATTTCCTTCCTCAGCGTTGCTTGCCTGACACAAAGTAGAACAAACTGACTACGAGATACAAGGTAAATCAAAAAGAATAAAAAAATGGGTGAAACCTATTTTTCATTCTACGAGTGAACGACAGTGAACCAAGGAAACTAAGTCCATGGCGGGACGAAAACATCCACCGGTCTATAAGGAAGAAAGACTTTTCGTCACAGTTCAACCAGACCATGCTATCACCGTCTCCACGGTATCGGTTCGGAACCCAAAACAATGAGTTAACCAAGTATAAAAGGCAACTTCATAGGGGTATAGTCAACCACAAACACCGGTGTTTCGGAAAAAACGCATTTCCTTCCTCAGCGTTGCTTGCCTGACACAAAGTAGAACAAACTGACTACGAGATACAAGGTAAATCAAAAAGAATCAAAAAATGGGTGAAACCTATTTTTCATTCTACGAGTGAACGACAGTGAACCAAGGAAACTAAGTCCATGGCGGGACGAAAACATCCACCGGTCTATAAGGAAGAAAGACTTTTCGTCACAGTTCAACCAGACCATGCTATCACCGTCTCCACGGTATCGGTTCGGAACCGAAAACAATGAGTTAACCAAGTATAAAAGGCAACTTCATAGGGGTATAGTCAACCACGGACACCGGTGTTTCGGAAAAAGGCATTTCCTTCCTCAGCGT
Source organism: Aspidapion aeneum (assembly GCA_963576565.1). NCBI lineage: Eukaryota > Metazoa > Arthropoda > Insecta > Coleoptera > Brentidae > Aspidapion > Aspidapion aeneum. The sequence continues at coordinate 8,266,954 of OY755047.1, forward strand.
GGCTTGCCTGACACAAAGTAGAACAAACTGACTACGAGATACAAGGTAAATCAAAAAGAATGAAAAAATAGGTGAAACCTATTTTTCATTCCACGAGTGAACGACAGTGAACCAAGGAAACTAAGTCCATGGCGGGACGAAAACGTCCACCGGTCTATAAGGAAGAAAGACTTTTCGTCACAGTTCAACCAGACCATGCTATCACCGTCTCCACGGTATCGGTTCGGAACCGAAAACAATGAGTTAACCAAGTATAAAAGGCAACTTCATAGGGGTATAGTCAACCAAGGACACCGGTGTTTCGGAAAAACGCATTTCCTTCCTCAGCGTGGCTTGCCTGGCACAAAGTAGAACAAACTGACTACGAGATACAAGGTAAATCAAAAAGAATCAAAAAATGGGTGAAACCTATTTTTCATTCTACGAGTGAACGACAGTGAACCAAGGAAACTAAGTCCATGGCGGGACGAAAACATCCACCGGTCTATAAGGAAGAAAGACTTTTCGTCACAGTTCAACCAGACCATGCTATCACCGTCTCCACGGTATCGGTTCGGAACCCAAAACAATGAGTTAACCAAGTATAAAAGGCAACTTCATAGGGGTATAGTCAACCACAAACACCGGTGTTTCGGAAAAAACGCATTTCCTTCCTCAGCGTTCCTTGCCTGACACAAAGTAGAACAAACTGACTACGAGATACAAGGTAAATCAAAAAGAATCAAAAAATGGGTGAAACCTATTTTTCATTCTACGAGTGAACGACAGTGAACCAAGGAAACTAAGTCCATGGCGGGACGAAAACATCCACCGGTCTATAAGGAAGAAAGACTTTTCGTCACAGTTCAACCAGACCATGCTATCACCGTCTCCACGGTATCGGTTCGGAACCGAAAACAATGAGTTAACCAAGTATAAAAGGCAACTTCATAGGGGTATAGTCAACCACGGACACCGGTGTTTCGGAAAAAGGCATTTCCTTCCTCAGCGTTGCTTGCCTGACACAAAGTAGAACAAACTGACTACGAGATACAAGGTAAATCAAAAAGAATCAAAAAATGGGTGAAACCTATTTTTCATTCTACGAGTGAACGACAGTGAACCAAGGAAACTAAGTCCATGGCGGGACGAAAACGTCCACCGGTCTATAAGGAAGAAAGACATTTTGTCACAGTTCAACCAGACCATGCTATCACCGTCTCCACGGTATGGGTTCGGAACCGAAAACAATGAGTTAACCAAGTATAAAAGGCAACTTCATAGGGGGATAGTCAACCACGGACACCGGTGTTTCGGAAAAAGGCATTTCCTTCCTCAGCGTTGCTTGCCTAACACAAAGTAGAACAAACTGACTACGAGATACAAGGTAAATCAAAAAGAATGAAAAAATAGGTGAAACCTATTTTTCATTCTACGAGTGAATGACAGCCAACCAAGGAAACTAAGTCCATGGCGGGACGAAAACGTCCACCGGTCTATAAGGAAGAAAGACTTTTCATCACAGTTCAGCCAGACCATGCTATCACCGTATCGGTTCGGAACCGAAAACAATGAGTTAACCAAGTATAAAAGGCAACTTCATAGGGGTATAGTCAACCACGGACACCGGTGTTTCGGAAAAAGGCATTTCCTTCCTCAGCGTGGCTTGCCTGACACAAAGTAGAACAAACTGACTACGAGATACAAGGTAAATCAAAAAGAATGAATAAATAGGTGAAACCTATTTTTCATTCTACGAGTGAACGACAGTGAACCAAGGAAACTAAGTCCATGGCGGGACGAAAACGTCCACCGGTTTATAAGGAAGAAAGACTTTTCGTCACAGTTCAACCAGACCATGCTATCACCGTCTCCACGGTATCGGTTCGGAACCGAAAACAATGAGTTAACCAAGTATAAAAGGCAACTTCATAGGGGTATAGTCAACCACGGACACCGGTGTTTCGGAAAAAGGCATTTCCTTCCTCAGCGTTGCTTGCCTGACACAAAGTAGAACAAACTGACTACGAGATACAAGGTAAATCAAAAAGAATCAAAAAATGGGTGAAACCTATTTTTCATTCTACGAGTGAACGACAGTGAACCAAGGAAACTAAGTCCATGGCGGGACGAAAACGTCCACCGGTCTATAAGGAAGAAAGACATTTTGTCACAGTTCAACCAGACCATGCTATCACCGTCTCCACGGTATGGGTTCGGAACCGAAAACAATGAGTTAACCAAGTATAAAAGGCAACTTCATAGGGGGATAGTCAACCACGGACACCGGTGTTTCGGAAAAAGGCATTTCCTTCCTCAGCGTTGCTTGCCTAACACAAAGTAGAACAAACTGACTACGAGATACAAGGTAAATCAAAAAGAATGAAAAAATAGGTGAAACCTATTTTTCATTCTACGAGTGAATGACAGCCAACCAAGGAAACTAAGTCCATGGCGGGACGAAAACGTCCACCGGTCTATAAGGAAGAAAGACTTTTCATCACAGTTCAGCCAGACCATGCTATCACCGTATCGGTTCGGAACCGAAAACAATGAGTTAACCAAGTATAAAAGGCAACTTCATAGGGGTATAGTCAACCACGGACACCGGTGTTTCGGAAAAAGGCATTTCCTTCCTCAGCGTGGCTTGCCTGACACAAAGTAGAACAAACTGACTACGAGATACAAGGTAAATCAAAAAGAATGAATAAATAGGTGAAACCTATTTTTCATTCTACGAGTGAACGACAGTGAACCAAGGAAACTAAGTCCATGGCGGGACGAAAACGTCCACCGGTTTATAAGGAAGAAAGACTTTTCGTCACAGTTCAACCAGACCATGCTATCACCGTCTCCACGGTATCGGTTCGGAACCGAAAACAATGAGTTAACCAAGTATAAAAGGCAACTTCATAGGGGTATAGTCAACCACGGACACCGGTGTTTCGGAAAAAGGCATTTCCTTCCTCAGCGTTGCTTGCCTGACACAAAGTAGAACAAACTGACTACGAGATACAAGGTAAATCAAAAAGAACGAATAAATAGGTGAAACCTATTTTTCATTCTACGAGTGAACGACAGTGAACCAAGGAAACTAAGTCCATGGCGGGACGAAAACGTCCACCGGTTTATAAGGAAGAAAGACTTTTCGTCACAGTTCAACCAGACCATGCTATCACCGTCTCCACGGTATCGGTTCGGAACCGAAAACAATGAGTTAACCAAGTATAAAAGGCAACTTCATAGGGGGATAGTCAACCACGGACACCGGTGTTTCGGAAAAAGGCATTTCCTTCCTCAGCGTTGCTTGCCTAACACAAAGTAGAACAAACTGACTACGAGATACAAGGTAAATCAAAAAGAATGAAAAAATAGGTGAAACCTATTTTTTATTCTACGAGTGAACGACAGCGAACCAAGGAAACTAAGTCAATGGCGGGACGAAAACGTCCACCGATCTATAAGGAAGAAAGACTTTTCGTTACAGTTCAACCAGACCATGCTCCCTAAAATTTTGGTGTATCATTTAAATTATACCATGTGTAATAACGCCGTCTTTAATCAATAAAATAGAAAGAGACAGAATTCAACTTTCGATTAGAAAAAAAACATCGTTTGAAGTTTTAAATAAACTCCTACATAAACTCTGTGAAATTCGAAACTTTATGGCGATCGGGCCGAGGGTGGGGGAGTTCGAGGGGGAGTTTCAAACAAACAAAGTCATTAAAAAGTTCTGTTTTGAAAGCGAAGCGTAGGTTGTTTTGTTTTTGTTTTTTTTAATTCGGTCGTTATAAAAAGTTAAAAGGGATGAAAAATAACGGACGGGAAAAATGTAGGGGAAGGTGGGGTGACTTTGAATGAATGTACGGTAGTGGCGGTTAGCATCCTTAACCCGTAACTGGTGATGTCGGGTTCAGAATACCCAGGCAAAACTTTAGCACGCCACCGACAAGAAATAACATGCGCGGAAGCGCTCTCCGCGTATCTACCTTTCAGTCAGTTCACCGAGTTCCCTCAAAGTGTGCGTGGGCGACCTTGATCCATGAATTACTTGTTTACCGACAATTGTTTTATATTTAGGGTATTTTTTACCCGTCCTCACCAGTAACGTTACAGTTTTTATTGATTTCACTGCCTTTTTTGGTGTATATAATGGCGACCAAAAGACAGTCCATGAAGCCAACTGACCCAGGATTTGAAGAATGGGTAGTAGGTCATGAGGGAGATATTACAGACGCAAATTTTCAAAGTGACCACGTGAGTGCATCTGAGCAGGAAGCATCGGAGAATGAGGACTTTCCTGTTTCTTTACGCAATGTAGACGAGTACAGTGTCCCTCCGTCAAGCCTTATATCATCGTTCCCAAACTACCAATCGGATGACCAGTCTTCGTCAGATGCTGATGAACCACTGGCAAAAAAACAGAAATTTTGAATGAAACGAACCAATGAGAAACTGGCGATGATTCGAGAAACTTTGTCCGATAAAAGCCGTACTGATTTTGTTGAATGTCAGCATGGTAAACAGCTATGTTATTTTTAGTGCATGCCCAGGAAATTCAAAAGGTTCCCCACTACAATACATCAAAATGGACTAAAGGACTTGTGGAGCTTGTTATCTCAATCAACGGCTCCTAAATGCACGTCTACCTCGCGAGTTACGCTTGAACATTGGCAGAATATTGCAGAAACCACTTCCAGTAGAAGCCAGACATGACTTGAACAAGCAAGTGAGATGCAGGAAGTGCCCGGTTCGCTTGGATCGGAAAACAAAGAAAACCTGTGGTTCGTGCCAGACACCAATTTGCGGAAGTTGTATAGTTCCTATGTGCCGAGAATGCGGTTAATAAAACCTGAAATTTTATTTTCATAGAACATTTCAAAGAGTAAGAATATTTTTATTAGTTTTATATATCTAGAATATAAGTTAAAACCTGTTTTTTATTTGTTAAATAAATTTTTTGTAAAAAAAATGCGATTTTTTAACTATATGTATTATTTTTTTGTAATTTTTTCACTCAATCATCAATTGAACTCTACTAATCAAGTTAGTAACTTTTTTGCAATCTGCAACACCTTGGTAGCTAAAGTAAGAATAACTTTGTTGATTATCATTGAAATATCCAATTTATTTTCATTTGGTAACATAGGAGATCCTTAACAAAGTCTGGGTTTCTGTAACCCAACCTCACCAGTTATGTGCTAATAAATTGACCTCACCAGTTACGGGTTAAAGAATGTAACATGGCATATCGGCCGCCTTTCTGGGCCCGTTGTGCACCACGTACCTACTGTGTTCAGGCCAGCAGAACCAACAAGATCAATCTTGTCTGGGTGCCAAGCCACACGGGAGTTGAGGGAAATGAAAAAGCAGACGCACTAGCCAGGGCGGGAGCAGAATCCGCGCTGGTTGGACCGGAGCCTTACTTCGGCTTACCTAAGGCCACAGTCACAAAAGAAATAGGAGAGTGGGTTGTTAGAAAGGGGACTCAAAACTGGCGGGCAACCCCGAGACAACAACACTCCAAAACCTTTCTAAGCAAGCCAGACAAACACAGAACGAACCAACTCCTGGAATTAAACAGGAATAGCCTAAGAATAATCACAGGGCTATACACAGGCCAATGCCGACTCAACAAACACATGAACAGACTGGGAGTAAGCAACACACCAGCGTGTAGGTTCTGTGGTGTTGAGGAGGAAACGCCACTTCATCTAATCTGCCACTGCGTAGCAAGACAAAGAACTAGGGCGAAAATATTCGGACCTGGACAGATAGAGCCTCAAGATCTTGAGGAAATATCACCAAACAAACTGATCTGCTTCATAAAGGAGATAGGTATTGGTGATATTTAAGTTGGGATGAGCCACAATAGACCACCTGAGTCGCAGTGGAGGGGCGACAGTCGCACCACTCATAATCAAACCTAACCTAACCTAACCTACTGTGTTCGACTCAGATAATAAATTAAATACTATCTAGTATATAGAACCCAGTAGACTTAAAATTATATTTTAGACCAGAAACTTAGTCATCATGATATAACACATAATGCCATGGTTGTAGCCTTAGACCACTGATGGGTCATAAACCTTCTTACATGATCAACAGGATACAGAAAGTCACAATGTACCCGCACTAGCTGCTAGCTTCAAATCACTCCATATACCCTGTCCCATGTAGTGATTTCCTGAATGGCCAGGCCACCGAATCCATTCAGAGAATCACCAGATTAACCCATTCCCGTTACCATAGATGTTATCTGGTGTGATCTCAAAGGTTCACTAGTTTTATTTTTTTTTGTTAACATACTGGTCAATGCTTGTTACCAGACTACCCATTTACCCATGGGTCGAGACCCCTTTAGTACATAGATATACAGTCGAACCTCTCTAACTCGAACCTCTATAACTTGAACTTCTCTATAACTCGAACCTTTTAAGTGGTCCCTGCACTTTTTATATGAATTTTAACCTCTTTAACTCGAATTTCTATAAGTCGAACTCTCCATAACTCGAACTGATTTGGTTGTCCCTTGAAGTTCGAGTTATAGAGGTTCGACTGTATATATATATATATATATATATATATTTGACTTTTCTTTTTTCTGTGTGTGACTGTCTTTTTAAAACTGATTTTGACATAATGTAGTGTGAAAATGTGAGTGAATGTATCTGAAGAAGGTCTTTGGACCGAAACGTCAATAAATGTGAATCCATATTTGCATTGGCGTAGCGAGCCTTCCTTTTCAGGGGGGGGCCGTGGCCCCGGTCTATCTTGAACAAAAAGCAAACATAGGTTTTAAAGAGTCGTGCAAAGTGTGCAATGAATAAAAAAAAATACGCGCATTAAATGTTCTAATATTTTAATATAACAAATTTAATAATACATTTACCAACTTATTTATATGTATACACAGGAAGTATGTGATTCAGCAATTCTACAAAGAAAGTTTTCTACGTCGCTGACTGAAAGCGTCTACCACACTGTCTAAGTCGACCTCAACATCTTTTTCTATGAATAACAATAACAAACCTGAGTATTGTTCACAGATTACTAACCACAGGTAGTTGTTCTAAGCCAATTAAAAACTCTCCTCATGGCAGAGAAAGACCTCTCGCAAGTTGCACTTGAAGTTCGAAGAATACTCGCAACTTCAAAAAGTTGGTAGAGGTTTGGATAGGTGTTTTCTGCTATATGTTGTTTGATAGAATCATGACCAACAGTTTGATTTAACCGAAAAATACAATTCTTTAAAACGGTCATTTCTGCTCTTAGAGTAAAAGTATTAATATTAAAAATTTCCGGGTATTGCTCGACGAATTTATTCTATTTAACGACGTGGGAAAACTTAATATGAAAATGGTTATGAAATTGTCACCAAAATCGGAAAATTTTCATAAGACACTAAACGCTAACCTCAAAAAAACTAAAAAGATAATTATATTTAGTTTAGAAAAACAGTTTAAAAAGGTCTTTTATAACCTTACGACATCTACAACCCGATTTCGGAAACAGAGGGGCAAAGGTCGCTGTCTTTATTAAATGCGAAATTTAACTTACACTTCTATAATATTTTACAAGATGTCGCCAATATGTATGAAATATTCAATATGCATAATTATGTTTAAATTTAAAAAATATTTTCGGGAAATTGCATAAGTGCAGAAAAGTTACCGATAATTTAAAGAGAAAAAGCCTAATTCCGCAAGACAAGGGCTTTTTCCTGAAATGTAAACATTATCTGAATGATTTTAAATTTTAATGCACCTATTTTATTTGAATATTTCCCGAATAATAATAGAAAAGTATGTATTTTCAGCGTCATGTTCTTTTACTAGTAGTCAGTAGGGGAGGCCTAAAATATCTTAGGGGGGCCTGAGGGACTTCAGGGGGGCCATGCCCCCCCTGGTCCCCCCTAGCTACGCCAATGCATATTTGCTAGTTTTATTAGAACCACATCCCCAAGAAACCAACAAAACTAAATATATATATATGTCGAATTTTTAACGTAACTGGTGGTCTAGCTGATTTTTGTAAACAAAAATTAGATATGATCTGAACAACTAATATTTTTAACATTTTTTGAAAACTAAGGCATATTTCCTACTGTTTTTTACGATATTCTTATAAAATATTATTTTTGAGACATACCAGTCGTTATTTTTTTTAGCCCGCTTCATTTCTCTTTACACAAAAATTTAAATTCGAAGAAAATAATGTGTTCGTTTCAGCTTCAAAAGTAATCCGCTAACCTACACCTTGGTTTACTTCCCAAGTCCTCGGTTTACCTTTGATACTAAACGATCACATTCAGTTTGACATGTATTTTAAGTTTTGTGTAATAAAAATTAAAGCAGCCTAAAAAAGAATTACAACAATACGTCTAAAAAATTATATTTTATAAGAATGTACTAAAAAACAATAGGAAAATTGTCTTAGTATTCAAAAAATTTTAAAAATATTAGTTGTTTATATCATATCTAACTTTTGTTGACAAAAATCAGCTGGACCCACCAGTGACGTGAAAAATTCGCATATATACAGGGTGTCCCATAATTTAGGGGCCATAGGTCAACAGGTGATAGAGGAGGTCATGTCTGATAAAAAAGTTCCTATAATGCATGGGTCAAAACTCTTTCTTTGTCGAGATACAGAGCATCAAAGTTGGCGATTTTTTAAACTTTTTTGATAATAACTTTTTAACAAAACGCAGTAAAAATATGAAATTGGGTAGAGTCGTGTATTAGAACAAGAGCAACAAATTGAAATAAAAATTATTTTGAAAAAAAATTTTTTCAGTAAAAACGATTTTTTTGGTATAAAAAATAATGGCATATTAAACGCATTGTTTTTTTTATATTTTTTGTTAATAAAAACAAGTCTCTAGCAAGACTTAATAATAAGATATTATTGATATTTTTTTAAACAAAGGGTAAGCAAGAATTATATATTTTTTTAAATTATTTTTTATACGTTTTTGGAGGTTATTTTGACAGCCTGTATTTCCTCAACTTGTAGTTTTATCAAAAAACGAAATACCACATTTTTGAATCTCAATTAGCTGAGTATTCAGCTGGCTGTGACAGATTTTCTTTTTTTTTGTAAAACCCTTTTCCCCCCCACTCCTCTAACTTTAAACATCCTATATCTTATAAACAGATGTGTGTTGACACCCATGTTATATAAACTTTTCTCTCGGAAATAACCTCCTCTATCACCTGCTCCACTATGGCCCTTAAGTTATGAGACACCCTGTATATAAGATCAGAAGGCCGGTCTTTTTTAAGGACCGTGAGTATTAGCAGCGGCGGTGCGTTAAATAGTGGGAGGGGGCCCATATAATTTTCGAAGTAAAGAAAATTTTACATTTTACAAACAAACGTATTATAAATTTTGAAAGAATTTTATGTGGTTTAAAAAAAGTGGAGGGGCCACGGTCCCCCTGGTTCCCCGACGCGCTGCCACTGGGTATTAGATCTATTATGGATCCATTTATTTAGGGTTACCAGACGTCCGGATTAATCCGGACATGTCCGGATTTTTACTACGTCCAGGTGGGTCCGGGCGGATTTTTTATAAACGTCCGGATTTTAAAGTAGCCGCCTTGATAAACATCAAATAATGCAAAAAAACTAGTTTCAAAAAATGTAATTAAACAATAATCGTCGATAAATTTAGCAGTGTGAATTCACCTTTAAGCGGGGTCTTCACATAACGTTTTACCTTACATCTTGCCTGTTCAGTCAAAACGCATCAAGTAAAACTTTGTGTGTAGACGGAAAACGGACGTTTTACTTGAACTGATTTAAGACGGGAGACCGCCTAGAGAACTGACCGGATCACGCATTGTTTTCCAATAAAACCATCGTTTTGTATCAAAAACTGATCTAAAAACGTACGTTAAAACTATCAAGTGTCTACGCTAGTCTTTCAACCGTCATACTTGACCCTTTTGACTGACAAGCAAGACGTAAGGTAAAACGTTATGTGAAGACCCCGCTTAAAGTAGTATTATTAATTTCGCCTTGTTGAAGTTTACACTTCTGCCGTGTGGTCTTAAGCACACACAATTTTTTTGATGAAGTTTGTAATCTAAAAAAGTACATATCAGACAATTCTACTTCTGATGACCACAATCTGCCTACCCACGAAAAATGGGCAAAATATGTTAATGCAAGTATTTCTACCCAGTGGACCAAAGAAAGAAATAGGCTGCTTTTATCTTCTGTAAAAGGAATACTCATGACTTCATACAGTTTAAGAAATATGAGCTGGTCAGAATTTTACGATTTTGTACTTCTGCCTAAAAATTCAACGCTATTGAATAAAATACAAAGCAGTGAAAAGTACCTATAAAATAGTAGGTATATTATGTTATTTATTAGTTATTGTTTCAATAAAAAAAAGTTGATTTTTTGTGTGTGGCATCGAAAAAATTTTGACGTCCGGATTTTGTCCGGATTTTCTTGACGGCTAGTCCTGGTTAGAGACGTTTTCATCTGGTAACCCCCTACATTTATTCTATTATCGAATTGGGAAATGTCCAGTAACCAACCACATCGATTGCTCCAATTCAAACAGGAAGGTAAATCTTAATAAATTCACGGAATTTTTTGTAAGTCAACAAAATAATAGATGACTAAGGTTTAAAAATAAAACTTGGCAAAAAAGCGTAGCTAATAACAAACGAGATTAAATACTTCACTTGGGTAAATATAACTAGGATTAAAAATCGATTTGCTTCAACGTTTAAATTACATAGATACCTGGAAAAAAAAAACAATTTTTATCTATTATTATTTATTTATAAGCAGCACTGCACTTTAGAACTTTCAAAATTAAATAAAATACACTAAAACCTGTCCTTGCGGACACCTCTATTAAGCGGACACTTCCTTTAAGCGGACAAATTTGTGGGAATCAAGCTTTTCTCTATTTCTTTACCTGTAAAATTCACTTCTATAACCGGATCCTCTAATAATAACCGGACGCGGACAATTTTCTTTGGTTAAAAAATTCTGAAACCTCCCTTAACCAGATGCAAACCTCTCACAACGGGACCGCGCTACACGATATGGGCATAAATATTATGTAGTATGTTGGCAACAACGCACTCTGCAACCAGGGAATTACCTCTTTCCGTTTTAATGCGGAGAATAAATACTTCTATCGTATTTACAACATATTTTATTCGGCAGGACTGCTGTGTTTTATTTTTATTGTTCGGTTGGGTAGTGATAGATCTCTTTGAAATGGAGCCTAGTAAAAAATTTCTCAGTTTACGTGAAAAATTGGAAGTTGTTAACGTTTCGAAGAAGGAACATCTATGCACGAAAGATCGCTGAAAAATTTAGTATCGGAAAAACTCAAGCTGCGGAAATTGTTAATAAATATATAATATAATTTCGCAGTTCTCTCTCATAAGCGGACAACTCCAATAAGCGGACAAAATCAAACAAACCGTGGTGTCCGCTTATAGGAGGTTTTACTGTAAATGTATCTTGTAAGAATATTTTTTTGTACTCCAAGAAATTGATCCATGAAAGATCTGATATATTCCTAGCCCATTAGCACACTCCAAGTGAACTCTACGCTACATCAGCCTTGAACACAGTGTCTTGTAAATATCTCCGAAATGAAAGCTTCCACGAACAATTTTTTGAAAAAAACGCGCATTCTGATGCGACGACGCTCCGTTAAAAAGTTAGCATTTTATAAATTTTTTAACTGTTTAAAAACTGTCTTTAGCATTGATGAATTTTGACCAAAATGTAATCAGCTCGTTGCAGAATCGAGTACTATTTTACCTGAAAATTTCATGCAAATCGGTTAAGCAGTTTAGGAGCTATCGCGTTACGGAAATTTTTATATCAATTTTTTTTTATCGAAAACAATACTTTCTTTAGCCATTGCTGGGCAGGCTAGGAAGGTAATAATTATCTTCTTTTCATTCATAGCTTTGATTTGATATAATTTTCGTTGGCAAATCTAGGGGGGTCAACGAAAACACAATTTATGTTATTATTTAGAAATCAAACAAGTTTCGTGGCTAATCGGGCAAAAAGGAGTTTTTGTTTCTCTCATATTTTTCCGTGGGTAGCCTGAAAGCTTAACCTTACGGGGGTCCAAGATCTAATGGACACCTAATAAGTGTTGACAGTTAACTGTTTCGTCCTTATGGGACTCCTCGGAACACTGCTGGTCAATGTGACAAATCTTGCGAAGTTAATTAGACGGTTTTGTCTCTAATCAAATGTAAATAGTGAGAAAACTATCGCAAGAAGCGCGCCATCTACCGAGATACGAGAGAAACAAAAAACAAAAGCAGGCGAAAAACTGCTATACAATATCGATCAATGAAAAGATCGAATACAAATAAAAGAAAACAAACTATAGTCCGTGACCTACGACAGCTCCTTGTCTTTCAGCCAGATCAACGCATATTGCATTTTTACCCGTCATCAAGACACGTCAGCGCCAATCAACGGAATTTTTAAGCCAAATAATACTAACAAACGTGGAATTTCGTACCAGTGAATTTGAAAATCAAACAAGTTTCGTGGCTAATCGGGCAAAAAGGAGTTTCTGTTTCTCTCATATTTTTCCGTGGGTAGCCTGAAAGCTTAACCTCACGGGGGTCCAAGATCTAATGGACGCCTAATAAGTGTTGACAGTTAACTGTTTCGTCCTTATGGGACTCCTCAGAACACTGCTGGCCAATGTGACAAATCTTGCGAAGTTAATAATTAAGGCTACCCACGGAAAAATATGAGAGAAACAAAAACTCCTTTTTGCCCGATTAGCCACGAAACTTGTTTGATTTTTAAATTCACGGGTACGAAATTCCACGTTTGTTGTTATTATTTAGTTTCTGGCCGAGGGGTGAAGGGGGAGGGTAATTATTCGGTTAGCTTGATATTTGGTAACAAAAATCCATATAATTTTTTTTCTAGGGGGGAGTAACCACGTTACACCCCCTCAAATCCGCGCTTGGTCCAAACACACTCAAATTACACATTTTCGACGTAATCTCAATTTTTTTTAAATCGAAAACAATACCTTTTCTAGTCCTTGCTGCGCGGGCTAGGAAGGTAATTATGGAAAAGATCAGTTAAAATTCGTGGGCTTAGTGTCATTGATTATTTTAATTTAAAAGAAAAAATGTGTTAAATCTGTTATTGACAGGACTGAGGGTTTTGGATGCCTTGATACCTCAGCTTTAAAAACCGGTCTCTGTTCCTTAAAGCTGCGGCTACACGGTACAGTTTTATCTGCGCCGTTTAGTTTGTGGTTGTAGGAAAACTGTTTGGTGTCCCAAGGCCAACACAAAAATAGAGGCCACGACCCTGAAAAAATCAGCTGTTCTCCCGGGGCTGAATTTTACATTGGGTCTTATGGGAGGTCAGAGGTTTTTTTATGATATTTTCAAAATGGCACTACAGATTTCCGCAAAATTTCAATGAAATATTCTCAGACACCATCCCGATATTCCACCAAAGGTTTGTAAGGAAGCAACATGATTAAAAGGTTCATCTTCAAGATTTAGCATTCCTTATTTTGAATTCAAATTACCCGCCATGTACCACATGCCAACTGTTATATTTGACATGTATTTGACTTTGTCATATGTGATTGTCACATTCGCTTCTACTTTAAACTTAATTTTTGTGTGAGCTAATGAAGCGGCTATGAAAAATTAGGGCTTACTTTACATTTAAAAAAAATTGTTCTGCGAGAATATATTAAAAACAATTTTAAAAACGGCTTTATTTAAAAAAAAATCAAATATCCATGAACCGTCATTCCAACTTCAATATGTTAAAGACAATCAGCTGTGTCGTAACGTGACCATCAAAAAAAAATCAGCCCCGGATGTGACGTCAACAAAGTGGAGGATCGTGGCCCGTCCATTTTGATAGCCCTGGGTGTCCACACGATGCAAGTACTGTCCGGCTAGAATAAAATGAGGCGCAAAAGAGATGGCTTCAATTCGCGCTATCTTGCTCTGTCCAGTGGCGTGCTATATATTTTTTTAAATATTTTGTTGCACACAATATTTCTTTCTTTTATTTTGTCCTCTTTCTCATTAGTGTATGTAATTATATAGTATGAAAATATTATAATAAGTGTTTTTAAAAATTGGTTCCTTGTGCTTGGTACTGCCGAATATTTCTTAAATATTTGTATCCTAAATGTAAAATATTTTTCTTTTATTCTTGCATTTCTTGAAGTAAAATCCTGCACTCCTTAAGAGCGTACGGAGGGTTTCTTTTGAATGTTGAAAATGATTTTCTGCATATAATTTTGATAGGAGCTTTGATAAAGTGGGAACAACTTTATATTCAGGGTAAAATTTCGATATGGTGTTCCAAATTGGTTGAAAGTCTCCATCGTTAAATCTGTCCGCAAACGAAGAGTTCAGCTTGCAGCTCGAAACTTAGGAGTGAGACTAAATGGATATTTTAATTATTTGCTTTTCGCTTCTTCTTCAAAAGCTTTTATCACATTTGCAATAATTGTCTTTGAAGTTGTATCCAAATGCTTAGACATCCTTAATATTTGAAACCAACAGAAACAACTACTCCGAGGGAAAATACCCTACCGGCATTGAATTATAGTGATGGTTTGATGGTTTCGTTCGGAACTTATTAAAACTGTTTGGTTTTCACTATCTCCAACGTCGATCACAAGAATACGAATGATCCCCGTCTGGAACACGTCCTAACAATCAGGAACAAATGATCCATGCCAATCCACGACCGGTTTCGACCTTTTGGGCCATCCTCAGGTGAATGTAGGCGTTAGCTCTGTGTAGAGGGTCTGAGGGTTTGATGCTTTCGTTGAAACCAAACAGTTTTAACAAGTTCCCAAAAAGCATCAAATCATCAGTATAATTCAATGCCAGTAGGGGTATTTTCCCTCGGAGTAGTTGTTTCTGTTGGTTTCACACAACTTATGCTCTACACGGAGCTAACGCCTACATTCATCTGAGGATGGCCCAAATGGTCGAAACCGGACCGGTCGTGGATTGGCATGGATCACTTGTTCCTGATTGTCAGGACTTGTTCCAGATGGGGATCATTCGTATCCTTGTGATCGACGTTGGAGATAGTGAAAACCAAACAGTTTTAATCCTTAATATTGTTACTTCTTAACTCACATTTAATCTAAGATGCAAGTTTCACTTTAAATCACTTTTAAGTACGCGTAGACGGCCCTTTACAAAGCTTGGTAAACTAGGAATTTAAAGCTTTAGGTGTTCTGCTAAATCATTATCGTCTAGGCAGGTAAATTTTAGAGATCCTTTTTGGTTAAACAAATAATAATATATTCTACTCACACCTTTATCCCTGAAAAACAGCAGGTGTTTTTTAAAAAGCCATGTATATTTAGCAAAATTTTTTATATACTTTACCAAAGTTTGTTAAAATATTATACCCCAACTAAAAAGTTCCTGTTTCTTCCCCAACTTCTTTTAACAAGACGCTAGCGCTACCAAGTCCACCTTCAATCCCTGACTTCGCATGCGCAGATCTACCAATATTATTTACCTCATGTATTATAATAGATGAATACAGGGTGATTTTCACTTGAATGATTCTAACCACATGAAAATAGAAAGTTTCAAAAACCTAACCTAACAAAACCTAATCAAATCTAACCGAACCGAACCAAAGGAAACTGAACCAATAATTAAAAAAAAAAAACTTTCCTGACTTCCTGCCCGGGATCCTAGAGGATGTGAATCCGAACCGAGCCAAACCGAACCTAACTAAACTGAACCAAACCTAACCTAACCAAACTAAACTACAACACGTACTGCTAATTAGGTTTAGTTGGGTAGGGTTAGGTTGGGATAGGTTCGGTTCGGTACGGTCCGGTTCGGATTCACATCCTCTAGGATTCCGGGTAGGAAGTCAGGAAAGTTTTTTTTGAAAAAAAAATATTGGTTTAGTTTGCTTTGGTTCGGTTCGGTTAGATCTGATTAGGTTTCGTTAGGTTAGGTTTTTGAAACTTTCTATTTTTATGTGGTTAGAATCATTCAAGTGAAAATCACCCTGTACATCTATTCTAATACATGAGGTAAATAATATTGGTAGATCTACGCATGCGAAGTCAGGGATTGGAAGTGGACTTGGTAGGGCTAGCGTCTTGGCTTCTGTTATTTTCCCAAGGTCTCCAGTTTATAATTTATTTGTGCCATTGATTGTCTTTTTGTCTGATATTATGACCAGCAAATTTTAATTTTAATTTTGCTACCTCTCCTCTGACATCCCTTACTTTTGTTTAATTTCTTATCCATTCAATAGATAGAAAAAACTATCTCTTAGCTTTACATGCAACATTTTGGTCCTTTGTAAGTGTCCAGGTCTGGGATCCATAAGTGAGTACAGGAAGGATACATTGGTTATACAATTTCGTTTTAAGGTATTTTAATTTTTTAATATGTAGTTAAAGGAGGAGGCACTAAATACATTGTTTACCGGGACGCGTCAGATGAGCTGAATTTGAGATATGTTGAAGGCCAAACCTTCCTGATATTTTTACCAAAAAAAATTAGGGGGGTCATAGGATTCGTTTTCGAGCTATACTTATTTAAATGCGCGCCACTGAAATATGGAAAAATATGACCTTTTGTATTTTTTTTTTAATAACTTATCGCCAAATAAAAACAAAAAAATGATATTAGTCTTATTTTATTTACAAAAGAGTCCTTTTAGGAATTTTATTAATTTTTAACACATAGTTTTGCGTCACATACCTACAGAGTGGCTCAAAATAATTTTAAAAAAATACAGGAAAAATACCTGAGATTTATTATGTATAAAGAAAGGGAACTAAAAATGCATAGTCAAAATTAACTTCACTTGCTTTCATGTGAGTCGTTTTAACTATTCTAGAGTGATGTTTGCATAATAGGGGATATTATAAGCTAACAGGGTATTTAAAAAAAAATAATTCAACGCATGACATATTTACTAATTGTCTACGAAATAGTGTGTTTACTGGGATGCGTCAAATGAGGTGAATTTAAGATATGTTTGAACCTAAACCGTCCGGATGCTTGTTTCAAAAAAAATGGGGGGTCATCGATTTCGTTTTCGAGCTATAATTATTTAAATGCGCCCAATGGATTATGAAAAAATGTAAGATTTTGTAGTTTTTTGTTATAACTTCTCGAGAAAGAAAAATAAAAAACCAATATGAATTTTATTTTATTGAAAAAAAAGAGTCTTTTTAAGTATGTTCTCATTTTTGACATATAGTTTTCGTCACATATCTACATAGTGGCTCAAACTATGAATAATTGAAATACAATAATAGTAATAGACTTAATGGTTATTTCAAACATTTTTGAAATTCGCATAACGTGTACTAATTGCCTATGGAATAGTGTGTGGAAAATGTTTCCTGGGATGCGTCAGATGCACTGAATTTGAGTTATGTTAGAGCCTAAACCGTCGTAATACTTGTTTCAAGAAAAAGTGGGTGGTGATAGGTTTTGTTCTCGAGTTATACTTATTTAATGCTAAAATATAGCAAATGTGGGGACAAAAAGACAAAAAGGGGCCTACTCACCCTTTTCCGGGGGTTCTGCCAAAAATATTCAGAAAGCCTGTGAAAAAACTTAATTGACAAAAGTTTAAATATCAACTTTTTTTTACTATAAAGAGATAGAAGTTGGAGCGAAAATCCATAAGAGTATAGCTCAAAAACGAAACCGATGACCCCCTCCCCCAATTTTTTTGAGCAAGTTTCAAAATGGCTCGGGCTCTAACATATCTCAAATTCACCTGATCTGACGCATCCCGTTAAACACACTATTTCGCTACACAGTTAGTACACCTATTATTTGTTTAATTTAAAAAATGTTTGATTTACCCTATAGGTTTACTACATAAACCATTATGTATGTAAATATTACTTTACAATAATTACAACGACTCACATTGAAGCAAATGAATGTATTTTGACTATGCATTTTTAATTTCATCCCTTTAAGTATATTTAACAAATCCCAGTTATTATTCCTGTATTTCTGTTATTCATATTTTGAGCCACTCTGTAGATATGTGACGAAAACTATAAAAAAATGAAAACATTTTCAATTAAATAAAATTAATATTGGATTTCTATTTGACGAGAAGTTATAGCAAAAACACAACAAAAAGTCACATTTTTCTTTCTTCCAGTGGCGGATTTAAATAGTTACAGCTGGAAAACGAAACCGATGACCCCCAATTTCTTTGAGACGAGTATTTAGATGGCTTGGGCCCTAGCATATCATAAATTCTCCTCATTTAACGCATCCCGGTAAACACACTATTGCGTAGACAATTAGTAAACGTGTTATGCGTTGAATTAATTTTTTTTTTGAAATACCCTGTTAGCTTATAACATAACCTATTATGCAAACATCCCTCTAGAATAGTTAAAGCGACTCACAAGTGAAGTTAATTTTGACCATGCATTTTTAGTTTCCTTTCTTTATATTTTATAAATCTCAGGTATTTTTCCTGTATTTTTTAAATTATTTTGAGCCACTCTGTAGGTATGTGACGGAATCTATATGTCAAAAACTGATAAAATTCTTAAAAGAACTCTTTTACCAATAAAGTAAAGCTAATTATATAAACTAATAACCAGTTTTTTATTTTTATTTGGCGATAAGTTATTACAAAAAAACTACAAATGGTCATATTTTTCCATATTTCAGTGGCGGACATTTAAATAAGTATAGCTCGAAAACGAATCCTATGACCCCCCCTAATTTTTTTTTGTAAAAATATCAGGAAGGTTTGTCCTTCAACATTTCTCAAATTCAGCTCATCTGACGCGTCCCGGTAAACAATGTATTAAGTGCCTCCTCCTTTACCGAATGCTGCCCAGGCCAATCTTACTCGTCTCTTGAGTTCAGCCGTTTGATTTTCTTTCTTTAGTTTAATAATTTGTCCCAGTCCCACGAAAAAAGTGGCTCAAATACTAATACATCAAAACTATTACTATTAACTATTAACCTTTCAAAATGCCTATCATAATACCAAAAAACACGGTACAAAAATTTGACTTTGATGAAAGCAAATTGCTTTGAAGTAAAATAATTTGTGCTTTCCTATTCATCAAGAGAATATTTTCTTGATATAGCACAATGTCTTGCCCTTTATTTTAATGTGAAACAGAAAGTGTTTTATTATAAATTGGAACTAAATTAATTTAAGGCACCGTTTTCCCTGGAAGCAAAATATTACTTATATGAAGACAAATTGCTTCGTTACAAAATGGAGTATACTGAAACAAAATAATTAAAGAAGAAAAATAAATGCAAAAATGGTAATTTTGTATTTCGTGCAAAAATCTTTATTGAACTATGTCATGGGCAAAGCGCTTTCACCACTTTGTAGTCATCATCAGTGCCTCTGAAATAAAGAGAGCATGTTCTTGATCTTTGTGTGGTTCCTTAAGTCATAAAACAGATTAAAAATTGTCATACGAACACAAAACACGTTAACGTGTTTTAAAAAGTAGTTTATAGTTTTAGGAAATTTTAACTTTTTATATAATATTTTAACGTGTTTTGTGTTCGTATGACAATTTTTAATCTGTTTTATGACTTAAGGAACCACACAAAGATCAAGAACATGCTCTCTTTATTTCAGAGGCACTGATGATGACCACAAAGTAGTCGAAAGCGCTTTGCCCATGACATAGTTCAATAAAGATTTTTGCACGAAATACAAAATTTCCATTTTTGCATTTGAAAAAACGTGCACGCAACCAACCCTTTGCAGAACAATAAAGTCTTATTTCAAGAATAAACGCTGCGTTGAACTAAAAAGAAATATTTAAATTCAAAAGAAATTGTTTTAAGGTAAAACAATTTATTCAAGAAAATTACGTGTTTTCATTATAGACAAAATTTTTTCCCGTGTCAAATATTTAAATTTTGAAAAGCAAGCTAATCTTTCTTATATAAAACAACGATGCAAACATCCTGAACCAGCAAAACTTTATTCAAACTTCGGACTTCTGAAACTTTAAATAATATGATAAAGTTCTCACTTTATAGTGCCTCCAACTCTATGTATGTCATCGACATAAAATTTAGAACAAAAAATAAAACAATCTGTGGAACAAAAATGCCTTTAAAAATATTTTCAAAGACGTGTATATTTTATATTCATGTTACTTTTGATGAATCAAGAGTAAGATTGGCCTGGGCAGCATTCGGTAAATTAAGCTACATATTAAAAAATAAAAAATATCCTCAGTATCTCAAAACGAAAATGTATAACCAATGTATCCTTCCTGTATTTACCTATTGATTCCACAACTGGACGCTTATAAAAGCCCAAAGATCAATGGAAAGACAAATGTTACATGTAAAGCTAACAGATAGAAAAAGGAATGAATGGATAAGAAATAAACGAAAAGTAAGGGATGTCAGAGGAGAGGTAGCAAAAATGGAAATTTGCCGGTCATAATATCAGACAGAAAGACGATCGATACAAATGCATTGTAAACTGGAGACCTTGGGAATATAAAAGAAGTAGGGGAAGACCCCAAATAAGATGAACGGACGATTTGAAGAAACATGCGGGGACTAGATGGATGAACACGGCGACAGACAGAGAAGCCTATGTCCAAAGATGGATCGAAGAAGGCTAAATAGATAGATAAATAAAACATCAGTAAGATGACGAAAATGTCCTGGCTCTATTTAATAAAACTACGAGGTTTTCTTACGAAGTAGGTAAAAAAAATTAATAGGACTGTCAACTGCCAAGACTAGAGAATAAGGTCCTGCTTAAAAAATGAGACTGTTGCATCTGTTGACTTAAGTGTCACATCTATGCCTGAACTGTGTGTGTATATAAGTAAGTTCAACACGGAAAATTATTACAGAAGTTTTGGTGCCAATTTTTAATTTAGTTACTGATGACGAAAATGTCCTGGCTATATTCAATAAAACTACGAAGTTTTCTTACAAAGTAGGTAAAAAAAATTAATAGGACTGTCAACTGCCAAGACCAGAGAATAAGGGTCCTGCTTAAAAAAATGAGACTGTTGCATCTGTTGACATAAGTGTCACATCTATGCCTGAACTATGTGTGTATATACGTAGGTTCAACAATGAAAAATTTTACAGAAGTTTTAGTGTCAATTTTCAATTTATTTACTGATGACGAAAATATCCTGGCTTTATTGACTAAAACTACGAAGTTTTCTTACAAAGTAGGTAAAAAAAATTAATAGGACTGTCAACTGCCAAGACTAGAGAATAAGGGTCCTGCGTAAAAAAATGAGACTGTTGCATCTGTTGACTTAAGTGTCACATCTATGCCTGAACTGTGTGTGTATATACGTAAGTTCAACACGGAAAATTTTTACAGAAGTTTTGGTGCCAATTTTTAATTTAGTTACTGATGACGAAAATGTCCTGGCTATATTTAATAAAACTACGAAGTTTTCTTGCAAAGTAGGTAAAAAAAATTAATATGACTGTCAACTGCCAAGACTAGAGAATAAGGGTCCTGCTTAAAAAAATGAGACTGTTGCATCTGTTGACTTAAGTGTCACATCTATGCCTGAACTGTGTGTGTGTATATACGTAAGTTCAACAATGAAAAATTTTACAGAAGTTTTAGTGTCAATTTTCAATTAATTTACTGATGACGAAAATATCCTGGCTCTATTGACTAAAACTACGAAGTTTTCTTACAAAGTAGGTAAAAAAAACTAATAGGACTGTCAACTGCCAAGTCTAGAGAATAAGTGTCCTGCTTAAAAAATGAGACTGTTGCATCTGTTGACTTAAGTGTCACATCTATGCCTGAACTGTGTGTGTATATACGTAAGTTCAACACGGAAAATTTTTACAGAAGTTTAGGTGCCAATTTTTAATTTAGTTACTGATGACGAAAATGTCCTGGCTATATTCAATAAAACTACGAAGTTTTCTTGCAAAGTAGGTAAAAAAAATAATAGGACTGTCAACTGCCAAGACTAGAGAATAAGGGTCCTGCTTAAAAAAATGAGACTGTTACATCTGTTGACTTAAGTGTCACATCTATGCCTGAACTGTGTGTGTGTGTGTATATACGTAAGTTCAACAATGAAAAATTTTACAGAAGTTTTAGTGTCAATTTTTAATTTATTTACTGATGACGAAAATATCCTGGCTCTATTCAATAAAACTACGAGGTTTTCTTACGAAGTAGGTAAAAAAATAACAGGACTGTCAACTGAGAAGACCAGGGCACCAGGGGTCCTGCTTACAAAAATGAGACTGTTGCAACTGTTGACTTAAGTGTCACATCTATGCCTGAACTGTGTGTGTATATACGTAAGTTCAACACGGAAAGTTTTTACAGAAGTTTTAGTGGCAAAATACAGTTTAAAGTTAACCGATTTAACAAAAACTTTTCTGTCAAAGTTTTCGTATTATATTCTCGGCCGAAGTTGCTCGAAGTTTTGCAAAACTCCGTGTCCATAAAGTTATGAATCTAGATAATGACCCTAAAATCACAAATGAAAAATTAGTTTGTACAGTGTGTCAATTTTAAAAGAGCCGTGTTAAAATATTTTCATATCAATGGGTTATCGCCGACGAAAATAAAAACTGAACTAGATTCTACACTAGGGAAATCCTGGGTATCGGACTTTAAACGTGGTCATTCTAGCACTGATGATGCTCCGCGTTCTGGCAGGCCAAAAACGGCAACTTCTGAAGAAATGAAATGAAGAACAATAAATTTAGAGCACTACAGCGACTTAATGGACCAGCTCAAGCAGAATATAAGCGAAAAACGCCCTGGTTTGGCAAAAAAGAAAATTCTGTTTCATCAGGACAATGCACCTTGCCACAAGTCCGCTCTTGTACTGGCTAAAATCCATCAGCTAGGCTTTGAACTGTTAAACCATCCACCTTATTCGCCAGACCTAGCCCCGTCAGACTTTTGTTTCCAAACCTAAAAAAATTGCAGCTACAAACGCCTTTTTTGACGAGTTGACACAAACACAAAAAACACAGACAAAAGATGATCGATGAAACAAGTGTATCGAAAACTGAAGACCTTGGGAAAATAAAAGAAGTAGAAGACCACGGCGACAGACAAAGATGAGTGGAAGATACTGGGAGAGGCCTATTTCCAAAGATAGATAGAAGGCTAAATGGATAGAATAGATAGATAACCCAAGGTATAAAATCCTCTTCTGGTAAATATATGAGGGTCTTAAAACTCCTTGCAAAACTTTTTTTGCAAAGTTTGTGAAAAAGTTTGTAGTACGTCTTTTTGCTCAGACGCACAGAGCCACGAGGAGACAAAGTTGAAGTTAGAAGAAGAAGTAATTTAAAGTTTTTAATAACTTTTTAACTGGTAAAAAGCGCCCGGGCTTATAGGTTTTTTATTTTTTTGATGAAACATTACACTTCGGGCCTTTTTTAAAGCCTCAAGTTTATACTTGAATAAATCTAGAGTTTTATAAGTAATAGATTAATAATAAAAAATATTCTGCAGACAAAAATAAAAAACAACTTAAAATAAAAACTTTATACATTTTTATGAAAAAGAGTGTCTAGGGTTTTAGAGAGATCCATAATATTGATCTGAATCTGAAGTTTTATAAAATAGATTAAAGATTAAAAAAAAACATTCTAAAAACAACAATAAATAACAAAACTGAAATTGCGTAATAAAACAATCAATTGACATTTTTATCAATAATATGGTCAAGGGTTTTAGAAAGGTCCATAAAATTGATTGATCCAAAAGGTCAGACAGAACAAAGTTATTATCAAATGTCCTTCGAACAATTACAATCTTGTTCAATTAATTAAATATTTACGTCGTCTACAAAAATACAGTTACTCAAAATTAAATACATCCTAGTAAACAAATTTATTCTGATTAGATAAGAAAGAATGTTTTAAAAATAAAAATAAACCTTAAATCTTGAATCACGGATCACCTTTTGTTAGGTGATCCGTGCTTGAATCTTCTGAATGGACGTACTGAAAATCCCAGAATATAATGTAATCAATCAACTTGGGGAGAAAAAAAAGAAGAAACTCTACTAAATGTCTTGGCAGAATATTATGAGGGCGATTATCTTGTGTTTAATCTAATAAAGCCTGCTAACAATAATAATAAAATTTGCGAAGCGACAAGTTTTCTAGCAACAATATTGGGCAATTATATACAAGATACTAGTCGGTCATTATTGCCAAGCCATCCAAAACCAGCCTTAATAAATTCCACAAAACTCTCAAAACCCAATAATAAATAACCCGCCATTTTCGCTGAAAGGTACTGCTTGACTCACCGCCTGCCTCTTCGTAACCAGTACCACCATACGTAAGTATACCTATAAACCGACCAACGCATATAAAACCGTTCTTCAAGTCGCAGAGGTCAAATAAAAGTCAAACCTTTCTCTCAGTTTTAAAGCGCGATATACTCGAACTTTACTTCGCTTAATACAAAATCACGTTCCGGTAGTTCACCTTTAAAAAAACGATTAGATGTGGTTCGAGCAATGTCTGTACGTTCAATGATCGTAGAGGCATGTCTTTTAAATGACCTTTCTTCAAATGACAAGGGCAGTTAAGAAATAACAGAAAAAATAATTTTTGTTAACCCTTGAAGTTAGTCCCGTGATCAAATTAAACATCTTAATCTGAACCAAGGAGGAAAGAAAGGTGTAATAGAAATAAAGATACCGTGTCAATGGATTGAGTCTTCTTCTATTGAAAACTAGGAGAAGTACTCTCTATTTTAACATGTTGACTTGAATCATG
This sequence comes from Aspidapion aeneum, assembly GCA_963576565.1. Taxonomy (NCBI): domain Eukaryota; kingdom Metazoa; phylum Arthropoda; class Insecta; order Coleoptera; family Brentidae; genus Aspidapion; species Aspidapion aeneum. Next base: position 8,291,735 of record OY755047.1, read on the forward strand.
GAGGACACTTTCAAAATGGAAATTTGCCGTTCATAGTATCAGACGATCGATGGAACAAATGCATTGTAGACTGGAGACCTTGGGAAAATAAAAGAAGTAGGGGAAGACCCCAAATTAAATGGGCGGACGATTTGAGGAAACACGCAGGAACTAGATAGAGTCAAAATGACATTCAGGACTTGTGGAGATCAAGTCTACTTCTATTTAAAACTAGGAAAAGTAATATCTTTCAACAAAGTGACCTCAATTCGAGACAACCTTATTTCATCCTTGTATGTTAGATCCTTGCTCAAATCTGGGTACAAATCTGGTGGTTTCATAGAACATGCTCTAGACAGACAGAACAATTGAAGAAGGGTTAAATCAATCAGTAGTAGACAGAAGAGAGGCCAAAACTAAACAAGAACTAGTCAAACAAATAGAAGCAATTAAAGATCAAAGGATTACTAAGAATTAGGCAACAAAGGACTAGGAACCAGCACAGCCTAAATAAATCTCATTTTTTTTTTAAATTGAAACTATAGCTTGAAAAGAGACGAATAATTAAGCAGATGATACAGAAAAAAATATAGATTGATGAGAAAAAATAAGAGATGATGACAGACAGGATTGAGTCCTTAGAAGATAAAGACAATAATAGTAGAGAACGAGCATTATAAAAGATAATATTGATAAAAATTATAATTTAACAACAACTGGAAAACATAAGGAAACAAAAACTATTATCTATGGTAAGGACTTTTACTTAGACATTTAAATTGTAAAATAGGGTTGATTTTTCGGGAATTTTGAGCAAATTTCCAATCAAAATTGAGGCTTAGTATAATTTCTTGACTATAACGAGAATATCAATTTGATAATCTTTATCTGGAGTAATTATTCATTGGGTTACATGCCATTGCCACATTGCTTAAAAGTATTTTAATAAAAGTTTCTTTGAGAAATCGATAAAGTTTGTTTGGAGTCAATGTCGATCTTATGTATGTTGTTGTTTGCACTTATTTTGTTTGAACGTTCTGATGCTATTATGGTTTAACATAACGTGTTTTTATTGTGTTTTGTTGCCTTTGGATCATCTATATACTAAATGGGCTCGGCGCATTTATTATAATAATAGACCTCTATATTCCACTCGCTTCGCATTAATGTTCTGGCTTTTCTCCTTGTTTAGAGTGTTTTGAATATACCTGTCTTTATTTTATTCGTTTTGCGTCAGTTGTTGTCGATCTCGGAGATTGTTGACCTTGGTTGATCGATTAGTTTATTTGATGGTTTCTTTTTTTATTGAATTGGAGATGTTTTTAAGCTAATCCAGCTTAGGTCTACGTTTATCTAGTACTGGAAACAATTTTTTAAACGATTTCTGCGCTTTTTCAAGGCCTTTGACTGGTTATTAGCTTAAATCTTAAATCACTACCTTTTCTACTTTGTTGAAGTGTTTCGTGTCTTCATTTTATTCGTTTTGCGCCATTTGGTGAATCTCGTAGATTATTCACCTTGGTTGATCAATTATTTTATTCACTGGTTTCTTTTTTATTAAATTGGAGATGTTTTTAAGTTAACTCAGCATGAGTCTACGTTTATCTACTACTGGGTAATGTTTTAATCGATTTCTAGACTTCCTCAAGGCCTTTGAGTGGTTACTATCTTACGTCCTTACATTTTCTTTTTTTTTTTAGTGTTTCGTGTCTTTATTTTGTTTGTTTTGCGTCATTTGGTCAATCTCGTAGATTGTTGACCTTGATTGATCAAGTATTTTATTCACTGGTTTCTTTTTTATTGAATTTGAGATGTTTTAAAGATAATCCAATCATTTACTGGACTTCCTTAAGACTATCTATCTATCTAGCCTTCTTCGATTCATCTTTAAACACAGGCCTCCTTCAGTATCTTCAATTTTTCTCTGTGTGTCGCCGTGTTCATCCATCTAGCTCCTGTATGTCCCCTACTTCTTTTATTTTCCCAAGGTCTCCAGTTTATGTTCCTTAAGACTGGGTAATATTATAAAATCTTATATTATAAATTTATTACTTTTTGGAGGATTTTAAATATTACATGTCGTTATTTTATTCGTTTTGCGTCATTTGGTGTCGATCTCGGAGATTGTTGACCTTAGTTGATCGATTATTTTAATCACTGGTATCTTTTTTATTGAATTGGAAATGTTTCTAAATTAATCAAATCATTTACTGGACTTCTTTAAGACCTTCAACTGGTTACTAGCTTATATTCCTGTCTTTTATTACTTTTTGGAGGGTTTCAAATACCACTTGTCGATCTCGAAGATTGTTTACCTTGGATATAATAATAAACCTCTATATTCCACTCGCTTCGCATTAATTTTTTGGCTTTTCTCCTTGTTTGGAGTGTTTCGAATATACCTGTCTTTATTTTATTCGTTTTGCGTCAGTTGTTGTCGATCTCGGAGATTGTTGACCTTGGTTGATCGATTAGTTTATTCGATGGTTTCTTTTTTTATTGAATTGGAGATGTTTTTAAGTTAACTTAGTTTAGGTCTACGTTTATCTAGTACTGTTTTAAATGATTTCTGTAGATTGTTGACATGGTTGATCAATTATTTTATTCACTGGTAATCCCCATCATTTACTGGACTTCCTTAAGACTATCTATCTATCTAGCCTTCTACGATTCTTCTTTGGACATAGGCTTTCCCCAATATCTTCAATTTTTTTCTGTGTGTCGCCGTGTTCATCCATCTAGCTCCTGCATGTCTCTCCAAATCGTCCACCCACCTCATTTCTCCCTACTCCTTTTATTTTCCCAAGGTCTCCAGTTTATGTTCCTTAAGACTAAGTAGTATTATAAATCTTATATTATAAATTTATTATTTTTGGAGGATTTTAAATATTACATGTCGTTATTTTATTCGTTTTGCGTCATTTGGTGTCGATCTCGGAGATTGTTGACCTTAGTTGATCGATTATTTTAATCACTGGTATCTTTTTTATTGAATTGGAAATGTTTCTAAATTAATCAAATCATTTACTGGACTTCTGTAAGACCTTCAACTGGTTACTAGCTTATATTCCTGTCTCTTTTACCTTGGATATAATAATAGACCTCTATATTCCACTCGCTTCGCATTAATTTTCTGGCTTTTCTCCTTGTTTGGAGTGTTTCGAATATACCTGTCTTTATTTTATTCGTTTTGCGTCAGTTGTTGTCGATCTCGGAGATTGTTGACCTTGGTTGATCGATTAGTTTATTTGATGGTGCATTTTTTTATTGAATTGGAGATGCTTTTAAGTTAACCCAGCTTAGGTCTACGTTTATCTAGTACTGGAAACAATTTTTTAAACGATATCTGGGCTTTTTCAACGCCTTTGATTGGTTATTAGCTTAAATCTTAATAACTACATTTTCTACTTTGTTGAAGTGTTTCGTGGCTTCATTTTATTCGTTCTGCGTCATTTGGTCAATCTCGTAGATTGTTGACCTTGGTTGATCAATTATTTTATTCACTAATTTCTTTTTTATTAAATTGGAGATGTTTTTAAGTTAACCCAGCATGAGTCTACGTTTATCCACTACTGGGTAATGGTTTAATTGATTTCTTTTCTTCCTCAAGGCCTTTGACTGGTGACTAGCTTACATCCTTCCCTTTACTTTTTTTTTGAAGTGTTTCGTGTCTCTATTTTGTTCGTGTTGCGTTATTTGGTGTCGATCTCGGAGATTGTTGACCTTTATTAATCGATTCTTTTATTCATCGATGTTTTCAAGTTAACCTAGCTTGTGTTTACGTTTATATCTGCCATTTACTCCCGTTTGGAATGTTTCAAATATCTTTACATCTACGATAATTTATTTCAGATATTGTATTTTATTAATTTTTTATCAAGCGATTTGTTATTCGGACTTATCTAAAGCCCTTGACTGCATACCACCGATTTTTATTTTTTAACATTAAATATTACTGAAGCCGCACTTTTGATTTTTTCTTTGGGCACGACATTCAACCTCAATAATAATTCTTTGGAAAACCAATTTCTATAAAATGAAAGCATTTTTAAGAGTTTCCGAGTTTTCCTCTTTTGAGTTTCCTTCTTTTGCAAAAAAAGGCAGCGAGCAATGAGAAATTTTTATCCCTGAACAGTTGAGTTACGAAATTATTTTTCAATTCGTCTGTACTTGGAAACATTCGTGAGCTCTGTAGTTAATAAATTTTAAATTCAAATATTTTTCCTATAATTTTAGAATTATTTTTTAATTATGCAGTTTTAAATGTTATTCTAATTAGTGTAAATAATTTTAAACAAAACATTTATTTAATAATTCGATTGTTTACTCGTAAAAATTAATTAAAATATTAAATTATAAAACATATATATGAACCACAACAGAAAAATAAAAAACAAAAATGGAACATTTCGAAATGGATGCAATAAGAAGATCATCACTAAAAGACTATACTGGTATGGTACGGCCATATAAGATTACCAAAGCAGGTCCTAGAATGGTAACCAATAGGGCGTAGAAAAAGAAGGCGTCCTAAACCGGAATGGCAACAGTCAATTTAAAGATCAATGATCAAAAAAACCTGACAGAAGATGATTGTCAGGAACGAAGGATGTGGAGAATAGGCGTCGCACAACGTAGGAAAACATTAGTGAACCTGAAGGTGATTATTTGATCCCATTCAATATATTTATATATATATATATATTTATCGGTTTCACAACGTTCTACGTCTTCCGATACCCAATCTCCACTCGTTTCTGTTTGCCCATAATTCATCATCTAGGCCTCTTATTCTTATTTCACTGTCTATTCCTTCTCTCCAGCTTCTCCTTGGCCGTCCTGGTTTTCTTCGGCCAGTTGGTTTCCATTGTAGTATTTGTTTAGGTAGTCTTTCATCATTCAATCTTTGTACATGTCCGTACCACACCAGTTGTTTTGTTCTTATATCATCCACTAAAGTACGTTCACCCACTGTCATAATTTCTCTTATTCTTTGATTTGTAACTCTTTCTCTTTTTGGTTTCCCTGCTGCTCTTCTCCAATTGTCCATCTCCGTAGCGGAAAGCATTTTTTCTGTTCTATCCTTGATTGACCATACTTCTGAGCCGTATGTAATAATAGTTTTTACAATGGTGTTATATATAAGATTTTTGTTATGTTTTGATATACTTTGGTCCCAAATTATTCCATTTAATAAAGTTATTGCTTTTCTTCCTTGTACGTTTCAATCTTTTATAGCTTTGTCTAGTGTTCCGTCAGCTGTAATTTTTAGACCTAAGTATTTATACTCATCACAGGACTGAATTCGCTGCCCGGTATTTAAGATTAGATCCTGTTTCATTCCACCGATACACATATACTCTGTCTTATTAAGATTAACCTCTAGTTCCCACCTATTGTACTCTTCTATTCGTTTCGTGTCATATATTCGAGGTCGTCATAATCCTGAGCCACTACTATCTGATCATCGGCGAAACATAAAGTATACAAGGTGGTTTCGTCCAACGGAATTCCCATGTTTTAGCATTTTCTCTTTCATACTTTAAGGACTTGTTCCAAGTATATCTTGAAGAGCGTAGGCGAGATACAGCAACCTTGTTTAAGACCTTTACTTACTTGAAAGCCTTTGGTTAGTTTTGCTTATATTTTTACTTTTGCCTTACTATTGCGGTATAACTCTTTGATGGCCTCAATTAGTTGTACGCTTATGTTTGTGTTTTCCAACGCTTGAATATATTTTTATTATTCTTCTATATAATAGGCACTGAAAATTGCTTCGGATATAGTTACACTTCTTTGTTGACCTTGTTTCAGCTGATGATGGGTCTCTTTAGACTCGAAACATGTCCTTAATAAAACTCGAAACAATAACGACTTTACTGGAGAAGACAATAGTTGTGCTACGTATTTTTACGTAAAACTGCACGTTAAGCGCTCTACGTTTTGTTCCAAATTTGAGTTTAAGTTGAATGTTTTTACGTTACCATAACAAGTCTACTAATAGCAGAGAATATGGAATTCGGCACTGTGTTTTTTTGATGTTACAATTTTGTTTTTTGTCTTTTCAACTACAGTAGGAATATATTTGCAAAGAATCGTTTGTACTGGAAGCGGAAATTATCGTCTAGGCCTCATTTTTCGATCGGTCAATCAACCAATTCTATTCTTTGGTAACGTTAAGGTGCCCGCAGACTGCCGTAAGCTAACGTAAATACGTAAGCTCCTAACGTGACCTTGACGACGGTTTGACGAAGTGCGCTTGCGTAACTGTCAAATCTCATGCTTACGTATAAATACGTAGCACAACTTAAACTATCTATTAAAGAATTTAGTGAAGAAGACGTTGAGTTTTTTCTTTGTACTTTGCAAACTCCACTTTAAGAAATGGACTATTTTTTCAATTTATTTAAAAGTTTTAATTTTTACACTCGGTATAATTTGCTTATTTTGTAGTAAATAAATTAAATTTATTCAGCATAAATGTCGGAAAGTAGATTTCCCAATATGTAAATAATATGTAATTATCTACTGTTTATAAAAATAGGAATATTGATTAATGTAGTCATATTTTCTAATATGTATGTAGTTCATTAAATCATTGATATATAACTGATAAAATTATATATTAATATGTCAGAGGAATACATTTATTTATAAAATATTTAAGTGCCTGTAGCTTGTCTTGTCAATATAACCTTTACCAATAATAAATCATAGAAAAAAGAATATTTATTTAAAATAAATTTTCTTTTTTCTTGTAATAAATTTTTCTGTTTCTAGAGGTCTTAAGCTGCGGCTACACGGCACAGACTTCCTTGGACAGATGACTACTACTATCTCGATGTGACCATCCAGATCACACGCTTTGACCAATAACAAACTCTGAACGGTCGCGTGTTGTGCAAAATGACTTGTCTCGACCAATGGGATAGTCGCCCGCTCTTCAGAGTTAGTGAATTTTACGCGTTTAAAGTGAAATCTGTTCTCCTGCCCCGTACCAACTGAACGTTTCTCGGTTGGATCGTAGGAGAAGCTTGCACAATGGAGGTCTTTTCGCATAGCACGTGAACGCTCGGAGCTAATTTAGAGCTTGCCATTGGCCAAAGCATGAGATGAAAATTATCACATCGTTCAAGACTCAGAATAGCTACCCAGGGTAGCTATTCTGGATCTTGAACGATGTGACCATCCACATCACACGCCTTGACCAATAGCAAGCTTTAAATTAGCTTCGAGCTGTCACGTGCTATGCAAAAAGACCTCCATTGCGCAAGTTTCTCCTACGATCCGACCGAGAAACGTTCAGTCGGTACGGGGCAGGAGAACAGATTTCACATCAAACGCGTAAAATTTTAGAAAAGTGTTTAGAATGATACATAGGTTCCTAATTTGCTACACAAAATTATTAAAATAGTATATTTTATCATGAGTACATTTAAAATCAAGTTTTATAATTTCCGATTTGAATTTGCCGCTAAAACGCTAACATGGCGCTGCAATGACGTCACAGCGCAGTAAACTCGCGGACAGATACACGGCATTCAAGTGTTTATTTGTTTTTGGTCTGTGTTTTTACTTTTTTTTATGTAAAAGTGTAGTGGTGTGCAGTGCCTCAGTGTTCGAATACTAGCATAAAAAGACCTTAAAAACTATTTATTCATTTGCCTACAGCAGTAAAAGAACGGAAGAAGTGGCTAGAACTTGCTCGAACAGACCCAAGGGCATTATCTAATACATCTTCACTTTACATTTGTGAAGATCACTTTGATGTGAGTATAACCAAATTGTTTCTATTAATTTTTCTCACGTTGTCTATAATATATATATATATAACTATTTCGTAAATGACGATGAAATTTTTGAGGTTGTTTATTACAAGGGGTGAACAACTATAATAGGCAGAAAGGTGTACAAATTTTTAGGCGGTGCTAGGCAGGACTAGGGAGTACCTAAATGCAGGATTTGGCAGTGCACATGCAGGCTAAATGTAGGACTGACCAATGCATATGCAAGACTAGGCAGTGCATAGGCAGGACTAGGCAGTACCTACGTAGGACTATGCAGTGTAACCTATGCAGTATTTCAAGTATTGCTGGTCGTTGTATACTTTTTGCCTACCTGTCCTGCAATTTTTGATTGTTTCTTAATGCTTAAAATAATAATGATTGGGTATTTATTTGAATCTATTGTAAGTGGCATATTAAACAAAAAAGCAAAACATATAACCTAACCTCAAAATCTAAATGGGTAAAAGTAGGCGAAGAATATCGTAAAAAAACTTTCAGTTATATACAAAACAACTCATCGAATACTTACATCAACATTTTAACGTTTCTAAATTACGCAGAACAAAAATCACTGTTGTTGGCAAAGAAGCCTGCCACCATAAAAGAATTCAGCATTGGCAAGTTGGAGCTATTGGCGTTGGAGAATCCGTTTTCCATTGAAAATGTTTTTTATAAGCAAAATACAAAATAAAATCTAATTTAGGACGATAATTCGCATTTTAAACCAAAGCAAACATTACCATCCAAAAGAAAATAACACAGAAAATAGGTCGTTTCGAGGCGTTTACTGTTTTGTGACGTCACTCGCAGCTGATTGGTAGACCGCCTGTTTTGAATCACGTGGCTAATTGTTTTAATTCAATGAATTTATTTAATTAAAAGAACTATGAAATTGAGAAAAAATTAAACAAAAAACTTTGTTTTTAGCATTCCCAAGACCTAAAGAGATATCTAAAAATAAATATATATTTATTTTTTACTACTGTCAAACATCCTATTCACTAACTCTGAAGAGCGGGCGACCGCTCAGAGTTTGCTATTGGTCAAAGCGTGTGATGTGGATGGTCACATCGTTCAAGACCCAGAATAGCAACCCAGATAAATCGTAACTTTTGATACAAAGACTAGAGCATAAAATCTATTTTATTCGCCTAGAGATAGAGCCTCAAAATAGCCCTATAAAATCAAAATTCCAATTCTGTCCGATGCAGAGACCTGTTTCGTGCGTCCTACTCAAACGTTCTATCATCCAATGCCACCGGGAAAAGAACCACGTAGTTACACAAATTAAATTGTATGGACAGTCACGCAAGACCGTACCTAGGGGGAGTGGGGAATTAATCCCTCATCGAAATAATAGATAAAGGGTGCTTAAAGAGATTTTTCATGAACAAAAATAAGAAAAAAATTGCACAGTACGTACATTTTCCAAAATCTGCTGTACCATCTTTTTTTGCAATATTTCAGCTCATATTTAACCTATGTAAAACTCTAGTTCGGAATGACCTACGAAACTCAAACTGTGGACAGTCGTATATCTTCAGAGAATTAACAACTCCAAGTTTTATGGACTTCCATATAGTAGTAAAGTAGTTACGAAATTTCAAAAAACGTCGAAATTGCCACTCACTCACTCACACACTCATGTATCAAAATTCTAATGTACTTCCAGACATGTTATAAAGCTGAAATTTGGCAAGAAATTATTACCAAACCCTTGGAAAAAATCAAAAAACCCCAAATTTCTAATTTACTCTCCTTTCCTATACATGTAAAGTTATGTAAAACTAACAGAAACGCTAGAGCCTTGGAAGTCCGATACGAACTAGAAAAAAATTAAAAACCCCAAAATTTTAATTAACTTCCCTCCCCTATAAATGTAAAGTTATGTAAAAGTAACATTGCCCAGTTCCAAAAACGCTAGAGAGCTAAGTTTTGGAAGGCTGATAGGAACTATGATAAAACCATAGGACAAAATTAAAAAATCTCAAAATTTTTAATAAGGCATTGCAAAAGCTTTCAACAATATTCCGCATATTTTACTACTTTAAAACTTAAATATTATCCAAATTCTTTAAAAAAGGAGTGAAATCATAACAAAAACATTTCATATAAAAATAAGCCAAGGACGCAAAAATGGAATTCCGAAAAAAGAATTGAGATAAAAGTAAAGCGAAGTTCTCCAATACAATTTTCAAAATAAAAAGTTCTTACTAGTTTGGAAATGTTTTTCTAAACTTGGCTATTACGGCTGCAAAGGATTCTTAGGTAGAGTGCTAAATTGAACATAAAGAAGTTTGAATAGCAAAATGTAAAAAAAAAACATTTCTAAACTAGTAAGAACCTTTATCATTGAAATTTGTATTGGAGAACTTGGCTTTACTTTTATCTCAATTCTTTTGACAGATTACCATTTTTACCTACTTGGCACCTAAATACCGTAGTCCAATTCTTTTAAAAAGGCAAAAAAGGGGAGAAATTAGTAATAAAATAAAAACTATTAAAAATGATAAAAAATACATTGCAGCTTACAAAAATAAATGAATCCATTGGTTCGTTTGGTAAGAGGCGCCGAATTAATGAATTGGGCACAAAGGTAACATGAGTTTCTATATTTCTGGAACTCCTTTTCTTAATTAAAACATTATCACTACAAGATCTGCCTGCAAGAAGCCCACTTTGCTCTTCTTCTTGTTGATGAAAATCATTCTCTATTAGACCTCTAAGAATCCTACCGTACAATCTACTTAAATACCTAATATTTACTTATATTTATTTATCGTAAAACGACATTGTTTTTGAATCCGTCTGTACATTGCATTATTATTAAATGAATTATTGTCCGATTTGGCATTTGGTGTCCGGACTATAGAAGTTGTACTGTACGCAAATTTCTATAGACACTTTAATACCCCCTTCAAAATATTTTTCTGGGTACTACCCTATTGCAGTGTCAGGATTTTCAAAATCTAATCTTGCTTAGGAATGAATCAATGATTGAATCAATGACTGAATCATTTTTTACCTTCCTAGCCCGCGTAGCAAAGGCTACAGAAGGTATTATTTTCGACGAAAAATTTTTTTTGAGATTGCGCCAAAAATGTGTTATTTGCTGAACCATTAATGCTAACTTTTTAACGGAGCATCGTATCAATATACTGATTTCGGAATATAGTAGACTATATTTTGCTCAATGATTCGTGTTATAACCAAAAACATCGTAGGATCTTTAGTTTCTGAGATATTTAGAAAAAACTTTTATTTATAATGGCGTTTCGTCATTGGTATTTTATCATTTGAACTAATATAAATATGTCATGACTTAACCGCCAAAATAAAAAAAAAACATATGCATGTTTATGATGATCCAGGCAGTACATAATAACTTTGCAACACCTACGTGAAAATTTAACAGGGCAGAGGGATGAAAAGGCAAGACGAGGGGTGCAGAGAGGGGCTCTGTGAACCTGCTAGCCTGTCAAGCTTTTGATTCATGACGGGCGCTCTGCTGGGGTTGCACAAACAAGGGGAAGCAGGGGCTGAGAGGGGGATGGATTTAGAGAGAACTAGATAAAATTAAAAAAGAAAGTGAGAGGGAGGTGAATTGTTTACTCCACCTGTCTACACGTGTCTTTCAAAGAATTTAAAAGACTCCTAGAAGGTGTGAGTGTTCTTAATAATTGAAGAGCACAGGGAAAAAACGTGTAGTCATTTTTTCTAAAAAAGTGGGTTATATATGCCAAATGATGTCTTAAGATGTGTATTATTATCTGGAATATTCAACTGGGAAAAAACAGGCCCTGTCACAAGATATTACTAATAATTCATTTGGCCAACAGGGAAAGAACGTGCCATTTTTAAACTTTCAAAATGTTATATCTCCAAACTAACTAAAAGTGACTTTCCAGGTTCATTTTTCCCTGTGCTCCTCAATTGGGATCATCAAAAAATATATTTTTATTTTCATTTAAAATAAGGTGGTTCGTCCGTTGTACATGGCCGTACGCTTCCTTCGATTCCAATTATTTTTTTTATAGTCTCACTTCCAGGCGGCGTAGCGTGCCCGAAAGGGCGGGGGGGGGGGGCGACAGCTAAAAAGGGCGCCTCTGAAAACTGATGAAAAATCTTGTGGCAAAAAAAAACAAAAAGGTCAAAAAGGCGCCTCTCACAAATCTTGCGACCAAAAAAAAACAAAAGGTCATCATGTGTCAGGGGGCGGCCGATAAGTCACAAGGGCGCCTCTCACGAATCTTGCGACCAAAAAAAAAAGGTCATCATGTGTGAGGGGGCGGCCGATAAGTCACAAGGGCGCCTCTCACAAATCTTGCGACCAAAAAAAAAAAAGGTCATGTGTGAGGGGGTGGCCGATAAGTCACAAGGGCACCTCTCCCACCTATGGGGCGCCACTACCCTCGGGGCGGGGGGGGGGGGGGGGGGCGACGAACCCCCCGCGCCCCCCCCCCCCCACGCTACGCCGCTGCTCACTTCTTATATCATCTGTTCTAAATATTCTTATTGATCTGTTTATTACATCCATTTCGACACTTTTCATTTTTGTTTTGTATTTTTCTGATACGCGACAAGTCTCTACTCCATACAACAGCGTGCCTTTCACCATTGTTTCATATATGTATAAATATATAAATACTGTTAAGACATCCAATAACCTTTTTTGCTGTTACTATTCTTTTTTCCAGTTCCTTACAGTCTGTTCCTGTCTTATCAAATGTGACACCCAAGTATACATACTTATTGCATGGAGATATTGTTTGTCCATTGTCTAGTTCTAACTAACTTGATTCGTTTCCAATACATAAGTATTGTGCCTTGTCCACGTTCACTGCTAACCCCCACTTTTGGTATTCTTTCGTGAACTTTTTCATCATATACTCCATGTCTTCTTTATCATTACCTTCAATTACTTGTTCGTCAGAAAACTGTAGTGTGCATATGGTAAATCGGTTGTTAAATTGTATTTCCATCCCGTGTACTTTACGTTTCCAGTTTTTTAGAGCTACTGCGATATATATTTTAAAAAGTGTTGGAGAGATACAATATCCATTCGTTACCATGCATTTCATTTCATTCATTCGATTTCCAGTTTTAATTTTAAATGTTGACCATTTGTATAGTTCTTTTATCGCTTTTATGTATCTATGATTGATATTAGTTTGTTCTAACACTGCACATAATTTTTCTACTGGAACGGTTCATATTCTTTTTGTAGTTCCACAAAGGTAACATGAGTTTCTATATTTCTCGAACTCCTTTTCATAATTAAAACATTATCACTACAAGATCTGCCTGCAAGAAACCCACTTTGTTGACGAAAATCATTCTCGATTAGATCTCTAAGAATCCTACCCTACAATCTACCTAAATACCTAATATTTACTTATATTTGTTTATCGTAAAACGACATTGTTTTTGAATCCGTCTGTACATTGCATTATTATTAAATCAAATTGCAAATACACAAATTTATCAAATATTCATGGAATTTTATCCAAGGCCAACTATCCAATTCACGTTCGCGAAATTAAAAAAAAATATTTGGCAAAAACAACGCTCTTTAAAACAAAATTTATTTGATGATTTAATTATTATTGTTTATTTTACACAGGATCACGTACCGACTGAAATTTATATTATAAAGCAATAAAACAAAAAATAATCAGCCACAAAAATCTTTCGTGGCTAACCGGGCATAGAAAGATTTCGTTTCTCTTGTATTTTTCCGTGGGCAGCTTAAAAGCTGTACACCCACGGAGGTCCAAGATCGAATGGACACCTATTAAGTGTTGTCAGTTTATGGGCATCTAAGCTCTTAATACCATATTTTACTAAAATCAGGCAAGTATTTTTTGAGTTATGCGCGTTGGTCGTTACACACAACAAACAGACAGACGGAGCGACAAAAAAGTTTCAAAATCATCTAAAACTTTTTAACCCAAATTTACTTATTTTGAGTGAAAACAAAAAAGAGTTTTTTTGACGATCTCGATAGCCTTCCCCATCTGTTTTAGCTCACACTACTACTATACCATAGTGGTGTGAGGTATTGTGATCCTAATTTTTTCGAGAAAAAAAAGTTGCTCCGATTTCAAAATTTTTTATATATCTTTGCGTTTCAGATGATTTTGAAACTTTTTTGTCGCTTGTCTGTCTGTAACGACCAACGCGCATAACTCAAAAACCGCTTGTCCAATTTGAATGAAATTTGGTACCTAGGCTGGGTCTTGGCTCGAGATGGTCCAATTTAAAAATGAACAAACTCCACCGAACACAAGGCAAATAAAAGGGTGGGGGTAGATTGTAAAAATTGGAGTTTATGTGAAAATATGGCGTGTGTGATATCAAACGAAAGGTAATTCAGTCTGCAGTTAAACAAAACAAATTTTAGTGTAAAAAAAAGGGTGGGGGTAGATTTTAAAAATGAGAGTTTAAGTCAAAACATGGCTTGTGTGGTATCACACGAAAGGTAATTGAGTCTGAAGTGAAATAAAATATATTATAGTTTGTAGTTATATTAGCTTTAAGACAGGCCAGCAGAACCAACAAGATCAATCTTGTCTGGGTGCCAAGCCACACGGGAGTTGAGGGAAATGAAAAAGCAGACGCACTAGCCAGGGCGGGAGCAGAATCCGCGCTGGTTGGACCGGAGCCTTACTTCGGCTTACCTAAGGCCGCAGTCACAAAAGAAATAGGAGAGTGGGTTGTTAAAAAGGGGACTCAAAACTGGCGGGCAACCCCGAGACAACAACACTCCAAAACCTTTCTAAGCAAGCCAGACAAACACAGAACGAACCAACTCCTGGAATTAAACAGGAATAGCCTAAGAATAATCACAGGGCTATACACAGGCCAATGCCGACTCAACAAACACATGAACAGACTGGGAGTAAGCAACACACCAGCGTGTAGGTTCTGTGGTGTTGAGGAGGAAACGCCACTTCATCTAATCTGTCACTGCGTAGCAAGACAAAAAACTATGGCGAAAATATTCGGACCTGGACAGATAGAGCCTCAAGATCTTGAGGAAATATCACCAAACAAACTGATCTGCTTCATAAAGGAGATAGGTATTGGTGATATTTAAGTTGGGATAAGCCACAATAGACCACTTGAGTCGCAGTGGAGGGGCGACAGTCGCACCACTCATAATCAAACCTAACCTAACCTATATTAGCTTACACGTACACTATAACTATAGTGTGACTTAGGTGCCCATATATTGGCAGAGTATTTTTCATATTTTAAAGTTGTTTATAAAAAACAGGAACGGTAAAGCGATAGTTTTTCTTTTTGTTTCCAAGCTTAACCTATAGGTAATTCTCATATCCAAAAAAAATATGGTTGTTGTATAGATACAGTCATGGGCGTATACAGGGGTGGGGGGGATGGGGGGGGGGGCTTGAGCCCTCCTCGAGAATCTGGAAATTATAATATCTTTGAAATTAAATTTTTTGTTCTAGAAAGGGAAATAAATGGTTTCATGACGAATCTGATACCTTTCTAGCTAGCCTATTAGCCCACTTCATGTGAAGCCATAAATATCTCAGAAACTAAAGCTCTTACGAAGTTTTTGGTTATAACACAAATTATTGAACAAAATGGAATCTACAATATTTCGAAAACCGCATATTGATACAATACTCCGTTAAAAAGTTAGCAATTTTTAAAATTTTTCATTGTCAAACAACTGTCATTAACATTAATGGATTTTGATCAAAATCTAATCAGCTCGTGAGAGTGTCAAACACTATTTTATCCGAAAATTTTATGAAAATCGGTTTAGCTGTTTGGGAGCTATCGTGTTACGGGCAGAAATAATATACACACAGACACAGACAGACATCACGAAGATATTGCTAAGATAAGTCAAAATACACCCAAATAACACATTTTCGGCGTTATCTGATAAAAAAAAATTTCTTCGAAACTAATACCTTCTTTAACCATTGCATGCTAGGAAGGTAAAAAAGTTTACAAGCCCCCCAAGAAGATTTTTTGTACACGTCACTGGATACAGTGACCATAAACGAAATGAGGACAAAGTTGAGAGTCACATTTAGAGTTTAACAGGCGAGGCCAACTTCGCTGCGGTGTAGGAAACTGATGAAACTCTGGTAAAACCGGTTTCTGTGCTCGAACTGCTAAAACTCAAAACTCTATCGGAGTTAGAGTTTGACATTTACTTGTTAGTACATACAGAGGGTTACATAAGTATTCGCAGAACATCTAAATATTTCAAAAAATAAAATAACCTACCAAGGCCAACAAAAAAATATAGACAACGACCCTAAAAAAATCAGCTGTTCTCGGGGGGGTTGACTTTTACATTGTGTCTTATGGGACGTCAGACGTTTTTTATGATGTTTTCAAAATGGCACTACAGATTTCCGCGAAATTTCAGTGAAATATTCCCAGACACCATCCCGATATTCCACCAAACTTTTGTAAGGATGCAAGATGATTAAAAGGTTAAAATCTTCAAGATTTAGCACTTCTTATTTTGAATTCAAATTACTCGCCATGTACCGCATGCTAACTGTTATATTTGACATGCATTTGACTTTGCCATCTGTGTGACGGTCAGCAGAGCACACGCACCTTGGAGGCTCGAGAAGAGTTACAAAATCCACATCCCAAACAGGGAAGCGTGGCAGAGAGACAAAATGATGTTTGAGGAGAGCGCTTTAGTTTGCTACACTGGTGGATCCAAACTATTAGAGAGGCAAACCACAGGAGCGGGAGTATACGTGGAAAAACTAGAAGTTCAGAAGAGCTACTCGCTCGGTGAGCAGGCTACTGTTTTTCAAGTAGAAGTTTACGCCATAATAATGGCGGTAACCCTAGAAAAGGTTCGGAACAGCGAAGAGGAGCTTATATATATATATGCTCTGATAGTCAAGCCACCCTGAAGGCGCTAAACGCACCCAAGATTGCTGACGGCTTGGTGGAAGAATGCGCAGAGGCGCTGGAGACCCTAAGCGATGGCAAACGGGTGACGCTGGTTTGGGTTCCGGGATATACGGGGGTACCAGGCAACAAGAAGGTGAAAGAACTCGCACGACTCGGGGCAGGAACTGCCTATGTAGGACCGGAGCCACTTTTGGGCGTGACAAAAAGACAAGTGCAAAGCGGACTCAACAAATGGGCCCAGGACGCGCTATTAAACTCCTGGGAAACAGGAACGGGTTGCAGACAGACCAGAGAATTCGTAGACCATCCAAAAGCGACCAGAATTAGATGGATGCTGGGACGGACACGAAAAAACCTCGGACTGCTGATAGGTATTCTAACCGGACATAACCGGTTGAGGAGGCACATGACACGTATAGGAGTCGAGAATGACCCTACCTGCCCAGCCTGTGGACAGGAAGAAGAGACATCAAGACACCTTGTGGCAGAATGCGAGGCCTACGCAAGGATGAGACAACAGGCACTCAGAGCGTCAACTCTGAGCGAGGAAGAACTGCACATGCTCAAATGGGCAGACTTACTGGACTTTGTAAAGAGAACAGGAAGGCCCAATGAGTTACCCGACCATCAAAGGGAAGTGCAGAGACTGGGTTAAGGGACAGACTTGGGGCATGGCAAAAAGGGCCTACTCTGGCCTACTTGTCAGACCTGCGAGTCAACCCCCCCCCCCCACTACTACTACATACATTAAAAAATAATTGTTCTGCAAGAATATAGTAAAAAACAATCTCAAAACCGGCTTTATTTAAAAAAATATCAAATATTTATGAACCGTCATTCCAACTTCAATATTTTAAAGACAATCAGCTTTGTCGTGACCATCAAAAAAAAATTAGCCGTGGCCCGTCCGTTTTGATAGCCCTGGGTAGCTATAAAGTAGTGTACAGCGTGTCCCAATTTCGATGGGAAACTCGGTTATTATTAAAGATATCGATTTTCTGATTGCACCTTACCGTGTTTTTTTTTGAGCCCTTAAAAATAGTGTAATCAGATTTTTGCTATACCCCGTGGCTTCGCTAAAATACAGTTTTTGAAAAAATTGCATTTTTATTAATTCCTTGTATCTCGCTTATTTTGCAAGATATTTTTATTGTGTAAAAACCTTTTTATGGCAACTTTTTTAGAGCAAAATAATGACGTTGTCAATTGTTTTAAATATTGTTTAGTTTTTGAGATATGGTATTTTTTCATAAAAAAATTAAATACGGACCTAGATTTTTTTTATTACTATTTTTATTGATTTCATGTTATTATTATTGTAGAATGATAAAACTTTTATATTTTTTTGATTTTAGGAAAAAATAATTTAGTCCGAACCTGGAAATTTCTAACGTCAATATAAATTAAAATATTAACAATTTTTTTTAACCTTAAAGCAAAAATATATAAAAATTTTATTTTGTAATAATAACAGCATGAAAGCAATACAAATAGTAATAAAAAAAATCCAGGTCCGTATTTAGTTTTTTTTTAATGTTAAATACCCTTAAAAACTAGACAATATTTAAAAAAACTGACAACGTCATTATTTGTTTCTAAAAAAGCTGGCACAAAAAGGTTTTTACAGAATAAAAATATGATTATTGCAAAATGAGCGAGATATAAGGGAATAATAAAAATGCAATTTTTTCAAAAACTCCCTGTATTAGCGGAAACTACGAGGTAAAGCAAAAATCTGATTACACCATTTTTAGGAGCTCAAAAAAATAGCACGGTAAGGTGCAATCAGAAAATCGATATCTTTAATAATAACCGAGTTTCCCATTTAATCCCATCGAAAATGGGACACGCTGTACAGACCACAGACCCTAAAAATAATCAGCCTGGGGGGGCTGACTTATACATTGTGTCTTATGTGAGGTCAGATGTTTTTTTATGATATTTTTAAAATGGCACTACAGATTTCCGCGAAATTTCAGTGAAATATTCTCAGACACCATCCCGATATTCCACCAAACTTTTGTAAGGATGCAAGATGATTAAAAGGTTAAAATCTTCAAGATTTAGCACTTCTTATTTTGAATTCAAATTACCCGCCATGTATCGCATGCTAACTGTTATATTTGACATGTATTTGACTTTGTCATCTGTGTTTGTCACATTCGCTTCTGCTTTAAACTTAATTTTTGTGTGAGCTAATGAAGCGGCTCTAAAAAATTAAGGATTACTATAGATTTAAAAAAAATTGTTCTGAAAGAATATAGTAAAAACAATCTCAAAACCGGCTTTATTTAAAAAAATCAAATATTTATAAACCGTCATTTCAACTTTAATATTTTAAAGACAATCAGCTGTATCGTGACGTGACCATCAAAAAAAACCTCAGCCCCCGATGTGACGTCAACAAAGTGGAGGATCGTGGCCTGTCCGTTTTGATAGCCCTGGGAAGCTATAATAGTAGTGTACGTTATACTTTATCTTCCCAATTCTAGCAAATATTACATAATAAATTACTCTTTATAGGACTTTTAAATAAATGTGTATATGGTTAAAAACTCCTAAAACTCAAAACTCCATTGGAGTTGCATAACTTTAGCCTGGCGAGGCACAGCGGGGGCTTCAAACTCTAACGAAAACTCCCTTTCAAAAGTTTACGAAAACAATATATACGCTTTGTGTTGCAAAGTTACACACACAAACTCACTTTGTTTGTCCCTAGCGGGAGACTCTTTTAAAATGAGGAGGGGGGAGCACCATTATCCATTATCAGTGGCGTGTATAGGGCTACTCAAAGCAGGGTAGGCACAAATTGGCATTGTATTGCCACTCACACGCTTACTGCACACACATTAAGGTCACTCATCGTCAAGCCAGCTTTACAGGTAGCGAAGCCTAACTCTGATTTTCTATTTTTTGGTTATAATTTTTGACATGTTTTCCTCGGTTTCGCATAGGCGGCTCGTTGTTATTTTAAAAATGTGGTTTTAACACAATCTAAAGATTTGTTTAATAATGATACAGTTTCAAGATAGTTTGCAGCATAACTTTTTAATTCTAATTACATAAATATATATAGTTTAGGTACCTTCATACTGTGTAAAACAACATCTTCAAAATAAAACAGAACCGCCAATGCGAAACCGAAGAAAATATGTCAAAAATAATAACCAATAAACTGGTAAAAAAATTTTTTTATTATTTAATATATATAGTTTAGGTACCTTCATACTGTGTAAAACAACATCTTCAAAATAAAACAGAACCGCCAATGCGAAACCGAAGAAAATATGTCAAAAATAATAACCAATAAACTGGTAAAAAAATTTTTTATTATTTAATATATATAGTTTAGGTACCTTCATACTGTGTAAAACAACATCTTCAAAATAAAACAGAACCGCCAATGCGAAACCGAAGAAAATATGTCAAAAATAATAACCAATAAACTGGTAAAAAATTTTTTTTATTATTTAATATATATAGTTTAGGTACCTTCATACTGTGTAAAACAACATCTTCAAAATAAAACAGAACCGCCAATGCGAAACCGAAGAAAATATGTCAAAAATAATAACCAATAAACTGGTAAAAAAATTTTTTTAAGTCACAAGCTTTTATAAAATGCACTAAAAATTAAAAAATTATTTTCTAACATTCTAATATTATCATAATAATAAAAGCGATGGCCGACTGATGGAAATTTTGACGATGAAATCAATCTAGCAGAAAAATGCAGAGGTACCAAACCCACCCAACCCGACCCAAGATACTCCAGCATTTTTCTGACATAGGTATGGCAATGGAAAAACATTGCGGCACATCAAACATATCTTTGATGACCTGCTATGTTAATATTCTTTAAGTGTTTAGATCACAAATTTAGATTAACTTATGCTTTGATTTGCGGCCATCGCTTTTATTATTATGATAATATTAGAATGTTAGAAAATTATTTTTTAATTTTTAGTGCATTTTATAAAAGCTTGTGACTTAAAAAAAAAATTTACCAATTTATTTTCTACTGTTTAGTCTCAGCTATCTATTCCATTAAATGAAAATATTTGTTCAATAACAGAACAGAAAAGTTTATTCTAGATTATAATGAAATCGCTGATCGTGAGTTGTTTGGAAACTCATTTTTTTTATTGGGGGAAGGAGAGGGTGGGGGTAGAGGTAGAAATATATTTTTTGTTTGGGCTGGATTGCCATCGGACCTTTATGAATATACCAAATTTTATAAAAGTCATTTGAAGTGAAGTGTGTCAAAAACGCATTTTTTATAGAAGGGGGTGGGGGGTAGGGGTGGGAGGACATTTTTTCATTATTGTTGTATTGTCATCGGACCACTATATGTATACCAAATATCATCCAAATCGGATAATGGGAAGTGTGTCAAAAACGCATTTTTCTATAGATGGGGGTGGGGGTAGGAGTGGTAGGATTTTTTTTTCAATGTTGTATTGTCATCGGACCACTATATGTATACCAAATTTCATCCAAATCGGATAATGGGAAGGGTGTCAAAAACGCATTTTCTATGGAAGGGGGGGGGGTAGGGGTGGGAGGAGATTTTTTTTTTAATGTTGTATTGTCATCGAACCACTATGTGAATACCAAATTTCATCCAAATCGGATAATGGGAAGTGTGTCAAAAACTCATTTTTCTATGAAAGGGGGTGAAGGTAGGGGTGAGAGGATATTTTTTTCCTAATACTGTATTGTCGTCGGATCACTATAGGTATACCAAGTTTCGTCCAAATCGAATAACGGGATGTGTGTCAAAAACAATTTTTTCTATGGAAGGGGGTGAGGGTAGGGGTGAAAGGATATTTTTTTCTTATTGTTGTATTATCATCGGACCACTATGTGTATACCAAATTTTATCCAGGGAAGTGTGTCAAAAACACATTTTTCTCTAGAAGGGGTGGGGGTAGGGGTGGGAGGATATTTTTTTCTTAATGTTGTATTGTCATGGGACCACTATGTGTGTACCAAATTTCATCCAAATCGGATAATGGGAAGTGTGTCAAAAATGCTTCACAAGATTTGATAGATAGTTAGATAGTTAGTTAGATTGTT
This sequence comes from Aspidapion aeneum, assembly GCA_963576565.1. Classification (NCBI taxonomy): domain Eukaryota; kingdom Metazoa; phylum Arthropoda; class Insecta; order Coleoptera; family Brentidae; genus Aspidapion; species Aspidapion aeneum. Next base: position 8,313,505 of record OY755047.1, read on the forward strand.
AGACAGAAAATCTGAAGCTAAATAAAAGCTTGTAAAAAATAGAAAGCCTGACGTTAGCTTCGCTTCCTATAAAGCTTGCCTTTACGATGAGTGTCCTTAACACACATAGGTACTAGACTACAACTCTTTGTTTGAATCTACATGGAGTGGTTTGAGGACCTTGCAATCAACACAACAAAAGTCATGCCAAAACTATGGCTACGATACAAGGATGACACATTTATTATATGGCCGGAAAATGCAGAATTTTCTACATCATTCCTTTTTTTGGATGTTCTTGTCAAACGAATAGACAGAAACATTCAAACCAGTGTATATTAAGGACACTCATCGTAAAGGCAAGCTGTATAGGAAGCGAAGTTAATGTCAGACTTTCTATTTTTTGGTTATTATTTTTGACATGTTTTCCTCAGTTTCGCATTAGCGGTTCTGTTTTATTTTGAAGATGTTGTTTTACACAGTATAAAGGGACCTAAACTATATTTATTTAAGTAATTAGAATTAAAAAGTTATGCTGCAAACTATCTTGAAACTCTATCATTATTAAATAGATCTTTAGACTGTGTTAAAACCACATTTTTAAAATAACAAGGAGCGCCAATGCGAAACCGAGGAAAACATGTCAAAAATTAAAACCAAAAAATAGAAAATCAGAGTTAGGCTTCGCTACCTGTAAAGCTTGCTTGACGATGAGTGACCTTAGTGTATATAGGAAACCTACACACACGGGACAGAACCTAAATTTTAAGTCTAATCATTCTGTTGCTACAAAACAAGGAGTTATGAAAAGTTTGAATTTAAGAGCCGTAAATATTTGTAGTAATAATGTAGAATTAACCACAGAAATTAACAACATTAAAAAGGACTTACAACAGAATGGTTATTCCGAGAAATTAATAAACTCAACGATCTCTAAAATTAAAAACAAACCAAATGTCGCAAATTCTCAAAATAATAACCCGTTGGGTGTTATTAACATTCCATATGTTTAAGGGATTTCAGAAAACATAGGACGAATAGCCAAACACTATAATATAAAAACAGTACAGTCGAACCTCTCTAACTCGAACCTCTCTATAACTTGAACCTTTTAAGTGGTCCCTGCTCTTTTTATATGTATTTTAACTAGTTTAATTGGAATTTCTACAACTCAAACTCTCCTTAACTCGAACTGTTTTGGTTGTCCCTTTGAGTTCGAGTTATAGAGGTTCGACTGTATTTTCATCGGCAAATCCAATAAAGAGTTTTGTAACTAAAACAAAGCCAGAAAATCCCTCAAATAATAAGGAATGTATTTAACAAATCCCGTGTGAGTATGGTAAATCATATGTAGGTAAAACGAATCGCCCTCTTCAGGTTAGAGTAAATGAACATCTAAAAAGTACCCAATTAGTGGATATTGAAAAATCTGGTTTAGCGGATCATGCATGGTCAAATGATCACAGGATTCAATGGTCAGGAGCTAAAGTTTTATTGAAGCTGCGTTTATAATGCAGAATAAAATAGTTTTCAGTCAACCAAGTACGGACATACCAAACATATGTAAACCACTCCTTAAGGAAAACAAGCGTCTTAAAATTAAAAAAGGGGTTGGGCCGTCACCCCTGGGATTCTTATGCTATGAAATAACCTTGGCTGCTCTATCGAGCCTTGCTTGTTTAACGAAGCATACATACCAACTTAAATAGTTTTATCTTTGTTTAACGTTTACCATCCTGCAACTTTGCAAGGGGAAAGTTTTAGAGGTAAAACTTTATGGAATTGTAATTAAATAGTTAAACGGTTTTCTGCCGTACCTCTCTCTCGCTAAAGTTGGGAGTTTGGGAGCTTAGTTTTAGTGGCATTTGAACTTGTGTGGTTGATTAAAAGTTGCAACATTATTAAGCTTTTAGAAGTACGGTTCGGTTCCATCAAATACATTATAGCATAAATACCGGAATGGGACAACTGGGCGCCGGGCCAACTGGGCGCCGGGCCAACTCGGCGCCGCCAACTGGGCGCCGGCCAACTCGGCGCCGGACTAAAAATTTTTTTTTTGATAAAATGTGTAGATGAAAAATAAAATATATTATTTATATAAAAACATCTTTAAAAAATCCTTTACGCAATTTTTTACAAGCTTTTTTTAGCTTCAGATGTTCTGTCTAACTAACTAACTATAGTTGATGTTCTATTTAAGTGGCACCGCGTCATAGCTATGGTAAACCAAATTCTGCGGCAAAATCTAAGTAAAGAAGCCTTAAAAAATTAGTGTTTCACTTTGTACATGCAGTGTGCCGCTCGGGGCTTAATGTTCGAAGGATAAAACACTACGACCTTTTAAAGGAGAGATCAAAGAGGTACTTACCTGATAAATAAAGATCCGAAACATAAAAGAGGATCCAAAATTATATTAAAATGTGCGCAAATATTGATTTAGTTGCAAAGACGGTAATTTGTTTTGTGAAAAGCTCCGTCATAATTGTTTGACATACAGTCAAAATAACAACGAATAGAAAACGTCAAAGCCCTGTTAAATCAATAATATGTTCGAAACAACCAGATAATAGTATATATGTTCCTTTCTAATGAAATCGTTTAGAAGAAGACATCATTAAAATGCAAGTAAAAAGTAAGCTAATGACTAATTAGTGCAGTGCCTCATTTTGGGAATCAATATCAATAAAAACATTAAAGGAAGTGCGTGCCACTGTATGTACCCCTCTACTCCCTTCCCGCCAATCAAGGTTTTGATGACGCGGTGTCACTTTAATACAACATCAACTATAACTATCTATCAAATCTTGTGAAGCGTTTTTGACACACTTCCCATTATCCGATTTGGATGAAATTTGGTACACACGTAGTGGTCCCATGACAATACAACATTAAGAAAAAAATATCCTCCCACCCCTATCGCCAACCCTTCTATAGAAAAATGTGTTTTTGACATACTTCTCGTTATCCGATTTGGATAAAATTTGGTATTCACATAGTGGTCCGATGATAATACAACAATAAGAAAAAAATATCCGACCACCCCTACCCCCACCCCCTTCTATAGAAAAATTTGTTTTTGACACACATCCCGTTATCCGATTTGGATGAAATTTGGTATACATATAGTGATCCGATGACAATACAATATTAAAAAAAAATATCCTCCCACCCCTACCCCCACCCCCTTCCATAGAAAATGCGTTTTTGACACCCTGAAATTTTATCCAAATCGGATAATGGGAAGTGTGTCAAAAACGCTCCACAAGATTTGATAGATAGTTAGACAGAACATCTGAAGCTAAATAAAAGCTTGTAAAAAATTGCGTAAAGAATTTTTTAAAGATGTTTTTTATAAATAATATATTTTATTTTCCATCTACACATTTTATCAAAAAAAAAAAATTTAGTCCGGCGCCGAGTTGGCCGGCGCCCAGTTGGCGGCGCCGAGTTGGCCCGGCGCCCAGTTGGCCCGGCGCCTAGTTGGCAGCGCCGAGTTGGCGGCGATTTGCTTTCTTGTTCCAACGTGTTTGTGAAGCCTTGCTTATGATCAGTATCCGCTCGAAGTTTAAAATAAGTGCGTCAAGTAGTTTGTGTCCTGCTTATTTTGAAAGTTTATACAGTGTGTCAATTTTAAGAGATGGAAAAATACGATATAAGAGCCGTGATAAAATATTTTCATATCAAAGGGTTTTCGCCGACAGAAATAAAAGCTGAACTAGATGCTACACTAGGAGAATCTGTTCCTTCCTATACCACAGTTAAAACCTGGGTATCGGACTTTAAACGTGGTCGTACTAGCACTGATGATGCTCCGCGTTCTGGCAGGCCAAAAACGGCAACTTCTGAAGAAATGGTGCAAACTATTCACAAACTAATTCTAAAAGATCGCAGATTAAGACTGAGAGAGGTTGCTGAGGCTGTGGGCAAATCAAAAGAGTTGAGTTCACCATATTTTATGTGAAGTTTTAGGTATGAAAAAGCTATCCGCCCAATGGGTGCCGTGTTTGCTCACGCCAGATCAAAAGCTCGTGCATCTAACCATTTCAGAGGGGAATTTGGCACTGTTTAGAAGATTCAAGGGACTTTTTGCGTAGATTTATTACGGTTGATGAAACGTGGCTTCATCATTATACTCCTGAAACTAAGCAACATTCCAAACAAAGGTCATGGCAACGGTCTTTTGGGACGCTAAAGGGATACTCCTCATAGATTATCTCGAAAAAGGAAGAAAAATAAATTCAGAGTACTACAGCGACTTACTGGACCAGCTCAAGCAGAATATAAGCGAAAAACGCCCTGGTTTGGCAAAAAAAAGATTCTGTTTCATCAGGAGAATGCACCTTGACACAAGTCCGCTCTTGTAATGGCTAAAATCCGTCAGCTAAGCTTTGAACTGTTAAACCATCCACCTAATTCCCCAGACCTCGTCCCGTCAGACTTTTATTTGTTTCCAAACCTAAAAAAATTTCTTGGTGGAAAAAGTTTTTTCTCAGAATTAGAAGTCATTGCAGCTACAAACGCCTATTTTGACGAGTTGAATAAATCAGACTTCAGTGATGGCATCAACTCAGTTGAACATCGTTGGGCCAAATGTATTACTTTACAAGGGGACTATGTAGAAAAATAAATTCTTATTTAGTCCCTATGGTGTTGCGTTCTATGTTAGGCCGGAAACTTTTCATCCTATCCTCGTAAACATTCACACACACAGACATCATGACGATCAACTGGCGATTTACTTACATACGTCACTCACTTATGGCAAAAAGCGATTGAGTTGCGAGGTGAAACAAGAACAATTGATATATCTAAAGCATTCGATAAAGTCTGGCACGAAAATCTGCTCAACAAGCTCAAAGCAACGGGATTGTCGCCGAGACTTTGCACTTGGTTTGAAAGTTACCTTAAGGATAGATCCATTTATGTTGCACTGGATGGCCGGAACTCCAACTCTTACCAAATAAATGCTGGTGTGCCACAGGGAGCAATCCTTTCGCCAACACTTTTTCTGATTTACATAAATGACCTCATAGATAAACAGTAAATCCACTTTATTGCTTTGCAGATGATGGCAATGTAGTCTCCTCAGTCATACCACCCACATGTCTCTCCGCACGTGAATTCCATTACCTTAGACTAACTGAAATATCACAGATAAATAACGACTTGGAGATAATAGAGGACTGGGGCAACAAAAACCTTGTACAGTTCAACGCGCAGAAAACCCAAGCAGCCCTGTTTTCAAAAAAGACCAGCACCGGTGAGCCAAACATCATGCTATCTGGAAGTGCTGTCGCATTGCAGAGCCAGTTGAACATCTTAGGAGTCACTGCAGAGACCAACATGTCTTGGCACAGTCACGTGGCAGATATAGCTAAAAGGGCGTCCCAAAAGCTTGGGGTGCTATTTCGTACAACACATCTGTATACACCAAGCCAACTGCTGACACCCTACAAAGCCCAGATTCGACCAACTATGGAGTACTGCTCAAATATATGGAGTGCGGCACCCAAACATACCTTAACGCTTTTGAACACCGTGCAAAAACGAGTTATCAAGCTGATCAATGACCCCGCACTTACCCGTAGCTTGGATAGTCTCGAACATCGAAGAACTGTGGGCGATCTATCTCTCTTCTACAGGTATTATCACGGAAAATGCTCTGAAGAGTTGACACGTATGATCCTCCCGGGAGTAGCACCTACTAGGCGAACACGTCAAACAGACGGTAACCATCAATTTATTGTCAAAATAGAGGCACCAAGAACCTCATTATATCAGAATTCATATCTCTGGAGAACAGCATCGCTGTGGAATAAACTCCCTGCGACAGTTTTCCCTGCAGGTTACAACCTGAACCGTTTCAAAACCAACACACACCAACATTTCCGCGCACTTGCCGCTTCTCGAGCGTGATAGGGATCTCCTTGCGAGTGCGCATACCCGAAAAAAAAATATTGCTAAGATATGGCAAAATAATATCTTCTCTAGCCATTGCTAGGCGGGCTAGGAAGGTAATAAAGGAATGAAGAATCCTAATCTTTACAGAATGCAAGGAGTATTTATAGTGCCTTCTGGCGCACTTTAAAATTTCCTGACAGACGAAAATCTCATTTATTTTGGCAAAAAGTATGAAACTAGTTTCTTGGAATCAGAGTGAAACATCTAAAAGCAATCTTAAAATTAAACATAGAGAAAGCTCGTCCAGGATTCCTGTTCAAAAAAACAAAAAACAGCTTTGTCCATGTAGATGTTAAGATAAAATGTACAGCTTTGGAGTTGAGTAATTTTAATTTTACTTACGTGCTTTTACTGGCAAATTAGAAGTGCATTCAGACGGGATCTTACCTGAAACAATAAAAAAAGAAAATTGTTAAATATGTTCTTAATAAAATTGCGCATGGTGTCCCCTAAGTAATTCCAGCTCGGAGGACCATGTTACGTTAATTTTTAATTGAAAAGTGATGTTACTAATTCAGTTCATTAAATTTACTGTGACTTTTCCTCAGACATTTAGGATTTTCAAGTTTGGTCCTTAGAGCCGGATACTAAGTAATTCAAGCTCGAAGTGATATTACTAATTTAGCTCGTAAAATATAATGTGATTTGTCCTCATTTTGGTGCTTCGAGCCGGATACTAAGTAATTTAAGCTCGAAGGACCAAAATGCCAAAACATGGGAATTCCGTTGGACGAAAATACCTTGTATACTTGATGTTTCGCCGATGATCAGATAGTAGTGGCTCAGGATTATGACGACCTCGAATATATGACACGAAAACTAATAGAAGAGTATAATAAGTGGGGACTAGAGGTTAATCTCAATAAGACAGAGTATATGTGTATCGGTGGAACGAAACAGGATCTAATCTTAAATACCGGGCAGCAAATTCAGTCCTTTGATGAGTATAAATACTTAGGTCTAAAAATTACACTAGACAAAGCTATAAAAGATCGAAACGTACAAGGAAGAAAAGCAATAACTTTATTAAATGGAATAATTTGGGACCAAAGTATATCAAAACATAACAAAAAGCTTATATACAACACCATTGTAAAAAGTATTATTACATACGGCTCACAAGTATGGCCAATCAAGGATAGAACAGAAAAAATGCTTTCCGCTACCGAGATGGACTATTGGAGAAGAGCAGCAGGGAAATCAAAAAGAGAAAGAGTTACAAATCAAAGAATAAGAGAAATTATGACAGTGGGTGAACGTACTTTAGTGGATGATATAAGAACAAAACAACTGGTGTGGTACGGACATGTACAAAGAATGAATGATGAAAGACTACCTAAACAAATACTACAATGGAAACCAACTGGCCGAAGAAAACGAGGACGGCTAAGGAGGAGCTGGAGAGAAGGAATAGACAGTGAAATAAGAATAAGAGGCCTAGATGATGAATTATGGGCAAACAGAAACGAGTGGAGATTGGGTATCGGAAGACGTAGAACGTTGTGAAACCGATAAATATATAGGACCAAGTTTCGTATTATTTTTATTTGGGAAGTGATATTACTAATCCAGTTCATTAAATATACTAGATTTTTTCCCATAAATCTAGGCTTTTTAAGTCAAAACTTCTTGAGTAAACCAGCGTTATTATAAAACTTTTAATTTATACCTGTAAATATTTTGGTATTTCGAGCCGGATAAGAGTAATTCAAGCCTAAGTTCTAAGCTTTTCAAGTCGTCCTGTTGCTATTTTGGTCCTTCGAGCCGGATATTAAGTAATTTAAGCTCGAAGGATCAAGTTTGATAAAATTTTTATTTGTAAAGTGATATTACTAATCCAACTTATGAAATATAATGTGATTTCTCCACATAAATCTAGGCTTTTCAAGTCAAAACTTCTTGTGTAAACCAGCGTCATTATAAAACTTTAATAAAACTTTGCGGAAACTCAAATAAATCCACGCTGAAACTAATATGGAAGTAAAATAGTATCACAAAGTTTCTAGGAAAAACTTTCCACTATTGAGGACGAAAGTTTCTGAAAACTGTGGGGAAAACTACACTTTGCGAAAATAAAATGAGTCGTTATTCGAAAAAAATTGGAATAAGAAAATCGTTTCTATATCTAGCAAAAACAGACCAGAAAAAATAAATGGATCCATGATGGATCTGAGACGTTCCTAGCCCATTAGCACACTCCAAGTGAACTCCAACTTGTACATATCTCAGAAACGGAAGCTCCTACGGATATAGCTTTGGTGCATAGGAAAGTTTTGAAGCAATTGCCATACAGTAAAATCTCTCCTTGCGGACACCTCTATTAAGCGGACACTCCCTTTGCGCGGACAAATTTGTTGGAACCAAGCTTTTCCCTATTTCTTTATATGTAAAATTCACTCCTATAACCGGACACTCTAATAACCAGACGCGGACAATTTTTTTTGGTTAAAAAATTCTGAAACCTCCCTTAACCGGACGCGAAACTCTGACAACGCGACGGAGCGCTGCACGACATGGGCATAAATATTATGTAGTATGTTAGCAACAACGCACTCTGCAGGCGGAGAATTACCTCTTTCCGTTTTAATGCGGAGACTAAATACTTCTGTATTTACAGCATGTTTTATTCGGCGGGACTGCTGTGTTTTCTTTTTATTGTTCAGTTGGGAAAAATGGAAGTTGTAACGTTTCAGAGAAGGAACGTCTATCAGCACGAAAGATCGCTGAATAATTTAATATCGGAAAAACACAAGCAGCCGAAATTGTTAATAAATAAATATTACAATTTCGCATTTCTCTCCAATACGCGGACAAAATCGACGAAAACGTAAGTGTCCGCTTATAGGAGGTTCCACTGTACTTCCGGAAATGTTTCCAAAAATATATTTCTGGAAATTTTACAACACTACCTTTGGTGCATTGCAGAAGCTTTTTTTTAACCGATAATATTTGCTTTCATTGAATATAATTTTTTTTCGTTTGCAAAAAACAGCAGGAATTGCACATTAAGAAATTTTTCATGTCTGCCAAATTTCAAACACAAAATAAATGTGCTCGTTTATTTTGTGCATTTAACACCTTGTGTTTATTTTTCCGTGAGTTTGGAAAGTTTATTTTTGAAACCCGAAAGCGGGTCAAGAGATTTGTACGTTCGCAGACGGAGATAAACTAGTTAAAAAGTAGAGACGAAAAGGAATATGAGAAATTCAAATTTATAAAATTAAACATTACTTTTAAAATTATAAACAAGTAGTTCACATTAAAAATACCAAAAGTGGGGATTAACAGTGAGTTAACAGTGAACGTGGACAAGACACGATACTTATGTATTGGAAACGAATCCAGTGAGTTAGAACTAGACAATGGACAAACAATATCTCCATGCAATGAGTTTGTATACTTGGGTGTAACATTTGATAAGACAGGAACAGACTGTAAAGAACTGCAAAAAAGAATTACAAAGTTAATTCCTGTTATTTTTAGTAGAAAGAAATAGCTATAAAAATGTTTTTAATATTTTTAGCTCACACATATACTATACTATAGTAGTGTGAGCTATGGTGATCCTAATTTTTTCGAGAAAAAAAAAGTTGCTCCGATTTCAAAAATTTTTATATATCTTTGCGTTTCAGATGATTTTGAAACTTTTTTGTTGCGCCGTCTGTCTGTCTGTCTGTCTGTATGTCTGTAACGACCAACGCGCATAACTCAAAAACCGCTTGGCCGATTTTAATGAAATTTGGTACCTAGGCTGGGTGTTGGGTCGAGATGGTCCCATTTAAAAATGAACAAAATCCACCGAACACGAACCAAATAAAAGGGTGGGGGTAGATTTCAAAAATTAGAGTTTGTGTGAAAATATGGCATGTGTGATATCAAACGAAAGGCAATTGAATCTGCAGTTAAACAAAATACATTTTAATTTATTTAAAAAAAAAGGGTGGGGGTATATTTTAAAAATTAGAGTTTAAGTGAAAATATGACGTGTGTGATATCAAACGAAAGGTAATTGAGTCCGGAGTTTAACAAAATACATTTTAGTTTTTTGTTTTTTTTAAGGGTGGGGGTAGATTTCAAAAATTTGAGTTTAGGTCAAAACATGGTTGCGTGGTATCAAACAAAAGGTAATTTAGTCTGGAGTTGAATAAAATATATTTCAGTTTTTAGTTATATTAGCTCACACGTACATTATAACTATAGTACCTAGTGTGAGCTTAGGGGCCCATATATTGGCAGAGTATTTTTACGATTATGGAACTAAAAACATCAAAAACAACAAAACTTGATGAACAGGAAATTAATCAGAAAATTGTGAACGCTGCATAATACTTACCGAAAAACATCTGTCTAATAAAAAGATCGCACGCTATATAAACATTTTTCTTGGCATGTGGTGTTTTTCCCAAGGTCACGTAAAGAACAAAACTTCAATCGAAATCAAACAAACCGACTCTTTTCCATCACAGCCAACTAACACAGCTCATCGATATACGACCAACAAAATAGATGTGTCTGTATCATAAAAACCGAAGATAAAGATGGTTTCACCATTTATGTACTACTACTACTACTATGTCGGTTTAGAACGTTTTGCTACGTTGTCCGACGCCTACTCTCCACCTCCTTCGATACTGACAATCATCTTCTGTCAGGTTTTTTTGACTCATTCATCTTTGGATTGACTGTTGCCATTCCAGTTTAGGAAGTGCTTTTTTCCTGCGCCCCCTTGGTTGCCATTCTAGGACCTGCTTTGGTTATTTTTTGTCGTTCATCCGTTGTACATGGCCGTATCTTATCAGTTGTCTTTTGTTCCCACTCTTTCTTTTATGGTCTCATTTCTTATATGATCTGTTCTAGATATTCTCACTGATCTTCTTATTGCATCCATTTCGACACTTTCCATTTTTGTTTTGAATTTTTCTGTTACGCGACAATTCTATATTCCATACAACCACCACCACCATTGTTTTATATTATGTTAAATTTTACATTCCTTTTTATCTCTCTGCTCCATAAAATAGTCAAGACATCCAGTAATCTTTTTCGCTTTTACTATTCTTTTTCCAATTCTTTACAGTCTGTTCCTGTCTTATCAAATGTGACATCCAAGTATACACACTCATTGCATGGAGATATTGTTTGTCCATTGTCTAGTTCTAACTAACTTGATCCGTTTCCAAGACATAAGTACTGTGTCTTGTCTAGGTTCACTGTTAACCTCCACTTTTGGTATTCTTCCGTTAACTTTCTATAACTATGCATTCTTCAATAGATTTTTCTACCGTCAATAAACCAGTATTATCGGCAAATGTGCTAAGTGACAATTTTCTGGCTTGGGGATATCGCAAGTGAATAATAAGTATAGATAATAATAATAATAATAGTAATAATAATAAGGGCCTAGTACGCTACCCTGGGGCACGTCTGCTTGGATTTCTCTTAAATTTGAGTATGAGTCTTCCTGTTTTACTCTGAAATGTCTATCAGATATGTATGATTCCAAAATATCCGAATATTGTTTTGTCATATCCCAAATTTTATTAAGAAAACTAGCAAAACACAAATAAGTTGACAAGCATTTGACAACCAGAAAACGAAATGTCAAACTAAAAAACGGCCATTTAGATTTATCACTTTAGCTTTGGTTAAATCCAATTAGTTAAATGTTCTATAATGTCATAAAATCCCTAGATTGTCCCAACCTCGTTTTTTTTTAAAATACCGATGTCTCAAAACGTCTCTTGGCCTCACAAAAAAACCCGACGAACCGCAACATGGCACAGTAAACAGGAAACGAAAAGTAATCTTTACGAAATTTAATTTACGCTTGCTTACTTTCATGCAGTGGCGCCCCCAAAAAATATGTCTGGCGGGATCATTGGCGTATATAGAAAAAAGAGTCGGAGGGGGGCCGAGACAGTTTCGGGGGGGGGGGGGGTGCAAGACCTTATGAGGCCGTATTTTATGCTATTTTATGATTGTATTCTTGAAATATGTGGAAAATATCTAAAAAAATCTTAGCCCCCCCTTATATACGCCACTGGGCGGGATCCAACATAGGTGATGTAAAAAAAATTGTTGTCACACAAAAAAAAATGTTTTCATCATTTTCCATCCTAAATTTATAAGTCTCGGTGCGCCACTGAACTTTCATGATTATCTGTCTGTTCTGTAATGGCCATTTTGGAGTCATAAACTAGAAATATATATGATGTATTTGCGAACGACTTTGAAATGACCTTTAAGTACTTCTACTGTATGCATTGCAGCTTAAACTTGGTCCTTCGAGCTGGATACATCAGTATCCGTCATGAATAACCATAATAGAACCTAATTCATTTTTAATGAATTATAGAATATTGTAGAATTGTAGCACGGTCGTACCATGGTACGGCCATGTACAACGGATGAACGACGAAAGATTACCAAAGCAGGTCCTAGAATGGCAACCAATAGAATTTTATATTTTTCGGATTTTATTTTTATTTTATCATTCAATGTTAAATTTGAAAATTTGACAGCAAAGATCTCAAAAACTAATCAATGGATGTTCGAAATTTTTACACGGTTGTAAAGATATTCAAGAGAGCTTCAAAACAAGGTATCACCAGACTCACTTTCCCTGTTCAAAATATAGGGGTAAAGTATTCCCCCCGTAGGGGGTTTAGCTACAAAAATTTCAAGATAGCCAAAAAGTGTTTCCCTCGCAAACAAAATCGACGTCCGAGCGTTTCTCCAAATTCGGGCTCTAAATACCCAAAAAAGGCTCTGTTTCTTGCTTCTGTTTTTTCGATGATAGTAAAACACCCTGTATATTTCTTCAACAGTATATAGTATGCAGATCCGAAATATAGTACAATACTATATAATATAGTACGGTTGGAAACCATACAGGTGAGTGACGTTGAGGGGTATCTTACCATTTACTTGCTAATAGTGGTTTCGATGCAGCGGCGTAGCGTGCCTGAAGGGGCGGGGGGGGCCGATAGGTCATCATTTCTTTTTTTCCTTTGCCGGCCCCCCTGGGCGCTTCGGGCACCCATGGGGCGCCAGTACACTCGGGGCGGGAGGGGCGACAAACCCCCCCCCCCACGCTATGCCACTGTTTCGATGTTGTTCTTCCACCCATCTCTTGATACAACCACGTATCGAGGTTTTTGGAATACAAGTTCTGGAACTATAAATGGTTCCAATTTGTTTCATTCCCTGGAGATGAAATTTCTTAAGTTTTCTTGGATATAGGGAAAGAAATGAGAACCTAAATTGGTATTATGGTCAGGTAAATTGGTTCTCGTTCCATTTCGTGTACCCAAGAAAACCTAAGAAATATAAATGGTTCCTCTTCTTTCTAGAGAATCTGCCAGTTCATTACCTGATACCCCCGTATGTTCAATTAATTCATAAAAATTTAAATTCTTTATCACAGTATATATTTCCGAGTATTTTTTTTTTCTGATATTATTTTATATCGTCATATTTAAAAAATACTTGAATGTGATTAAAGCAAAAATTTGTAATCTATATTATAATTTATATATCGTAATTTCGAGAATCAAAAAATAAATAAATAAAATCCCATATTAATCACGCACACAATGGATTTTCCCTGGCTATGTACACAGCGAGAACAATGCACAATTCAGATGAAGTTATTTAAATTGGAAAAATATTAATTAAATCCAAAAAAGTAGCAATAATTTTATATTGTTGTATTGTTGGCGGTGCGGTACAATATATCGTAAATTTTACCCAGAGAATAATTATTATTCAAGCTATAAAAAGTATGTGATACGTAATTTCATAATGCCACCTATATTCTTAATTTATGACATTCTTTAAAAACATGCAATATTTAAATGTGTCTAAAGAGTCGTCTAGTCATTATTTATCCCTATCCTGATACCTAAAGAAGCAACATCCAAAAAAGGTAAAGAGTATAGATCCATCAAAACCTGACTTTCAATTTTCTTCGGACAAGCATCAGAAAAACTGGATTTTAACCAAAGTAAATTCTTACTCCATCCAAAATGGACTATTCTATCTAGTCCGAGATAACAAAATGAGATAATACTTAATCAAATTTACAATCTTGTTGCTTACTTAGCTAGTTTTAAATAAAATTAGTGGGAAAAGACCCACCTTGTTTGATTTAATGGAATAAACAATTGAACATGCATAGCTTTTTATAAGTAGATATGATTTGTTGTTTGTTCTAAGAGCTTGTTCTTTTAATATTCCTTGAATGCAGTTTCAAACCAATAGATGGATAAACAACATCCAAACCACTGGCATTTAACACCGAGGGAAAATTACAGCAAGAGAATGTTGAGGTTCCCCTCAACATCACTTATCTGTAACCTCCATGAGCTAAAAAGAAAACAAATCAGACAGGTAAAAGGACTAATAACCAGTCACGACATACTAAAGAAACAACTGCACAGAATGGGAATCTACAGAGATGCGACTACTTGCAGAGTATGTGAAAAAAAAACATCATATCCAAAACCTTCTGCAGGATCAGAAACCTTCTGGAGGAAGACCTCTTCGAAGAGACTTTCCCAAAAACCTTATAAAGAGGCCACTGCGCCTGGTAATGTCTTCAAATCCCCTAGATTGCGGAAACACACAGCAAGAGATAGAATAAGCCAAGCTACAGTATTAGAATTGTCATGTTGTAGCAATCCATCAATCAGTAAATCAATACTTTAAAAAACCTGACTTTTATTTGTTTCGATCGGAAAAGAATCAGAAAAACGCTCGAAAACCAGGTATTAACCTAACCAAAGCCTTACTCCATCCAACGTAAACTATTTTTTCAATTACCAAATTCTCGTTAAGCTTCACTGGTCCGAGATAACAAAATAAGATGGTATTTCATCAAGTTTACAATCCTGATGTTGATCTTAGCTAGTTTTAAAAAAAATTAGTGAGATAAGACCTACCTTGCTTGATTAAATGTATTTAACAATTGAACATGCATAGCATTTTATCAGTAGATATGATTTGTTCTTTGTTCTAAGAGGTAGTTCTTTAAATATTCCTTGAATGCTGTTTCAGGCCAATAGAGGGATGAACAACATCCAAACCACTGATATTCAACACCGAGAGAAAATTACAGCAAGATAATGTTGAGGTTCCCCTCAACATCACTCATCTGTAACCTCCATAAGCTAAAAAGAAAGCAAATCAGACAGGTAAGAGGACTAATAACCAGTCACGACATACTGGAGAAACAACTGCACAGAATGGGAATCTACAGAGATTGCAGAGTATGTGATGAAAAACATCATATCCAAGTGCACTATTCTTCTGCAGGATCAGAAACCTTGTTGAGGAAGACCTCGTCGAAGAGACTGTCCCAAAAACCTAATACAGTGGCCACTGCGCCTGGCGAGGTCTTCAAATCTTCTAGATTAAGGAAACACACAGCAAGAGATGCAATAAGCCAAGCTGCAGTATCATGATCTTCATGCTATAAGAATCCATCAATCAGTCAATCAATCAATTAAAAAACCTGACCTTTAAATGTATCGATCTGATAAGCTTCAGAAAGATACTAATCAAACCAAACCCTTACTCTATCCATGATGGACTCTTTTTTAAATTACCAAATTCTCGTTAAGCTACCTTGGTTAGAGATAACAAGATACGATGGTATATAACTCTATCAAGTTCACAATCCTGATGCTGATCTTAGCTAGTTTTAAATAAAATTAGTGGGAAAAGACCCACCTTATTTGATTACATGTATTAAACAATTGATCATGCATAGCTTTTTATAAGTAGATATGATTTGTTCTTTGTTCTAAGAGCTTGTTCTTTTAATATTCCTTGAATGCAGTCTCAAGCCAAGACTTAACAGTTAACCCATACATGGCCAGATACGCCTTCGTACATGGATGTTGTACATAATATAAATCTTGATGTGGTTGAGGTTGGATATGTACACACTTATAAGCAATGCGTGTGAATATTTTTGCGGCAGTACCACTACTTCGCTTCCAGAATAAAAATAATCAAGCTTAGAGATATTATAGATTCACCGTTTGAAGTAAACGTTCTCTCAACTCAGACATGTTTCATGTGTAAGGTTCCAAACAAAAAATTATAAAAATACCCAATTGATTGATTGATTGAATCATTTCGAAAAAGGGTTAGATTTTAGAGACTCTGTCACCGCGGCTGCTTAGCTTATTCTATCTCTTGTTGTGTTTTCCTGATTTAAGAGGTGTAAAGACCTCGCGAGGCCCAATAGCCTATTTGTTACGTTACACAGCAAGGTTAGATTTTAGAGACCCTGACTCTGCATCTACTTGGCTTATTCTATCTCTTGCTGTGTACCCTAGAAGAGGTTCGGAACAGCGAAGAGGAGCTTATATATATATATATTCTCTGACAGTCAATCCACCCTGAAGGCGCTAAACGCACCCAAGATTGCTGACGGCTTGGTCAAAGAATGCGCAGAGGCGCTGGAGACCCTAAGCGATGGCAAACGGGTGACGTTGGTTTGGGTTCCGGGACATACGGGGGTACCAGGCAACGAGAAGGCGGACGAACTCGCACGACTCGGGGCAGGAACCGCCTATGTAGGACCGGAGCCACTTTTGGGCGTGACAAAAAGACAAGTGCAAAGCGGACTTAACAAATGGGCCCAGGACGCGCTATTAAACTCCTGGGAAACAGGAACAGACCAGAGAATTCGTAGACCGTCCAAAAGCGACCAGAATTAGATGGATGCTGGGACGGACACGAAAAGACCCCGGACTGCTGATAGGTACTCTAACCGGACATAACCGGTTGAGGAGGCACATGACACGTATAGGAGTCGAGAATGACCCTACCTGCCCAGCCTGTGGACAGGAAGAAGAGAAATCAAGACACCTCGTGGCAGAATGCGAGGCCTACGCAAAGATGAGACAACAGGCACTCGGAGCGCCAACTCTGAGCGAGGAAGAACTGCACATGCTCAAATGGGCAGACTTACTGGACTTTGTAAAAAGAACAGGAAGGCCCAATGAGTTACCCGACCATCAAAGGGAAGTGTGCAGAGAGTGGGTTAAGGGACAGACTTGGGGCATGGCAAAAAGGGCGTACTCTGGCCTACTTGTCAGACCTGCGGGTCAACCCCCCCACTACTACTACTACTACTACTATCTCTTGCTGTGTGGTTTCCGGATTTAGAAGGTTTGAAGAGCACACGAGACGCAATATCCACTTTATTAGGGTTTTGTGCTAGTCGGCCTCCTTGGAGAGTTCTTTTTTCAAAAGGATCTGCAAAAGGTGAGTGTTGGGCACTCTGATATGATGTAAGTGCAGGTGTTTCCTTAGTTCGTTGTGACTGGTTATTAGTTCAGTCACCTGTCTGATTAATTTCCTATTTAGCTTAAGGATGTCACAGGTGAGTAATGTTGAATGGGACTTGTTGTTAATACACCCTTCTCTTGATACAGACACGTACCGAGGTTTTTGAAATTTTAAATAAAAGCACTGGAACAACAAATGGTTTGTCCAGTCCAGTGGTCAAGTTCAAGCCGCACTGTAGCAAGTGTTTTGTTATTAATTTCTTATTTTCCAAGCCTATATTCTTATTTTATTTCTAAAAATCATCTGGAGCTTGTTTTTAACTCCTGAATTAAATGTATGATAAAGTTTATTTTGTTTTAAAAGCTAGATTTACTCCTCTTTGATCTATAACGTATATTTTATTATTTTCTTAATCTATCTACTTAGCCTTCTTTCACTCTTGTCTGTCTATCACCGTGTTCATCCATCTAGTTCCCGCATGTTTCTTCAAATCGTCCGCCCATTTCATTTGGGGTCTTCCTCTACTTCGTCTATTTTCCCAAGGTCGCCAGTTTAACATTTATTCCATCGATCATCTTCTTGTTTGATATAATGATTGGAAAATTTCCATTTTAATTTTGCTACCTCCTTATCCATTCATTACTTTTTCTATCTGTTAGCTTTATATGTAACATTGGTCTTCCCATTGTTTTTTTTGGCTTTTGCTACCTTATTCATGTTTGAATTTGTGTGCCTAGGTCTGGGATCCATAGATGAGTACAGGAATGATACATTGGTTATACACTTCGTTTTGAGGGACTGACAATATTTTTTATTTTATAATATGTAGCTTAATTTACCAAATGCTGCCTAGGCCATTCTTACTAGTCTCTTTATTTCATCTGTTCGTTCTGTTTTTTCTTGGTTTGTTCTGATCGTGATATTTTCATCTGTGTTTGTTATGATTTTAGTTTTAGTGTAGTTCATACTCAAGCCTATATTTTTAGCTGCTGTATTTAGTTCTTCCAGCATTTTTGTCAGTTATTCTTTCTTATCTGTTAATAAGGCGATATCGTCAGCATATCTTAGGTGCTTTATGCCTAATTCTTCCCAATCTAAGTTTTTAAAAACATCTTCTAAGGCCTGGTTAAATAGTTTATGGGATATTGTGTCACCCTGCCTGACACCTCTTCTTATCCGGATTGCCTTCGTTCCTTCGTGGATTTTCATTGATGTTGTTCTTTATTTCTCAATAACAAACAATAAAAATTATAATTCGTCACTTGGCAACATCTTTAGAACCGAACAATGTGGACTTTTACACAAATTCTGAAATATGATTAATGAAGTCGTAGGTTCAATCCTACTTACATTGTGTGGACAGTACACAGTTTTCCATGTGTACCTGCAAGTCTGTGCCATGTAGCCGCGGCTTAGGAAAACTTATATAATGATCATATAACAAAAAATCTTTCCGGTTGCTTTGTAAGTGAAGATACTGGTTGCTAGATGAAGAATACTGATTCCAGTAACTACATAATACGCGAGCAAAGCATACAACAAGAAAATATACCGCAATAATCTATCTCTCGTTCAGCAAAACCGGTCCCGAAAAAAAAAGAGCATAAGAAAATTCCGAAAACCAGTCTCGAGACGTAAGTGTATACACGTATAAATTCTCATGTTTTTTTCTTTCTCTTCACGAGACAAAACCAGCTTTTTAAGGAGATGGGCAGGCTATTAAAAACCAGAATGAAAACCAGATACGGAATGATGCATCAACTAACCATCAAATTAATCACTTTAGGAATTTCATCGAAAAAAAACAAGAACAAGAATGGTGGCTTTGATCACAGTATCGACAAAATCTGTCATATAATAGAAACGAAGAGGGAAAAGTTTGTTCTGCAGTTTTTCTAGATGTAGCACAAGCATTTGACAAAGTGTGGCATGAAGGCCTTAATTTTAAACTAAAACGGTTTCTGCCAAAACAATATTCGGATATTTTGGAATCATACATATCTGATAGACATTTTAGAGTAAAACAGGAAGACTCATACTCAAATTTAAGAGAAATTCAAGCAGGCGTGCCCCAGGGTAGCGTACTAGGCCCTTATCTATACTTATTATTCACTTGTGATATCCCAAAGCCAGAAAATTGTCACTTAGCAACATTTGCCGATGATACTGGTTTATTGACGGTAGAAAAATCTATTGAAAAATGCATAGAAAAACTTCAGGATGCAGTCACCCAAGTTCACAGTTGGACCACAAAGTGGCGAATAAAATTAAATGAAACCAAATCAATTCAGGTTGATTTTACAAACAAAAATATAAATCACATACAAATAACAATTAACAACATTCCAGTACCATATTCGAATCAGGCAAAATATCTAGGTATGACACTTGATGCCAAATTGCGCTGGAAAGCACATGTTAAGAAAAAAAAGAAAGAACTTGAGATAAGGTATAGACAAATGAACTGGCTAATTGGAAGGAAGTCAAATTTAACAATTCATAATAAGTTACTGCTTTATAGACAAATACTGAAACCAGTATGGACATATGGTATTCAACTATGGGGTTGTGCTAAAGAGAGTAACATTCTAGTTGTACAGAGATTTCAAAATAAAGTATTAAGAAACATTGTGAATGCACCTTGGTACGTTCGAAATAGTGACCTTCATCGAGATCTAAAAATCGAAACTGTAGCAGACTATAAAAAAGTACGCAAAAAGCCATGAAGATAGACTCCATCGGCATGTGAATGTGGAAGCAATTCAGCTTCTAGACAATACTATGCTAGTTCGAAGACTAAAAAGAGTGAAGCCGTTTGAGCTAGTAAACTAAGTGAATTACACATAAAACAAAATAATGCTATAAACACAACACAATTGTGAGTTACAGACTAAACAAAGCGGGGAGAACTGTTGAGTGAACCCTAAGTTTAAATCTGACTTTTCTAGTAAATTAAGTTAAAACAAAATTGCTAATTAGTCTTACTGACTAGATTGTAATAAAAAAAAACACAGTGTGTTTGACAAATAAAAAAAATATATATATAATAGAAACGACTTGAAATGATGTATATAGGTAGGTAAGTCCGCGAAAAGTGTCTTTTTAGAAGTAAGGACGCTCGTCGTAAAGACAAGCTTTATAAAGCTTGCTTGACGATGTGTGTCCATATTTTGAAATGTGACTATTCTATAACGAACTAACTGTAACCCTTGAAGATGTTTTTAGCAACTTAGATTGGGACAAAATAGGCATCAAGGTAAGCGGGCAATACTTAAACCACCTAAGATATGCTGATGATATCGCCTTAATAAAAGGTAAGAAAGAAGAACTGATAAATATGCTGGAAGAACTGGATACATCAGCTAAAAACGGGCTTGAGTATGAACTACACTAAAACTAAAATCATAACAAACACAGATAAATATATCACGATCACAATAAACGAAGAAAAGATACAAGTAGAGGCAGTGGCGTATATAGAAAAAAGTTTCGGGGTGGTATTTTATGTTTTTATTCATGAAATATGTCGAAAAGATCTAGAAAAATCTTAGCTTCGGGGGGGGGGGGGCGGGCCCCCCGGGCCCCCCCATATATACGCCAGTGAGTAGAGGAATATATATTATATACCTATACTTGATGTTGTAGTAAAGTGACACCGCGTCATCAAAACCTTGATGGGCGAAGGGAGTAGAGGGGTACATACAGTGGCACGCACTTCCTTTAATTTTTTTATTGAAATTGATTCCCAAAATGAGGCACTGCACTAACTACTCATTAGCTTACTATTTTACTTGCTTTTTATTGATGTCTTCTTCTAAACGATTTCATTAGAAAGGAACATATATACTCTTATCTGGTTGTTACGAACATATTATTGATTTAGCCGGGCTTTGACGTTTTCTATTCGTTGTTTTGACTGTTATGTCAAACAAATTATGACGAAGCTTTTCACAAAACAAATTACCGTTTTTGCAACTAAATTAATGTTTGAGTTATCCTTATTTTATGTTTCGGATCTTTATTTATTAGGTAAGTACCTATTTGATCTCTCCTTTAACAGGTCTTAGTGTTTTATCATTCGAACATTTAACCCCGAGCTTGCGAGCGGCACACTGCATGTACAAAGTGAAACACTAATTTTTTAAGGCTTCTTTACTTAGATTTTGCCGCAAAATTTGGTTCACCATAGCTATGACGCGGTGCCACTTATATACAACATCAACTATAGGACAAACTAAATAAAGAAAACCAAACATCTGAAATCAATAGACGAGTAAGATTGGCCTGGGTAGTATTGTAACAAAACGGGATTTGAGCATAAATGGTATTTTTGCCATTTATAAGTTTTTAAAGATTTTTAATTAAATATTGTTTTGACATCAACAGGCATTAATTATATGCAAGACTAGGTTAGGATTAAGTAAAATTTATGGCAACTCCGGCGACTTGTTTTTAGGCATATTTTCAGGTTCGCTGTATTTTAGTGAAAGTTGTATTCGGCTAATATGTCCTTTGAGCCACTAACATCAAAATAATTCATATTTTGTAACTGGAAACAAATTTTAAACTATTTTCAATTTAAAAAAAAACACACTGTGTAATTTTACTTTCTAACGGGTTTTTAAGTCTGGCTTGCATTGCTATTTTGTCTCTTAGTGGAGCGCTTAAAGCGCAGTCTATCTCTTTCTCGCCAAGGCGAAAGGGAGTAGAATTCTAGCCAATCAACGCTAAGATATTTGTCCCTTCAAGCGCAGGGTCGCTTTAACTGAGACGGGAAACTTCCGAAAGTCGTCAGGGACGTCACTCTTTAGTTTGCCTTTGCTTGGTACGTTACACTTTCATTCACACTTCTTAAGGGGGGTTTTATTTCAACTGGGGAAATTTATCAATTATTTTAACATTGTATAAAACTGTTAACGTTAATATTCATAATTATTTTGGTCTTTTCTTTTAGAGTTTATTAATTTTAAAGCTTTTATTTATTACTGTTTCCAGTGTTTTGAAATAATGTTTTTATCTGTTTTATGGTTTATTTTAACAACAAAATACAAACCATTCGTTGCCCTAAAATCGGCATTTTTAATCAATAACATATCCCAAACCTAAATAGTAATATTAAGTAAATTAAACAGTTGATTGAATAGTTTCACTCATTCAATCAACGTTTAAGATGTTGATAAATATATATATTTACAACAAATTTATAAAAGGTTTATAAAACCTAAAAGTTTAAGAAGTGTAAAAATTTGAAAACAAAAGTTTAATAGTAGTAAAAAGTCGATATTCAACTAATAAATATAAGAAGTGAAAGTGTGAAGCTACAAGAAGAAAATTGAAAAGGTATGTATGATTATCCTACAATAGTTATACATTTGAGAAAAACGTTTATAGCATACTTTTCCTCCAAGAACCGTCAAATTCCCTTTCGAGATCGTGTAAATTTAGTAACATATAGTAACATTTAATCTTTTTATAATTTATATAAGTTGTAGCCTACGTTGGTAGCTTACAACATTTAAGCCTTGGCCACTTGAGGTGACAGTATCACTGTCACACACAGGCCCCTGTTACAGTATTCAGTAAATGAAGCTACATATTAAAAAATAAAAAGCATCCTCATAACCTCAAAACGAAAGTGTATAACCAATGTATCCTTCCTGTACTCACATATTGATCCCAGACCTGGACACTTACAAAATCAAACATGGATAGGGTAACAAAAGTCCAAAGATCAATGGAAAGACAAATTTTACATGTAAAGCTAACATATAGAAAAAGGAATGAATGGATAAGAAATAAAACAAAAGTAAGGGATGTCAGAGGGGAGTTGCCCGTCATAATATTACACAGAAAGACGAATAAGCATTGATTGACCACAACCATTCATAAATCGTTTTAAAAACAATTTATACAAAATATCTGTTTAAAAATGATAAATTGCGATTACATCATTTCTCAGAAATCCTATTATGTTAATGTTTGCAAAAATGTAAAAAAAAACATAATTTATCTAGTGTGTTGGCACGTCTAGCGCAAACAAACTTTTTTACACCTACTTTATAAATTTTTAATGTAACAAAGATAAAGATAGGTAAGTATGTAATATTTAAATTTGACGAAAATACGTGGGAACAAAATCACGTGCAAACAATGTTGGAATGAATGTTATTGATTTTAAAGCCGCGTCCACACCTGAACATTTCATTATTATTATAAAATATTTTAATTTTTGAAAATATTAGGATTTTTGAATTTTTCAAAAGATTATATTTTTTTTTTAAAAATTTTGCACATACATTTTAACAACTATGGAATTAAAATCATAACTGTTGTCTGTCTATTTTTATTTTTTTTTTTAAATTTCAAATATTTTGAAAATTTTCAAATATTTTTGAAAATAAAAAACTAAAACTTTATCACAAAATGTCATAATATTGGCCATTTTGTTCTTATGAGATTCCCTACCCTAAAATACGCTAAATTACATTTTCCCAAATTTTAACTCGGTGCTTTTGTTTTAAAGTTTGGCCATTTTGGTCTTATCGGATTTCCTAGTGTCCCTGTATGTTGACATATTTGGATATATTATATCCAATATGTCAACATATAATATGTCCAAATATGTCAACATACAGGGACTCTAGGATTCCCTACCCTAGAATTCGCTAAATGACGTTTTTGCGAATCTTAATTTTTGGGCAAGATAACGACTTTTATCAATTTATACAATGAAATTATTTTGCCTAAGAGGATATAGGATCGTAAACAATCGATGTTAACCGAGTTGTGGCGAGATTTTACGATTATTACCCGATGCGTCCCGTTATAGCTCGACCGCGGTCGATTTGACACGACACTTATCGAAATCAAACGAATCTATTTGAATACTTCGTCAAAGGATTTGTTTTTACCGTCCTAGCCCGCGCAGCAATGGCTAGAGCACTAGTATAATATTATACTCGTTTTTGACTAGAGAATTTTAAAGTTTGACTATTTTGGTCTTATGGGATTCCCTACCCTAAAATTCGCTAAACGACGTTTTTCCGAATCTTAACTCAGGGTGTGGTTTTCTTGCAACTCTATGGCCCCACCATTCTGCAACTCGGTGCTTTTGTTAATAAACTGTATAGTTTTTAAAATATGAATTTTTAAAGTTTGGCCATTTTGGTCGTATGGAATTCCCTACCCTAAAATTTGCTAAATAACGTTTTTCCGAATCTTAACTCACGGTGTCGTTTTTTAGCATCTCTATGGCCCCACCATTCTGCAACTCGGTGCTTTTGTTGATAAACTGTATAGTTTTTAAAATATAAATTTTTAAAGTTTGGCTATTTTGGTCTTATGGGATTCCCTACCCTAAAATTCGATAAATGATGTTTTTCTGAATTTCAAATATTTTTGAAGATAAAAAACTAAAATTTGATCACAAAATGTCATAATATTTAAAATTTTGAAATTTTTACACACTTAAATTTCATCACAAAATGTCGCAAATTTTAAAAATTTTTGACAAAAGAATTTTTTTTCGAAAAATCGAAACATTTTGAGAATTTTCCATTAAAATCATAATTTTTGTTTGTCGAGTACTTTTAGCTTAATTTATGTTTAAAATAAATTTAACATCGATATTCGTTTCCGCGAAAGCACTAGTAGATTCGTTTGAAAATTAGAATTAAACACGATTACATTTTTCCTCTCCTATGAGACTATATCGTCTTTTCAGCTAGAATTAACATTTATCAAAATGTAAAAAAAAATTCTTAAATTTTTATATATTTTTAAAAATTTCAAATATTTTCAAGAATTTTTAAACTTCTAATTATTTAAAAAAAAACTATTTTTTCTAAAGATTTTTCACTTTAAATTTTGACAGCTGTGGCATTAAAATCATAATTATTGTTGTCTGTCTCTTACTTTTAGTTCAATTTGTGTTGAAATAAATTTAACATCGCTAGTGAAATTCAAAAAAAAATTCTTAAATTTTTATATATTTTTAAAAATTTCAAATATTTTCAAGAATTTTTAAACTTCTAATTATTTAAAAAAAACTATTTTTTCTAAAGATTTTTCACTTTAAATTTTGACAGCTGTGGCATTAAAATCATAATTATTGTTGTCTGTCTCTTACTTTTAGTTCAATTTGTGTTTGAAATAAATTTAACATCGCTAGTGAAATTCAAAAAAAAATTCTTAAATTTTTATATATTTTTAAAAATTTCAAATATTTTCAAGAATTTTTAAACTTCTAATTATTAAAAAAAAAACTATTTTTTCTAAAGATTTTTCACTTTAAATTTTGACAGCTGTGGCATTAAAATCATAATTATTGTTGTCTGTCTCTTACTTTTAGTTCAATTTGTGTTGAAATAAATTTAACATCGCTAGTGAAATTCAAAAAAAAATTCTTAAATTTTTATATATTTTTAAACATTTCAAATATTTTCAAGAATTTTTAAACTTCTAATTATTAAAAAAAAAACTATTTTTTCTAAAGATTTTTCACTTTAAATTTTGACAGCTGTGGCATTAAAATCATAATTATTGTTGTCTGTCTCTTACTTTTAGTTCAATTTGTGTTTGAAATAAATTTAACATCGCTAGTGAAATTCAAAAAAAAAATTCTTAAATTTTTATATATTTTTAAAAATTTCAAATATTTTCAAGAATTTTTAAACTTCTAATTATTAAAAAAAAAACTATTTTTTCTAAAGAATTTTCACTTTAAATTTTGACAGCTGTGGCATTAAAATCATAATTATTGTTGTCTGTCTCTTACTTTTAGTTCAATTAGTGTTTAAAATAAATTTAACATCGCTAGTGAAATTCGTTTCCGCAAAAAACAGTAGTAGAGTCGTTTTAAAATTAGAATTCAACACGATGACACTTTTCCAGGAATTTCCTATGAAACGAAACACATAAGACTTTGTGTCGTCTTGTCATTTAGTATGAATATATACACACATTTTGAACATGTGCCAACTATTCTTGCCTTCAGCAAAATAATTTATATTTATTTTATTTCGACTAGGAGCACTGTTCAATGCTTAAGCACCGAGCCAAAAATAAATTCAATTAATAAAACTAGCAGTACATAATAACATAAATGGATCCATGAAAATTTCTTAAATGTCGAAAATTTTTAAAATTTGCGACATTTTGTGATGAAATTTAAGTGTATAAAAATTTCCAAATTTTAAATACAGTCGAACCTCTATAACTCGAACCTGAAGGGACAACCAAAACAGTTCGAGTTATGGAGAGTTCGAGTTATAGAAACTCGAGTTACATGGGTTTAAATACATGCGAAAAGTGCAGGGACCGCTTCAAAGGTTCGAGTTATAGAGAGGTTCGAGTTATAGAGGTTCTAGTTAGAGAGGTTCGACTGTAATATGACATTTTGTAATAAAATTTCAGTTTTTAATTTTCAAAAAAATTTGAAATTCGGAAAAACATCATTTAGCGAATTTTAGGGTAGGGAATCCCATAAGACCAAAATAGCCAAACTTTAAAAATTCATATTTTAAACACTATACAGTTTATCAACAAAAGCACCGAGTTGCAAAATGGTGGGGCTATAGAGATGCTAAAAAACGACACCGTGAGTTAAGATTCGAAAAAACGTCATTTAGCGAATTTTAGGGTAGGGAATCCCATAAGACCAAAATGGCCAAACTTTAAAAATTCATATTTTAAAAACTATACAGTTTATCAACAAAAGCACCGAGTTGCAAAATGGTGGGGCCATAGAGTTGCAAAAAAACCACACCCTGAGTTAAGATTCGGAAAAACGTCATTTAGCGAATTTTAGGGTAGGGAATCCCATAAGACCAAAATGGCCAAACTTTAAAAATTCATATTTTAAAAACTATACAGTTAATCAACAAAAGCACCGAGTTGCAGAATGGTGGGGCCATAGAGTTGCAAAAAAACCACGGAAAAACGTCATTTAGCGAATTTTAGGGTAGGGGATCCCATAAGATCAAAATAGCCAAATTTTAAAAATTCATATTTTAAAAACTCTACAGTTTATCACCAAAAGCACCGAGTTGCAGAATGGTGGGGCCATAGAGATGCTAAAAAACGACACCGTGAGTTAAGATTCGAAAAAACGTCATTTAGCGAATTTTAGGGTAGAGAATCCCATAAGACCAAAATGGCCAAACTTTAAAAATTCATATTTTAAAAACTATACAGTTTATCAACAAAAGCACCGAGTTGCAGAATGGTGGGGCTATAGAGTTGCAAAAAAACCACACCCTGAGTTAAGATTCGGAAAAAGGTCATTTAGTGAATTTTAGGGTAGGGAATCCCATAAGACCAAAATGGCCAAAATTTAAAAATTCATATTTTAAAAATTATACAGTTTATCAACAAAAGCACCGAGTTGCAGAATGGTGGGGCCATAGAGTTGCAAAAAAACCACACCCTGAGTTAGGATTCGGAAAAACGTCATTTAGCGAATTTTAGGGTAGGGAATCCCATAAGACCAAAATGGCCAAATTTTAAAAATTCATATTTGAAAAATTATACAGTTTATCAACATAAGCACCGAGTTGCAGAATGGTGGGGCCATAGAGTTGCTAAAAAACGACACCGTGAGTTAAGATTCGGAAAAACGTCATTTAGCGAATTTTAGGGTAGGGAATCCCATAAGACCAAATTGGCCAAACTATAAAAATTCATATTTTAAAAACTATACAGTTTATCAACAAAAGCACCGAGTTGCAGAATGGTGGGGCCATGGAGTTGCAAAAAAGCCACACCCTGAGTTAAGATTCAGAAAAACGTCATTTAGCGAATTTTAGGGTAGGGAATCCCATAAGACCAAAATCGCCGAACTTTAAAAATTCATATTTGAAAAATTATACAGTTTATCAACAGAAGCACCAAGTTGCAGAATGGTGGGGCCATAGAGTTGCAAAAAAACCACACCCTGAGTTAAGGTTCGGAAAAACGTCATTTAGCAAATTTTAGGGTAGGGAATCCCATAAGACCAAAATGGCCGAACTTTAAAAATTCATATTTGAAAAATTATACAGTTTATCAACAGAAGCACCAAGTTGCAGAATGGTGGGGCCATAGAGTTGCAAAAAAACCACACCCTGAGTTAAGATTCGGAAAAACGTCATTTAGCGAATTTTAGGGTAGGGAATCCCATAACACCAAAATAGCCAAACTTTAAAAATTCATATTTGAAAAATTATACAGTTTATCAACAAAAGCACCGAGTTGCAGAATCGTGGAGCCATAGAGTTGCAAAAAAACCTTACCCTGAGTTAAGATTCGGAAAAACGTCATTTAGCGAATTTTAGGGTAGGGAATCCCATAAGACCAAAATGGCCTAACTTTAAAATTCTCTAGCCATTGCTGCACGGGCTAGAAAGGTAAAATTAGGCTCTCTTACGAAGGGTTCGAATAGATTAGTTTGATTTCGATGAGTGTCGTGTCAAATCGACTGCGGTCGAGCTTTAACGGGGCGCATCGGGTAATAATCGTAAAATCTCGCCACAGCTCGGTTAACATCGTTTGTTTTCGATCCAATATCCTCTAAAATCAAATATTTTCGTTCGATAAATAAATAAAAGTGGTCATCTTTCCTAAAATTATGTATGGTATTAATAAAAAATTATTGAAATGTTAACTAACTACTCCAAATTGACCTACAATTGGGACGTCTGCTTAAAATATTCATTGTCTCCAATTAAACTGAAAATTAATAGACACGTTAACTTAGTATGGCCGTCGTTTTACTTAGTCTGCCACAAAAAACATAAATTATTAGTTATTATGTGGTATGATGGTGCAATGAGGGTCTACACAAAAAGTATTTTTTGTTGGCCGTTGACCTCTCTTATGTTTAAACGAATGTTAATGGGTTATTTAACTAAATAAGTGGTTTCATGACGGATCTGATACCTTTATAACCCATTAGCACCCTCTAAGTTGAATTCACGGTATATCAGCCTTGAAACCAGTTTTTTTAGAAATAAAAGCTCCTACCAAGTTTTTGGTTATTACACAATTTATGGAGAAAAATGTGTTCTACTATATTCCGCATATTGTTGCGATGCTCCGTTAAAAAGTCAACATTTCTTCAAATTTTTAACTGTCAAAAACCTGTCATTAATATTGATAACACATTTTTGGCGTAATGAATTGTTTTTTCATCGAAAATAATACAGTAAAAGTAAACTCTCTTATGTTTAAACGAATGTTAATGGGTTATTTAACTAAATAAGTGCTTTCATGACGGATTTGATACCTTTATAACCCATTAGCACCCTTTAAGTTGAATTCACGGTATATCAACCTTGAAACCAGTTTTTTTAGAAATAAAAGCTCCTACGAAGTTTTTGGTTATTACACAAATAATGGAGAAAAATGTGTTCTACTATATTCCGCATATTGTTGCGATGCTCTGTTAAAAAGTCAACATTTCTTCAAATTTTGAACTGTCAAAAACCTGTCTGTTAATATTGATAACACATTTTTGGCGTAATGAATTGTTTTTTCATCGAAAACAATACAGTAAAAGTAAACTCTCTTACGAAGGGTTCGAATAGATTCGTGTAATTTCGATGAGTGTCTTGTCAAATCGACTACGTTCGAGCTATATCGAGGCTGATCGTGTAATAATTGGATAATCTCGGTACAGCTCGGTTAACATCGTTTGTTTTCGATCCAATATCCTCTAAAATCAAATAATTTCGTTCGATAAATGAATAAAAGTGGTTATATTTCCTAAAATTATGTGTGGTATTAATAAAAAATGATTGAAATGTTAACTAACTACTTCAAGTTGACCTACAATTGGGACGTCTACTTAAAATATTCATTGTCTCCAATTAAACTGAAAATTAATAGACACGTTAACTTAGTATGGCCGTCGTTTTACTTAGTCTGCCAGAAAAAACATAAATTACCATAGAACGTCTAATAGCCTAGTTATTATGTGGTATGATGATGCAATGAGGGTCTACACAAAAAGTATTTTTTGTTGGCCGTTGACCTCTCTTATGTTTAAACGAATGTTAATGGGTTATTTAACTAAATAAGTGGTTTCATGACGGATCTTATACCTTTGTAACCCATTAGCACACTCCAAGTTAACCTCACGCTCTATCAGCCTTGTAATCAGTTTTTTTAGAAATAAAAGCTCCTACGAAGTTTTTGGTTATTACACAAATTATGGAGAAAAATGTGTTCTACTATATTCCGCATATTGTTGCGATGCTCCGTTAAAAAGTCAACATTTCTTTAAATTTTTAACTGTCAAAAACCTGTCATTAATATTGATAACACATTTTTGGCGAAATGAATTGTTTTTTCATCGAAAACAATACAGTAAAAGTAAACTCTCTATAGAGAGGATAGATTCGTATAATTTCGATGAGTGTCGTGTCAAATCGACAACGTTCGAGCTATATCGAGGCGGATCGTGTAATAATTGGATAATCTCGGTACAGCTCGGTTACCAGCGATTGTTTTCGATCCAATATCCTCTAAAATCAAATATTTTCGTTGGACAAATGGATGACAGTGGTTATCTTTCCTAAAATTATGTACGGTATTAATAAAAAATGATTGAAATGTTAACTAATCACTTCAAATTGACCTACAATTGGGACGTTCACTTAAAATATTCATTGTCTCCAATTAAACTGAAAATTAATAGACACGTTAACTTAGTATGGCCGTTGTTTTACTTAGTCTGCCACAAAAAACATAAATTACCATAGATCGTCTAATAGCCTAGTTATTATGTGGTATGATGGTGCAATGAGGGTCTACACAAAAAGTATTTTTTGTTGGCCGTTGACCTCTCTTATGTTTAAACGAATGTTAATGGGTTATTTAACTAAATAAGTGCTTTCATGACGGATCTGATACCTTTATAACCCATTAGCACCCTCTAAGTTGAATTCACGGTATATCAGCCTTGAAACCAGTTTTATTAGAAATAAAAGCTCCTACGAAGTTTTTGGTTATTACACAAATTATAAAGAAAAATGTGTTCTACTGTATTCCGCATATTGTTAAAACGTCAAAATCTTTGTAGGCTCTCTTACGAAGGGTTCGAATAAATTCGTTTAATTTCGATGAGTGTCGTGTCAAATCGACTACGTTCGAGCTATATCGAGGCGGATCGTATAATAATCGATTGGCGGAGGATATTGATCTCTCATCTCTCATCTGGTGTTTCCCCTCTTCTTTCAAGTCTAACTACAGAGCGCGAGATTGGCTAAGTTCGGGGTAAACCCTTATGTACTCCTACTAAGTCGGTTTAGAACTTTTTCTACGTTGTCCGACGCCTATTCTCCTCCTAGTACCTCAAAACAAAAGTGTATAACCAATGTATGCATCCTGTACTCGCATATGGACAGACCTGGACACTTACAAAATCAAACATGGATAAGGTAACAAAAAAGCCCAAAGATCAATGGAAAGACAAATGTTACATGTAAAGCTAACAGATAGAAAAAGGAATGAATGGATAAGAAATAAAATAAAAGTAAGGGATGTCAAATTAAAATGAAAATTTTCCGATCATAATATGAGACAGAAAGACGATCGATGGTACAAATTTATTGTAAACTGGAGGCCTTGGGCAAATGAAAGAAGTAGAAGAACCCCCAAATGAGATGAGCGGACGATTTGAAGAAACATGCGGGAACTAGATGGATGAACACGGCGAAAGACAGAGAAGAGTGGAAGATATTAGGGGAGGCCTATGTCCAAAGATGGATCGAAGAAGGCTAAATATGACTCTAAAATATTGGAACATAATATAAGAGAGAAATGTTGTGAAGACCCCTCCGTCGCGTCGTTGCAGTCTTTTACAAACTAGGTCACAGGAAATTTCTACTACTCGATGTTATATTACAATGCTGTTGCACGCGCAATTATCCACTCTAAAATGCTAATTGTAGAGCTAGTCGAAAGCAGACTATGAAAAAGTGGAGATTGTTAGATATGATAATTCTGATGGTTCTCGTCTTTGATTTATGTAATTTTCGCGATTGCCCTCTAGAACGAATCAGCTCGTTTATTTTTTTTTATTTTGACCTTCGGCGCGAACCGAAAAAATTGTGCTTGTTAAAAATGGTGGTTGGACTGTTAGTGATCGTTTTATAAATCTCTTTTAGTTTCCAAAGCCTTTCTATACTCGTAGCTTCCAAATTAATTAAGCAAAACCGAATATCGCCGACTAAATACCGGCATAGGCCGACGTGGGCCGATTTATGACGAATTAAACCGACAGATCACCGATTACTGACGACTGGACTCGATATAAGCCGTAAAGCACCGAGGACTTGCCAATTTCGGTCGAGAAGACTCGATGGAGGCATAAGCTGTCAACTTACGTCTAATATTCGAAATGTATTCGATTAAATTATCTGTTGCTGTCGAATTAAAGGAATTTCGACGTCTGAAATCTAGATTTTACCTTTTGACGCAATTGTATCAAACAATCAGCTCGCTAGCGAGTTGAAAATTGATAAAACAGAACATCAGAAACCCCAGAGGAATAAGGGGTGGTTTCTTGACCCTTATACCATTATACCAATAAAGTTTTAGAAATATAATTGTCTATTGTGGGTAGCTGTGTATATCCATAGTATTCTAGCTTCCGAATTAGTGAAAAGAAACCGAATATCATCAACAAAATATGGACATAAGCCGAAATGGCCGATTTATGACGAACTAAACCGACAAACCACCGACTACTATCGACTAGAATGGTTACAAGCTGTAACGCTTCAAGAAGTTTTTGATTTCGGTTGAGAAGACCCGTTCAAACCATAAGTTGTCAATTTACGTCAAACATCTCAAATGTATGCGATCAAATTATATGTTGCTTTCGATTTAAAGGAATTCCGACGTTTGAAATCTAGGCTTCGCCTTTTGACATAATTGCATCAATCAGCTCGCTAGAGGGATAAAAATCGATAAAACTGAACGTCAGAAACTCCAGGGGAATGAAGGGTGGTTTGACGCATCTTATACAATCTTTTTGCAATTAAAATAAAGCTTTAGAAATATATTTATCTGATGTGGGCAGCTGTGTATCTCTATAGCACTGTAGCTTTGGAATTTGTGAAGTGAAGCCGAATACCATCGACTAAATACGGGCTTAGGCCGACGTGGGCCGATTTAAGACAAACTAAACCGAAAGAACACCGATTATTGTCGACTGGAATGGTTATACGCTTACAATGCTGTTGCACGCGCAATTATCCACTCTAAAATGCTAATTGTAGAGCTAGTCGAAAGCAGACTATGAAAAAGTGGAGATTGTAAGATATGATAATTCTGATGGTCTTTGATTTATGTAATTTTCGCGATTGCCCTCTAGAACGGTATCAGCTTTTTTAGTTTCCAAAGCCTTTCTATACTCGTAGCTTCCAAATTAATGAAGCAAAACCGAATATCGCCGACTAAATACCGGCATAGGCCGACGTGGGCCGATTTATGACGAATTAAACCGACAGATCACCGATTACTGACGACTGGACTCGATATAAGCCGTAAAGCACCGAGGACTTGCCAATTTCGGTCGAGAAGACTCGATGGAGGCATAAGCTGTCAACTTACGTCTAATATTCGAAATGTATTCGATTAAATTATCTGTTGCTGTCGAATTAAAGGAATTTCGACGTCTGAAATCTAGATTTTACCTTTTGACGCAATTGTATCAAACAATCAGCTCGCTAGCGAGTTGAAAATTGATAAAACAGAACATCAGAAACCCCAGAGGAATAAGGGGTGGTTTCTTGACCCTTATACCATTATACCAATGAAGTTTTAGAAATATAATTGTCTATTGTGGGTAGCTGTGTATATCCATAGTATTCTAGCTTCCGAATTAGTGAAAAGAAACCGAATATCATCGACAAAATATGGACATAAGCCGAAATGGCCGATTTATGACGAACTAAACCGACAAACCACCGACTACTATCGACTAGAATGGTTACAAGCTGTAACGCTTCAAGAAGTTTTTGATTTCGGTTGAGAAGACCCGTTCAAACCATAAGTTGTCAATTTACGTCAAAGATATCAAATTTATGCGATCAAATTATATGTTGCTATCGATTTAAAGGAATTCCGACGTTTGAAATCTAGGCTTCGCCTTTTGACATAATTGCATCAAACAATCAGCTCGCTAGAGGGATAAAAATTGATAAAAATTGATAAAACTGAACGTCAAAAACCCCAGAGGAATGAAGGGTGGTTTAATGCCTCTCATACAATTTTTTGCAATTAAAATGAAGCTTTAGAAATAGGTATATTTATCTGATGTGGGTAGCTGTGTATGTTCATAGCACTGTATTCGGACTTTGTAAAGGTAAACCGAATGTCATCGACTAAATACGGGCATAGGCCGACGTGGGCCGATTTATTACGAACTAAACCAAAACACCGCTGATTATTGTCGACTGGAATGGTTATGCGCCGTGAAACTCCGATGAACTGTAAATTTTTTGTCAAATTACGTTAAAATCAAATTTATTGTATCAAATTATCTGTTGCTTTTGATTTAAAGTAATTTCGATATCTGATATCTAGGGTTCGCTTTTTGACCTAATTGCATCAAACAATAAGCTCGCAAGAGGGGAGAAAATTGATAAAACAGGACTTCAAAAGCCCCAGAGGAATGAAGGATGGTTTATTGTCCCTTATATCAACTTTTTCCAATTAGAATTAAGCTTTAGAAATATATTTGTCTTTTGTAGGTAGCTATGTATGTCTAAGGCTTTGTAGCTTCCAAACTAGTAAAGCAA
The DNA here is from genome assembly GCA_963576565.1 of Aspidapion aeneum. Classification (NCBI taxonomy): domain Eukaryota; kingdom Metazoa; phylum Arthropoda; class Insecta; order Coleoptera; family Brentidae; genus Aspidapion; species Aspidapion aeneum. Next base: position 8,348,535 of record OY755047.1, read on the forward strand.
AACCGAGTATCATTGATGAAATACCGACACAGAGCGACGTGCGCCGAATCATGACGAACTAAGCCGATTGCTGTCGATATAAGCCGCAGAGCTCCGAGGATTTCCCGATTTCTATCAAGAAAACCTGACTAAGAATCATAGTATATAAATTCTAATTTTTAATCGTCCATAAAAACGAAAAGGTCGTAACAAGTATGTAATAAAGATGACTTGACATGAATTTATAAATCCCAACTGATTAAAATTCATTAATAATCAAATAAAGTCAGGTTTCCCAGAATCGAGTTCCGCAGTAAAATAAAAATATTATCGAGTCGATCAAAATTTTCAAACGTTCACGAGTCACCTTGAACAAACATTGTATTTTTTGTGTTTAATGATGTTGTAAATTAGTTGTTTGTTGAAAAGAGAAGGTAGCATTGACATAATTTCAGGTTATTGGGTTCACTGCGAGTTCAATCTTTTGATCGCTACTTGTTAATTGGTTTTTAATAGCAATAAAAATGCGTTTATTTATTTATAAGAATAGGTATTTTTTTTGATTTTTACCTTCTAAGCCCGCGCAGAAATGGCTGAGTATGTTTTTGATGAAAAAAAAAATTGTGATAACGCAGAAAATGTCTTATTGGGTGTATTTGGACATATCTCGTTTTGATGTCTATATATGTGTGTGTGTGTAAGTGTGTATTCGGCCCTCGATAGCTCCGGAACCACTGGACCAATTTTCATGAGATTTTTTACAAAAAATAGAACTTAACGCTGTAACGAGCTGATAGAAGTTTGGTAAAAATCCATTAATGCTAATGACAGTTTCTCGGCAGTTAAAAAACATTCTATAAGCCATATAGCCAAAAAATCTATGTGTTATATATTTATGTACATACAGGGTGTTTCAACATAAAGGTAACCAAAGTGTTTTTTTTTCAAACTGAGCACATGGATTATACGCTTACGGTAAAATAATAAGAAATAAAGTGGAGAGCGAATATAAAGACATGGAGGCAGAAGAACAAGCTGGTTTCAGGGCGGGTAGATCGACTTCAGAACATCTCTTTTGTATAACCCAAGTTATTGAAAAGAAAATGGCATACGGACAAGAGCTGCATCTGCTTTACGTCGATTTGCAGAAGGCATATGATAGTATACCACTAAATCTACTTTGGAAAGCGTTGGAAAACACAAACATAAGCGTACAACTAATAAAGGCCATCAAGGATTTATACCGCAATAGTAAGGCAAAAGTTAAAATAAAAGCAAAACTAACCAAAGGCTTTCAAGTAAATAAAGGCCTTAAACAAGGTTGCTGTATCTCGCCTACGCTCTTCAAGATATACTTGGAACAAGTCCTTAAAGTATGGAAGAGAAAATGCCAAAACATGGGAATTCCGTTGGACGAAACCACCTTGTATACTTTATATTTCGCCGATGATCAGATAGTAGTGGCTCAGGATTATGACGACCTCGAATATATGACACGAAAACTAATAGAAGAGTACAATAAGTGGGGACTAGAGGTTAATCTCAATAAGACAGAGTATATGTGTATCGGTGGAATGAAACAGGATCTAATCTTAAATACCGGGCAGCGAATTCAGTCCTGTGATGAGTATAAATACTTAGGTCTAAAAATTACAGCTGACGGAACACTAGACAAAGCTATAAAAGATCGAAACGTGCAAGGAAGAAAAGCAATAACTTTATTAAATGGAATAATTTGGGACCAAAGTATATCAAAACATAACAAAATGCTTATATATAACACCATTGTAAAAAGTATTATTACATACAGCTCAGAACTATGGCCAATCAAGGATAGAACAAAAAAAATGCTTTCCGCTACGGAGATGGACTATTGGAGAAGAGCAGCATGGAAATCAAAAAGAGAAAGAGTTACAAAACAAAGAATAAGAGAAATTATGACAGTGGGGGAACGTACTTTAGTGGATGATATAAGAACAAAGCAACTGGTGTGGTACGGACATGTACAAAGAATGAATGATGAAAGACTACCTAAACAAATACTATAATGGAAACCAACTGGCCGACGTAAACGAGGACGGCCAAGGAGAAGCTGGAGAGAAGGAATAGACAGTAAAATAAGAATAAGAGGCCTAGATGATGAATTATGGGCAAACAGAAATATATATATAATATATATATATATATATATATATATATATATATATATATATATATATATATATATATATATATATACACACATGGATTATGGTTCGTCCCGCCTTCCTTTTTGTAAATATGTTCTTTTTACTATAATTTACCAAGTTGGTTCGAATTAGGCTATTTGGTGATTCACTAGAGCATTTTCTATTTTTTGTTTATTTAGTATCAATTAACTAATTAAGTACTTAAAATTACTGGGTTATTTGCATTTGAAACTCCCGCGGTTTTAAAGGCAAATATTACAATTTGCTATAATTAATTTACTTTACATAAAATGCATTTTGAATTACTAAGGTTCCTAGTTCCTTTAATATGGACCTTCGTAATCTCATTCCCTCCTACTTATTCCCTTTTCTCCTACGCCTATGGATTAACGACGCCACTGGGCGCCATGTGGGAGAATGAACGCAGCAGCGATACCTGCTGCCGCAACAGAGAGAACCGTTTCGCCTTCGAACGATAATACACGCGTGTTAGCGACTCTCCTACCACATGAATGTGGGTGCAAAAAGCACGGTTTAACAGCGTGTCCTCCCATGAGTTCCGCTTCCTGTATAAAAATGGTAAGTGAAAATGCATTATTTTTACCTTACATACATTTGTTTATTGCTACACTAACCTAGAAGGTAAACTAGACCATTTCAGAATCCCTTGTACCAGCTTAGCCTATGACCTTATTCCCTTAAAATTACAGTCCACATCTGACACCGTTAAATTCCAGACAACTCTCCTATCTGGACCACCAGGGAGCCCCATTTTTGATCCTTAGCGACCCGGATTTCTGGAATCGTTTTTTTGCCTTTTTAGGTTAGTTTTTTTTTACTGGTTTCAAATGCAAGAAAAACCCTTGTTTTTCCTAAATGCCTTTTTTACTGGTTTTAAATGCAAGAAAAACCCTTGTTTTTCTTACATGCCTACTTTAGAAAACCCCTAGGTTTCTAAAATACATTTTGCGATTTTTTTTTGTGTAAAAACAAATGCAAGAAAAACCCTTGTTTTTCTTACATGCCTACTTTAGAAAACCCCTAGGTTTCTAAAATACATTTTGCGATTTTTTTTTTGTGTAAAAACAAATGCAAGAAAAACCCTTGTTTTTCTTACATGCCTACTTTAGAAAACCCCTAGGTTTCTAAAATACATTTTGCGATTTTTTTTGTGTAAAAATTAAATATTTTTACCAATAAATTTAGCCTTTTCATGCGAAAAACCAAACACAGATAAAATCTGTAAACTACTATGCTTTTTTTTTGTTTCGAATAAATCAAGTTTTTTCGTTTCTTTTTTGTAAAAAAAAAACCGTATAGAATTTGGGTGTTTTTTTGTTTGTCACTGGAAATAGTTTAAAATAGTGTCTGCAAAGTGCTATTATTTTAGCCGTTGTGCCTTCACATTTGTGGATTGCTATAATTATATCCAATTTGCTCGAAAAAAATCTCCAAATTGCCATATTCATTTTTGCTTATTGCAAATTGCTATGACTATATCCGATTGCGGATGCTTTACTATATTCGTTTTTGCGTAAAAATTGCTATGAATATATCTATTTCTAATTTACTATTATAATATCTGTCTGCAAATGGCTATGATTGTATCCATTTTTTGCGTGCATAATAAATTTTGAAGGAAATTTAATTCTTAACTTGAGAATTTGTTTTCGTGTAAAGGCAGATAAATAATGTTACCAAATTAAATGCTTTTGATTTGTAGGTATTTATTTTTAAATTTAATACATAGGTACCTACTTATTTGAATTCGCGAGGCGAAGATAAAAAAACTTATACACAAGTTTTTTGTTATCATTAGTTTGCATCGGGTATTTTCTTTACTTTTGTGCGCTTATAGTTTGATTATTGTAATTAAACGTAGGACATTAATATTTATACAGGGTGTCCAAATTTTGATTTTTTTTCAGTTTACCTAATTTTTGTCAATTATTTTTTGGATTTTTTTTTAAATCATGTCTAGTTCGGATAAAATTTTAAAGGCTAAAGCCTTGCGCTATAGTGCGATTTCACAGCTAAATTTGATCATTGAATCCGCGACCCTCGCAAAAAATGACCCTGCCTATCACAGCGGCTTTAAAGTCAAATTTCGGACATTGTCAAAAATCAAAAAAGATTTTGAAAAGCACCATAATACTTTGTTGACGTTGGTAGCCTCTGATGAGGATCGCTTAGTAGTAGAAAACAAAGTGTTTATGGACTTTTGCAAACGCTGTGACGAGATTTCCACTATATTTTACGAACTTTTCGAACTACCCTTTGAAGATGGAGGGCTTTTGAGCAGTACGATAAATCCCATGGGCAGTCCCTGTGCCTCCACAAACCAGCATGGTTTACTGCCTAGGATAAAAATACCTCTTTTTCAAGGGGAATTTAAGGAGTTTCCAACCTTTTTGCAAGCCTTTAATGCTACCGTGCACAATAATAGGTCGCTGGGAAACTTTGAAAAATTCAATTTGCTTTTTTCTAATTTAAAGGGCCCTGCCCTGGATGTCATTTCTGACATTCCTATCCTTGCTGAAAATTATTTAAATGCCTACCACACCTTGGTGGATAGGTATACAAATAAACGATTACAAGCTTACCTTCACTGGAAGGCAATTGAAGGCTTCTCTCCTCTTACTAAAGAGAATGCTACGAATTTGAGGAATTTGCTTGATTGTTTTTCGAAAAACTTAAGTGCTTTAAAAGTCATGGGTTTTAAAACGGAGTTTTGGGATTATATTATGGCACAAATGCTCTTGGATAGGTTGGACCCAACCACGCGCAAGGCATTTGAGCAAAATTATTGCTCCAATGAGATCCCCTCTTATGATAAAATTCGTGCTTTTGTTTCTAGCCATTGCATTGCGTTGGAACAAATACAACAAACTCAAGATTACTTAAAAAATAAAGATTTGTCAATTTCAAGTCAGAAAAATCAAGCAAAGTTTCAAAATCGATCTGCTTTGTTTGCTAATACTCAGAGAGCCTCCAAAAATGCCTCCCAGTCTCCAAATGGCCAAAGTGGCTTAAATAATACTCCAAACCCTCAAAAATTTTGTTTTCTCTGTAAAAGTGGCGATCATATAATATACAGATGTCCTAATTTTTTGGCGAAAACTCCCCAGCAACGTTTTGAGATTGTTAAACAACATAAAGCGTGTGTCAACTGTTTGGCCTCAAAGCATAATTTACCCCAGCAATGCAAATCAGAAAAAAGATGTTTACATTGTGGCCAATTTCATCACAGTCTCTTACATTTTTTTCCTATTAATTCTACACCTAGTTCTGCGAGTAGCCCCTCTACTTCTGCAGTGCAACCCCCGAGGAGCCCCGTGGCTACCGAATTTAATAGAACCACTAACACCATTGTTACTGGTATGTCTTTAAATGATCGCGAAGTACTTCTCTGTACCGCTTTAATACAAATACAGGATGTTTTTCAAAATTGGCACACAGTGCGCGCCATCTGTGACTCTGGTGCTCAATCTTCATTTATATCTAAGTCATGTGCTGATAGTTTGGGCCTTCCTAAATTTAATATCGCCATGACTCTACAAAGCTTAGATCGAATGACAACTCCGGCAAAATCTGGAATTAATTGCAATATATCCTCTTTGCGTGATAATAATTTTGTTTTTAATTTTGATGCGATAATACTCGATAAAATTTGTAGTGATTTACCTCATTCCTCATTTTCGATTAAAAGTTTTCCTTTTCTCGCCAACTTAGCACTAGCTGACCCAGGCTTTAATAAAAGCGATAAAATTGATTTATTGTTGGGCGGCGATGTGTACCCTTACATTTTGCTAGATGGTCGTTTGTCTACGGGACCCAACAACCCCGTCTGCATTAATACTATTTTTGGTTGGGGAATAATGGGCAATCTTTCACTTTCACCTTCAACTACAAATCAAATTAAAACATTTTTTACTACGTCAATGAACGATTCTTTTGTCAATTTAGATAAAAATCTACAACGATTTTGGCAAATAGATGACATACCTAATGTCAAGGCCATTGACCCCGAAGATGAGTTTTGCGAAAATTATTTTTTGAAAACTACCTCAAAAAATGAGGAGGGGAGATATATTGTATCTTTACCATTTAAAGTTACTGCTCCAGATTTTGGCGACACTCGATCCATTGCCGTACGTCGTTTTTTCTCCCTTGAGAAGAAATTGCTACAAAACCCTGATTTTTATGCTGCCTACAGCTCTGTTTTACAAGATTATTTAGATAATAATCATATGCAACCGGTTTCTGCACCTTTGCCGACCGAAATTTCAAATCATTTTTATATTGCACACCATGCGGTGTTTAAAAAAGATTCTACTAGCACCCCCCTGAGGGTGGTTTTTGATGCGAGCATGCACGCCCCTGGCAAAATCTCGCTCAACAACGCTGTTTATACTGGGCCCCCTTTACAAAGGGACTTACAAAAAATTTTATTACTTTATCGTTTGCATAAATTTTGCTTTTGTTGCGACATCCGTCAAATGTACAGGATGATTTTAGTTGACCCTAGTCAAACTAATTTTCAAAGAATAGTTTGGAGGTTTGATCCTAACCAGCCTATTCAAGACTTCGAAATAAATAGAGTTTTATTCGGGGTCTCTTGTAGCCCATTTTTGGCTATCAGAACTTTGCTGCAACTTGCTAGAGAGCATGAGGACCTTCCTCTTGCCTCAAAAATCATTGAGGAAGCAGTTTTTGTCGATGATGTGATTTCGGGAAGTGATGACTTTTTTAAGGCCACTGAGATGAAAAATCAATTAATCGAGCTACTTAGCCGAGGTGGATTCGAATTGCGTAAATGGGCGAGCAATTGTCCCGAGTTACTATCCGATCTTCCTGAGTCACACATTTCGATGAAGGCTCTTTCTCTCGATTTAGATGCTGAAAATTCAACTTTGAAAATTCTCGGTTTAAATTGGAACCCTCATACTGATGAATTTTTTTATACTTTCGACTGTTCTCTCCAAACATGCACTAAAAGAACAATTTTAAGTAATTTGGCCCGCATTTACGACCCTCTGTCTTTTTTGGCGCCAATAGTTTTAATTTTAAAATTAATTGTTCAATACTGCTGGGCAGAAGACTTAAACTGGGACGACCCTGTCAGTCCGGAAATTGTTTTTAAATGGGAAAAATTTAAAAATGAATTAAAGTTTTTGCATTCTGTTAAAATTCCTCGTCAAATAATTTTGCCTAATGCTAGTCAAATCCAGCTAGTAGGATTTTGCGATAGTTCAGAACGGGCCTATTGTGCTGTCGCTTATATTCGAATTTTTTATTCTGATGGAAACATTAAAGTTTTTTTTGTTTGTAGTAAATCTAGAGTCGCACCGTTGCGTCGTAAACTAACTTTACCAAGACTAGAGCTTTTAGGAGCTGTTTTGTTGGCTAAATTAATGGATTTTTTACTAGAAACGTTCTCGGAAAAAATTAAATTTGATAAAATTCTTGCTTTTACTGATAGCACAGTGACCTTATCTTGGATTCAGGGATCTCCTCACAAATTTAAAACATTTGTTTCGAATAGAACTGCCTATATACAAGGAAGAATTAGCCCTGAGTTTTGGCATTATGTTCCTACTGAACAAAATCCTGCTGACTGCGGTACTAGGGAAATGTATCCCTCTGATTTACAAAGATTTTATTTTTGGTTAGAAGGGCCTTCTTTTCTAAACCAACCTACAAATACTTGGGATTTTATGACAGTTACTTACGATGGGAATGCAGTTTTGGAAGAACAGCGAAAAAATATTTTTAACGTTTTTACTTGCGAACAAACAGTTGAATATTATGTAAACAACTTGTTTGAAAAATACAGTTCTCTTTTTAAAATTAAGAGAATAGTTGCTTACTTTTTGCGAGGGTTACAAAAGTTTAAAAATCCCTCATACAATTTTGCTACTGATTACCTTACAAATCAGGATTACTACAAAAGCTTACTTTTTATTTCGAAATGCGTACAATCTTTTTCTTTCCAAAAAGAAATTGAATTACTAAAAGATAAGAAACAGCTTCCAAAAGCTTTTCAAAAATTATGTCCATTTTTGCATAATGAAAGCTACGATTTGCTTCGTGTTGGAGGCCGTTTATGCCATTCAAATTTATCATACGATAAAAAATTTCCAATTCTTTTGCCTTCTAGTGCAAAATTCACTGAATTACTGATTTTAGATTTGCATCGCAGCAATCTTCATTGTGGTATACAGACCACAACTTTTTTACTAATGCAAAACTTCTGGGTATTGTCTGCTAAAAAGGTAGTGAGAAAAGTTTTAAGTTCTTGCCATACTTGCTGGAAAACTAAACCTAACTCCCTTCAACCCCCTATGGGTAACCTACCGAAATTTAGAGTTTCCGAAGCAAAGGTGTTCGAAAATGTAGGTATAGATTTTTGTGGTCCGTTCACGATTACTCTTGGTCGGACCAGAGGTGCAAAAACCATGAAAGCATATGTCTGTTTATTTATCTGTTGCGCTGTTAAAGCCGTGCATTTAGAGTTAGTCTCTGATATGACATCAGAAGCCTTTCTGGCTGCTCTGCGCCGCTTCATAGCTAGAAGAGGACTATGCTCAAAGATCTCTTCAGACTGCGGGACCAACTTCGTGGCCTCTGAAAAATACTTGCGACAAATTTTTTCTGATTGCGTGAAGGGGGAAGGTATAGTTTGGTCTTTTAACCCACCTGCTGCTCCCCACATGGGAGGCATTTGGGAATCAAACATTAAATCTTTAAAGACTCATCTTCACAGGGTAGTTGGAAATCAAATACTCACCTATGAGGAATTAAATACGGTTTTAACCCAAGTTGAAGCCATAATGAACTCACGTCCTTTATGTGCCTTAAGCACCGATCCTACTGATCTGGCGGTCTTGACTCCTAATAATTTTTTAAATTTGAGGCCTCCAGGTACAATACCCGATCCAAACTACTGCGATATTGCGTTAAACAGGCTGTCCAGGTGGCAACTGTTGCAGAGAATGCACCGCGATTTTTGGATTCGCTGGCATCGCGAATATTTGCACACTTTGCAACAGCGAGCCAAATGGCACCAACCTCTTGCTTCCATTGATATTGGTACTATGGTACTGATCAAAGATGAAAATTCCACTCCATTGGATTGGCCCCTAGGCCGCATTGAAGACCTTATTAAAGGTTCTGATAATGTTCCACGGGTTGCTATTGTAAAGACTACTAAAGGTACCTACAAACGGCCTTTGGTAAAACTATGCGCCCTGCCTACAAATTAAACTCTCTGAAATGCCCCTGGGCATTCTCAGGGGGGTGGGAAATGGTTCGTCCCGCCTTCCTTTTTGTAAATATGTTCTTTTTACTATAATTTACCAAGTTGGTTCGAATTAGGCTATTTGGTGATTCACTAGAGCATTTTCTATTTTTTGTTTATTTAGTATCAATTAACTAATTAAGTACTTAAAATTACTGGGTTATTTGCATTTGAAACTCCCGCGGTTTTAAAGGCAAATATTACAATTTGCTATAATTAATTTACTTTACATAAAATGCATTTTGAATTACTAAGGTTCCTAGTTCCTTTAATATGGACCTTCGTAATCTCATTCCCTCCTACTTATTCCCTTTTCTCCTACGCCTATGGATTAACGACGCCACTGGGCGCCATGTGGGAGAATGAACGCAGCAGCGATACCTGCTGCCGCAACAGAGAGAACCGTTTCGCCTTCGAACGATAATACACGCGTGTTAGCGACTCTCCTACCACATGAATGTGGGTGCAAAAAGCACGGTTTAACAGCGTGTCCTCCCATGAGTTCCGCTTCCTGTATAAAAATGGTAAGTGAAAATGCATTATTTTTACCTTACATACATTTGTTTATTGCTACACTAACCTAGAAGGTAAACTAGACCATTTCAGAATCCCTTGTACCAGCTTAGCCTATGACCTTATTCCCTTAAAATTACAGTCCACATCTGACACCGTTAAATTCCAGACAACTCTCCTATCTGGACCACCAGGGAGCCCCAGATTATGTTAACGACACTTTTTGTACATAAAAACTTTTTATCATGGTAATTTTTGGAGGTAAATATTTCAAAAACAAAACGATGTCTGTTCCAAATTTTGTAAGCAGATGGAAGAAACCTTCAAAACAAGATATAACTCACCCCTTTCTTTACTTAAAATATAGGGGAAAAAATGTGTCTCCCTCGAAAGTCGACCGTCTGAAATCCGCACAGAAAATACCCAAAAATACCTTTGTTACGTTTAAGTTGAGACACTCTGTATAAATTGGTATTTGCCTTTTAATATGTAGGTGTTTATCATTCTATTGAGTAGTGTAGGTATGTTGTATGTTTGTCTATTTACATTGAAATTATCATTATCTTGCGACATTCTGCTAAAAAAAAAGTTAAAAAAATGACTACATATTTAGTATTGTAATTTATCATAAACGTATCACATGTCTACATGTCTATGACGCATTTAATTCAAACAGTGAAATTTATTCATTAATTTTACCAAAACTGATAAGAATTTATGAATTTGTGCAAGTAAACAATATTTAAAAAAAAAACATGTTTTTTTATTGTCAAAAGAAAACTTTTTTATACAGGGTGTCCCAGAACTAATTTTCAGGGACGGGGAATGTGAGTTTCGGTATTAATTAGCCTCAAAAATGATGCAAACCTGACCAAAGCTGCAAATTGACAGTTGATCTCTCCTTAGTAAACACTATATTTCATATTTCTTTTTCAGATACCAACATCATCATTTCATCTTCTTGCATTTTATGGTTATGCTCGGGCTGAATGAGGCCTAATGAGAGCTACCTTGACCTCTGAGGACTTGCCTGTGAAACTTTTTCATAAAGAATTTTTACCTTGTGAAATCCAGGGCTCAGGATGCTTACTGGGAGCAAAACCGAGGCAACCCTGACCAAAGCTGCAAATTGACAGTTGGTCTCCTTAGTAAACACTATATTTCATATCCCTTTTTCAGATACCAACATGATCATTTCATCTCCTTCCATTTTATGGTTATGCTCGGGCTGAATGAAGCCTAATGAGGCAGAAACGCGTCCCCGAGCTACCTTTACCTCTGAGGTCTTGCCCGTGAAACTTTTTTGTAAAAACTTTTTACCTCGTGAACTTCCTTCAAATTTAAAAAATCCAGTGCTCAGGCTGTTTTCTGGGAGCAGATTATATCTGTCTCCGTCGCGACGTCAAAATTAGCCTCAAAACTGCGGCAACCCTGACCGAAGCTGCAAATTGACAGTTGGTCTCTGCTCAGTAAACACCACATTTCATATTCCTTTTCAGATATCCACATCATCATTTCATCTCCTTCCATTTTATGGTTATGCTCGGGCTGAATGAGGCCTAATGAGGACGAAACGCGTCCCCGAGCTACCTTTACCTCTGAGAACTTGCCCGTGAAACTTTTTTGCTAAAAATCATTACCGAAGCAACTCTATATTTCCATTCCAAAAAGAAAAGTAATAAAAAAGTAATTTTATAAATATACATCCAAAGTTTAGTTAAAAGGAAAGGCAACAATAACACGACCAGGGTTGTTAGGGGACAAAAAACGGAGGGTTGGGGAAAGCGTCGCGAAGGGAGAAGGGGGAAAAACACCCCCCCTCCCCCACGCCCTGTGCCCCCGCTTCGGAATTGTCTGTGCACTGCAATCGGACCGCAAACTTTGTCTCCGTTTTCGAATGCGCCGTTGCCAAACTGTGTTAAAAATAAAATTCAAATTCAAACACAGTGTGTTTATTGTATTACAATCTAGTCAGTAAGACTAATTAGCAATTTTGTTTTAACTTAATTTACTAGAAAAGTCAGATTTAAACTTAGGGTTCACTCAACAGTTCTCCCCGCTTTGTTTAGTATGTAACTCACAATTATGTTGTGTTTATAGCATTATTTTGTTTTATGTGTAATTCACTTAGTTTACTAGCTCAAACGGCTTTACTTTTTTTAGTCTTCGAACTAGCATAGTATTGTCTAGAAGCTGAATTGCTTCCACATTCACATGCCGATGGAGTCTATCTTCATGGCTTTTTGCGTACTTTTTTATAGTCTCTGCTACAGTTTCGATTTTTAGATCTCGATGAAGGTCACTATTTCTAACGTACCAAGGTGCATTCACAATGTTTCTTAATACTTTATTTTGAAATCTCTGTACAACTAGAATGTTACTCTCTTTAGCACAACCCCATAGTTGAATACCATATGTCCATACTGGTTTCAGTATTTGTCTATAATGCAGTAACTTATTATGAACTGTTAAATTGGACTTCCTTCCAATTAGCCAGTTCATTTTTCTATACCTTATCTCAAGTTCTTCTTTTTTTTCTTAACATGTGCTTTTGCCTGATTTGAATATGGTACGAGAATGTTGTTAATTGTAATTTGAATGTGATTTATATTTTTGTTAAAAATAAAATGGAATAAGGAAATAAGTTTTGGCGTCTCTTCTCGATTGCGTATCGAGAGTTTAATTTTCGAATATATTATTTTAGACATTTTTACAAATCGACAAAATTACGATTCGTTTAAAAATTATTTTCGACTATATTATTTCGACAATTTTACGGATCGAGAAAAATACGTTTTGCTTAAATTATATTGCTTTCATCTCTTTTATTTTTCGACTTTTGTAAAGTTCGTAAGTAGTTGTCGTTGTAGGTTTTGTAAGTATTGTCCGTTTCCTTTGATGCCTATTTCTTCCCAAGCTAAGTTTTAAAAAAACATCTTCTAGGGCCTGGTTAAATAGTTTCTTATAAGGATTGGCTTGGTTCCTTCGTGGATTTTGATTGATATTGTTGCTTCTTTATATATATTGACTATTAAATCTGTGTATCTGTGATCTATTCGGCTATTAATTAAAGATGCTTTTACTGCCCAGTTGTCAATGCTATCGAAAGCTTTTTCAAAGTCTATAAACGCAATATATAGTGGAATGTTGTATTTGTTGGCTCGTTCTGTTAGGATTTTTATGGTTAATAGGTGGTCAACTGTACTGAAACCTTTTCTGAAGCCTGCTTTTTCTTTTGATTGATATCCGTCAAATTTTGTAGTTAGTCTATCGGTTAATAGTTTCGTGAAAAGCTTATAAATTACATTGAGCAGTGTTATAGGTCGATGGTTTTTTAGGTCTGTTCTATCGCCTTTCTTGTGTAGAATAATGGTTATTGATTCTTTCCAGTTGTTTGGGATTATTTTTTCTTTTAGTATTTTATTCAGGAGAATATGTAGGGTACTAACTACAGCTTTACCACCGTATTTAAGTATTTCTGCCTTTACTCCGTCTTTTTATTTTCTTTAATGTTCTCTTTATTTCCGCTTTGCTTATTTCAGGTTGTAGCTCTGAGTTTATGTTCTTTATTTTTGTTTGAAGTTTTTTTTGTGGTTTCTCGTGATGGTTCCTTTTTTGTTTGGTATAATTCTGTATAGAATAGTGTGATATTTATAATATCTTCTTTAATGTTAGTCTCTAAGCCACTCATTTCCTTTATTTTAATTATTTCATATCTACCTAGAGTCGGCATTAGACATTTCATATTTCTCTTATTTTCTATAACTCTCTCAAATTTTATTTTTTGGCTCTTTCTTTTATTTTCGTTTATCATTTTTATTATAGTGTTATTTACTTCCGTGTATTCTATCGATGTTCTATTTGCTCCTTTCTAGAGGTTCCGCCTATTTTTAATCAGTTTTTTTTTATTTCTTCTTCTGATATACAAGTTTCTCTCTTTTCATGGACGCCACATGTTACCAATATGATCGTAAAGATCCAGGCAACAATGTGGCAGCTACGAAGGGTAGTTGGCAGGACCTGGGGACTATCCACCAGAACCCTCCACTGGATGTACACGGCAATACTGAGACCGAGGATCCAATATGGATCCATAGTCTGGTGGCCGGCAATGGAGAAAACGACCACATCCCTAAAACTCATGGCAGATGTGTAGAGGAATAACCGGAGCTATGAGAACTACCCCGATCCTGGCCCTAGAGACAATTCTGGGACTACCATCGCTACCAACTTGGATCAAGAGGGAGGCGATGGGGATCTACCTACGTCTAAGGGACACGGGTCAGTGGAGAGGAAGAGGGGAAACAGCTGGTCATCTAGCTATAGAAGAGCTGACAATTAGAGAAATCCCCCTCACGTCAATGACGGTCACCAGAGCACACGCACCTTGGAGGCTCGAGAAGAGGTACAAAATCCACATCCCAGACAGGGAAGCGTGGCAGTGAGATGAAATGATGTTTGACGAGAGCGCTTTAGTTTGCTACACTGATGAATCCAAACTATCAGAGAGGCAAACCACAGGAGCAGGAGTATACGTGGAAAAACTAGAAGTTAAGAAGAGCTACTCGCTCGGTGAGCAGACTACTGTTTTTCAAGCAGAAGTCTACGCCATAATAATAGCGGCAACCCTAGAAGAGGTTCGGAACAGCGAAGAGGAGCTTATATATATATGCTCTGACAGTCAAGTCACCCTGAAGGCGTTAAACGCACCCAAGATCGCTGACGGCTTGGTGGAAGAATGCGCAGAGGCGCTGGAGACCCTAAGCGATGGCAAACGGGTGACGCTGGTTTGGGTTCCGGGACATACGGGGGTACCAGGCAACGAGAAGGCGGACGAACTTGCATGACTCGGGGCCGGAACCGCCTATGTAGGACCGGAGCCACTTTTGGGCGTGACAAAAAGACAAGTGCAAAGCGGACTTAACAAATGGGCCCAGGACGCGCTATTAAACTCCTGGGAAACAGGAACGGGTTGCAGACAGACCAGAGAATTCGTAGACCGTCCAAAAGCGACCAGAATTAGATGGATGCTGGGACGGACACGAAAATACCTCGGACTGCTGATAGGTACTCTAACCGGACATAACCGGTTGAGGAAGCACATGACACGTATAGGAGTCGAGAATGCCCCTACCTGCCCAGCCTGTGGACAGGAAAAAGAGACATCAAGACACCTCGTGGCAGAATGCGAGGCCTACGCAAGGATGAGACAAGAGGCACTCGGAGCGCCAACTCTGAGCGAGGAAGAACTGCACATGCTCAAATGGGCAGACTTACTGGACTTTGTAAAGAGAACAGGAAGGCCCAATGAGTTACCCGACCATCAAAGGGAAGTGCAGAGAGTGGGTTAAGGGACAGATTTGGGGCATGGCAAAAAGGGCCTACTCTGGCCTACTTGTCAGACCTGCGGGTCAACCCCCCCACTACTACTACTACTTCTCTCTTTTCATCTTTTCGTCCGATATTTTTTCCTACCTTGGTCATAGCTCTTGTCAGCATATTATTTATTTCATCTATATTTTCATTTTCGCAGTTTTGGGTTAGCTGTTCCTTTAGCATTTCTTTGTTTACAGCTTTATTTTGTGTAAGTTTATTCATGTCAAGTTGTTCATTGTTATTAGATAGTTTAAGTTGTGCTACGTATTTTTACGTAAAACTGCACGTTAAGCGCTCTACGTTTTGTTCCAAATTTGAGTTTAAGTTGAATGTTTTTACGTTACCATAACAAGTCTACTAATAGCAGAGAATATGGAATTCGGCACTGTGTTTTTTTGATGTTACAATTTTGTTTTTTGTCTTTTCAACTACAGTAGGAATATATTTGCAAAGAATCGTTTGTACTGGAAGCGGAAATTATCGTCTAGGCCTCATTTTTCGATCGGTCAATTAACCAATTCTATTCTTTGATAACGGTAAGGTGCCCGCAGACTGCCGTAAGCTAACGTAAATACGTAAGCTCCTAACGTGACCTTGACGACGGTGTGACGAAGTGCGCTTGCGTAACTGTCAAATCTCATGCTTACGTAAAAATACGTAGCACAACTTAAACTCTCTATTATAAATTTTTCTTTTCATTTCGAAATTGCTATCAATGCATATTTTTGTTCTGACCATCCTGTGATCACTGCCTGTTGTAAAGTTGTTTAGGACTGTTACATCTCTAACGATGTTTTTCTCAGTAGTCAGAATGTAATCAATTAGTTGTAAAATAATTATTTTTCTAAAGGGGGGGTATTTATTTTCTATGAGGGGGGATAATTACCACTTTACCCCCTTAAATCTGCGCTTGCAGACACCGCCTAACAAGTATACCTTGTTATGTCTCATGAATAATTGAATATGCAGAAATGTTGGAGAACTGCGGCAACAGGGGAACAAGGTGTGTTTGGATGTATCCATAGGGACCGTTGCCAGACTCCAGGATATCAAGGCCGTTTATAATGTAACAAAGGCTCTATAGGGAGGACGTGGCATTCCCGTATATTTTGATTTAGAGAATGGAATAAAGTTTTTCTTTTGTTTTCCTTTCTCCAGTGCCGATTAATTGTTTCTTTGTTTTGTTAAAGCGGAGGTCTGTTCGTGCATTTTTAATTTGTTTTTGTTTTTAAGATGTAGAGGAAGAAAAAAAACAAAAAAAGAAAAAAGTCCTTTATTTCTATGAAACTTGACCCAGTTTTTTTATCAGGCTCTTTTTAATAAAATTATGAAAAATATTAAATTAAGAAAACAAAATATGAAGGAAATATTAATGAAAACTTCAGTTTTTTTTGGGTCCTCTACCAAATGGCTTGTTATGTCAAACCCAACTGTTTTTTAGGAAAACTCATTTACTCAGCAAAAATATATATTTCTTGATTTTATTTATTAAGAAAAGTATTAGCAAACATTTTGAAATTGAATTAGGCCTAGATCCCCATCCAAACAACTATGGCCAAACAAAAACAAGGCACATTTTTTAAAGCATATTTTACAACAAGGTATAAGATGTTTCCGTATTTTTAAACTAAGGTCTACTGCAATTATTCCAAGAAATAGTAAAAAAATTATAAATGCAAAAGTTGTACGCTTTTTACTATACCATCAAAAAAAGTTATAAAAAAACACAAACATTGTAAATCTCTTACAGAACATCCTACAAATTAATATGTTAATGATTTAACTTAAAAAAATAGATATTTTCTTTCTAAACTCAAAAATAAATGATAAAGTGCCATTTGAAAAAGCCACTGTTAAAATATTAGTATCTACAATTTCTGGCGGTTTGGGACCTACTCTACATTTCTTGAAATAAGTGCAGTAGACCTTTGTGGAAATATACCAAAACACTCTGTACATCTAGTAACACAGAAAACTTAAGTATACTCGATGATATAATTGGTATACTTTAAATACCTATTCCGAGCTCAAACATTTAGAAAAAGTCAACATTACAGAGTAAAAAAGTAAAATTCATGAAAAAGCCCTGCTCAATTAGACTTTTTCAGAACTAACCACGGAAGACCAAAACAACTAATTAACATAAGAAATGCAACAAACATAAGAATAATAAAACAAAAGGCAAAAAAGTCCTATTTTATTTAGACTTTCTCAGAGGCAACAAACTAATAATAACCTAAAAGGAACTCAAAATTCAAGACTAGGAAAAATATTGAAAATTTCCACACTTATTCTATGACTGAAGTTTCTTCATTTGGGAAAATATGAAGGTTTTTCTAAAAATATGAAGTTTTATGAAGTCTGAAAAAAAATATGAACATTTTTATAAAATATAAAGGTGCTGAGAGCCCTGGATTCATAGACTCTACTACTAAACAAGTTGTTAGCAGTTTTTCCTGCATGACTAACCCATTGCAGCCTGCTGCAGCAGATACGACGAAGAAACCGGTTAATTTCATGCAATTTGGCGGCCATCTTGTGAAGATATAAATTACCCATTTGAAAGTCGTGCTACTGGTAAACGTATCGTACGCTTGTTTCACTTAGATTATAAAAGAATTTCTGAATACATATTTTATAAATTGATTTTATTTCTTCTGTTTCTCTTTCTTCCTGGACTTTTTTTCTCTTTTTACCGTAAAAACAATGTCAATGTATAAGTACCTTTACCTAAACTTAGTATTAGTTTATGAAAATTCCGTAAAATTCCAAAATTTGATTTTTTTTTTAAATTGAAAAATGTACTTAAAATATTTTTTTTTCAAAACTTTTTATTATTACCTTCCTAACCCGCGTAGAGAAGGTATTATTTTCGACGAAAAAACATTTTATAATTACATGAAAATCGGTTTAGCGGTTTAAGAGCTATCGTATTACGGACAGATATACACACACACTAGTAGCGTATATACGGGGGGCCTGGGGGGCCCGGCCCCCCCGAAGCTTAGATTTTTTGGATATTTTCCATATATTTCATGAATACAAACATAAAATAGCATAAAATACAGCCTCATGGGGTCTCGGCCCCCCCAAAACTGTCTCGGACCCACCCCGAATTTTTTTTCTATATACGCCACTGACACACACACACACACACACACACACACGCTCGGACAGACGTCACGAAGATATTGCAAAGATAGATCAAAATACATCCAAATAACAGATTTTCGGCGTTATCTAAAAAGTAAATTTTTTGTCGAAAACAATACCTTCTCTAGCCATTGTTGTACGGGATAGGAAGGTAAATACTCTGCCAATATATGGGCCCCTAAGGTCACACTAGGTACTATAGTTATAGTGTACGTACGAGCTAATAAAGCTAAAAACTGAAATATATCTTATTCAACTCCAGACTAAATTACCTTTTGTTTAATACCACACAAGCCATGTTTTGACTTAAACTCAAATTTTTGAAATCTACCCCCACCCTTTTTGAAGAAAAAATACTAAAATGTATTTTGTTTCACTCCATACTTAATTACCTTTCGTTTAATATGACACACGCCATATTTTCACATAAACTCTAATGTTTGAAATCTTCCCCCACCCTTTTATTTGGCTTGTGTTCGGTGGATTTTGTTCATTTTTAAATGGGACCCAAGACCCAGCCTAGGTACCAAATTTCATAAAAATCGGCCAAGCGGTTTTTGAGTTATGCGCGTTGGTCGTTACAGACAGACAGACAGACGGCGCGACAAAAAACTTTCAAAATCATCTGAAACGCAAAGATATATAAAAAATTTTGAAATCGGAGCAACTTTTTTTTTCTCGAAAAAATTAGCTCACACTACTATAGTATAGTATATGTGTGAGCTAATTATGTATAGAATGCCTTAACAAAAAATTGATTAGTCATTCTTCCGAGACCTCAGGCTACTCGATCGATACAGTTGGCTTTTGAACTTTGCTTCGGCAATTTTCCTGTTAGATTCTGCGAAGACTGAATTTTCCCCGACATTTTATACAATAATGAAATTCTTTAATGATAATAACACAGGGCCGTACGTAGTTAGTTTATAACGTTCTCCGCCGTCTTCTAATTTCCAATCTAATTGCCAGTCTCCATTGGTCTACTCCTCTTTCTCTGATGCCTCTGCCTATTCGTTCTCTCCAACTCAGTCTGGGTCTTCCTCTCTTTCTTATGCCTTGTGGTGTCCAAATTAGTATTTTCCTTGGGATTCTGTCTTCCGCCATTCTCTGTACGTGTCCATACCATCTAAATTGGTTAATTTGTATGTCTTCCGGTATTTTGTGTTTAACATCCATAATAGGGTGTTTTCCAGTAGTAATTTTTTCTCAAATTCATAGTTCTTTTAATTAAATAAATTCATTGAATTAAAACAATTAGCCACGTGATTTAAAATAGGCGGTCTACCAATCAGCTGCGAGTGACGTCACAAAACAGTAAACGCCTCGAACAAACCTATTTTCTGTGTTATTTTCTTATGGATGGTAATGTTTGCTTTGGTTTAAAGTGGAGTTATTGTCCTAAATTAGATTTTATTTTGTTTTGCTTATAAAAAACATTTTCAATGGAAAACGGATTCTCCAAAGCCGATAGTTTCAACTTGCCAATGCTGAATTCCTTTATGGTGGCAGGCTTCTTTGCCAACAACAGTGATTTTTGTTCTGCGGAATTTAGAAACGTTATTTCTTGGGCAAAACTCCTGGTTTCATTCTTATTTTAGTTACTGAACCCATTAAATGGTACTCCATATACTTTTCCATATTATTGGGCAACTGTAACAATAAATTTATTCACAGAAAAAAAAAAAAATAATAAAAATCATGTAATAAACCGTGGGAGGGACAGGTAGGCAAAAAGTATACAACGACCAGCAATACTTCAAGTACTGCATAGGTTACACTGCATAGTCCTGCGTAGGTACTGCCTATGCACTGCCTAGTCTTGCATATGCACTGCTCAGTCCTACATTTAGCCTGCATGTGCACTGCTTAATCCTGCATTTAGAGGTACTCCCTAGTCCTGCCTAGCACCGCCTAAAAATGTGTACACCTTTCTGCCTATTATAGTTGTTCACCCCTTGTAATAAACATAACCTTAAAAATTTCATCGTCATTTATGAAATAGTTATATATATTATAGACAACGTCAGAAAAATTAATAGAAACAATTTAGTTATACTCACAACATCAAAGTGATCTTCACAAATGTAAAGTAAAGATGTCTTAGATAAGGCCCTTGGGTCTCTTAAAGCAAATTCTAGCCACATTTTCCGTTCTTTTACTGCTGTAGGCACATGAATAACTAGTTTTTCAGGTGTTTTATGCTAGTATTCGAACACTGAGGCACTACACACCACTTATAGGACACTTTTTTACATAAAAAACAGTAAAAACACAGACAAAAAACAAATATACACTTGAATGACGTGTATCTGTCCGCGAGTTTACTGCGCTGTGACGTCATTGCAACGCCATACTAGAAATGAGTGTTTTAGCGGCAAATTTAATTCGGAAATTAGAAAATTTGATTTTAACTGTAGTCATGATAAAACATACTATTTTAATAATTTTGCGTAGCAAATTAGGGATCTATGTATCATTCTAAACTATTTTCTAAAATTTCTCAAATACCCTATTTATCGAATTATCTCATTTCTCACAATTTCCAGTTTTGATTTTCCGGCAGCGCATCTCCAATAATTAATTTCAGTGGCTTCAAGAGACTTGCGAGGTTTTTCTTTTACGTGCCATACTTCACTACCATAACTGATGACACTTTTCACGATGCTGTTGTTAATTCTATGTTTGTTTTGTTTTGATACAGCCTTATCCCAAAGAATACTGTTGAGTTGTCTAATTGCTTGTCTTCCTTGGTGATTTCTGTGTTTGATTTCTTCATCTAAACTATCGTCATTAGTGATGTGCATTCCCAGATATTTGTACTTTTTGCATTGTTTTATCTGATGTTGTTGTTCCAAGATAAGGTCCTATTGCTCCCGACCAATGCACATATACTCCATTTTCTGAAGATTTACCTCCAATATTCTTGACGTAATCTTTATCGTATAATGAAGAATTTTTTTATTAAATATTTTTTTGTTTTCCTTTATTCGCTGTACAGCGTGTCCCATTTTCGATGTGATTAAATGGGAAACTCGGTTATTATTAAAGATATTGATTTTCTGATTGCACCTTACCGTGCTCTTTTTTTAAGCCCTTAAAAATAGCGTAATCAGATTTTTGCTATACCCCGTAGTTTCGCTAATACAGGGAGTTTTTGAAAAAGTTGTATTTTTAATAATCCCTTGTATCTCGCCCATTTTGCGAGATACTTTTATTCTGTAAAAACATTGTTATGGCAACTTTTTTAGAAGAAAATAATGACGTTGTCAATTTTTTTAAATATTGTTTAGTTTTTGAGATATGGTATTTATCATAAAAAAATTAAATACGGACCTGGATTTTTTTTATAACTTTTTTGATTGGTTTCATGCTAGTATTATCATAACATAATAAAAATTTAAAAATTTTTTGTTTTAAGGTAAAAAAAAATATTTAATATTTAAAAAAAACTTAGTCCGAACCTGGATATTTCCAACATAAATATAAACTAAAAATTGCTATTTAAACAATTTTTAGTTTAACTGTTTTGATACTTAGCATATTAAAATGGTTTTACGTTAATTTACAGATTTATTTGAAACAAAGTCTACGAAAAATACAAAAAAAAAAACAAATTATGAAAAATAACTAATCTTTCTGATTACCATTATGTGTAAGACATTGTTGGCATTTTTGAGTAATTTTTCTTAACGCATTTTGCATAAAAATATTTTTGCCATTTAAATATTGGGATTTTGTTGCTTGAATGAAGCAGTCAAACATATCACATTTTTCAAAATCTGGATATGGTCGATTTCTAGCCAGTTTAAAATAATTGTAAGCTATTTACAAAAATGATAAGTAAAATGACAATGTCAATTCCACGCTTTTGTTTTGTAAATTTCACGACCTGCTGTTCGGTTATCAAATAATTAGTATGATATTATTTTTGTAACTTTTTAACGTTTTTTACTTTATTTATAAATCTTTTAATTATCATTTCAAAACAGATAAACTAAAAATCGTTCAACTAGTGTGTCTTGCAATTTTTAATTTATAATTACGTTGGAAATTTCCAGGTTCGGACTATAATTTTTTTTTCAAATATTAAATAGCTTTTTTTAACCTTAAATCAAAAAAATATTAAAGTTTTATCATTTTAAGGTAATAATAGCATGGACCTAATCAAAGTAGTAATAAAAAAAATCCAGGTCCGTATTTAATTTATTTATGATAAATACCATATCTCAAAAACTAAACAATATTTTTAAAAATTGACAACGTAATTATTTTGCTCTAAAAAAGTTGCCATAGAAAGGTTTTTACAGAATAAAAATATCTTGCAAAATAAGCGAGATACAAGGAATTAATTAAAATACAATTTTTTCAAAAACTCCCTGTATTAGCGAAACCACGGGGTATAGCAAAAATCTGATTACACCATTTTTAAGGGCTCAAAAAAAGAGCACGGTAAGGTGCAATCAGAAAATCGATATCTTTAATAATAACCGAGTTTCCCATTTAATCCCATCGAAAATGGGACACGCTGTACAGTGTCCATAGCCCTTAAACCTAGCAGATAATGGATGAACAAAGGATTTAAGAAAAGTTAAAAATTTTGAACCTTCAGAAGTTGATTCAGTTTATTTTTGGGATTTCTTTTAGAAATGAATTTCCAATTCCTAAAACTTCTTTTGGCCCGTCACTGGAGTTATTTGATGTTTTGAAAGATCGTGGGGTAAAATTTCCATGTCGTCTTCAAAAAAGTATATTAAAATGTCAAGAACACGTTTGTTTTTCACATTACTTATAAAATATCAGAACAGACAAAAAATGATTACTTACTTTAAAAATTGGAAAAAGGTAATAAAGAGCAAAAATTTATTGGTTAGGTTATTAGGTTTATACTTCTTGCTGTATACCCATCTTTTTTTATTTTACTCAATGAATTATTAATCTGGCGCAATAATTCGTTGCATGTGTGAGGCTGTAGGGCTTTGTAATGGGGTAAAGTGCAGGGAACTGAATGGTCAAATAAATCTATCCATGACAGATCTGCCCACTAAGCACAAAATCGTAAAAAACGTTAAATAAATGTTGAAAAAAAAAATTACCAAAAATAGGGTTACCAGACGTCCGGATTAATCCGGACATGTCCGGATTTTTATTACGTCCGGGTGGGTCCGGGCGGATTTTTCATAAACGTCCGGATTTTAAAGTAGCCGCCTTTATAAACATCAAATAATGCAAAATAACCTAGTTTCAAAAAATGTAATTAATCAATAATCGTCGATAAATTTAGCAGTGTGAATTCACCTTTAAGCGGGGTCTTCACATAACGTTTTACCTTACATCTTGCCTGTTCAGTCAAAACGCATCAAGTAAAACTTTGTGTGTAGGCGGAAAAACGGACGTTTTACTTGAACTGATTTAAGACGGAAGACCGCCTAGAGAACTGTCCGGATCACGCATTGTTTTCCAATAAAACCATCGATTTGTATCAAAAACTGATCTAAAAACGTACGTTAAAACTATCAAGTGTCTACGCTAGTCTTTCAACCGTCATACTTGACCCATTTGACTGACAGGCAAGACGTAAGGTAAAACGTTATGTAAAGACCCCGCTTAAAGTAATATTACTAATTTCGCCTTGTTGAAGTTTACACTTCTGCCGTGTGGTCTTAAGCACACACAATTTTTTTGATGAAGTTTGTAATCTAAAAAAGTACATATCAGACAATTTTACTTCTGCTGACCACAACCTGCCTCCCCACGAAAAATGGGCAAAATATGTTAATGCAAGTATTTCTACCCAGTGGACCAAAGAAAGAAATAGGCTGCTTTTATCTTCTGTAAAAGGAATACTCATGACTTCATACAATTTAAGAAATATGAGCTGCTCAGAATTTTACGATTTTGTACTTCTGCCTAAAAATTCAACGCTGTTGAATAAAATACAAAGCAGTGAAAAGTACCTATAAAATAGTAGGTATATTATGTTATTTATTAGTTATTGTTTCAATAAAAAAAAAGTTGATTTTTTGTGTGTGGCATCGAAAAAAGTTTGACGTCCGGATTTCGTCCGGATTTTCTTGACGGCTGGTCTTGGTTAGAGACGTTTTCATCTGGTAACCTTAACCAAAAATATACACTACAGTTTGCTACAGAGCAAGTAATTGTAGCTAATGATAAAGAAGAAATGGAGTATATAATGAGAAAGTTAACGGAGGAATACCAAAAGTGGGGGTTAACAGTGAACATGGACAAGACACAGTACTTATGTATTGGGAACGAATCAAGTGAGTTTGATTTTTTGATAAGACAGGCTGTAAAGAACTGAGAAAAAGAATAGTAAAAGCAAAAAGGGTTATTTGATGCTTTAACAGCATAACGGATGATATCACTGAAAGACAACTGATATGGTACGGCCATGTACAACGGATGAACGACGAAAGATTACCAAAGCAGGTAGAATGGCATCCAATAGGGCGCAGAAAAAGAGAGCATCCTAAACTGGAATGGCAACAGCCAATCCAAAAATCAATGACCAATCAAAAAAACCTGACAGATGATGATTGTTAGGATCGAAGGAGGTGGAGAATAGGCGTCGGACAACGTAGAAAAACGTTCTAAACCGACATAGTAGTATATGGATGGCTATAGGTGCCTGCTGGCAGAGGTCAAACCTCACTCTCCTCCACATGGTTATATACATTGTGTATGTACGTACTCCTATGCTGTACATGCCTACCAGGGGCGTACATTCATCCACTTTTTTTATGTCATCTTATTTTTCACACATTTATAGAATACAAAGAAACAGTACGTTTTTTGGCAATACCACGTGGTTTCAAATCATTAATTAATAAACGATTGTCTTCAGCAGCATTGAGTAAATAACCCATATAGAGGAGCCACCGGCGAGCTTTACCATATTGAGGGGCAGATGGCGCTGAAATAAATTCGTCTGTAACGCAATATTCAGAGACTGCTAGTACGATTTAGTTACATGTGCGAGTTCCGAGGCTCATGCCTATCATTCAAATGCCATTACATCATAGTAGTTGTCTCTGAATATTGAAGCTCGTCGGTGGCTCCTTATTTACTTAATGTCAGTAGTATTCTAACCGGACATAACCGGTTGAGGAGGCACATGACACGTATAGGAGTCGAGTCTACCTGCCCAGCCTGTGGACAGGAAGAAGAGACATCTAGACACCTCGTGGCAGAATGCGAGGCCTACGCAAGGATGAGACAACAGGCACTCAGAGCGCCAACTCTGAGCGAGGAAGAACTGCACATGCTCAAATGGGCAGACTTACTGGACTTTGTAAAGAGAACAGGAAGGCCCAATGAGTTACTCGACCATTCAAGGGAAGTGCAGAGAGTGGGTTAAAGGACAGACTTGGGGCATGGCAAAAAGGGCCTACTGGTGGAAGATATTGGGGGAGGCTTATGTCCAAGATGGATCGAAAAAGGCTAAATAGATAGATAGATAGAAGAACAAGAAGAAAAACCTACAGGAACAAATAATTATAGACGTTATTTAGTAGCTCTTGAGGTCGCAAATTTACTGGAATACTAAAGACATTCTAAAGATCACCTTCAATCGTGTTAAGTTTTAAAACTTTTGGAACTTTTGCAAAGCAGTTTCATTAATGATTTATCTCTAATGATTGCAATAAGATGACTAAATATTCAAATTTTTCCATTACTTACCTTTAAAAAAATATTTTGGTCAAACTAGTACACATTATGAACAGTTAAATTGAGTGGTTAAGTGCCAGAGTTGCCTAAACCACATTTTTTTAAAAACCGTTATTATTGCTAATAAAATATACCAAACTAGTCCTCTGTCTGAGGCAAACATGCCTATTCCACAATTTTAACTACGAAAGAGGCGCCATCTATTAGACGCTATCTATTAGTAGCATTTTTAAAACAAGGGCTATCTTTCTTTTGCATTATGTCAGTTAATAATAAATGTGGCATAAGCAACTCTGGCACTTAACCACTCAATTAAAGTACTAAAACACAATAAAGGTTTGTAACCTCAAAATGATTTCCAGTGATTCCTACCGATTCCCATGTGATTTCCAGAAAAATGTACAGTGATTACCACCCGCGAATTTTCCCTCGGGTAACTACTACTACTATGTCGGTTTAGAACGTTTTTCTACGTTGTCCGACGCCTATTCTCCACCTCCTTCGATCCTGACAATCATCCTCTGTCAGATTTTTTTGACTCATTGATCTTTGGATTGACTGTTGCCATTCTAGTTTAGGACGCCCTCTTTTTCTGCGCCCTATTGGTTGTCATTCTAGGACCTGCTTTGGTAATCTTTCGTCGTTCATCCGTTGTACATGGCCGTACCATATCAGTTGCCTTCTAGTGATGTCATCCGTTATGCTTCCCTCGATTCCCATTCTTTCTTTTATGATCTCATTTCTTACGTGATCTACTCTAGATATTCTCATTGATCTTCTTATTGCATCCATTTCGACACTTTCCATTTTTGTTTTGTATTTTTTCTGTTACGCGACAAGTCTCTATTCCATACAACAGCGTGCTTTTGACCATTGTTTCATATATGTTAAATTTTACAATCTTTTTTATCTCTCTGCTCCATAAAATACTGTTAAGACATCCAATAACTTTTTTTGCTTTTACTATTCTTTTTTTCAATTCTTTACAGTCTGTACCTGCTTTATCAAATGTGACACCCAAGTATACATACTCATTGCATGGAGATATTGTTTGTCCATTTTCTAGTACTAGAACTCACTGGATTCGTTTCCAATACATAAGTACTGTGTCTTGTCCACGTTCACTGTTAATCCCCACTTTTGGTATTCTTCTGTTAACTTTCTCATCATATACTCCATGTCTTCTTTATCATTAGCCACAATTACTTGGTCGTCTGCTCGGGTAAAACAATGCAAATTTTTGCCTAGCCTGATTTGATGAGGACTGCACGCCACTGTTGTGTATGTACGTATTCGTATGCTGTACATAAATACGTAGTTATGTATAAAGTTATTAGTAATTCTACCCGCATGCAGGCCTAGTTGTTGATCCGTGTGTATGGTTAGTTATGAGCACAGTATACAGGGTGGTCATTTTAAAACAGTCCTAAATATCTTTTTAAAAAAATGCTTGTCCAAAAACCACTGTTTTTTTCACTTGGAAGTACCTATACTTTCCATGATTTAAAATTTAATTTAATTTAAAATTAAGACAAAATTGTGATAAATTTGTTTATAAAAATTTCGGAAAATCTGATTTTTTTAAAAATAAATATTTTCAAAAATGTTGAAATTTTTGTAAAAACATTTTATTAAAAACTTTTCGTTATTTTTTGCGTCAGTCAGTTTCACAGCTTTTTGTGAGTTACGATCTAAACTTCATTATTATTATAGGAGCGTAGAAATTCGTTAAACTAGTATTTGGGAGAATGATGATGATGGTTTATGCCCTTCCACCACTGTATGCCTAATCCTCCAAAAAGGTTGCTTATCAGTTTGGGTGTTCTCACGTCAGAGTGCAATAGTAGAAAATCTAAAAAAATCCTAGGGTTGGGGTGAGCCCGGGCCTCGCGAACCGAATCCCCCTTGAGTGCCCCCATGGCACAACGACTGTCAAAGTTCTCAACATTTTAGGTGTCCCAAAACACCCCTTATTATTGATTGATTTGTCTTATAATCAATGATCGATGGTTGTAGGTAAAAATATTCAAGGTAGACCGGTAAATATTTAATAATATCTTTTGTATAATCAATGGTAATAAATAAAACGTTTATAATGTCCTTCAAGATACGTATCTCTACACTAATCTGACATCTATGATTTTTGTCTATGATTATTCGCCTATCTATTCAATTCATTTTTTATTATGAATAATTTAAATTTTATTCAACTGTAATGGTACTTAAAAAAATTGCGCAAAGGTCGATGATGTTGTTGTTTTGTTTGTTATAAACATTTCCTATTTGCATGATTTATCATCGACTACAAGGCCGTGCCTAGGGGGGATCAAGGGAGATTAATCCCCCCTCCAGAAACAGTCGATAAAAAGAGATTTCTAAGAAATACAAGACAAAAAATGGCACAATACGCATACCTTTGACAGTGCGAAGAAAGAATAGGGAACTTGCCCAAAAAATTGAATCCTTTAAAAACAATTAAAATCGTAAGGTATTATCATAAGAAACTTCCTAGAAAAAGAAAAATTCCGATAACAATTAAATTACCTGAGAAATAAAGGTTTAAAATTTGAATAACTTGACCTGTTCTTAAAACGCGCTGCCATTGGTTGTGACGTCACGCCTTTGGATCTCGATCCATGCGACCGTTAACCGACATTGAAACAACACGTAAATAATTGATATTGTACTTATTGGAGCTTTGAACGTGGTGTTCAGTTATTTCCGAACGTAGTTTTGTCTAAATTTTCTTAATTTAGTGTTTTGTGATTCTGTTAAAGACTGAAAATAGTTGATGCGGGGTTTATAAAAGGACAATCAGACAATTTACCTAGAGTTGATATGTTTATGACTGCATTATACATTAAAAATTCGGAGGATTTTTCTCAAGCTGAAGTTCGTGGTGTAAAAGCTCGCAAGTAAGTATAAATACCTAAGTACTGTAATTACAATAATATAATAATTATATATATATATATATATATATATATATATATATATATATATCTATATATATTTATATTTATATATATAACCATACTAATAAGTCTTATTAAAAATAAGTATATTAATTAAGTGAACCTATTTAAAACACTGTTTAGAATGGGCTCTATAAACAGTGGTCTTGATTTATTTTCATTATACATTACCTACCCACATAGGTACAGAGTGGTCCAGTGGACACTTTTGATAGGAAACGCCCATTTCTAGAGGAGATAGAAAAAAACTAACCTACATGTTACGAGCTCGATTTTTGTTAAAACATTAATTTGGTGCATTTTCGACCCACCCCCGTAACTTTTTTATTTATGAATATTTGTAAAAAGATTCCTGAGGCACTTTTTTAAGAGCAATTCAACTGTCAAATTAAATTTTATCTGTCACTTTTAGTTTTTGAGATATTACATAAGGTTTGTATTTTTCTTATGGAATGACCTTTTTTTATTCGATTTTTGAAATCAGCGTAATTTTTTTTTAAATGTCATGTCACACTTAATATTTTATTTTTTATTTTTTTTATTGTTTTCTAATTTTTAGTTTTCAGTTACATCTTAACTTTTTTTTTTAGTTTGCTAAATAAGAATTGGTTTAAATTATTTTAAAATTATTTAAAAAAGTAAAAAAAATAAGAAGTAATAAAAAAATAAAAAAATTAAATATTAAGTGTGAAACATCATTTTAAAGGAAATTTTACGCTAATTTTAAAAATCGAATAAAATAAGGATCAATCCATAAGTAAAATATAAACTTTATATAATATCTAAAAAACTAAAAGTGACAAAAAAAAACTTTAATTTGACAGTTGAATTGCTCTTAAAAAAGTGAATGTTTTTACAAAAATAAAAAATATTCATAAATAAAAAAGTTATGAACCCCATGGCCGTTATACTCATAAGGGGCCCGGGATTTTTCTAAGGAGTGACGTCATAGCGGCTGCCGCGCATTTTGCTGTGTTTGAATATACCAGTCAGCGATTCCAACTTTAATTATTTATTGTAAAACAAGTATTGCGATTTAAGGGCTGATATTTGGTATAATGCGTTTTCATACAGAAACACACATTTTTGTAAAATAAAAAAAATGGGGAAGTTCCCTATTATAGAGATCAGATGGATGGCTTGGTAGAGTTAATACCCTGAGAGTTTCTCGTTCTTGTATTGAGACACCGCACACTTGCATAGATGAAAGTTTTCCGAAAATTTATATATGGACTTCGGTGGTTCAATGTTAAGAGTCTTTGCGTACTAAACAAGAGATTCCGGGTTCAAATCCCGGCCGAAAACAGAAAACTTTTTTCTTATTTTTCTTTCTTTAATTTCACTTGTTGTTTATAGTTTGAAGTCCTTGCATTATTTGCAATTTGGTATTTGAGGTCGCAAATTTTTCTTGAAACTTTTTAATCCCCCCAAAATTTTTCCTGGGTACTGCTCTGAGCGACTATAATTATGATTGAGCACATCTTTATTTTGTATGATGCGTCTTTGTTATTATTGTTGATTGGTTTTAATAAGTAATAATATTAAACATCCTTGAGGCCATATATAGAATCTTGTAGTTTTTTCTTTATTTAATTAAAATAAAAATCAAATGACGCATAACAAAAGCTAGATCAATCTTTTGTAAAACACATTAGAAGCGAAAAAAATCATTCAAAGTTTTGAATAAAATTTACTTAATTTGTTCAAATTTTACAAAACTTTTGAATTTTTTTTTTCAAAATTCTAAAAAGTCTTCACATTAACAGTGAAACCCATGTGAAACCTCCCCTTGCGGACACCTCTGTAAAGCGGACACTCTCTTTAGGCGAAAAAATTTGTTGGAACCAAGCTTTTTCCTATTTCTTTACCTGTGAAATTCACTCCTATAACCGAACACTAATAATCGGACGCTGACAATTTTTTTTGGTTAAAAAATTCTGAGACCTCCCTTAACCGGACGCGAACCTCTGACAACGGGACGGAGCGCTGCACGACATGGGCATAAATATTATGTAGTATGTTGGCAACAAACCACTCTGCAGTCAGGGAATTACCTCTTTCCGTTTTATGACAGAGACTAAATACTTCTGTCGCATTTACAACATTTTTTATTCGGCGGGACTACTGTGTTTTATTTTTATTGTTCAGTTGGGTAGTAATAGATCTCTTTGAAATGGCGCCTAGTACAAAAATTCTTATTTTACGTAAAAAAATGGAAGTTGTTAACGTTTCGGAGAAGGAACATCTATCAGCACGAAAGATCGCTGAAAAATTTAATATCGAAAAAACTCAAGCAGCGGAAATTTTTAATAAATACATATTAAAATTTCGCAGTTCTCTATCATAAGCGGACACCTCCAATAACCGGACAAAATCGACGAAACCGTGAGTGTCCGCTTATAGGAGGTTTCACTGTATCTTTAAAACAGAAAAGTGTTGTTCCCAAGTTATAATGAACTGGTTTTTCTTATTTGATCTTCTATATCAGTGGGTAATTATACACAGAAAAAAACATGTCACGAAGACGATATTTTCTTAAAAAATAAAACTATTCTCTTGAACTGCTGGTTTCCGTTGAAAATAAAAGTTGCCTTTATCCAAGAAAATTGATTTGTTTTGAATGGAAGCGGCAACCTTCTTGTTTTGTGTTTTCTAGTATTATGGAATAAATCGCCGTTTTCGTTTTGAGATGCTGGATATTTTGAGTTAAAAAATCATTAGGCAAAGTAAAGCTTTATTTGTGTTAAGAAGATATTAGTAAGACATTTTATATCTTGCTTCAAAACCACTTTTTCTTCGCTAAAGGCAGTTTGTTTTAAACCAAAACAATTTTTTTTTTCCAAAACAAGCGGTTTGCTTAGATGAAAAGAAAACATTTTGTTCGGAGACTTTTGCTTTTGGGTCAAGATAATCTTTTCAAGAAAACTACTTTTCTTAACTGAAGAACTTCTTTTTTTCTGTGTACATTTTACACTCTGTATATAGAACTATACGAATCTACGAAAGTTAAAGTAAAAGCTATAATATCAGCACAATAATCTGCAAAGTTGTGGCAGTTTATTACCCGGCAACTCCAACAAACTTCGGGGCAAACACGCGAACAGAGTTGGAGTTGCCGCCCAACTTCGAAGCTCCAAAGGGCGCGGTCGAAATCATAAATAAACTCCCTCGGAAAACTTGTGTCAGATATCTTAAGAATTATATTATTAACAGAGAATTCTTTTGAGAAAGCTAGTGCATCAGCTGGATTGAAACAACTACAGAGGAATTTCAGTAACCAGTACTCTACGTAGATTGTACGGTAGGATTCTTAGATATCTAATATAGGATGATTTTCATGGCCAAGAAGAAGAAGAGCAAAGTGTGTTTCGTGCAGGCGGATCTTGTAGTGATAATGTTTTTTGTCTTAAACAAGTAATTGAGAAAAGGAGTGCCAGAAATAAAGAGCATTTCTGTCTTTCAGGCCAGATCAACGCTGATTAGCGTTTTTACCCACCTTCAGACGTAAGCGCCAATCAGCGGAATTTTTAAGCCAAATAATTATATCATTGTAGTGATAATGTTTTTTGTCTTAAACAAATAATTGAGAAAAGGAGCGCCAGAGGTGTAGAGACTCATGTTACCTGTGCGGACCTACAAAAAGCATATGATACCGTTCCAGTAGAAAAATTATGGACAGTGTTAGAACAAACTAATATCAATCATACATATATAAAAGCGATGAAAGAACTTTACAAAGGGTCAAAATCTAAAATTAAAATTGGAAATCGACTTTCAAAAGAATTCCTGGTAATGAAAAGCTTAAGACAGGGATGTTGTATCTCTCCAACTCTTTTTAAAATATATATCGCAGTAGCTCTAAAAAACTGGAAACGCAAAGTACATATACAGGAATACAACTTAACGACCGATTTACCATATACACACTACAGTTTGCTGACGACCAAGTGATTGTAGCTAATGATAAGGAAGACATGGAGTATATGATGAGAAAGTTAACGGAAGAATACCAAAAGTGGGGGTTAACAGTGAATGTGGACAAGACACAGTACTTATGTATTGGAAACGAATCAAGTGAATTAGAACTAGAAAATGGACAAACAATATCTCCATGTAACGAGTATGTATACTTGGGTGTCACATTTGATAAGACGGGAACAGACTGTAAAGAACTGGAAAAAAGAATAGTAAAAGCAAAAAGGGATCAATGAGAATATCTAGAACAGATCATATAAGAAATGAGATCATAAAAGAAAGAATGGGAATCGAGGGAAGCATAACGGATGACATCACTAAAAGGCAACTGATATGGTACGGCCATGTACAACGGATGAGCGACGAAAGATTACCAAAGCAGGTCCTAGAATGGCAACCAATAGGGCGCAGAAAAAGAGGGCGTCCTAAACTGGAATGGCAACAGTCAATCCAAAAATCAATGAGTCAAAAAAACCTGACGGAAGATGATTGTCCGGATCGGAGGAGGTGGAGAATAGGCGTCGGACAACGTAGAAAAACGTTCTAAACCGACATAGTAGTAGTATAATTATATCAAATGTGAATTTAATACCTGTAAGTTTAAAAAAATAATAATAAATACATATAATATGAGATTTGGGGGGAAAATTTCCCTTTTTTCCCCTCCCCTGGACCCGCGCCTGCTAGATACATCACTGTTTTGTAATTCCCTTGGCATATAGCGTGTTTTGTTACTTTATATTCGTATTACCATATTCAACATTAATGCCCCTCAGTCCATCGATCGTAATATACAATAATAGAGATCCAAAAGAAAATTTAAAAAATATAATGGAGTGACCCGCCCATCTATTTCACTCATGTCATCAACATCCGCAAAGTCCGATTGTGTGTCCCTCCGTATGTCGTGTCGCCTGTCTGTTCCATTCGAACGTTGCGTCTTTATGTGTTCATGTCTGTATGTATGTATGTATAGAAGTTTGTCCCCTTTCTAGTAACGCCCGGGATGCTAAATTGCAAAAGCGTATCCAGCTGATCCTGATCCAGTAATGCTTCATTTCTGATTAAAGTAGATATTCAATTATTACGATCCAACCACTACTACTACTACGTCGGTTTAGGTCGTTTTTCTACGTTGTCCGACGCCTATTCTCCACCTCCTTCGATCCTAACAATCATCTTCCGTCGGTTTTTTCGACTCATTGATCTTTGGATTGACTGTTGCCATTCCAGTTTAGAACTTTAGTAATCTTTCGTTGTTCATCCGTTGTACATGGCCCTAGCATATCAGTTGTCTTTTAGTGATGTCATCCGTTATGCTTCCCTCGATTCCCATTCTTTCTTTTATGATCTCATTTCTTATATGATCTGTTCTAGATATTCTCATTAATCTTTTTATTGCATCCATTTCGACACTTTCCATTTTTGCTTTGTATTTTCCTGTTACGCGACAAGTCTCTATTCCATACAACAGCGTGCTTTTCACCATTGTTTCATATATGTTAAACATAACATGTTTTTTTATCCCTCTGCTCCTTAAAATACTGTTAAGACAACCAATAACCTTTTTTGCTTTTACTATTCTTTTTTCCAGTTCTTTACAGTCTGTTCCCGTCTTATCAAATGTGACACCCAAGTATACATACTCATTACATGGAGATATTGTTTGTCCATTTTCTAGTTCTAATTCACTTGATTCGTTTCCAATACATAAGTACTGTGTCTTGTCCACATTCACTGTTAACCCCCACTTTTGGTATTCTTCCGTTAACTTTCTCATCATATACTCCATGTCTTCCTTATCATTAGCTACAATCACTTGGTCGTCAGCAAACTGTAGTGTGTATATGGTAAATCGGTCGTTCATTTGTATTCCTGTATATGTACTTTGCGTTTCCAGTTTTTTAGAGCTACTGCGATATATATTTTAAAAAGAGTTGGAGAGATACAACATCCCTGTCTTAAGCTTTTCGTTACCAGGAATTCTTTTGAAAGTCGATTTCCAATTTTAATTTTAGATTTTGACCCTTTGTAAAGTTCTTTCATCGCTTTTATATATGTATGATTGATATTAGTTTGTTCTAACACTGTCCATAAGTTTTCTACTGGAACGGTATCATATGCTTTTTGTAGGTCCACAAAGGTAACATGAGTCTCTACACCTCTGGCGCTCCTTTTCTCAATTACTTGTTTAAGACAAAAAACATTATCACTACAATGATATAATTATTTGGCTTAAAAATTCCGCTGATTGGCGCTTACGTCTGAAGGTGGGTAAAAACGCTAATCAGCGTTGATCTGGCCTGAAAGACAGAAGTGCTGTCGTAGGTCACGGATGATTTATTTTTCTTTGCAATCGATCTTTTCATCGATCAGTATATATAGCAATTTATACATGCCTGCTCTTGTTTTAGTTTCTCTCGTATCTCGGTAGATGGCGCTTCTTGAAGGGGTTTTCTCACTATAGACGTAGGATGAGAGATAAAACGATCTGATTAACTTCGCAAGGGTGTCACATTGACCAAGCAGTGTTATGAGGAGTGTTATGAGGAGTCCGGGGAGGACGAAACAGTTAACTGTCAACACTTATTAGGTGTCCATTAGATCTTGGATCCCCGTGAGGTTAAGCTTTCGAGCTACCCACCGAAAAATATAAGAGAAACAAAAACTTTTTTTTACGCGATTATCCACGAAAATTTGTTTTATTTTTTAAATAATTTTTATGGAATATTCCAGTAGAAATTCAAAAGAATTCCACAAAATATCAAAAAGAAAAAAGTGCAGAAATAAATTAAGCGTCCGGCACTGGTG
The DNA here is from genome assembly GCA_963576565.1 of Aspidapion aeneum. NCBI lineage: Eukaryota > Metazoa > Arthropoda > Insecta > Coleoptera > Brentidae > Aspidapion > Aspidapion aeneum. The sequence goes on from OY755047.1 coordinate 8,384,492, forward strand.
TAACTGCTATGGTTCTCAGCGTTACGTTGGCGTAGAAAATCTAAAATTAATTTAGGAAAAATAAACGTTCCAGAGTTTATTTTTGAAATTATTCCGCCCAGGGCTGGGGTTAGGGTGGTTCAACCGGGGCGGTAGCCCCGGCTCGCAATAAAAATTTAAAACCTCAACAAACCACGCATTTGCAAGTTTTATAACAATAAAATAAACTTAGAAAAATAATCAATAATTTTGCGTGTAAAAAAGGGCGTAAAGTGTATTTTATTACTGTCTACACTAAACAATGCTTTTAAGCCTATCATAAGCTGTAATAAAAAATATGTTTGGTGTATAACATACAATCAAACAAACAAGCCACGTGAAAAAGACGGAGTAACGGTAGAAATGCTCAAGTACGGTGGTAAAGCTGTAGTTAATACCCTCTATATTCTCCTGAATAAAATACTAAAAGAAAAAATAATCCCTAACAACTGGAAAGAGGAAAACAACATTCCACTATATATTGCGTTTACATACTTGGTCGGTCGAGACGTCTTTCGCATGAAAAAGTCAACAAACCAACCGAACTGTAGCAATAGGGATCTCCAGTCCAATAGTTCCCACTCTTAGGTTACACTTTTGTGTTCTTAGTTAGGAATAGTAGCATAGGGAATAAGTAAAAAATGTAAAGAAACGCAGCTCAAAAACACTTTGACTTACCCTTGGATGAAAGGAACTTGGTACATGGACAACTGCACAGTCGAATCCAAATAATTCCAATCAAAGTAGTAGCAGTAGTACATCAAAGCAATCCATAAAATGTTTATACACGACCGCGGTCTTAAAAGCACGCATGTGATTTCACTTGGCGATCCATATATATCACTGGTATGGAGAGTACCCCAAATATTCGCATGAGCTCCGTACAGCAAGACGGACGTTGGAGCACTGCTATATGTAGCAGTAAAGGTATGTGTAAAATTAGGGAAAAAACTTAAATTACAAAAAGGATGGAAAATGGATATACTCAAGGTAGAAAGAAAGCAAAAATAATAAAGTAAAGTCAATGCATTCTTGAGCATATAATTCACTGCGCAAATTCAAATCTTTACCCTTTTTGTAGGCAAGGCATATCTTAGTAACTAAATTAGTTTAAACCAAGAAATAAAGTAACTTTAAGTATAAAGTTTTAGCAGCAGCAAAAAAAAAGAAAATAAAAAGCATTCTAATTTAGATAAATGTCTCTAAATTTTATATCTTAAAACTAAACGCCGGGACGAAGCAATACTTTTATTAATAGCCAAATAGATCACAGATACACAGACTTAATATCCAATATATATATATATATATATATATATATATATATATATATATATAGGGAAGCAACATAAATCAAAATCCCGAAGGAACCAAGCCAATCCGCATAAAAACAGGTGTCGGACAGCGTGACACAATATCCCCTAAACTATTTAACCAGGCCCTAGAAGATGATTTTAAAAACTTAGATTGGGAAGAAATAGGCATCAAAGTAAACGGACAATACTTGAACCACTTAAGATATGCTGATGATATCGCCTTAATTATAGTTAAGAAAGAAGAACTAATAAATATGCTGGAAGAACGGGATACAGCAGCTAAAAATATTGGCTTCAGTATGAACTACACTAAAATTAACATCATAACAAACACAGATAAAGATATCAAGACCAGAATAAACCAACAAAAAATAGAACAAGTAGAGGAATATATACCTGGGACAAATTATTAAACTAAAAAAAAGAAAACCAAACAGCTGAAATCAAGAGACGAGTAAGACTGGCCTGGGCAGCATTCGGTAAATTAAACTACATATTAAAAAACAAAATTTATCCTCAGTGCCTCAAGATGAAAGTGTATAACAAATGTATCCTTCCTGTACTGACCTATGGATTCCAGACCTGGACACTTACGAAATCAAACATGGAGAAAGTAACAAAAGCCGAAAGATCAAAGGAAAGACAAATGTTACATGTAAAGCTAACAGATAGAAAATGGAAATTTGTCTGTCATTATAGCAGACAGAAAGACGATCGATGGAACAAATGTATTGTAAACTGGAGACCTTGGGAAACTAAAAGAACTAGGGGAAGACCCCATAAGATGGATGAACACAGCGACAGACAGAGAAGAGTGGAAGATATTGGGGAAGGCCTATGTCCAATGATGGATCGAAGAAGGCTAAATAGATAGATGCCCAACAATATTTATTTTGATGGTGGAAAATTTAATTTTTAAATGTGACAATAAAATTATGGAAAAATATTTATAAATTAATTTATTGCCCTGGGTCCGCACATTCCTTAACCCGGCCCTGGTTCGTCCACGCCAACACACGCATACTAACCGGCTTTTTTTTCTCTCGTTTTTTTTAATTTGATTTTTATTATGTGTTTGGGTTTCAGAGTGTGGGAGACATTTCAGAGTCGTAAAAAAAAACATGTTTTTAGAAGCTATGTTGCGTGAATTATAATTGACACGTGTATAAAACGTCGCAATTTATACACATAAAAACAATTATTATTAATAGTGAAACCCGAGGTGAAACCTCCTATAAGCGGACACTCAGGATTTCGTCGATTTTGTCCGCTTATTGGAGGTGTCCGCTTATGAGAGAGAACTGCGAAATTTTAATATATATTTATTAACAATTTCCGCTGCTTGAGTTTTTCCGATATTAAATTTTTTCGTGCTGATAGATGTTCCTTCTCCGAAACGTTAACAACTTCCATTTTTTAACGTAAACTAAGAAGTTGTTTACTAGGCGCCATTTCAAAGTAAGTAACTGAGTAATAAAAATAAAACACAGCAACCCCACCGAATAAAATATGTTATAAATACGACAGAAGTCTCCGCATTAAAACGGAAAGAGGTAATTCCGTACCGTTGTCAGAGGTTCGCTTCCGGTTAGAGAGGTTTCAGAATTTCTTACCCAAAAAAAATGTCCGCGTGAATTTTACATGTAAAGAAATAAGGAAAAGCTTGGTTCCAACAAATTTGTCCGCCAAAAGGGAGTGTCCGCTTAATAGGGGTGTCCGCAAGGAAAGGTTTCACTGTATACATTTTTAAAGCTTCGTCACAGCTGACTGCATATCAAGTAGTATAAGTAGTCTGTAGGTAGACTGGATTATTTAGTTTACACTTGAAAACGGTTAGAGATACTTACTAACCGAAATATCGTGTTGAAAATAAATAAAGACAATGGAAGTCCGAATTTTTTTTTCTACTTAATCATTGTCTATTGTAATTTTTTCCGTGTACGTGAATGACCTTGGGTAAATGAAAAAAGGTCAAAAGTAGGTATTTGTGAAATGGTCCAGACAAAATAATTACATCCAGTTGATTGCTTTTACCCCTTCAATCTGGCTCAACCAGTGGCGCATTCAGAAAATGTGTGTAGCAAAGGAGGGTACAACATAGTATATTGCAAAAAAATTGTGTTGCCACAAAGATTTACCTGATTCGCCACGAAAACTTGTTTGATTTTTAAATTCACGGGTACAAAAAACTCGTTTGTTAATATAATTTTGCTTAAAAATTCCGCTGATTGACGCTCGCGTCTGATGGCGGGTAAAAACGCTAATCAGCGTTACTCTGGCCTGAAAGACAGAAGAGCTGTCGTAGGTCACGGGTGGTTTCTTTTTCTTTGCAATCGATCATTTCATTGATCGATATATATAGCAGTTTATATTCGCCTTCCCTTGCTCTAGTTTCTCTCGTATCTCGGTAGATGGCGCTCCTTGCGAGGGCTTTCTCACTATATACATAGGATTAGAGACAAAACCGTCTAATTAACTTCGCAAGGGTGTCACATTGACCAAGCAGTGTTCTGAGGAAGGACGAAACAGTTAACTGTCAACACTTATTAGGTGTCCATTAGATCTTGAACCTCCGTGAGGTTAAGCTTTTCAGCTACCCACGGGGGGAGCTTATCCAAAGGGGGGGCTAGCCCGATGCCCCCCTCTGGATGCGCCACTGGGTTCAACTTAATTTTAGTCATGAGTTTGGCCGTTTCCGCCTATAAACCCTTTAATATATTGCCCGCAGGTACTTTCTAAAATAATTTGTAAAGCCGAAATGCCACGGTGTGCAGTTAAGCATATACAGTCGAACCTCCCTATAACTCCAACCTTTTAAATGGTCCCTGCACTTTTTATATGTATTTTAACTTCTTTAACTTGAATTTCTATAACTCGAACTCTCCCTATCTCGAACTGTTTTGGTTGTCCCTTTAAGTTCGAGTTATAGAGGTTCGACTGTATTTTATTTGATAAATAAATAACAAACATAAAGCAGAGTAAATAGTATTGAAAAAAAGAATAATTTAAAAATTATATATTTAAAGCGCTTGAGACTAATAGAAATTTTTGGAAAAATCAAAAATCCCCAAAATTAAGAGAGCTGAGCTTTGCCAGACTGATAGGAAAGGAAATATGATAAAACTAAAAAAATGTAATTAACTTCCCTCCCCTATAAATGTAAAGTTATGTAAAAGTAACATTGCCCACTTCCAGAAACGCTGGAGCGTTGAGCTTTGGAAGACTGATAGGAACTATGATAAAACTATAGAAAAAAATTTAAAAATACCAAAATTTTAATTTATTTCCCTCCCCTGTAAATGTAAAATTATGTAAAAGTAACATTGCCCACTTCCACGAACGCTGAGCTTTGGAAGACTGATGAAACTATAGAAAAAATTGAAAAAACTCAAAATTTTTAATATGGCATTGCAAATATATCGCATATTTTAGTACCTTAAAACTTAAATAATATCCGAATCCTTTAAAAAAGGAGTGAAATCATAACAAAAACATTTCATGTAAACAAAGCCAAGTACGCCTAAATGGTATTCCGTAAAAAGAAGTGAGATAAAAGTAAAGCGAAGTGTTCCAATACAAATTTCAAAATAAAAGATTCATACTAGTTTGGAAGTGTTTTTCTAAACTTGGCTATTAGGGCTGCAAATGACTCTTAGGTACTGTGCTAAATTGAACATAACGAAGTTTGTAATAGCAAAGTTAAAAAAAACATTTCCAAACTAGTAAGAACCTTTTATTTTAACATTTATATTGGAGAACTTGGCCTTACTTTTATCTCAATTCTTTTTGCTAAATACCATTTTCGCGTACTTGGCTTTTTTTTACATGAAATGTTTTTGTAATGATAAAATTTTGTTCGTATTATTTGATTTGTGTTTGTGTGCAAAAGTCGGCAACCCCTTAAAATCATCGAATTTGGAACACCATGTACTTTAATTTTGTTTAAAATCTACTTAGTCATTGCCCTTTTGAACCCACCCTACTAATATCGTTTGAAACTGCACGTGCCCTCCAATGCAACCTGCATTAAACATTGCCAGTGTCCCGAAAGACCCTCCACAACTAAGGTCACTTATAGTCAAGCAAGCTTTACAGGTGATGAAGATTCATATGTGAGTGGGCCTTGCAGCCCTTCCACTGCGACCACCAGTGGGTCTATTGTGGCTCACTTTTGAGTGGTTTCTCTTCACTGTATGCCTAATCCTTCAAAAAGGCCGGCTATCAGTTTGGGTGAGACACTGTTCAGATATTCTGAGTCAATCTGAGGTTTACTAAAGGTGTTCTGACGTAAACATTCTTCATACAGAGTCTACATTCGGTCTCTTCTGTTAGTCCCATTCTGTGCATGGGTACTCTCAGTCGACAGTGAACCGTAAAAAGACCAGTCACTATACGTATCTCCTGTCTGGTAAGTCCAATAATGTACCTGGCTCTGTTTCTACAAGGTCCTTTAATGAACTCTTTAGAGTGAGCCAGTTCTGGTATATTTATCCAGTATTGTTGGAAGCTATTCTTCATCCATTTTAATATGGTTGACTTAGCAGCATTGTATGATATCCCCAGGGCTGGCCCAGGGCCGAAAAATTCGGCAGATACCGCTTCCCTCGCTGCTAGGTCTGCGGCCTTATTTTCCTCGTGCCCAGAATGCCCTGGTATCCACACTAATGTCACATTATTAGAGCTACAAAACGCATTCAGCGAATCCTTACAGCTTCCTCACGGTTCTTGATGAGACCGTATAGGAATCAAGCGCTCTTAAGGCTGCTTGACTGTTGGAGAAGATTTTTAATATCCTTTGTCGTTTGTAGTTTGGCGTTATGGTAGAGACAGCCTTAATGAATTTCTCAACCACATTAACAGCATACACCCCAGTATACAATTTACAATGGAAACAGAGAACAACAGAGAATTAGCATTCCTTGACGTACTAGTAACGAGGAAAGAGGGACGACTAGGATATACCGTATACAGAAAACCTACTCACACAGACTGCTACCTAAACAACACATCTAACCACCACCCGTGCCAACGAAAAGGGGTAATAAGAACATTGGTAGAGAGGGCGAAAAGAATCTGCGAACCAGAACATTTAGACAAAGAATTAAACCATCTTAAAAACGCCCTCGTAGCAAATGGATACACTCAAAGGGACATAGATAAATGTATACGACCAAAGCCGAGCACTAGAAGTAACAGTAGCGGTGGACTGAGCAGCCGCGAAGTTACTTCAAGAGCCTTTCTGCCCTACATCCCTACAGTGACAGATAGGATCGGACGTATTCTGGGAAAACACAACATAAAAACGATCTTCAAGCCATCTAAGAAGATCGAAAACCACCTCAGATCTGCGAAGGATATAAGGAACCCACTAAGTTCTTCGGGGGTATACCGCATTCCCTGTACCTGTGGAAGTGTCTACATCGGAACAACCAAACGGTCCGTAAACACAAGAATCAAAGAACACAAAGCCAACTGTCGACTCAGACATACGGAAAAATCCGCAGTTGCAGACCACACACTAAACAATGAAGACCACCGAATAAAATTCGAAGACACACATGTTCTCTGCGCCTCCTCTTCATACTATCCAAGACTCTATAGAGAAGCAATCGAAATTCATAAACACCAGCAGAACTTCAACAGATCTGAAGAAACTCTTAAAATTAACAGAACATGTACCGGTTCTTAAAAACACTAAACGGCTCGCTTACAATAACAAAACTGAATCAAGGGAATGTGACCAATCACCGACCAGCTCTGATATACGCCCCGCCCACCATAGCGTATATAACCTGCGCCCGCGACAGACTAACCACCAGTCTTCGAGAAGCCGACAAACAGTCAACATCTCCTGAAGATGCCATCCACTCGAGATGGCGAAACGTCGAGAACGAATTTCCAACGACGACGGCCGAACAGCCCGAAAGCACACCCACCATTGGACGATGGCCGCGAAAGCCTTTCACAATTTGTTTTAATATCCTGTTGGTCCATTCGTGGTCAGTAATCCACCGGGCACACAGTTCAATGGCTACGAGTTCGGCCTAGCTTTACAGGTAGGAAAACTTTGATTTTCTATTTTTCGGTTAAAATTCTTGACATGTGTTCCTCGGTTTTGCATTGGCGACTCGTTCTTATTTTAAAAATGTGGTTTTAACACAGTCTAAATAATAATAGAGCTCAAGATATTTTGTTGCAGCATAACTTTATTTCTAAATAGATAAATTTATATAGTTTACGTACCTTCAGACTGTGTAAAACAATATTTTTTAAATAAAACCGAGTCGCCAATGCAGAACCGAGTCAAAAATAATAACCAAAAAATAGAAAATCAATGTCAGGCTTCGCTTCCTATATAAAGCTTGCCTTTACGAGGAGTGTCCTTATCCACAACCCCTGCCCCGCTCCTGAGAGCTCGCTCAGTTGGAACGTTTACCTAACTACACGGATACCCTTAATAATTCATATACTTAATAGAGGTTCAGGTGCATACTGAGTGAGGTCATTTGAAGGACAAATTATAAAAATGCTCCAAGGCCCAATAGGCCAAGCGTTGGGTACAAAATATGGTGTTCTATTTGCAAAAGGTCGAACAGAAATTAAATTTGGTGGGATGGTAGACATATAGGTCCCCTGATAGTACATCTAAGTTTGTGACCTCGGGGGGTTGCCGGTCGAGAGGAGGGGGGATGAAAACTCTGCATCGCGTGGCTTGGAGGAAAATAGCACCGTTGGAGTAGGTGCTATAAAAAAAAAGTTCAAATAAAATATGTAGAGAACAAAATTGCACACAACTTTGGTTTTATGCATTTTTTCGCTCCGACCAATACTTTTTGCTTTACGGCGCGCCAAAGTTGAGGGGTAGTTTGCAAATTTTAACAAAATCAGAGTTTAATCGCGGGTTAAAACAAATATGGCTACCAAACAATTCTGGTATTTTTTTTTCTATAAGAGTAAGGCTTTCTAAGTAAACTGATGCTTGATTCGTTCGTTTTTCCTTATATTATTATAATTAAAAATTACAGGACAAGTAGGCAAAAAGTATACAACGACCAGCAATACTTAAAGTACTGCATAGGTTACACTGCATAGTCCTGCCTAGTCTTGCATATGCACTGTTCAGTCCTACATTTAGCCTGCATGTGCACTGCCTAGTCCTGCATTTAGAGGTACTCCCTAGTCCTGCCTAATAACTGCCTAGCACTACCTACAAATTTTTACACCTTTCTGTCTATTATAGTTGTTCACCCCTTGTAATAAAAATAACCTCAAAAATTGTATCGTCATTTACGAAATAGTTATAATATTATAGACAACGTAAGAAAAATTAATAGAAACAATTTAGCTGGACTCAGATCACAGTGATCTTCACAAATGTAAAGTGAAGATGTATTAGATAAGGTTCTTGGGTCTCTTCGAGCAAGTTCTAGCCACTTTTTCTGTTCTTTTACTGCTGTAGACACATGAATAAATAGTTCTTTAGCTGTTTTTATGCTAGTATTCGAACACTGAGGCACTACACAGCACTTATAGGACATTTTTTTACATAAAAACAGTAAAAACGCACACCAAAAACAAATAAACACTTGAATGCCGTGTATCTGTCCGCGAGTTTACTGCGCTGTGATGTCATTGCAACGCCATGCTAGAAATGAGCATTTTAGCGGCAAATTCAAATCAGAAATTAGAAAACTTGATTTTAAATGTAGTCATGATATTTGCGTAGCAAATTAGGGATCTATGTATCATTCTAAACTCTTTTCTAAAATTTGCCAAATACCCTATTGTCGGGCCTTATCTTGGAATTTGCAATAAGTAACAAATATAATGTTTCCAAGGGTCTCTAGATGTAAAAACTGTTATATATGGGTAGCTATGCAGCGCAGTGTTCCCCCCGGTTGCCAAGGCGACGCCGCGTGGCGTCCAAAATTAAAGGGGACGTACGCTATATGGGATTCCGGGATTTTGGGGATGAAATTTGCATTTTATTTATCGAGCTGCCCCCAGCATACATTCGGCTTTTATTTATGTATTTTCATGGGGTTGAAAAGTTCATTTCAACCGAATAAAAAGTTTAGTTTTGATTTTTGATAAATAACGAGAAGTTTTTGTAAATGCTCGAATTTATGCATTATCGAGTGCATAAGTAAATAAATAAAATATTATTAAAAATGATAAAAAAAATCAAATCTAAACAAACACTTATTTATGCAACGTAAGAGACATTTTGTGAGAAAATTAAGTTTATGAAAATTTCCTAAAGTTTAGAAAAATTTTAATTTTTTATGTTTTTAGAATTTCGAGAATTTTTTAAAAGTTTAAAAATTTTTCACTTAGAGTTTTACAAAATATTAAAAATAAATAAATAATATTTTGTTTAATTTTTTCTATATTCTATTATCGAAAATATACTACTACTATATGTCGGTTTAGAACGTTTTTCTACGTTGTCCGACGCCTATTCTCCACCTCCTTCGATCCTGACAATCATCTTCTGTCAGGTTTTTTAACTCATTGACCTTTGGATTGACTGTTGCCATTCTAGTTTAGGACACCCTCTTTTTCTCCGCCCTATTGGTTGTCATTCTAGGACCTGATTTGGTAATCGTTCGTCGTTCATCGTTCATCCGCTGTACATGGCCGTACCATATCAGTTGTCATTTAGTGATGTCATCCGTTATGCTGTTCTCCATCGTTTCATATATGTAAAATTTTACATTCTTTTCTATCTCTCTGCTCTATAAAATACTGTTAAGACATCCAATAACCTTTTGTGCTTTTACTATTCTTTTTTCCAGTGCTTTATAGTCTGTTCCTGTCTTATCAGATGTGACACCCAAGTATACATACTCATTGCATGGAGATATTGTTTGTCCATTATCTAGTTCTAACTCACTTGATTCTTTTCCAATACATAAGTACTGTATCTTGTCCACGTTCACTGTCAATCCCCACTTTTGGTATTGTTCCGTTAACTTTCTCATCATATACTCCATGTTTTCTTTATCATTACCTACAATTACTTGGTCGTCAGCAAACTGTAGTGTGTATATGGTAAATCGGTCGTTAAGTTGTATAATATTATCCAATACGTTTTCTAAATTATATATATATATATATATATATATATATATATATATATATATATTATCGGTTTCACAACGTTCTACGTCTTCCGATACCCAATCTCCACTCGTTTCTGTTTGCCCATAATTCATCATCTAGGCCTCTTATTCTTATTTCACTGTCTATTCCTTCTCTCCAGCTTCTCCTTGGCCGTCCTCGTTTTCTTCGGCCAGTTGGTTTCCATTGTAATACTTGTTTAGGTAGTCTTTCGTCATTCATTCTTTGTACATGTCCGTACCACACCAGTTGTTTTGTTCTTATATCATCCACTAAAGTAGGTTCACCCACTGTCATAATTTTTCTTATTCTTTGATTTGTAACTCTTTCTCTTTTTGATTTCCCTGCTGCTCTTCTCCAATAGTCCATCTCCGTAGCGGAAAGCATTTTTTCTATTCTATCCTTGATTGGCCATACTTGAGCTGTATGCAATAATACTTTTTACAATGGTGTTATGTATAAGCTTTTTGTTATGTTTTGATATACTTTGGTCCCAAATTATTCCATTTAATAAAGTTATTGCTTTTTTTCCTTGTACGTTTCGATCTTTTATAGCTTTGTCTAGTGTTCCGTCAGCTGTAATTTTTAGACCTAAGTATTTATACTCATCACAGGACTGAATTCGCTGTCCGGTGTTTAAATTAGATCCTGTTTCGTTCCACCGATACACATATACTCTGTCTTATTGAGATTAACCTCTAGTCCCCACTTATTGTACTCTTCTATTAGTTTTCGTGTCATAAAATTTGAGTTCGTCATAATCCTAAACCACTACTATCTGATCATCGGAGAAACATAAAGTATACGAGGTGGTTTCGTCCAACGGAATTCCCATGTTTTGACATTTTCTCTTCCATACTTTAAGGACTTGTTCCAAGTATATCTTGAAGAGCGTAGGCGAGATACAGCAACCTTGTTTATGACCTTTATTTACTTGAAAGCCTTTGGTTAGTTTTGCTTTTATTTTAACTTTTGCCTTACTATTGCGGTATAACTCTTTGATGGCCTTAATTAGTTGCACGCTTATGTTTGTGTTTTCCAACGCTTTCCAAAGTAGATTTAGTGGTATACTATCACATGCCTTCTGCAAATCGACGTAAAGCAGATGCAGCTCTTGTCCGTATGCCATTTTCTTTTCCATAACTTGGGTTATACAAAAGAGATGATCTGAAGTCGATCTACCCGCCCTGAAACCGGCTTGTTCCGCTGCCTCCATGTCTTTATATTCGCTCTCGCGTTTTCTAAATTTAATATTTTTTTCTGTGTGGGAACGTAGATGGGCCAGTACGATCGTGTTTAGACACTCTCGAAACTAGTAGAATTGCTTAGTCATAGGTAAACTTCTTTAAACTGGACTTTCACTTAAAAAAAAGAACTAATAATATCAAATGTGTCGTTACCATAAAATGATTTAAATAGATAGACACAATAAGTTGATGAATCACTTAAGCTCTACAATAAAATATTAAATTGGCTGAGGCAGAAATCACATATTCAAATCACCCGCCATTTGTAATTTCAAATTGAGGTCATACCAATCTATTAAGATTGTTGTTTGCATTTATGTATGTATGTATGTGTATTATAATTTCACCTACTAAATGAATAAATCATTATCAAATCGAATGTATAGTCAATTTAGTTTGCTTCGGGACCACGTTTACCACTACACAGAAAAAAAAATGGTTTAAAACCCTTTATATTCAAGGAAATCCTTTAAATCTGGCAACACTGGTGTAGGGGCCCTTTACTGCTACAATCCTAGGTCTACAAGTCTAGATTTTGGTTGAAGGTTTAACTTATTTTACCTGTAAATGCAATATAGTTTTTAATATTTATATAAATTCATAATACCTTAAATTATTTCACCAATACCAGACAAAGAATGGGATGAGCATTTTAAAAAACTTTTAACTGAAGATAGAGCAGAATTCAAGGAAGACGAAAGAGACAATATCATTAGAATAATGGGATCTCCAGTACCCCTTACAATCTCTGAGGTCAAAAACGTGTGCACAACCTTAAAAAGCGGTAAGTCTGCCGGACCCGCAAATACCCCAGCTGAACTTATTAAATATGGCACTGAAGAACTGTTTTGGAGATTACGGAATCTTTTCCAAAAATATTTAAATGGAGCTGTAGTACCAACTGAGTGGAAAACGCCATATATATCCACAATACACAAAAAAGGAAGGAAATATATATGTGACAATTATAGAGGTATATCTGTAACTAGTACGCTAAGCAGAATATATGGCAAAATAATAAGAAATAAAGTGGAGAGCGAATATAAAGTTATGGAGGCAGAAGAACAAGCCGGTTTCAGGGCGAGTAGATCGACTTCAGATCATCTCTTTTGTATAACCCACGTTATTGAAAAGAAAATGGCATACGAACAAGAGCTGCATCTGCTTTACGTAGATTTGCAGAAGGCATATGATAGTATACCACTAAATCTACTTTGGAAAGCGTTGGAAAAGACAAACACAAGCGTACAACTAATTAAGGCCATCAAAGAGTTATACCGCAATAGTAAGGCAAAAGTTAAAATAAAAGCAAAACTAACCAAAGGCTTTCAAGTAAATAAAGGTCTTAAACAAGGTTGTTGTATCTCGCCTACGCTCTTCAAAATATATTTGGAACAAGTCCTTAAAGTCTGGAAGAAAAAATGGATGAAACCACCTTATATACTTTATGTTTCGCCGATGATCAGATAGTGGTGGCTCAGGATTATGACGACCTCGAATATATGACACGAAAACTAATAGAAGAGTACAATAAGTGGGGACTACAGGTTAATATCAATAAGACAGAGTATATGTGTATTGGTGGAACGAAACAGGATCTAATCTTAAATACTGGGCAGAGATTTCAGTCCTGTGATGAGTATAAATACTTAGGTCTAAAAATTACAGCTGATGGAACACTAGACAAAGCTATAAAAGATAGAAACGTACAAGGAAGAAAAGCAATAACTTTATTAAATTGAATAATTTGGGACCAAAGTATATCAAAGCATAACAAAAAGCTTATATATAACATTATTGTTAAAAGTATTATTATATACAGCTCAGAAGTATGGCCAATCAAAGATAGAACAGAAAAAATGCTTTCCGCTACGGAGATGGACTATTGGAGAAGAGCAGCAGGGAAATCAAAGAGAGAAAGAGTTACAATTCAAACAAGAAAAATTATGACAGTGGGTGAACGTACTTTAGTGGATGATATAAGAACAAAACAACTGGTGTGGTACGGACATGTACAAAGAATGAATGATGAAAGACTACCTAAACAAATACAATGGAAACCAACTGGCCGAAGAAAACGAGGACGGCCAAGGAGAAGCTGGAGAGAAGGAATAGACAGTGAAATAAGAATAAGAGGCCTAGATGATGAATTATGGGCAAACAGAAACGAGTGGAGATTGGGTATCGGAAGACGTAGAACGTTGTGAAACCGATAAATATACATAAATACCTTGCGATATGGGTAATTTTTTTTCGTTGTAAAAAAATACATTATTTCCACACTAAGGTTAGAAATAAATAAAAAAATATAATATTTTGGTTCAAAAATGGTAGCCATATTTAAACCTCCAAACGTCCCTAGGAGATAAATAAAATCGGCGTAAGTCAGTGTCAGCTGTGCTTGCCCTTTTTACAATATTTAAATATTGATACGTATTAAATACGGTAATGCATCTACAGATATAGTTTTGAGTTATTATGCATTATTTAACTTTGAAAATTTTTGTGTATAAGTTTTTTTATCGATCATTGTTTTTCGAACTTTACTACTACAATTTAAGATTTTTTTTTTACAAACTATACATTTTATCAACAAAAGCACCGAGTTGCAGTATGGTGGGACCCTAAAGATGCGAAAAAACCACACCTTGAGGTGAGATTCCGAAAAACGTCATTTAGGGAATTTTAGGGTAGGGAATCTCAGAAGGCCAATATGGCAAAACTTTGAAAATTCATATTCTACAAACTATTTATTTTATCAACAAAAGCACCGAGTTGCAGTATGGTGGGACCCTAAAGATACGAAAAAACCACACCTTGAGGTGAGATTCCGCAAAACGTAATTTAGCGAATTTTAGGCTAGGGAATCCCATAAGGCCACTATGGCAAAACTTTGAAAATTAATATTCTACAAACTATTTATTTTATCAACAAAAGCACCGAGTTGCAGTATGGTAGGACCCTAAAGATGCGAAACAACCACACCTTGAGGTGAGATTCCGAAAAACGTCATTTAGCGAATTTTAGGGTAGGGAATCTCATAAGGCCAATATGGCAAAACTTTGAAAATTCATATTCTACAAACTATTTACTTTATCAACAAAAGCACCGAGTTGCAGTATGGTGGAACCCTAAAGATGCGAAAAAACCCCACCTTGAGGTGAGATTCCGAAAAACGTCATTTAGCGAATTTTAGGGTAGGGAATCTCATAAGGCCAATATGGCAAAACTTTAAAAATTCATATTCCACAAACTATTTATTTTATCAACAAAAGCACCGAGTTGTAGTATGGTGGAACCATAGAGATGCGGAAAAACTACACCTTAATTTGAGATTCTGAAAAACGTCATTTAGCGAATTTTATGGTAGGGAATCTCATAAGGCCAATATGGCAAAACTTTGAAAATTTATATTTTACAAACTATACATTTTATCGCGCCTTTCCGCGCGGAATAAGTGCGGATCATTATACGGCTATCAAGCGACCTATGACTTGTCGTCGTGACAAGTAACAACTGATCGATTTTCTGCATTGGGATTTACTAATAAGGTAATTGGGCACTTTTTTAAGACTTAGTGGTTATGTTAGAAAATAGTTAGATATTGAGGTTTCGATCGTCTAAATTAGACAAGCTGACCTCCGTGCGTCGTAACGCCGTAAAAATCAAGGAAAGACGCAAATGCATTAAAACAATCAAAAAACCCATTTTCAATAAAACCATTAAATTTTTATTCGCATACTCAAATGACAAGCACGTTTTCACATCGGTTTTTAATCCATATTTTCCTGGAAAAATAGAGAAACAAAAACAAAAAGGAAAAGTAAAAGGCGAACAGAGGACCTGGCATCGGTCCATAAATCTAATTTTAGAACACATTCAGTTCCAACGACCGACCGAGCGGGCTCTTTTCCAAAGAGCAGGGCCGACTCCAGGCACTCGCAACTGGGCGTCCACCCATAAAGCAAAATTCTATACAGATTTTTTTTTATATCAAATCAAATCAAAATTGCACCAAAGCAATATGCGAACATTCTCTGTTGTATAGTTTTAGTTTTTAGTTTTATTTGGTTATGTAGTAATTGCAGGCAGATCTTGTAGTGATAATGTTTTCTGTCTTAAACCAGTAATTGAGGAAACAAGTGAAAGAAATATAGACAGTCATGTTACCTTTGTGGACCTATAAAAAGCATATGATACCGTTCCAGTAGAAAAGTTATGGACAGTGTTAGAGCAAGCTTATATGAATCATACATACATAAAAGCGATAAAAGAACCATACAGAGGGTCAAAATCAAAAATTAAAATTGGAAATCGACTTTCAAAAGAATACCTGGTAACGAAATGCTTAAGACAGGCATGTTGTACCTCTCCACTTCTTTTTAAAATATATATCGCAGTAGCTTTAAAAAACTAGAAATACAAAGTATACGGCATGGGAATACAACTTAACGACCGATTTACCATATACACACTACAGTTTGCTGACGACCAAGCAATTGTAGCTAATAATAAAGAATACATGGAGTATATGATGAGAAAGTTACCAGAAGAATACCAAAAGTGGGGGTTAACAGTGAACGTGGACAAGATACAGTACTTATGTATTGGAAAAGAATCAAGTGAGTTAGAACTAGATGATGGACAAACAATATCTCCAGGCAATGAGTATGTATACTTGGGTGATTTGATAAGACAGGAATAGACTGTAAAAAACTTGACAAAAAGAATAGTAAAAGCAAAAAAAGTTATTGGATAAATAATACAATAATACAAAACAAAAATGGAAAGTGTCAAAATGGATGCAATAAGATCAATGAGAATATCTAGAACAGATCATATAAGAAATGAGACCATAAAAGAAAGAATGGGAATCGAGGGAAGTGTAGCACTCCGATGGCTCAGATTGGGTTTTGGTAGATACAGTGGACTATAATTAACATTGGCGCAAAAAATTCATTTAACTAGAGAAAGTAACTAATTTAAAAATTGTAGGTTAAATTTGAAAGAGAAATAAAATTGTGATATAGCCTCATGGAGAGGGACTTACCGCTGTTTTGAAGTTCCAAAGTGCAAGGTGTACACCTTTCCATTAGAGCTATGTGACTCTAAGTTCCAACAGGATGATGGCACGATAATTTTAATTATTTGCGGTATTTTAGAGTGAATTTTCACTATTTTTTAAATTTAAATTTTAAGGTTGTCGTTTTCTAGACATGGCGACGCGCAGCACACTTTTTCTCTCTCTGTCTTGCGCTTGCAGTTTTTTCGCACATGCGCACAGCACTTCACCCTCTATAGGAAACCATATCACTATATTTTAAATTTTATGGATATGTGAAAAACACGATAGAGGACGCTTGTAGTGCCAAAGTATATAAAAATAAAGAAATAAGAAATAAAATGATAATTCTTAAATTTAGAATAGAAATTACATTTTTTGCGTTTAATTCTCGCATTTTAATGCAATTTTGCTTTAGATAAATTTTATAATAACTAATAGTTGACTCATTTACTTAGCATTAAGATAAATTTAAGACTAATAATTTTATGTTCAAGACAAAATTTTAGTCCATGAAAAATAGGAAAAATAAAAGTAAAATTCAAAAATAAAAGAAAAATAAAGAGGTTTTTTATGGAAACCGAACAGGAAATATAACGATGATATCACTAAAAGACAACTGATATGGTACGGCCATGTACAACGGATGAACAACGAAAGATTACCAAAGAAGGTCCTAGAACGGCAACCAACAGGGCGCAGAAAAAGAAGGCGCCCTAATCTGGAATGGCAACAGTCAATCCAAAGATCAATAAGTCACAAAAACCTGACAGAAGATGATTGTCAGGATCGAAGGAGTTGGAGAATAGACATCGGACAACGTAAAAAAATGTTCTAAACCGACATAGTAGTAGTAATTACATGGTTATATCAATAACCAATGCTATACTAGCACAGGCTTTCCGTGCTACAAAATATCTAGATTCGGCCCTGATTCCAGAGAGCGAGCCAACTTAAAAAGAGTCGGACTGGAAGGCGAAAATTCAATAAAACGTATATATTCTCTTAAAGTGGGTATTTTTGAGGTGCCGAGTTCGATTTCCCGTCCGAAACTCACCCTTAATCACCTCAAATTCCCTCAAAACCATAAGTTAGAAAAAGAACATAAATACATTGGATGAAATCACACTTTCAAAAAGGGGGACATGTGCCATCCGAAAACTTCGGGTGATATCACACCGTTTTAATTACATACACCAGAGAGAGATGAGGATAGAAGAGAGGGTGACCTGGGTGAGTTAGGAGTTTTATACAGTGCGAAACGAACGCATTTTAAGGTTTTTTGTTTTATTGGATTCAAGTAGAGAGAGAATTCCTCGCGTTTTGAGTGATTTATGCGAGGTTGGTTTTAAAGAATGTTTTTGCGATTTTTCTCTCGATTTTATTGTTTTTGGCGAAAGGCCAACTCGATGTGTACAAGCAAACCAGAAATGCACTGTTCAACAGAAACTTGAGAAAAAGATATTTTAAAAAGCAGGGGCGGATTTTAAAAATGTTTATTTGACACTTCGTTGTGGTAGTGGTAACTCACAAGTAAATAAAATAAAAATCACATGTTTTAATTTCAATTTGACATTTGTAACTTATTTCCAAAATTGAGAATGCCCAAAAAGTTGCTGGGTTTATTTGTAGAAATACTAAAAGTTTTACCTAACATTGAAGTAAGCATTTACAAATGGCGGATCCAGGGGGGGGGCAGTAGGGGCACTTGCCCCCCCCCAAGAATTTTTTGAATATACAAAAAATGAGTAAAAAGTAATGTTTTTGCTAATAAAAATTCTGCGTGTCGGCTCCTGGACTACACCTGCGTATATTCTTGATGTTTAAGGTCAACTTATATATATTTTGCGTGCATCGCATCGCACGCTAATTCGATGACGACTCTTGAACGCTGAAAAGGAAGTGAGCGGCAGGGCGACCTGACTTTTTTTTTTGTTTTTGCATCGTTGTTCGAGACGCGAACCTGGTACCTTCTGAATGTGAAGCCGACTACCATACCACGGCACTACCCTGCCGCCTACCCAAGATACGTAAATATTTAAACTTTCTTATATACGTGGAGTCTTTAATATCAAGTACATAACTCGAAAACGACTTACCTTTATTCGCAAGCTCCTGCGAAATTCCAGAATCCGAGACTTCTAAACGGCTTTGTCTAGTCCTGCCGATCGTCCCTCGTATCACACGATTCTGAAACAAGAAAAATATAAACTAAAATACAAAAAAAAAATAATAATAATTTTATTTAGAAAACAAAATAAAATACCAATAAATAAAATTATTCACTTGCGATATCCCAAAGCCAGAAAATTGTCACTTAGCAACATTTGCCGATGATACTGGTTTATTGACGGTAGAAAAATCTATTGAAAATGCAGTCACCGAAGTTCACCAAGTTGGACCACAAAGTGGCGAATAAAATTAAATGAAACCAAATCAATTCATGTTGATTTTACAAACAAAACTATAAATCACATACAAATAAAAATTAACAACATTCCCGCACCATATTCAAATCAGGCAAAATATCTCGGTATGGAAAGCACATGTTAAGAAAAAAAAAGAAGAACTTGAGATAAGGTATAGAAAAATGAACTGGCTAATTGGAAGAAAGTCCAATTTAACAATTCATAATAAGTTACTGCTTTATAAACAAATACTGAAACCAGTATGGACATAATATGATATTCAACTATGGGTTTGTGCTAAAGAGAGTAACACTCTAGTTTTACAGAGATTTTAAAATAAAGTATTAAGAAACATTGTGAATGCACCTTGGTACGTTAGAACTAGTGACCTTTATCGGGATCTAAAAATCGAAACTGTTGCAGAAACTATAAAAAAGTACGCAAAAAACCATGAAGATAGACTTCATCGACATGTGAATGTTGAAGCAGTTCAGCCTCTAGACAATACTATGCTAGCTCGAAGACTAAAAAGAGTGAAATCGTTTGAGCTAGTAAACTAAGTGAATTACATAAAACAAAAATAAGCTATAAACACTGTTGAGTGAACCCTAAGTTTAAATCTGACTTTTTTAGTAAATTAAGTTAAAACAAAATTGCTAATTAGTCTTACTGACTAGATTGTAATACAATAAATACAGTGTTTGACAAATAATTTAGTTAATAAATAAAATAATTTAAAAAATATAGAACAAAATAAAACATATTTTTTTTATAAAACAAAATAAAATACCAAAAAATAAAATAAAAAACAAGGCAAAAAAATGTTTTTCAATAGAAAATATAAAAAAGAAACTTGGATATAGAAATGAATAAGATAATAATATTTAATGTTTTAAATTTTATTTACATATCTCTTAGTTATATATTAAAATATAACATTTTTGTTATTAAACGAGAGAGCTTTCCCCAGGCTTGTGCTCCGTTCCCTCCTGCTGAAGCCTACAAAGTACTCTATTATTATTAATTTCCTTTCCCTTTGATAATAAGCCAAACGTAAAATTAACTGAACGACTAAATTACCGTCTGCCGTATTTATTTCGCTTTTTCTCTCAGCAGAGATTTATATTTTCGGAAATACGGCAAAATGTACTGCCAGTTTAATAACTATAATAATGTTCTTTCCTTTTGAATTTATATCTTATACCATGGGCGCACTCAGGGGGGGAGGCTCGGGGGTTCGGTAGTAGTGGGGGGGGGTTGACCCGCAGGTCTGACAAGTAGGCCAGAGTAGGCCCTTTTTGCCATGCCCCAAGTCTGTCCCTTAACCCACTCTCTGCACTTCCCTTTGATGGTCGGGTAACTCATTGGGCCTTCCTGTTCTCTCTACAAAGTCCAGTAAGTCTGCCCATTTGAGCATGTGCAGTTCTTCCTCGCTCAGAGTTGGCGCTCCGAGTGCCTGTTGTCTCATCCTTGCGTAGGCCTCGCATTCTGCCACGAGGTGTCTTGATGTCTCTTCTTCCTGTCCACAGGCTGGGCAGGTAGGGTCATTCTCGACTCCTATACGTGTCATGTGCTTCCTCAACCGGTTATGTCCGGTTAGAGTACCTATTAGCAGTCCGAGGTCTTTTCGTGTCCGTCCCAGCATCCATCTAATTCTGGTCGCTTTTGGACGGTCTACGAATTCTCTGGTCTGTCTGCAACCCGTTCCTGTTTCCCAGGAGTTTAATAGCGCGTCCTGGGCCCATTTGTTGAGTCCGCTTTGCACTTGTCTTTTTGTCACGCCCAAAAGTGGCTCCGGTCCTACATAGGCGGTTCCTGCTCCGAGTCGTGTGAGTTCGTCCGCCTTCTCGTTGCCTGGTACCCCCGTATGTCCCGGAACCCAAACCAGCGTCACCCGTTTGCCATCGAGGGTCTCCAGCGCCACTGCTTGGGTGCGTTTAGCGCCTTCAGGGTGGCTTGACTGTCAGAGCATATATATATAAGTTCCTCTTCGCTGTTCCGAACCTCTTCTAGGGTTGCCGCCATTATTATGGCGTAGACTTCTGCTTGAAAAACAGTATCCTGCTCACCGAGCGAGTAGCTCTTCTGAACTTCTAGTTTTTCCACGTAAAAAAAAACTACACTAAGTTGTTTGCAAAATACTGAAATAAAATTCTTTCGGTAAGTTTTTTATCTCATTTTTCATTCAATTTAAATTTCTGCCCCCCCCCCTCCAATTTATAACGTCACCACTGTTTGGGACGTATATTAGCATGTTATACAATAACACCCAGTATAAACGAACAATGTAGTGTGGAGTTACTTAAATGTCAGTCAAGAAGAGGGTGAAAATTTTTTCATTAAAATTGCATCAAAGAAAAATCCAATAACTTTCAGTAGGGTAACAAAATGCATTAAATCCAAAAAAAAAATTTTTTCAGAAAAACTTAAAAAATCTAAGTTAGAACAAAAATTAAGATGTTGATGTTGATGTTTGCCTTTGGCTATTCTGAATGGATTAAATGCGCTTTGATTGAATTGTGTTGTTTTTATTATAGATTGACAAAAAAGCAAAACATTATTGTATTTAGCCCGAAAATTACAAAAAGTAGATTTAATGCATTTTGGTCAGTTGCTCCTCAACTGTATTTAACGCGTGCGGTATATTTTTTGGAAGGGTGGAAAATGAGGGAAGGGCCAAGAATGTTTGTTTAATGGACTTCAGTCTACTATTAGTAAAATTAATTGAGTTTTTATTAAAACCCCTCTGTTTTCGTACACTGAAAAAAAAACCATCATGCCAAGGTAAATCTATCGTATTTGACAAGAGATATCGGAAGGGAATAGATAAGAGCAGTGGCGGCAAGGGCGTCGATAGCTTTTTTTCTTGGGGGGGGGGGTACTCTGCCCTACTTTTGCAAAACCTACTACGAGAGCGTTTTTTCTAAAATATTTTGCTAATGGGAAATAATGAAAATGCGAAGGCTATTATCGCAAAACCATTTTTTTTTAGTTTGCTGAATGGGTTTAAAATATTTTAAAATGATCAAAAAAAAAATAATAAAAAATAAGAAGTAATAAAAAAATAAAAATATAAAAAAAATATAAATAAATAAATAAAATATTAAGTGTAACACATCATTTTAATGGAAATTTTACGCTGATTTCAAAAATCAAATAAAAATAGGGTCATTTCATAAGAAAATTACAAACTTTATGTAATATCTCAAAAATTAAAAGTGAAAGATAAAATTTAATTTGACAGTTGAATTGCTCTTAAAAACGGGCTTTAAGAATGTTTTTACAGAAATAAAAAATATTCATAAATAAACAAGTTACGGGGGTGGGTCGAAAATGCACCAAATTGAAAACCACCCTATATCTTGTAAGTAGTTTAAGATATCGATGTGCGGTTTTCGGCATTAACTTTTTAACGAAAATCGAGCTCGCAAAATGCCAGTTAGTTTTTTTCTCTCTCCTCTAGAAATAGGCGTTTCCTATCAATAAAAGAAATTTTAGGTTTTTCTTACCGTTAGTTTCAGCTGACCAAAACTCAATTACAAATCAGAACAAATCCTATTTTTAACTTTACAAATACTTATAGTCTAAATTATACGCATTTGTAATGACGTCACCAGGTAAGAAAAAAAGTATGGCGTAGATATTTTTGTCAATCAATGTTTTTTGATTGACAGTGACGGATACTTCACATAACCAATTACCTACCTAT
This sequence comes from Aspidapion aeneum, assembly GCA_963576565.1. Classification (NCBI taxonomy): domain Eukaryota; kingdom Metazoa; phylum Arthropoda; class Insecta; order Coleoptera; family Brentidae; genus Aspidapion; species Aspidapion aeneum. The sequence continues at coordinate 8,407,375 of OY755047.1, forward strand.
TTAAATAATAGACACTACTTTTTTTTTAAAGTTTATTGTCACCGCTGTTTATAATATACCAAACAAAGATAAACAAAAATGACGTCATTACAAATGGGTATAACACATTGACTTCTATACCCTACGGGTAGACCCGGCATGGGCCAAAATTGCCATTATATCAAGCTTTTATCGCAATTGACCAAATACAAGTAAGAATTTAATGAGCAAAATAGGGATGAAAATAGAATTTCGGTTTGGTGAGTCCGGAAACATGCAACATCGCAAAAATATTCTATTTGCTTGTCTTGGATAAAAAAGGGCAGTGGCGGCGCAAAATAAAAATTTTGAATTCCACTAGAATTTTTTTATCAACAATTTTCTGTTTGAATAATAAATAATCATGAATACTTACTTGTGTGTGTTTACAAAATTCTCTTCAGTAAAAAAAAAGAGTAAAAAGAATTTCTTAGCATGCTAAGTGCAGTGGATGTATTAAAATTATTGTTTTCATCTTAGAACTTTACAAATGTTGTACCTTCCAGGTAAAATATTTTCTTTCTTTGAACAAGGGTCTTCTTCAACTCTTCTTTTCTTGGGTGGACTACAAGTTATGCTCGAGTCAGATGAAATTTCGGAACTAAAAATTTCAATTCGAAATGGGACAACCGGGCGCCGGGCCAACTCGGCGCCGCCAACAGGCCGCCACGCCGGGCCTAATGGGCGCCGGGCCAACTCAGCGCCGGACTATTTTTTTTTCGATAAAATGTGCAGATAAAAACAAAATAAATATGTTATTTATACAAAACTTTCAACATCTATTAAGTCGAGTGTTGAAATTTGGTAGGTGTAGTGTTCTGCGACTTGAAACACCGCCAAGTTCCATATTCGATACATATCGATGCATAAATAAGAAAGTCCGCCATTTTGGATCCGCCACTTTAATTTTTTTAAGGTTGTTTTTCATTTGCACATTTTATCAAGAAAAAATATTTTAGTCCGGCGCCCAGTTGGCTCGGCGTCAAGTTGGCCCGGCGCCCAGTTGGCCTGCCGCCCAGTTGGTGGCGCCGAGTTGGCGGCTCCCAGTTGTCTTAGACTGCAACACATTTCAGGGGTCTGGTACGTTTTACCACCTTTCTTAAAACTACGAAGTTTTTTGAAAAATGATAATTTTAGACCATTTTATAGTGATTTCTAAAAAAAAAATTGCGGACTATCGTTGATTTTGTTAAAAAAATTGAAATTGAAACATTCTTAAAACCCCATTAAAACCCATACAAATTGCTACAAAAGAAGCATTTTCTCATTTCAAACTGAAACAAAACGGTCCCTGACGTCTATCAGCTGTCAACAAAAACTTGAAATAACTAAGGTCACTGATCCAAATCGGGTCAGTTTTTTTGGTCCTTTTATGAAAATGCACAATTTTTAAAAAAGCATGAAATTCAAAACAAAATCAAGAAAATTATGATTCCTACATTTTTACAAATAAAAATTAGTTTAATTGAACATTATATCAATTTTTATTCCTTAAAACACTAAAAATTAATAATTATTTACTTTTTTAAAATTTATCGAAGGTCTAACTGAACAAAAGCAAACTGAACCCATCCGTATCGAAATGAACCAAATCAAACCGAATCTAACGGTTCGGTTTGGTTCGGTTCGATTTGCTTAAACTGAACCGAACCTAACCGAATATAGCTAAACCTAACCTAAACAATCCTAGCGGAACCTAACCGAACATACTCAAACTGAACCAACCTAACCCAACCTAACCCAACCTAACCCAACCTAACCCAACCTAACCCAACCTAACCCAACCTAACCCAACCTAACCCAACCTAACCCAACCTAACCCAACCTAACCCAACCTAACCCAACCTAACCCAACCTAACCCAACCTAACCCAACCTAACCCAACCTAACCCAACCTAACCCAACCTAACCCAACCTAACCCAACCTAACCCAACCTAACCCAACCTAACCCAACCTAACCCAACCTAACCCAACCTAACCCAACCTAACCCAACCTAACCCAACCTAACCCAACCTAACATAACCTAACCCAACCTAACCCAACGTAACCCAACGTAACCCAACGTAACCCAACCTAACCCAACCTAACCCAACCTAACCCAACCTAACCCAACCTAACCCAACCTAACCCAACCTAACCCAACCTAACCCAACCTAACCCAACCTAACCCAACCTAACCCAACCTAACCCAACCTAACCCAACCTAACCCAACCTAACCCAACCTAACCCAACCTAACCCAACCTAACCCAACCTAACCCAACCTAACCCAACCTAACCCAACCTAACCCAACCTAACCCAACCTAACCCAACCTAACCCAACCTAACCCAACCTAACCCAACCTAACCCAACCTAACCCAACCTAACCCAACCTAACCCAACCTAACCCAACCTAACCCAACCTAACCCAACCTAACCCAACCTAACCCAACCTAACCCAACCTAACCCAACCTAACCCAACCTAACCCAACCTAACCCAACCTAACCCAACCTAACCCAACCTAACCCAACCTAACCCAACCTAACCCAACCCAGCCCAACCTAACCCAACCTAACCCAACCTAACCAAACCTAACCAAACCTAACCAAACCTAACCTACCTATTGTTAATAAATATAGTAAAAGTTGTTAGGTTTATGTCCAGGGGGTAACCATTGTCCATAATCGTCGGAAATCGAGTTAGGATTAGTGTATGCGACCATAAACATTGAGTGGCGAGTGAGTGGTCTTCAATTTTTTAGGGACATTTTTCAAAATCTTTTTTTGCGCACTCTGGGCACCCTAATAAACCGTAATCTGGTCACCCTAATCCATCGCAATCAAAGAAAATGGGTAATCGAAGTGTCACAAATTTTTTGTTGGTTTCTATTCTTCTTTTATATTATGTAGGACAAAATTATTAATTAAACTAAGTGACCTTACTAAGTAAGACAGCATGATAGTCAAATGACATTAGAAGGACATAAACATATGATACCGGCCTGTAGACCGGTCGCGGTGGTCATATAATAATAAATATATACTTTCGCGATGAAAGACCAAAATTTAACTTAAAATTACTGTAAAGTCCGCAAAAAACATTAAATTTATCGAAATTTATAAAAACATAGATCAGTGTGTGTAACAATTCATCAAGATGTATGAAACTCGACCGTGACATGTCAAAAGTTTGGTTCGAAAAAACAAAAACAACTGGATAAAAATCGGTATGTAAGAATTTAAAAAGAAATCATTTTTAAGAAAATCAAATACTTTTTGTTAATTTTCATGCAATGCAAAAAAAAGTGCGGGGAAGTGACACTTTCTGAATCAAAATGTGTGTGGGTAAAATCGCACGGTCGCAGAAAAAACTATCTATCGTGACGCTACTGAACTTTCTCGTATTTTAGGAAAAACTATCTGTCAAGACGACTTACCCATGAAATGTTGTTTTTTTATGGATTTTTTTTCTTCTTTTGCACAAAAAACAATTTTGGACCATGTTTAAACTCAAATAGTTACTTCTAAACTTGTTTTTAAACGTTTTAAGATTTCTTTTTGTAATATTCCCGCACAAAATTCAAAAAAAATCATTTCCGTACTTAGACAACATTGTCTATCAGTTTTCCCTGTATACACGGACTAACAGGTAGAATCACTCAAAATACGGCAGGTCGATTAAAGGTAGCCAGCTGCTTTTCTGTCGCACTTATGCCGTCAGTGTGAAAGAGATAAAAGTACCCTTATATTATCTAGGGTATTATTAGCATGCAAAATCACCCTATCTTTGTCCGTTTCACATGTTCAATAATGTCTATCTCTGTTTTTATTGTAAAAGAAATACCCGACCATAGGAACCAAATTGGATAGGGTCAATAAAAAATGCCTTGTCTTTCCGTCTCTAACGCCCTTTTAGGGCGTTATACAACTCAATGGTATAACACCTTTGAACTTATACATACTATATATAAGTTGAACTATATAACATACTTAATTTTTTTTTTGCAAATTTTCGGGAGCTTTGCATTACGAGTGCTCGATAATAAAAAACTTCAGTTCTTGGATTCTTGGGGGGGTACTGACCCCCAGTACCCCCCTTAACGACGCGCTTGAGTGGCGGCAGCTACAGGGAGGGCAACGGGGTAGTGCCCTCCCAAAACTAGACAACAAACAGTATTTTTAATTGATTTAATTAAAAAAAGTTAAATCTTCCCTTAAGCAGGCAGCGCCGCGTGAGGCAAGGTTTCAATTTTACCCGTTTTTCAGCGTTGTATGGGTGGCTGTTCTCGCGTGGGGGCGGGAGGCATGCTTGTTTTAGTTGACATCGACCATCATCATCGTGCGTAAACGTTTGTTGCCCTTTCTAGTGTTGCCGGTTCTATCCTTAGTGAAGACGTAGGAATTTGTTTTGATCTGGGTTTTGTCAGTAGTAAAAAGCTTACCGGTCGCGTGTCATTGTTGTTGTTATCGTTTGTTTATAAAATGGAAATAAATACCGACGATTACATAAATAACTCTGCAAATTTAAATACGTTGACATATGAACTTCGATTACAAATAAAATCTTTAGGGTTACATAGACCGGACCTAAAAATTAACCAAAATTTTATTGTAAGTAATGCCGAGGGGTGTTCCATAAAAACTTACAAAAGAAAATTTAATAAAAAAATTATACGATGCTGAAAACTGGTTGTGGGGTTGTGAAAAAATAAATGCTTTTTTTTTGCTTTATTTTTCTTGTTATGAACAATCCACGAAGTGATCCTGCGTGGGTGGCAAAGGGAATGTGTGATATCAACCACTTTAGTGAAAAGTTAAAAAGACACAAAGTAAGTGGTATACATTTAAATAACCACATAGAATTTTCTAGGCTTGGCAAGACTGATATTAGGTGCCAATTGAATAGTGCCTATAGGCAAAACATTACCGAACATAATAAAAATGTGACAGAAATTAGACATATACTTAGTAGGTTAATAGACTGTTTAAAATTCTGTGGGATTTTTGAGGTTGTTCTACGGGGCCATAAAAGAAAGGCGAATGAACTTTATCTATAAACAAATAAACTAAAAACTACACCAAGTAGCTGCTTGTTTGGAAAATACTAAAATAAAATTGTTTCGGTAAGTTTTTTTATTTCATTTTTTTCATGCAATTTAAATTTCTGTCCCCCCCCCAATTTATAATGTCACTACCCGCCTCTGATCTAGTCCTATATATCTATATCTCTGGTATAAATAAGGGTCGGGACGTATCCAGACGATATTATGTGTCATTTTTAACCCTTCGATCCACCTGGAAGCTATTTTTGAACTCCGACTTGATCGATTAACTCGACCAAATTATGTCTGACTCACCCGGAAAGCCGGGGGCGGAAAGGTCATTTTACCACCCCTGAACTTCCCTTATCAACATAGCAACAGGGTGATTTTTTTGTAAACGTCTTTTGCGATAACTTTGTTATTATTTTGCCGAAGAAGGATGAGACAAAAACTGGATTAAAAGATGGATTGTTGACCATTTTTCACATTTGACACTTTTTTAACAGATGTCGCTACGTATGGTTACAAGTTGAACAATTTTGTTAAATAAAAAACCCTTTATTTTTTGTTTTTAGATTTAGATTTTCTTTCTGAGTTCAAAAATATATATGTGTATGCTGTGATTAACATTTTCTAAGATAAGCAGATAAATAGATAGTTATTGGAATAAAACCTGATCTTATTTTAAAATCGGCAGTATTGTGACAGATTTACATATAAAAAGCAGCTGCTTTCTTTCAAAATTCGGCCTTTGTGTATTTAAAAATCGGATTTGTTAGTGTCTGTTTTTATTAAATGAAAGTTAGCGACTTTATTTTTAAATTTGATTTTGGTACGTCAATTTTGAAAGGTCAGCTGTCAGTTTTCTTTGTAAATCTGTCAGAATAAAGCTGACTCTAAAATTAAGTCAGGTTTTATTCCAATATTTCCCTATTGTTTATCGAGGTTGCAGTGACCATTAACATCGAAAAAATACTGTATTTTTTATTATTATTTTTTTTTTTTAAATTAAATTTACATAGTATAAAATAACAAAAAGAAATGATTATTAGGAACATTTTGCACGCTCTCCTTTATCCTTTATAAATGCGATATTAAATGACACATGTCACGTGATATTTAGAGGCTATATTTTGACCTTTTTGCAGACATAATTTTTTATCCTTTATCCTTTATTCTGTAGGCAACATTAATTAAAAAGTTCGTTAAACAACTAGGGAAAGACGGAAAGAGCCATACCAGTGAAAAACCGCCAGGAAAATATAGGATTAGATCTGTGTTTACTTGTGTACTTCTTATTTTTTTAGGCACTTCACAGAATATTGATGACTTTTGGTTAGTTGGTGAACACTATTGCCAAACAACAGTTTTTATTTAAAAAAAATTCAATAATTGGCATAAAATTAAATCTGCGGATTACCACGCATTGGTAGCTCTTAAAATAATCGTCTGGTACCAAAAATATTTATATATGTATATATATTTATCGGTTTCACAACGTTCTACGTCTTTCGATACCCAATCTCCACTCGTTTCTGTTTGCCCATAATTCATCATCTGGCCTCTTATTCTTATTTCACTGTCTATTCCTTCTCTCCAGCTTCTCCTTGGCCGTCCTCGTTTTCTTCGGCCAGTTGGTTTCCATTGTAGTATTTGTTTAGGTAGTCTTTCATCATTCATTCTTTGTACATGTCCGTACCACACTAGTTGTTTTGTTCTTATATCATCCACTAAAGTACGTTCACCCACTGTCATAATTTCTCTTATTCTTTGATTCTCTCTTTCTCTTTTTGATTTCCCTGCTGCTCTGCTCCAATAGTCCATCTCCGTAGCGGAAAGCATTTTTTCTGTTCTATCCTTGATTGGCCATACTTCTGAGCCGTATGTAATAATACTTTTTACAATGGTGTTTTATATAAACTTTTTGTTATGTTTTGATATACTTTGATCCCAAATTCTTCCATTTAATAAAGTTATTGCTTTTCTTCCTTGTACGTTTCAATCTTTTATAGCTTTGTCTAGTGTTCCGTCAGCTGTAATTTTTAGACCTAAGTATTTATACTCATCACAGGACTGAATTCGCTGCCCGGTATCTAAGATTAGATCCTGTTTCATTCCACCGATACACATATATTCTGTCTTATTGAGATTAACCTCTAGTCCCCACTTATTGTACTCTTCTATTAGTTTTCGTGTCATATATTCGAGGTCGTCATAATCCTGAGCCACTACTATCTGATCATCGGCGAAACATAAAGTATACAAGGCGGTTTCGTCCAACGGAATTCCCATGTTTTGGCATTTTCTCTTCCATACTTTAAGGACTTGTTCCAAGTATATCTTGAAGAGCGTAGGCGAGATACAGCAACCTTGTTTAAGACCTTTATTTACTTGAAAGCCTTTGGTTAGTTTTGCTTTTATTTTAACTTTTGCCTTACTATTGCGGTATAACTCTTTGATGGCCTTAATTAGTTGTACGCTTATGTTTGTGTTTTCCAACGCTTTCCAAAGTAGATTTAGTGGTATACTATCATATGCCTTCTGCAAATCGACGTAAAGCAGATGCAGCTCTTGTCCGTATGCCATTTTCTTTTCAATAACTTGGGTTAAACAAAAGAGATGATCTGAAGTCGATCTACCCGCCCTAAAACCAGCTTGTTCTTCTGCCTCCATGTCTTTATATTCGCTCTCCACTTTATTTCTTATTATTTTACCGTATATTCTGCTTAGCGTACTAGTCACAGATATACCTCTATAATTGTCACATATATCTTTCCTTCCTTTTTTTGTGTATTGTGGATATATATGACGTTCAGTTGGTACTACAAATACCAAAAATATTTGAAATTTACATTACATTTTGTCATTATGTTATAGGCGCGGCAACATTGTCTCTAAATAAATGAACTAGAAGCCTGCGTTATTCGAACACAAGTAAGGTCAAACACTATCCTTTAGTAAAGGATAAGATTCAAACGAGGTAACTGCACATGCCTCAAAAAAAAATAAGAGAAAAATGGGACATGTCCTAATGTTCAACTTCTCTCATTTAATGGAAGTAGAAGTGAGGCAAAGAAAACTGCTTAGGGAGGAGGTCGTATGGGGCAAGACAAATGAATGGAGACACTAAAACTGAAATGGCATTTTCAGCGAGCGTCTGCCTTTTTCGAAGAACAATGGACGTGTCTGTCATTTATTATAACTTTTATGATCATCGATTTTTCATTTCGTTTCGCTGCTCTTTTTCATTCTTTAATTTATTACCTAGTTTTTTTTATGACTTATATTGTTTCTCGAGGCCTGCAGTGGCCATTAACATCAAAACTGTTATTATTTAATTTTTGTATTATTTATTTAATTGCATTTTTTACTTTTTTCTGTTTCTATTTTAAACTAGGTTTACATAGTTTAAAATATTTTTAAAACAGCAAATTATAATATATAACAAAAGAGGTAAGAAACAACAATTAAAAAAAACTATAAAATGACAAAAAAATTGAATATTAACGGTAATATTTATTATAATTTTTATGATCATCGATTTTTCATTTCGTTTCACTGCTCTTTTTCATTCTTTAATTTATTACATTGTTTTTTTTATTACTTATATTGTTTATCGAGGCCTGCAGTGGCCATTAACATCGAAACTGTTATTATTTAATTTTTGTATTATTTACCTAATTTTTTTCTGTTTATATTTTAAACTAAGTTTACATAGTTTAAAATATTTTTAAAATAGCAAATTCAAAAATATAACAAAATAGGTAAAAAAAAACAATTTAAAAAAACTATAAAATGACAAAAAAAATTGAATATTAACGTCATTTCGTTTCATTGCTCTTTTTTATTATTACCTCGTTTTTTTTATGACCTATATTGTTTCTCGAGGCCTGCAGTGGCCATTAACATCGAAACTGTTATTATTTAATTTTTGTCTTATTTATTTAAGTGCATTTTTTAATTTTTTCTGTTTCTATTTTAATCTAAGTTTACATATAGTTTAAAATATTTTTAAAACAGGAAATAATAACAAATAAAACAAAAGAGGTAAGAAAAAACAATTTAAAAAACTATAAAATAACAAAAAAAAAATAACGGTGATATTTATTATAACTTTTATGATCATCGATTTTCTATTTCGTTTCACTGCTTTTTTTCTTTCTTTTATTTATAACATAGTTTTTTTGTATATTATGTACCAAATTTCATTAAAATCGGGCTAGCGGTTTTTGAGTTATGCGCGTTGGTCGTTACAGACAGACAGACATACAGACAGACAGACAACACAACAAAAAAGTTTCAAAATCATCTGAAACGCAAAGATATTTGAAAATTTTTGAAATCGGTGCAACTTTTTTTTTCTCGAAAAAATTAGGATCACCATAGCTCACACTACTATAGTATAGTAGTCGTGTGAGCTAAAATAATTATATTAGCACACTTCAAGTGAAGCCATAATATATCAGCCTTGAAAACAGTTTTTGTAAATATCTCAGAAACTAAAGCCGTAGGAATTTTTTGGTTATAACACAAATTATTGAGCAAAAAATACAGTCTACTACAAACGTAAAGTTTAGTATTCCCAGTGGCGTGTCGTATAGGGGGCCAGGGGGGGCGAATGCCCCCCCGCCCCTCTGCGCTTGGCGCCCCTGGCGGCCTTTGAGAAAAAAATAGAATTAATAGTGTTATTATTTAAAAAAAAGGTTTGTAATTTATTTGTCTCCCATACCTATATTTGCGCCCCTTAAGGTCTTCGCCCCCCCCCCCCCCGAACCGAACCGAACCGAACCCCCCCCGCCCTTTTATCCACGACACGCTACTGAGTATTCCGTGAATAAAGAAAACAACAATTTTTCGTGGCTAAGCGGGCATAGAAAGATTTTGTTTCTCTTGTATTTTTCCGTGGACACGAAAGCTGTACACCCAAAGGGGTCCAAGATCTAATGGACACCTATTAAGGGTTGATAGTTGACTGTTTTGTCCTTAAGGGACTCTTCAGAACACTGCATGGTCAATGTGACACTTTTGTAAAGCTATAGAGACGGTATATGAATCTTATCTTACGATATAGGTAAGAGAAATAAATAAATAATGCCCGCGATACCGTATGCTTTCACATAAGTGGCGACATCTACAAATACAAAAGAAACTACCAGAGGAAAAATGAACGGCAGGCAGATGACACGAAAAACAGTACCCATGACCGTGACATACTTTGTTCCCCAGGTCGGGTCAATGCATATTGTATTTTTTCCGCCTTCGCAACTTTTTATGTCGAGTCAGCGGGGTGTGAGCCCAAAATAATAGAAACATAAAGTTTGATACCCGTGAATAAAGAAAACAACAATTTTTCGTGGCAAAGTGTATAACAAAAGATCAATGAAAAGACAAATGTTTTTTTCATTTCATTTCATAAGCTTTATTGTCCAAAAAATCTTAATTTCTATTGACAAAGCAAAATGTATTTAGATTACTACAACAAAAATATTATTACTAAACACAGTTTATATGATTTTTCCCCAATATTAAAAATACACAGTATATATTACATTTCCTTGGCAATATTGAGAGCTTTTAATTATTTAAATCCCTGTCAAAGTTTTACTTAACAATATACATTGTTCCCCCTTTATCCAGAATTTTTATGCAATATATTTTTTATAGATATATTGATACCTAGCGTTTAAAATAGCAAGATATTGGTCATTTAAAATTATAAAAATACATAAAAACAAAATAAAAATACAGACAACAGTAAAAAATAAAAAATAAAACAAAAAGAAACATTTATAAAAGCGAATTTGGCTTGTAAAATTGACATTTAATCACACTTAAATGTTTAATTTACAACAGTTTTATAAACTAACATCACAGCAATTCAGGTACAAACCATATTAAAGTGAACAAAAATTAAACAAAAATTAAAATATATAGTAGACAAAAATTTTTTAAACAGCACTATAGCCGCAAAAAAAAACAAGATAAACAAGACAATACTAAACATGCTATAAAAGTAATTTAAAATGCCGTATCATAAAACTCATCCAGACTATAGAAAGCTTTGGCTACTAGGAGAACCCTAACCGAGCTGCGAAAACTTGTTACATGTAAAGCTAACAGATAGAAAAAGGAACGAATGGATAAGAAATAAAACAAAAGTAAGGAATGTCAGAGGAGAACTAGCAAAATTAAAATGAAAATTTGCCGGTCATAATATCAGACACAAAGACGATCGATGGAACAAATGTATTGTAAACTGGAGACCTTGGGAAAATAAAAGAAGTAGGGGAAGACCCTAAATGAGATGCGCGGACGATTTGAGGAAACATGCGGGAACTAGAGGGATGAACACGGCAACAGACAGGGAAGAGTGGAAGATATTGGGGGAGGCCTATGTCCAAAGATGGATCGAAGAAGGCTAAATTGAAATAGAATAGATGAAATACGACATTATGAAGTCTTATCCCCCCCATCAAGACATATTCCTGAGTGCGCTACTGGCCTGTGTACATTGTGAACTGTCTTTGCAATCAATTAGATAATTCTAGAATTATTTCTATGAACAAAAATTATTTTCTGTCATCCATTTATTTTGCAATAAACGCGGCATTAAAAAGTAAACAGGATCCGATGTCGAGTATGCAAATGGACAAGTTTGCATATTTTTTTTTTACATACGAGTGGTGTAAAATGAGACTTTTTAATCTGGTTTTGCCAAGATCCGGTCGCGCCTCGGCTTATTTCGCAACATTGTAAATTTATTGCCAAGTGAACCAATCGAACTTGTGTGCAATTTTGAGTCTTAAGCCGGGCTTCAATTCTCGTGTATTTGTCAATTGACCATATTTGCCAAATAGTGGGAGTGGTATCATCTAAAGTTATAACCTTCTCCAGAAAAAAAAATAAAATTAATTATGAATACAAAATAAATAACATAACTATACCCAGAGTAGATGTGGCGAATGATCTTGGGGTTATCTTTGATTCCCAGTTTCGATTTACAGATCACATTGATAATATTGTCAGCAAGGCTTTTAAGATGTTAGGATTTATTATCAGGTCCAGTAGGGAATTTAAAAACATTGAGGTTTTAAAAATACTATATTTTTCGATTGTTAGGAGTCATCTGGAATATTGCTGCCTGGTTTGGTCGCCATATTATGAGGTGCATGTCACAAGACTAGAAAGGGTTCAACATAAATTTGTCAACTTTGTAATGTATAAACTAAATATAGACAAATCGCTATACAGTTATGAGGAAAGATTGAAAATGATTAACTTTGATAGTCTGCACACTCGTCGTGAAAAGCAAATACTTAAATTTGGCCATAAATTAATAATTAATGAAATTAACTGTCCATATCTTCTATCCCTTTTAAATTATCATGCACCTATGAGACATGGCAGAAACAATAATACATTTTATATAAATTCAAGTCGAACTGATGTTGGTAAAAACAGTATTGAAAACAAAATAATGGTTTTACTTAATAAATATATCCCAAATGATTTTGATATATTTTCATTTTCTAGTGATTTGTTTAAACATAGGTTGGACAGATTACTGTAATAATAAAAGTTTCTAATATGTAAGTACTAATTGTTTATAGTCACTTATTTCTTATCTTTTCTTAGGTTACCTTACTTATTTTTACCTAATTAATTTTGTACCTGAAGCTTACCATTTTATTGTTTATAGTTTTAAATTTTTTTATTCTTTGTTATTTATTTTCTGTTTATTGTGTATTTTTTATTACTGTGAAATGATAGATTAAAATTAAACATGTACCAATTGGGGAAACTCTCTGTAATGTGCATTCTAAATAAATAAATAAATAAATAAATAAATAAAGTCTAAATTATACGGATTTGTAATGACGTCACCAGGTGAGAAAAAAACGTATGGCGTAGATTCTTTTTTATATTTACTATCGTTGTTGGGCTCAATTTTGTTGCATCTGCGGCACATTGTCAAATTGAAGTGCGATTCCATTTCGGACTTGTTCCCTTTTCAGTTGAAAAAAAGCCATTATATTTAAAATTATCAGCTGCGATTGTTCATTATACCTATTATATTCTCGGCATTTAACAACTTTAGAAAATAATTTTCGACAAGTTGACAAACTCATGTTTTTAATTGACAGTGACGGATACTTCACAAAACCAATTACCTACCTATTTAAAAAATGAATTAATCATAGAGACTACTTTTCTTAAAAAGTTTATTGTCACCGCTGTTTATAATATACTAAACAAAGATAAACAAAAATGACGTCATTACAAATTACGTATAATTTGGACTATATCTATCTATCTATTTAGCCTTCTTCAATCCATTTTTGGACATAGGCCTCCCCCAATATCTTCCACTCTTCTCTGTCTGTCGCCGTGTTCATCCATCTAGTTCCCGCGTGTTTCTTCAAATCGACCGCCATCTCATTTAGGGTCTTCCCCTACCTCTTTTATTTTTCCAAGGTCTCCAGTTTACAATACATTTGTTCCATCGATCGTCTTTCTGTCTGAGATTACGACCGGCAAATTTCCATTTTAATTTTGCTACCTCTCCTCTGACATCCCTTACTTCTGTTTTATATTTTATCCACTCATTCCTTTTTCTATCTGTTAGCTTTACATGTAACATTTGTCTTTTCATTGATCTTGGGGCTTTTGTTACTATTACCATGTTTGATTTTGTAAGTGTCCAGGTCTCGGATCTATAGGTAAGTACAGCGTGTCCCATTTTCGATGGGATTAAATGGGAAACTCGGTTATTATTAAAGATATTGATTTTCTGATTGCACCTTACCGTGCTCTTTTTTTGAGCCCTTAAAAATGTCGTAATCAGATTTTTGCTATACCCCGTAGTTTCGCTAATACAGGGAGTTTTTAAAAAAACTGTATTTTTAATAATCCCTTTTATCTCGCTTATCTTGCGAGATACTTTTATTCTGTAAAAACATTTTTATGGCAACTTTTTTAGAAGAAAATAATGACGTCAATTTTTTAAAATATTGTTTAGTGGTTGAGATATGGTATTTATCATAAAAAAAAATTAAATACGGACCTGGATTTTTTTTATTACTATTTTGATTGGTTTCATGCTAGTATTATCATAAAATAATAAAAATTTTAAAAAAAATTGTTTTAAGGTAAAAAAAAATATTTAATATAAAAAAAAAAATTAGTCCGAACCTGGATATTTCCAATATAAATATAAACTAAAAATTGCTAGTTAAACAATTTTTAGTTTATCTGTTTTGATACTTAGCATATTAAAATGATTTTACGTTAATTTACAGATTTATTTGAAACAAAGTCTACGAAAAATACAAAAAAAACAAATTATAAAAAATAACTAATTTTCTGATTACCATTTTGTGTAAGACATTGTTGGCATTTTGAGTAATTTTTCTTAACGCATTTTGCATAAAAATATTTCTGCCATTTAAATATTGGGATTTTGTTGCTTGAATGAAGCAGTCACATTTTTCAAAATCTGGATATGGTCGATTTCTAGCCAGTTTAAAATAATTGTAAGCCATTCACAAAAATGACAAGTAAAATGACAATGTCAATTCCACGCTTTTGTTTTGTAAATTTCACGACCTGCTTTTCGGTTATCAAATAATTAGTATGATATTATTTTGGTAACTTTTTAACGTTTTTTACTTTATTTCTAAATCTTTTTTTTATCATTTTAAAACAGATAAACTAAAAATCGTTCAACTAGTGTGTCTTGCAATTTTTAATTTATAATTTAGTTGGAAATTTCCAGGTTCGGACTAAAATTTTTTTTTTCAAATAATAAATAGTTTTTTTTAACCTTAAATCAAAAAACTATTAAAGATTTATCATTTTAAGGTAATGATAGCATGGAACTAATCAAAGTAGTAATAAAAAAAATCCAGGTCCGTATTTAATTTTTTTATGATAAATACCATATCTCAAAAACTATACAATATTTTAAAAAATTGACAACGTCATTATTTTGCTCTAAAAAAGTTGCTATAGAAAGGTATTTACAAAATAAAAATATCTTGCAAAATAAGCGAGATACAAGGAATTAATTAAAATGCAATTTTTTCAAAAACGCCCTGTATTAGCGAAACCACGGGGTATCGCAAAAATCTAATTACACCACTTTTAAGGGCTCCAAAAAAGAGCACGGTAAGGTGCAATCAGAAAATCGATATCTTTAATAATAACCGAGTTTCCCATTTAATCCCATCGAAAATGGGACACGCTGTACAGGAAGGATACATTGGTTATACACTTTCGTTTTGAGGTGTGAGGATTTCAGCTGTTTGTTTTTTTTTAGTTGGAATCATATGGAAAAATTTTTATTAATAATTTTCGAAAAAAAAGTTATTCTTCATAAAAAGTTTTGCATTATCTAAAACCTAGAATACAGTCATCAAATATCAAATTTTTTCAGTGATATACGAGGTTTGTCAAAAAATATGAGTTTTACTCAAGAGTAAACTACCTTTAAATTTGCAAAATAAATAAATAAGCACTTATTAGGCGTTTTAATTGCAAAATTATTAGAAAGCATCGAAAAACTAAAAGGTTAGCATGTGTTTCGTAATCACAAGAGATACATGTTCATTCAAAATTGAAATATTAGTAAAAAATAAAATAATCTGAAGTTTTAATTTAAATTGATGTACTTGCATATTTAAACATAATTTGAAATTCTTCATCATTCATCAACTTTTTTTAGTAACATTTTTTAATATTGTCAAATTTAAAGGCACTTTACTCTTGAGCAAAACTCATATTTTTTGACAAACCTCGTATACCACTGAAAAAATTTGATACTTGATGACTGTATTCTACGTTTTAGATAATGCAGAACTTTTTATGAAGAATAACTTTTTTTCCTAAAATTAATAATAAAAAAGTTTTCCATATGATTCAGGGGGACATACTGTATATGCCTCTACTTGTTACATTTTTTTTGGTTTATTCTGATCGTAATATTTTTATCTGTATTTGTTAGGATTTTAGTTTTAGTGCAGTTCATAATTAAGCCTATATTTTTAGCTGCTGTATCTATCCAGTTCTTCCAGAATTTGTATAAATTTTTCTTTCTTGTCTGTTCTTAAGGCGATATCATCAGCATATTAGGTGGTTCAAGTATTGTCCGCTTACTTTGATGCCTATTTTTTTCCAATCTAAGCACAATAAAAGAAAAAAATAAATAGAAACCCAATAAAAGGATGTGAATTATGAACGGGCTGGAGTCGATTTCTTTAAACGTACCAGACGAGCACCATTTTTTCTTGAAATATTAAAATTTTGTTCATGGTAAATTTGCTAAAAATTAAGACCACCCAGTAAGACAAAAGTGCTGTAAACAGAGGGAGATAGATTGAGTTGAGCCATCTCTTTTGCGCCACATTTTATTCTGGCCGGACAGTAGATAGTTTAAATTGTGCTACGTATTTTTACGTAAAACTGCACGTTAAGCGCTCTACGTTTTGTTCCAAATTTGAGTTCAAGTTGAATGTTTTTACGTTACCATAACAAGTCTACTAATAGCAGAGAATATGGAATTCGGCACTGTGTTTTTTTGATGTTACAATTTTGTTTTTTGTCTTTTCAACTACAGTAGAAATATATTTGCAAAGAATCGTTTGTACTGGAAGCGGAAATTATCGTCTAGGCCTCATTTTTCGATCGGTCAATCAACCAATTCTATTCTTTGGTAACGTTAAGGTGCCCGCAGACTGCCGTAAGCTAACGTAAATACGTAAGCTCCTAACGTGACCTTGACGACGGTGTGACGAAGTGCGCTTGCGTAACTGTCAAATCTCATGCTTACGTAAAAATACGTAGGTAGCACAACTTAAACTATCTAATATGTGGTTGGTGAAAACATTAAATAAAGCTCTGACTTGCAGCCATATTCACTAAATACATAATTAAAATCAGCACATTTTTTACAAGAACGTCTTTCTACTGGGAATTTTATATTTATGCATTCTAGCATTTCCGCTACACAAACAAAATTGACATTCTGAGAATATTCCGCGAAACATTATATACTTGTTATGACATTCAAAAAATAAACAAAAAGCAACTATCAACAGACAGTGGCGCCTCTTAGCTTTAAAACATGGTGAAGACAGTGAAGAGCTACTTAAGGAAAATAATATCTGGGGGTACGGCAGTGCCCGCCAAGTTCACGTTAACTGTTAATTCTGCCTAACGACATCATATTTCACCTTCAATGAACAAATTTATGAACAGATCGATGGAGTATCAATGGGTAGCCCTTTATCTCCAGTGATTGCGAACTTTTTCATGGAGAAACTAGAAGAGAAGGCGTTGAATAATGCCCCTCATAAACCCAAAGTCTGGTTTCGATATGTAGATGACACTTTTGTCGTTTGGCCTTATGGTAGAGACAGCCTTAATGAATTTCTCAACCACATTAACAGCATACACCCCAGTATACAATTTACAATGGAAACAGAGAACAACAGAAAATTAGCATTCCTTGACGTACTAGTAACGAGGAAAGAGGGACGACTAGGACATACCGTATACAGAAAACCTACTCACACAGACCGCTACCTAAACAACACATCTAACCACCACCCGTGCCAACGAAAAGGGGTAATAAGAACATTGGTAGAAAGGGCGAAAAGAATCTGCGAACCAGAACATCTAGACAAAGAATTAAACCATCTTAAAAACGCCCTCGTAGCAAATGGATACACTCAAAGCGACATAGATAAATGTATACGACCAAAGCCGAGCACTAGAAGTAACAGTAGCGGTGGACTGAGCAGCCGTGAAGTTACTTCAAGAGCCTTTCTGCTCTACATCCCTAGAGTGACAGATAGGATCGGACGTATTCTGGGAAAACACAACATAAAAACGATCTTCAAGCCATCTAAGAAGATCGAGAACCACCTCAGATCTGCGAAGGATATAAGGAACCCACTAAGTTCTTCGGGGGTATACCGCATTCCCTGTACCTGTGGAAGTGTCTACATCGGAACAACCAAACGGTCCGTAAACACAAGAATCAAAGAACACAAAGCCAACTGTCGACTCGGACATACGGAAAAATCCGCAGTTGCAGACCACACACTAAACAATGAAGACCACCGAATAAAATTCGAAGACACACAAGTTCTCTGCGCTTCCTCTTCATACTATCCAAGACTTTATAGAGAAGCAATCGAAATTCATAAACACCAGCAGAACTTCAACAGATCTGAAGAAACTCTTAAAATTAACAGAACATGGGTACCGGTTCTTAAAAACACTAAACGGCTCGCTTACAATAACAAAACTGAATCAAGGGAATGTGACCAATCACCGACCAGCTCTGATATACGCCCCGCCCACCATAGCGTATATAACCTGCGCCCGCGACAGACTAACCACCAGTCTTCGAGAAGCCGACTCGAGATGGCGAAACGTCGAGAACGAATTTCCAACGACGACGGCCGAACAGCCCGAAAGCACACCCACCATTGGACAATGGCCGCGAAAGCCTTTCACAATTTGTCATATTTGACCTATCTAAAACTCTTCTTTTGAATAAGCTACGAAACTCAAACTTTGCACAGTCGTAGATCTTCATAGGGTTAACAACACCTCCAAACTGATAGGGTAGGTTGTTGAAAAAGTCCAATCTGGAAGTACAGAAGAAGTTTGATGATTTGTATACATGACTAAGTGAGTGAGTTGCAATTTCGACGTTTTTTGAAATTTCGTAACTACTTTACTACTTTATGGAAGTCCATGATATTTGGAGGTGTTAAAGTCAAAGCTACTCTCAAGAAGGGGCATTATACTGATAGGGTAGGTTGTTGAAAAAGTCCAATCCTTCTTTAAAATTATTTATAACCTACGCGTTTCGAACTAAACGTTCATCATCAGGGCTTAGGAACCGCAACACAGGAAATTATCACAAAGTGCCCAATTTCGTCTGCCTGAACATATAAAAACATAAAAAGTAAAATACAAACTACAAGATTTCTTAAAACAAACAAAATTATTAAAAAACTATTATTATTATTTTTTTAAAAAATAATTTTGTGTTAGCTCCCGCTAAAATTTCGCGGTTGTTTGTAAATTTTTAAAACCACACAATTGGATGAAAGGACAGAGTGCATTTGCGCATTTTGGACATGCGCACCAAAATCAGAGAGATCCTTTGTCAATCGCCTCGAGAAATGTCGTGTTAATTTCGTTCTCCAACTATTTCAAATTTCTACACCTCAAAGTGCTCGATTTTGGTGTACTGAAGCATAGAACTAGAAACTTCAGCCCTTCAGCTACGTGGTGACATCATTAGATCCAATCAGGGGCCCCTTGGAAGTGGATAAATTGGCTGCAAACTGGTGAGTGCCTTTGTTTCTGATTGCCGTTGTGTGGCACAACAATTAACCTATGGACGTTTGATTATTTCGTAATTTCATATCAATATATTTATGTTTGTTCGCGCTTCATTTAATTAAAATATTTACAGTCCATTGCAGTTATCGTTTTTCTTACTGCGGGCATAACATAAGTTACATATATGTTCCTTTCGAGCCGAATTATTTTAAATTTACTCCATACCACGGTATTGATCGGTCGGCCATTATTTTCACGCCGAAAACAAGGCGGCCTTGAATTTTTTGTTTTAAGAAATCTTGTAGTTTGTGTTTTACTTTTTGTGTTTTTATATGTTCAGGCAGACGAAATTGGGCACTTTGTGATAATTTCCTGTGTTGCGGTTCCTAAGCCCTAATGATGAACGTTTAGTTCGAAACGCGTAGACTATAAATAATTTTAAAGAAGGATTGGACTTTTTCAATAACCTACCCTATCAGTATAATGCCCCTTCTTGAGAGTAGCTTAGACTTTAACACCTCCAAATATCATGGACTTCCATAAAGTAGTAAAGTAGTTACGAAATTTCAAAAAACGTCGAAATTGCAACTCACTTACTTAGTCATGTATACAAATCATCAAACTTCTTCTGTACTTCCAGACATGCTACAAAGCTGAAATTTGGCAGACTGATAGAAATTATGACCAAACCCTTGGAAAAGATCAAAAAACCCCGAAATTCTAATTTACTCCCCTCCCCTATACATGTAAAGTTATGTAAAATTAATATTACCCACTTCCAAAAGCGTTAGAGAGCTGAGCTTTGGCAGACTGAGACTGAGAAATATGATAAAACTATAGAAAAAAAATTTAAAACCCCAAAATTTTAATTAACTTCCCTCCCCCATAAATATAAAGTTATGTAAAAGTAATATTGCACACTTCCAGAAATGCTAGAGAGCTGAGCTTTGGAAGCCTGATAGAAACTATGATAAAACTATAGGAAAACATTTAAAAACACCAAAGTTTTAATTTATTTCCTTCCTACAAATGGAAAGTTATGTAAAAGTAACATTGCCCAGTTCCAAGAACGTAGAGAGCTAAGCTTTAGAAGGCTGATAGGAACTATAATAACACCATAGGAAATAATTATAAATACTCTAATTTTTTATGCGCCCTATTGGTTGCCATTCTAGGACCTGCTTTGGTAATCTTTCGTCGTTCATCCGTCGTACATGACCGTACCATATCAGTTGCCTTTTAGTGATGCCAGCTGTTCTGCATCCCTCGATTCTCATTTTTCCTTTTATGATTTTTTTCTTATATGATCTGTTCTAGATATTCTTATTGGGTCGCGGTTCGTTTGTCGAAAACACGTTTATCGAAAACATCTTTATCGAAGACATTTTGATCGAAAATCTTAATTTCGAATGACATTTTGATCGAATAATGCTTTAATCGAAAACTTTTTTATCGAATACAACTTTTTCGAATGACTTTTTAATCGAAAACTGTGCATGCAAGTGCTGAAAAATAATGGAATTTCCTTCGACAGGTCGCCGGTTTGGCTTCACAAGCACATTTAAAAATAATTGTCGGTATTGACGATTGTAAATGAAAAGTTACGATACATATTGAATTTTATATGAAAAGGCACCTACCTCGGACTCTCTTGCGGCTCCAGTCAGCGTTTAAACGTCCAGTTTTTCACCTCAAAATTCACTTTTTTGGGAACGTGATTTTTCTAGTGTCTTGTTGTGACGGTGGTTCTTTGCACACTCATCGCGGCGCTGCTTCTCCGCACACTCATCGCGGCGCTGCTTCTCCGCGCACGTGTGCGGTGCCGTAAAAACCCATATGCATATTTTTGAGCGCGAAAATTTAAATTATTTTAAACGCGCAGAAAAGGAAAAGAAAATGAAAAATAGGAAATTCATTGCTTGCACCAACAAAAACATTTTTAAAATATCTGAAAGTTATCCAAATATGCCGGCGGCCTGCGTTATGCGGCCCGCATATTTGTAAACGACGTCCATGATTGCGATTCGGTTGTAGCCCGAACGCTGCCGTAACCGTGTCAATGAAGCCCTATTCTACATTGACACGGTTCGGTTACGTTGGCGATCAATTGACAATGGTTAGGTTCCACATTCTCTAGGATCCCGGGAAAGAGGTCAGGAGAGTATGTTTTAAAAAAATATATGATTTTCGATTAAATTGTTATTCGATAAAAGTGCCATTCGAAATTAAGATTTTCGATCAAAATGTCATTCGAAATTAAGATTTTCGATCAAAATGTCATTCGAAATTAAGATTTTCGATCAAAATGTCTTCGATAAAGATGTTTTCGATAAACGTGTTTTCGACAAACGAACCGCGACCCATTCTCATTGATCTTATTGCATCGATTTCGACACTTTCTATTTTTGTTTTGTATTTTTCTGTTACGCGTCAAGTCTCTATTCCATACAACAGCATGTTTTTAATCATTAATGCTCCTTTTCATTTTTGATTCCCAGAAATTATTTCTGGATTAAACTGATATATGTCATTAATTTTATTAACTTGGCAAAAAATTGCCCACAGAAGCTTCACGCTTAACTTCGCTGAGTATAAAATAAAGTCCTTTTTATTTATTTATTTATTAGACACTTATTGGAATAAAACCTAACCTTATTTTTAAATCGACACTATGGTGACAGATTTACATATAAAAAACAGCTGCTCTCCTTCAAAATTCGGCCTTTGTGTATTTAAAAACCGGATTTATTAGTGTCGGTATTTATTAAATAAACGTTAGCGTCTTCATTATTAAATTTGGCTTTGGTATGTCAATTTTAAGAAGTCAGCTGTTAGTTTTCTGTGTAAATGTGTCAAAATAAAGTCGAGTCTAAAATAAAGTCAGGTTGTATTCCAATAAGTCCCTATTGTTTCCTATATGTTAAATTTTACATACTTTTTTTATCTCTCTGCTCTATAAAATACTGTTAAGACATCCAATAACCTTTTTTGTTTTTCCTATTCTTTTTTCCAGTTCTTTATAGTCTGTTCCTGTCTTATCAAATGTGACAACCAAGTATACATACTCCTTGCATGGAGATATTGTTTGTCCATTGTCTAGTTCAAACTCACTTGATTCGTTTCCAATACGTAAGTACTGTGTGCATTATTATTGTATGTTTTTTTAATCGATATGTAATTAGAGAAACTAGTTACTAGGTACGTATTTCTTGAGGCAGTCATTAGGTTGTTATGTATACAAATGTATCATTTCCATTTTTAATAACAATCACAGAATAACGAGGGCCCTGGAGCCAAGGAAATAATTCTTCGTAGAAACCGTTTTTCTTACAACCAGAAACGCAACGGAGCAGCTGATATTTAGGTGAATTTATTTCTTAACTACAGCTATTACCCGCATGTATCGCTTCATAAATTTTTTATGTTTGGAACGAAAAAAAAACGGCAAATTGATCTAGATTTATAGTCGGGTTTTAAAAGGAGTTTTGCGAATACTACTACTATGTCGGTTTAGAACGTTTTTCTACGTTGTTCGACGCCTATTCTCCACCTCCTTCTATCCTGACAATCATCTTCTGTCAGATTTTTTTGACTCATTGATCTTTGTATTGATTGTTGCCATTCTAGTTTAGGACGCCCTCTTTTTTTGCGTCCCATTGGTTGCCAATCTAGGACCTGCTTTGGTAATCTTTCGTTGGTCATCCGTTGTACATGGCCGTACCATATCAGTTGTCTTTTAGTGATGTCATCCGTTATGCTTCCCTCGATTCCCATTCTTTCTTTTATCTTCATTTCTTATGTGATCTGTTCTAGATATTCTCATTGATCTTCTTATTGCATTTATTTCGACACTTTTCATTTTTGTTTTGCATTTTTCTGTTACGCGACAAGTCTCTATTCTATACAACTGCGTGCTTTTCACCATTTTTTATCTCTCTGCTCCATAAAATACTGTTAAGACATCCAATAACCTTTTTTGCGTTTACTATTCTTTTTTCCAGTTCTTTACAGTCTGTTCCTGTCTTATCAAATGTGACACCCAAGTATACATACTCATTGCATGGAGATATTGTTTGTCCATTGTATTCTGCTTGATAGGCTGCGCACCAAACCAAACACACAAAAACAAAAAAAAAACGTGGACTCATCTCAGAAGCTCACGCAACCCAACCAAACCCGTTTGCTTGATGAATACCCAACAAGTTATTTTATTTATTTTTATCTTGTAGGTGCTTTTTTTATATTCATGATTCTTAAACAATGAAGCCATTGTTTTGGAGCCCTCGGTTATAGGCTCGTAAATTGGTTTACGTGTGACTAAGACTCGGTGAATTTTAGTGTAACTGTTCTAGTTTTTTATTAATTTTTTAGTCACCAAAAATATATATGGACATTCGAAAATCGTATTTTTTTTCAGATGCTAGACCACTGCAAACAAGAGGAAAATATGATCGCCCCCAGTAGAAATAATCGGATAGAACAATTCGCCGCGGCCGATTCGCCGCGGTTCGATTCGCCGCGGGGACAATTTGCCGCCGACAAGGTTGCAATTTTTTACTTTGTGTAGTAAACATATTTATGAAAAAATATTTTCATTTTATAAACCAGTTTTTGGTAAACTTGCTTTGTGAAAAAGTATTATTTTATAAAAAAAGTTATTTTTATTTGATTAGTTTTTCGGAAACTTTTTTTTTAAATATTTATTTTCAAAAAAAAATTTTTGTAACATTTTTTTTTGTTCTTTTTATTAGTTTTTGTAAAAACTACTTAAATTCCGGTCAGAATAAAATGAGGCGGAAAAGAGATGGCTTCAATTAGCACTATCTTTCTCTGTCCACTGGGGTGCTATAATTTTTTAATTTATTATTATTAGGTATTAATTTTACATTTTACTCATAAGCCTTTTTTTTGCTGGAAAACTCCATACCTTATTTCTCTTAAAAAGAAATATTTTTTTCAAAACTTTTATACTTATTATATTAGATAGGTACCTACCTATTTCATTAGGCAGGTGCGTACGAATCTAGAAACCTAAAAAAATACCAATTGACTTTCTTAAAAATTGCAAAAATCCAAAACCATTCGTTATATCTTCAAAATTGGAACTCCACACAGTTTTGATTAAAAAATTAACAAAGTGTAAATGATACGCCACTGTTTCTGTTTGAAATTTAGAATGTGTATGAAACGTGCCTAGTCATCATGTTTGATCCCAGCGATAATAATAGAAGCCTAATAAAAGGGTGTAAATTGTGAACGGACCGGAGTCTAATTATGCCAGCGGTAACAATAGAAACCTAATTAAATTATGTAAATTATGAACGGGCTGGAGTCGATTTCGTTAAACGTACGCAAATTGTCCTCTACCCAGAAATAATCTACTAGGTTTGATATTATTTCCCTCTGTATTTTATTTATTTTTATTAAACATTTTATTATAAAAATGTTATAAAATAAATTGAAATTTTCTTTAGGTTATAACTTTTTAATAATTATTTTGTTATTTAGGTTTTTATGGGCGGTGCGGTATAAACAATTTTTTTTTTAATGAAATTCAACAAAAGCAATAATAATTTTAATCTTCAAGGTGAGCTTGTGAGCATTTTTTTTTCAATGTCAAAGTCAAAACAGATAAATACCCATTACACATACAATAAATAATTGCAAGAAAATATAAGATAATTATTTATATTAATAACTGCTGTATATAAATATAGGTATTACATTTGTTTAGCTCACACCTACATAAATACAGTGAAACCTCCTATAAGCGGACATTCGCGGTTACGTCGATTTTGTCCGCTTATTGGAGGTGTCCGCTTAAGAGAAAGAACTGCGAAATTTTAATATATATTTATTAACAATTTCCGCTGCTTGAGTTTTTCCGAGATTAAATTTTTTAGCGATCTTTCGTGCTGATGGATTTTCCTTCTTCGAAACGTTAACAACTTCCTTTTTTTCAATGGGTTTTAACGCGAATTTCACATCGAATTGAAGGTGAAAATTTTCTCTATACGTTGAATGGCTCAAAAAGTCATAATCTACTCAAAAATGATCAAAAAATAAAGTGTCTCGTCTCAAAAAAAGGCAATTTATAAAATGTGCAAAAATATTGGTTTGTAAAGAAGTTAATTAGGAATAAATCGAAAATAAAAAATATCTTTTAACACGCCGTATCTCGGTTATTTTTAACTTTTCAATTATTGAGTGTGTCCAAATCTTAATATTTTTTTTTTAACCAAGGAATTTACATTTTTAATATGTATACTATTAGTTTTCGCTCACCCTGTAGGTATATTATTGAAAACGATATAAAGACAATTGAATTAAAATAATCAGGACCAATTATTGAATTCAAAATGGCCGCCATCTTACCTAAACACACACGTCGCCAATTCATCCATCTTGGGTAAAATTAGACACACACATGTATTAATCCTTTAAACAAAGTCACAAAAACCCCTAAAACTAGTTAATCCCATCCAATATGGGGCTCTATCCACCTCTATACGCTCTATATATTCAAAAATCCCACCCTAAAGGAAAATTATTTTATTCCCTAGGTTGTTTTTTTCAAAATTTCCCGGGGTGTTCAATCGATTTTAACGCCAATTTCACATCGAAATGACGGTGAAAATTTTCTCTATGCGTTGGGCTGCTCAAAAAGTCATAATCTGCTCAAAAATCGTTCACAATAATCAAAAAAAAAGTGTCTCGTCTCAAAAAAACGCAACTTATAAAATGTACAAAAATACTGGTTTGTAAAGAAGTTAATTAAAAAAAATTCAAAATAAAAAATATCTTTTAACACCCTGTATCTGGGATATTTTTAACTTTTGAATTATTAAGTGTGTCCAAATCTTAATATTTTTTTTTAACCAAGGAATTTACAGTTTTATTTTGTATACTATCAGTTTTCGACCACCCTGTAGGTATATTATTGAAAACGATATAAAAACAATTGAATTAAAATAATTAGGACCAATTATTGAATTCAAAATGGCCGCCATCTTACCTAAACACACACGTCGCCAATTCGTCCATCTTGGGTAAAATTAGACACACACATTTATTAATCCTTTTAACAAAGTCACAAAAATCCGTAAAACTAGTTAATCCAATCCAATATGGGGCTCTATCCTGCTCTATACGTTCTATATATTCAAAAATCCCACCCTAAAGGAAAATTATTTTATTCCCTAGGTTGTTTTTTTCAAAATTTCCCGGGGTGTTCAATCGATTTTAATGCCAATTTCACATCGAATTGAAGGTGAAAAGTTTCCCAACGCGTTGCGCTGCTCAAAAAGTTATAACCTGCTCAAAAACCGTTCAAAATAATCAAAAAGAAAGTGTCTCGTCTCAAAAAAACGCAACTTATAAAATGTACAAAAATACTGGTTTGTAAAGGAGTTAATTAAGAAAATCGAAAATAAAAAATATCTTTTAAAACCCTGTATCTCGGTTATTTTTAACTTTTCAATTATTAAGTGTGTTCAAACCTTAATATTTTTTTTAACCAAGGAATTTACAGTTTTATTTTGTATACTATCAGTTTTCGACCACCCTGTAGGTATATTATTGAAAACGATATAAAGACAATTGAATTAAAATAATCAGGACCAATTATTGAATTCAAAATGGCCGCCATCTTACCTAAACACACATGTCGCCAATTCATCCATCTTGGGTAAAATTAGACACACACATGTATTAATCCTTTAAACAAAGTCACAAAAACCCCTAAAACTAGTTAATCCCATCCAATATGGGGCTCTATCCACCTCTATACGCTCTATATATTTAAAAATCCCACCCTAAAGGAAAATTATTTTATTCCCTAGGTTGTTTTTTTCAAAATTTCCCGGGGTGGTCAATCGATTTTAACGCCAATTTCACATCGAAATGAAGGTGAAAATTTTCTCTATGCGTTGGGCTGCTCAAAAAGTCATAATCTGCTCAAAAATCGTTCAAAATAATAAAAAAAAAAGTGTCTCGTCTCAAAAAAACGCAACTTATAAAATGTACAAAACTACTGGTTTGTAAAGAAGTTAATTAAAAAAATTCAAAATAAAAAATATCTTTTATCTGGGATATTTTTAAGTTTTGAGTTATTAAGTGTGTCCAAATCTTAATATTTTTTTTTAACCAAGGAATTTACAGTTTTATTTTGTATACTATCAGTTTTCGACCACCCTGTAGGTATATTATTGAAAACGATATAAAAACAATTGAATTAAAATAATCAGGACCAATTATTGAATTCAAAATGGCCGCCATCTTACCTAAACACACACGTCGCCAATTCATCCATCTTGGGTAAAATTAGACACACACATTATTAACAAAGTCACAAAAACCCCTAAAACTAGTTAATCCAATCCAATATGGGGCTCTATACGCTCTATATATTCAAAAATCCCACCCTAAAGGAAAATTGTTTTATTCCCTAGGTTGTTTTTTTCAAAATTTTCCGGGTTTTTCAATCGATTTTGACGCAAATTTCAAATCGAATTGAAAGTGAAAATTTTCTCTATGCCTTGGGCTGCTTAAAAAGTCATAATCTGCTCAAAAATGGCTCAAAATGATCAAAAGAATAAAGTGTCTCGTCTCAAAAAAACGCAACTTATAAAATGTGCAAAAATATTGGTTTGTAAAGAAGTTAATTAAGAAAATCGAAAATAAAAAAATATCTTTTAACACCCTGTATCTCGGTTATTTTTAACTTTTCAAATATTAAGTGTGTCTAAATCTTAATATTATTTTTTAACCAAGGAAGATACAGTTTTATTTTGTATACTATTAGTTTTCGCTCACCCTATCGGTATATTATCGAAACGATATAAAAACAATTGAATTAAAATAATCAGGACCAATTATTGAATTCAAAATGGCCGCCATCTTACCTAAACACACACGTAGTCAATTCATCCATCTTGGGTAAAATTAGACACACACATTTATTAATCCTTTAAACAAAGTCACAAAAATCAGTAAAGCTAGTTATTCCAATCCAATATGGGGCTCTATCCGGCTCTATACGCTCTATATATTCAAAACTCCCACCCTAGAAGAAAATTATTTTCTCCTCCATGTTGTTTTTTCAAAATTTCTCGGGTTTTTCAATCGATTTTGACGAGAATTTCACATCGAATTGAAGGTGAAAATTCTCTTTGCGCGTTGGGTGGCTTAAAAAGTCATAATACGCTCAAAAATGGCTCAAAATAATCAAAAGTGTCTCGTTAAAAAAAAACGCGTGTGCAAAAATATTGGTTTGTAAAGAAGTTAATTAAGAAAACATCGAAAATAAAAAATATCTTTTAGCACCATGTATCACAGTTATTTTTAACTTTTCAATTAAGTGTGTCCAAATCTTAATATTCTTTTTTAACCAAGGAATTTACAGTTTTATTTTGTATACTATCAGTTTTCGACCACCCTGTAGGTATATTATTGAAAACGATATAAAAACAATTGAATTAAAATAATCAGGACCAATTATTGAATTCAAAATGGCCGCCATCTTACCTAAACACACACGTCGCCAATTCATCCATCTTGGGTAAAATTAGACACACACATTTATTAATCCTTTAAACAAAGTCACAAAAATCCGTAAAACTAGTTAATCCAATCCAATATGGGGCTCTATCCAGCTCTATACGCTCTATATACTCAAAAATTCCACCCTAAAGGAAAATTATTTTATTCCCTAGGTTGTTTTTTTCAAAATTTCCCGGGTTTTTCAATCGATTTTGACCCGAATTTCACATCGAATTGAAGATGAAAATTTTCTCTATGCGTTGGGCTGCTCAAAAAGTCATAATCTGCTCAAAAATGGCTCAAAAATTGTGGTTTTTGACGCGCTTACACTCAGAGTTCGCGGGAACGCGATCGAGACGCAAGTTTTAGTAACAAAGCGTTGTGTGAGAGCAGCTTTTGGCTCGAATGAGTGGGTTTTACACAACACTGAACTAAATAAATAATAAATTAAGTAATAAACATGAATGTTTAAAGTAAGATAAACATCCATCTATGCATCTATTTAGCCTTCTTCGATCCATCTTTGGACATAGGCCTCTCCCCCAATACCACTCTTATCTGTCTGTCACTATGTTCATCCATCTGGTTTCCGAATGTTTCTTGAAATCGCCCGTTTATCTCATTTGGCGTCTTCCCCAACTTCTTTTATTTCCCCCAGGTCTTTCTGTCTAATATTATTACTGGCAAATTTCTAGTTTAATTTTGCTACTACTCTTCTCCCTTACTTTTGTATTATTGGTTATACATTCATTCCTTTTTCTATCTGTTATATTTCATGTAACATTTGTATTTCCGTTGATCTTTGGGCTTTTGTTACCTTATCCATGTTTGATTTTGTGTCCAGTTCTTGGATCCATAGGTAAATAGAGGAAGGATACATTGGTTATACATTTTCGTTTTGAGATATTGAGGATATTTTTTATTTTTTAATGTGTAGCTTAATCTTACTCATCTCTTGATTTCAGCTGTTTGGTTTTTTTGTTCTATTTTGTCTTGGTTTGTTCTGATCGTGATATCTTTATCTGTGTTTGTTATCATTTCAGTTTTAGTGTTATTTATACTCAAGCCTATATTTTTAGCTGCTAAATCCAGTTCTTTCAGCATTTTTATCAGTTCTTCTTTCTTATCAGTTATTAAGGCGATATCGTCAGTATATTTTAAATATTGTCCGGTTACCTTGATACCTATTTCTTCCGATTCTAAGTTTTTAAAAACATCTTCTAGGGCCTAGTTAAATAGTTTAGGGGATATTGTGTCACCCTGTTTGTCACCTCTTTTTATAGGTTCTTTCGTGGATTGTGATTTTTTATCCATTAAATCCATCCATCCAAGTTCAAAAACCGCTTTCGAACGATCCGAAATCAATCTCAAAAAGATTCGTCTGTTCGATTTAAGCGTCGCGTCGCTTCCGCTAAGATTTCTTTATTAGGCAAAACACACGGGTCGATCTCGCTTGCTCCTAGTCCTAAGACGGCTCAAAGGATTTGGATCAAAACTATAAACATAACCCTACTTTGACCGTTTTTTTACACTTGAAAACGGTTAGAGATACTTACTAACCGAAACGTCGTATTTAAAATAAATAAAGACAATGAAAGTTCGAAATTTTGTTCCTACTTTTTGAATTGTGTTTTGTTAATAGAGCTACCGGGTGGGCCAAAAAAAACCGGACAATTTTTATTTCGTTATAACTTTTGAACTATACAATCGATTTTAATGGAACAAACTGCACTTGGCAGAGAATTCATCAGAGTTTTGACTTGATATATTTTTATATCCGCCATCTCAAAATCCATGATGGCGGACGAAATTAAATTGTACCCTTCAAAGATGCTGGTTTATTCTTGTGTTGCGAACATGTTTTAATTATTTTTTTAAATTAATAAAAAATCTGCATTCTTGCCACGCACAACAAGGTAAGAATTAGAAAAATCGGTTCAGTGATTAAAAAATAAAATATTTTAATTTCAACCATTGTTTTGCATATTATAAGATTTCCTTGCCAAACATGTGTGCATTTATTTCCTTATAAAGTCATTAATACTGAACCGATTTTGATGAAATAAAAAGCATCCTGGTAAGAATTGATTTCTTTTTAAAGATCATACCATACCACTGGCATATATAGAGGGTGTTCTAAGTTAAATGTCCTACATTGCTAATTTTGTTATTATTAAAGATCGAAATAATCTTAAACTGGAAAACTAGTAGAATTTTTGAAACTCTTTAAGTGGTCAATCAAAAAAACATCGAGGATTTTAAAAACATGAATTTTTTTTAAAAATAAATTTTAAAAGTTTTATAAGTCTTCAATTCTAAACAACAATAGTTTTTAATTTTTTCTTAAGTAAAAATAACGAAGAAATTTGAAATTAAAACATTAAACATTTTGTTGAATTCTGAGAAATAAAAATTGTATAAATATTATTATTATTATTTATTAAAGCTCACAAGTTTATAAACATCAGTGTTTGTTCAGGAATAGTGAACTGTATGTAGCCGGCGCGAGACACGCGCAGGAAAGGGGGCCGGGGGGAGGGGCAGGGGAAGGGAAATGGCTTCAGCAGCAGTTCATAGCGGCAGGACGGGCCAGACCGGTTGCTAAATGTCGAAGAATTTAAAAGAATATTAGAACCCAACACAGATAGATGATATAGATCATTTTTAGATGACGTCACAACACGACAGCCATTTTAGCTGGAGGACAAACAAACCAAATTTAGGTTAACTCTAGTGTTATTAATGGCCCACCGCTTTTATTATTATGATATCAGAACACTCAAAAAATA
The DNA here is from genome assembly GCA_963576565.1 of Aspidapion aeneum. Lineage (NCBI taxonomy): Eukaryota > Metazoa > Arthropoda > Insecta > Coleoptera > Brentidae > Aspidapion > Aspidapion aeneum. The sequence goes on from OY755047.1 coordinate 8,439,108, forward strand.
ATTTTATGCTTTTTAGTCCATTTTATAAAAGCTTGTTTTCAAAAAGTTTTTTTTCTAAATTTATTTTTTAATTTTTAGATTTGTCTAAGTCTATGCATTTCAGCTAGCGCATCGATATTGCAGGGAGTCTTTCCTGTCAATTTTGAAATATCTAAGTCTTCGATGAGAAGGCCGTCCAACGATTTGACTCTAAACAAAATACAAACTAAAATTTTACCCCCTCTCCGCCCTCCACGTTAGGGAGAAGGTAGGCAGTCAGTGATACCACATTATTGGATTGTCATCGGAACTATAACGTTATGCGAAATTTAAAGTTATTCGGATACGTGGAAGTCAGTTGAAAGTAATCAGAAAAACTTGACATTAAATCGTCGAATCTGATCAAAAATTCGTAATCCTCATCCTCAAAAACCCCCAGATACCAATTTTGGTGGAAATCCAACAAATTAAAATTTTACCCCCTCTCCAGGTTAGGGGTGAGGTAGGCAGTCAGTTATACCACATTATTGGATTGTCATCGGAACTATAATGGTATACGAAATTTAAAGTCAATCGGATACGTGGAAGTCAGTTGAATGTAATCAGAAAAACTTGAAATTAAATCGTCCATTTTGATTCCGCCATATTGAATTTTTGTAATCTGATCAAAAATTCGTAATTCTCATCCTCAAAAACCCCCAGATACCAATTTTGGTGGAAATCGGACAAACTAAAGCTTTACCCCCTCTCCACCCCCCACGTTAGGGGGGGAAGTTCTTCAAAAATGAGTTGCAAGATTTGATTACATACATACATACCCACATACATACAGGTGAAGTTAAATAAAAGCTTGTAAAAAAACAGACCAATTTGACTCACCTCAAGCTGAGTATTCTGTTGGTGTAGCAACGCTGATGATCTGCTCCTCCTTGGCGTTATTCCCACGACTTCTCCACGCATGATAGATTCCACCACTATTAATTAGAAAAAACAAGAATTTGGAATAATATTATAAGTAATGGAAAAATATTTTTAAAACTATACAGGGTGTTCGGCACATGAACCGTCAAAATTTTTGGGGATATTATTGGGGTCATTTGCTACCTTTTCAACCTTGGAACTTCGAGTCACGGCTAAAGAGATATGAATTTTTTAATTTTTTTTCTCAAATTAATAATTAATAATAATAATAATAATTCTGTAATATGCTACTTCAACTAATTAATAGATTTGTTAAAATTTATGTACCAAAGGGATATACGAGGTTTTTTATTGAAGAACATTAGTGATTTTGTGAAAGAAAATCAATTTCAAAATTAAAAATTAAAAAAAGTATCGACACTTGAGAACTTCATTTTCTTTTAAAAACTTCTCTAGTTGATTACCTTTCTAACGGTATGCTTCACATTGATTAAAAAAAACAATTCTGCTTTAAAATACGGATATTCTGTGAGACGGGCAATAATCGTTCGGACTTAATAAGAAAAAAAATTTGATGTTTATGATCGTTTCTAACAAAATATATAAATAAAGAACACAATACAATATTGTTAAAAGTTTAACTTTTGTTTAAGTAGGTAAAAGATCATAAACATCAAATTGTTTTTCTTACCAATTCCGAACGAGTCTCGCCCTTCTGACGGAATATCCGTATTTTAAAGCAGAAATGTTTTTTTTATCAATGTGTAGCATACCGTGAGAAAGGTAATAAATTAAAGAAGTTTTTAAAAGAAAATAAAGTTCTCAATTGTCGATACTTTTTTTGATTTTGAATTTTGAAATTGACATTCTTTCACAAAATCACTAATGTTCTTCAATAAAAAACCTCGTATGTCCCTTTGGTACATCAATTTTAACAAATCTATTAATTAGTTGAAGAAGCATAAGATTAAAGAATAATTTTTTTAAAAATGGTGCTTTTCCAGACATTAATAAAAAGCTTACGAGGGTTTAAAGGTGGGATTTTGGATAATTTGAGAAAAAAAATAAAAAAATTCATATCTCTTTAGCCGTGACTCTTAGAACCAAGCTTGAAAAGGTTGCAAATGACCCCAACAATATCCCAAAAAATTTTGACGGTTCATGTGCCGAACACCCTGTATATTTTATGATCAAAAGCTCCTACTTGTGGTATTGTCGGGTCATCTAGATTCGAAAAAACCAAACAATTTTTTCTACAATTCAGATTTCGAAAAACATTATTTACAGTTTTTTAAAGTATAACATCCCATGAACTCAAATAAAAATTTTTTTGCAAAATCATATTTTAAAAACTATACATTTTACTAAAAAAGCACCGAGTTGTGGTATTGTCCGGCCATCTTAATGCGAAAAAACTACACTGTGATTTAAGATTTCAAAAAACTTTGAAAATGTATATTTACGAACAAAACCACTAAGTTCAAGTAGATACTAAATAACTTTTTACTTACCTCCATCACCGATGATTCGCATCTGAATAAGGGAGGGGTCTTCATTGTGTTCCTCCAAAACTGTATCGTCCGTAACGGTCAGGTCCTGAAATACAAAAAAAAACAAGAGTAACGGACGTTGTCCCCTAGGGATTTACGTAGATTGTGTTGCAGTGTTGCCACTTACACGCTTACTAGACTGTAAGTTAAAAATTTCCAAAAAAACTCATCTATCAAATGAAAATACGATAACACAAAACACCGAAGCCTTCAAAAAATCTAACAAATTTATTATAGATAGCTATTATAAAATAAAGATAATTCTGCCCAAATATAGACTAGCAAAAAAATCAAAATGCGTTTTTTTGTTACCAGTTTAAAATAATTTTTTTTCACAAGTTCTCAATTTTGACACTGTTTCCGCGCGCAATTGGATTTTCGATCTTTTTTAGTAAGTTATTGAAGGCACTATTCTTAGTAACTATACTAAATTTCGTGGGGTGACACGAACGGTCAGTCAGTCAAATAAACAAAAAAAAAAGCCTTAGTGGTATATCTCTGAGCCAAAGTATTAAGCCTAAATCATTTATTGTTGTAATCTGCAGAGGTTTTTTTTATGTGCTGGCACAGTGCGACCCTATAAAATTTAGGTTTTTTGAGAAGGCCACCAAAAATATTTTTTGGTTTCTAATAATAGACTGCCCCGTCATTAAAAGCCACTGCTCGCCTAAATCGCAGCTGATCCTTCTTAAGAGATTTTTCAGATTAAAATGTTTTAAATGTTTTTTGTTAACAGTCTTTTAAAAAAAAATTAATTTATAAATTTTGTACTGGCGCACCCAGGAATATGTCTTGGGGGGAGCCCGAGACCTTTGAGGGGGCCCTAGGCCTCATGATGGCGTATTTTATGCTATCTTATCTTTTAATTTTTGAAATATGTGAAAAATATCTAAAACCGTCTTGGACTTGGGGGGGCCCGGGCTATGTCCCCCCCATGAAATAAGCCAAAAATTTCCGACTCACTAAATTATTTAATAAATCCTTGGTCGTTTTTTAACTCTAATGAAAATTAATTCTATCTTATAAGTCTTTTTTTTGTTTATTTTTGCGATGTATATTTTTAGTTTTTATTAGATTATTATTAGTTTCGGATGTTTTCGTAGTGATTTAAAATGAGTGCTCATCCGAGAAATCATTGCTATCACGAAGAAAATCGAAGAAAGGTTTGTGCAGAGTGTGGTTCAAAAATTAATTTTGGGAAAAAGAACCTGGATAGCAAATTTAGAGTTTCAGTGGGCTTGGAAAATCTTATTTGTGGGTTTTTAAACTCAAGTTATAGTATTTCAGATGATAAGTATCCAATAGCTTGTCGCATTATTCTAAAAAAGAAAAAGAAAGGAAACTTAAAAAAAACTACCAATAATGCCTGATTATAAAAATAAAGTGGTTTTAAAAAATACTAGAAATTTCGATCAATCATACTGTAATTGCATGATTTGCACCTGTGCACGAAGTAAGGGACATAAAAAAACCAAAAAAATTAGACAGCAAACTAAGATTTGCCAGACTTGCTTGCAAACTCTTGGTGAAGGAATTCAGCATCCTCTACCTTATATAAAGGTAGCAACAATGCTTTAACTCATTTACGACCAAGGATAGAATAAAACTTAACATTTTTAAAGATTATATTTGAAATATCATCATCATATCAACACATTACAGTAACACAAATGTGGCGTCAAAAAAAATTACTCCGCTACATCATGTTTACCAGTGGGTCAATGATATCGCCCATATATTAAGCAAAAAAATCTCCCATTTTTAATAATGAGTTAATTAAAAATAATTGCTGCTATGTTGCGTATACGCATCAGCGGTCATATATGGGTTAAAACTTCTGGAAGCAGCACCTTCTAAAAAGCTAGAACAAGTAGCAGTGGATATTATTAAAAAAAGAGTGAAAAGACCAAAGATTTATTAAATATTTTGGTGAGTCGGATATTTTTTGCTCCTTTCATGAGCGCACCCAGGGGGGGGGCGGTCTCGCCCCTCCCCAAGCCTAAGACGTTTTTAGATACTTTTTACAGATTTCATGAATGAAAAGATAAGGTAGCATTAAATACGCCATCATAAGGTCTGCCCCCTCCCCCCCCCCCAGAGGTCTCGGGCCCCCGCAAGACATATTCCTGTGTGCACAACTGCTTATTTGATGGTATCATCTGATATGACCCTCATAGCCAGTAGAAAATTTAAAAATTATTTTTTTTTAAAGAATGATAACAAAAAACATTAAAAAAATTTTAATATCAAAAATCTCTTAAGAAGGATCAGCTGCGATTTAGGCGAGCAGTGATTTTTAATGACGGGGCAGTCTATTATTAGGAACCAAAAAAAATTTTTGGTGGCCTTCTGAAAATACCTAAATTTTATAGGGTCGCACCGTGCTGGGTGGAAAAAAAATGCCACTTTAGTCAAACTCAGTATGCATGGAGGTTCAGTAGGGCCTGCCACCACTTTCGAATACATACATACATACAGACAAAAAAAACATGCAAAAATGTAAATTTTTTCACAAGTTCTTGATTTTGACACTGTTCCGGCGATTAGATCGGCGATCTTCTTTAGTGTGTAATTAGTAGTAGTAGTAGTGGTGGGGAGACCATTTTTGGTCTAGCGACGCGCCCTTTTCGCAAACCCCGATTTGTCCGTACACCACATACCAAACTGATGCACGTGCCCCTTAGGATGCAAGTTTTCTTTCTCTAAGAGGACTTAATTTTGCTTGGCACCTCTTTGTCGAGGGCAGGGATCTTTATACTGCGTAGCAAATACACACAGTGGACCCACTCTTTTACACCCCTTCCAAAAGGTGGTTTTGTTACATGTTAGACTATCGTCCCAACAGAACTTGGTTATAGACGATAGACTTCTTTCCTTTTCAGCGCAACAGTCGTAGTCGTTGTGGTGGACTGTAGGAGATTTATGGCGCCACTATACAGCACTTATAGCAGGCTCCTGGGTTCAGTGGCGTATATACGGGGGAGGGGCGGGCCCCCCCGAAGCTAAGATTTTTTTGGATATTTTCCACATATTTCATGAATACAAACATAAAATAGCATAAAATACAGCCTCATGTGGTCTCGGCCCCCCCCCCCCCCCCAAAACTGTCTCGGGCCCACCCCGAAACTTTTTTCTATATACGCCACTGCCTGGGTTATTATGCCTGGTTCCTCTGCTGGCTGCGTATCGGCTCCTGGACTTAGGACTACACTGGTCAACTTATATTTTGCCGCCTCTTTAGTGTATTATTGAAGGCATTATTCCTAGAAACTGGACTGAATTTGGTTGATGGTGTGACAGGGACGCTAAGTGAATCAAATAATCAAACAAACAAAAAACAAAAAAAAAAGATTGTTTTTTTCACTATTTTTTTCACTGTTCCCACGATTAGATTTTCGAACTTTTTTAGTATGTTATTAAAGACAATATAGTAACTGCGCCAAATTTCGATCTAAAGGCGGGAGCAACGTTGCCGAGTTTAGCTCAAAGTATTAGTCCTTGGAGAAAGCGCGCGCAAATGGAACCACTGTACAGGGTGTTTCCGTATATCTGAACCAAGGTCTGCTGTGCTTATTATAAGAGATAGAAAAAAGTGTAAATACAAAAGTTGTAAGGTCTGTCTTAAACCGCCAGAAAATGTTATTTGACAAACAACGTTATAAAAAAGCACACACATAGTAACTCACAAAACACCCTATAAATTAAACTTAAAATTAATCTGGGGGCACGTGCACGGCAGTGCCCCGCCAAGTTCGCGTAAACTGCTGTACTGTCTTTTCTTGAAACATTTCAGGCCTTATTTGACCTATCTAAAACTCTACTTCGGAATGAGCTACGAAACTTAAACTTCACTAAAGTAGGTACGAAATTTTAAAAAACTTCGAAATTGCCACTCACTCACTCATGTATAAATCATCAAAATTCTACTATATTTCCAGAAATGCTACAAAGCTGAAATTTGGCAGACTGATAGAAATTATGACTCTTGGAAAAATTCAAAAAACCCCAAAATTCTAATTTACATTGCACACAATTTTGTGTTTACATTTGTATATCTTACATACGTCACTCACTTATGGCAAAAAGCGATTGAGTTGCGAGGTGAAACAAGAACAATTGCCTTAGATATATCTAAAGCATTCGATAAAGTCTGGCATGAAAATCTGCTCAACAAGCTCAAAGCAACGGGATTGTCGCCGAGACTTTGCACTTGGTTTGAAAGTTACCTTAAGGATAGATCCATTTATGTTGCACTGGATGGCCGGAACTCCAACTCTTACCAAATAAATGCTGGTGTGCCACAGGGAGCAATCCTTTCGCCAACACTTTTTCTGATTTACATAAATGACCTCATAGACAAAACAGTAAATCCACTTTATTGCTTTGCAGATGATGGCAATGTAGTCTCGTCAGTCATACCACCCACATGTCTCTCCGCACGTGAATTCCATTGCCTTAGACTAACTGAAATATCACAGATAAATAACGACTTGGAGATAATAGAGGACTGGGGCAACAAAAACCTTGTACAGTTCAACGCGCAGAAAACCCAAGCAGCCCTGTTTTCAAAAAAGACCAGCACCGGTGAGCCAAACATCATGCTATCTGGAAGTGCTGTCTCATTGCAGAGCCAGTTGAACATCTTAGGAGTCACTGCAGAGACCAACATGTCTTGGCACAGTCACGTGGCAGATATAGCTAAAAGGGCGTCTCAAAAGCTTGGGGTGCTATTTCGTACAAGACATCTGTATACACCAAGCCAACTGCTGACACTCTACAAAGCCCAGATTCGACCAACTGTGGAGTACTGCTCACATATATGGAGTGCGGCACCCAAACATACCTTAATACTTTTGAACACCGTGCAAAAACGAGCTATCAAGCTGATCAATGACCCCGCACTTACCCGTAGCTTGGATAGTCTCGAACATCGAAGAACTGTGGGCGATCTATCTCTCTTCTACAGATATTATCACGGAAAATGCTCTGAAGAGTTGGCACGTATGATCCCCCCGGGAGTAGCACCTACTAGGCGAACACGTCAAACAGACGGTAACCATCAATTTATTGTCAAAATAGAGGCACCAAGAACCTCATTATATCAGAACTCATATCTCTGGAGAACAGCATCGCTGTGGAATAAACTCCCTGCGACAGTTTTCCCTGCAGGTTACAACCTGAACCGATTCAAAACCAACACACACCAACATTTCCGCGCACTTGCCGCTTCTCGAGCGTGATAGAGATCTCCTTGCGAGTGCGCATACCCGTAAAAAAAAAAATCCCTTATAATAAGCATAGCAGACTTAATTAAAATATCCAGTACACACCGAGTACATAATGGACCGTATTCGAAAGCTCCAACTACTCACCCTAGTAGCTTCGTTGTATCCGATTATCACAGCCGTATACCATTGCGTAGTCCCTTCAGCCCTGTACACTTCGACCCTGTAGCCCACCAGAACGCTGGGCGTGGTCAGCAGGATACGCTGCCCATCTTGCAGCTCGCTCCACCGTTTCACGGCTAAACGTAGCTCCGGATAGTCTCGAAGGCCACGTAACGACGTATCCCACTCCTGAAACAAATATTTTGGTTATGCCCGGGCTGAATAAAGCGTGATGCACAAGTTTTTGGGTTTTAACATTTCTACGGCCCATATTATCAAAGATTTTTGAGAAAACATAAATGACATTATATAAACGTTATATCAGAGTTATATAAAAGTTAGGTACTTATATAAAAGTTATTTAACAAAGTAGAAAAACGTCCCTGAGCTACCCCCTAATACCTCTTGTAATGCATAAGTTTTTGGGTTTTAAAATTTCTAGGGCCTATATTATTTATAAATTCTTTGAGAAAGCAATTCTATAAAACATAAATGTCAAATTAATTATATAAACCTATATAAGTATTTTATACGTAAGTTGTAAAAAAAGTTATACAAAAGTTATATAAAAATTATATAAAAGTTATATAAAGGTTATATAAAAGTTATATAAAGGTTATGTAAAAGTTATATAAAAGTTCTATAAAATTTATATAAAAGTTATATAAAAGTTCTATAAAATGTATATAAAAGTTATATAAAATTTATTTAAAGGTATATAAAGTTTATATAAAAGTTATATAAAAGTTACTTTTTAAAAAGGTATATTTGTAGAAAACTTTATAAAAATTACTATATAAAAATTTTGTTGAAAAGTAATTTTAGGTATAGTTTTTGCAAAGTCACTTGAATAACTCCTAATACGGGGTTCTATCGATTTCATGAAATTTTGCTTCATTCTGCCCTTTAAAAGTTATCCAAATTCATTTAAAATCTTCCTGGTATAATTTCAACCCTACCGACAGAGAAGAGGCGCAGCTCTTTGCGGTCCGGCCACAAAGTATTTGTTTTTCGACCGACCGAGCCCAGGTGGATAGACGGCACCTGATTGGCAGATTTTTTTGAGATGCGCTTTTAATTTGCTCTTAGGTGTGCTTTTCGGAACCCCTTTAGTCGGCAGTATGCAGAGTTAGAAAATAAATCAGTGTCGTTCCTGTAGGTGTAGCAATAGAAAGTTTTATTATCTATTTTTATTTCTTTAGTTTACCCCATATCATTTTCTAAAAAGGATATGCCGATGGTCTGCTTTTATCTTTGTTCAACTGACTTTGCAAAAACTATAGTTCTCTATTTTTTATTTTTTCTGATAGCGATATATGTAACAGTTTATTATTAAAACACCTCGTACAATTAAGCAAAAAGCTTCTTCAAAGTTTCTAATCCAAAGCTTTTTCAATTTTTTTTACAAACGATCGAAAAACTTTTGCCCAAGTAAAAACTTTATTTCTGAATAAACTTTACAAATTACTTTTTATTCGATTAAAGAGGAAACTTCCGAAGTTAAAGTTGGGAAACTCTTCGCAGAGAGTTCAGAGTTTGATCTTGCATAAAAAATCGCATGGAAAATTTTCCAAAATGTGTAAATATAATATATAATATTTATTCTTAGAGTAAGAAAAAAATAAAGAGAAGTAAACAACCGCGGCCCCGTACAAATTTTTCGCTATTCGTGGCGGTCATTCCTAAAAACTTAGAATTTACAGAATCCCCGGCGATGGCAACATAGCTGCGTCACTGAAATCACCTTGCAAAAACCAAACTAGACTGAATTTTCACAATATTTTCATAAACATAGCACTTCTTGTTTATTTTTACGTCCAACTAAGTTCTTTTTTACAAAAACAAAACTCAACACACAGTAAAAAACTCCAAAAACTCAATACAATCCGAGTCCGACGGCCAAGACAACACTGCATTTAATACAAACACATGTTACTGTCAGTGTCGACCTTAGAGCTTAGGAAACTTTGGGCAAATGGTTCACGACTTGGGGGCCACCTAATTAAACTTTTTTTTTTTCGAACCGAACTTTAAAAATTCATATTTGAGAAGCTAAACATTTTACGAAAAAAAGCACCGAGTTGTGGTATTGTCGGGTCATGTAGATGCTAAAAAACCACACAGTGATTTGAGATTCCGAAAAACGTCATTTACGGTTTTTCATTGTTTGAAATCCCATAACCTCCAAATATCGAAACTGAAAATTAATACTTCAGAAACTAAATATTTTACGAAGAAAAGTACCTAGTTGTGGTATTGTCGGGTCATGTAGATGCAAAAAACCATACAGTGATTCGAAATTCCGAAAAACGTCATTTACGATTTTTCAGGGTTTGACATCCCATATCGAAACTTTGAAAATTCATATTTCAGAAATTAAACTTTTTACGAAAAAAAGCACCGAGTTGTGGTATTGTCGGGTCATGTAGATGCGAAAAAACCACACAGTGATTTGAGATTCCGAAAAACGTCATTTACGGTTTTTCAGGGTTTGAAATCCCATAAGCTCCAAATATCGAAACTTTGAAAATTCATATTTCAGAAACTAAACATTTTACGAAAAAAAGCACCGAGTTGTGGTATTGTCGGGTCATTTAGATGCGAAAAAACCTCACAGTGATTTGAGATTCCGAAAAACGTCATTTACGGTTTTTCAGGGTTTGAAATCCCATAAGCTCCAAATATCGAAACTTTGAAAATTCATATTTCAGAAACTAAACATTTTACGAAAAAAAGCATCGAGTTGTGGTATTGTCGGGTCATGTAGATGCGAAAAAACCACACAGTGATTTGAGATTCCGAAAAACGTCATTTACGGTTTTTCAGGGTTCATTAAAGAGGAAACTTCCGAAGTTAAAGTTGGGAAACTCTTCGCAGAGAGTTCAGAGTTTGATTTTGCATAAAAAATCGCATGAAAAATTTTCCAAAATGTGTAAATATAATATATAATATTTATTCTTAGAGTAAGAAAAAAATAAAGAGAAGTAATCAACCGCGGCCCCGTATATATTTTTCGCTATTCGTGGCGGTCATTCCTAAAAACTTAGAATTTACAGAATCCCCGGCGATGGCAACATAGCTGCGTCACTGAAATCACCTTACAAAAACCAAACTAGACTGAATTTTCACAATATTTTCATAAACATAGCACTTCTTGTTTATTTTTACGTCCAACTAAGTTCTTTTTTACAAAAACAAAACTCAACACACAGTAAAAACCAAAAACTCAATACAATCCGGGTCCGACGGCCAAGACAACACTGCATTTAATACAAACACATGTTACTGTCAGTGTCGACCTTAGAGCTTAGGAAACTTTGGGCTAACGGTTCACGACTAATGGGCCACCTAATTAAACTTTTTTTTTCTTTCGAACCGAACCGAACCGAACTTTACAAATTCATATTTCAGAAACTAAACATTTTACGAAAAAAAGCACCGAGTTGTGGTATTGTCGGGTCATGTAGATGCGAAAAAAACACACAGTGATTTGAGATTCCGAAAAACGTCATTTACGGTTTTTCAATCCCATAAGCTCCAAACATCGAAACTTTGAAAATTCATATTTCAGAAACTAAATATTTTACGAAGAAAAGCACCGAGTTGTGATATTGTCGAGTCATGTAGATGCGAAAAAACCACACAGTGATTTGAGATTCCGAAAAACGTCATTTACGGCTTTTCAGGGTTTGAAATCCCATAAGCTCCAAATATCGAAACTTTGAAAATTCATATTTCAGAAACTAAACATTTTACGAAGAAAAGCACCGAGTTGTGGTATTGTCGGGTCATGTAGATGCAAAAAAACCCTACAGTGATTCGAGATTCCGAAAAACGTCATTTACGGTTTTTCAGGGTTTGAAATCCCATAAGCTCCAAATATCGAAACTTTGAAAATTCATATTTCAGAAACTAAACATTTTACGAAGAAAAGCACCGAGTTGTGGTATTGTCGGGTCATCTAGATGCGAAAAAACCACACAGTGATTTGATATTCCAAAAAACGTCATTTACGGTTTTTCAGGGTATGAAATCTCACTACTATATAAAAATTTTGTTGAAAAGTAATTTTAGGTATTTATCTATTTTTTATCTTTTCTAATAGCGATATATGTAACAGTTTATTTTTAAAACACCTCGTACAATTAAGCAAAAAGCTTCTTCAAAGTTTCTAATCCAAAGCTTTTTCAATTTTTTTACAAACGATCGAAAAACTTTTGCCCAAGTAAAAACTTTATTTCTGAATAAACTTTACAAATTACTTTTTATTCGATTAAAGAGGAAACTTCCGAAGTTAAAGTTGGGAAACTCTTCTCAGAGAGTTCAGAGTTTGATCTTGCAAAAAAAATCGCATGAAAAATTTTCCAAAATGTGTAAATATAATATATAATATTTATTCTTAGAGTAAGAAAAAAATAAAGAGAAGTAATCAATCGCGGCCCCGTACAAATTTTTCGCTATTCGTGGCGGTCATTCCTAAAAACTTAGAATTTACAGAATCCCCGGCGATGGCAACATAGCTGCGTCACTGAAATCACCTTACAAAAACCAAACTAGGCTGAATTTTCACAATATTTTCATAAACATAGCACTTCTTGTTTATTTTTACGTCCAACTAAGTTCTTTTTTAGAAAAACAAAACTCAACACACAGTAAAAACCAAAAACTCAATACAATCCGGGTCCGACGGCCAAGACAACACTGCATTTAATACAAACACATGTTACTGTCAGTGACGACCTTAGAGCTTAGGACACTGGGCTAACGGTTCACGACTTGGGGGCCACCTAATTAAACTTTTTTTTTCTTTCGAACCGAACCGAACCGAACGTTAAAAATTCAGAAACTAAACATTTTAGGAAAAAAGCACCGAGTTGTGGTATTGTCGGGTCATGTAGATGCGAAAAAACCACACAGTGATTTGAGATTCCGAAAAACGTCATTTACGGTTTTTCATTGTTTGAAATCCCATAAGCTCCAAATATCGAAACTTTGAAAATTCATATTTCAGAAACTAAACATTTCGCGAAGAAAAGCACCGCAGCAAGTTTTAAACAAAGTCTGTCAGAAAAAATAAACCTATCAGTACCATTGCAAACACCAGAACAAATCGATAAAGAAGTTGAATATTTTGTTACAAATATTCAACAAGCAGCTTGGGAAAACAGTCCAAAACCAAAGATAATTTTTAAGGGCAAAAACTATGCAAAGGAAATTAGAGACCTTATATTGGAAAAAAGGAAACTAAGAAGAAAGTGGCAGCAAAGCCGTGATCCTCGGGACAAAACAAATCTCAACAACATGACGCAGCGCATTAGGCGAGAAATTCTAGTAATAAAAAATGAATCTATTAACCATTTTCTTAATGACCTTACAGATGATAAAAATACCGACTATTCCCTTTGGAAAGCAACCAAAGATTTTAAGAGACCAATTATCCAAATTCCACCCATACGAAAATCTAACAACCAGTGGGCAAGGAGTAACGAAGAAAAAGCAGATATTTTTGCAAGTCATTTAGAAAAAACATTTCAGCCCCACGAAGCACCAGATGAACACTTTCATTTAAATGAACCCCATCAAATCGAGGACCATATTAAGCTTACATCACCAAAAGAAATATTAACAGAAATCAAAAATATTAATTCGAAAAAAGCCCCAGGGTATGATCTTATTAACGGGGTAGTCATAAAACAACTCCCCAGAAAAGCTATCGTAAAACTATGCAACCTAATTAATGCGTCTTTTAGGCTTAGGTATGTACCTAAACTGTGGAAAGTTGCAGAAGTTATCATGATTCCAAAACCGGGAAAACCACTCCATGACGTGTCATCTTACAGGCCAATATCTTTGCTGCCAATTATATCCAAGCTCTATGAAAAATTATTGCTTAAAAGAATAAAACCCATCATAGAAAGACAAGAAATTATTCCATCTCATCAATTTGGTTTTCGAGACAAGCATTCCACGATAGATCAAGTACACAGAATTACTAATATAATAGAAAAAGCACTAGAAGAGGGAAAAGTTTGTTCTGCAGTTTTTCTAGATGTAGCACAAGCATTTGACAAAGTGTGGCATGAAGGCCTTAATTTTAAACTAAAACGGTTTCTGCCAAAACAATATTCGGATATTTTGGAATCATACATATCTGATAGACATTTTAGAGTAAAACAGGAAGACTCATACTCAAATTTAAGAGAAATTCAAGCAGGCGTGCCCCAGGGTAGCGTACTAGGCCCTTATCTATACTTATTATTCACTTGTGATATCCCAAAGCCAGAAAATTGTCACTTAGCAACATTTGCCGATGATACTGGTTTATTGACGGTAGAAAAATCTATTGAAAAATGCATAGAAAAACTTCAGGATTCAGTCACCCAAGTTCACAGTTGGACCACAAAGTGGCGAATAAAATTAAATGAAACCAAATCAATTCATGTTGATTTTACAAACAAAAATATAAATCACATACAAATAACAATTAACAACATTCCAGTACCATATTCGAATCAGGCAAAATATCTAGGTATGACACTTGATGCCAAATTGCGCTGGAAAGCACATGTTAAGAAAAAAAAGGAAGAACTTGAGATAAGGTATAGAAAAATGAACTGGCTAATTGGAAGGAAGTCCAATTTAACAATTCATAATAAGTTACTGCTTTATAGACAAATACTGAAACCAGTATGGACATATGGTATTCAACTATGGGGTTGTGCTAAAGAGAGTAACATTCTAGTTGTACAGAGATTTCAAAATAAAGTATTAAGAAACATTGTGAATGCACCTTGGTACGTTCGAAATAGTGACCTTCATCGAGATCTAAAAATCGAAACTGTAGCAGAGACTATAAAAAAGTACGCAAAAAGCCATGAAGATAGACTCCATCGGCATGTGAATGTGGAAGCAATTCAGCTTCTAGACAATACTATGCTAGTTCGAAGACTAAAAAGAGTGAAGCCGTTTGAGCTAGTAAACTAAGTGAATTACACATAAAACAAAATAATGCTATAAACACAACACAATTGTGAGTTACAGACTAAACAAAGCGGGGAGAACTGTTGAGTGAACCCTAAGTTTAAATCTGACTTTTCTAGTAAATTAAGTTAAAACAAAATTGCTAATTAGTCTTACTGACTAGATTGTAATAAAAAAAACACAGTGTGTTTGACAAATAAAAAAAAAAGCACCGAGTTGTGATATTGTCGGGTCATGTAGATGCGAAAAAACCACACAGTGATTTGAGATTCCGAAAAACGTCATTTACGGCTTTTCAGGGTTTGAAATCCCATAAGCTCCAAATATCGAAACTTTGAAAATTAATATTTCAGACACTAAATATTTTACGAAGAAAAGCACCTAGTTGTGGTATTGTCGGGTCATGTAGATGCAAAAAAACCATACAGTGATTCGAGATTCCGAAAAACGTCATTTACGGTTTTCCAGGGTTTGACATCCCATATCGAAACTTTGAAAATTCATATTTCAGAAACTAAACATTTTACGAAAAAAAGCACCGAGTTGTGGTATTGTCGGGCCATGTAGATGCGAAAAAACCACACAGTGATTTGAGATTCCGAAAAACGTCATTTATGGTTTTTCAGGGTTTCAAATCCCATAAGCTTCAAATATCAAAACTTTGAAAATTCATATTTCAGAAACTAAACATTTTACGAAAAAAAGCACCGAGTTGTGGTATTGTCGGGTCATTTAGATGCGAAAAAACCTCACAGTGATTTGAGATTCCGAAAAACGTCATTTACGGTTTTTCAGGGTTTGAAATCCCATAAGCTCCAAATATCGAAACTTTGAAAATTCATATTTCAGAAACTAAACATTTTACGAAAAAAAGCATCGAGTTGTGGTATTGTCGGGTCATGTAGATGCGAAAAAACCACACAGTGATTTGAGATTCCGAAAAACGTCATTTACGGTTTTTCAGGGTTCATTAAAGAGGAAACTTCCGAAGTTAAAGTTGGGAAACTCTTCGCAGAGAGTTCAGAGTTTGATCTTGCATAAAAAATCGCATGAAAAATTTTCCAAAATGTGTAAATATAATATATAATATTTATTCTTAGAGTAAGAAAAAAATAAAGAGAAGTAATCAACCGCGGCCCCGTACATATTTTTCGATATTCGTGGCGGTCATTCCTAAAAACTTAGAATTTACAGAATCCCCGGCGATGGCAACATAGCTGCGTCACTGAAATCACCTTACAAAAACCAAACTAGACTGAATTTTCACAATATTTTCATAAACATAGCACTTCTTGTTTATTTTTACGTCCAACTAAGTTCTTTTTTACAAAAACAAAACTCAACAAACAGTAAAAACCAAAAACTCAATACAATCCGAGTCCGACGGCCAAGACAACACTGCATTTAATACAAATATATGTTACTGTCAGTGTCGACCTTAGAGCTTAGGAAACTTTGGGCTAACGGTTCACGACTTGGGGGCCACCTAATTAAACTTTTTTTTTCTTTCGAACCGAACCGAACCAAACTTTAAAAATTCATATTTTAGAAACTAAACATTTTACGAAAAAAAGCACCGAGTTGTGGTATTGTCGGGTCATGGAGGTGTGAAAAAACCATACAGTGATTCAAGATTCCGAAAAACGTCATTTACGGCTTTTCAGGGTTTGAAATCCCATAAGCTCCAAATATCGAAACTGAAAATTAATATTTCAGAAACTAAATATTTTACGAAGAAAAGCACCTAGTTGTGGTATTGTCGGGTCATGTAGATGCAAAAAAACCATACAGTGATTCGAGATTCCGAAAAACGTCATTTACGGTTTTTCAGGGTTTGACATCCCATATCGAAACTTTGAAAATTCATATTTCAGAAACTAAACATTTTACAAAAAAAAGCACCGAGTTGTGGTATTGTCGGGTCATGTAGATGCGAAAAAACCACACAGTGATTTGAGATTCCGAAAAACGTCATTTACGGTTTTTCAGGGTTTGAAATCCCATAAGCTCCAATTATCGAAACTTTGAAAATTCATATTTCAGAAACTAAACATTTTACGAAAAAAAGCACCGAGTTGTGCTATATCTAGGTATGACACTTGATGCCAAATTGCGCTGGAAAGCACATGTTAAGAAAAAAAAGGAAGAACTTGAGATAAGGTATAGAAAAATGAACTGGCTAATTGGAAGGAAGTCCAATTTAACAATTCATAATAAGTTACTGCTTTATAGACAAATACTGAAACCAGTATGGACATATGGTATTCAACTATGGGGTTGTGCTAAAGAGAGTAACATTCTAGTTGTACAGAGATTTCAAAATAAAGTATTAAGAAACATTGTGAATGCACCTTGGTACGTTCGAAATAGTGACCTTCATCGAGATCTAAAAATCGAAACTGTAGCAGAGACTATAAAAAAGTACGCAAAAAGCCATGAAGATAGACTCCATCGGCATGTGAATGTGGAAGCAATTCAGCTTCTAGACAATACTATGCTAGTTCGAAGACTAAAAAGAGTGAAGCCGTTTGAGCTAGTAAACTAAGTGAATTACACATAAAACAAAATAATGCTATAAACACAACACAATTGTGAGTTACAGACTAAACAAAGCGGGGAGAACTGTTGAGTGAACCCTAAGTTTAAATCTGACTTTTCTAGTAAATTAAGTTAAAACAAAATTGCTAATTAGTCTTACTGACTAGATTGTAATAAAAAAAACACAGTGTGTTTGACAAATAAAAAAAAAAGCACCGAGTTGTGATATTGTCGGGTCATGTAGATGCGAAAAAACCACACAGTGATTTGAGATTCCGAAAAACGTCATTTACGGCTTTTCAGGGTTTGAAATCCCATAAGCTCCAAATATCGAAACTTTGAAAATTAATATTTCAGACACTAAATATTTTACGAAGAAAAGCACCTAGTTGTGGTATTGTCGGGTCATGTAGATGCAAAAAAACCATACAGTGATTCGAGATTCCGAAAAACGTCATTTACGGTTTTCCAGGGTTTGACATCCCATATCGAAACTTTGAAAATTCATATTTCAGAAACTAAACATTTTACGAAAAAAAGCACCGAGTTGTGGTATTGTCGGGCCATGTAGATGCGAAAAAACCACACAGTGATTTGAGATTCCGAAAAACGTCATTTATGGTTTTTCAGGGTTTCAAATCCCATAAGCTTCAAATATCAAAACTTTGAAAATTCATATTTCAGAAACTAAACATTTTACGAAAAAAAGCACCGAGTTGTGGTATTGTCGGGTCATTTAGATGCGAAAAAACCTCACAGTGATTTGAGATTCCGAAAAACGTCATTTACGGTTTTTCAGGGTTTGAAATCCCATAAGCTCCAAATATCGAAACTTTGAAAATTCATATTTCAGAAACTAAACATTTTACGAAAAAAAGCATCGAGTTGTGGTATTGTCGGGTCATGTAGATGCGAAAAAACCACACAGTGATTTGAGATTCCGAAAAACGTCATTTACGGTTTTTCAGGGTTCATTAAAGAGGAAACTTCCGAAGTTAAAGTTGGGAAACTCTTCGCAGAGAGTTCAGAGTTTGATCTTGCATAAAAAATCGCATGAAAAATTTTCCAAAATGTGTAAATATAATATATAATATTTATTCTTAGAGTAAGAAAAAAATAAAGAGAAGTAATCAACCGCGGCCCCGTACATATTTTTCGATATTCGTGGCGGTCATTCCTAAAAACTTAGAATTTACAGAATCCCCGGCGATGGCAACATAGCTGCGTCACTGAAATCACCTTACAAAAACCAAACTAGACTGAATTTTCACAATATTTTCATAAACATAGCACTTCTTGTTTATTTTTACGTCCAACTAAGTTCTTTTTTACAAAAACAAAACTCAACAAACAGTAAAAACCAAAAACTCAATACAATCCGAGTCCGACGGCCAAGACAACACTGCATTTAATACAAATATATGTTACTGTCAGTGTCGACCTTAGAGCTTAGGAAACTTTGGGCTAACGGTTCACGACTTGGGGGCCACCTAATTAAACTTTTTTTTTCTTTCGAACCGAACCGAACCAAACTTTAAAAATTCATATTTTAGAAACTAAACATTTTACGAAAAAAAGCACCGAGTTGTGGTATTGTCGGGTCATGGAGGTGTGAAAAAACCATACAGTGATTCAAGATTCCGAAAAACGTCATTTACGGCTTTTCAGGGTTTGAAATCCCATAAGCTCCAAATATCGAAACTGAAAATTAATATTTCAGAAACTAAATATTTTACGAAGAAAAGCACCTAGTTGTGGTATTGTCGGGTCATGTAGATGCAAAAAAACCATACAGTGATTCGAGATTCCGAAAAACGTCATTTACGGTTTTTCAGGGTTTGACATCCCATATCGAAACTTTGAAAATTCATATTTCAGAAACTAAACATTTTACAAAAAAAAGCACCGAGTTGTGGTATTGTCGGGTCATGTAGATGCGAAAAAACCACACAGTGATTTGAGATTCCGAAAAACGTCATTTACGGTTTTTCAGGGTTTGAAATCCCATAAGCTCCAATTATCGAAACTTTGAAAATTCATATTTCAGAAACTAAACATTTTACGAAAAAAAGCACCGAGTTGTGGTATTGTCCGGTCATTTAGATGCGAAAAAACCACACAGTGATTTGAGATTCCAAAAAACGTCATTTACGGTTTTTCAGGGTTTGAAATCCCATAAGCTCCAAATATCGAAACTTTGAAAATTCATATTTCAGAAACTAAACATTTTACGAAAAAAAGCACCGAGTTGTGGTATTGTCGGGTCATTTAGATGCGAAAAAACCACACAGTGATTTGAGATTCCAAAAAACGTCATTTACGGTTTTTCAGGGTTTGAAATCCCATAAGCTCCAAATATCGAAACTTTGAAAATTCATATTTCAGAAACTAAACATTTTACGAAAAAAAGCACCGAGTTGTGGTATTGTCGGGTCATTTAGATGCGAAAAAACCACACAGTGATTTGAGATTCCGAAAAACGTCATTTACGGTTTTTCAGGGTTTGAAATCCCATAAGCTCCAATTATCGAAATTTTGAAAATTCATATTTCAGAAACTAAACATTTTACGAAAAAAAGCACCGAGTTGTGGTATTGTCTGGTCATTTAGATGCGAAAAAACCACACAGTGATTTGAGATTCCAAAAAACGTCATTTACGGTTTTTCAGGGTTTGAAATCCCATAAGCTCCAAATATCGAAACTTTGAAAATTCATAATTCAGAAACTAAACATTTTACGAAAAAAAGCACCGAGTTGTGGTATTGTCGGGTCATGTAGATGCGAAAAAACCACACAGTGATTTGAGATTCCGAAAAACGTCATTTACGGTTTTTCAGGGTTTGAAATCCCATAAGCTCCAATTATCGAAACTTTGAAAATTCATATTTCAGAAACTAAACATTTTACGAAAAAAAACACCGAGTTGTGGTATTGTCCGGTCATTTAGATGCGAAAAAACCACACAGTGATTTGAGATTCCAAAAAACGTCATTTACGGTTTTTCAGGGTTTGAAATCCCATAAGCTCCAAATATCGAAACTTTGAAAATTCATATTTCAGAAACTAAACATTTTACGAAAAAAAGCATCGAGTTGTGGTATTGTCGGGTCATGTAGATGCGAAAAAACCACACAGTGATTTGAGATTCCGAAAAACGTCATTTACGGTTTTTCAGGGTTTGAAATCCCATAAGCTCCAATTATCGAAACTTTGAAAATTCATATTTCAGAAACTAAACATTTTACGAAAAAAAACACCGAGTTGTGGTATTGTCCGGTCATTTAGATGCGAAAAAACCACACAGTGATTTGAGATTCCAAAAAACGTCATTTACGGTTTTTCAGGGTTTGAAATCCCATAAGCTCCAAATATCGAAACTTTGAAAATTCATATTTCAGAAACTAAACATTTTACGAAAAAAAGCACCGAGTTGTGGTATTGTCGGGTCATTTAGATGCGAAAAAACCACACAGTGATTTGAGATTCCAAAAAACGTCATTTACGGTTTTTCAGGGTTTGAAATCCCATAAGCTCCAAATATCGAAACTTTGAAAATTCATATTTCAGAAACTAAACATTTTACAAAAAAAAGCACCGAGTTGTGGTATTGTCGGGCCATGTAGATGCGAAAAAACCACACAGTGATTTGAGATTCCGAAAAACGTCATTTACGGTTTTTCAGGGTTTGAAATCCCATAAGCTCCAATTATCGAAACTTTGAAAATTCATATTTCAGAAACTAAACATTTTACGAAAAAAAGCACCGAGTTGTGGTATTGTCCGGTCATTTAGATGCGAAAAAACCACACAGTGATTTGAGATTCCAAAAAACGTCATTTACGGTTTTTCAGGGTTTGAAATCCCATAAGCTCCAAATATCGAAACTTTGAAAATTCATATTTCAGAAACTAAACATTTTACGAAAAAAAGCACCGAGTTGTGGTATTGTCGGGTCATTTAGATGCGAAAAAACCACACAGTGATTTGAGATTCCAAAAAACGTCATTTACGGTTTTTCAGGGTTTGAAATCCCATAAGCTCCAAATATCGAAACTTTGAAAATTCATATTTCAGAAACTAAACATTTTACGAAAAAAAGCACCGAGTTGTGGTATTGTCGGGTCATTTAGATGCGAAAAAACCACACAGTGATTTGAGATTCCGAAAAACGTCATTTACGGTTTTTCAGGGTTTGAAATCCCATAAGCTCCAATTATCGAAATTTTGAAAATTCATATTTCAGAAACTAAACATTTTACGAAAAAAAGCACCGAGTTGTGGTATTGTCTGGTCATTTAGATGCGAAAAAACCACACAGTGATTTGAGATTCCAAAAAACGTCATTTACGGTTTTTCAGGGTTTGAAATCCCATAAGCTCCAAATATCGAAACTTTGAAAATTCATAATTCAGAAACTAAACATTTTACGAAAAAAAGCACCGAGTTGTGGTATTGTCGGGTCATGTAGATGCGAAAAAACCACACAGTGATTTGAGATTCCGAAAAACGTCATTTACGGTTTTTCAGGGTTTGAAATCCCATAAGCTCCAATTATCGAAACTTTGAAAATTCATATTTCAGAAACTAAACATTTTACGAAAAAAAACACCGAGTTGTGGTATTGTCCGGTCATTTAGATGCGAAAAAACCACACAGTGATTTGAGATTCCAAAAAACGTCATTTACGGTTTTTCAGGGTTTGAAATCCCATAAGCTCCAAATATCGAAACTTTGAAAATTCATATTTCAGAAACTAAACATTTTACGAAAAAAAGCATCGAGTTGTGGTATTGTCGGGTCATGTAGATGCGAAAAAACCACACAGTGATTTGAGATTCCGAAAAACGTCATTTACGGTTTTTCAGGGTTTGAAATCCCATAAGCTCCAATTATCGAAACTTTGAAAATTCATATTTCAGAAACTAAACATTTTACGAAAAAAAACACCGAGTTGTGGTATTGTCCGGTCATTTAGATGCGAAAAAACCACACAGTGATTTGAGATTCCAAAAAACGTCATTTACGGTTTTTCAGGGTTTGAAATCCCATAAGCTCCAAATATCGAAACTTTGAAAATTCATATTTCAGAAACTAAACATTTTACGAAAAAAAGCACCGAGTTGTGGTATTGTCGGGTCATTTAGATGCGAAAAAACCACACAGTGATTTGAGATTCCAAAAAACGTCATTTACGGTTTTTCAGGGTTTGAAATCCCATAAGCTCCAAATATCGAAACTTTGAAAATTCATATTTCAGAAACTAAACATTTTACAAAAAAAAGCACCGAGTTGTGGTATTGTCGGGTCATGTAGATGCGAAAAAACCACACAGTGATTTGAGATTCCGAAAAACGTCATTTACGGTTTTTCAGGGTTTGAAATCCCATAAGCTCCAATTATCGAAACTTTGAAAATTCATATTTCAGAAACTAAACATTTTACGAAAAAAAGCACCGAGTTGTGGTATTGTCCGGTCATTTAGATGCGAAAAAACCACACAGTGATTTGAGATTCCAAAAAACGTCATTTACGGTTTTTCAGGGTTTGAAATCCCATAAGCTCCAAATATCGAAACTTTGAAAATTCATATTTCAGAAACTAAACATTTTACGAAAAAAAGCACCGAGTTGTGGTATTGTCGGGTCATTTAGATGCGAAAAAACCACACAGTGATTTGAGATTCCAAAAAACGTCATTTACGGTTTTTCAGGGTTTGAAATCCCATAAGCTCCAAATATCGAAACTTTGAAAATTCATATTTCAAAAACTAAACATTTTACGAAAAAAAGCACCGAGTTGTGGTATTGTCGGGTCATTTAGATGCGAAAAAACCACACAGTGATTTGAGATTCCGAAAAACGTCATTTACGGTTTTTCAGGGTTTGAAATCCCATAAGCTCCAATTATCGAAATTTTGAAAATTCATATTTCAGAAACTAAACATTTTACGAAAAAAAGCACCGAGTTGTGGTATTGTCTGGTCATTTAGATGCGAAAAAACCACACAGTGATTTGAGATTCCAAAAAACGTCATTTACGGTTTTTCAGGGTTTGAAATCCCATAAGCTCCAAATATCGAAACTTTGAAAATTCATAATTCAGAAACTAAACATTTTACGAAAAAAAGCACCGAGTTGTGGTATTGTCGGGTCATGTAGATGCGAAAAAACCACACAGTGATTTGAGATTCCGAAAAACGTCATTTACGGTTTTTCAGGGTTTGAAATCCCATAAGCTCCAATTATCGAAACTTTGAAAATTCATATTTCAGAAACTAAACATTTTACGAAAAAAAACACCGAGTTGTGGTATTGTCCGGTCATTTAGATGCGAAAAAACCACACAGTGATTTGAGATTCCAAAAAACGTCATTTACGGTTTTTCAGGGTTTGAAATCCCATAAGCTCCAAATATCGAAACTTTGAAAATTCATATTTCAGAAACTAAACATTTTACGAAAAAAAGCATCGAGTTGTGGTATTGTCGGGTCATGTAGATGCGAAAAAACCACACAGTGATTTGAGATTCCGAAAAACGTCATTTACGGTTTTTCAGGGTTTGAAATCCCATAAGCTCCAATTATCGAAACTTTGAAAATTCATATTTCAGAAACTAAACATTTTACGAAAAAAAACACCGAGTTGTGGTATTGTCCGGTCATTTAGATGCGAAAAAACCACACAGTGATTTGAGATTCCAAAAAACGTCATTTACGGTTTTTCAGGGTTTGAAATCCCATAAGCTCCAAATATCGAAACTTTGAAAATTCATATTTCAGAAACTAAACATTTAACGAAAAAAAGCACCGAGTTGTGGTATTGTCGGGTCATTTAGATGCGAAAAAACCACACAGTGATTTGAGATTCCAAAAAACGTCATTTACGGTTTTTCAGGGTTTGAAATCCCATAAGCTCCAAATATCGAAACTTTGAAAATTCATATTTCAGAAACTAAACATTTTACGAAAAAAAGCACCGAGTTGTAGTATTGTCGGGTCATTTAGATGCGAAAAAACCACACAGTGATTTGAGATTCCGAAAAACGTCATTTACGGTTTTTCAGGGTTTGAAATTCCTAAGCTCCAAATATCGAAATTTTGAAAATCCATATTTCAGAAACTAAACATTTTACGAAAAAAAACACCGAGTTGTGGTATTGTCGGGTCATGTAGATGCGAAAAAACCATACAGTGATTCGAGATTCCGAAAAACGTCATTTACGGTTTTTCAGGGTTTGAAATCCCATAAGCTCCAGATATCGAAACTTTGAAAATTCATATTTCAGAAACTAAACATTTTCTTTTGCAGGGGCAAGGCCGGCATTAACCCTATGTACGGTACTACCCCCCTTCAACAAAAAAATAAATGGATCCATGACAGATCTGGTACCTTCCTAGCTAGCCATCAGCACACTACAAGTGAAGCTATGATAATATATTAGCTTTCAAAACAGTTTTTTGTAAATATCTCAGAAAGTAAAGCTCTTACGAAGCTTTTGGTTATAACACAAATTATTGAGCAAAATGTAGTCTACTATATGCTAAAAATTATATATTGGTACGATGCTCCGTTAAAAAGTTAGCATTTTTAAAAATTTTAATTGTCCAAAAACTGTCATTAGCATTAATGGATTTTGACCAAAATCTAATCAGCTCGTAAGAGTGTCGAGCACTATTTTACCTGAAAATTTTATAAAAATCGGTTTAGCGGTTTAGGAGCTATCCTGTTACGGACAGAAATAATAACACACACATACACAGATAGACATCACGACGATATTGCTAGGATAGGTCAAAATACACCCAAATAACACATTTTCGAGGTTATCCTAAGAAAAAATTGTCGTCGAAAATAATACCTTCTCTAGCTGGAATGGGACAATTCGCCGTCGACCGATTCGCCGCGGGGACAATTCCCCGCGAGATTTTTTGTTTTATGATATTACCATTGGCAATTGTTTAAACAGCTTTATTTAGCTTGACTTCATATAATATATTTGTTTGTTTGTTTGATCATAACTTTTTTCAAACTTTTTCTTTAGGTGTGGTTAGTATACAGTTCAACATTTTTTTTAATTAGAAAAATAAATAAAATGGCGGATTTTTCCATTTATGAACCGATATGCAGCAAACTCAAAACTTTGCGATCTTTCAAGTCGCTGATTATTATTTTTAACAAACGTGAAATTTCGTACCCGTGAATTTAAAAATCAAACAAGTTTCATGGCTAATCGGGCAAAAAGGAGTTTTTTGTTTCCCTTATATTTTTCCGTGGGTAGCTTGAAAGCTTAACCTCACGGGGGTCCAAGATCTAATGGACACCTAATAAGTGTTGACAGTTAAAGCTGTCGTAGGTCACGGACTATAGTTGTTTTCTTTTCATTGATCGATATTGTATAGCAGTGTTTTCCCTGCTTTTGGTTTTTTGTTTCTCTCGCATCTCGGTAGATGGCGCCTCTTGCTATAGTTCGCTCACTAATTACATTTAATTAGAGACAAAACCGTCTGATTAACTTCGCAAGATTTGTCACTTGACCAGCAGTGTTCTGAGGAGTCCCATAAGGACGAAACGGTTAACTGTCAACACTTATTAGGTGTCCATTAGATCTTGGACCCCCGTGAGGTTAAGCTTTCAAGCTACCCACGGAAAAATATAAGGGAAACAAAAAACTCCTTTTTGCCCGATTAGCCATGAAACTTGTTTGATTTTTAAATTCACGGGTACGAAATTTCACGTTTGTTAGTATTATTTGGCTTAAAAATTCCGTTGATTGACGCTCACTGTCTTGATGACGGGTAAAAATGCAAAATGCGTTAATCCGGCCTGAAAAGACAAAGAGCTGTCGTAGGTCACGGACTATAGTTGTTTTCTTTTATTTGCATTCGATCTTTTCATCGATCGATATTGTATAGCAGTGTTTTTCCCTGCTTTTGGTTTTTTGTTTCTCTCGTATCTCGGTAGATGGCGCCTCTTGCTATAGTTCGCTCACTAATTACATTTAATTAGAGACAAAACCGTCTGATTAACTTCGCAAGATTTGTCACTTGACCAGCAGTGTTCTGAGGAGTCCCATGAGGACGAAACGGTTAACTGTCAACACTTATTAGGTGTCCATTAGATCTTGGACCCCCGTGAGGTTAAGCTTTCAAGCTACCCACGGAAAAATATAAGGGAAACAAAAAACTCCTTTTTGCCCGATTAACCATGAAACTTGTTTGATTATTTTTAACTTAAATTTAAAAAAATCAAAATGGCGAATCCAAAATGGCAGACTTTCTCATTTATGAACCAATAAGCGTCAAATTCGGAACTTTCAGGTGTTTTAGGTCGCTGATTGTGATTTCTAACTTGAAAAAAAAACAAAATGGCGGGGACAAAATCGCGTATTTTCCCATTTCCCATGATTATTATGTTTAACTTAAATTTAAAAAAATCAAAATGGCGAATCCGAAATGGCGGACGTTCCCATTTATGAACCAATATGCATTAAATTCGGAACTTTGGGGTGTTTTAGGTCCCTGATTTTAATTTCTAACTTAAACTTTAAAAAAACCAAAATGGTGGTTTCAAAATGGCGCACTTTCTTATTTATAAACCGATTTGCCTCAAACTTGAAACATCGCATCCGCCATTGTCATTGTCATTTTTTTAAAGAAATTTTGTTAAAAAAGTGAACTTTGTTTTTCTTTTATTTTTTTGACTATTTAAATTCAATTCTTATAAATTAAACAAACACAACTTTTTCTGGGTATTACGCCACTAGTAAGGAAAAATTACTTTAAAAATTATAAAAAACCACTGCGTTTCTCCTAGAAAAATAAAAATCACTAATTTGTCAGTGGCTTTCTATAAAAATAAATAGTTGCCTAGTAAAACCTAAACCACTTATCTTTTAATTGAATTTGAATACGCTACGTTTCGATTGCCAATCTACAATCGTTTTCAAGCTTTTTATTTATATTTTGTCTCAAAATCTTAAATGTTTCTTGTTCAAATATATTTTTTATTATAATGGCAATCGAAACGTAGCGTATTCAAATTCAATTAAAAGATAAGTGGTTTAGGTTTTACTAGGCAACTATTTATTTTTATAGAAAGCCACTGACAAATTAGTGATTTTTATTTTTCTAGGAGAAACGCAGTGGTTTTTTATAATTTTTAAAGTAATTTTTCCTTACTAGTGGCGTAATACCCAGAAAAAGTTGTGTTTGTAAAATGAATCCGCCACAAACATATAGATTTTATTCTTATAAATTAAGCCATTATACATAATGTACTTAAACTAAGTATACCAAAGATACAAACACCCTAACCTCTCTCTAAATAGTAGTTTACCTAACTAGTGCGGAAAGTGCCTCTTTTCCGCACGCGATTGCACATGGCCAAACGACGCGATAGCGGAGTTTGGCCAGCAATCAAGTGCGGAAAAGACACTTTACGCACGAGTTAGGTACACTATTTTTTCTATAAGCGTGAGGAAAAAACTAAAAATTAATCAGAAAATTATTTATATTCAAAACGTTTTAATCAAATCAATTATTATTATTCACATTCTAGCGGCTTCTAGAACTGACTGGGGTAGATCTTCGTCCGAAGAATCCATTGAAAATCAGATTTTTTTGTTTGAAAAATTCAAAAGACGCTTGTATCTGCAAAATTGGCTTTGTTCATTGTTGTTTGACATTGACAATGACGATATTTATACCGGGGAGGTTTAAAACTTATAATTTGAACCTATTTTACTGAAAACTTTATTTTATCGAAAATATTGAAAATATAGCAGAATTTTAGTCAATTTGAATATTTTTAGGATATTTCGTGTGCTAGGAAAGATACAAATGTATTTTGAACGGTCTAAATGTTATAGAACACCTCAAAATCGTAACAAATTTACTTTACAAAAATATTTTTCCGCACTAGTGCGGAAAAGTGGCACTTTCCACACTAAAATGCGTGCGGAAAAGTGGAGTTTTCCGCACGCTTATAGAAAAAATACTTTTAGATTTTATAAAATAAATGTCTTGTTTGTAAACTCTTATTACCACAAGGGTTATCTTGATTTGAAACATTTTGTGCTGTTCGCATGTTGGATCACAAAAACTGATATTTCTTTCAATACATGTTTCAAGTTTGAGGTTTGAGGCAAATCAGTTTATAAATAAGAAAGTGAGCGATTTTGGATCCGCCATTTTGATTTTTTTAAATTGAAGTTAAAAATAATAATCAGCGACCTGAAAGCTTTCAATGTTCCGAGTTTGATGCATATCGGTTCATAAATGGGAAAATCCGCCATTTTGGATCCGCCATTTGAATTATTTTTCTAATAAAAAAATCGTTAAATTGTATACTAACCACCAAATACCTAGTTGGAAAAGTGTAAAAAGAGTTATGATCAAACAAATATATACAAATATATTATACAAAGTCAAACTAAATTCCAAACTGTTTAAAAAGTTGCCAATAGTAATATAATAAAACAAAAAATCTCGCGGCGAATTGTAGACTTGGGACTCGATTTAAACAAAACTTACGAGGCCATACTCTCAAAGTTAGAAACTCCTTGACGCGTCAGAGATCCGCTTTTGAAGTTTTCTAGAACTAAAGTTTCCTCCAAAAGGGAGTTCAGAAACAGAGTTTTTGAAAGTTTTTGGAAAAAAAAGTTCTTCATGACTAGTGTAAAAAGTTTTCAGTTTTGCACGCGAAAATCTTTAGTTTAGTTTTCCTTTGAGATTCTGTAAAGCGGTAGCGTATGGGCGTATTTAGGCACGGAAGGGGGGGGGGCTGGGTAGAGGCCTTAAAAAATATATGATAATTGTTGCCACCGTAATCCTATTGGGGGGGGGGCGACAGCCCATCAAAAATTCTTGCAACCAACAAAAAAAAAAAAAAGAAGTTCATCATGTCTATTTCCTTTACAAGGGATTGTGACGGACTGTGGTAAGATTGTGAGAGGTTGTGGTAAGATTGTGACTGATTGGGACAGACTGTGTAAAGATTGTGAAGGATTGTGGGATGAAGGATTGTGAGTGATTGGGATGGATTGTGTAAAGATTGTGAGGGATTGTGAAGGATTGTGGTAAGATTGTGGTAAGATTGTTACAGATTGTGAGTGATTGGGAGGGATTGTGTAAAGATTGTGAGAAATGTGTACACGGATTGTGAGAGCTGTTCACCCCTCGGTTAAACCTAAACCTTGTGAATTGATCGCAAACATATCCTAAACGGTGTCTAGAGCACCAAAATTTTGAAAAAAAAACTCCACAAAAAATGGTTTTATGAAAAAAAATGCTTTTTCAATAAGTAGTTTTTCAAAAAACTAATTTATAAAAAAACTTAAAAAAATTTTTTTTACAAAAGCTTTTTTTTAAATAATACTTTTTAAATTTTTTGAATTTTTTTTTAAATACTTTTTAAAAAAACTCATACATAAAACTAAAGAAATTGTTTTAAAAATTTTTGCTAAAAATATGTTTACTACACATGAAACATTAAAATAAAATTTAAAAAAATCTCGCGGCGAATCGGCAGGCGGCGAATCGGCCGGCGGCGAATCGGCCGGCGGCGAATCGGCCGGCGGCGAATTCCATTCCCAATTTTAAAATAGGGTACCAACCTGATAAGGTTTAAGGGTCCTATACTCTTTGAAGGCCAATTCTCTGTCCAACAAAAACTCTATAGGCTTCAAGTTGTTGGGAATCTCGAGGTTGGACACCAGTGGTGTAAATGTCTGAAAAAAAAATTAAAAAAAAAATTAGATTGTATCGACAGAGAAAAAAACTGAGTTCACCACTGTGCTCAAATCTTAAGGGATGGTTGTCGAAGGTTTTTTTAAACTACCCTAGACAGTGGTGGAATCAGGATTTCCAGGGAGGAGGGGTCAAAGTGGCAGCAAACATGAGGGGTGGGATACTCATAAAAATTTGTACATCTATTTAAGTATTTAAGTTAAATACTGTATTGATTTGGGATTTAAAGGTATTTAATTGTATTTTGAAGTATTTAAGTGTATTTACATGTATTTAAAAGTATTTAAAAGCTATTTAAATGTATTTGTTAAATAATTTTACCAAATTTGTACACCTATTAAGGAGCAAACATCAAAATATTTTTTATAATCGGTTTTTAATAGATCTGAAATTTAGTAGCTAAAGGAGATTAATGCCGCCGCAGGCGAAACTTTTTTAAAAATGAAGTAAAAATGTGACAAATTTTAAATAAGTAATGCTGCTAAATTAAAAAATGAGTTATATGGGGCGAGGGGCCGGATCCCTCTGGCCCCCCTGAATCCTTTGGCTTATAACTTTTGCTAAATTAGTTTTACAGAAAAACTGTAAATACGTTTTTTGTTTGCAATAGAACACCAATTAAAATAGTAAATAAATTAGCTTTATATCTTAGAGACTAACAAAGATATACAAAAAATAAAAAAAAATTGAGGAAGGAATTCTTAGAACACTCCAAATCGAATGGTTACGGTTTACTCAATTTTAAGTCGCCTGGTGTTTATCTCAAATTCGAGGAAGAGCGCCTGTGTGACGTCATAAATCCAAACTGTCTCGCCCCCCCCCCCCGAAACCTTTTTCTATATACACCACTGGTATAAGTTATGATTTGTTCGCAACAACAACACAACAACAATTTAACTGTCGTTTAAATAATTTTATATCTTGAGAATTAAAAAAAATATATATTTTTTTAAGTTTTAAACTACCCTCAATCGATTGGTGATGGATCACTCAATGTTATATTTAATATACTGCGTGAACAAGTTTACAATTAGGGGGGATATCCATAAGAGGATAAAAAACAGATAGAGTATAGCATTTATTAAAAAGAGACCGCGATACGCCCGAATCCCGCAGAAAGCTTTGCAGCGTTGTCAAAGGTAACCATGATAAATTACTACAGGCGCACGTGGTCGCACTCGTCAAGGGGCGGACAAGCTGAAACATTTTTTAGGGCGAGAATTATTGCTTGACTTGTAACCATACAGGAAGTGGACTATTAAAAACGTGAACATTTTATATTAAAAATTTTATTAAATTTATTTAGTTTCAAAAACAAATAGATCGGATAAATTGTCTGTCAAACGATTTTAACACAATATGATACACAAGTTTTATGTCGGCATTAGATTTTGGTTTAAAAAAAGGGTTAGTTGAAAGTATTTTTTAACCAATTTTACCTTATAACTATCAACTTTTTTCGTTGTATCGATTTTTGTTTAAAAATGTTCCTGTTGTATTTAAAACATTTTTGCCTGTGGCGTATGTCGCCTGCGAACATTTAAAGTAACATTACTTCAATATTTTCTAAAAATTTTCGTTTTAAAGGCATTACTGCTCATAATTATGAAATTTGTCTGGAAAAAGTACTAAATGAGCTTCGCGGAACTACTTTTGAGGCTCAATACCACCTCTGCCGCCCTCATAAGGTCTAGACCACCCTCCCGCGTCCTATAACCACACTGCGTTCAATGGGGACCATCATTACCTTTGTTAGGGTTGGACTAAAAATGCATTAAAAAAACCCTAAAAGTAAACAATATTTAGCTTACCAATAGATTGGTAAACTGTGGTGTAAAAAAACTGACTTTAGTGAATGTGAAACGAAAATCAATAACAAGAATAACACTTTAAAATTCTGTTTGTTTGTAAAAGTAAGTGAATTATTTACATTTAGGAACAAGCAGAATTTTAAAGTATTATTCTGCTTGTTTATCACCCCGTTTGATGAATGCACTTACATAAAACTAAAAACTTGACCTTTTGCGAACTAAGTAGCGGATTATACTGATATTTTTGCTAAACTGGCAACGTTGGTCTGTTCTCCCATGTAATCCTTATGGCCCATACAAAAATCCTACCCCTAGATAGAAGGCTGGCCACGCGGTATCTATTGCGAACAAAAAACGTATGTATTTACAGTCAAACAAGTTTCGTGGCTAATCGGGCAAAAAGGAGTTTTTTGTTTCCCTTATATTTTTCCGTGGGTAGCCTGAAAGCTTAACCTCACGGGGGTCCAAGATCTAATGGACACCTAATAAGTGTTGACAGTTAACCGTTTCGTCCTTATGGGACTCCTCAGAACACTGATTTTTAAATTCACGGGTACGAAATTCCACGTTTGTTGTATTTACAGTCTCTCTGTAAAACTAATTTAGTGAAAGTTCTAAGCCAAATTTTGTGAAAAAACATAAAAAAAGCCGATAAATGAAACTTGTTTGATTTTTAAATTCACGAGTACGAAATTCCACGTTTGTTGTATTTACAGTCTCTCTGTAAAACTAATTTAGTGAAAGTTCTAAGCCAAATTTTGTGAAAAAACATAAAAAAAGCCGATAAATGAAACTTGTTTGATTTTTAAATTCACGAGTACGAAATTCCACGTTTGTTGTATTTACAGTCTCTCTGTAAAACTAATTTAGTGAAAGTTCTAAGCCAAATTTTGTGAAAAAACATAAAAAAAACCGCCAAATTCATCCACTCAATCTACTTACCAGAGCTGGCCAAATTACTGTCCCACTGGTCGGCCGAAATGGGTCCCTCCTATCCGCCCAAACCAGGCCCTGTTCCACCAGAAACAAATGAAACAAGTTGTCCCTGTAGATGCTGATCCATTCGCGGCGTTGCCACTCTACGTCGTCGTATTCAACCAACACCTGAAACAAGGAAAATTTGCAACATTAGACAACAATGTAATGGACTGAACTCTTAAATGTGATCGGTTTGATTTTACTCAATAAATATTAGGGACCTATTGCAATAAAGCCAGGCACAAATTGTGCCGGGCACTATATTGACAGTTTCGCATTAAAAACTGACAGTTGATCTTTCAAAATTGACATACCAAAGTCGAATTTAGAAATCCAGTCGTTTATTTTCCATTAATAGTGGCATCACTATTATTTCCGGCTCTTATAATACATAATACAGCTGTTCTTATAATGCGAAACTGTCAATCTAGTGCCCGGCACAATTAGTGCCTGGCACTATTGCAATAAGTCCCTATTTATTAAACCCTTAATATTGATCACATATTAAAGTTTTAATAGAAAAAGTTTTTCCAGCATTATCAGAATCTAATGTTAAAAATGATATACAGTGCAAACCTCTCTTTGCGGACACCTCTACTAAGCGGACACTCCCTTTAGTCGGACAAATTTGTTGGAACCAAGCTTTCCCCTATTTCTTTACATGTAGAATTCACTCCTATATCCGGACACTCTAATAACCAGACGCGGGCATTTTTTTTTTGTTAAAAAATTCTGAAACCTCCCTTAACCGGACGTGAACCTCTGATAACGGAATGGAACGCTGTACGATATGGGCATAAATATTGTGTAGTATGTTGGCAACAACGCACTCTGCAGCCGGGGAATTATCTCTTTCTGTTTTAATGCGGAGACTTAATATTTCTGTGGTATTTACAACATATTTTATTCGGCGGGACTGCTGTGTTTTATTTTTATTGTTCAGTTGGTGGTAATAGATCGCAGTTCTCTCTCATACGCGGGCACCTCCAATAAGCGGACAAAATCGACGAAACCTTGAGTGTCCGCTTATAGGAGGTTTCACTGTGTGTCAATCTCTTGAGAAATTTTTTACATATGTTTTTATTTTTTTTAAGGGATCATGTTTTTTAGTGTTATTAAGTTCTTTAGTTCCTCTTTTTAACTGATTTATTTATTATAGGTATTATTCTTTAACATAAAACAAAATTTTCCAATCAATTTTTTTTAATTCAGCGAATTTTTTCTCAGATTATTATTTAAATTGATGAAGAACCTTGAACTATCATTTATCGTTTTTGCAATAAACCAATTTGTACATTTTGATTTATGTATTTGTTTTGACTGCAGTACACCACATGATCAAAATAAATCGTAAAAAATTTATCGGAAAAATTCCTTTCAATAAAAAAGGTCAATATTTCAATAAACACCTAATATTTCAGAAAACGAGTAAGTACAGCACATTTTTCTCTTCCACATTTTGTTTTTGTTTTTCAAGTAATTTGGTGAAAATATACCTTTTTATGTCGTACTAAATACGTCGCTTTTATTTTAAATTAAAATATTTAGTTTTACATTTTATTTAATTTTAAACCTAATAAAAAGCTCCACTTTTTTCAGAAAATACCAAAATTCTGTTTTAGAAAAAAAATTTCTTTTTTTGTTGAAACGTCTATATTTAGACGGCGTAAAAAAATAAATATTGCCACGGAAAAATTTGGCAGGAAACAGAATTGTGGCAGATTAAAAAATACAAAATTAATTTAGTGCAATATAATTTGAAAATCAAATTCCATAATACTTGTGCCATTATTTATTTTCACCGTGACACTTTTTTACATTTTCTGGCAAATTTTTCCATAGTGATGTTTATTTTTCTTATACCATCTCAAAATAGGCGTTTTATCGAATATAATATATTTTTGGGTAAACAAAAATGCTTCCAGAACTTCCAGGGCATTTCTGGGTTCAAAATCAAAATAAAATGTAAAATAAATTTTTTTGTTCAAAAATTACGTGTTAAAGGACATAAAAAACTAATTTTTCAGCAAATTTTGTAAAAAAAAAACAAAAAAATTGTTCGAGAAAGAAATCAATAACGAAAAACAGTAGAACTGTATGGGAAAACAACTTAGCGACTGATTTACTATATACATACTACAGTTTGCTGACGAACAAGTAATTGTAGCTAATGATAAAGAAGATATCGAGTATATGATGAGAAAGTTAACGGAAGAATACCAAAAGTAGGGGTTAACAGTGAACGTGGACAAGACACCGTACTTATGTATTGGAAACGAATTAATGGACAAACAATAATTCCATGCAATGGGTATGTATACTTGGGTGTCATATTAATTTGAGAGAAAAGGAACAGACTGTAAAGAACTGGAAAAAAGAATATAAAAAGCAAAAAAGGTTATTGAATGTCTTAACAATATTTTATGAAATAGGGAGATCAAAAACAATTTAAAATTTAACATATATGAAACAATGGTGAAAAGCACGCTGTTGTATGGATAGAGAGAGTTCTAATTCTGATTTGGACTACCTATACCCGTTCCACGAACCTTTGATTAATTTTCCAATTCATTGCTTAATCATAGTTGTCGTTTATAAAAAAAAACAAACAAGATTTGACGAAAATCTAGGTCGACCATTTAAAACGGTCTGTCGAATCGATCTTCAATCATGTTTCGAAACTAATTACAATCATCAATACATTAGAGAATAATAAAAGCAGCCGCACATTCAGCAGGAAAGAAAAAAAAAACAATATAAAGGAGAAACAAAATCGCAACTTGCTTGCCCTGGACTTTTCTCGAAAACTGCCAGCTTTCCTATCATTTATTGATTCATCCACACGCAATTTGATACTTTGGTTAGATTTTTTATTATGAGATGGCGCTTATCTCGCCTATTTTACCCATAACCTTCCTAATACTGAGCTTAAATAGTACGGGGACCGGGAGCAATGTCAATTGATCGACATTGCTATCGATTGCAATGGTCGATGGAACATATGATTATGTTTATAAATTAATAAAAGCAGTCGCACATGTAGCAGAAAAGAAAAAAGAAACAAAATAAAGTCGAAACAAAATAGCAACATGCTTGCCCTGGACTTTTCTCGAAAACTGCCAGCTTTCCTATCATTTATTCATTCTTCCACACGCAATTTGATACTTTGGTTAGATTTTTTATTATGAGATGGCGCTTATCTCGCCTATTTTACCCATAACCTTCCTAATACTGAGCTTAAATAGTACGGGGACCGGGAGCAATTTCAATTGATCGACATTGCTATCGATTGCAATGGTCGATGGAACATATGATTATGTTTATAAATTAATAAAAGCAGTCGCACATGTAGCAGAAAAGAAAAAAGAAACAAAATAAAGTCGAAACAAAATCGCAACATGCTTGCCCTGGACTTTTCTCGAAAACTGCTAGCTCTTCTATCATGTATTGATTCTTTCACATACAACACAACACTTTAGTTGCATTTTTGATTGATTACGCACCTTGGAGGCTCGAGAAGAGGTACAAAATCCACATCCCAGACAGGGAAGCATGGCAGAGAGACGAAATGATGTTTGAGGAGAGCGCTTTAGTTTGCTACACTGATGGATCCAAACTATCAGAGAGGCAAACCACAGGAGCGGGAGTATACGTGGAAAAACTAGAAGTTCAGAAGAGCTACTCGCTCGGTGAGCAGGCTACTGTTTTTCAAGCAGAAGTTTACGCCATAATAATGGCGGCAACCCTAGAAGAGGTTCGGAACAGCGAAGAGGAGCTTATATAAATATGCTCTGACAGTCAAGCCACCCTGAAGGCGCTAAACGCACCCAAGATTGCTGACGGCTTGGTGGAAGAATGCGCAGAGGCGCTGGAGACGGGTGACGCTGGTTTGGGTTCAGGGACATACGGGGGTACCAGGCAACGAGAAGGCGGACGAACTCGCACGACTCGGGGCAGGAACCGCCTATGTAGGACCGGAGCCACTTTTGGGCGTGACAAAAAGACAAGTGCAAAGCGGACTCAACAAATGGGCCCAGGACGCGCTACTAAACTCCTGGGAAACAGGAACGGGTTGCAGACAGACCAGAGAATTCGTAGACCGTCCAAAAGAATTAGATGGATGCTGGGACGGACACGAAAAGACTTCGGACTGCTGATAGGTACTCTAAGCGGACATAACCGGTTGAGGAGGCACATGACACGTATAGGAGTCGAGAATGACCCTACCTGCCCAGCCTGTGGACAGGAAGAAGAGACATCAAGACACCTCGTGGCAGAATGCGAGGCCTACGCAAGGATGAGACAACAGGCACTCGGAGCGCCAACTCTGAGCGAGGAAGAACTGCACATGCTCAAATGGGCAGACTTACTGGACTTTGTAAAGAGAACAGGAAGGCCCAATGAGTTACCCGACCATCAAAGGGAAGTGCAGAGAGTGGGTTAAGGGATAGACTTGGGGCATGGCAAAAAGGGCCTACTCTGGCCTACTTGTCAGACCTGCGGGTCAACCCCCCTCACTACTACTACTACTACTGCATTTTTGATTACGAGATGGCGCTTCTGTCGCTTATTATCCCCATAACCTTCCTAATGCTGAGCTTAAATAATACGGGGACCAGGGACAATTGATCGATCGACATTGCTATCGATGCTA
Organism: Aspidapion aeneum; assembly: GCA_963576565.1. Classification (NCBI taxonomy): domain Eukaryota; kingdom Metazoa; phylum Arthropoda; class Insecta; order Coleoptera; family Brentidae; genus Aspidapion; species Aspidapion aeneum. Next base: position 8,476,653 of record OY755047.1, read on the forward strand.
ATAGTCGATGAAACATATTGTCAGGCTAGAATAAAATGAGAAGCATTGATGCGTTTTCATCAGTTCTCTCCTCCAGAAACCAAACCCCCCCAAAAATATTGAATTTGGGACACCCTGTACATATAAATGAATTGAGTTATGACAATGTAAGTAACTGAGGCTCTATGCCCTAAAAAAAATCTATAAATAGTACAGAAATCACAACATAACTAATTACATATCGTCACAGAAACCTGTATACGTACTATAAAGATCATTAATTAGAGACTATATCACGTGTTTTGACCTTCAGATGTCCTAGTAAGCACCTGACATTCCGTTCTTTAAAAAACCTTTTTTCTTGCCCGATATTATGCGCGTCCAACCCATTTATTTACTGTGAAACCAAAACCGCCAGGGGGCGCACGAACTCGTTTCAGCATCGTTTGTTATGCAAATAGGGAATTTCTACGCGAACGGGCCTCGAGGCGATCTGAATTAAATAATTCTCCAGCACGATTGTAGACTTTTAACATGTCGGAATGCGCATTTTAAAGTTAAAGCTAATTTTTCTGTATTTTTCGAAATTATTCTCAATTTTTTTACACTTCAGAATATCCCATAAACCAACGGGGGTGAGATTTGTAAGCGTGGTGCTCTGCAATTGGTGGGTTCAAAAACGGGTGCGCCCAGTCATCCCTTCGGGTAAGTCACCTGACTAAGTGGGCGTTTCGAGAAGTCCTCGCGACGTCCTGGGAGTGGTGTCACCTGACTACGTGGGTGTGTCCAGAACCCCTCGCGATGGCCTGGGATTGGTGGATTCAAGCGGAAACGTCCAGTTCTCCGTTCGGGCTTATTAAAATTCCCAAGTATATAAAACATAGGCCGATAGGAAGTCAACAATTATTTTATTGTGGTGATTCACCTGTTGAGCTATTTAGACGATTTATTTCAAACAATTTTTTCTTTATTTTTAAACGACCTTGACTCACACAACGATTATTTTCGAGCCAGCAATTTACTATCTAAAGAAAAATAATAAGTCCATTATTAAAATTAAATTATTGAAATTTATTCCGGTTGGTTTTTTAACGCGGTTGGTTGCGTCATTTGTAAAAATAGTTATTAACAAGTTTATTAGGCTATGAAATATTGTTTTTATATATCGGTTAGTTTGATTTTAAATTAGCAATTTAAAACATTGTTGGGATGTTGATGCCAAATATTCATGACCGACATTTTTTATTAAAACTTTAACCTCTTTAACGAATATAATTTTATCGGCGAGAAATACAGGGTGTTTTAATATCATAATTTTAGTGTGATTTCAATACAGGGTGTTAAAGTTCTATTTTTTTTAGTTTTTTGTTTATAGCTTGTGCAGCTTATGAGATATTTTGTTCAAATTTGGCACGTATATTAAGCTACAGGCACTACAACATTAAAGGTCATGTCGCCTCTTCCCCCGGATTTTTTTCGTTATACGTCACTGGTAGGTAGAAGCAGGTAGTTTAAAATATGAAACAAATTCCTACTACCAATACTACTATGTCGGTTTAGAACGTTTTTCTACATTGTCCGATGCCTTATCTCCACCTCCTTCGATCCTGATAATCATCTTCTGTCAGGATTTTTTGACTCTTTGATCTTTGGATTGACTGTTGCCATTCTAGTTTCGGACGCCCTCTTTTTCTGCGCCCTATTGGTTGCCATTCTAGGACCTGCTTTGGTAATCTTTCTTCGTTCATCCGTTGTACATGGCCGTACTATATCAGTTGTCTTTTAGTAATGTCATCCGTTATGCTTCCCTCGATTCCCATTCTTTCTTACAAAAATCCTTGTTTCATTTGCAAACTTTTTTGTTTTCTGCAACTTTTTTGCATCTTTAACCGTTTGCTATGATAAAATAAAAAAATACTCCAGTGTGGTATGGCGAGTATATCAAAATAAACAAATTAATTAAAACTTATTTGGCATGCCTAATATTGTAGTGCCTAAAAACAAAACTCCTAGACCACCTTGCTAGATCTGATGTGCCTGTGATATTTCTAGAGTTTAAAACACAGTTTCCTAGATGTCGGGCTTTGTAAAAACCTTGAAAAGTATGGGCTTCCAAAGAACCCTGGAAAATCTATACTGTACAAATATATGTATCCAGAACACAGCGCCATTTCTGATTCACTACGGTGATGTATAGGTGTATCTTTTGCGATTGCTTTAGCAAACCCACCGGTATGGGTTTCATTGATTGATTAATTAATTGATTGATTGATAGATTCATTCATTTCCAGAAGAAGTCTAGGTTTTAGAGAACCTGGCACTGCAGCTGCTTACTTCTTAATTTCGGAGTTTTGAAGAACTGGCTAACCATTATTGGGATATTCTTCTCGGAGGGGTCTTCCTCCAGGAGATTTCTGCTTCTGCAGAGGGTTAGTCCAGGGCAACTGGGCCCATCTCTGTAGATTCCAATTCTGAGTAGGTGTTTCCTTAGTGTGCAGTGACCGGTTATTAGTCACGTCACCTGTCTGATTCGTTTCCTAAGGAAGTCACAGGTGCGTAATGTTGAGGGGGACCTCACCATTCTCTTACTGGGGTTGTTCTTCGGTGTTTAATGCCAGTGGTTTTGATGTTGTTTATCCAACTATGTATATTCATAAAACTAGTCCGGGCGAATTATAGTGCTTCGGGCTTCTTATACCACTTTGGTACGTCTCTGTAGTCTGGGAGAACAGACCAACGTTGCCAGTTTAGCGAAAATATCAGTATAATCCGCTACTTGGTTCGCGAAAGGTCAACTTTTCAGTTTTATGTAAGTGCATTAATCAAACGGGGTGATAAATAACCAGAATAATACCTTAAAACTCTGCTTATTCCTAAATGTAAATAATTCACGTCCCAAAAGCTTGGGGTGCTATTTCGTACAAGACATCTGTATACACCAAGCCAACTGCTGACACTCTACAAAGCCCAGATTCGACCAACTATGGAGTACTGCTCACATATATGGAGTGCGGCACCCAAACATACCTTAATGCTTTTGAACACCGTGCAAAAACGAGCTATCAAGCTGATCAATGACCCCGCACTTACCCGTAGCTTGGATAGTCTCGAACATCGAAGAACTGTGGGCGATCTATCTCTCTTCTACAGGTATTATCACGGAAAATGCTCTGAAGAGTTGGCACGTATGATCCCCCCGGGAGTAGCACCTACTAGGCGAACACGTCAAACAGACGGTAACCATCAATTTATTGTCAAAATAGAGGCACCAAGAACCTCATTATATCAGAATTCATATCTCTGGAGAACAACATCGCTGTGGAATACACTCCCTGCGACAGTTTTCCCTGCAGGTTACAACCTGAACAGTTTCAAAACCAACACACACCAACATTTCCGCGCACTTGCCGCTTCTCGAGCGTGATAGGCATTGGCGTAGCTAGCCTTGCTTTTCAGGGGGGGCCGTGGCCCCGGTCTATCTTGAACAAAAAGCAAACATAGGTTTTAAAGAGTCGTGCAAAGTGTGCAATGAATAAAAAAAAATACGCGCATTAAATGTTGTAATATTTTAATATAACAAATTTAATAATACATTTACCAACTTATTTATATGTATACACAGGAAGTATGTAATTCAGCAATTCTACAAAGAAAGTTTTCTACGTCGCTGACTGAAAGCGTCTACCACACTGTCTAAGTCGACCTCAAAATCTTTTTCTATGAATAACAATGACAAACCTGAGTGTCTCTCTTGAGTCATAGTTGCTCTAAGCCAATTAAAAACTCTCCTCATGGCAGAGAAAGACCTCTCGCAAGTTGCACTTGAAATTGGAAGAATACTCGCAACTTTAAAAAGTTGGTAGAGGTTTGGATCTAGATGTTTTCTGCTATATGTTGTTTGATAGAATCATGACCAACAGTTTGATTTAACCGAAAAATACAATTCTTTAAAACGGTCATTTCTGCTCTTAGAGCAGAAGTATTAATATTAAAAATTTCCCGGTATTGCTCGACGAATTTATTCCATTTAACGACGTGGGAAAACTTAATATGAAAATGGTTATGAAATTGTCACCAAAATCGGAAAATTTCCATAAGACACTAAACGCTAACCTCAAAAAAACTAAAAAGATTATTATATTTATTTTAGAAAAACAGTTTAAAAAGGTCTTTTATAACCTTACGACATCTACAACCCGATTTCGGAAACAGAGGGGCAAAGGTCGCTGTCTTTATTAAATGCGAAATTTAACTTACACTTCTATAATATTTTACAAGATGTCGCCAATTTGTTTAAATTTAAAAAATATTTTCGGGAAATTGCATAAGTGCAGAAAAGTTAAAGAGAAAAAGCCTAATTCCGCAAGACAAGGGCTATTTCCTGAAATGTAAACATTATCTGAATGATTTTAAATTTTAATGCACCTATTTTATTTGAATATTTCCCGAATAATACTAGTAAAGTATGTATTTTCAGCGTCATGTTCTTTTACTAGTAGTCGGTAGGGGAGGCCTAAAATATCTTAGGGGGGGCCTGAGGGACTTCAGGGGGGGGGGCCAGGCCCACCCTGGCCCCCCCTAGCTACGCCAATGCCCCCCCTAAAAATAATTATAAAACAAATAATTTTTTTCGTCGACTGTTACCCCCCCTAGATTTTGACCCAGACCCGCGCTTGTATTCAATATATACATAGAATTCTCGCTGAGTCACTTTTGCAAAGAGCTTCAAATTTACACCATTAGAGCCAATTTAGAGCCGTTTCACTAAAACAAAACGATTCAAGCTACATAGTTGTATGTATGCACCAGTGGCGTATTTAAGGGGGGGAAGCTAGTGGCTGCGTCTCCCCAAGACCTTAAAATCTCTACAAAAATTTGAAAGGTCCATTTGAAAATTCAATTGAAATTTTAGGCAGGAACAAGTTGCCCCCTTTCAAAACTTTTTTCTAACTACGCCAGTGTTTGTACGAGTCGGTTTATTCAGTTCAATTGGGTTTTAACCCAAACGCAGTTAGTCTCTGTATTAGCAAAGTTTTGACTGGGGGGCTTAATTTAGTCTGTCGGGAGTTATGTGGGAAGTTGGGAGGGTCTGCAGTTCGAGAATATTGGAAGTAACGCCACAAAGTTGGATAATTATCAGAAAGTTATATAATTGGGTTAAAGAGCGGGTATACTTAGATCAAAGAGAACTATTTAAAATGGAGAAGTCTCCTCGCTGTGTTTTAAATTCGTGTGTATCTATTCACACGTGTACAGCAGAAAGCTATACAACATTATCTTCCCGGAGAGGGAGGACGGGTTAAAGAACAGGACCAAGTTTTCAAATAAAGATAGCTTCTGGATCAAAAATAGCCTCAGGCGTTGGATCTGGAGTTCTTAGTATTAAAAAAAAAGTCGAGATTAAACATAGTCTCGGCCAACTGGCTACTACATTTCAGGCCGAACTCGTAGCCACTGAACTGTGTGCCCGGTGGATTACTGAACACGAATGGACCAACAGGACAAAAAAATCTTATATCCAACAGTCAAGCAGCCTTAAGAGCGCTTGATTCCTATATGGTCTTATCGAGAACCGTAAGGAGCAGTAAGGATTCGCTGAATGCGCTTGGTAGCGCTAACAATGTGTCATTAGTATGGATACCAGGGCATTCTGGGCACGAGGGATATGAGGCCGCAGACCTAGCAGCGAGGGAAGCGGCATCTGCCGAATTTTTCGGCCCCGATCCAGCCCTGGAGATATCATACAATGCTGCTAAATCAACCATATTAAAATGGATGGAGAATAGCTTCCAACAATACTGGATAAATATACCAGAACTGGCTCACTCTAAAGAGTCCATTAAAGGACCTTGTAGAAACAGAGCCAGGAACATTATTGGACTTACCAGACAGGAGATCTTTTTACGGGTCACTGTCGACTCTGTATTGAGGATGACGAAACAGTCAGACATGTACTGTGCGAATGTCCGGCTATTGCACGTTTACGTCAGCACACTTTCGGTAAACCTGAGATTGACTCAGTCAAACTGATAGCAAACAGTGTCTCACCCAAACTGATAGCCGGTCTTTTTGGAGGATTAGGCATACAGTGGTAAGAAACCACTCAAAAGTGAGCCACAAAAGACCCACTGGTGGTCGCCGTGGAAGGGCTGCAGGCCCACTCACATATGAATCATCATCATCTATTCTTCAAACTAAGGAAAAAAGAAAAATCTTCAACGAATTGGTCATTTAATTCCTCTCCCAATTGACAGAGGTGGCATGATTTTTGGGGGGTAATAGTACTAGTGCAACAAAACTTTATTGTCTACGACGAAGTATAGAACACATTTTTTGATAAAGAGCTGGGTTTTTAAGAAAATCAAATAAAACGTGTGAAAAACATGTTTTTTATATAACATTTTTTCAAATCATCATTTACAGACGTCACTGGAGAGTTTGTTATAGGTCAAACCGCACCGAGTTTCACAATGTTGAAAAGGGAATTTTACTGTCTACATAAAGTGTATATTTTTTATATTAAGCTTAGTTTCTGAGAAAATTAGATAAAACTTGTAACAAAAATGGCTTATTTTTTGATTTTTTAAAATTGATTTATAATACTAATGTTAGGGGGACGTGTTATACATCGTGAAAGAGGACTTTTCATCAGCCTCAATAATTGTTAGTTAAATAATTATAATAATAATTGCCAAGTTAAAAGTTTGCAAATAAATGGGAAAATATTGTAAGAGAGTACTTTTGAGGGTGGTGATAGGGGGGATGTCCCCCAATCCCACTTTAAAGAAGGTTGACTTGAAAAAGTCAGTTTTAAGTTATTACTAACTTATTTACTGATGAATGTTCAACATTTTTGTTTGATTTAAGGATTATAAAAAAGGAAACATATGTCTAGCTTAATAATTATTTAACTACAATGGGCTTTTAACCAGAAATACTTTTTTGAGAAAAAAATATTGTTAAGGACAAAAAATACCACAAAAAATATAAAAAAAATATTTTAAAAAATTTTCCCTTTTTTCGTACGCTAATGGAATGTACACCACTGCCGTCAGAGGGTACTAAGGTACATCGTTGAAAAGGAAATTGTATCCGCTTGAAAAATAATTTCCAGAAGATTTTTGGAAAAGTTGACTGTTTTCGAGTTATTAGCAAAAAACTATCAAAAAGCACGTCTAAAGGGGGCGAACCACCCCCCTGCCACGGTTGGGGGGATGGTTCCCTTTCGTAAAATGTTCGGGCGACTCTTATGTCTTCCATACCAAGTATGTTGCTTCTATCATTAAACGGATGTAGGGCCTGAACTAATATAGGTATGCGAGAATAAAAAAATCATATGAAAAATTCATTGTTCCTTTGAAAGAAAAAGCAGGTTAAAAAAGAAAGACGAATGAATAAACACAAGATAATGATCCCTATAGTCAGACCGCAGTGTAATCACGAAAAAATGTAATCATTAAAAAGTCGATATTTCCAATCAACTACCAGTCATTGCAGGATGGCTAATAATACACTTTCACCGCTCAAAACAGCCATAATAAATGACTACTTGGTTGTTTGTTTACTTATCGCTGAATTTATACGAGGGAAATAATAAGTCTATCAACATCCATGAAGTTAGTAAGAGGGGTAAGTATAGTCATATCACCACTTTGTCAAATTGCCATAAAAGTGTAATAGTAGTTTACCTAACTAGTGCGGAAAGTGCCTCTTTTCCGCACGCGATTGCAGATGGCCAAATGACGCGATAGCGGAGTTTGGCCAGCAATCAAGTGCGGAAAAGACACTTTACGCACGAGTTAGGTACACTATTTTTTCTATAAGCGTGAGGAAAAAACTAAAAATTAATCAGAAAATTATTTATATTCAAAACGTTTTAATCAAATCAATTATTATTATTCACATTCTAGCGGCTTCTAGAACTGACTGGGGTAGATCTTCGTCCGAAGAATCCATTGAAAATCTGATTTTTTTGTTTGAAAAATTCAAAAGACGCTTGTATCTGCAAAATTGGCTTTGTTTTGACAGTTTGTTTGTACTTTGTTGCTATGGTGATTTAAGATGCCAAATCTAAAACCACTAGTGTTCATTGTTGTTTGACATTGACAATGACGATATTTATACCGGGGAGGTTTAAAACTTATAATTTGAACCTATTTTACTGAAAACTTTATTTTATCGAAAATATTGAAAATATAGCAGAATTTTAGTCAATTTGAATATTTTTAGGATATTTCGTGTGCTAGGAAAGATACAAATGTATTTTGAACGGTCTAAATGTTATAGAACACCTCAAAATCGTAACTAATTTACTTTTCCGCACTAGTGCGGAAAAAATATTTTTCCGCACTAGTGCGGAAAAGTGGCACTTTCCACACTAAAATGCGTGCGGAAAAGTGGACTTTTAATTATTTATCGTTTACTACTACTACTATATCGGTTTAGAACGTTCTTCTACGTTGTCCGACGCCTAATCTCCACCTCCTTCGATCCTGACAATCATCTGTCAGGTTTTTTTGACTCATTGATCTTTGGTTGACTGTTGCCATTCCAGTTTTGGACGCCCTCTTTTTCTGCGCCCTATTGGTTGCCATTCTAGGACCTGTTTTGGTAATCTTTCGTCGTTTATCCGTTGTACACGGCCGTACCATATCAGTTGTCTTTTAGTGATGTCAACCGTTAAGCTTCCCTCGATGTCTTCGATTCTTTTTTCCAGTTTTTTACAGTCTGTTCCTGTCTTATCAAATGTAACACCCAAGTATACATACTCATTGCATGGAGATATTGCTTGTCCATTGTCTAGTTCTAACTCACTTGATTCGTTTCTAATACATAAGTACTGTGTCTTGTCCACGTTAACTGTTAACCTCCACTTTTGGTATTCTTCCGTTAACTTTCTTATCATATACTCCATGTCTTCTTTATCATTAGCTACAATTACTTGGTCGTCAGCAAACTGTAGTGTGTATATAGTAAATCGGTCGTTAAGTTGTATTCCCATGCCGAGTGCTTTACGTTTCCAGTTTTTTAGAGCTACTGCGATACATATTTTAAAAAGAGTTGGAGAGATACAACATCCTTGTCTTAAGCCTTTCGTTCGTTCTTTTGAAAATCGATTTCCAATTTTAATTTTAGATTTTGACCCTTTATATAGTTCTTTCATAGCAAAGTACATCTGTTATTAAAAACAGAAACTAAAAAAGTGTCATTATACTGCATTTCCTTCCTTCTCTGAAAAATCGTCCCCAAAATATCCCCGGGGGGGATATTTAAAAGATAAATCACCCCAATATCCGTTCAAGATTCTCACAAAAGTGTATAAATCATCCCTCGCATATTCTGCCGAGTTTTTCTGGCGAAAAACATGGCTTGTATAAACTCATGGAACGTGGGCTGCTTAGAATAGATGGATGTTAAATATGGAAGTTTCTGGAAAAATAAACAAGCAACGAAGCAAGTCTGAGAATAATTTGTTTACTTTGAAAAAATACAGGTGTCTGTCTACTACATATTTTTAAAACTTCTTCTTTTTTTTTTAGTTTTTCGTTATTCGCTTTCGTATTTTTAAAACTTACACATTGCAAAATAACTACTCCTTTTAGTTTCTAGCTCCTTCAGTATCAATTTTTTAAGAATTGATCTTATTTATCCCTTGATCAGCCCCAGACAGTTGCTATGTTATTTCCAGGGAAACAGGAATGGGTTGTAGACAGACAAGACAATAGGGTTTTTGAAAAATTTTAGAAAAGAGTTTAGAATGATACATAGATCTCTAATTTGCTACGCAAATTTATTAAAATAGTATATTTTATCATGACTACATTTAAAATCAAGTTTTCTAATTTCCGATTTGAATTTGCCGCTAAAACGCTCATTTCTAGCATGGCGTTGCAATGACGTCACAGCGCAGAAAACTGGCGGACAGATACACGGCATTCAAGTGTTTATTTGTTTTTGGTCTGTGTTTTTACTGTTTTTTATGTAAAAAATGTCCTATAAATGGTCTGTAGTGCCTCAGTGTTCGAATACTAACATACAAACACCTGAAAAACTATTTATTCATGTGCCTACAGCAGTAAAAGAACGGAAAAAGTGGTTAGAACTTGCTCGAAGAGACCCAAGGGCCTTATCTAATACATCTTCACTTTGCATTTGTAAAGATCACTTTGATGCGAGTATAACTAAATTGTTTCTATTAATTTTTCTCACGTTGTCCATAATATATATAACTATTTCGTAAATGCCGATGAAATTTTTGAGGTTATGTTTATTACAAGGGGTGAACAACTATAATAGGCAGAAAGGTGTACAAATTTTTAGGCAGTGCTAGGCAGTTATTAGGCAGGACTAGGGAGTACCTCTAAATGCAGGATTAGACAGTGCACATGCAGGCTAAATGTAGGACTGAGCAGTGCATATGCAAGACTAGGCAGTGCATATTTGTTATGAAGGGTCATAAGAATTCTTTGAAACAAAATGTATTTAGAAAATTTTGTTTTAAAAAAGCAATTTTTGATTGTTTCTTAATAATAATCTATTGTAAGTGGCATATTAAACAAAAAAGCAAAACATATAACCTAAATCTAAATGAGTAAAAGTAGGCGAAGAATATCGTAAAAAACTTTCAGTTATATACAAAACAACTCATCGAATACTTACATCAACATTTTAACGTTTCTAAATTCCGCAGTACAAAAATCACTGTTGTTGGCAAAGAAGCCTGCCACCATAAAGGAATTCAGCATTGGCAAGTTGGAGCTATCGGCTTTGAATAATCCGTTTTCCATTGAAAATGATTTTTATAAGCAAAACACAAAATAAAATCTAATTTAGGACGATAATTCGCACTTTAAACCAAAGCAAACATTACCATCCATAAGAAAATAACACAGAAAATCAGTTCGTTCAAGGCGTTTACTGTTTTGTGACGTCACTTGCAGCTAATTGGTAGACCGTCTGTTTTGAATCACGTGGCTAATTGTTTGAATTCAATGAATTTATTTAATTAAAAAAAACTATGAATTTGGGATAAAAATTAAACACAAGCGTTTGTTTTTAGCATTCCCAAGACCTAAAGAGATATCTAAAAATAAATATATATTTATTTTTTACTACGGTCAAACACCCTATTCGTAGATCGACCAAAGCGCCTATTTTAGCCTAATTGCTGGACCTGCGGTTCACTATCTCACTACTCCTAGCTACTACTACTCCTTTGGGCTTTTTATATGATCTGAATACCATAGTAGCTTGAGATTCTTTGTCTCAACCAGTGAGAATCTTTCTATTGGTGTGTTATCGATAGATATCGTTATAATCATATATTTAGTTTTCAGTACATAATTCTGGCATGTTGGCATTAAAAGTTATTCCTGCTTTACAATCACTTGAAACTTCAATAAGAACTGCTTCACTATTAACATTGAAAATTAGTGGGGTATATCACCTTGAAAAATACTCTTTATTATTTTTACTGCCCCTAATAAATGGAACCTCTTCTTCAACTTTCACTGTCTGATTCCGAAAAAGATTTCTTATAAATTCAATATCATTGCTTTCGATGTTCTTTTCTTTGACTTAGTGGGTGATAATATATTTAGTCTTCATTAAATAATTCTGGTTTTCTTTGCAGTCAGTTGAAGCTTCAATAAAAACGGCTTCACCATTGATATTAAAAATGAGTGAGGAAAGTATACCGCTTGACAAATACTTCTTAGTATATTTACTTCCCTAATACCTCTTCTTCAACTTTCGCTCTCTGATTCCAAAAAAGATTTCCTATAAAATCAGTATCCCCGCTATCTACATATGTTCTTTTCCTTGACTTCTAGTTGGTGTTGAACTCTATCATATATACTTTTCTCTACCAGGCTTATCCTTTTATCAACGGAGGATGGTGTATGTAAAGATAAATCTGCAGACCACGCTTGTTCTCTAAACAATGTCAGAGTATGATTCGTATTAAATTTGAATTGGGATTGCTGAAGTTCCGTGCAGGTTGTTGACCTATCTAAAATTTCTACATCACTCTTTTAATTTCGCTTCAATTCGAACCTCCTTTTCTATGTTAGCTCTTATTTCTAAAGTGAATCATCCAATTTCGTCGAAAAGAAAATAGCCCGAATCCTCTGCATTTTCTCCTTAACTCGGCTCTAATCATTTAATTTAACGTTTTTTGTTTGTTTTCCTGCAGGCTTCTGTATAGTGACTCCCCAAGGAAAACCATGCAGCTCTGTTGTAGAATATGTAACACTAAAATTATCTTTTTTAGCACTGCGGGTCCTGTAAGACACTGATTTGATTTATTATAGCCAATAACGTAAGCCCTTTATTTTAATTTAAGTTCCAAGTTTGAGTTAAATAGATGAGAGACTAGTATGAGATTCTCCTTTTTCTCTGATGTTTCTGTCTATTCCTTCTCTACAACTCAGTCTGGCCCTTCCTCTCTTTCTTTTTCCATGTGGTGTCCAATTTAGTATTTTCTTTGGTATAAGTTGGTTGATTTGTATGTCCTCAGTAGTTTTGTGTTTAACATCCATATTTAATCGAATTCTCTCATTTCTCACTCTTTCCAGTTTTGATTTTCCGGCATTGCGTCTCCAATAATCTATTTCAGTGGCTTCAAGAGACTTGCGAGTTTTTTCTTTCAGGGGCCATACTTCACTTTGCACTATGCTCCTGTAAATTCTATGTTTGTTTTGTTTTGATACAGCCTTATCCCAGAGAACACTGTTGAATTGTCTAATTGCTTGTCTTCCTTGGTTATATCTGTGTTTGATTTCTTCATCCAAACTACCGTCATTAGTGATGTGCATTCCCAGATATTTGTACTTTTGCATTGTTTTATCTGATGTTGTTCCAAGATAAGGTCCTGTTGCAGCCAACACCTTATCGTATATATTCTAAATCGTCGTAATCTTGAGCCAGGGCTATTCGATCATCAGCGAAGAGGAGAGTATAGAGTACATAATTGTTCAGTGATATTCCCATCTGTTCGCACTTTCTTTTCCATGTTTTCAGGGCTTGTTCTAAATAGATCTTAAACAATGTTGGGGACAAGCAACACCCTTGCTTAAGACCGTTGTTGATGTTAAACCCCTTTGATAATGTCCACTATACCACTATTACTGCCTGGCATTATTGCAATAGGTCCCTAAAACCTATTTAGATTGACCGCATTACATTTTGTTTTCAAAGGCTACGCGTTTTGAGGACCTAAATCGATTTTAACATTTTCAGGCTGCCGCTTGAGAGGAGAAAAGGGTGGTTTCTTTCGTCGAACAAACATTTTTGGAACTTGAGGAAACTTTTTCAAGGACGTGTAACTTGAGTTTCAAGGATGAGGAAATTGAATTAAAAAGAAATGTTAAATTAACAAGTAAACAACGTGTTCGGTTCGGTTTATTTGCTACTAAAAAATTTAATATAGGCGCACCTTTCAGAAATGCAATACAATTAACAATGCTGATTGCATAACTCTCTTTGGTGAAGTTAATTTAAATTTATCATTTCATATTTGAATGCAATAAATCAATGCATTGTCTAGTAGATCGAGTAGGCGTGTATACTCCATTTACCAAACCCTACGTATGTATGCATATATCTCTAGGCTTATAAGTAATACATAATAGTTCGATCAATTGATATAACATATATAATAATAATAAAATAATCATTGGTTTGTATATCAACAGTTTTTCTTTTTCCAATGTTACAATTTATATGTAGAATATACTTTGGCCCTTTTATTAAACTCTATTTAATCTATAAAACGAAAACTGAGCATGAATAAGTAATTCTATTATTAGGAGAAACATAGAAGTATATGGAGAGGAAGTAATTATCGAAAAAGAAATAAAAGATAAAGAATAGTATTAAAAAGCTTAAATCCGGAAAAGCTAGAGGACCTGGGAGAATGTACGCTAAACCCAAGTAACATTTCTTTATTTATAGCAGAAGCTAAAAGGTTGCCAGCGCCTTTCCTTAAAACCATTTGTTTCAATGTTTGGTCGCTAGCACGTTCCCATTACCCTAATATACCCCTTAGACCTCCTAAATGGGACTCCCCAATTGGTGGTGGCAACCTATGTATTAAACTCACTATAAAACCATAAGAAATAAACTCCAGCTTCGCCCTCTAGCGGTTCCACCAGTATAGAACCTTTTAGAGCCTAAAGCTATTATGCCAGGTTCTAAAAGCAACTCAGAAACGTCCTCTATCCTATTATAAAACTAGATTTGGTAATTTGGTATCCTGGCGATTCTGTTGAATACGATAATACCTTTAGAGTAAAGAAGTTTTCCTATAAAAGCTATGGCGATATTTTAGATTTACAATGGCTATATAAAGTAATTCAGGTCACAAAATTGCAAAAAATGTCAGAGTCCCAAAATTATTTTATCACGTAAAAATATACCGAGTTTGTCGTTTTGCTGATGATCAAATTACCTGCCAGATTTATTTTTCTGATAAAATCGTATCTAAAAAGCTCTTAAAACAAGCGCACCAGCTCAAGAATGCTTTTTAATAGTTTTTTGATAACAAAATAACAAATACTTAAAATTAAAAAAAAATCATTTACACTATTCACCATTAAAAAAGTCTGTTTGGTTTACATAAATCAAAATTAAAGTAAAATTATTGTTAAAAAACACTGCTAAAACGACTAGATAAATATTTTCTCTTTACAATATTTTTTAAATAAATTTATATACGCCATTATGGTTTTATAGTGGTCACTTGGTTTTATTTGTTACTGTATCGCAACAAGGATTTTTGAGTGCCCTTATGAAACCAACAAAAAAGAACAATGTAAACATAGTCAACATAACCTCACTTAAATTTTTTGTATTTGTTTATAAAGTGATTAAAAGCGTATAATTCAACACTTTTAAATATTTTTTATCGTGCAATTTCGACATAATCGAGAGGGCCAGTGTAAAGATATTCGTTGTGCCTGCAGATTGGAGGGCAACCTCTTATATTGGCCGTCTAAACAGGCCTTATCTAGGCCTGGGTGTCCTACCCAGAAGGACGGAAACTCAACAATTATTAATTATTGGGCTTTAAATAATCAATCTTGCAATAGGTAGGTACCAATCTGTACCTAGGTATATCTATTATTTTTACAAGAAACACCTAAAAAAATAAAAGACGAAAGTATTTACTTACTTCTGTTAGAAGGAAACAAGGTTTTATATGGCAGCCTATTTAAATAATATTTAATA
Source organism: Aspidapion aeneum (assembly GCA_963576565.1). Taxonomy (NCBI): domain Eukaryota; kingdom Metazoa; phylum Arthropoda; class Insecta; order Coleoptera; family Brentidae; genus Aspidapion; species Aspidapion aeneum. The sequence goes on from OY755047.1 coordinate 8,491,860, forward strand.
TACAGCTATGGGTAACTATATAAATACAAAAGAATTAAGTTTACCTTTAAACCTTCCTATAAAACCTTTTTAAAATGCCTAAAACTAATGGCAAAAACCAAAAGTCTAAAGTTTATATTTACCACTCTTAAAAACCTTAAGGAAACTAGGTTCTATATGGCCGCCTATCTAATCATATTTACTTTTAAACTACTGGTAACTATAAAAACAAAAGGATATAAGATAACCTTTTAACTCTATTATAAAACACTTTTGTGATGACCTAAAGTAATGAAAAAAACTAAATGACCAAAGTTTATATTTATTTCTTTTTAAAAACTTTAGGTAAAATGGTTTTATAAGACCATCTTTATAAATCAGAAATCAATAAAACCAAAAGTATCTAAAAGGAACAGAAGGAATATCAGTTTTATTATACTCCCTTTATAAATCACTTTTTGGTTGTATAACACCCCTTTAGGTAATTGGCTATATAAATTACCTTTATGTAGCTAAATTGATCCTAAAACCCGTAACAGCACCCTCTAAATAACCTAGGAACCAAATTGATAAAACCTTGAGTGGTAATAATGTTACTTGGGAAATGCTCAAATATGGATCAGAGAAACTACTAGAATATATTATCAATCAATGTATAAACGGACATCCTGATGATTGGAAAATAGCATTCATATCCTCAATAGATAAAAAAGGAAACAAGCTGGATTGCAACAATTACAGAGGAATTTCAGTAACCAGTACTCTAAGTAGATTGTACGGTGGGATTCTTAGAGATCTAATAGAGAATGATTTTTATGAACAAGAAAAAGAAGAGCAAAGTGGGTTTCGTGCAGGCAAATCTTCTAGTGATAATGTTTTTGTCTTAAACAAGTAATTGAGAAAAGGAGTGCCAGGAATATAGAGACACATGTTACATTTGTGGACCTACAAAAAGCGTATGATACCGTTCCAGTAGAAAAATCATGGACAGCGTTAGAACAAACTATCAATCATACAAACATAAAAGTGATAAGAGAACTTTACAAAGGGTCAAAATCTAAAATTAAAATCGAATTTCAAAAGAATTCCTGGTAACAGAAGGCTTAAGTATGTATGTATCTCGACGAAAGATTACCAAAGCAGGTCATAGAATGGCAACCAATAAGCGCAGAAAAAGAGGGCGTCCTAAAATGGAATGGCAACAGTCAATCCAGAAATTAATGAGTCTAAAAAACCTGACAGAACATGATTGTCAAGATCGAAGGACGTGGACAACGTAGAAAAACTTTCTAAACCGACTAGTAGTAATTCTATTATTCATAAACTTATTACTAATCATGATAATAATTAGTTAATTGTACCTTTAAAGAAACATAACAGAATTATAGTAGTTAACAAAATTACTGCAGCAAAGTTAGAAGCAAAAAAAAAACAACAAAAGAAAGAACCTTGACGCTAGGAGCCTATAAAAACGAAAACAAAAGAAGAACTGCAAAAGCATTTTAACGGTAAAAATGACATAAAAATCCTTTGTGTGCTAGCTTCGTGTTATACAGACAATGCCCGTCTCCTTCGAAAATGGGTTTTAGCTCACTGAGATATAAGATAGAAAGAAAATAAATTTAAAGAATAGAATAAACTCTTTTCTGATCTGTTAAAATCGTTTAATTGCTTTTGAAAGACCAAACGAATTTACAGAAAAGACAAAAGATGCTTCAAAAATGTCATTAATTACTGATAAAATGAACAATATTTATAAAATTTCTTGCCTTATTGTTTAGTCTTAAATATGTTTCATTGCTGTTGTAAGGTGAATAAAGTTGCAGGATTCTGAAATTAATATGCTTGATAATAATCTAGAGAAGCTTAGGTATCTTAGAAATCAAAGGTCATTGAAAAATTGGCATTTTTAAGTCTAGTGTAATTAAAAACTTATAAATAACAAGAGGACGGTACTTTGATCTTTAATGAAAACGTGATTATAAATATCAAGGTCCTGAACCAAACATTTATTATGTTGCAATACAAAAAGCATGTAAACAAGCTTGGAAAAATTTATTGATATATTTATGCAAGTAACTGCTTTTTTACAACAAAAATATTTTGAAATAAATTCAAGTTATTTATTGCAGATTTAACAAAAAGGGAAAAACAAAAATAATCACACTTACAAAACAAAATATTAGGAATAATCACCCCGAACAAGACAGTTTAGACAGGCACAAATGTAATCATTTAAAGTATTATCTAGTTCCAATTGAATTTATACCAAGTGGTGAAACATTAAGGTACTGCCACTTCTGATTTCAAACAAGCCATTAGGAGAGAAAAATCTAAAATAACAAAACCTACATGATCAACACAATGAATTGATAAAGATGCTGCTAGGTATCATGTTAATAATATCGGTTGTACAACTGGTGATACATCCAAATAAGTAAACAGGCTGATAAAATTAACACATGGGGAAAAGAATTTGGGCAATCTTAAGAATAATTTCAAACTTCTACAATAAATAAGACTAAAAATAATAATATTTCAAAGCAGATAGGTTATTTGGAAACAAACTACAATTATTAAAGAAAATAATAGAAAAAATGGCCATCACCAAGACAGTTTAAACATGCCCAAAGAAACCTAATCGTTGAAAGGAAGATTCAGTTTCAAAGGAATTTATAATAAGTAGTGGAAGATCACGGTACTGACACATCTGATTCTAAACTAGCTTTAAGGAAGAAAAATCTAGAAAAACAAAAACCACAACAATTTCCTTAAACAACGCAATGAATTGAGAATGCTGCCAGGTATAATGTCAATAATATCGATTCAAAAACTGGTGATTCATACTAACAAGCTAATAAAATGAAACATGGAGAAGACAATACGTGCAATCTTGGAAATAATGTTCATGGTCAACATAATAAAAACATCTAACAATAAAGAACACTAACAATAATTGTTCAAAGCAAAGAGGCGTTAAGTTATTTGGATAAAAAGGTTACCTATTGTTTTAATTTATCCCTAAAATACTTACAAAGTAGGTACCTATTTACATAAAATTTTAAGATTTGAAGTGCTAAATATGATGTTGATAATATAGTTTCAACAAATACTAATAAATTTGACTTCTTAGAATTTTTTTTTTAAATATTAAAAAAATTAAACGGCCTCGGCTTATAAACAATCCCAACAGGTGTTTTTGGTCAATCGAAATTGGAGATAATCTAACTTTTGCTATGTTGCCGTGCTCCCTTAAACCCATAACATAAATAAAGCAATTAATTCCCGATATGTGTATGAATTTTAGAATGGGTGAGACGGAGTACTCCCTTGAAAACGGATGAAAGTCGGACTACGCATGCGATCTCTGTTAATTTCCTCATCTCTATTGGTCTTCATTTAAGGATATGTGAATTCTCATTTAAAGAACTAATACAATCAATGGCTGGAAATTTTTATGATGTTAATAATATCGATCTAACAACTGGTAATACATTCAAATAAACTACCTAACAAGCTGTTCAAATTAACACATGTTGAAGACAATACGGGTAATCTAATATAATCAAAACATTTAAAATAGATATGACTAACAGTTTTTTGGATAAAACAATTACAAATTGTGTTAAATTGTATTTAGTGCGTTAAAATTATAATTTTGATGTTGATAACAAAGTATCAACAATACTTATAATGCCTTGATAATATTTAAAAAATGAACGTCCTCATAGCAACCCCTAACAAGCTGTTAACATTAACACACGGGGAAGAGAATACGGGTAATCTAAAGGGTAATGTCAATGGTCAACATAATAAAAACATCTACAAAAAATAAGGCAAACAATAATTATTAAAGCAGACAGGTGTTAAGTTATTTGAATAAAAACGATTAAGTATTGTTTAAAATTGTCCTTGAAAAGTGTTAACATCAAATTTGGATATTTAAAGTGCTGTATAATGTTGATAACATAGTTTCAAGAATACTAATGAATGATTAGATAAAAATGTTGATAACATTTAAAAAATGAACGTCCTCTGCTTAATAGCAACCCCTGACAAGCTGTTAAAATTAAAACACGGGGAAGAGAATATGGGCAATCTAAAGAGTAATGGCCATGGTCAACATAATAAAAACATCTAATATAAATTAGGCTAACAATCATTTTTAAAGCAGATAGGTGTTATGTTATTTGGATTTAAACAATTATGTATTGTTTAAAATTGTCATTGAAAAGTGTTTACATAAAATTTGGAGATTTAAAGTGTTGTATAATGTTGATAACATAGTTTCAAGAATACTAATGAATGTTTAGATAAAAATCTTGATAATATTTAAAAAATTAAAACACGGGGAAGACAACACGGGCAATCTTAATAACAACATCTTTCAATAAAGAAGACTAACAATAATTTTTCAAAGAAAATAGGCCGTAAGTTATTTGGATAAAAACGGATATTGATTTAAAGTACATAGTTTTAACAGATATTAATCAATGCTTAAATAAATATTTTGAAAATATTAAAAATATTGAACATCCTGTGCTTAATAATTATCCTCAACAGGTTTTTTCGTTAATTGACATAGGAGACAATCTAACTTTTGCTATGTTACAGTGCTCCCTTAATCTCACCTCATAAATAAAGCAATTAATCCCCAATATTTTTTTTTATTTCTTTTTGTTTATTGTATTACAATCTAGTCAGTAAGACTAATTAGCAATTTTGTTTTAACCTAATTTACTAGAAAAGTCAGATTTAAACTTAGGGTTCACTCAACAGTTCTCCCCGCTTTGTTTTGTCTGTAACTCACAAATGTGTAGTGTTTATAGCTTTATTTTGTTTTATGTATTTCACTTAGTTTACTAGCTCAAACTGCTTCACTCTTTTTAGTCTTTAAACTAGCATAGTATTGTCTAGAAGCTGAATTGATTCCACATTCACATGCCGATAGAGTCTTATCTTCATGGCTTTTTGCGTACTTTTTTATAGTCTCTGCTACAGTTTCGATTTTTAGATCCCGATGCATTCACAAGCTTTCTTAATACTTTATTTTGAAATCTCTGTAAAAGTAGAATGTTACTCTCTTTAGCACAACACCATAGTTAAATACCATATGTTCATACTGGTTTCAGTATTTGTCTATAAGGCAGTTACTTATTATGAATTGTTAAATTGGACTTCCTTCCAATTAGCCAGTTCATTTTTCTATACCTTATCTCAAGTTCTTCTTTTTTTCGAGATATTTTGCCTGATTTGAATATGGTACGGGAATGTTGTTAATTGTTATTTGTATGTGATTTATATTTTTATTTGTAAAATCAACATGAATTGATTTGGTTTCATTTAATTTTATTCGCCACTTTGTGGTCCAACTGTGAACTTCGGTGACTGCATCCTAAAGTTTTTCTATGCATTTTTCAATAGATTTTTCTACCGTCAATAAACCAGTATCATCGGCAAATGTTGCTAAATGACAATTTTCTGGCTTTCGGATATAGCAAGTGAATAATAAGTATAGATAAGAGCCTAGTACGCTACCCTGGGGCACGCCTGCAAACAAACTAACAAACATTTTTGCGACTCGTGACCTTCACAATAACAAGTCGAACAATTGCCATCCTGCAACCTTCAATGCTTGCTTAGTCATAGTCACTGCGTTGCACTCGAAAACTTTCGAAATTTACCACCAGACGACGCCATCAGTCGGGTAAACACGATCGGTTACGTCACAAATCCAGCATGGCCGCCACGAAACTCCACCTCCCATCGCCTCCTTTACCGTTACGTTGCTGGGGTAACCGCCAATAACGTTCGTTAGTAGCGCGCCGGTTGTCATGGTAACACAATCGAGTGTGATAGCCTGGAGCGACTGGGTCCACGACATCTGAAAAGTTGAAGTCGTTAAGATGCTTATCATTATCGTGTGTTTAAATGATTTCAACGCTTTGTTTTCTAAAGTGTCATTAAGAATATTCTCTTCGTTACTTTTTATTCATTTTTGGACTTCTGTATTTTTCTTTTTAAACAATGGTATTATTTAAAGTATCGTCGATTTTTCTTTAATAATATCTGCATCTAACTTTTCTGTAACTAAAGTGGTATCTGTTTTTTGTAACTATTTCCAGATGGTTTCATTTTTGCCATTCGGTATTTTCTAATACAAATCTTCCATTTTTGTCCACTTTCAATATCTTCAACTAGTTTTGTGGTAATTACTTGTAAGCTAATAACCTAAGTTTATATATTTATTATAATATCTATATCGATCTTTTCTTCAACTATTTTCGAATGGTTCCATCTCTGGCCTTCGGTATTTTCTAATTTTTCTTCGACTTCTCTAGCTTTAATATCTTCGTTCACCTGTTCTTAAAGTATTTCTACGTCTATTAAGTTTTTTTCTTTGACTAGCTTATTACACGTTTCCAGCAAACCATAGTGTAAGTTTTTTCCATTACCATTACCTGTCGCATCAGTAGTTGAATTTTTTATTAACAAACGATGTACTTGCTGAAAGCCTTTAGTTATTTTTATCCTGTCTTTGGCTACTATTAACCAACAGTTGTTCTACCATTGATGAATCATATGTCAGTGGGTCTTGTAGCTCTTCCACTGCGATCACCAGTGGGTCTATTGTGGCACACATTTAGTGGTTTCTCACCACTTTGTGCCTTATTCTTCAAAAAGGTTAGCTATCAGTTTGGGTGAGGTACTGTCGAGATCTTCTGAATCAATCTGAGGTTTCGCACAGGACATGTCTGACTGTCTCGTCATCCTTCATACAGAGTCTACATTCGGTCTCTTCTGTTAGTACCATTTTGTGCATGGGTATTCTTAGTCGACAGTGACCCGTAAAAAGCCCAATCACTATACGGATCTCCTGTCTGGTAAGTAAGGTAAGTAAGTTTCTTTAATGAACTCTTTAGAGTAAGCCAGTTCTGGATATTTATCCAGTATTATTGGAAGCTGTTCTCCATCCATTTTAATATGGTTGATTTAGCAGCATCTTATTATATTCTCAGGGATGGACTGGGGCCTTTTTTCTACCGTTGATTACATGTTCTTATTTTTTTTTTATGTTTGAAATGTCTCTCATTTTTCGAAACTTTTTCAAGAACAAATCGAACTTTTTTTTTTGTTTAGTCGGTTTAGAACGTTTTTCTACGTTGTCCGACGCCTATTCTCCACCTCCTTCGATCCTGACAATCATCTTCTGTCAGATTTTTTTGACTCATTGATCTTTGGATTGACTGTTGCCATTCTAGTTTAGGACGCCCTCTTTTTCTGCGCCCTATTGGTTGCCATTCTAGGACCTGCTTTGGTAATCTTTCGTCGTTCATCCGTTGTACATGGCCGTACCATATCAGTTGTCTTTTAGTGATGTCATCCGTTATGCTTCCTTCGATTCCCATTCTTTCTTTTATGATCTCATTTCTTATGTGATCTGTCCTAGATATTCTCATTGATCTTCTTATTGCATCCATTTCGACACTTTCCATTTTTGTTTTGTATTTTTTTGTTACGCGACAAGTCTCTATTCCATACAACAGCGTGCTTTTCACCATTGTTTCATATATGTGAAATTTTACATTCTTTTTTATCTCTCTGCTCCATAAAATACTGCTAAGACATCCAATAACCTTTTTTGCTTTTACTATTCTTTTTTCCAGTTTTTTACAGTCTGTTCTTGTCTTATCAAATGTGACACCCAAGTATACATACTCATTGCATGGAGATATTACTTGTCCATTGTCTAGTTCTAACTTACTGGATTCGTTTCCAATACATAAGTACTGTGTCTTGTCCACGTTCACTGTTAATCCCCACTTTTGGTATTCTTCCATTAACTTTCTCATCATATACTCCATATCCTCTTTATCATTAGCTACAATTACTTGGTGGTCAGCAAACTGTAGTGTGTATATGGTAAATCGGTTGTTAAGTTGTATTCCGGTGGTTAATCGGTCTATGTTCGGAAAATCAGTGGGAATTCTAATATCATGTTTAGGAAAGAAAATTACGTTTTCTTGATACAATTTCAGATACATTGACCCTAGTTAGAATTGGAAAAAGAAAGAGATAGTATTGTTATGAATCTCCCAACGAAAATACCCACAAAGACGCAAAAGGCTTATCCAGACACATTGGATTAGAGAAAGACAGACATACTATTCCGTAAACTTTACAATAACGAAGGAAAAAGATAGAGAGATACAGTTTCGATGGTAATATGGATCCAGAGTCAGCCATGTTGGATATCCAACGGATAATAAGGGCATTTATAGGATTGCAAACGCGGGCGGTATTATATAGGTCGCATCTACGTGTGTGTTAACACTTAACCTGTCAAATAGAATGACGTATGGTTCAAGCCATAAAGGAATTTGGTGTGTCGGTGGTGTATTTCTTTTTGTGGTGAATGCTACTGGTGTTAGTGTGTGATCTATGCTATTTTATTGATGTTTTTGTGATTGTGGGGCTATACAGGGTGATCGTTTTAAAAGTATTCAAAAGGAAGAGGGATAATTATCTGGTTTATTTTAGGGCTGAAAGTTTCTAGAAACATAGGTTGTCACACGATTCGTTACCGATCTACAGAGTGTTCAAATTTCAATTTATTTTTTAGTTTTTTCTAACTACCTACTAATATGATCTCAAATAAATAATTAGGGTACACAGAGAGACATTTTTTCAGTGTAGTGCGCGGTATTATATAGGTCCCATCTACGCGCGTGTTAACACTTAACCTGTCAAATAGAATGACGTATGGTTCAGGCCATAAAGGAATTTGGTGTGTCGGTGGTGTAATTCTTTTTGTGGTGAATGCTAGGGGAGACCGGGGCTAGTTGGCGCAGTTTTTGGTTTTTTAATTTGTATGTCTTTGTGGTTTATTATGCAAAATAAAAAGGTAGTGCAGCATCTAGACGTTTATCTCAGCTATTTATGCGCCATGTATAATTTTTCTTTAGCTCTTATGGTTTAAAAGAAAATCAAGAAAAATCATGTTTATGCAAAATGCGTTAAATGTAGTACTTTTTTTTAAACAAAAATTAAAACATAAACTAATTCAAAAAATAATATAATCTGTTTACTCGCTTAAGCAATTAATGCACAAAAAAATTGCTGAAGTTTCACCAGCACATTCCTCATAAGCCCCGCCATGGCACCAGTTGCATTTAATGCATGTTTCCCTAAGGGCACTATTCTTATATGTATCAGTGCAATACAGACAAAAGCAGTCATCATCATCATCGCTGCTTAAGGGGTCATTATTTTTTTTTTTTTTATTTGGCGGTACCTAATTTTTCTATTTTCCTCCTTTTCGCTTATTTCAGAAGCTTTTTTAAGTTCTACCTTCTTTTTTTTTTGGAGCTTGCTCTTCGCGAAGAGCTTCTTTAATGGGCGTATCGGTTAATATAGCCGTAGTTCGTCTTTTTCGGCCTTTGGTAATATTTTTTCTTGCTTCCGCTTTAGGTAAGGGCCGTATTTGAGATGGAATTATTTCGTTTTTTTCTGAGGTTATTTCTCCCAAAATTTTACGAGACGGCCCTGGACGAATATCCTCGATTTGATTTACGTCAACTTCTAAAGCTTGTTGTAAAAGATCAGGTTCTTGATACTCCTGTAATGCAGCTTCTGCAGCTTGGGGAACATTTTTCTCACCATTTTCTTTCACTTGATCATCACCCAAGTCAATAATATTAGGGTTAGGTCGGTCCGTAGAATATGAAGGTAAAAACTCCTCTTCGGAAAAGATATCCCGATTAAAAGGATAAATTCCGGAAACTTCAAAACCGGCAGTAATATTTATGTTATTTCTGTACCAAAAATACTGCTTGGGGTAAGTTGGCGCACGCGCCAAGTTGCCCCTGAAAAAATGAGCCAACTAACCCCAATCGTATTTTTTTGTTTCTTAATTTTTTTTCTCGTACAACACTAAAATATTAACAAAAATTTTTGCTTGTTTTTGAAACTAGAAATTCCAATCTTTAAACTACTCTATCTAGTAAGTACCTACAATTATTGTATGAAAAGTTATCGCAAATATATTAAATGAATAAAAATTTACTTCCCACGTGTATGAACTGCACTCTGAATACTGGAATTCTTTACAAACAGACACTAGGTCACATACATCAAAATTGTCTATTAGCACAACGTTGCCAGACTGGTGGTTTACTAGAAAATAGCCGTGCGCCAACTTGCCCTTGCGACAACTAGCCCCGGTCTCCCCTACTGGTGTCTGTGTGATCGATGCCATTTTATTGGTGTTTTTGTGATTGTGGGGTTATACAGGGTGATCGTTTTAAAACTACTTAAAAGGAAGAATGATGATTCTTTGGTTTATTTTAGAGCTGAAAGTTTCTATAATCATAGGTTGTCACATGATTCGTTAGCGATCTACAGTGTGTTCAATTTTTAATTTATTTTTTAGTTATTTCTAACTACCTACTAATATGATCTTAAATAAATAATTAGGGTACACAGAGAGACATTTTTTCAGTGTGGTGTGCGGTATTATATAGGTCGCATCTACGTGTGTGTGTTAACACATAACCTGTCAAATAGAATGACGTATGGTTCAGGCCATAAAGGAATTTGGTGTGTCGGTGGTGTAATCCTTTTTGTGGTGAATGCTACTGGTGTCAGTGTGTGATCGATGCCATTTTATTGATGTTTTTGTGATTGTGGGGCTATACAGGGTGATCGTTTTAAAAGTATTCAAAAGGAAGAGGGATAATTATCTGGTTTATTTTAGGGCTGAAAGTTTCTAGAAACATAGGTTGTCACACGATTCGTTACCGATCTACAGAGTGTTCAAATTTCAATTTATTTTTTAGTTTTTTCTAACTACCTACTAATATGATCTCAAATAAATAATTAGGGTACACAGAGAGACATTTTTTCAGTGTAGTGCGCGGTATTATATAGGTCCCATCTACGCGCGTGTTAACACTTAACCTGTCAAATAGAATGACGTATGGTTCAGGCCATAAAGGAATTTGGTGTGTCGGTGGTGTAATCCTTTTTGTGGTACTGGTAGATAGATATGTTGACAATAAATATAAGTACTAAAGTATTTTGACGTTTGTGTAAAATATATTTTTCAATAAAACACATTGGGACATCCTGTATAGTTGAAATATTTATACATACAATGATATACACATATCTATCTTGTATATTATGTATATAAGTGACATTTGGCCTTTTCTTGATTGTCATTTTGCGTTTTTGATTTTTTTGTTTTGATTAAGCCAAAAAAAAATCAAGACTAAATTGAATTAGTAAATGTCAAACTTTTCAATTATTATGTGTACACAATATCTTTCCAGTATTCGATAGGTTTTGAGCGTTGTTTGATGGAGATTCCATCAAACAACGGTTTTGAGATCCTAAAAGGTGTTAAATATTTTCCAAAAATCTCCTAACAACTAAATAAAATCGTATTTTTGGGGTGCCTCTACTTAATTTCAGGTCAAAAATATTTATTCAATTGAAAAACTAGCCAGGTGTTAAAACTTTACTGTAATTCTTTTAAAAATTACGTAGTCGGCATGTCGAGTGTTCCAGTTAAAATCTAATTTTGATATTACCGCGTAAAAATTTCATCAGCCCGGGTAGCTCAGTCGGTAGAGCATTGGACTTTTAATCCAAGGGTCCAGGGTTCAAGTCCCTGCTCGGGCGGCAACTTTTTTTTAATTAAGTTATTTTTTCCGGACTGCGTTTTTAGTATCTATTTATTATAACAGCCATTTCATAGTAAGAGATCTGATGTCAAAAATAGGTTTCTGTGTTATCGTGTCCAAGATGGACAGACAGACACACATAGGGTTACCAGACGTCCGGATTAATCCGGACATGTCCGGATTTTTACTACGTCCGGGTGGGTCCGGGCGGATTTTTCATAAACGTCCGGATTTTAAAGTAGCCGCCTTTATAAACATCAAATAATGCAAAATAAACTAGTTTCAAAAAATGTAATTACACAATAATCGTCGATAAATTTAGCAGTGTGAATTCACCTTTAAGCGGGGTCTTCACATAACGTTTTACCTTACATCTTGCCTGTTCAGTCAAAACGCATCAAGTAAAACTTTGTGTGTAGACGGAAAAACGGACGTTTTACTTGAACTGATTTAAGACGAAAGACCGCCTAGAGAACTGACCGGATCACGCATTGTTTTCCAATAAAACCATCGTTTTGTATCAAAAACTGATCTAAAAACGTACGTTAAAACTATCAAGTGTCTACGCTAGTCTTTCAACCGTCATACTTGACCCTTTTGACTGACAGGCAAGACGTAAGGTAAAACGTTATGTGAAGACCCCGCTTAAAGTAGTATTATTAATTTCGCCTTGTTGAAGTTTACACTTCTGCCGTGTGGTCTTAAGCACACACAATTTTTTTGATGAAGTTTGTAATCTAAAAAAGTACATATCAGACAATTCTATTTCTGATGACCACAATCTGCCTACCCACGAAAAATGGGCAAAATGTTTTAATGCAAGTATTTCTGCCCAGTGGACCAAAGAAAGAAATAGGATGCTTTTATCTTCTATAAAAGGAATACTCATGACTTTATACAATTTAAGAAATAGGTATGAGCTGGTCAGAATTTTACGATTTTGTACTTCTGCCTAAAAATTCAACGCTGTTGAATAAAATACAAAGCAGTGAAAAGTACCTATAAAATAGTAGGTATATTATGTTATTTATTAGTTATGGTTTCAATTAAAAAAAAAGTTGATTTTTTGTGTGTGGCATCGAAAAAATTTTGACGTCCGGATTTTCTTGACGGCTGGTCCTGGTTAGAGACGTTTTCATCTGGTAACCCTAGACACACACCATCACAAAATTTAGTTATTTTTTTTTTGAGGTTTCTAGTAGCCCTCCATACCTACGGTATGTATGGCAAAAAAATAAGGTTCTAGGCGTAGATGATATCCTGGTGTCATCGTTTGGAGTGGTTTAGAGTTATAAGTAAACACTTGTGAATACAATATCTTGTAAATATAATAAATGTCAAGTCTAGCAAATTTAAAGGTTCTCACTCGCGTGTTTTTTTGTGTTTAAACGTCACCTTGAATAATCTGAACAGCATTGCAGCAATGGTTGGTTTTATGGGGTCTCTGAGACCATTCAATATATTATGTTTCTATTCTTTATTTGTTAATATTTATTATTATATTGTCCATTTTATCAAGTACAATTGGAGCTCAAATCACGTACCTCTTCATAAAAAAAATGTAGCGCTTGTTTAAGATAAACATTATTTTCTTCCGGCTTCCCAGCAAACATGGATTACAAAAAAAGTACTTTTTAAGTACTGGCTTTCACTGCTGCCCATAACGGCAAAGTACTAAGTAGAAAGTACTTAATTCGTATTGATTTGGAACAACGGCCTGCATCAGGCCAGCATGTATATCTTTTAGTACAAAAAACACTGTACTTTTAAAGTAATGCATTTTTTTTTACTTCTTTGTACACAAAAGCATGTACTTTTCAAGCAATGTATTTTCTTCGTATTTTTAGTAAATACAAAAAAACTGAATTTTTATACATTTTTTAAAAAAACATATACTTCTAAAGCATTGTATTTTATTAATTTATTATTAGTACAAAGAAACTACTTTTATTGTAAATATTGTAAGGGCATTACGTCCCTCACGTCTCATATTTACAAAAATAAATATTAATTGATCATTATATAAGGATCTTTAATATTTTCCTTTTTATATCAGATGAGGATATTTCTATAGATTATGGAACATTCCACATCAATTCAAAAATAAATAAAATCATTCACATTCTTAAGCTTGACATTCCTTAGTGTACCAGTAAAATGTTGTCTAGTGTTTGCCATCTAGTGGCAAGGACGGCAAACGTCAACTTGTCAGTTTTTTTGTAAATATTTTATTTTCACAGTAAAATATTTAATATTTTTGTACTAAAATAAAGTGCTTTAAAAGCAACTGTTTAAAAATACTTTTAAAATGTTTTTTCACTGTTATATTAATTTTGCAGTAAAACTTTTCAACTTTTAATAATAAATTAAATGTACTTTAAGAGCACCTTTTTCAAAATGTACACTAATATGTACCTAAAAAACATAGTGGAACAACTGGAAGAGTATTCGGTTTCTTGCGTTTAATTTTCTTGTTGAAGGCAACTTCAACTTAAATCTTGATGGTAAACTAGTTTATTTTTGGGTCGAGGAAATTTAGTCGAAATATCTGTGTTTTGGTATACCTAGAAATCCAATTTTTTTATTTCGTTATGGTTACAAGAAGAATATGAAATATAGTTAAATTTTTCATTGCGGACAGTGATGTGATAGAAAGTAACGACAGATTTAAAATAATATTTTTTAAATGTTTTGACGCCATTATCCTCATTGAAAAATTCAGCCATATTTTTTAAATACAGAAAAACAAAGCATTTAAGCTCCAAACTTTTAAGCATGGTGCTAGTGGCCATTAGGTTCCTACAAATATTTTTAAAATGGAAGCACTGATTTATTTTTCTTTTTGTACACACCAGGGACCTACCTAAAAAGTATATGGTGTAATCTGAAAAATTCAATTCTATTTTATACTAGCTAAATAAAAAAATCTTCAAAAAATTAAAAAAGACTAACCTAAATAATAAAATTATGAACACCAATGCAATTTTTTCAAAAGGATTTGTATCTCAAAAATGGTAAAAATTACCAAAATGCAATTTTCACTATTTAAATTCTTATAAAATTTAAACTTTGCAATGTGGGCCATTTTTTTATTGTCCCTAGAAGTACCCGAAAAATTTCAAGAGTTTCCAACTGGGAATGCCCTATACTTATAGCTAGGTCCCTACTTCCATTTTTTTATTACCTATTTTAACAAGAAACAGTCAGGGATTAACTTCTTAATTGCTAGTGGTCGAAAAAAACCTGTTTTTCGTCCGTCAAAATCAATAAAAAATTGATGTGGTCGAAAGATTCCAGTTTTTCGTCCGGCCATATTTTGAGTGGTCGAAAAATTCCTTTTCTTCGACCAGCCAAATTTTGCCGATTTTATGTCAATAATAACTCTGGTAAACGAAGAGAAAAATGCGGACGAGAACTGGACATGATATTATAGAAAAAAAAATCTATTTGCAATGTGTCTTAAAATTTCACTAATTTTAAAATAAAAGATTAGGATAGATTATAAGCACATGGACCAGTAACCCAGTTTTCGTCCACCTGGACGAATAATTATTTTTGACTTTTTTTTCATCCAGTTCGGCGACCACCCATTTTTTGATAGAAAAACTAAGAAATTGTAACTAAAAATGATATTTTTCGATGGGAAAATTATTATTCTAACTAAAAAACATAAAAGTTCAACACATTTTGTAAAATTCTAACACTTACTCGCTATTTCCCGCAGGCACCTACACTAGCAAAAACATAACGAAAACTTCACTTTGGTTCAACGCACGTTCACCCTTCTAAAGACAAAACTGTACTGGCTAAACTTTTGGCGCGATTTAAAAAACGACTTTACCGTTTGGTGGGGGAAGGATCTTTTTTTAAGAAAGTGTCCATAGATGGAGCCATATGGTGCTTGTTATCTTATTTTTAGACAGAAAGTGCCAAAGTGGACGACAATTGGGGGTGGACGGCTAACTGGGTGTTTTACCCTATATGGAAATAATATGCATATATCTTTAAAAGCAACAAATCAGGTCTTTTTTGCTTAAAGACCCCAAGGCCCTCATGTTTGCATCATGAATGGGTAGTTACCGTGGGTATTGGAATATTTTAGCGCACACATATACTATACTATATTGTATATATCATTACCCCTTAAATTTTCAATTTTTAAATATTTTATTTATGCATGAATTGTCGTTTTTTTTGTCGTACATTTTTCGTGAAAAAACAAATTGTTGCGCTGCTATGCATAGTTTGTGTGTGATCAGCTGAAGCCTTGGGTTAAGTACCACTTTAGTAAAATTATTACATAAACTTAAGTCTTGCTTTACGTACCACTTAAATAAAATTACTATAGTTATGCATAGCCTAAACTCAGTGGCGTAGCGTGGAGAGGGGTTTGTCGCCCCCCCCCCCCCGACCCGAGGGTACTGGCGCCCCAGGGGTGGCCTAAGCCCCTAAGCTTTATTACGTAGCAGGGCCAGCAACGGCAATTGAGAGGGTGGTAAAGCTGTCGCTAGGAAAGTAAAGACATGATGACCTTTTTTTTTAATTTTAGCTCACACATATACTATACTATAATAGTGTGAGCTATGGTGATCCTAATTTTTTCGAGAAAAAAAAAGTTGCTCCGATTTCAATTTCAATTTTATATATCTTTGCGTTTCAGATGATTTTGAAACTTTTTTGTTGCGCCGTCTGTCTGTCTGTATGTCTGTCTGTCTGTATGTCTGTAACGACCAACGCGCATAACTCAAAAACCGCTTGGCCGATTTTAATGAAATTTGGTACCTAGGCTGGGTCTTGGGTCGAGATGGTCCCATTTAAAATGAACAAAATCCACCGAACACAAACCAAATAAAAGGGTGGGGGTAGATTTCAAAAATTAGAGTTTATGTGAAAATATGGCGTGTGTGATATCAAACGAAAGGTAATTGAGTCTGCAGTTAAACAAAATACATTTTAATTTATTTAAAAAAAAAGGGTGGGGGTATATTTTAAAAATTAGAGTTTAAGTGAAAATATGGCGTGTGTGATATCAAACGAAAGGTAATTGAGTCCGGAGTTTAACAAAATACATTTT
Source organism: Aspidapion aeneum (assembly GCA_963576565.1). Classification (NCBI taxonomy): domain Eukaryota; kingdom Metazoa; phylum Arthropoda; class Insecta; order Coleoptera; family Brentidae; genus Aspidapion; species Aspidapion aeneum. The sequence continues at coordinate 8,508,600 of OY755047.1, forward strand.
AGTTTTTTGTTTTCTTTAAGGGTGGGAGTAGATTTAAAAAATTTGAGTTTGTCAAAACATGGCTTGTGTGGTATCAAACAAAAGGTAATTTAGTCTGGAGTTAAATAAAATATATTTCAGTTTTTAGTTATATTAGCTCACACGTACACTATAACTATAGTACCTAGTGTGAGCTTAGGGGCCCATATATTGGCAGAGTATTTTTTTTTGGTCGCAAGAGTGAACACTAAAGACATGATGTCTTTTTGGCTCACACTACTACGATACAGTAGTGTGAGCTATGGTGATCCTAATTTTTTCACAAAAAAAAAGTTGCTCCGATTTCAAAAATATTTATATATCTTTGCGTTTCAGATGATTTTGAAATTTTTTTGTTGCGCCGTCTGTCTGTCTGTCTGTAACGACCAACCCGCATAACTCAAAAACCGCTTGTCCGATTTAAATGAAATTAAAACGCAAGGCAAATAAAAGGTAGATTTTAAAAATTAGAGGTTATGTGAAAATATGGCGTGTGTGATATCAAACGAAAGGTAATTAAGTCTGGAGTTAAACAAAATGAATTTTAGTTTGTTTTAAAAAAAGGGTCGGGGGTAAATGTCAAAAATTAGAGTTTAATTGAAAATATGGCGTATGTGATATCAAACGAAAGGTGATTGAGTCTGGAGTTAAACAAAATACATTTTGGTTTTTAAAAAAAGGGTGGGGGCAGATTTTAAAAATTAGAGTTTAAGTCATAACATGGCTTGTGTGGTATCAAACGAAAGGTAATTGAGTCTGGAGTTAATTAGCTCACACGTACACTATAACAATAGTACCTAGTGTGAGCTTAGGTGCCCATAGATTGACATAGTATTTTTTTTTGGGTCGCAAGATTGGAAACGAAAGACATGATGACCTTTTTTGTGTTTTTTTGGTCGCAAGATTTTTGAGGGGCGCCTTTTTTATCTCTCGACCCCTCGCCCCTTCAGGACCGCTACGTCGCTGTCTATACTAAAATATCTCGCTCAAGGACAAATTTTAATAGGAAATCTGTTGTTTTGTTTGCGTGGGCTACAACTTATTTATAGTTCTACTTATCTTATAAGATTTCTAATACCTAAAACATCAAGTTGTTGTAGATGTTAGACTCAGATCTTTCTTGGTATGAGTAGGTTGAGGATTGAATTGCGTAGTAAACGAGTACATTGGTTTTTATCTTGTCACACAATCTTATTTAACCCATTTTGCTCTAGAACGGTATAGAAACATATTTCTTCCAATAATTTTATCTTGCACAGTCTCTAAATAGGGTAGATTCGGAATTTTATGTTAAGAGTGGCTTTTTACCCCATCATCCCCTATAATGTAGAAATTTTATTTTTAAAAATAAAGACGTGAAATTTAGTACACGTGAATAAAAAAAAACAACAATTTTTTGTGTTTAAATGGGCATAGAAAGATTTTGTTTCTCTTGTATTTTTCCGTGGGCAGCTTTTATTTTTACTTTGGTAGTTTAATTGTATTTTGTAGATGTCACTACTTATGTGAAAGCATATGGTATCGCAGGCATTATTTATTCATTTCTCTTACCAATCCCAACTAACATTTATAGTAGCGGCTACATGTTCTAAAGGCTTTGCTACTTTCTTATAGTAGAAATGTGGTGATCCCAACCAAAATTTGTTACTTTTTAGTTCTAACTACTATTTAGTATCAGGAAATAGTAGATGTTTCGTAAAAACGACCCTCTAAACTACTTCTTAGGATTGTTTCTTGATAGTCGATTCTGATAGTCTTCTCTACCACAATAGGACGTTGCTAAAGTTTTACTTTCTTTTTAGTCGTTATTTCGTAGTCGCCCTGACTTTTATATCCTACTTAATTACCACTAGAAAGTTAAGCTTCATTGGAGTCCCAAACAAGTGTATCCGACAACTACATTATAACTTTAATTTTTACCACAAAAGTTTGTGTCATCATAGTAACATCTGATGTAACAATGTAGACAAAATAACTTTGTGGATCAACTTTAAAGCCGCAACTACTTTGACTTTTTTTTAATGTCGATCTTTTAAAGTAATCTCTCCTTCCTGTTTCTACTTTGAAAACGTAGACTTTTTAAAGTCGCATCTTTGTCGCACACATTCTTAACCCTACTTTTTGTGGCTCCTTTTATAATATGGGAATATTAGGAATAGTTTTGCAAATATTTTTTTAACTACCTTGAGCAGTCCATTTTTTCGAGCTCATTGCTTGACCATTTTGCAAAACAATCAAAATGCAAAATATTGATCCAAAGTATCGAGTACCGCACCCGGATTTTAAGAATTCCCTGGTCCGTGCTTAATCTCCATCCTTAATCTTTTACGCTACTTGTTGCTGTTCTATTCACTGTCTTTACGGTCGTTCGTGGTTTGTGGTGGGGCACCACCCTATCGCCATCGTAACCCTCTTGTGCGGACTAAACCGAATTCGTTTATCTAGGCATCTTGTGCTGACGTGTCGTGTCTCACTGTGATTCATTTTATGTGTTGAGCTTGGGTCAATAATTCTTTTTGGTTTTCTTCAAATTTGTGCTGTTGTTAAAGCTTGGTTTGAAGTGAATAAACTTAAATTTGTGCTGTGTTACATTTTTAAAAAACTCTTTTTATTGGCACTTCATTTATTGTTCTAATGAAATTTAATTTATCTTGTTTTTGTTTTAAAACCTACCACAAATTCACGCTCGTACATAACCTATAAGCAGTGGTGTTGTTGTTGACAGAAACGGCAAATGACAAGTGGCGACACCCCAATAACTTGAGGGTAGTAGTTATACTTATCACGTGGTTCCTATCACTCTGTAGACGTTTTCTAGTGGCGAAAGCTAGTTAATAATACGTTTCTGCAACGAATGAGTAGAAATTCGAGTGTGTTATCTAGAACTAAAAAGGAATGCCGACATAAAAGTCGTAAGTGACACGTTACCGTAACTTAGGCTCACTTTCAAGTAACCCTTTCGACTATCAGGGAATATAGTTTGGGACGCCATGTTTTTATTTAAGAAAGAAAATTTAATATTTTTGTTGTCGTTTTATGAGCTCATATTAAAGAGCTATACTATTTTAGAAACAAATTAGTTGAACCTTACCAAAAATGCTCTTCTTAAGCACCATTTGTTGGAGTTAACTGTCGATTATGAAAACATAACCTCCAAAATCACAACACAAAAATTCCATCAGCTACCAGAAAACGGCTCAATTTTACGGGCGCACCGGTTTTTTGCAATATATATAATGCATGTTATACAAAAAACTTTGCGTCGCACTCGAATTTTGATCCTCTGCTTGTAAATTCTCACACTTTTGGATAACATAGTACATATTATAACCATAACCAAACAAAAAAACTAAGCGAGTCTGTTTACTGTTGTGTCCACCATATTGTGTAACAATTCTACCAAAAAGAAACGATTATATTATTTGCAACTACATCGCAACTTTTATGCCATTACGGAAAAAAAACAGCCTCTACGACGTAGTAGATACCTGGCTACGACGTAGTAGTGTAGTTGTTACTACAGTGACTTTAAACACTTGGCCAAGTAGTTATAACCAGAAATTGGTTCCCCACTTAGGGAACTATAATGTCGCTGTATGGTATACTGAGACGTAGCGGGAGTACGTTGCGGTTACTTTTAAGAAATTCTTTCTAGTTGGGGTTTCGTCGTTACAACTTTAAATGTTTGTTGGGATATCGTAAGATGAGATTCATATACCGTCTCTGTAGCTTTACAAAAGTGTCACATTAACCATGCAATGTTCTGAAGTCTTTTACGGACGAAACAGTTAACTGTGAACACTTATTAGGTGTCCATTAGATCTTGGACCCCCGTGGATGTACAGCTTTCGAGCTGCCCACGGAAAATTACAAGAGAAACAAAATCTTTCCATGCCCGCTTAGCAACGAAAAATTGTTGTTAAAAATAAAGACGTTTCAAAAGCATTTTTCTTGAAATATATTCTCTTGCACGGACTCTCTAAATAGGGTAGGTCTTATTTTAAAGGTGGCTTTTTAACCCCATTATACCCTACAATGTAAAAATTAAATTTTTGAAAAATAAAGACGTTTTAAAAAGAAACATTTTTCTTGAAATACATTCTCTTGCACGGAGTCCCTAAATAGGGTAAATTCGGGATTTTATGTTAAAGGTGGCTTTTTTAACCGCTCATCCCTTATAATGTCGAAACTTAATTTTTTTAAATAAAGGCATTTTAAAAAGATTTTTTTTAAATTAAATACATTTTGATGCAAAGAGTCTCCAAATCTGGTAGATTCGGGATATTATATAAATCTTTTATTGCCGCTAAAACATAACACCACCTTTTATCAAAAAAGTTTATATTACAATGGCTGTAAGTTTCTTAATGTTTTCCCTGCAAATATTAAAAAGAGCGAAAATTTTTTAATCTTTAAAACAAGGTTAAAAAATTACCTCTATAAAAACGTTTTTTAATCCTATGACGAATTTTTAAATACTCTGCCAATATATGGGCCCCTAAGCTCACACTAGGTACTATAGTTATAGTGTACGTGCGAGCTAATAAAACTAAGACCTGAAATATATCTTATTCAACTCCAGACTAAATTACCTTTTGTTTGATACCACACAAGCCATGTTTTGACTTAAACTCAAATTTTTGAAATCTACCCCCACCCTTAAACAAACAAAAACTAAAATGTATTTTGTTTAACTTCATACTCAATTACCTTTCGATTGATATCACACACGCCATATTTTCACATAAACTCTAATTTTTGAAATCTTCCCCCACCCTTTTATTTGGCTTGTGTTCGGTGGATTCTGTTCATTTTTAAATGGGACCATCTCGACCCAAGACCCAGCCTAGGTACCAAATTTCATTAAAATCGGCCTAGCGGTTTTTGAGTTATGCGCGTTGGTCGTTACAGACATACAGACAGACAGACAGACAGACGGCGCGACAAAAAAGTTTCAAAATCATCTGAAACGCAAAGATATATAAAATTTTTTGAAATCGGAGCAACTTTTTTTTTCTCGAAAAAATTAGGATCACCATAGCTCACACTACTATAGTATAGTATATGTGTGAGCTAAAAATGTAAAGATGATCACTAAATTTCATGTTAAATGTACTATTTTGTATTCTACTTAGTGTTTTTTGTTAAATGTATAAATTTCTATTTATAAACATATATTTATTTGATGTAAATGACGAATATTCAAAATTGTAAATTTTACTTTTTTTTGAATAAATAACTATTCTATTCAATTCTATGTTAAGGGTGGCTTTTCCAACCCCTCAATCCCTACATTGTAAACTATTACACATTTTTTTGTTATCTAAATTTTGATGCACAAAGTATCTATACATAAAACGCGTTTTTTCTTTAATTTGGGGAGTTTTATAAACTTAACATCCCTGTAGCACGTAGTGGCTATTTCATGGGCCACAAAATCAATCACCATAAAATAAAGAAATTTTTTTAATAGTTAAATCTTTAAAATATGTCCAATTAAACTTAAAATTCCTAAAATTTCTAAAGAAACATCCGTATTGAAAAATATTTGGTTTGTTGTGTTTAACAGGGGCGTACAGCGTGTCCCATTTTCGATGGGATTAAATGGGAAACTCGGTTATTATTAAAGATATCGATTTTCTGATTGCACCTTACCGTGCTCTTTTTTGGAGCCCTTAAAAATGGTGTAATCAGATTTTTGCTATACCCCGTGGTTTCGCTAATACAGGGAGTTTTTGAAAAAATTGCATTTTAATTAATTCCTTGTATCTCGCTTATTTTGCAAGATATTTTTATTCTGTAAAAACCTTTCTATGGCAACTTTTTTAGAGCAAAATAATGACGTTGTCAATTTTTAAAAATATTGTTTAGTTTTTGAGATATGGTATTTATCATAAAAAAATTAAATACGGACCTGGATTTTTTTTATTAATACTTTGATTAGTTCCATGCTATTATTACCTTAAAATGATAAAACTTTAATATTTTTTTGATTTAAGGTTAAAAAAAGCTATTTAATATTTGAAAAAAAAATTATAGTCCGAACCTGGAAATTTCCAACGTAATTATAAATTAAAAATTGCAAGACACACTAGTTGAACGATTTTTAGTTTATCTGTTTTGAAATGATAATTAAAAGATTTATAAATAAAGTAAAAAACGTTAAAAAGTTAATTATTTGATAACCAAACAGCAGGTCGTGAAATTTACAAAACAAAAGCGTGGAATTGACATTGTCATTTTACTTGTCATTTTTTTAAATGGCTTACAATTATTTTAAACTGGCTAGAAATCGACCATATCCAGATTTTGAAAAATGTGATATGTTTGACTGCTTCATTCAAGCAACAAAATCCCAATATTTAAATGGCAGAAATATTTTTATGCAAAATACGTTAAGAAAAATTACTCAAAAATGCCAACAATGTCTTACACATAATGGTAATCAGAAAGATTAGTTATTTTTTATAATTTGTTTTTTTTTGTATTTTTCGTAGACTTTGTTTCAAATAAATCTGTAAATTAACGTAAAACCATTTTAATATGCTAAGTATCAAAACAGTTAAACTAAAAATTGTTTAACTAGCAATTTTAAGTTTATATTTATGTTGGAAATATCCAGGTTCGGACTAACTTTTTTTTTTAAATATTAAATATTTTTTTTTTACCTTAAAACAAAATTTTTTTAAATTTTTATTATTTTATGATAATACTAGCATGAAACCAATCAAAAAAGTAATTAAAAAAATCCAGGTCCGTATTTAATTTTTTTATGATAAATACCATATCTCAAAAACTAAACAATATTTTAAAAAATTGACAATGTCATTATTTTCTTCTAAAAAAGTTGCCTTAAAAATGTTTTTACAGAATAAAAGTATCTCGCAAAATAAGCGAGATACAAGGGTTTATTAAAAATACAATTTTTTCAAAAACTCCCTGTATTAGCGAAACTACGGGGTATAGCAAAAATCTGATTACGCCATTTTTAAGGGCTCAAAAAAAGAGCACGGTAAGGTGCAATCAGAAAATCAATATCTTTAATAATAACCGAGTTTCCCATTTAATCCCATCGAAAATGGGACACGCTGTACATTTATCTGGAAATTGTTCCTGACGGCAAGGGGGCTTGAGAAATACATAATAGGTACACAATTTTCTTGAGGAAATTCAATATTTTGTAGTTGATGTTAAATGGCTTTGGGGGGAGGGGTGAGCCTTGAAGCCCCCCCCCCAGCGTACGCCGCAGTTTTTAATATCCAAGAAGTCCATTAAACTACTAAACTAACACCGATTTAAAAAAATTACGAAACCTCAACAGTAAAATTACGAAATTTAAATCATAGGAAACCTTGGGTCAGAATGAGAATTTACCAGTAGGTAAACGCCACCACGTAGCTATAAAATTTATTTTGTATCACATTAATTTGAAATAATAGCGAAGATAGTACTGTCCGGCCGCCAGAATAAAATGAGGCGCAAAAGAGATGCTGTCTCCTTCTGTTTACAGCACTTTGATCTTACTGGGTGGTCATCATTTTTAGCAAATTTACCATGAACAAAATTTTAATATTACAAGAAAACACGGTACTGGTCTGGTACGTTTAACGAAATCGACTCCAGCCCGTTCATAATTTACATCCTTTTATTGGGTTTCTATTGTGACCGCTGCCTCAATTAGACTCCGGCCCGTTCACAATTCGCACCCTTTTATTGGGCCTCTATTGTTTTCGCTGGGCTCAAACAGGATGACTAGGCACGTTTCATACACATTCTACTAAAATTCAAAAAGAAACAGTGGCGTATCATTTAAACTTTTTTAATTGTTTAATAAAACTATGTGGAGTTCCAATTTTTAAGATATACCGAATCGTTTTGGATTTTTGCAATTTTTAGAAAGTCAATTGGTATTTTTTTGGGTTTCTAGATTCGTACACACTATAAGGTATAGAGTTTTCCAGCAAAAAAGGCTTAGGAGGAGTAAAATATAAAATTAGTATCTAATAATGAATAATTAAAAAATTATAGCACGCCACTGGATAGAGAAAATTAGCGCTTATTGAAGCCATCTCTTTTGCGTCTCATTTTATTCTGGCCGAACTAATAAGAATTTGCTTGGTTGACGGGGGTCGATTTTTTCTGTGTACGTAAGATTACTATTACAGTGTTTGCTTAAACAATCCTCCTGTTTTTTTAACGCCCTGTATAATTAATCAATTGATTAGTTTTATCTGATATTGGTTCGATAAAATAATACTGAGTCTGACCTAGATACCAAGCAATGTAAAGCAAAACTTTTCTAATTTAGTTAGTCCGATTTTTTTTATGGATTAGATATTCTTCAGGTTATAAGGTAAAGGATCGTGGGAAAAGGGCATGTCCAGTGACGGATCCAGAAGGGGGTCAGGGGGCCCGGGCACCCCCATTTTGCAGAAATTAAACTTTTTTTTTGGCTCGAGGGACAAAATTCCGTAAAGCAAGCTTTAGAGGTATGATTTTCTATTTTTGGGTTATAATTCTTGACATTTTTTCCTCGGTTTCGCATTGGCGGCTCGTTCTTATTTTAAAAATGTGTCTTTAACACTGTCTAAAGATCTATTTAATAATAATAGAGTTTCAAGATACTTTGTTGCAGCATAACTTTACTTCTAAATACATAAATGTATATAGTTTAGGTACCTTCAGACTGTGTAAAACAACATCTTTAAAATAAAACCGAGCCGCCATGCAAAACCGAGTCAAACATGTCAAAAATATTAACCAAAAAATAGAAAATTAATGTCAGGCGTCGCTTCCTTTTATAAAGCTTGCCTTTATGATGAGTGTCCTTAGGCACTATACCTTTGTTTGGATTGTATTGTTATGTTACGTAACCTGTTGGGAACTTTACGACCGCAAAGTACCAACAGTACCGCCATACCACATGCCAAAGCAGAAAATACCATAGCCATTGCATGACCTATATTCTCGGGCCATTCGTGCTAGAGATCAGTAAGACAATGTTTCGTAAATAAACGCGAATCGACGTAGTATAGCGAGGTACTACCATAGTACGTTCACTCAGTTGTGGTACTACACATACATGGGACATACTGGAGACTTGATAAAGAGAAATACTGAGAAAATATCTATAGGATAGTGGGAACAAATTTTGGTCCGTACGAAGCACGGTCCCTAGAACTTGGATCTTATATATTTATACAGTCGAACCTCTCTACAACTCGAACCTTTTAAGTGGTCCCTGCACTTTTTATATGTATTTTAACGGCTCTGGAACGAAATAGCGATGTTCAAAATAGCGAGTATTAAAATAGCGGTATCGAAATAGCGACAATCAAAATAGCGATGTAATGAAAGGGCGACTATAAAAATAGCGATGTAAGAAAATAGCGATTGTAACGAAATTGCGATGTAACAAAAGAGCGATGTAACAAAATAGCGACTATCAAAATAGCGATGTAACAAAATAGCGTCTATCAAAATAGCGATGTAACAAAATAGCGACTATCAAAATAGCGATGTAACAAAATAGCGACTATCAAAATAGCGATATTTCGTTTCCGTTTTGGCATATAGCTCGACTACAGGGTTTCTTCCTAAGAAAATTTTTCAAAAAAAAAACTTTCCTGACTTCTTTCCCGGGATCCTAGAGGGTGTGAATCCGAACCGAATCGAACCGAACGGAATCGAACCAGCATATTTTTTCAAAAAAAACTCTCCAGACTTCTTTTCCGGAATACTAGAGAGTATGAATCCAAATCGAACCGAATTCGGTTCAGATCGGTTCGGTTCGGATTCCAACCCTCTAGGATCCCGAAAAAGAATCAGGGAAGTTTTTTTTTTTGAAAAAATAAGCTGGTACCAATAGTCAAAATACCGCAGGATACAATAGCGCATTTCGGTTCGTTTTAGTTTGGATTGGTTTAATTCGATTCGGTATTTTGATACATCGCCATTTTGACACATAGCTATTTTGATACATCGCTATTTTGATACATCGCTATTTTGATACATCGCTATTTTGATTGTCGCTATTTTGGATGTCGCTATTTTGATATATCGCTATTTTGATTGTCGCTATTTTGATACATCGCTATTTTGATATGTCGCTGTTTTGTTACAAACGCTATTTTGATACATCGCTATTTTGATAGTCGCTCTTTCATTACATCGCTATTTTGATCGTCGCTATTTCACTACTCGCTATTTCGTACGTCGCTATTTTGTACATCGCTATTTCGTTCCAGAGCCTATATTTATATTTCAGAAACTAAACATTTTACGAAAAAAAGCACCGAGTTGTGGTATTGTCGGGTCATGTAGATACGAAAAAACCACACAGTGATTTGAGATTCCGAAAAAACGTCATTTACGGTTTTTTAGGGTTTGAAATCCCATAAGCTCCAAATATCGAAACTTGGAAAATTCATATTTCAGAAACTAAACATTTTACAAAAAAAGCACCGAGTTGTGGTATTGTCGGGTCATGTAGATGCGAAAAAACCATACAGTGATTTGAGATTCCGAAAAACGTCATTTACGGTTTTTTAGGGTTTGAAATCCCATAAGCTCCAAATATCGAAACTTTGAATATTCATATTTCAGAAACTAAACATTTTACGAAGAAAAGCACCGAATTGTGGTATTCTCGGGTTATGTAGATGCGAAAAAACCACACAGTGATTTGAGATTCCGAAAAACGTCATTTACGGTTTTTTAGGGTTTGAAATCCCATAAGCTCCAAATATCGAAACTGAAAATTTATATTTGAGAAACTAAACATTTTACGAAAAAAAGCACCGAGTTGTGGTATTGTCGGGTCATGTAGATGCGAAAAAACCACACAGTGATTTGAGATTCCAAAAACCGTGATTTACGATTTTTTAGGGTTTGTAATCCCATAAGCCTAAAATATCGAAACTTTGAAAATTCATATTTCAGAAACTAAACATTTTACGAAAAAAAGCACCGAGTTGTGGTATTGTCGGGTCATGTAGATGCGAAAAAACCACACAGTGATTTGAGATTTCGAAAAACGTCATTTACGTTTTTTTAGGGTTTGAAATCCCATAAGCTCCAAATATCGAAACTTTGAAAATTCATATTTCAGAAACTAAACATTTTACGAAGAAAAGCACCGAGTTGTGGTATTGTCGGGTCATGTAGATCCGAAAAAACCACACAATGATTTAAGATTCCGAAAAACGTCATTTACGGTTTTTTAGGGTTTGAAATCCCATAAGCTCCAAATATCGAAACTTTGAATATTCATATTTCAGAAACTAAACATTTTACGAAGAAAAGCACCGAATTGTGGTATTCTCGGGTTATGTAGATGCGAAAAAACCACACAGTGATTTGAGATTCCGAAAAACGTCATTTACGGTTTTTTAGGGTTTGAAATCCCATAAGCTCCAAATATCGAAACTTTGAAAATTTATATTTGAGAAACTAAACATTTTACGAAAAAAAGCACCGAGTTGTGGTATTGTCGGGTCATGTAGATGCGAAAAAACCACACAGTGATTTGAGATTCCAAAAACCGTGATTTACGATTTTTTAGGGTTTGTAATCCCATAAGCCTAAAATATCGAAACTTTGAAAATTCATATTTCAGAAACTAAACATTTTACGAAAAAAAGCACCGAGTTGTGGTATTGTCGGGTCATGTAGATGCGAAAAAACCACACAGTGATTTGAGATTTCGAAAAACGTCATTTACGTTTTTTTAGGGTTTGAAATCCCATAAGCTCCAAATATCGAAACTTTGAAAATTCATATTTCAGAAACTAAACATTTTACGAAGAAAAGCACCGAGTTGTGGTATTGTCGGGTCATGTAGATCCGAAAAAACCACACAATGATTTAAGATTCCGAAAAACGTCATTTACGGTTTTTTAGGGTTTGAAATCCCATAAGCTTCAAATATCGAAACTTTAAAAATTCATATTTCAGAAACTATATATTTTACGAACAACAGCACCGTTATGGTATTGTCGGGCTATCTAGATGCAAAAAAACACATAGTGATTCAAGATTAATGATTTGAGAGTACCCCCTCCCAGTTTTATAAGCCACGCCGAAGTGCGCAGTGGTACCACTCGCTCTTTAAACAAAATATACTGCGCATTTAACCGGAGAAGGCAACGGTATTTTAAAAATAAATGCTGGACATTTTATCGGCCAACAAATAAAAAAAAAACATTTTTTAAAGGTCCGTTTCGAATCGCTGCGTTTCGGCCTTGACCGCCAATCTTCGTATAATAAAACAATTTAAAAAATAAATGGATCCATGACGGATCCAATACCTTCCTAGCAATATACATAATAAACGTGGAATTTCGTACCCGTGAATTTAAAAATCAAACAAGTTTCGTGGCTAATCGGGCAAAAAGGAGTTTTTTGTTTCCCTTATATTTTTCCGTGGGTAGCCTGAAAGCTTAACCTCACGGGGGGTCCAAGATCTAATGGACACCTAATAAGTGTTGACAGTTAACCGTTTCGTCCTTATGGGACTCCTCAGAACACTGCTGGTCAATGTGACAAATCTTGCGAAGTTAATCAGACGGTTTTGTCTCTAATTAAATGTAATTAGTGAGCGAACTATAGCAAGAGGCGCCATCTACCGAGATACGAGAGAAACAAAAAACTAAAAGCAGGCGAAAACACTGCTATACAATATCGATCAATGAAAAGATCGAATGCAAATAAAAGAAAACAACTATAGTCCGTGACCTACGACAGCTCTTTGTCTTTCAGGCCGGATCAACACAGATTGCATTTTTACCCGTCTTCAAGACAGTGAGCGTCAATCAACGGAATTTTTAAGCCAAATAATACTAACAAACGTGGAATTAGGTGTCCATTAGATCTTGGACCCCCGTGAGGTTAAGCTTCAGGCTACCCACGGAAAAGTATAAGGGAAACAAAAAACTCCTTTTTGCCCGATTAGCCACGAAACTTGTTTAATATACATAATATTCCAATACTCACGGTAACTGCCCATTCATGATGCAAACATGAGGGCCTTGGGGTCTTTAAGCAAAAAAGACCTGAATGGTTGCTTTCATGACATGCATATTATTTCCATATAGTACGTATTATTGCAATACCTACGGTACTTTACGATGCAGAATGCAAACATATTTGAAATAGCAATATCAATGGGTATAAGTCTATCCTTTTTGCGGTCCTTAAAATAAAATGTCCTGATTGGTTATACTTTTACGCATGAATATTATTTTATTCTTGTATTCGTTACGTCAAATCATCGGCGTACAGTTGCAGAAACTCTATCTATGTAAATTTGGTATCTGTGCATTTTTCGTACCTTTATTTCTGAATGTTTGCATCAAACGCCAACCATTGTGTAAATGGGTAACAGGGAGTATTGGAATATTACATATATGTTCCTAGCACACTTCAAGTTTACACAATGCTATATCAGCCTTGAAAACAGTAAATATCTCAGAAACGAAAGCCCCTACGACGCTTTTAGTGATAACATAAATTATTGAGAAAAACGTGTCTTCTATATTCCGAAACCGTATATTGATGCGATGCTCCGTTAATAAATGAGCATATTTTCAATTTTTAAAGAGTTAGATAGATATTTTATTTTATTTTATTTTTTTTTTATTTTATTTTACACCATTCAACAGATTACATCCAATTACAGAATGGGGGTACAGATATATAAATAAATATATATATATATATATATATATATATATATATATATATATATAGGTATAAGGCAAATTTTTCAACAAAATTAATTTAAAAAAAAAGAGATTACTTAAACTAAAAAAAAAACTAAAAAATAAAAACACAATACTTTAGCTTAAAGTTAGATTACGCATTTTTTTAATCGAAGCTACACTGCTGTTGAATACATCAAACCGATTTTGATTTCTGTTATAGGATTCACAAATTCGGTATAATGGCGAGTGTTGTAAGATGTTTGTTCTAGCTTGGGGTAGTGCAAACGTACGATTGCTCCTGCCGGCCAATCGAGGTACTTGCAGTGAGATGGATTCAACGAAAAATTTGCAGTTGATAAGGTTACTTAATGCCTTGTATAAGAAGACTAACTGCGATTTCGTTCTTCTGAGTTGAAGAGATTCGACAGCGATTTAGAAGATTTTCTAAAGGAATACCCTGTGCGGGATAGACCTCGTCCTCTTTGAAACAGAGATATTTAAGTAGCTTTCTTTGTAGTCGCTCAATTAAATCTATATTCACTAAATAAGAAGGCGACCAAATAATTGAGGCGTACTCAAGCTTTGATCGTACAAATGAATTGAAAAGTAATATGATTGTTTTTGATTGTGTAAAGTCTCTGCAATTTCTGAGGACGAAGCCAAGGCATTTATATGATGCAGAAACCATATTCGATATGTGGGAATTGAAGGAGATATTGCTAAGATAGGTCAAAATACACCCAAATGCCACATTTTTAGCGGTCTCTGAAAAAAAAATCCTCATGAAGTTAGCAGTGGCACACCCAGGAATATGTCTTGGGGGGGGCCCGAGGCTTCTTGGGGGGGGGAGGCGCCGAAGCCTCATGATGTCGAATTTTAAGCTATTTTTTGTGTTTTTTTCTGAAATATGTCGAAAATATATAAAAAAATCTAAGGCCTAATCAAATTTACGACAAACAACGGCAATAGGTTATTTGACAAATTTTAGAAAATAGTTTAGAATGATAAATAAATGTGTAATTTGCTACGCAAAATTATTAAAATAGTATATTTTATCATGACTACATTAAAAATCAAGTTTTCTAATTTCCGATTTAAATTTGCCGCTAAAACGCTCATTTCTAGCATGGCGTTGCAATGACGTCACAGCGCAGTAAACTCGCGGACAGATACACGGCATTCAAGTGTTTATTTGTTTTTGGTCTGTGTTTTTACTGTTTTTTATGTAAAAAAATGTCCTATAAGTGGTGTGTAGTACCTCAGTGTTCGAATACTAGCATAAAAACACCTGAAAAACTATTAATTCGTGTGCCTACAGCCGTAAAATAACCCAAGGGCCTTATCTATTATATCTTCACTGTACATCTGTGAAGATCACATTAATGTGAGTTTAACTAAATTGTTTCTATTAATTTTTCTCACGTTGTCTATAATATATATAACTATTTCGTAAATGACGATGAAATTTTTGAGGTTATGTTTATTACAAGGGGTGAACAACTATAATAGGCAGAAAGGTGTACAAATTTTTAGGCGGTGCTAGGCAGTTATTAGGCAGGACTAGGGACTACCTCTAAATGCAGGATTAGGCAGTGCACATGCAGGCTAAATGTAGAACTGAGCAGTGCATATGCAAGACTAGGCAGTGCATATTCGCTATAAAGGGTCATAAGAATTATTTGAAACAAAATTTTGTTTAAATAAAGCAATTTTTGATTGTTTCTTAATGCTAACTAACTTTCGGTTATATACAAAAATACTCTGCCAATCTATGGGCACACAAGCTCACACTAGGTACTATAGTTATAGTGTGAGCTAATATAATCAAAAACTGAAATATATTTTATTCAACTCCAGACTCAATTACCTTTCGTTTGATACCACACAAGCCATGTTTTGACTTAAACTCAATTTTTTTAAATCTACCCCCCACCCTTTTGAAAAAAACTAAAATGTATTTTGTTTAAATCCAGACTCAATTACCTTTCGTTTGATATCACACACGCCATATTTTCACTTAAATTCTAATTTTTGACATCTACCCCCACCCTTTTTTTAAAAAGAAACTAAAATTCATTTTTTTTAACTCCAGACTTAATTACCTTTCGTTTGATATCACACACGCCATATTTTCACATAAACTCTAATTTTTGGAATCTACCCCCACCCTTTTATTTGGCTTGCGTTCGGTGGATTTTGTTCATTTTTAAATGGGACCATCACGGCCCAAGACCCAACTTAGGTGCCAAATTTCATTAAAATCGGACAAGCGGTTTTTGAGTTATGCGGGTTGGTCGTTACAGACAGACATACAGACAGACAGACATACAGACAGACAGACAGACAGACAGCAAAACAAAAAAGTTTCAAAATCATCTGAAACGCAAAGATATATAAAAATTTTTGAAATCGGAGCAACTTTTTTTTTCTCGAAAAAATTAGGATCACCATAGCTCACACTACTTATAGTAGTAGTGTGAGCTAAAAATCATTGAATACTTACATCAACATTTTAACGTTTCTAAATTCCGCAGTACAAAAATCACTGTTGTTGGCAAAGAGACCTGCCACCGTAAAGGAATTCAGCATTGGCAAGTTGGAGCTATCGGCTTTTGAGAATCCGTTTTCCATTGAAAATGTTTTTTTATAAGCAAAACACAAAATAAAATCTAATTTAGGACTATAATTCGCACTCTAAACCAAAGCAAAAATTACCATCCATAAGAAAATAACACAGAAAATAAGTTCGTTTGAGGCGTTTACTATTTTGTGACGTCACTCGCAGCTGATTGGTAGACCGCCTGTTTTGAATCACGTGGCTAATTGTTTGAATTCAATAATAATAATATTAAAGGTCTTTATTAATCAAAAAATACATAAAAAAATACATCAAAAAAATACATTCCACTATTTGACCAATGTGGGCAAGGTTCAGTTCACCCATTTCCAAAGAAACGAATGCCCTGTTCTTCCACCTAACCCCTATTAAAAAATATTAAATTATAATTTTTTAAAGAAAATATAACTTGAATAATAAGTTGCGTGTAATTTTTCACTTTATTAGTCAACAATTTATAAAAAACTCATTTTCCAATTTTCCACGTTGATGCGCTTTTCCCGTTTTTTTTTCGAACGCTTCCATAAAGAACGATGGTTAAAAACTGTTAAATAACAACTCCTGTATCAAAATAGAGCTGGAAAACCAGGGGCGAATCCAGAGGGGGTGTGTGGAGTTTATTGTTATATTCACTGATGAGTTCGTAATTTTTTCATTTATTATAACCTTCGATCCATCTTTGAACATAGGCCTCCCCCAATATCTTCCACTCTTCCCTGTCTGTCGCCGTGTTCATCCAGCTAGTCCCCGCGCATCTTTAACATAAGATTTGGCTTTTGTTACCTTATCCATGTTTGATTTTGTAAGTCTCCAGGTCTGGGATCCATATAGGAGTATAGGAAGTATACATTGGTTACACACTTTCGTTTTGAGGTATTGAAGATATTTTTTAATATGTAGCTTAATTTACCGAATGCTGCTTACTCGTCTCTTGATTTCAACCGTTTGGTTTTCTTTTTTAGTTTAATAATTTGTCCCAGATATACAGTGTGTCCACGTAAGTTGGCGGCATATGGGAAACTTTTTTATTATCAGCTTTACGAAAAAAAGTTATTCTTCATAAAAAGTTCTGCATGGTCCAAAACCTAAAATGCAACCATCAGATGTTAAATTTTTTCAGTCATATTACGAGGTTTGTCAAAAAATGTGATTTTTGCTCTAGAGTAAAGTACCTTTCTTTTTGATAATATCGAAAATTTTTATAAAGAAAAGATATTTAGAATTAAAAATAGCTTTCAAATATTCAACATTGTTTACTTACATTATTATTATTTGCATCCTAGATTAATTATGCATTAATGTGCAAACTTAAATTTTCAACGTAATCGCAGAGAAAATGTAGAAAAAAATATTTTTTTAATGTAAATAAACAATGTTGAATATTTAAAAGCTATTTTTAATTCTTTTCTTTATAAGAATTTTCGGTATTGTCAAAAAGAAAGGTACTTTACTCTAGAGCAAAAATCATATTTTTTGACAAACCTCGTAATATGACTAAAAAAATTTAACATCTGATGGTTGCATTTTAGGTTTTGGACCATGCAGAACTTTTTATGAAGAATAACTTTTTTTCGTAAAGCTAATAATAAAAAAGTTTCCCAAATGCCGCCAACTTACGTGGACACACTGTATATTATATTCCTCTAGTTAAGCCTATATTTTTAGCTGCTGTATCTAGTTCTTCCAGCCATTGGCGTAGCTAGCCTTGCTTTTCAGGGGGGGCCGTGGCCCCGGTCTATCTTGAACAAAAAGCAAACATAGGTTTTAAAGAGTCGTGCAAAGTGTGCAATGAATTAAAAAAAAATACGCGCATTAAATGTTCTAATAATTTAATATAACAAATTTAATAATACATTTACCAACTTATTTATATGTATACACAGGAGTATGTAAATCAGCAATTCTACAAAGAAAGTTTTCTACGTCGCTGACTGAAAGCGTCTACCACACTGCCTAAGTCGACCTCAACATCTTTTTCTATGAATAACAATCACAAACCTGACTGTCTCTCTTGAGTCATAGTTGTTCTAAGCCAATTAAAAACTCTCCTCATGGCAGAGAAAGACCTCTCGTAAGTTGCACTTGAAATTGGAAGAATACTCGCAACTTTAAAAAGTTGGTAGAGGTTTGGATAGGTGTTTTCTGCTATATGTTGTTTGATAGAATTATGACCAACAGTTTGATTTAACCGAAAAATACAATTCTTTAAAACGGTCATTTCTGCTCTTAGAGCAGAAGTATTAATATTAAAAATTTCCCGATATTGCTCGACGAATTTATTCCATTTAACGACGTGGGAAAACTTAATATGAAAATGGTTATGAAATTGTCACCAAAATCGGAAAATTTCCATAAGACACTAAACGCTAACCTCAAAAAAACTAAAAAGATTATTATATTTATTTTAGAAAAACAGTTTAAAAAGGTCTTTTATAACCTTACGACATCTACAACCCGATTTCGGAAACAGAGGGGCAAAGGTCGCTGTCTTTATTAAATGCGACATTTAACTTACACTTCTATAATATTTTACAAGATGTCGCCAATATGTATGAAATATTCAATATGCATAATTATGTTTAAATTTAAAAAATATTTTCGGGAAATTGCATAAGTGCAGAAAAGTTACCGATAATTTAAAGAGAAAAAGCCTAATTCCGCAAGACAAGGGCTTTTTCCTGAAATGTAAAAATTATCTGAATGATTTTAAATTTTAATGCACCTATTTTATTTGAATATTTCCCGAATAATAATAGAAAAGTATGTATTTTCAGCGTCATGTTCTTTTACTAGTAGTCGGTAGGAGAGGCCTAAAATATCTTAGGGGGGCCCGAGGGACTTCAGGGGGGGCCAGGCCCCCCTGCCCCCCTTCTAGCTACGCCAATGCTTACCGACTACTACTAGTAGTAGTAGGTAAGTTTGAATTTTTCACTTTATACTGAATAATTTCTTGATTGTGATTTATTTTTCTACAGTCCTTGATGATGGCCCAATAAGCCGAAACTAGTCGACGAAAATTAAAAATTAGTAGAGGAAGACAGAGATTTTCTTTTTCATTTTATTTGATGGCTTTTTCTTTTATTTTCTTTTATCATTTTCCTTATAGTTTCATTAATTTCTGTGCATTCTATCGATGTCCTTTTTTCAGGTCCCGCCTTTTTTCAATCAGTTTTCTGATAAACAATATTCTCTCTTTTTGCAGATTTTTGTTCTGACCATCTTATAATCAAGGGCTGTAAAGCTGTTTAGGACTGTTATATCTCCAACGATGTTTTTCAGTAGTTAGTATGTAATCAATTTCGTTTTTTATTATTCCATTTTTGCATGAATATTTACATTTGCTATAAAGATATTAATTTTTTCGCAATATGCGCGCGGGATGGAGGTCTCTGGCCTGCGAGTTTCCCCTGGGTGCGCCACTGAGGAAACTTTTTTTTATCATTTGTTCGACAACGTAATCTTCCTCCGGAAAATTGTATTTTCCGGGTGCCTTAACAAATCAGACCGGTGAACTGAAAAAAGTTGCTGATGAGAAAAATAAAATATTAAAATAAAAAATACACAGTGTCATAAAAAGGTAGGTTTAAAATTCTTTTTTTTTTTTTAAATAAAAGACAACCCATTTTTTTTATTTGGCAACCAATAGGCAGCTAATCAGCTTTAGAGAGTTAGCTATATTTTTGACGATTAAGCATTGTCCAACGGACAATTCCCTTAATTTGATAACAAGTCACTTGATTTAAAATTAAATAAAAGTTATTAATTATTAAAATAAAATTGAAAAAGATATTGCGTATGATATATGTTAAGTGTTACTGATTTAAAGAGATTTAAGACAATACTAAATGTGATTCAAGAATAAGGAATTATTATTATTGATGGCATCGGAATTTTTTTGTGTTGCAAATAGTCATTATGAGGATAGAATAAAAGGCAAGAAATAAACTGGCCGATTATGAAGGTTCATGATCTGAGACTAAGAAACAAGCAGTTGGCACCTACTATTGAAAAATGACAAAATAAGATTCAGTGCTATCGACCAAAAATTGACAAATAGAAAATGGATAAAAGTGTAATATGCAAGAAAAATTAAGCATATCGAT
Source organism: Aspidapion aeneum (assembly GCA_963576565.1). NCBI lineage: Eukaryota > Metazoa > Arthropoda > Insecta > Coleoptera > Brentidae > Aspidapion > Aspidapion aeneum. Next base: position 8,529,041 of record OY755047.1, read on the forward strand.
ACCGGTTGACTTTCAAGACGACATCGACAATGACAAATCAGAGGAAAACAATAAGGTACTTATGGCAATAAAAAAGAAGCTAAAGAGACACCGTTAGAAAATTAGAAAACTATTGGACGAACAAAGTAAACTGAATAGGATTGGAAGAAATGAGAAACCAAGTGAACCAAAAGGTAGATATCCCGAAGAATTTGTTTGATGAAGCAACACATGAAAATATACAACTTTATGCTGAAGAACTATTAGAGAATAATTAATCATTCTTGGACAACCTCTAAGCTCTGAAAATGGATTAGTCAATGTTTCTAGCCCTAGTCGTGCGAAAAATATGGAAACAAAAAGAGATATAGAACATTCTGTCTCACCTGATAGACACCACATCCTTAATATATTAAGCGATCTTAGAAATAAACTGTCTGATGGAGGTTAATGATCCAAGACCTAGAAACAAGCAATTGGCACTTGCTATTGAAAAATGGTAAAATAAGCTTTAGTTTGGTACCAATTTGATAATACATTTGTGGATAAAAGTATGCAAACTGACAGGCGAGAAAAATCAAGCATATCGATACAGGTTGACTTTCAAGACAACAATGACGAATCAGAGGAAAACAATAAAGTACTTAGGGCAATAAAAAAGAAACTAAAGAGACACCGTCAGAAGATTGGAAGATTATTGTACGAACAAAGTAAACTAAAAATGCAAAAGATTGAAAGAAATGAGAAACAAGTGGACGAAACGGTAGATATCCCGAAGAATATATTTAAAGAAGCAACACATGAAATTAAACAACTATATGCTGAAGAACATTTTTATTAAGCAATCTTAGAAATAAACTGGCTGATAGGATTATGGAGGATAATGATCTGAAAGCAATTGGCACTTGTTTTTGAAAAATGACAAAATAAGTTTCAGTGATACCGACCAAAAATTGACAAATAAAAAGAAAATTCACAAGACATAGGTGGATAAAGGTATGCAAACTGATAGGCAAGAAAAATCAAGCATATCAATATAGGTTGACTTTCAAGACAACAATGACGAATCAGAGGAAAACAATAAAGTAATTAGGGCAATAAAAAAGAAACTAAAGAGACCGTCAGAAGATTATTGTACGAACAAAGTAAACTGAAAATGAAAAAGATTGAAAGAAATGAGAAACAAGTGGACCAAACGGTAGAAATCCCGAAGAATATATTTGAAGAAGCAACACATGCAAATAAGTAACTTTATGCTGAAGAACTATTAGAGAATAAATAATCTTTCTTAAGCAACACCTAAGCTCCTAAAATTGATTAGTCAAGGTTTCTAGACCTAGTCAGACAAATTATGGAAACAAAAAGAAATACAGAACATTCTGTCTCCTCTGATAGACACCCAATTCCGGCTAATAGGATTACGGAGGTTAATGATCTAAGAATGTGTTTGACAACAACAACAACAAATGAAAAAAAATAACTTTATTTATTTAAAAAAATGCATAACAATACAGGTTGACTTTCAACACAACAATAACAAATTAAAGGAAACCAATGAGGTATTTAGGGTAATTCAAAAGAAGCTAAAGAGACACCGACAGAAAATTAGAAGAAAATTGGACGAACAAAGTAAACTAAAAATAAATAGGATTAAACTAAACGAGAAACAAATGGATGAAACGTTAGACAAAACTAAGAAAATGTTTGAAGAGGCAACACATGAAAATAAACAACTATATGCTGACGAACTTACAACTTATAAGAAAATAATTGATGGATTAGTGAAGGTTTCGAGATATAGTCAGACAAAAATATGGAAACAAAAAGAGACAGAACATTTTGTCTAATCTGATAGGTCATCTTTGGAAAAACATATACAGCTAAATTGTTGGAACGTAAAAACTTTATTTTTAGAGAATCAAAAACTATACATAATATATTTTTTTAATCTAAGGCGACTGGGCTATTATAGCGACAATACTGCGCCACGGGGCGACACAGAGTGGCATGAAAGCCCTTCGCCCACCCACCCGCTCGCTAGCTTTCAAAGCCCTTTTCCATTACGCCTTTCTCGCCGTCTCTTCACGTTCTTCCATGTTTTCCATTAATCATGAAACTTGGAGCTCGAGTGTCAAAAAGGGTTCAATTATTATTACTTTGCGGGTTACGTCATCCTAGTTGCTGCAACCCAGCAGCTTTATTGATCAGGATCACGATAAAAATACACATTAAATACTCTGCCAATTTATTGGCACCTAAGCTCACGCTAGGTACTATAGTTATAGTGTACGTGTGAGCTAATATAACTAAAAACTGAAATATATTTTATTTAACTCCAGACTAAATTACCTTTTGTTTGATACCACACAAGCCATGTTTTGACTTAAACTCAAATTTTTGAAATCTACCCCCACCCTTAAAAAAAAACAAAAAACTAAAATGTATTTTGTTAAACTCCGGACTCAATTACCTTTCGTTTGATATCACACACGCCATATTTTCACTTAAACTCTAATTTTTAAAATATACCCCCACCCTTTTTCTTTAAATAAATTAAAATGTATTTTGTTTAACTGCAGACTCAATTACCTTTCGTTTGATATCACACACGCCATATTTTCACATAAACTCTAATTTTTGAAATCTACCCCCACCCTTTTATTTGGTTTCTGTTCGGTGGATTTTGATCATTTTTAAATGGGACCATCTCGACCCAAGATGCAGCCTAGGTACCAAATTTCATTAAAATCGGCCAAGCGGTTTTTGAGTTATGCGCGTTGGTCGTTACAGACAGACAGACAGACAGACAGACAGACAGACAGACAGACAGACAGACAGACAGACAGACAGACAGACAGACAGACAGACAGACAGACAGACAGACAGACAGACAGACAGACAGACAGACAGACAGACAGACAGACAGAAATACAGACAGACAGACAGACATACAGACAGACAGACAGACAGACAGACAGACGGCGCAACAAAAAAGTTTCAAAATCATCTGAAACGCAAAGATATATAAAAATTTTTGAAATCGGAGCAACTTTTTTTTTCTCGAAAAAATTAGGATATATATGTGTGAGCTAAAAATTAAAAGATTAAACAAACTCACCTAGGTAAAGTTTGATCTTAATTGAAGACCTTGGTGCAAAAACCGGCCAAGTCCTAAAATTCAAATTTGTGGGAAATCAAAAAAAACTTTCTGAGATTAAAAATAAAATTACAACTGTTCCAAATTTTGGTTCTAATATATAGATATTGTTGGTATTTGTTATATGGACTTGTCCGATTTTTCCACCAGTCGATCGGGAATGCATTAAAATACATGACCAGTGAAAAAAGGTAATTTAACCCAAAAGTGGACCGATTTTAATGAAATAAAAAACATCCTGGTAAGAATTGGTTGCTTTTTAAAGATCATGATCAAAGTTTATCGCCATTTTAAAATTTAAGATGGCGGACAGAATCATACTTGATTCTTCAAAATGGCTTGTTTATTCCTGTTTTCCAAAAATCTTCTAGTTTTTTTGTTAATTTATAGAAAAGCACTACTTTTCCCTCACATAACGAGGTACAAATTAGTAAACTCGGTGTGGTGGTTCTAAAAAATCTATTTTTGTTTCAATCATTGTTTTACAGATTATACGATTGCATTGCCAATCCTGTCTGCATTAATTTCCTTATAAATTTCAAAATAAAAAAAATCATGGTAAGAATTGATTACTCTTTAAAGATTATAATCGAAGTTTGCCGCCATCTTAGAATCTAAGATGTCGGACAGAATCATACCTTGATTCTTTAAAATGGCGTGATTATTCTTATTTTCCGAAAATGATTTAATTTTTTTTTAATTTATAGAAAAAAAAACACTACTTTTCTTCTTCATTCAAGTATGATGTTGTCCGACATCCTAAATTTTAAGATAATATCGAGATTGAAGAAGTAATATATTTTTATTTAAAAAGTAGTGCCTATAAATTAAAAAAAAAACTGAAACATTTTCAGAAAATAAGAATAAATACGTCATTTTGAAGAATCAAGTATGATTCTGTCCGCCATCTTAAACTTTAAGATTGCGAAAAATTTTGATCATGATCTTTAAAAAGCAATCAATTCTCACCAGGATGTTTTGTATTTCATCAAAATCGGTTTAGTAGTAATGAATTTATAAGGCAATAAATGCAGACATGATTGGCAAGGCAATCGTATAATATTCAAAATAATGGTTGAAACGAAAATATATTTTTTAAAACCACCAAACCCATTTTGCTGATTCGTACCTAGTTGTGCGTGGCAGCTGATTTAAAATACTCTGCCAATATATGGGCCCCTAAGCTCACACTAGGTACTATAGTTATAGTGTACGTGTGAGCTAACATAACTAAAAATTGAAATATATTTTATTCAACTCCACGCTAAATTACCTTTTGTTTGATACCACACAAGCCATGTTTTGACTTAAACTCAAATTTTTGAAATTCACCCCCACCCTTAAGAAAAACAAAAACTAAAATGTAGTTTGTTAAACTCCGGACTCAATTACCTTTCGTTTGATATCACACACGCCATATTTTCACTTCAACTCTAATTTTTGAAATATACCCCTACCCTTTTTTTAAAATAAATTAAAATGTATTTTGTTTAACTCCAGGCTCAATTACCTTTCGTTTGATATCACACACGCCATATTTTCACATAAACTTTGGTGGATTTTGTTCATTTTTAAATGGGACCATCTCGACCCAAGACCCAGGCTAGGTACCAAATTTCATTGAAATCGGCCAAGCGGTTTTTGAGTTATGCGCGTTGGTCGTTACAGACAGACATACAGACAGACAGACAGACAGACATACAGACAGACAGACGGCGCAACAAAAAAGTTTCAAAATCATCTGAAACGCAAAGATATATAAAATTTTTGAAATCGGAGCAACTTTTTTTTTCTCGAAAAAATTAGGATCACCATAGCTTACACTACTATAGTATAGTATATGTGTGAGCTAAAAATAATTAAAACATGTTCGGAACACAAGAATAAACGAACATCTTTGAAGGGTACAATTTAATTTCGCCCGCCATCTTGGATTTTGGAATGCCGGACAAAACAATATATAAGTATATTAATTGATTAATTCTCTGCCAAGTGCAGTTTGTTTCATTAAAATCGATGGTATAGTTCAAAAATTATAATGAAAAAAAATTGTCCGGTTTTTTTTGGACCACCCTGTATATGACCGCCTTTTCCGTAGTAATTCACATAGTGATTTAGAAGGAAGAGGCGAATAACATGTAAAAATAAATATTTTGATTAAAAAGATATTACAGCGTGTTAAGGACAACAAAAAATAAATTTTCACCAAATTTCGTGAAAAACAAAACAAATTGTGGGTGATCAAAAACAAAAAGACCGGTTTTTTTAATTGAATTGACTCAAATTACCATGATGAAATTTTGGTGATGGTGTCATTTCGTGAATTTCCATCAACAGACGCGTTAATGTAAAAATAATTAAGAAAAAAACTGCTGCTGATGCGGAGGATTTTAAAATAAAGCATAGGCGCACCCAGGAGGGTCTACAGGGCCCGCTCCCCCCAACGTTAAGATTTTTACCTTCCTAGCCCGCGTAGCAATGGCTAGAGAGAAGGTATTATTTTCGACGAAATTTTTTTTTTTCAGATAACGCCGAAAATGTGTTATTTGGGTGTATTTGAACCTATCTTAGCAATAGCGCCGTGATATCTGTCTTTTTGGTTTGACGTGTTCTCTGACGTAACGAATACAAGAATTAAATTGGTTAAAATTCATTAATGCTAATGACAGTTTTTTTTTTAAGTTTAAAAAATTCTAACTTTTTAACCGAGCGTCGTATTATTATGCGGTTTTCAGAATATAGTAGACTAAATTTTGCTGAATAATTTGTGTTATAACCAAAGACTTCGTAGGAGCTTTAGTTTCTAAGATATTAACAAAAAAACTGTTTTCAAGGCTGATAAATCATGGCTTCACTTGAAGTGTGTCAATACACTAGCTAGGAAGGTCAAAACCGTCATGGAACCATTTATTTCAGATATTTTCTACATATTTTATATACAGGGTGTTTCCTAATTGAATGTCAATTTTTATGGGGGTGATTTTTGGGCCCATTTTAAGAAAAAAACTTCATATCAACATATGTCATAAACGTCGTACCTTTTGAGATACAGGGTGGTAAAGTTTTCAAAAATAAATCATTTATTATTAATATCTACAATACCAAGTGAAGTGTACTTTTTAAATCTGTATTTAATTATGAGCAAATTTAAACTCTTGAATTTTAGCTCACACATATACTATACTATAGTAGTGTGAGCTATGGTGATCCTAATTTTTTCGAGAAAAAAAAAGTTGCTCCGATTTCAAAAATTTTTATATATCTTTGCGTTTCAGATGATTTTGAAACTTTTTTGTTGCGCCGTCTGTCTGTCTGTCTGTCTGTCTGTCTGTCTGTATGTCTGTCTGTCTGTCTGTCTGTCTGTCTGTCTGTCTGTCTGTCTGTGTGTCTGTATGTCTGTCTGTAACGACCAACGCGCATAACTCAAAAACCGCTTGGCCGATTTTAATGAAATTTGGTACCTGGGCTGGATCTTGGGTCGAGATGGTCCCATTTAAAAATGAACAAAATCCACCGAACACAAACCAAATAAAAGGGTGGGGATAGATTTCAAAAATTAGAGTTTATGTGAAAATATGGCGTGTGTGATATCAAACGAAAGGTAATTGAGTCTGGAGTTAAACAAAATACATTTTAATTTATTTAAAAAAAAAGGGTGGGGGTATATTTCAAAAATTAGAGTTTAAGTGAAAATATGGCGTGTGTGATATCAAACGAAAGGTAATTAAGTCCGGAGTTCAACAAAATACATTTTAGTTTTTGTTTTTTTAAGGGTGGGGGTGGATTTCAAAAATTTGAGTTTAAGTCAAAACATGGCTTGTGTGGTATCAAACAAAAGGTAATTTAGTGTGGAGTTGAATAAAATATATTTCAGTTTTTAGTTATATTAGCTCACATAACTATAGTACCTAGTGTGAGCTTAGGGGCCCATATATTGGCAGAGTATTTTTAGTAGGACGCACGAGTTTCATCTAAAAAAATACTCTGCCAATATATGGGCCCCTAAGCTCACACTAGGTACTATAGTTATAGTGTACGTGTGAGCTAATATAACTAAAAACTAAAATATATTTTATTCAACTCCAGACTAAATTACCTTTTGTTTGATACCACACAAGCCATGTTTTGACTTAAACTCAAATTTTTGAAATCTACCCCCACCCTTAAAAAAAACAAAAACTAAAATGTATTTTGTTAAACTCCGGACTCAATTACCTTTCATTTGATATCACACACGCCATATTTTCACTTAAACTCTAATTTTTAAAATATACCCCCACCCTTTTTTTTAAATAAATTAAAATGTATTGTGTTTAACTCCAGACTCAATTACCTTTCGTTTGATATCACACACGCCATATTTTCACTGAGAGGTCAAAAACTCTAATTTTTGAAATCTACCCCCACCCTTTTATTTGGTTTGTGTTCGGTGGATTTTGTTCATTTTTAAATGGGACCATCTCGGCCCAAAACCCAGCCTAGGTACCAAATTTCATTAAAATCGGCCAAGCGGTTTTTGAGTTATGCGCGTTGGTCGTTACAGACATACAGACAGACAGACATACAGACAGACAGACAGACAGACAGACAGACGGCGCAACAAAAAAGTTTCAAAATCATCTGAAACGCAAAGATATATAAAAAATTTTGAAATCGGACCAACTTTTTTTTTCTCGAAAAAATTAGGATCACCATAGCTCACACTACTATAGTATAGTATATGTGTGAGCTAATAAAATCTACGTGTCTCTGCATGATGATATTGTCATATTAACGATATTGTTATGATCATGCAGAGAAACGGTTTTTATTTTTTTAAGCGAAAACCGTGCATCGGATTGAAAAAAATCAAGTGATCAACTTTGGTTAGAAATGAATGGGGATTTCAAAAATAATTTTCATTTCAAGAAAAATCAGTGGCGTGCCATTAATGTCTGCCAAAATAGGCAGGTCAAATTACGTACGAACATTAAAAAATGCCTCTTGATTCATAGTACATGTATGACAAATTTCATTAAAATATCTAAAGTGGTATTGTAGATATTAATAATAAATGATTTATTTTTGAAAACTTTACCACCCTGTATCTCAAAAGGTAAGACGTTTAGGACATATGTTCATATGAAGTTTTTTTCTTAAAATGGGTCCAAAAACCACCCCCATAAATATTGACATTCAATTAGGAAACACTTTGTATACAAGAATAAAATAGCATAAAATACGACATTATGCAGTGGCGCACCTCAGGAAAATATCTTGGGGGGGGCCCAAGGCCTCTTGGGGGGGGGGGGGCCGAAGCCGCATGATGTCGAATTTTAAGCTATTTTTTGTGTTTTTTTCTGAAATATGTCGAAAATATGTAAAAAAATCTAAGGCTTGGGGGGGGGGCCCGGGCCCCCCCTGGGTGCGCCCATGCATTATGTATAGGGTTTCGCCCCCCCCCCCCCACAGATATATTCCTGGGTGCGCCACTGAAAGAAGTGTCTTTGTGGAAAAGGTGAAAGTGTCTCATAAATAAATTTTAAATATAAGCCGTGTCAAGAAAAGGAAAGCTAATGTAGATAGGTAAAATATGACATGTCCGTTTCAATCGTACCTATGTATAGGTACTGTCCGGCCAGAATAAAATGAGGCGAAAAAGAGATGCCTCAACTCAATCTATCTATATACCTCTGTTTACAGCATTTTTGTCTTACTGGGTGGTATTCATTTTTAGCAAATTTACCATGAACAAAATTTTAATATTACAAGAAAAAACGGTACCCGTCTGGTACGTTTAACGAAATCGACTCCAGCCCGTTCATAATTCACACCCTTTTATTGGATTTCTATTGTTACGGCTGGATTAATTAGACTACCGCCCTTTCACAATTCATATCCTTTTATGAGGCTTCTACTGTTATAGCTGGGCTTAAACAGGATAACTAGGCACGTTTCATACACATTCTAAAATTCAAAAAGAAACAGTGGCGTATCATTTACACTTTTTTTATTTTTTAATAAAACTGTGTGGAGTTCCAATTTTAAAGATAAAACGAATGGTTTCGGATTTTTGCAATTTTTAGAAAGTCAATTGGTATTTTTATTAAATTTCTAGACTTGTACGCACCTACCTTATGAAAAATATTTCTTTTTAAGAAAAATAATAGAGTTTTCTAGCAAAAAAAGACTTAGAAGGAGTACAATATAATTAGTAATAATATGAATTAAAAAATTATAGCACGCCACTGGACAGATAAAGATAGCGCTAATTGAACCCATCTCTTTTGAGCCTTATTTTATTCTGGCCGGACAATACCTATGTATAAGTACCACAATTTTTACATCTACCGAGTGTACAGACAGAATATTAGTGACATTTTGAACCACTAAAATAACCTCTAAATAACGATTTTTAGGTACATATCGCCCCCTTAGTGCAGGGAGACACAAAATCCCGTAAACTATTTAACCAGACCCTAGAAGATGTTTTTAAAAACTTAGATTGGGAAGAAATAGGCTTCAAAGTAAACGGACAATACTTGAACCACCTAAGATATACTGATGATATACTGAAGAAGAAATGAATCGATAAGAAATAAAACAAAAGTAAGCGATGTGAGAAGAGAAGTAGCAAAATTAAAATGGAAATTTGCCGGTCATAATATTAGACAGAAAGACGAACGATGGAACAAATGTATTGAAAACTGGAGACCTTGGGAAAATAAAATGAGATGAGCGGACTATTTGAAGAAACATGCGGGAACTAGATGGATGAACATGGCGACAGACAGGGCAGAGTGGAAGATATTGAGGGAGGTCTATGTCCAAAGATGGAACGAAGAAGGCTAAATAGATAATAGAAACTTATTGGAATAAAACCTGACCTTATTTAAAAATCGACCCTATGGTGACAGATTTACATATAAAAAGCAGCTGCTCTGCTTCAAAATTCGGCCTTTGTGTATTTAAAAACCGGATTTATTAGTGTCGGTATTTATTAAATGAAAGTTAGCGTCTTTATTATTAAATTTGGCTTTGGTATGTCAATTTTGAGAGGTCAGCTGTTAGTTTTCTATGTAAATGTGTCAAAATAAAGTCGATTCTAAAATAAAGTCAGGTTTTATTCCAATAAGTCCCTATAGATAGATAGACCGGCGCGGCATCCCTTTGTCCTTTCACCGTTAACTAATATTTTTTCGGGTACTTAGACAAAAAACAATCCTTTCTCAAGGCGTTCGATATTCTTTTGTTATTCGGTACGACCAATTTTCTTCAATGACGGTACTGCTAGGCGGTTCTAATCACCGAATCGAGGCGAGAGAAAGTTCCGGCAGTCAACGAACTGTCGATGGTCGTACCATTGGCACACCGTTCGTGGTACGCATTCCTTACACTCCAAATATATAATTTCTTATCATAAACATTCATTAGGTACTCTAAAAAATCTTATCATAACAAAAACATTTCATGTGAAAAAAGCCAAGTACGCGAAAATGATATTCCGTAAAAAGAATTAAGATAAAAGTAAAGCCAAGTTCTCCAATACAAATTTCAAAATAAAAGTTTTTTACTAGTTTGGAAATGTCTTTCGAAACTTGGCTATTACGGCTGTAAATGACTCTTAGACACAGTGATAAATTGAACATAAAGAAGTTTGGCTGTAATAACAAAGTTTAAAAAAACATTTCCAAACTAGTAAGAACCTTTCATTTTGAAATTTGTATTGGAGAACTTGGCTTTACTTTTATCTCAATTCTTTTTACGAAATTCCATTTTCGCGTAATTGGCTTTTTTTTACATCAAATGTTATTGTTATGATTTTACTCCTTTTTTAAAGGATTTGGATAATAAATATTTAAGTATTAAAGTATTGAAATATGCGAAATATTCTTGCACTGCCTAGTTCTCTACCGATCCTGGTATATGCAAAATTTAAAAGAAAACCTTCATAAATCAGGACTATCAAAACGGACGGGCCACGAAAAATTATTGTTTTTGTAGTGTAATTTTGTCATGAAACACTGGTGATTTTAAATTAATTTAATTGCAAAAATAGTTTGACGTAAACAAATAAACAAACGTCATAATACAAAATAGAAATTCTATATTTTGCTCATTTTAACGTTTAAATGTTTATTTGGTGAAATATCTGGATAATATCAGGGAATATTTTCCTCATAAATTTCCCGAAAATCTGTAATACCATATTTTAAAAATATCGCGAAAAAACCTCTATCCTCCCATAAGACTCATTGTAAAAATAGGCCTAGGAATATCAGCTGATTTTTTTTAATAATAAGAAGATCAATGAGAATATCTAGAACAGATCATATAAGAAATGAGATCATAAAAGAAAGAATGGGAATCGAGGGAAGCATAAAGGATGACATCACTAAAAGATAACTGATATGGTACGGCCATGTACAACGGATGAACGACGAAAGATTACCAAAACAGGTCCTAGAATGGCAACCAATAGGCCGTAGAACAAGAGGGCGTCCTAAACTGGAATGACAACAGTCAATCCAAAGATCAATGAGTCAAAAAAACCTGACGGAAGATGATTGTCAGGATCGAAGGAGGTGGAGAATAGGCGTCGGACAACGTAGAAAAACGTTCTAAACCGACATAGTAGTAGTAGGTATCAGATCCGTCATTTATTTTTCTAAAGTAGCCAAGGAGAAAACGAGGTATCGTCATATCAAGCTAAACTTTGACGTCACGTCAAATTAATGCTTCAACATGGGCGAGGTGGTGTAAAAACTCGTCAGCTCTGCGGGAAGCCACTGTCGCGTCGTAATGAGAAAAATAGATTAAACCACTGATATCCGATACCCTGTTATACCAAAAAAAATATGGATACATGACGTAAAGGGTGACATCAAGAACACGGGAGTAAAATGGTGGCAAAGAACAGGTAGCACTGATTATCATGACAATATACTTAAAAAAAGCGTACTAAGATCCGGCTCGAGGGATCAAAATATCCGGCTCGAAGAACCAATAAATCTCTCAACATGTTATTGTATAAATTTTGATATTCGAGTGTTAATTGTATCAGGATTTTACTAAATTAACCGAGGAATTAACGAAACAGACGAGTCCTGTACTGAAGGTCACTAAACAAAAGAAAAAAGGAAAGAACACGAAAAAAATTAATAGATTGACATAGAGGATGACAACAAGAACATGGGAATTAGAAAATGACGAAGAATATACAGCGCTGATGATAATGATGACAAAGTACATAAAAGTAAAAGACGATATTATCTCGAACATTTTTAGAGACAAGCGTACGAAGATCCGTCTCGAAGGACCAAAACATCCGGCTGGAAGAACCAAAAAATCCTCAACATGCTATTAGTTAAATATTGCTATTCTATTGTTAATTGTACCAGGATTTTATTGAATTATAGAAAAGGCTGACGGGGTCAATTACTTTGTTATTTTAAAACAAAAAGATTATAATCCATTCGTCGTTTGCCCTTGCAAAAAAGTTTCCTATAGAGATGAATTGCCCAGTTTTCTATCCCGAATACGTAATGTAAACCATTTACCAGGAATGCAAGCACAAGCCAACAAATTCGTTCGATCGTAAATACAATAAAAACGAGGTATAATAGATGTTGCACACCGAGGCGTAAACATAGTGAGGTTCTTTGAAAGTTAAAGAATAACCGAGGAATTAACGGAACAGACGAGTCCTGTACTGGAGTCACTTAACAATAGAAAAAAGGGAAGACCACGAAAAAAATTAATAGTTTGGCCTAGAGGATTACAACAAGAACATATGAGTTAGAAAATGACGAAAAACAGACAGAGCTGATGATGACAAGGTACATAAATATAAAAGAATAAATTATCTCGAACATTTCTAGAGGCAAACGTACGAAGATCCGTCTCGAAGGACCAACACATCCGGGTCGAAGAACCAAAAAATCCTCAACATGCTATTAGATAAATATTGCTATTCTATTGTTAATTATAACAGGATTCTACTGAATTATAGAAAAGGCTGACGGGGTCAATTACTTTGTTATTTCAAAACAAAAAGATTATAATCCATTTGCCACTTGCCCTTGCGAAAAAAGTTTCCTATAGAGATCAATAGCCCAGTTTGCTATCCCGCATACGTAATGTAAACCATTTAAAGGCGATGTGCCCCAACAGGACCTGCGCCCTTGCAGAACATCCCCTTTAAACTATGGATCGAGGCCACAGTGTACAACGTGGCTAGGTTGATACTGAGTGAAATTTCGGAAAATAACGGACTTCTTAATTAAAGGAATTTTCAGAAATTGCGTAATTATTTATTTTTTGTAATTAAGCTGGTATAAAAAGGTTTTGGTTTCTTCGGTATTTTTCCGTGGGCAGCTCGAAACGAGACGTGGATCGGTATTTCCTTTTGGTGTACAGGTTAGAGCAAATACCAGGAAGTACTTGGGAAGTACTGGGAAATATACTAGGAAATACCAGGAAATACCGTAGGTATTGTAAAGGACTGTAAGGTATTGTAAAGGACTGTAAGGTATTGTAAAGAACTGTAAGGTATTGTAAAGGACTGTAAAGTATTGTAAAGGACTGTAAGCTATTGTAAATGACTGTAAGGTATTGTAAAGGACAGTATGGTATATTAAAGGACTGTAAGGTATTGTAAAGGTCTATAAGGTATTGTAAAGGACTTTAAGATATTGTAAAGGAATGTAAGGTATTGTAAAGAAATGTAAGGTATTGTAAAGGACTATAAGGTATTGTAAAGGACTGTAAGGTATTGTAAAGGACTGTAAGGTATTGTGAAGGACTGTAAGGTATTGTGAATGATTGTGAGGTATTGTAAAGGACTGTAAGATATTGTAAAGGACAGTAAAGTATATTAAAGGACTGTAAGGTATTGTAAAGAACTGTATGGTATTGCAAAGGACTGTAAGGTATTAAAAAGGACTGTAAGGTATTGTAAAGGACTGCAAGGTATTGTAAAGGACTGTAAGGTATTGTGAATGATTGTGAGGTATTGTAAAGGACTGTAAGGTATTGTAAAGGTCTATAAGGTATTGTAAAGGAATTTAAGGTATTGTAAAGAAATGTAAGGTATTGTAAAGGACTGTAAGGTATTGTAAAGGACTGTAAGGTATTGTGAAGGACTGTAAGGTATTGTGAATGATTGTGAGGTATTGTAAAGGACTGTAAGGTATTGTAAAGGACAGTAAGGTATATTAAAGGACTGTAAGGTATTGTAAAGGACTGTATGGTATTGCAAAGGACTGTAAGGTATTATAAAGGACTGTAAGGTATTGTAAAGGACTGCTAGGTATTGTAAACGACTGTAAGATATTGTAAAAGACTGTAAAGTATTGTATGGTACTGTCAGATATAATCAAGGATTGTACGGGACTGTAAAGTATTGTCATGCATTGTAAATGTACTGTAAAAGCATTGTAGAAGAATTGTACACCTACTGTACAGAGGTGTTGGCCCCTCATATTTGTCTTTAAGGGACTCATCAAAACACTGCACTGGTAGAGAGACTGTTTATAAATCTCGTCTTACGATATTGGTAAGAGAAATAAAAAAATTATGCCTGCGAAACCGTATGATTTTAACAAGTGGCGACATCTACCAAATACTAAAGAAACTACTTACCAGAAATGAAACTAAAATTCACGTTTTTAAATAAATTAAAATGGTTTTTGAAATTGTTTATTACACAATAAAATTAAAAGAGCGATGGAGAACAAAAATTAAGACTTTTTAACTAAGGTGACCAATCGTCACGATTTTAGCGTGACTCTAATAACCGGACGCGGACCATTTTTTTTTTATTAAAAAATTCTAAAACCTCCCTTAACCGGACGCGAAGCTATAACAACAGGACGGAGTGCTGCACGACATGGGCATAAATATTATGTAGTATGTTGGCAACAACGCACTCTGCAACCGGGGAATTACCTCTTTCCGTTTTAATGCGGAGACTAAATACTTCTGTCGTATTTACAACATTATTTTATTCAGCGGGACTGCTGTGTTTATTTTTATTGTTCAGTTGGGTAGTAATAGATCTCTTTGAAATGGCGCCTAGTAAAAAACTTCTTAGTTTACTTGAAAAAATGGAAGTTGTTAACGTCTCGGAGAAGGAACATCTATCAGCACAAAAGATCGCTGAAAAATTTAATATCGGAAAATCTCAAGCAGCGGAAATTGTTAATAAATATATATTAAAATTTCGCAGTTCTCTCTCATAAGCGGACACCTCCAATAAGCGGACAAAATCGACGAAACCGTGAGTGTCCGCTTATAGGAGGTTTCACTATATACGTATCCTGGTTTTTAAAGTTTCATGCTACAAAATCCATAAGATACGTCCTTGAAGCTAGCAGACCACTTGTCGCAAATTAAAGTTTTTATTATTGAATAATCAGCAGCTTGTTTATTACTAATTAACTGCCATCGAGTAATTTTTTTTTGATTTAGTCAGTGGCGTAGAAATAGGCATCAAAGTAAACGGACAATACTTGAACCACCTAAGATATGCTGATGATATTACCTTAATAACAGATAAGAAAGAAGAACTGATAGAAATGGTGGAGGAACTGGAGTACAGTACAGTAGCCAAACATAGGCTTGAGTATGAACTGCACTAAAAGTAAAGTCATAACAAACACAGATGAGGATATTACAATCAGAATAAACCAAGAGAAAATAGAACCAGTAGAGGAATATATATATATAACTGGGACAAATTAATAAACTAAAAAAGGAAAACCAAACGGCTGAAATCAAGAGACGAGTAATATTGGCCTGGGCAGCATTCAGCAAATTAAGCTACATATTAAAATATAAAAATATACTCACTACCTCAAAACGAAAGTGTGTAACCAATGTATCGTTCCTGTACTTACCTAGGGATCCCCGACCTGGACACACGACTACACACAAAAGTAATGTCAGGCGAAAATAAACTGCTATACATATCGATCAATAAAAAGATCGATTACAAAAAAAAAGAAACAAACTAATCCGTGACCTACGACAGGTCTTCTGCCTTTCAGGCCAGATCAACGCTTATTGCGTTTTTACCCGCCATCAGACACGTGAGTGTCAAATCAGCGGAATTTTTTAGCCAAATAATACTAACAAAATGTGAAATTTAGTATTCGTGAATTTAAAAATCAAACAATATATAAAAGTATTATTATTATTATCCAAGATATACTTGGAACAAGTCCTTAAAGAATGGAAGAGAAAATGCCAAAACATGGGAAATAATAATATAATAATTCCGTTGGACGAAACCACCTTGTATACTTTATGTTTCGCCGATGATCAGATAGTAGTGGCTCAGGATTATGACGACCTCGAATATATGACACGAAAACTAATAGAAGAGTACAATAAGTGGGGACTAGAGGTTAATCTCAATAAGACAGAGTATATGTGTATCGGTGGAATGAAACAGGATCTAATCTTAAATACCGGGCAGCGAATTCAGTCCTGTGATGAGTATAAATACTTAGGTCTAAAAATTACAGCTGACTGAACACTAGACAAAGCTATAAAAGATCGAAACGTACAAGGAAGAAAAGCAATAACTTTATTAAATGGAATAATTTGGGACCAAAGTATATCAAAACATAACAAAAAGCTTATATATAACACCATTGTAAAAAGTATTATTACATACGGCTCAGAAGTATGGCCAATCAAGGATAGAACCGAAAAAATGCTTTCCGCTACGGAGATGGACTATTGGAGAAGAGCAGCAGGGAAATCAAAAAGAGAAAGAGTTACAAATCAAAGAATAAGAGAAATTATGACAGGGGGTGAACGTACTTTAGTGGATGATATATGAAAAAAACAACTGGTGTGGTACGGACATGTACAAAGAATGAATGATGCAAGACTACCTAAACAAATACTACAATGGAAACCAACTGGCCGAAGAAAACGAGGCGGCCAAGGAGAAGCTGGAGAGAAGGAATAGACAGTGAAATAAGAATAAGAGGCCTAGATGATGAATTATGGGCAAACAGAAACGAGTGGAGATTGGGTATAGGAAGACGTAGAACGTTGTGAAACCGATAAATATATATAGACAAAACCGTTTAATTAATTTCGCAAAAGTGTCACTTGATCAAGCAGTGTTCTGAGGAGTCCCATAAGCACGAAACAGTTAACTGTGAACACTTATTAGGTGTCCATTAGATCTTAGACCCCCGTGAGGTTAAGCTTTCAAGCTACCCACGGAAAAATATGAGAAAAACAAAAACTCCTTTTTACCCGATTACCCACGAAATTTGTTTGATATCAAAAAATTGTTGTTCGTACAAGAAAATTATTTTTAAAAACAATTAATTTAAATCACCCTGTACGTCTACCCTCAGCTAGCGGCCTGCGGGAAGCCGGAGCTATGTATGGTTCAGCTATCAGCTACACAGAAGATATATTGCTCCAGCTAGCCTAGCATTTCTAGCTATATAGCTGGTTACGTGGCTTTGCCTGCATGCATAGGAATAGGGGTGTATAGAGAAACTTTTTTTAAAAAACAGTTGAATAAATGACATGGAAGTAAAAAGGTGTTGCAGAATAAATAGCTCTGATGATAATAAAAAAGTATTGAAAGAAAAAAAATATTCTTGTGAAAATTTTGATAAATAAGCGTACCGGCTCCAAGGACCAAAATATCCGGCTCGAAGGACCAAGAAAATATATCAGTATTGTTAATGTTATCAGTTTATTTTTACAATAGTAACTAATCCATGTTTCAAATTTGACGTTTTTGGAGGGTTCTTCTAAAGGAGAAAAAAAAATGATCCCACTCTTGAGCCTCGATTTTTAAAAGATGATAATAACTACTTGATCCCTGTAAATTTTACAAAAAAAAGTTTTAGACAAAAGTTGAAGACAATGAAATTTCCTATAAAAACGTTATTAAACGTTTTTTGTCAGACGGATGGTTTTCGAGTTATGACGATGAACATTTCGCCGCCATTTTGGATTTTGACCAATTTTTTAATTTAGTGGCTTTTAACTTCGAAACTGCTTGTTTTTGAGAAAATTTGTAATTACATAAAATAAAGACCAACTAATGGCCTATAAAATGAGACATCACTAAGTTCTCTGGGTAGTAGCCTTGCTAAGATACGAACCCTGAAGTGTTAGCAGTACACCCGTTTCCTATGTATTTCCATTGTATATGCAAAATATACCGAAATTATTCAGTTTTATGTAATTTTCTTAAAAGGTAAGCATTTTACAGAAAGGGTGTAATCACATTTATTATAGAAAATTAAATTATCTTTTAAACGATGCATCATCGAAGGGGGCCAAGTCAACGGTTAGAACTTAATTCGCATCCATAAATTGGGGTTATTTTTTAAGATTATGAAAAAAAAAATGTTTTTTTAGGTTTTAATCAGTTTTCAAAAAAATTAAGCTTTTTATGGAAAAATCTTAAAACACCTTGTTTGGAGAAAATAAAATTTTCTTTCAAACAGCGTATCACAAAGTTGTGTTCAAGCTATTATTGACACTCCAGGGGCGTCCGCATATTGAGGTTACCTTGTTGGTATGGAGGTACCCATTGTTGTTTTATTGTCCCTGTCTTATTTTTAAAGTTTGGTGATCTGCTAAAACTAGCAAAGCAATATTATGTTTTTTCAAGAGTAGCACCTAGGGTTGTTCTAACACTGTTAATGTTAAGCAATTAAGTATTTTATCCCTATATTAACTGCTAGCTTAAAGGACGTCTTTTAGTTTTTGAGTAAAGTTTTATTGAGAATGAAAATAATTATTTTTTGCTTTTTTCCAGTGAGTTTTTTGACGTCAGATTCTAAAACTATTACGAATCCGTATTGTGTAGGTACAACCAGTGACCTTGACGTAGATATGCGCCACGTGAAGTACTTAAATTAAACCTAGTTAAACTTTAAATGAACAAACACCATTATTGTTTACCATATCTTTTGAACTTTTATGGTGCTAATCTATGTGAAATAACGTCTAGCAAGGTCGAACCTCCGTAGTTTAGTTTATTTGTGATTATCACAGCACACTATAAACAAACTTTTTTACCTTCCTAGCACGCACAGCAATGGCTAGAGAAGGTATTATTTTCGACGATTTTTTTTTTAAAGATAACGCCGAAAATATGGTGTTTGGGTGTATTTTGGCCTATCTTAGTAATATCGTCGTGATGTATGTCTGTGTGTGTCGCAGCCAACGATAAAGACCGGCCATGGCGCGTTATAAGCAAGTCGGCGGTCACGTGATCTTAGGAGTCCCAGGATTCATATTGTATTGCTTAATATATTATATGTTTTTACACAATTTAAATAAATTAACAAAATATTTTTGTTCTTTTATAGGCAAAAATTGAAAAAAATATTTTGCTGATTTATGTGTTTATTATGGATCAAAGAACTGAATCTATAAAATAAAAAATTATACAAAATTTGCACTCTAATATCTTCAGGTACATATATTAGGTACATAATATCATTAGTAACTTCAAATCTATACAAGACTTTCAAAATTGGACATATCAAACCTAAGCTTTTAGTTTTTTAATTTTTCTTTGACTGTCATCATCTTTGAGTTCTTATTCAAAGATTTATTAGCAGACACTAAATCATTGTGCTTTTTAATAAAATTATTTAAAAAAAACTTTACATGACCTTAAACTAATTTTTTCAAGCTTTGACAATAGTTTTTCTCCACAAAAACACTCGCTAGAGTTATCTGAAACAAGTGATTTTGTGAATACGTGAGATGGTTTTCCCATTCAATGAACTGAATGTAGTGGTGGTCAATAATTTTTTTAAAAATTACCCAGCACAAAGTTTAATATATATTTCATTAAAGTGTAAGTTAACTACCAACTCATGTTCTTTTAAAAGCTGTATCTTACTTTTTAAATATTTCACACTACCAGAGAGATTACTATCTGTTAACAATATTTTACAAATCAGTTTTTTAATATTGCGAGGGTGCGGGCTAGTTGGGCTATTACCTGTCTTGTTTCGCTAAAAACCGTAAAAACATTATTAAAAGTTTGGATCGAGTCTATGTGTAATAAAATTTCCACAAAAACCAAACATTAGTCTAAATATTTTTCGCATAAAAAAAAAATAACACTGTTGCTTAAAACCAGTATCTTCTGTTAAAAGTGAGTGTTTATTTAAACTAGAAACCCGTTAATAAGCCAAAAACATTTGTATAAAAAATGGTCTTAAAATAAAATTATTTTTTTATTTACTGCAAATTTTGCGTTTTTGAACATGTTTGGTTTTTATGAGAAACTCTTTAATTAAATGTCTGATGCATCACAAAACGGTCAATGGCACTTCACGAAGATGCCAACGCCCTCTAAGTTGCACTGATAAAGGATCCAGTATCATTGTAGAAAAAAAAACAAACAGGTTAAAAAAAGATTAAAAAGACTGGTTTACTTGCTTTGTGCAGTATTTCTATCAAAACTGAAGATTCCCTGCCAGTTTGTGGGCACCTAAGCTCACAAGATTCTACCACCATCTTTTTTTTTATTTATGTCCTGTAGATTTTATTTATTTTTAAATGGGACAATTTAAAAAAGACAGACAGACAGACAGACAGACAGACAGACAGACAGACAGACAGACAGACAGACAGACAGACAGACAGACAGACAGACAGACAGACAGACAGACAGAGAGACAGACAGACAGAAAAATCTACAGGGAGTTTTTGAAAAAATTGCATTTGTAAGATATTTTTCATCACAAAATAATAAAAATTTAATATATTATATAATGTAATTTGCTTCTAACTTTTCTTATTCCTGTAAAATTTTGTTCAGTTGGGTTACGACGTGTCAGAATTAGGGTGACGTAATGCATTTTGCAGAAAAATATTTCTGCCATTTAAATATTGGAATTTTGTTGCTTGAATAAAGCAGTCAAACATATCACGTTTTTCAAATTCTGGATATGATCGATTTCTAGCCATTTTAGAATAATTTTGAGTGAACCATTCACAAAAATGACAAGTAAAATATTAATGTCAATTCCACGCTTTTGTTTTTCGATGTTGAAGTAAATTTCATGAGTTGCTGTGGTACCATCAAATAATTACTATGATATTATTTTTGTAACTTTTTAACGTTTTTTACTTTATTTTATAAATCTTTTAATTAACGTTTCAAAGCAGATAAACTAAAAATCGTTCAACTAGTGTGTCTTGCAATTTTTAATTTATATTTACGTCGGAAATATCCAGGTTTGGACTACTTTTTTTTTAAATATTAGTTTTTTTACCCTAAATCAAAAATATATTAAAGTTTTATCATTTTAAGATAATAATAGCATAAAACCAATCAAAATAATAATTTTAAAAAATCCAGGTCCGTATTTAATTTTTTTATGATAAATACCCTATCTCAAAAACAAAACAATAATTTCAAAAATTGACAACGTCATTATTTTGCTCTAAACAAGTTGCCACAGAAACGTTTTAACAGAATAAAAATATCATGCAAAATAAGCGAGAAAATTCAATTTTTTCAAAAACTCTCTGTAATAGCGAAACCACGGGGTATAGCAAAAATCTGATTATACAATTTTTAAGGGCTCAAAAAAAGAGCACGGTAAGGTGCAATCAGAAAATCGATATCTTTAAAAATAACCGAGTTTCCCATTTAATCCCATCGAAAATGGGACACGCTGTACAACTAATAGAGGTTAACACCACGGATCACCTTTTGTTAGGTTAGGGTTACCAGATGTCCGGATTAATCCGGACATGTCCGGATTTTTACTACGTCCGGGTGGGTCCGGACGGATTTTTCATAAACGTCCGGATTTTAAAGTAGCCGCCTTTATAAACATCAAATAATGCAAAATAAACTAGTTTCAAAAAAATGTAATTACACAATAATCGTCGATAAATTTAGCAGTGTGTTCAGTCAAAACGCATCAAGTAAAACTTTGTGTGTAGACGGAAAAACGGACGTTTTACTTGAACTGATTTAAGACGAAAGACCGCCTAGAGAACTGACCGGATCACGCATTGTTTTCCAATAAAACCATCGTTTTGTATCAAAAACTGATCTAAAAACGTACGTTAAAACTATCAAGTCTACGCTAGTCTTTCAACCGTCATACTTGACCCTTTTGACTGACAGGCAAGACGTAAGGTAAAACGTTATGTGAAGACCCCGCTTAAAGTAGTATTATTAATTTCGCCTTGTTGAAGTTTACACTTCTGCCGTGTGGTCTTAAGCACACACAATTTTTTTGATGAAGTTTGTAATCTAAAAAAGTACATATCAGACAATTCTACTTCTGATGACCACAATCTGCCTACTCACGAAAAATGGGCAAAATGTTTTAATGCAAGTATTTCTGCCCAGTGGACCAAAGAAAGAAATCGGCTGCTTTTATCTTCTGTAAAAGGAATACTCATGACTTTATACAATTTAAGAAATATGAGCTGGTCAGAATTTTACGATTTTGTACTTCTGCCTAAAAATTCAACGCTGTTGAATAAAATACAAAGCAGTGAAAAGTACCTTTAAAATAGTAGATATATTATGTTATTTATTAGTTATTGTTTCAATTAAAAAAAAAGTTGATTTTTTGTGTGTGGCATCGAAAAAATTTTGACGTCCGGATTTTCTTGACGGCTGGTCCTGGTTAGAGACGTTTTCATCTGGTAACCCTATATTAGGTGATCCGTGTTAACACCACAGTATGTATACTTCGGCGTGGTGGACCCGCTACAAATTATACCGTGTTCAAAGCAACCCATCTGGTTTTTTATGTATTGATCACATGTTGTGTTTAAATGCACTTTGCGGTACTGTGGCCCCTTTACGGACAGGCTCAACAGTATACACGACATAGCAGTACATCCACTTTCACGTTAAGAACATATCACCGGCGAAACCCGAAAAATGTATAATTTCCTTAGAGTAACAATATGTTATTACTCTGAGATAACTTCACAGTAGGACGAATTTTAGATTATGGTGTCATCTATTAACTAAAAACGAAAGCTATTACATAGAAATTTATGTATGTCCTAAGAAAGCAGGTTTTTTAAAATTAACAAAATAGAACACTAGCTAAGTGGAGTCAGCTGTTATCCAATTAAAAAAAAAAAAAGTGTTTTTGGTCTCTCCTATAAATTTTGTCCATTCCAGTTTGGGACGCCCACTTTTTTTGCGCCCTATTGGTTGCCATTCTAGGACCTACTTTAGTAACTTTTCGTCGTTCATCCGTTGTACAGGTCTGTCCATATCAGTTCTCTTTTAGTCATTTCCTGCGGTATGTTTCCCTTGATTGCCATTCTTTCTTTTATGGTCTCATTTCTTATATGATTTGTTCTAGATTTTCTCATTGATCTTCTTATTGCATCCATTTTTGCTTTGTATTGTTCTGTTACGCGACAAGTCTTTATTCCATACAACAGCGGGCTTTTCACCATTGTTTCATATATGGATGATTCTACAAAAATGGTGCTGTGGAGTAAGAATGCATATTTTTCAAACACAGACTGCAAATGAAGCATAGTTTTAGTTATAAGATTTAAAACAAAATATTTTCTTTATGGAGCATTTGAGTTTAATGTATAAAAAAAATTGCAAGTTTATAATTTTTTTATTACAAAGCAAATACCTCATTCCTCTGGTGTGGTCCCAAACCAAATATTAAAAACTCAAATTGAAAAAAATATCCTAATAAATAATATTTAACCAAGTCATAACTATTTATCAAAAAATGGATAAAACTTAAGTTTGCAGTCATATTTTTCAAAATCCGAATTTACATCTTCTCCGGAAAATTTAACAATTTTAATAACACAATATTTGTGAGTACCACCGCTTAATTTCTAGAGAAAGAGACGGCCCTGGATATCTAATTTACTTGTGAGGGTGACAAGTTGTGACAGATAATGTCAACTTTAGTTTGGTTTAAGTTATAGATCTTTTTATTTTCGGCAGAAAATTAGTTTTTTTCGGAGAAATCAAAAAGGAGCGCTTCAATTATCATCCCTCTGGTAAGTAAATATTCGACTGATATCAATAGTATAATTTTTTTGTTGAATGTTTTAAAATTATAAGTATAGGAACTTTGTTTATATAAAACTTAAGTTAAGTAGTCTAAATAGATTTTGATTTAAATTGGAAAACCATTAAAAACTCATTCCTCTGGTACTCATCCCTCTGGAATTTTTATGCAATAATTCCTAAAATTCGGGAAAATAAATGTTTCTTAGCTTACACCTAATTAGTTACATAAATTTAAAAAAACAAAATTATTTACTGTGCTGTACTGTTATTTAAAGGGAATGACCAAAAATGATATCCATATAGCCCACTTTTGGTAGAATCATCCATATGTTAAATGTTACATTCTTGTTTACTATTATTTTGTCTTGTTCTTTAAATTATGTCCCTGACTTATCAAATGTGACACCCAAGTATAGTATACTCATTGCATTAAGATATTGTTTGTCCATTGTCGAGTTCTAACTTACTTGACTCGTTTACAATACATAAGTACTGTGTCTTATCCACGTTCACTGTTAACCCCCACTTTTGATATTTCTCCGTTATCTTTTTCATCATATGCTCCATGTTTTTTTAATCATTAGCTACAATTACTTAGTCATCAGCAAACTGAAGTGTGAATATGTTAAATTTGTATTCCCATACCGTGTACTTGTTTCCAGTTTTTTAGTGCTACTGCGATATATGATTTAAAAAGAGTTGGAGAGATACAACATCCCTGTCTTAAGCCTTTCGTTACCAGGAATTATTTTGAAAGGCAATTTCCAATTTTAATTTTAGATTTTGACCCTTTGTATCGTTCTTTTATCGCTTTTATGTATGCATGATTGATATTAGTTTGCTCTAAGACTTTCACAATTTTTCTACAGGATCGGTATGCTTTTGGTAGGGCCACAAAGGTAACATGGGTCCGAGGGGTGGCTCGGTATTTCCTTTTGGTGTACAGGTTAGGGAAAATACCAGGAAATACTTGGGAAGTACTGGGAAATATACTAGGAAATACCGGGAAGTGCTTGGGAAATACTAGGAAATACCATTGAAATTTGAGGAAACACCAGGAAATATATACAGAAATAATATATACAGTAGGTACTTCCTTTTAGTGTACAAAAATCGGCGATCGAGCCACCCCTCGTATGGGTCTCTATATTTTTAGCACTCATTTTCTCAATTACTTGTTTAAGACAAAAAACATTATTATTACAAGATCTGCCTGCACGAAACCCACTTTGCTCTTCTTCTTATTCTTGAAAACCATTTTCTATTAGATCTCTAAAAATCCCACCGTACAATCTACCTAGAATACTGATTAGTGAAATTCCTCAATAAACGTTGCAATCCAGCTTGTTTCCCTTTTTATGTATTCAGGATATGAATACAATTCTTTAATCAGATTTCGACAATAAATTGAATTTTTCATGAAAAAGCGTTTTAATTTATAAGTTGGTAAAGTTCAATGTATTAGTATTTCGATGTGTATATGAGCAGCGAAGCGTAGGGCGCGCGGGGGGTTCTTCGCCCCTCCCCCCCCACCCCGTGGGTGCTCTATGCTTTATTAAGCAGCAGAGACGGCAAAGTGAGGGGCAGCAAGGGAATCTGGTGTCTAATAAACAAAAAAGTAAACTAAAGAACTAAAGACATAAATATGGATGACCTTTCTTTTGTTTTTGTGGTCGCAACTTTTTTTTTGGTTACACATTTTAGCTCACACATATACTATACTATTAGCTCACACATATACTATACTATAGTAGTGTGAACTATGGTGATCCAAATTTTTTCAAGAAAAAAAAAGTTGCTCCGATTTCAAAAATTTTTATATATCTTTGCGTTTCAGATGATTTTGAAACTTTTTTGTTGCGCCGTCTGTCTGTCTGTCTGCATGTCTGTCTGTATGTCTGTAACGACCAACGCGCATAACTCAAAAACCGCTTGGCCGATTTTAATGAAATTTGGTACCTAGGCTGGGTTTTGGGCCGAGATGGTCCCATTTAAAAATGAACAAAATCCACCGAACACAAACCAAATAAAAGGGTGGGGGTAGATTTCAAAAATTAGAGTTTAAGTGAAAATATGGCGTGTGTGATATCAAACGAAAGGTAATTGAGTCTGGAGTTAAACAAAATACATTTTAATTTATTTTAAAAAAGGATGGGGGTCGAGGGGTCATCAGCTTTCAACAGTACTGTACAAATTTCACAACAGTACCCGACAGTACCACGACAGGATCCAACAGTACTCGACAGTACACGACAGTACCCAACAGTACTCGACAGTACCACGACAGGACCCAACAGTACTCGACAGTACACGACAGTACCCAACAGTACTCGACAGTACACGACAGGACCCAACAGTACCCGACAGTACACGACAGTACCCAACAGTACACGACAGGACTCAACAGTACCCGACAGTACACGACAGTACCCAACAGTACTCGACAGTACACAACAGGACCCAACAGTACTCGACAGTACACGACAGTACCCAACAGTACACGACAGTACGTAACAGTACTCAACAGTACACGATAGAATCCAACAGTACTCGACACAACCCTCTTACCCGAAACAGTGGCGTAGATGCGAAAAGACAGGATGACCTTTTTTTTGAGTGCGCGCTAAGGCCTTGTCGGCGTTCCCCAAACAGGATGACCTTTTTTGTTTTTGTGGGCGCACGATTTGTGAGCGCGGCGCGGGTCCCCAAAGATGATGACTTTTTTTTTTTTTTTTTTTTGGTCGCCAGTGTTTTGAGGACGCGCTAAGGCCCTGTCGGCCTTCCCCAGGATGACCTTTTTTTTTGTCGCAAGATTGGTGAGCGCGGCGCGGTTCCCCAAAGATGATGACCTTTTTTTTTTTTTTTGCTCGCATGTTTTTTGAGGGCGCGCTTTGTCCCTGTCGGACCCCCCCAAGGCACGACGACAGTACTCAACAGGACCCAACAGTACTCGACAGTACACGACAGTACCCAACAGTACACCGACAGGACCCAACAGTACTCGACAATACACGACAGTATCCAACAGTACTCGACAGTACACGACAGTACCCAACAGTACTCAACAGTACACGTCAGGACCCAAGTCCTGTTGGACGCTGTACAAAATTTTAGGGTGCCATATAGGGGTTATCCCTCGGTGGGGGTACATTTCAAAAATTAGAGTTTAAGTGAAAATATGGCGTGTGTGATATCAAACGAACGGTAATTGAGTCCGGAGTTTAACAAAATACATTTTAGTTTTTGTTTTTTTTAAGGGTAAGGGTAGATTTCAAAAATTTGACTTTAAGTCAAAACATAGCTTGTGTGGTAACAAACAAAAGGTAATTTATTCTGGAGTTGAATAAAATATATTTCAGTTTTTAGTTATATTAGCTCACACGTACACTATAACTATAGAGCTTAGGGGCCCATATATTGGCAGAGTATTTTTTTGGTTACACGCTTTTTAAGGGCACCCTTTTTAGCTTTCGACCTCCCCCGCTCCGTAAGTCACGCTACGCCGCTTATAATCAGTTGCCCGCTACCTCTGTTGTCTCATAGAATAACATTAAGTTGATTGTTACCCCCTGAAGATGCCTCAATAGGCGAAACATGTTGGGAAAATAAATTTGTAGTTTATTAAGAAATTTTGTGAAGTTATTGGTCTGTTTCAACCCAACCTATACTATTGGAGAAATGGAAAGACTACAATCTAATCATAACAAAAACATTTCATGTAAAAAAAGCCAAGTACGCGAAAATGGCATTCCGTAAAAAGAATTGAGATAAAAGTAAAGCCAAGTTCTCCAATACAAATTTCAAAATAAAATGTTCTTACTAGTTTGGAAATGTTTTTTTAAACTTTGCTATTACAGCCAAACTTCTTTATGTTCAATTTAGCACTGTGCCTAAGAGTCATTTACAGCTGTAATAGCCAAGTTTAGAAAAAGTATTTCCAAACTAGTAAGAACCTTTCATTTTGAAATTTGTATTGGAGAACTTGGCTGTACTTTTATCTCAATTCTTTTTACGGAATGCCATTTTGGCGTACTTGGCTTTTTTTACATGAAATGTTTTTGTTATGATTTTACTTCTTTAATAAAGGAATTGGATAATACTTAATTTTTAAAGTAGTAAAATTTGCGGAATATTGTTCAAAACTTTTGCAGTGCCTAACTTAAATTTTTGAGGTTTTTTAATTTTTTTCCATGGTTTTAGCGTAGTTCCTATCAGCCTTCCAAAGCTCACCTCTCTAGCGTTTCCGAAAGTGCACAATGTTACTTTTACATAACTTTACATGTATAGGGGAGGGAAATAAATGAAAATTGTCGTGTTCTTAAATTTTGTCCTATAGTTTTATTATAGTTCCTATCAGTCTTCCAATGCTCAGCTATCTAGAGTTTCTGGAAGTGGGTAATGTTACTTTTACATAACTTTACATTTATAAGGGAGGAGAGTAAATAAAAATATTTGACTTTTTAAATTTTTTCCCATGGTTTTATCATAATTTCTATCAGCATTCCAATGCTCAGCTCTCTAGCGTTTCTGGAAGTGGGCAATGTTAGTTTTATATAAATTTACATTTATAGGAGAGGGAAGTAAATTAAAATGTTGGTGTTTTTAAATTTCCTCATATAGTTTTATTATACTGTCTTTCAGTCTTAAAAAATTCAGCTCTCTAGCGTTTCTGGAAGTGGGCAGTGTTATTTTTACATAACTTTACATTTATGGGGGAAGAAAGTAAATTAGAATTTTGGGGTGTTTTAATTTTTTTCTATAACTCTATCATAGTTACTATCGGTCTTCCAAAGCTCAGCTCTCTAGCATGTCTGGAAGTAAGCAATGTTACTTTTACTTAACTTTACATTTATAGGGGAGGGAAGTAAATTAGAATTTTGGGTTGTTTTAATTTTTTCCTATAGTTTTATTAGAGTTCCTATCAGTCTGCCAAAGCTCAACTCTCTAGCATTTCTGGAAGTGGGCAATTTACTTACTTTTACATAACTTTAAATGTATAGGGAAGGGGAATAAATTAAAATTTTGGGGTTTTTTGATTTTTTCCAGGGGTTTGGTCATAATTTCTATCAGTCTGCCAAATTTCAGCTTTGTAGCATGTCTGGAAGTACAGTAGAATATTGATGATCTATACATGAGTGAGTGAGTCAGTGAGTGGCAATTTCGACGTTTTTTGAAATTTCGTAACTACTTTACTACTTTATGGAATTCCATGAAACTTGGAGGGGTTGTTAACTCCATGGAGATCTACGACTGTGCAAAGTTTGAGATTCGTAGCTCATTCCGAAGTAGAGATTTAGGTAGGTCAAATATCGGCTGAAATGTTTCCAGAAAAGATGGTTACGGCGCGCGAACTTGGCGAGGCACTGCCGTGCCCTCAGATCTCTAGACAACTGGCCGTGGATGACAGTGACAATACTGTATGCCCACAGTTTGCTACACTGGTTCTATGTATTACAGCCAGCAGGCAGGTCTTTTCTGGGGCCCATGCCGCTAAGCAAGGCCCGCAAGACAAGTGCTTTTTGGGCCGTTGACCTCCCTCGATGGGCCGCACAAGGATCGGCCTTAAAATACACTTTTTTATCGTATTTTTGGCACACATGTTCATATGCACGTGGCTAAAGTGGGCCTTCTCAGTTATTTTCTTCCATTTCTTTTTGTCGAGGTTTATATCGCAGCCAACGATAAAGACCGGCCATGACGCGTTATAAGCAAGTCGGCGGTCACGTGATCTTAGGAGTCCCAGGATTCTTATTGTATTGCTTAATATATTATATGTTTTTACACAATTTAAATCAATTAACAAAAAAATTTTGTTCCTTTATAGGCAAAAATTGAAAAAAATATTTTGCTGATATATGTGTTTATTATGGATAAAAGAACAGATTCTATAAAATAAAAAATTATACAAAATTTGCACTCTAATATCTTCAGGTACATATATTAGCACAGAATATATATATATAGTATACTTTGTGATATTAGGTACATAATATCGTTAGTAACTTCAAATCTATACAAGTCTTTCAAAATTGGACATATCAAACCTAAGCTTTTAGTTTTTTAATTTTTCTTTGACTGTCATCATCTTTGAGTTCTTATTCAAAGATTTATTAGCAGACACTAAATCATTGTGCTTTTTAATAAAATTATTTAAAAAAACTTTACATACACTTAAAATAATTTTTTCAAGCTTTGACAATAGTTGTTCTCCACAAAAACACTCGCTAGAGTTATCTGAAGAAAAATTTTCAATATAAAACATTTCACAATAATTTATTAAAAAGAAACAAGTGATTTGTGAATAAGTGAGATGGTTTTCTCATTCAATGAACTGAATGTAGTGGTCGTCAATAATTTTTTGAAAAATTACCCAGCACAAAGTTTAATATCTATTTCAATAAAGTGTAAGTTAACTACTCATGTTCTTTTAAAAGCTGTATCTTACTTTTTAAATATTTTCACACTACCAGAGAGACATCTATCTAATATTTTACAAATCAGTTTTATAATATTGCGAGGGTGCGGAAGACATATTACCTTAGAATTGTAAATTGACGTGTATGCACTGGATAACTGGATAAACAAAGATGAAGCCAACATTAAAGTGTATCCACCATATCTTCGATTCTCAGGTTACCTTTTCAAGAGACCTAATTGTTCAGAAATGACAACTGAACACATTTTTCACTCTCACTATCGAAAATGTCACTAAGGATGTCTATTACTTGATCAATCTTATCCAAGATCTTATCTTTTACCACTTCTTTCCCGCTTGCAACATATTAGGTTTCAGTTTTATAGTTGGACCGACAAGGAACAACACTAATTACACGTTCGCGGCATTGTTAATCTCATAGGTATTTTCTTTATAATTTACTCATTAGCCATTAATTATTTTAACGCAGCCCACTACAGTCTTTTTCGTGGGCTGCGTTATTTTAATAACTTTGATAAATTTAACATAAAATTCGTGCCCGAATTAAAAAAAAATCGACGTAAACAAACATACCAAAACTGAACACACACATGTTTTATAATGACAGCGGGCCGTGAGGCGTTTTCTTGTGGGACTCCAACGGTCACGTGATAATTCCGCGCCCGGGCCGGTCTTTCTCGTGGGCTGCGGTTTATATAAGCTGGCTATATCCATCGAACAAATTATACAGTGCCCCATAACTTAGGGGCCATAGGTCCACAGGTGATAGAGGAGATCACGTCGGATAAAAAATTTCATATAAGGCATGGGTCAGAACTCTATCTTTGTCGAGATACAGAGCATCAAAGCGATTTTTTAAAGTTTTTTGATCATAAGTTTTTAAAAAAACGCAGTAAAAATATGAAATTGGGTAAAGTCGTGTATCAGAACATGAGAAAATTTGAAATAAAAATTATTTTGAAAAAGAATATGCGGTAATTTTTTTTAGAAAACACTATTTTTTTGTTATAAACTTTTATCAATGCCATATTAAACGCAATGTTTTTTTAAATATTTTTAATAAGTTAATAGTCTCTAGGGAGGTATAATATAAAAATGATATTATTATTTTTTAAAACGAATAATTAGGCAAAAATACTTTTTTTTAATTACTATTTTTTATACATTTTTGGCTGTCATCATCTTCTCATAATTTTATGTAATTTGACATATTTTTTTTTTGAAAAACACATTTCCCCCCACTCTAACTTTCAAAATTCTATATCTAAAAAATAGATCTGTGCTGACCCCCAGGTTATATAAACTTTTTTATCGGAAAGAACTCCCTCTATCACCGGCTGCACTATGGCCCCTAAGTTATAAGACACCCGGTATGTTCTCTGCTATATCCTAGAGCTGTTTTTTTATACTGGGAATTGCATCCTATTCTACGGTGCAAAGGCAACATAGAACGAAATAATTATAAAGGAAAAAAAATTTACTGAAAGATTAATCTTGTTAACCAAAGCATAAACTAATATATATTTAGTTTATGACCAAAGTATAAAACGTAATTTTTTACCAAATTTACATTTTTTAATTTTTTTTATCAAAAAATAATATTTTTTAAAAAAATGACTTTATTTTCCAAAAGTTATCGTCTGCGGTGTTTTTTTTATATAGTGCCAAATTTCAGACCTCAGATTTATTGAAAACCTAAAAATAAATGTTTGTTTTTCTGCCTGCTTGTCCCCTCTCCCCTGGATCCGCCACTGTCTACAACTCAAATCAAACGTGATGGTAACAAAGAAAATTAATTATAAAACGCACACAACACCAAATTCAAACAAATTTACTTGTATTTAAATACACATATAAGGGTTGTTGAACCCCCTAGCTGTATTTAAACCCCTTTTTTATAGAAACAGAAAGACAGGTCTGCAACAGGTGACACACCCTTTTAAACCGGAAGAAATCCTTTTAAATTACAGGTGATGGTATCTTAACTTTAAAATTTAAATGTCTACTATGAACTTTTCGTATTATACAGGCTCCTTTAAAAAAAGTGTCATGATTTATCTATTTATTATGTTCTAATCTATGAATTTAACGTATCAGACTAGGCAAACTGCAGAACAAACCATAGATAACAAATTAAACTAGAGTAGAATTGAATCTGAAAAGGTGAACGCATATAATACAATTTTAACACATTAATAGGCACTAAAACCATTGATATAGCAAAAAACATAGATACAGCAAGTTAAAAAAGACTGAACCCCCTAGCTGCTTTAAACCCCTTATTATAGAAACAGAGAGACAGGCCTGAAACAGGTGACACACCTTTTTAGCACGAAAGAAATCCTTTTAAATTACAGATGCTGGAAGAATCTAAACTTTCTACATGAACTTTTCCTATTATACAGGCTCCTTTAAAAAAGGTGTAAAGATTTATCTATTTATTATGTTCTAATCTATGAATTTAACGTATCAGACTAGGCAAACTGCAGAACAAACCAGAGATAACAAATTAAACTAGAGTAGAATTGTGAATCTGAAAAGGTGAACGCATATAATATAGCAAAAAACATAGATACAGCAAGTTAAAAAAGAATGAATCCCCTAGCTGCTTTGAACCCCTTATTATAGAAACAGAGAGACAGGCCTGCAACAGGTGACACCCCTTTTTAGCACGAAAGAAGTTCTTTTAAATAACAGATGCTGGAAGAATCTAAACTCTTAAATTTAAAGGTCTACATGAACTTTCCCTATTATACAGGCTCCTTTAAAAAAGGTGTAAATATTTATCTATTTATTATGTTCTAATCTATGAATTTAACGTATCAGACTAGGCAAACTGCAGAACAAACCATAGATAACAAAATAAACTAGAGTAGAATTGTGAATCTGAAAAGGAGAACGCATATAATACAATTTTAACACATTAATAGGCACTAAAACCATGAATATAGCAAAAAACATAGATTAAGAAGTTAAAAAAGAATGAACATTGAACCCCTTATTATAGAAACAGAGAGACAGGCCTGCAACAGGTGACACCTTTTTAGCACGAAAGAAATCCTTTTAAATTACAGATGCTGGAAGAATCTAAACTCTAAATTTAAAGGTCTACATGAACTTTTCCTATTATACAGGCTCCTTTAAAAAGGTGTAAAGATTTATCTATTTATTATGTTCTAATCTATGAATTTAACGTATCAGACTAGGCAAACCGCAGAACAAACCATAGATAACAAATTAAACTAGAGTAGAATTGTGAATCTGAAAAGGTGAACACATATAATACAATTTTAACACATTAATAGGCACTAAAACCATGGATATTGCAAAAAACATAGATACAGCAAGTTAAAAAAGAATGAACCCCTAGCTGCTATGAACCCCCTATTATAGAAACAGAGAGACAGGCCTGCAACAGGTGACACACCTTTTTAGCACGAAAGAAATCCTTTTCCTATTATACAGGCTCCTTTAAAAAAGGTGTAAAGATTTATCTATTAATTATGTTCTAATCTATGAATTTAACGTACTAGACTAGACAAACTGGAGCAAAAACCATAGATAACAAATTAAAATAGAGTAAATTTGTGAATTTGGAAAGGTGAACGCTATTATGCGCTATTATTATTTAATACACTCTTTAGACAATAAGAGGCACTAAACCAACGATAGTAGATTAACTATATCCAAACAAGAATTTAAAACAACTTACCTACTTTTTTATATATCTGTGAAGCTAGCTCTTAGTTGCCAGCAACTAGGTGCCAGCAACTAGAATTTTATAGTCAACCAGACAAATACTGGTTTTTCATGAAAAATCACAAAAGACTTGAAATTTTCTTCAATTTTCTAATTTTCATTATCGCCTAATCATCAGTTTAGCTAAAATATATTTAATTAAAAGGAAACGAAGGGGCACGCCTATTCCCTATGCCATCTCAACGAAAAAAAAATGCAAAGACAATTTTGTTTCACCAAAAACTTTTATTAATTCAAAAAAGGAGTCTCTAAGCTATAATTTAATACTAATCTGGTCCCCCAACCCCCTCTGATAGTCTAGCAGAATAAGCCAAAACACGCGATTTGAGGTATATAAACGAAAAAAAATCACAAAGCTACAATTTAATCCTGATCCTGATCTCCCAGCCCCCTTTGATAGTCTCATATTATGCAATTTTCACTCTAGTAGAAGCACAAAAACCATGAATATTGAAAAAATCGTAGATAGAAGTTAAAATAGATTAACTATAATAGATTATAATGAGGATTATAATAATATTCAAAATTCAAATAATATTTATTTACAGTTCTTTACCTGTATATTTACCATTTTTTCTTAAATCTATATCGCCTTTGGAAAGAGTGCAAAATAAATATTCCTCTGCATTTTAAAGCCTTAGAGGCTTGTTTGCCAATTTATTATTATAATAATATAAATAGAATAACTATAGAATAACTATACCTGACCTACAGGCTCATTTTTTAAAAAGGTAATAGTTTATCTAGTTATTATGTTCTAATCTATGAATTACACGTGTCAGACTAGGCAAACTGCAGAAAAAACTATAGATAAGATATTAAACTAGAGTAGAATTGCGAATTTTGAAAGGTGAAAGCATATTATGCAATTTTCACACAATAAGAAGCACTAAAACAATGGATATAGCAAAAATCATTTATACAGTAAGTTAGAATAGAATAACTATATCCAAACAAGGATATAAAACTGACCTACTTTTTTAGAAGAATTTAGGAACTTCGGAACCGAGACTTGTTATTTAAGTCTTGATCTTTTAATGATAATATTTTGGGTTATAAAGTATTATTACAATTTTCATTCCTTTATTTAATATAGGTAGAGACACGGCTTCTTTTAACAGACAAATAGTTCAAAAACATCCTTAGTTGATGCAAACATCAAATTTTAAAGGTCCACTAGACCATTCACTATTATTAGGCTCATTTTGAAAAACAGTGATAGTTTATCTATTTATTATGTTCATATCTACGATCTTTACTTACTAGACTAGGCAAAATATAAAATTAATCATAGATAAGAAATTAAACTAGAGTAAATATGACACTTACTGCGAAACGCATCCCTTGTTAAAATGATTTAAACAAGAAACAATAGACTAAGCAACTTAAAATAGAAAAAGGAAATCCAGAAAAGGTTATTTTTAGGCGATTATCACGATTTAAAATAACTGACCTACTTTTTAACCCAGTTTTATAATAAGGCTAAACTTTTATTGAAAAATATCTAAATTATAAAATAATATCAGCATTCCTACTGTTGCAAAATTTTATACAGGGACACACCCCCTTTGTACTAGAGGTGCATCCATAAGTTCTAAGCAAGAATAAGGCCGTTTTCAACGCTTTTGGCCAAAATTTACATGATTTTAGAGATAGTAAACAATTTTTAAAGACTTTTCAACACCTGGATGTCCTAATTTTTATTGTATTTATGAGTTGCAGCCCTGATAACTGACAGCTGGTAAATTCACTGCTGACTGACAAAAATCTTTTTTACACGATTTCTTCTCTATATTTATATGCCAGTATTTTTTAAAATATTTTTAAGAATTCAAAAGCATTCTTAGTTGATCCAAACTTCAAACCTTAAAAGTCTACTAGAACTTTCACAATTACGTAGGCTTGTTTTAAAAAGTAGTAGTGATTTACCTATTTACTGTGTTCATATCTACGTTTTTTACGTACTAGTCTAGGCAAACTGTAAAAATCACCATAGATAACCAATTAAACTGAATTAAATGTGTGATTTTGACTAAATAATGAATATTATCCACTTTTCACTCAAATAGAATGACAAAAACCATGGATATATCAAAAACCATAGATTTAGCAACTTAAAATAGAATAAGTGTGTCCAAAGAAGGTATTTTTAAAGAAAGATCTCGATTTAAAACAAATGACCTACTTTTATATAAAAGTTAAGTAACTTTTTAACCAAGTTTAAATTAGTCTTTACCTTTTAATAAAAAAATCTAAGTTATAAAGTTGTATTCTAATTTATATGGGGACACACTCCCTTTTTATCAGAGGCGCGTTTAAAGGTTCTGGGTCAAAATAAGACCGTTTTCAACCCTTTTGACCAAAATTTACAGGATTTTTGATCTTTTAAACTATTTTTAGTAAATTTTAAATACCTGGATGTCCTGATTTTTGTTGTCCCTATGCGTTGCAGCCCTGATAACTCCTGCTTTCCAATCAAAAACATTTATAGTTGATCCAAAATTCAAACTTTAAAGCTCTACTAGAACTCTCACTATAACATAGGCTTGTTTTGAAAAAAAGTAGTGATTTATCTATTTATTGTGTACACATCTACAATATTTACGTATTCTTCTAGGCATACTGCTGAAATTACCATAGATAACCAATTAAACTAGAGTAAATGTGTGATTTTGACTGAAGAATGAATATTATCCACTTTTCACTCAAAGAGAATTACAAAAACCATGGATATATCAAAAACCATAGATTTAGCAACTTAAAATAGAATAAGTGTGTCCAAAGAAGGTATTTTTAAAAAAAGATCTGGATTTAAAACAAATGACCTACTTTTATATAAAAGTTAAGTAACTTTTTAACCAAGTTTAAATTAGTCTTTACCTTTTAATAAAAAAATCTAAGTTATAAAGTTGTATTCCAATTTATATAGGGACACACCCCCTTTTTATCAGAGGCGCGTTTAAAGGTTCTGGGTCAAAATAAGACCGTTTTCAACCCTTTTGACCCAAATTTACAGGATTTTTGATCTTTTAAACTTTTTAGTGAATTTTAAATACCTGGATGTCCTGATTTTTGTTGTCCCTATGCGTTGCCGCCCTGATAACTACTGCTTTCCAATCAAAAACATTTATAGTTGATCCATAATTCAAACTTTAAAGCTCTACTAAAACTCTCACTATAACATAAGTTTATTTCTAAAAAAAGTTGTGATTTATCTATTTATTGTGTACACATCTATAATATTTACGTATTCTTCTAGGCATACTGCTGAAATCACCATAGATAACCAATTAAACTGGAAGAAATGTGTGATTTTTGACCGGAGAGTGCATATTATACACTTTTCACTCAACTAGAATGACAAAAACCATGGATATATCAAAAACCATAGATATAGCAACTTAAAATAGATAATTCCTGCTCTCCAGTTCCAATCCTTTATCTTGCCTTTGAGTTTCGTAAATCAACTGCTGATTTTCTTTCTTCTCTATATTTATGTTTTTATGTGCCATTAATTTTTTTTTATATTTTTTAAAATTCAATAAGTCTTAGTTGAACCAAACTTCAAATCTTAAAGGTCTATACTAGAACTTTCACTAATACATAGGCTTCTTTTAAAAAGGAGCAGTGATTTATCTATTTACTACGTTCATATCTATCTTTTTAACGTACTAGTCTAGACAATCTGTAAAAATTATCATAGATAACCAATTAAAGTAGAGTAAATGTGTGGGTTTGATTTTGAAACCCATATTATTCACTTTTCACTCAGATAGAATGTCAAAAACCTTAACTATATCAAAAGCCATAGATATAGCAACTTAAAATAGAATAAGTATGTCCAAACAAGGTATTTTTAAATAAAGATCAGGATCTAAAACAAATGACCTACTTCTTTATAAAAGTTAAGTAACTTTTTAACCAAGTTTTAATAAGTCTTTACTTTTTAATAAAAAAATCTAAGTTATAAAGTTGAATTCCGATTTATATAGGGACACACCCCCTTTTTATCAGAGGCGCGTTTAAAGGTTCTGGGTCAAAATAAGGCTGTTTTCAACGATTCTGCCCCAAATTTACAGGATTTTATAGCTTTTAAACTATTTTTAGTAAATTTTAAATACCTGGATGTCCTGATTTTTGTTGTCCCTATGCATTGCAGCCCTGATAACTCCTGCTTTCCAATCAAAAACATTTACAGTTGATCCAAAATTCAAACTTTAAAGCTCTACTAGATCTCTGACTATAACATAGGCTTGTTTTGAAAAAAAGTGGTGATTTATCTATTTATTGTGTACACATCTACAATATTTACGTATTCTCCTAGGCATACTGCTGAAATCACCATAGATAACTAATTAAACTGGAAGAAATGTGTGATTTTTGACTGGAGAGTGCATATTATACACTTTTCACTCAACTAGAATGACAAAAACCATGGATATATCAAAAATCATAGATAAAGCAACTTAAAGTAGAATAGGTATGCCCAAAAAAGGTATTTTTACTTACTTCTTTTTATAAAAGTTTGGAAAAATCAAAAACCATAGATATAGCAACTTAAAATAGAATAAGTATGTCCAAACAAAGTATTTTTAAAAAAGATCAGGATCTAAAACAAATTACCTACTTTCTTTACAAAAGCTAAGTAACTTTTTATCAAAGTTAAAATAAGTATTTACCTTTTAATATAAAGATCTAAGTTATAAAGTATTCTGATTTATATAGGGACACACAACCTTTTTATCAGAGGC
The DNA here is from genome assembly GCA_963576565.1 of Aspidapion aeneum. NCBI lineage: Eukaryota > Metazoa > Arthropoda > Insecta > Coleoptera > Brentidae > Aspidapion > Aspidapion aeneum. Next base: position 8,568,148 of record OY755047.1, read on the forward strand.
GCGTTTAAAGGTTCTGGGTCAAAATAAGACCGTTTTCAACCCTTTTGACCCAAATTTACAGGAGTTTTGATCTTTTAAACTATTTTTAGTGAATTTTAAACATCTGAATGTCCTGTTTTGGTTGTCCCTATGCGTTGCAGCCCTGATAACTCCTGTTCTTCAGTTCCATTCACTAATCTTGCCTTTGAGTTTCGTAAATCCACTGCTGATTGACAAAAATCTTTTTCCTACGATTTCTTTTCTATTTGGATGTATTTATATGCCATTATTTTTTTTTAATATTTTTTATAATTCAATAACATTCTTGATTGAACCAAACTTCAAATCTTAAAGGTCTACTAGACCTTTCACTATAACATAGGCTTCTTTTAGAAAGGAGCAGTGATTTACCTATTTACTGTGTTCATATCTACGTTTTTTACGTACTAGTCTAGGCAAACTGAACAAATCATCATAGATAACCAATTAAACTAGAGTTGATGTGTAATTTTGATTGAAATTAGCATTTTTCACTCAAATAGAATGACAAAAACCATAGATATATTAGAAACCATAGATATAGCAACTCGAAATAGAACAAGTATGTCCAAACAAAGTATTTTTAAAAAAAGATCAGAATCTAAAACAAATGACCTACTTTTTTATAAAAGTTAAGTAACTTTTTAACCAAGTTTTAATTAGTCTTTACCTTTTAATAAAAAAATCTAAGTTATAAAATTGTATTCCGATTTATATAGGGAAACACCCCCTTTTTATCAGAGGCGCGTTTAAAGGTTCTGGGTCAAAATAAGGCCGTTTTCAACGATTCTGACCCAAATTTACAGGATTTTTGAAATTTTCAACTATTTTTAGTGAATTTTAAACACCTGGATGTCCTGATTTTTGTTGTCCCTATGCGTTGCAGCCCTGATAACTCCTGCTCTCCAGTTCCAATCCTTTATCTTGCCTTTGAGTTTCGTAAATCCACTGCTGATTGACAAAAATCTTTTTCCTAGAATTTCTTCTCTATAATTATGTTTATATGTGCCATTATTTTTTTTTAATATTTAAAAAAAAATAGTAACAGTCTTAGTTGAACCAAACTTCAAATCTTAAAGGTCTACTAGAACTTTCACTATTACATAGGTAAAAAGAAGCAGTGATTTGTGTGTTCATATCTACGTTTTTAACGTACTTCATATCTACGTTTTTAACGTACTAGTCTAGACAATCTGTAAAAATTATCATAGACAACCAATTAAAGTAGAGTAAAAGTGTGAGTTTGATTTTGGAACCCATATTATTCACTTTTCACTCAGATAGAATGACAAACACCATGAATATATCAAAAGCCATAGATATAACAACTTAAAATAGAATAAGTATGTCCAAACAAGGTATTTTTATATAAAGATCAGGATCTAAAACAAATGACCTACTTTAATAAAAGTTAAGTAACTTTTTAACCAAGTTTTAATTAGTCTTTACCTTTTAATAAAAAAATCTAAGTTGTAAAGTTGTATTCCGATTTATATAGGGACACACCCCCTTTTTATCAGAGGCGCCTTTTAAGGTTCTGGGTCAAAATAAGGCCGTTTTCAACGCTTTTGACCCAAATTTACAGGATTTTTGTTATTTTAAACAATTTTTAGTGAATTTTAAATACCTGGATGTCCTGATTTTTGTTGTCCCTATGCGTTGCAGCCCTGATAACTCCTGCTCTCCAGTTCCAATCCCTTATTTTGCCTTTGAGTTTCGTAAATCCACTGCTGATTGACAAAAATCTTTTTCCTACAATTTCTTCTCTATATTTATGTGCCATTATTATTTTTTTTTAAATATTTTCACTAAAATTTATATTTAACTAGAATAAAATTTCACTATCTAAGACGATTATAATATTGAGTATTATATTTAATTTTATTTAACTAGTAGCATAATCTCGTAACATGTAACATATCCAACACCAAAACTGATCAACATAATAAAAAATTAAGCGTATTTTTTTTTATAATTTTTTAACTTCACTTTTTTCGGGTTTTTGACGATGACACTAACGCGTAGGGTGGTAGGAGTAATGAAAAGTGTAAAAACTACGAAAACTACTGGGAAAACTGGGGTGATTTACGTGAAAATTGCGAAAAATCATCGACACTATAGAATAGGGATTTCCCATATTCCATATTTTAACACGAACTGTAGATCCGACTTGGCGCTCTCAATGATTGCACGTTTTTGCTCGATTCGGGCCTGGTCGGAGCTAGGTCGGCCTGGTTCGTAAGAAATAGATCCACCACTGAAATATATACTTCAGTGAAATTCCGATACCTACATGAGCAGAGATTGCCGCGTCTATCTTTTTCGAAAATATGTCATACATACAGGGTCTCAACTTGAGTTGTTGTTGTACTGTAGCAGGGGCAGATCTAGGAACTTTTTTGGGAGGGGGGGGGGCTGTCGACTTAACGGACACACGAATTTTGCGAAAAAAATTTTTTAGGCTTAAAGTGGGCCTTTTTAAAAACATTTACAAAAAAAATTTTTGCGGATTATGCGGTATTTTTTTTAAAAAATTGAAAAAAGTCCTATAAAATGAGCTGTTTAACCTCACTTTTTTCAATAACAATCAATAACAACTAACTTCAAAAAGCATGGCTGCCAACCAAAATGCACCTGAAATATGTTTCAAAAAAGCACTGCTGCCAGATCGCCACAAAAGTCGTCAAAATTAGGGAAAAAATAGATTTTTACTGTGTGGATAAGATTTATTTAAAAAACTTACTTTAAAAACATTATTCAAACATCAAAACTGCATAAAAACTTAAACACTTTTTAACTAAACCTAACCTAAGCAAAAAAGCATATTTGAACTAGAACTTGAATAAATCAAACCTAACCTAACTCAAACTTAACCTAACCTAATCAAACATAATTTAATGTAATGAAACCTAACCTAACCTAACCGGATCAAACATAATTTATTGTAATGAAACCTAACCTAACCGGATCAAACTTAATTTATTGTAATGAAACCTAACGTAACTGGATCAAACATAATTTATTGTAATGAAACCTAACCTAACCTAACCGGATCAAACATAATTTATTGTAATGAAACCTAACCTAACCTTACCGGATCAAACATAATTTATTGTAATGAAACCTAACCTAACCGGATCAAACATAATTTATTGTAATGAAACGTAACCTAACCTAACCTAACAATTTTTGTGAACCGAACCGAACCTAACCTAGCCGGATCAAACATAATTTATTGTAATGAAACCTCACCTAACCTAACCTAACCGGATCAAACATAATTTATTGTAATGAAACCTAACCTAAGCAAACCCGAGCTAATCCAACAATTCCAAACCCAACTGAACCGAAATTATAATATCTTTCACCAATTTGTGCTGTTAGATTTAGGACGCGTTCATGAGCAGTTTGGCAACGGCGCACAATTTTTGTTTTTCTTTTTTCCAACCAAAAATTTATTCCAGGGTAATGTCACCTGTAATGTAAACAAAATTAAAATACAAGTTTTTGCACGCGATTTTCCGTATAGTTTAGATTTTACCAAAACCTAATAAAAAAATTGTGTTTCTTGATATTATCCGCATCTAAATATGCTTGAAAATATCTAAATTAGTGTTTGCAAGTGAAATCGCGATAGAAAAATGTTTAGTTTTATAAGTCTACAAGAACCGGGGGGGGGGGGGGGAATTATCATAATAAATATTGTATTTTGTCTGTAAAAACTAAAGGTATTTTTTCGATGTTTACAGTTTTTCTGAAGTTTTTCACTTGTATTTTCTGTAAACATCTTATATTATGACTTTAGGAGCCTTCCGAAGTATAAAAACAACACTTTTTTTACAAAAAAATCTCTTGAGTTAGTCTAATGTACTTTATGAGGTTGAACCGACCTTAAATCTAGTTTGAGATTTGAGGGGGGAAATATCTCCTGGTTCCCCTTCCGTAGATCCGCGCCTGACTGTACCGTGCGTGTTAAAGTTCGACCTTTACCCTAAAAGGGTTCATTGGGGTGCCAAAAAGAAACGTAGGGTAAAGACCCGTGGATCATTATAAAAAATACTCTGCCAATCTATGGGCACCTAAGCTCACACTAGGTACTATAGTCATAGTGTACGTGTCAGCTAATATAACTAAAAACTGAAATATATTTTATTCAACTCCAGACTCAATTACCTTTCGTTTGATACCACACATGCCATGTTTTGACTTAAACTCTAATTTTTAATATCTACCCACACCCTTTTTTTTAAATAAACTAAAATTCATTTTGTTTAACTGCAGACTTAATTACCTTTCGTTTGATATCACACACGCCATATTTTCACATAAACTCTAATTTTTGGAATCTACCCCCACCCTTTTATTTGGCTTGCGTTCGGTGGATTTTGTTCATTTTTAAATGGGACCATCACGGCCCAAGACTCAACTTAGGTACCAAATTTCATTAAAATCGGACAAGCCGTTTTTGAGTTATGCGGGTTGGTCGTTACAGACAGACATACAGACAGACAGATATACAGACAGACAGACAGACAGACAGCAAAACAAAAAAGTTTCAAAATCATCTGAAACGCAAAGATATATAAAAATTTTTGAAATCGGGGCAACATTTTTTTCTCGAAAAAATTAGGATCACCATAGCTCACACTACTTATATAGTAGTAGTGTGAGCTAAAAAACTACCCCAAATCTCCCAAAGGTGCATTATTTTAGTTTTTTAAAATTTGCTAGGAAACGATGTATACTTTATTGTAGACAATAAAATCTTCTTTCTAACATTGCTTAAGCCGGTGATTACAAGCTATCCAGCGACGTACGTTAATTGTAGTAATTAAAAAAATCCATGTTTTTCCCATACTTTATTTGATTTTTTGACAAATTTATGTGTAGAAAAAACTGTATTATATTTTGTTGTAGTTAATAAAGTTTCCTTTTAAATGCTATATAACAAGTTCAAACTAGTTTCATATTTAAAACTTCAGAGGTGTCCGTAAATTAAATAAGTTTTTAAAAATCACAAAATAAACAATTTTTAAATGGGAGCCCTTTTCAACCTGCGATCAAACCCCCCCCCCCCCCGCCCCTTAGGGCATGCTACGCCGCTGGGAAAATTATGTACAACAGTTTATTGTAGACAGAATAATTTTTGAAAATCACCAAACAAATCAATTTTTGTACATGTCTTATCCAATTTTCCTAAAAATTAAACTTCTTACGATAATATATTTGCATTACGGTGGATAATGATATTTCCTTTTAAACGGCGTATCACACAATGTGATAAAAGTTATGTCTAACTCTTCAGGGGCGTCCGTACATTAGGATCACTTTTGAGATATTAGGTGCATAAATTTGATATTTCTTTACGAAATTACCCGTTTATTTCTTTGTATTCTTTGTACACTATTATTTATTTTATAATTTAATTTGTTTACTGAGCTTTACAACTAAAAAAATTCATGAAAAATAAAAAGATGATAAAAAGATAAAAAACCGTCAAAAAATTACAAAAATAACATATTAAATATGGAGTAATTTTACAGGAAATTGTACGCTGATTTAAAAAAATCGCATGCTCAAAGTACTGCCGTCATAAGCAAAAACACAGTAAGGATATTTGATATTTCACAGTCAAACAATCTCAGATAATATATTTTAAATAGAGTATTACCTTGGAATGTGAGCTATCAAATGTACTTACTGTGTTTTTGCTTATGACGGCAGAGTAGGTCATTCCATAAGAAAAATACCAAATTTATGTAATATTTTAAAAACCAAAAGTGAAAGATTATTATTATTATTATACATGTGCATATTAGCAATTTACACCGAAATAAAATTTTCATAAGTAAAAAAGTTATTTGGCCCCTTCCAAATTGTAGTTTTTTCTATTCGCCTTAGAAACACCTAAAACCCACCAAAAACAACGAATTAGGGACACCCTGTACATATATTTGACAAGTTGTTACCTACTTACTAAATATTACTTTTAAAAACGCACAAATAAATAATAATCTTAAAGTAAAATTTAAAAGCTTTTTAGAGAATCCGGCTCGAAGGACCAAGAAATGTTAAAAGTTTTATAAATAAAAAAAAATAGTAATGTCTGCTGCGGGTAACAGTCAAATTATTAATTAATAAAAGTTGGCAGTTCTATCTGTGTCAAAGGACCAAGAATTAACGCTATTTTGTACTATCTAATTAAAAATTGCAATAAAGCTAGGCAATAATAGTGCCGGGCACTATTCTGACAGTTTTCCATTTAAAACTGACAGTTGATCTTTCAAAATTGACATACCAAAGTCGAATTTATTAATCCAGTCGTTTATTTTCCATTAATAGTAAGCGGCACTATTAATTCCGGCTCTTATAATACACAAAGGCCTAATTTTGAAAGAAGACAACTATTCTTGTAATGCGAAACTGTCAGAATAGTGCCCGGCACAATTACTGCCTGGCTTTATTGCAATGACTCCCTAATAATAAGTCCGATATAATAATATAATAAAGTTTAACTTTTTTATTAGTTTTATCATGGTTTTATGTTTCAACTGCTTTTATTTATTTCAGTGAATTTCGATCTGGTGAGGTCTGTGTTTTGAAAATATCCAACAATCCATTTCTAAATCGCAGTGTTGTCAAATGGTCATAAAATTCAAGTTCAGTTCTTAATAGATGAGTAGATGCACCTGCTAGGCACTTGTTAATAAATTTGCTTTCAATATTTATCAATGTTTAAATTAGAGAGAGCTCCGGATCCCAGACCTGGACACATACAAAATTAAACATGGATAAGGTAATAAAAGCCCAAAGCTAACAGATAGAAAAAGGAATAAATAGATAAGAAATAAAACAAAAGTAAGGGATGTCAGAGGAGAAGTAGCAAAATTAAAATGGAAATTTGCAGGTCATAATATCAGACAGAAAGACGATCGATGGAACAAATGTATTGTAAACTGGACCTTGGGAAAATAAAAGAAGTAGAGGAAGACTTCAAATGAGATGGGCGGACGATTTGAAGAAACATGCGGGATGGATGAACACGGCGGCAGACAGGGAAGAGTGGAAGATATTGGGGGAACCCTATGTAAAAAGATGGATCGAAGAAGACTAAATAGAAATAGAATAGACAGGCAGAGCTTAATAGTATGGATGGCAATAAGGGCTCTAAATTATTGGCAAAACCAACATATATATAGCACATAATATGCCAGTATTTTTTCTTAAAACTTCTGTTGTCTACTTCCCTCACACAGATTAGGTTATAAAAGATTAGGAAATTCCCTTAAAACATTTTTTATAAGAGCGCAAAATAAGCACAAAAATAATTTTAAAATAAATGGATCTGATACCTTCCGAGCCCATTAGCACACTCCAAGTAAACTCCATGCTATATCAGCCCTGATAGCAGTTTGATGTAAATATCTCAGAAACGAAAGCCCCTAAGAAGTTATTGGTTACAACTACAAGTTCTTTGGTTACAACACAAATTATTGAGAAAAATGTGTTCTACGATGTTCCGCATTTTTCAAGTGTCAAAAAACACATTGTCGGCAATGTCTCAACGTTTTTTTTTTCGTCGAAAACAATACCTTCTCTAACCATTGTTACATGGGCTAGGAAGGTAAAAATATGAGCGGCTAGTTCACAACTTGCGTTTGCTATTGGTCGAAATAGTCAGCTGACTTTTTGATGTTGAACGTTGCCGTTTAAGATTATTATTATATTATATTAAGAGATGGTGCCACCAGTCAAGCATTTAACAAACATTATGTTTACAGCTTTCGGCGTAAAATACGAATATATACTAGTTGTAAGTGATTAAAAAGTGTAGTGGTTTGTGCAGTACATACCTATTAAATTTAACTAAATCTATGCATATGCCGATGAGTTTTTTTTATTGTTTTTTAAAAACATATTATATTCTTTTACAGTTCATGTCATTATTTTTGGGACAACTTTTTTTTGTTGGCCTATGCTTTTTGTTATGGTAAACAACCGATAACTGTCAAAAAGTTATCTCAAAAATTATGATATATAGTTTAAATTAGCTTCCCTATCCTGTTTTCCTGTCGAAATCGGTGTTAACCTAACCCTGATAAATTATTCAACAACGTATCCTAACCTGTCCAGACACGTCCCGGTTAGGATACGTTTCCCATCAATTGACCACGGTTAGGTTTTGTTTCAGTTTGGTTTAACACCGATTTCAACCTCCCAAAACGAGGACAGGAGAGTTTTAATTTTAAAAATCCCACCTGACTATGTCAACCAATAGCAAATGGAATGCAAGTTGTGAACTATCCGCTCGTGTAAAAATAGGCTTTCTTACGAAGGGTTCGTATAGATACGTTTGATTTCGATGAGTGTCGGGTCAAATCGACTATGTTCGAGCTATATCGAGGCGGATTGTGTAATAATCGATTGGCGGAGGATATTGATCCTCTAAGACTAAATCGATATAATTTCTCATCTGGTGTTTCCTCTCTTCTTTCAAGTCTAACTACTAGACTATTGTGTGGTCCTGCTACAGTCTCATATCGTTTTCGATCATCGAGCTCTTGACTGCTCAGGAATGGCTCTTTGCTGGATCAGATCTCTGTGGGAGCAGCTGCTAACTGATCCTTGGTTGATCTAAATTAAGCGCTCCCAGCGAGATCTCTAATCAAACGCACTTTCACCACAAACAGTTAAAATGTTTGGTTTTAGTTTTAAAAACATTTTTAACCAAGCAAAACAACGAATTTTGAGAATTGTGGTAACATTTGTGCGCAGCAAATACCTCCATTTCTTGATTCGAAAACAAGAAATCCTAAAAATATTTTTGTTCGTCTTCGAAACTTGACCTAAGCGATGAAAACTCTTCCAACGCCATTACTTTGGGCTTTCTAGAAGGCTTTCTATTAAATTTGTGGCATAAGAAATGTGACAATTAAATTTTAAGACTGGCCCCCGTATTAACAGGTTTTAAATCTCCACGCCTCGGGCGGTTGGAGTTATTCACCTTGATGTGCGTTCTACTACCGCGCGCAATCTTGTCGTCTTTCCTCTGCTAGTTTGGCTTACCCAGTGGTTTGAAGCGGATCGTACATAGCTCATTTAGCGGAATTACGACAAACGAAAAAATCGAGCAACGTATTAGTTTAAAGTAAAACTCAAAAAAACGGCTACTGAATGCTTTCGAATGCTAAAGAATGTCTACGGGGAGCAGTGTATGTTTCGTGCAATGATTTTTATGTGACATAAAAGCTTTTTCGAGGGTCGTGAAGAAGTTAAAGATAATGAACGAGAAGGGCGCTCCAACACATCTAAAACAGCGATGCTCATTGTTTTTTCGTTTTGATTGAGGGAACGTCCAAGGAAAAAACGTTTAGATTTGTGGAACAACAACGCGTGGCTGCTCTACCAGGACAATGCACCGGCCCACAATGCCATATCCATTAAGCAGTTTTTAGCTAATAAGAAGATCCCCGTCGTTAACAACCCACCATATTCACCAGACTTGGCCCCTTGCGATTTCTACCTGTTTCCGAAAGTGAAGAAATCGTTAAAAGGAACCCGTTTTAAAATATTAGAACATGTCAAGGAAAAAACGACAAAACTTCTGAACAGCCTCTCTGTAAACTATCAGTTTACACTTGATAACGGTTAGAGATACTTACTAACCGAAACGTCGTGTTTTAAAAAAAATAAAGACAATGGAAGTCCCAAATTTTATTTCTATTTGAGAGCGTGTTTTGCCTAATCGAGCAAATAAATCTCAGACGAATCTTTTTGAGATCGATCAACGATCAAAAATCGCTCCCGAGGGATCTGACATCAATCTCAAAATACGATATTAGCAACGCAATAAAATTACATAATAATAATAAAACACCAACTCTGGGAAATTTTATAAACTCTTTGGCGAAAAATGTGGCAACAGTGCTGTTACTGTACATCAAGGCTTTTGCAGAAAATGAGGTCAAATTCTAGTAAATCGAATGCTCCTCAGAGCGCAGCAGCGATCGATAGCACTGCTTTGGATTCATCTATGGGGAAAATTGTAAACTACGACAGTAACTGCATACGAAAAAGAATCTATGGAATCTACAATCATCACAGTGATCTTTGAACTCAATTCTGTTAAACAGAAAGAATTGAATTTAAAGATCACTGTGATACCTGTAGACACTTTTTGTTGCTGGGATGGCAATAACAGAGGAATATATACAGGGTGTCCCAACTAAAAGGTATAGTTTTTGCAAAGTCATTTAAACAAAGATAAAAGCCGACCATCGGCATATCCTTTAAAGAAAGTGACATGGGCGGCGGGATATACTCATGAAAATTATTTCATTTAATTATGGCGTAAACTAAAGAAATAAAAATAGATAATAAAACTTTCTATTCCTACACCTACAGGTCCCAAAACAAACACCTGAAAGCAATTAAAAGCGCATCTCAAAAAAATCTGCCAATCAGATGCCGTCCATCTCTGTCGGTCGGAAAACAAATACTTTGTGCTTGGACCGCAAAGAGCCGCGCCTTTTCTCTGTCGGTAGGGTTGAAATTATACCAGGAAGATTTTATATGAATTTAGATAACTTTTGAAGGGCAGAATGAAGCAAAATTTTATGAAATCGATAGAACACCGTATTAGGAGTTATTGAACTGACTTTGCAAAAACTATAACAGAGATGTTTTCGTGCGAATTTGGAGGAAGGCTCGAACACGTCGATTTTGTTTGCAAGGGGGACATTTTTTGGCTATCTTGAAATTTCTGTAGCATGCACCATCTTTGAGGGGTATAATTTACCCCTATATTTTGAACAGGGAAAGTTGGTCTAGTAATAACTTGTTTTGAAACTCTCTTGAATATCTTTACCACTGTGTAAAAATTTCAAAAATCAATCAATTAGTTTTTGAGATATTTGCTTTCAAATTTAACATGGAATGATAAAATAAAAATTAAATCCAAAAAATATAAAATTCTCATTAAATGTTTATTTTATCAGTCCATGTTAAATTTAAAACTTTGAAGGCGATTATCTCAAAAACTAATCGATAGATTTTTGAAATTTTTACATGGTTAGAAAGATATTCAAGAGGCCTTCAGAACAAGGTATCACTAGACCCACTTTATCTATTCAAAATATAAGGGTAAAGTACACCCCTCAAAAATGGTGCATCCTACAAAAATCTCAAGATAGCCAGAAAGTGTCTCCCTCACAAAAAAAATCAATGTGTCCAAGTGTTTCTATCAAATTTGCACAAAAAATACCCAAAAATACCTTTTAGTTGGGACACCTTGTATATATATTCCTCTAAGGAGAGGTGGCTGACCTGACCAATTCTTAGGGCCTGTCCTTAAATTATGTAACACTCTAGGGGGGGGTTTGGTCTTGCATTACACTCAATGTGTTTCTAATGTGTTTTTTCAAGGGTTCGGTTCGAGGGGGGGGAGGGGTGGTCAAAAATCCTGAATTTTTGTGTTACATAATTTAAGGACATTCCCTTAAGAGATCAGCCTACTTTAGATCAAGTCAGGTCAGATACCATTTTTGTTTGATAGAGGATTATCAAACAACAATACTATTAAGGGCACCACTCACAGATGTGAAAATATGCAGGCTTAAAACTATACTCTTGCAATAAACTAAACTTCTAAAATCAAACAGTTCTAGATAACAACTTAAGGAACATCCTTAAATTATGTAACACAAAAATCGTTTTCAAGCGAATAACTAGTAATTACTAGTATTTACCACTGCCATTCAAGTGGCCTTGGAAAATACCACTCCTTGAAGAGTGACATCATAAATGAGCCCTTTGGACGTCATCGTTTATTACCGGTAATTACCACACTTTTGAGGAAGGTTATTGCGTTTTCTAACCTCACAATCAATTGTTTTGTTTCTTTTTCGGAAAAATGTTCTGTGAATTTTTGAAATGAGTGAAATTTATCATGTGTGCCTCAATGATGAAGGAAAATTGTACAAAGTGATGGCCTCCTCTATATTGTCTTGCCAAAATTTTATTTTCATCAACCCTTGGCTTATTTGAATTTACCCAATGTGGACTGATACACGAAATATCATAAAAAAAACAGTATCATTGTAGTCCTCTAACCACAGTTTATCATACTTATTTTTTTTCCAAATTATGCCCTTTTCGAATCAAATATGCCAGTATTTCAGCGTCGGTTGAGAAGAACTTAAGTTCAATAATAGCAAGAAAATTATTATTCATCTAAACTAAAACCAACTAAACTTCTTTAAAAAATCGCAAAAAGCAACAACAAACAATAACCGGTTATAAAAAAAAGCTATTCAAGCGGCGTTTCTGTGGTAATAGGCTAAGGGCCTTAACAGCTGATTTTTAATGTCAACCAAGGGATAACCAGAGGTAATTACTAGTTATTCGCTTGAAAACAGCTAAAAATACAGGATTTTTGATACCCCCTCCCCCCCCTCATAACACACTTTCCAGAGAAAACACATTACAACACCATTGAGTGTAACAAAAGGCCAAAGCCCCCCTTCACCCTCCTAGAGTGTTACGTAATATAAGGACAGTCCCTTACTCTTTTCCATACCTGTACACTTGAAAATGGTTAGAGATACTTAGTAACCAAAATGATGTGTTTAAAATAAATAGAGACAATGGAAGTCCAAAATTTTGTTTCTACTCTTTCATTGTCTATGAGTTTCAAATGAGGATTACCTGTGAGTGCCAAACTTAATCATACACAGTGAGTTTTCACTGTACCTTGTGGCAAGGGTCCATCTCACCAACTTCTTTTTTATTACTTAGCATAAAGTGTTTCTTAATATAATCATAATATGACATAATAAGGAACACTTAAGGCTAAGTAACACAAAAAAACTCAGTGTGATGGGCTATAAGTCTTCAGTTAGGGCTCATTCTTAAATTATGTAATGCAAAACCTACTATACTAAATCTTAAAAGTGCCAAATTTAAGCTATTTTGGCTTTATGGAAGAAGGCTACATACAGTAAAAAAAAGAATTGAAAGTGTATTTATTTCCTGATTTTTGGCATGCATTAGAGGGTATGTTTTTAGTGAAAGCAAGGGCTGCCCCTGGCGTCACGACGACACTGATACCTACTTACCTAAGATTAATTATTCTCCATCCAGTCCCAAAAATAAGGAAAAAATACTACATTTTACACAAAGGGAACGAAGGACCAACAAGTATAAATACTGGTTTTAACCGAGAGAAACACTGATTACTTAAAGTCAATATGTCATTCGCGAGAGGATACTTTAGGCTATCAATTCCACATAAAAGTATATCAAGATCTGTTTTAAAAACTGTCCAAAATTCATAGGAAAAACCGATTTCCAAAATTTCACACTCGCCAACACGCACATTTGTTTACATTGAAAACAAAATGGCCGCCACGGCATTTTGGTTAGGATGACAGGCGTCAAACGTCACCTTATTCTTTGCTGCTTGCGGGTCTATCTATTTTACTAATCAGAATTTTACTGACCAACGATTTTTTATACCCGTGCCCAGCTCCAAAAATCTACAGTCGACAAGTAAATTGGTATTTATTACATTGAGTTGTATAAAGCACTGCAATAGAAGTCAATGTATTTATATTATACATATATTTTATACACTGACATATTTTAATACACCAAATAAATTGAAGCCAAATCGAGAGCCAAATGTTTTACTAATTTGCTTGAGTAATTTTATACAGGTCAATTTGCAGTTTGTTAGGCAATATTAACCCTATACAGAGCTGTCACAAGTACATTATGAAAGTACTTCAAGTACAGGTACCAAGTACATTAAAATTTGTAAAAGTACTTAAAGTAGTAAGTACATTTTTTTTTTCAAATGTACTTCAAGTACCAAGTACATTATAAAAGTAGGTACTTGATTTTCCCCAAGTCTTTTTACTTTTACAAGAGAAGTACTTTAAGTACTTTAACAATGTCAAAAAATTAGAAAAATGCCAAAAATATAATTTTGAATGTACTTGAAGTACTTATAATGTACTTGAAGAACTTTACTTCACAAAATCAAGTACATTTCCAAGTACATTGTTAAAAGTACTTTAAGTACCAAGTACAATTACCGGATTGTAGATGTACTTCAAGTATAGTACTTGAAGTACATGTAAGTACTTGAAGTACAATTCCAAGTACTGTACTTAAAGTACCTGACAGCTCTGACCCTATATCCCCCTAATATCCCAGAAGAAAAATTCAAGAAAGGCAAACAAAATAAAAGGTAACAAACTAAAGTATTTTTTTTTATTGTTTTAGCGATATTTCAACCCCCTGCCCCCTAATAATCCAGGAGAACCGGTCAACAAATGCAAAAAAATTGCAAAATAAAAACTAACGAAAATTTCAGCACTACCCTTTATTGTTTGTGCTATATCTTAATCCTCCACCCCCATAATAGTCCAGAATAAATACTAAAAGAAGTTTCACCAAAAATGCAATACATAAAGATTATATTGACCACCCTGAATTGCTTAAGCTATTTCTTAACCTTCCAACCGAACCCTATGAAAAAACTATGCATTTTCATATCAAGATTTAAAAAAAAAAATCGATTTTTTTGTAAAGACATGTCCCCTTAGTTTAAACCTATGATTGTTTTTTTCAGATTTATTTTAAATTTTGAAAAATTGGACGGTAAAGTAAAATTTTGTATTTATTTTTAATTTTTTTCTCAATCTGCAACCCGTCCTTTATTTATCTCTTAAACAAAAACCGCTTTGCCAATTTTCCTTTTTTCTTTTTAAGTTTAGTGCGTATATTTAGTAGTGTTTTGTAAGCCTAAAAAGAAAAAAAAGTTTTATCTATAATTCCAAAAAAAATTCAAATACAGAAAAAAACTATGTTATTTTGATGTATGCAAATTTCTGCAGACTAAAAGTTGTCTTCCCACAGCCTCCCGCAATGAGATTTTTTGATGGTTATAGTCCACAATGTCTTATCTTTATGACTGCGTAGGTTACAGCTGCCAATATCTGCCTATCTGTAAATTAGGTTCCTAAAATTGTTACTTTGTTATTCAAATATATACAATAATTAACGGGTTTTAGTTCCTGTGATAATATGGATATATTTATATATTTTGAGGTATTTATTTATTTTATTATTTATTTATATTTTTTAAGATGTAATGTACAGGGCTACCGTATATAAAGTTCCACTAGAAAATTTTTTTGTTATTTGGAAAAAAAGGATAAATCAAAAAGTGAATTACTCACGAAATAATAAATATTTTTATTACGGATTTACTTTTTTTTTTAAATCACACCTTACACTCAAGATGGCCATTGGGTCTTTATTTTAATAATACACCCTGTATATTTTTAAAATTTTTGATAGATCTTTTCTTTCTTATTCGCCTTTGTCTTGAGAAAGCAATGTGTTGAACAAAGAATTAGCTATACTATTTTTCCTTGGCTAACACATTGCCCTTATGGCAAATTATTTTTTATTTTACTTAAAGCCCGCGTAAGAATTCAGATATGATATATTTAAAATGTTTTAAGAAACATACAGGATGTTCTGCTGCAAAAAAGGACCTAGCCTGTGGAGTGTGATTAAGGAGAAAACTGAAAATGTGGCAAAAATCTATGTAGCTTCATGAGTAATTTAAGTTTTGATTTATCTTTATGTTTACCTGACAAGTAAAAAAAAAAGTTTTTCCATGTGGAACTTTATAAACGGTGACCCTGTACATTGGTTGAATATTTTTTAACATTAAGAGTTTTTTATTCTTGTGAAGATATAAATATGGATTACTTCCCATTGTAAAAATTAAATTGATTTGTTTACTTTTGACCACACTAAATAAATTTACTAACTAAATAGGAATAAGTAGGCGACAAGAAATTGCCAGATTACTTAAGGGGGGAGGGGCTAAATAATAATTTAACAAAAATTATAGTACTTTATGTTCCACAATGAAATTTAAGGGACTGCGAGGGCCTTCGGGCAGAGGAGCATCCAGTCCCCTCCCCTTAGTACGCCTATGTCATGACACAATGGAGGGCGGAAGTAGTTTTTTTGAAAAAACAATCATCAATTAAACCAGTAACAATGGTTACTAAGTTAGTAACCATTGCTAGTAATATTGAGTAATGATTTACCTTTTTATTTATATTACACAATTTTTACCCAACACCCTGCAAGGGAGAGGAGAGGGGAATTGCTAAAATAAATTGGTAAATATGTGTTAAATATATGTACAAAATTTCAAGTTTATGTGATAAATACTCTTTAAGATATTAACTTTTTTCCGAAATTTTACCGTTTTAAACCACTTATAACAACACGACATTTCGTCAGTCAGTAAAATGACGGTCAGTAAAATATAAGATAGTCTTCCGCTTTTTGAATTGCGCATTCGCCTGTTCTTTCTCTTTTCTGCTTATATAAACTGTTTTTCTCTTGAGAAGAAAAGATAGAGAGAGAGGGGGCGCATGCGCAGTTGAAAAAACGGGATTTTGGTTGGTGTTTTACCGCCTAGTTAAGAACTTGTGTTTATTTTTTGTTAATTTCGATTTTATGGCCTTTTTTCCTTTACAAAATTTTTGACAAATTAATACAGTGCCTACAGAATTGTAGTTAGTTTATTTGACATTTAAAATTATAGTGTAAAGTGCTTGTATTAATTTTTTGTGTACCTAAACGTAAGTAGGCAGATAAAGGCAGCTTTATAGTACTTAAAGGCCCATTTATGTTAATTAAAGTATTGTTCATACTCGTCTTAGTCTTTTGTTTTTGATTAGTCTTTGTCCTTTGATTAGTCTTAGCTGTCTTAAACAAAATCAGGTGTTCATACTCGTCTTTTGTTTTTGATTAGTCTTAGTCATAAACCACTGAAAAAAAAATTCAATTTCAATAAAAAGGCCCCTTTTCAAAAGTCATTTTCTACACAAAACAATCTTATTTAACCTAATTTGTGCACGAAACACAGACACGAAAGAACAAAAGCGAAAAAGAAAATAAAAACAAATAAAATTTTGAGGTTATGTTGAGATTTTCTGTTAAAAATATGATTAATGGCGGTAAATTCAAAATTTCGGCCGCGCGCTTGCGCTCTTCGGACGCCCTGTAAAAAAAAACAACAAATATCAGCTGATGTCTGTCACTCGTCTTAGTCCTTGTCCTAAGGATTGAAAGTTGGCAACTCTTAAGACAAAGACTAATCAAAAGCAAAAGCATTGTATGAACACTCCCATAAGAAACAGTGGTTTTAACTTTCTTATGACAAGACATATGACTAAACCAAGACAAAAGACTAGACAAAAGACGAGTATGAACGATCCATTAGTGCTGGTTTCTCCAGCAAAGGAACTCCCTGACAAGTAAAAAAACCAAGTTTTGTTCTTGTTTATACCTTTGGTTTAAATTTTATAATTTAAAAAATTATATCTAAGGTCTGTTTCATACTTATTTTTTTAAATAGGACATACATTTTTATTCACTATGATCAAGTCTCAAGCAGAGTACAAACTGAAATCTCCTCCAGAGGATGCTGTTTCAGCTGTCAAATTTGGTCCGAATACAAACCAATTTCTATTGGTTAGCTCTTGGGATGGTTATGTACGTCTCTACGATGTCACAGCAAATATTCTGAGACACAAATATGAACATGACAATGCTGTGTTGGATTGTTGTTTCACTGTAAGTTATTAACAGATGTTTCTGAGGGGTGATCAGCTGAACCAAATTTGTACACTGTCCTACAGGACTTTAATAAATTTTTGGTCCTGTAGTGTCCTGTACATGTCCTGTACAACGCCCATAAAAAAAATCGTGAACCAAAAAAAAAGATAAAAAAAAAGGTCATCACATCTGAACTCTCGTTTTTCTTAGAGTGCTGATTTGCCTTTGCCGGCCTTAGTACTTAATCATGCTTAGGGCACCCCTTAATCGCCCATAACCTCGGGTCCTGTATAGTCCTCTGGAAGTCCTGTAGAGTCCTGTATAGTCCTGTGGAGTCCTGTATAGTCCTGTGGAAGTCTTGTATAGTCCTTTGGAAGTCCTGTGGGGTCCTGTAGAAAAATTTGTACACCTACTGTGGGCAGCTGATCACCCCTCAGATTTTTCAGTTGAAATGTCACTTTGTAAAAACAATATGGTATGCACAAGGTATGCATGTGTGTGTGTATTTTTTTTCTATCTGTAGCCAGATAGCTCCTATCTATTTATTTTATTCTTCATATATTTCTTAAGAAATTGTGTTTTTCTCCCAGGATGCAGTCCATGCATACAGTGGAGGACTGGATAACACCCTGAAGTCATTTGATTTCAACACCACAGCTGAAAATGTAATAGGAAGCCACACTAATGCAATCAAATGCGTAGAATTCTGCAAAGAATATAACTGTGTTTTGACTGGAAGCTGGGACAATAACATTAAGGTAAGATTGTAAACTATCTAGACTTCTTCAGGTACAGGAAGGATACATACTGAGGATATTTTTTAGTATACTGGGTGAGCCAAAAAAAAACTGGACAATTTTTTTTATTATAACTTTTGAACTATACAATCAACTTTAATGGGACAAACTGAACTTGGCAAAGAATTAATCAGAGTTTTGACCAAATATATTTTTTGTCTGGCATTTTAAAATCTGAGATGGCGAATGTAATTAAAATGTACCCTTCAAAGAAGCTCGTTAATTTTTGTGTTGCAAACATGTTTTAATAATTTTTTTAAATTAGTAAAAACGCTGTATTCTTGCCACGTCCACCAGGGTATGAATCAGCTAAATCGGTTTAGTGGTTCTTAAAAAAAATATTTTTGTTTCAACCATTGTTTTGCATATTATGATTGCCTTGCCAATTATGTCTGCATTTATTTACTTATAAATTCATTATGGCTGAACCGATTTTAATTAAATAAAAAACATCCTAATGAGAATTGATTGCTTTTTAAAGATCATAATCAAAATTTATCGGCATCTTAAAATTTAAAATGGCGGACAGAATCATACTTGATTTTTCAAAATGGCGTGTTTATTCCAAGGGGTGGTATGATTGCCGATATTTGTACACCAAAAGGAAATTCCTATGGTATTTCCTGAGGTATTTCCCATTATTTCCTCAAATTTCAATGGTATTTCCTAGTATTTTCCAAGCACTTCTCGGTATTTCCTGGTATATTTCCCAGTACTTCCCAAGTATTTCCTGGTATTTCCCCTAACCTGTACACGAAAAAAAAATACCGACCCATTTCTTCTTCTTATATTATTCTTATTTTCCGAAAATGCTTTAGTTTTTTTTTTAATTTATAGAAAAGCACTACTTTTCCCCTACAAAATGAGGTACAAATTATTAAAATCGGTGTGATGGTTCTCAAAAAATCTATTTTTGTTTCAACCATTGTTTTACAGATTATACGATTGCATTGCCAATCCTGTCTGCATTCATTTCCTTATAAATTCTTTATTACTAAACCGATTTTAGTGAATTCAAAAATATCATGGTGAGAAATGATTGATATGAACAAATTTTGAAGAATGAAACCAAGGGAGTTACCCTTGTACTAAGAGAGTATTACCAATTCTTCTTTTTAGGTGTGGGACTATCAAGCGCCAGGCTTTATTTCCTTATAAATTCATTACTACTGAACCGATTTTAATAAAATAAAAAACATCCTTATGAGAATTGATGGCGGACAGAATCATACTTGATTTTTAAAAATGGCATGTTTATTCTTATTTTCCGAAAATGCTTTAGTTTTTTTTAATTTACAAAAAAGCACTACTTTTCCCCCACAAAATGAGATACAAATTATTAAAATCGGTGTGGTGGTCCTCAAAAAATCTATTTTTGTTTCAACCATTGTTTTACAGATTATATAATTGCATTGCCAATCCTGTCTGCATTAATTTCCTTATAAATTCTTTATTACTAAACCGATTTTAGTGAATTCAAAAAAATCATGGTGAGAAATGATTGATATGAACAAATTTTGAAGAATGAAACCAAGGGAGTTACCCTTGTACAAATGACTAACAGAGTATTACCAATTCTTCTTATTAGGTGTGGGACTATCGAGCGCCAGGATGCTCAGGGACATACAACCAAGGGGACAAAGTGTATTCAATGGACGTTTGCGGAGACAAACTTTTGGTGGCCACTGCGGGTCGAAAAGTTCTGGTTTGGGACATTAAAAACATGAACTATGCTGTGCAAAAAAGAGAGACCAGTCTCAAGTATCAGACTAGAGCCCTAAAGGCCTTTCCCAATAGGCAAGGATTTGTTTTAAGCAGTATTGAAGGTAAATGGGAGTTTGTCACAAAAATTTGTTTGATTTTTAAATTCACGGGTACTAAAATTCACATTTGTTAGTATTATTTGGCTTAAAAATTCCGCTGATTGACGCTCGCGTCTGATGGCGGGTAAAAACGGTAATCAGCGTTGCTCTGGCCTGAAAGACAGAAGAGCTGTCATAGGTCACGGATGTGTTTTCTTTTTCTTTGCAATCGATCTTTTCATTGATTGATATGGATGATTCTACCAAAAGTGGATATATGGATATCATTTTTGGTCATTGCCTTTAAATAACAGTACAGCACAGTAAATAATTTAGTTTTTTTAAATTTATGTAACTAATTAGGTGTAAGCTAAAAAACATTTATTTTCCCGAATTTTAGGAATTATTGCATAAAAATTCCAGAGGGATGAGTACCAGAGGAATGAGTTTTTTAATGGTTTTCCAATTTAAATCAAAATATATTTAGACTACTTAACTTAAGTTTTATATAAACAAAGTTCCTATACTTATAATTTTAAAACATTCAACAAAAATATTATACTATTGATATCAGTCGAATATTTACTTACCAGAGGAATGATAATTGAAGCGTTCCTTTTTGATTTCTCTGAAAAAAACTAATTTTCTGCCGAAAATAAAAAGATCTATAACTTAAACAAAACTAAAGTTAACATTATCTGTCACAACTTGTCACCCTCACAAGTAAATTAGATATCCAGGCCGTCTCTTTCTCTAGAAATTAACCGGTGGTATTCACAAATATTGTGTTATTAAAAATGGAGCACGTTTAAAATTGTAAAATTTTCCGGAGAAAATGTAAATTTGGATTTTCAAAAATATGACTGCAAACTTAAGTTTTATCAATTTTTTGATAAATAGTTAAGACTTGGTTAAATATTATTTATTAGGATATTTTTTTCAATCTGAGTTTTTAATATTTGGTTTGGGACTACACCAGAGGAATGAGGTATTTGCTTTGTAATAAAAAAAATTATAAACTTGCAATTTTTTTTATACATTAAACTCAAATGCTCCATAAAGAAAACATTTCGTTTTAAATCTTATAACTAAAACTATGCTTCATTTGCAGTCTGTGTTTGAAAAATATGCATTCCCACTCCACCAGCACCATTTTTGTAGAATCATCCATATGTATAGCAGTTTTTTTCGCCTGCTCTTGTTCAAGTTTCTCTCGTATCTCGGTAGATGGCGCTTCTTGCGAAAGTTTTCTTACTTTATACATAGGATTACAGACAAAACCGTCTTACTAACTTCGCAACGGTGTCACATTGACCAAGCAGTGTTCTGATGAGTCGCATAAGGACGAAACAGTTAACTGTCAACACTTATTAGGTGTCTATTAGATCTTGGACCCTCATGAGGTTAAGCTTTCAAGCTACCCACGGAAAAATATGAGAGAAGCAAAACTCCTTTTTACCCGATTAGCCACGAAAATTTGTTTGATTTTTAAATTTACAGGTACTAAAATTCACGTTTGTTACTTAAAAAAATGTTTTTTTTTTAAGGACGAGTTGCAGTTGAATATTTGGACACGAATCCTGAGGTTCAGAAAAAGAAATATGCTTTCAAATGTCATCGGATCAAAGAAGATGGTATAGAGAAGATTTTTCCTGTCAACGCAATTAGGTAAGAAAAACTGTGTAAAAATCTTTATATTGTGGGGTACGATTTTATTTTCAATCGAGCCGTTAAACGAGGGTACCGTATTAGATCTCTTGTGTATATAAAATAAATATAAAACTCTTTTAAAAACGTTGCCACAAAGGAGCTACGGGGGTCCTAAAACTAACTTGAAAATAATACAGTTGTATATGGAATAGTTTTCAAGAAAATTAAAAACAAAAATTGGAATTTTTGAAAAAAATTTATATTTGCTCAAAAAAAAGTAAACTTTTGTGCTATTGCATTTAGGTCAAAACAATTATTTTATTCTAGTTCCTTACCCCCTAAAATATTAAAAAATCCCGCCAAAGTTTGTCCAAAGGTTATTGTTTGTGATAATTTAATAAAAGTTAAAAATGCCAAAACTCAAAACTGAAGTGACTTTGGCGGCCTGTCCAAGTATTATTATTAACACTTGGCCTACAACTGTTATATCGTTATGTAGAGGGCCCCGAGAGGTTTAATTTGATGTATTACAATCTATAGTTTTACAAAGGTAACTATTTAAAAAATATAAAAAACTGCACTTTTTGGGTACCCTTTGGTTCAGGTAAATTTTCACCTAAAATTTCGAAAAAAAAATTTGGTTGATACTGGGCCAAAAAGGAGCTACGGGGGTCCTAAAACTAACTTGAAAATATCACAGTTGTATATGTAATAGTTTTCAAGAAAATTAAAAACAAAAATTGGCATTTTTGAAAAAAATTAATATTTGCTCAAAAAAAAGTAAACTTTTTTGCTATTGCATTTAGGTCAAAACAATTATTTTATTCTTGTTCCTTACCCCCTAAAATATTAAAAATTCCCGCCAAAGTTTGTCCAAAGGTTATTGTTTGTGATAATTAAATAAAAGTTAAAAATGCCAAAACTCAAAACTGAAGTGACTTTGGCGGCCTGTCCAAGTATTATTATTAACACTTGGCCTACAACTGTTATATCGTTATGTAGAGGGCCCCGAGAGGTTTAATTTGATGTATTACAATCTATAGTTTTACAAAGGTAACTATTTAAAAAATATAAAAAACTGCACTTTTTGGGTACCCTTTGGTTCAGGTAAATTTTCACCTAAAATTTCCAAAAAAAAATTTGGTTGATACTGGGCCATAAAGGAGCTACGGGAGTCCTAAAACTAACTTGAAAATAATACAGTTGTATATGGAATAGTTTTCAAGAAAATTAAAAACAAAAATTGGAATTTTTGAAAAAAATTAATATTTGCTCAAAAAAAAGTAAACTTTTTTGCTATTGCATTTAGGTCAAAACAATTCTTTTATTCTAGTTCCTTACCCCCTAAAATATTAAAAATTCCCGCCAAAGTTTGTCCAAAGGTTATTGTTTGTGATAATTTAATAAAAGTTAAAAATGCCAAAACTCAAAACTGAAGTGACTTTGGCGGCCTGTCCAAGTATTATTATTAACACTTGGCCTACAACTCTTATATCGTTATATAGAGGGCCTCGAGAGGTTTAATTTGATGTATTACAATCTATAGTTTTACAAAGCTAACTATTTAAAAAATATAAAAAACTGCACTTTTTGGGTACCCTTTGGTTCAGGTAAATTTTCACCTAAAATTTCCAAAAAAAAATTTGGTTGATACTGGGCCATAAAGGAGCTACGGGGGTCCTAAAACTAACTTGAAAATAATACAGTTGTATATGGAATAGTTTTCAAGAAAATTAAAAACAAAAATTGGAATTTTTGAAAAAAATTAATATTTGCTCAAAAAAAAGTAAACTTTTTTGCTATTGCATTTAGGTCAAAACAATTATTTTATTCTAGTTCCTTACCCCCTAAAATATTAAAAATTCCCGCCAAAGTTTGTCCAAAGGTTATTGTTTGTGATAAATAAATAAAAGTTAAAAATGCCAAAATTCAAAACTGAAGTGACTTTGGCATCCTGTCCAAGTATTATTATTAACACTTGGCCTACAACTGTTATATCGTTATGTAGAGGGCCCCGAGAGGTTTAATTTGATGTATTACAATCTATAGTTTTACAAAGCTAACTATTTAAAAAATATAAAAAACTGCACTTTTTGGGTACCCTTTGGTTCAGGTAAATTTTCACCTAAAATTTCGACAAAAAAATTTGGTTGATACTGGGCCACAAAGGAGCTACGGGGGTCCTAAAACTAACTTGAAAATAATGCAGTTGTATATGGAATAGTTTTCAAGAAAATTAAAAACAAAAATTGGAATTTTTGAAAAAAAATAATATTTGCTCAAAAAAAAGTAAACTTTTCTGCTATTGCATTTAGGTCAAGACAATTATTTTATTCTTGTTCCTTACCCCCTAAAATATTAAAAATTCCCGCCAAAGTTTGTCCAAAGGTTATTGTTTGTGATAATTAAATAAAAGTTAAAAATGCCAAAACTCAAAACTGAAGTGACTTTGGCGGCCTGTCCAAGTATTATTATTAACACTTGGCCTACAACTGTTATATCGTTATGTAGAGGGCCCCGAGAGGTTTAATTTGATATATTACAATATATAGTTTTACAAAGCTAACTATTTAAAAAATATAAAAAACTGCACTTTTTGGGTACCCTTTGGTTCAGGTAAATTTTCACCTAAAATTTCGAAAAAAAAATTTGGTTGATACTGGGCCACAAAGGAGCTACGGGGGTCCTAAAACTAACTTGAAAATAATGCAGTTGTATATGGAATAGTTTTCAAGAAAATTAAAAACAAAAATTGGAATTTTTGAAAAAAAATAATATTTGCTCAAAAAAAAGTAAACTTTTCTGCTATTGCATTTAGGTCAAAACAATTATTTTATTCTAGTTCCTTACCCTCTAAAATATTAAAAATTCCCGCCAAAGTTTGTCCAAAGGTTATTGTTTGTGATAATTAAATAAAAGTTAAAAATGCCAAAACTCAAAACTGAAGTGACTTTGGCGGCCTGTCCAAGTATTATTATTAACACTTGGCCTACAACTGTTATATCGTTATGTAGAGGGCCCCGAGAGGTTTAATTTGATATATTACAATATATAGTTTTACAAAGCTAACTATTTAAAAAATATAAAAAACTGCACTTTTTGGGTACCCTTTGGTTCAGGTAAATTTTCACCTAAAATTTCGAAAAAAAAATTTGGTTGATACTGGGCCACAAAGGAGCTACGGGGGTCCTAAAACTAACTTGAAAATATCACAGTGGTATATGTAATAGTTTTCAAGAAAATTAAAAACAAAAATTGGAATTTTTGAAAAAAATTAATATTTGCTCAAAAAAAAGTAAACTTTTTTGCTATTGCATTTAGGTCAAAACAATTATTTTATTCTAGTTCCTTACCCCCTAAAATATTAAAAATTCCCGCCAAAGTTTGTCCAAAGGTTATTGTTTGTGATAATTAAATAAAAGTTAAAAATGCCAAAACTCAAAACTGAAGTGACTTTGGCGGCCTGTCCAAGTATTATTATTAACACTTGGCTTAGAACTGTTATATCGTTATGTAGAGGGCCCCGAGAGGTTTAATTTGATGTATTACAATCTATAGTTTTACAAAGCTAACAATTTAAAAAATATAAAAAACTGCACTTTTTGGGTACCCTTTGGTTCAGGTAAATTTTCACCTAAAATTTCGAAAAAAAAAATTTGGTTGATACTGGACCACAAAGGAGCTACGGGGGTCCTAAAACTAACTTGAAAATATCACAGTGGTATATGTAATAGTTTTCAAGAAAATTAAAAACAAAAATTGGAATTTTTGAAAAAAATTAATATTTGCTCAAAAAAAAGTAAACTTTTTTGCTATTGCATTTAGGTCAAAACAATTATCTTATTCTAGTTCCTTACCCCCTAAAATATTAAAAATTCCCGCCAAAGTTTGTCCAAAGGTTATTGTTTGTGATAATTAAATAAAAGTTAAAAATGCCAAAACTCAAAACTGAAGTGACTTTGGCGGCCTGTCCAAGTATTATTATTAACACTTGGCCTACAACTGTTATATCGTTATGTAGAGGGCCCCGAGAGGTTTAATTTGATATATTACAATATATAGTTTTACAAAGCTAACTATTTAAAAAATATAAAAAACTGCACTTTTTGGGTACCCTTTGGTTCAGGTAAATTTTCACCTAAAATTTCGAAAAAAAAATTTGGTTGATACTGGGCCACAAAGGAGCTACGGGGGTCCTAAAACTAACTTGAAAATAATGCAGTTGTATATGGAATAGTTTTCAAGAAAATTAAAAACAAAAATTGGAATTTTTGAAAAAAAATAATATTTGCTCAAAAAAAAGTAAACTTTTCTGCTATTGCATTTAGGTCAAAACAATTATTTTATTCTAGTTCCTTACCCTCTAAAATATCAAAAATTCCCGCCAAAGTTTGTCCAAAGGTTATTGTTTGTGATAATTAAATAAAAGTTAAAAATGCCAAAACTCAAAACTGAAGTGACTTTGGCGGCCTGTCCAAGTATTATTATTAACACTTGGCTTAGAACTGTTATATCGTTATGTAGAGGGCCCCGAGAGGTTTAATTTGATGTATTACAATCTATAGTTTTACAAAGCTAACAATTTAAAAAATATAAAAAACTGCACTTTTTGGGTACTCTTTGGTTCAGGTAAATTTTCACCTAAAATTTCGAAAAAAAAAATTTGGTTGATACTGGACCACAACGGAGCTACGGGGGTCCTAAAACTAACTTGAAAATATCACAGTGGTATATGTAATAGTTTTCAAGAAAATTAAAAACAAAAATTGGAATTTTTGAAAAAAATTAATATTTGCTCAAAAAAAAGTAAACTTTTTTGCTATTGCATTTAGGTCAAAACAATTATTTTATTCTAGTTCCTTACCCCCTAAAATATTAAAAATTCCCGCCAAAGTTTGTCCAAAGGTTATTGTTTGTGATAATTAAATAAAAGCTAAAAATGCCAAAACTCAAAACTGAAGTGACTTTGGCGGCCTGTCCAAGTATTATTATTAACACTTGGCCTACAACTGTTATATCGTTATGTAGAGGGCCCCGAGAGGTTTAATTTGATATATTACAATATATAGTTTTACAAAGCTAACTATTTAAAAAATATAAAAAACTGCACTTTTTGGGTACCCTTTGGTTCAGGTAAATTTTCACCTAAAATTTCGAAAAAAAAATTTGGTTGATACTGGGCCACAAAGGAGCTACGGGGGTCCTAAAACTAACTTGAAAATACCACAGTTGTATATGTAATAGTTTTCAAGAAAATTAAAAACAAAAATTGGAATTTCTGAAAAAAATTAATATTTGCTCAAAAAAAAGTAAACTTTTTTGCTATTGCATTTAGGTCAAAACAATTATTTTATTCTAGTTCCTTACCCCCTAAAATATTAAAAATTCCCGCCAAAGTTTGTCCAAAGGTTATTGTTTGTGATAATTAAATAAAAGTTAAAAATGCCAAAACTCAAAACTGAAGTGACTTTGGCGGCCTGTCCAAGTATTATTATTAACACTTGGCCTACAACTGTTATATCGTTATGTAGAGGGCCCCGAGAGGTTTAATTTGATATATTACAATAT
Organism: Aspidapion aeneum; assembly: GCA_963576565.1. NCBI lineage: Eukaryota > Metazoa > Arthropoda > Insecta > Coleoptera > Brentidae > Aspidapion > Aspidapion aeneum. The sequence continues at coordinate 8,595,638 of OY755047.1, forward strand.
ATAGTTTTACAAAGCTAACTATTTAAAAAATATAAAAAACTGCACTTTTTGGGTACCCTTTGGTTCAGGTAAATTTTCACCTAAAATTTCGAAAAAAAATTTGGTTGATACTGGGCCACAAAGGAGCTACGGGGGTCCTAAAACTAACTTGAAAATACCACAGTTGTATATGTAATAGTTTTCAAGAAAATTAAAAACAAAAATTGGAATTTCTGAAAAAAATTAATATTTGCTCAAAAAAAAGTAAACTTTTTTGCTATTGCATTTAGGTCAAAACAATTATTTTATTCTAGTTCCTTACCCTCTAAAATATTAAAAATTCCCGCCAAAGTTTGTCCAAAGGTTATTGTTTGTGATAATTGTAAATAAAAGTTAAAAATGCCAAAACTCAAAACTGAAGTGACTTTGGCATCCTGTCCAAGTATTATTATTAACACTTGGCCTACAACTGTTATATCGTTATGTAGAGGGCCCCGAGAGGTTTAATTTGATGTATTACAATCTATAGTTTTACAAAGCTAACTATTTAAAAAATATAAAAAACTGCACTTTTTGGGTACCCTTTGGTTCAGGTAAATTTTCACCTAAAATTTCGAAAAAAAAATTTGGTTGATACTGGGCCATAAAGGAGCTACGGGGGTCTTAAAACTAACTTGAAAATATCATAGTTATATATATAATAGTTTTCAAGAAAATTAAAAACAAAAATTGGAATTTTTGAAAAAAATTAATATTTGCTCAAAAAAAAGTAAAATTTTTTGCTATTGCATTTAGGTCAAAACAATTATTTTATTCTAGTTCCTTACCCCCTAAAATATTAAAAATTCCCGCCAAAGTTTGTCCAAAGGTTATTGTTTGTGATAATTAAATAAAAGTTAAAAATGCCAAAACTCAAAACTGAAGTGACTTTGGCGGCCTGTCCAAGTATTATTATTAATACTTGGCCTACAACTGTTATATCGTTATGTAGAGGGCCCCGAGAGCTTTAATTTGATGTATTACAATCTATAGTTTTACAAAGCTAACTATTTAAAAAATATAAAAAACTGCACTTTTTGGGTACCCTTTGGTTCAGGTAAATTTTCACCTAAAATTTCGAAAAAAAAATTTGGTTGATACTGGGCCACAAAGGAGCTACGGGGGTCCTAAAACTAACTTGAAAATATCACAGTGGTATATGTAATAGTTTTCAAGAAAATTAAAAACAAAAATTGGAAATTTTGAAAAAAATTAATATTTGCTCAAAAAAAAGTAAACTTTTTTGCTATTGCATTTAGGTCAAAACAATTATTTTATTCTAGTTCCTTACCCCCTAAAATATTAAAAATTCCCGCCAAAGTTTGTCCAAAGGTTATTGTTTGTGATAATTAAATAAAAGTTAAAAATGCCAAAACTCAAAACTGAAGTGACTTTGGCGGCCTGTCCAAGTATTATTATTAACACTTGGCTTAGAACTGTTATATCGTTATGTAGAGGGCCCCGAGAGGTTTAATTTGATGTATTACAATCTATAGTTTTACAAAGCTAACTATTTAAAAAATATAAAAAACTGCACTTTTTGGGTACCCTTTGGTTCAGGTAAATTTTCACCTAAAATTTCGAAAAAAAAATTTGGTTGATACTGGGCCACAAAGGAGCTACGGGGGTCCTAAAACTAACTTGAAAATATCACAGTTGTATATGTATTAGTTTTCAAGAAAATTAAAAACAAAAATTGGAATTTTTGAAAAAAATTAATATTTGCTCAAAAAAAAGTAAACTTTTTTGCTATTGCATTTAGGTCAAAACAATTATTTTATTCTAGTTCCTTACCCCCTAAAATATTAAAAATTCCCGCCAAAGTTTGTCCAAAGGTTATTGTTTGTGATAATTAAATAAAAGCTAAAAATGCCAAAACTCAAAACTGAAGTGACTTTGGCGGCCTGTCCAAGTATTATTATTAACACTTGGCCTACAACTGTTATATCGTTATGTAGAGGGCCCCGAGAGGTTTAATTTGATATATTACAATATATAGTTTTACAAAGCTAACTATTTAAAAAATATAAAAAACTGCACTTTTTGGGTACCCTTTGGTTCAGGTAAATTTTCACCTAAAATTTCGAAAAAAAATTTGGTTGATACTGGGCCACAAAGGAGCTACGGGGGTCCTAAAACTAACTTGAAAATACCACAGTTGTATATGTAATAGTTTTCAAGAAAATTAAAAACAAAAATTGGAATTTCTGAAAAAAATTAATATTTGCTCAAAAAAAAGTAAACTTTTTTGCTATTGCATTTAGGTCAAAACAATTATTTTATTCTAGTTCCTTACCCTCTAAAATATTAAAAATTCCCGCCAAAGTTTGTCCAAAGGTTATTGTTTGTGATAATTAAATAAAAGTTAAAAATGCCAAAACTCAAAACTGAAGTGACTTTGGCATCCTGTCCAAGTATTATTATTAACACTTGGCCTACAACTGTTATATCGTTATGTAGAGGGCCCCGAGAGGTTTAATTTGATGTATTACAATCTATAGTTTTACAAAGCTAACTATTTAAAAAATATAAAAAACTGCACTTTTTGGGTACCCTTTGGTTCAGGTAAATTTTCACCTAAAATTTCGAAAAAAAAATTTGGTTGATACTGGGCCACAAAGGAGCTACGGGGGTCCTAAAACTAACTTGAAAATATCACAGTTGTATATGTATTAGTTTTCAAGAAAATTAAAAACAAAAATTGGAATTTTTGAAAAAAATTAATATTTGCTCAAAAAAAAGTAAACTTTTTTGCTATTGCATTTAGGTCAAAACAATTATTTTATTCTAGTTCCTTACCCCCTAAAATATTAAAAATTCCCGCCAAAGTTTGTCCAAAGGTTATTGTTTGTGATAATTAAATAAAAGCTAAAAATGCCAAAACTCAAAACTGAAGTGACTTTGGCGGCCTGTCCAAGTATTATTATTAACACTTGGCCTACAACTGTTATATCGTTATGTAGAGGGTCCCGAGAGGTTTAATTTGATATATTACAATATATAGTTTTACAAAGCTAACAATTTAAAAAATATAAAAAACTGCACTTTTTGGGTACCCTTTGGTTCAGGTAAATTTTCACCTAAAATTTCGAAAAAAAATTTGGTTGATACTGGGCCATAAAGGAGCTACGGGGGTCTTAAAACTAACTTGAAAATATCATAGTTATATATATAATAGTTTTCAAGAAAATTAAAAACAAAAATTGGAATTTTTGAAAAAAATTAATATTTGCTCAAAAAAAAGTAAAATTTTTTGCTATTGCATTTAGGTCAAAACAATTATTTTATTCTAGTTCCTTACCCCCTAAAATATTAAAAATTCCCGCCAAAGTTTGTCCAAAGGTTATTGTTTGTGATAATTAAATAAAAGTTAAAAATGCCAAAACTCAAAACTGAAGTGACTTTGGCGGCCTGTCCAAGTATTATTATTAATACTTGGCCTACAACTGTTATATCGTTATGTAGAGGGCCCCGAGAGCTTTAATTTGATGTATTACAATCTATAGTTTTACAAAGCTAACTATTTAAAAAATATAAAAAACTGCACTTTTTGGGTACCCTTTGGTTCAGGTAAATTTTCACCTAAAATTTCGAAAAAAAATTTGGTTGATACTGGGCCACAAAGGAGCTACGGGGGTCCTAAAACTAACTTGACAATATCACAGTGGTATATGTAATAGTTTTCAAGAAAATTAAAAACAAAAATTGGAAATTTTGAAAAAAATTAATATTTGCTCAAAAAAAAGTAAACTTTTTTGCTATTGCATTTAGGTCAAAACAATTATTTTATTCTAGTTCCTTACCCCCTAAAATATTAAAAATTCCCGCCAAAGTTTGTCCAAAGGTTATTGTTTGTGATAATTAAATAAAAGTTAAAAATGCCAAAACTCAAAACTGAAGTGACTTTGGCGGCCTGTCCAAGTATTATTATTAACACTTGGCTTAGAACTGTTATATCGTTATGTAGAGGGCCCCGAGAGGTTTAATTTGATGTATTACAATCTATAGTTTTACAAAGCTAACAATTTAAAAAATATAAAAAACTGCACTTTTTGGGTACCCTTTGGTTCAGGTAAATTTTCACCTAAAATTTCGAAAAAAAAAATTTGGTTGATACTGGACCACAAAGGAGCTACGGGGGTCCTAAAACTAACTTGAAAATATCACAGTGGTATATGTAATAGTTTTCAAGAAAATTAAAAACAAAAATTGGAATTTTTGAAAAAAATTAATATTTGCTCAAAAAAAAGTAAACTTTTTTGCTATTGCATTTAGGGCAAAACAATTATTTTATTCTAGTTCCTTACCCCCTAAAATATTAAAAATTCCCGCCAAAGTTTGTCCAAAGGTTATTGTTTGTGATAATTAAATAAAAGCTAAAAATGCCAAAACTCAAAACTGAAGTGACTTTGGCGGCCTGTCCAAGTATTATTATTAACACTTGGCCTACAACTGTTATATCGTTATGTAGAGGGCCCCGAGAGGTTTAATTTGATGTATTACAATGTATAGTTTTACAAAGCTAACTATTTAAAAAATATAAAAAACTGCACTTTTTGGGTACCCTTTGGTTCAGGTAAATTTTCACCTAAAATTTCGAAAAAAAAATTTGGTTGATACTGGGCCACAAAGGAGCTACGGGGATCCTAAAACTAACTTGAAAATATCACAGTTGTATATGTAATAGTTTTCAAGAAAATTAAAAACAAAAATTGGAATTTTTGAAAAAAATTAATATTTGCTCAAAAAAAAGTAAACTTTTTTGCTATTGCATTTAGGTCAAAACAATTATTTTATTCTAGTTCCTTACCCCCTAAAATATTAAAAATTCCCGCCAAAGTTTGTCCAAAGGTTATTGTTTGTGATAATTAAATAAAAGTTAAAAATGCCAAAACTCAAAACTGAAGTGACTTTGGCGGCCTGTCCAAGTATTATTATTAACACTTGGCCTACAACTGTTATATCGTTATGTAGAGAGTCCCGAGAGGTTTAATTTGATATATTACAATATATAGTTTTACAAAGCTAACAATTTAAAAAATATAAAAAACTGCACTTTTTGGGTACCCTTTGGTTCAGGTAAATTTTCACCTAAAATTTCGAAAAAAAAATTTGGTTGATACTGGGCCATAAAGGAGCTACGGGGGTCTTAAAACTAACTTGAAAATATCATAGTTATATATATAATAGTTTTCAAGAAAATTAAAAACAAAAATTGGAATTTTTGAAAAAAATTAATATTTGCTCAAAAAAAAGTAAACTTTTTTGCTATTGCATTTAGGTCAAAACAATTATTTTATTCTAGTTCCTTACCCCCTAAAATATTAAAAATTCCCGCCAAAGTTTGTCCAAAGGTAAACTATTTTGTTTGTGATAATTAAATAAAAGTTAAAAATGCCAAAACTCAAAACTGAAGTGACTTTGGCGGCCTGTCCAAGTATTATTATTAACACTTGGCCTACAACTGTTATATCGTTATGTAGAGGGCCCTGAGAGCTTTAATTTGATGTATTACAATCTATAGTTTTACAAAGCTAACTATTTAAAAAATATAAAAAACTGCACTTTTTGGGTACCCTTTGGTTCAGGTAAATTTTCACCTAAAATTTCGAAAAAAAAATTTGGTTGATACTGGGCCACAAAGGAGCTACGGGGGTCCTAAAACTAACTTGAAAATAATGCAGTTGTATATGGAATAGTTTTCAAGAAAATTAAAAACAAAAATTGGAATTTTTGAAAAAAATTAATATTTGCTCAAAAAAAAGTAAACTTTTTTGCTATTGCATTTAGGTCAAAACAATTATTTTATTCTAGTTCCTTACCCCCTAAAATATTAAAAATTCCCGCCAAAGTTTGTCCAAAGGTTATTGTTTGTGATAATTAAATAAAAGTTAAAAATGCCAAAACTCAAAACTGAAGTGACTTTGGCGGCCTGTCCAAGTATTATTATTAACACTTGGCTTAGAACTGTTATATCGTTATGTAGAGGGCCCCGAGAGGTTTAATTTGATGTATTACAATCTATAGTTTTACAAAGCTAACAATTTAAAAAATATAAAAAACTGCACTTTTTGGGTACCCTTTGGTTCAGGTAAATTTTCACCTAAAATTTCGAAAAAAAAAATTTGGTTGATACTGGACCACAAAGGAGCTACGGGGGTCCTAAAACTAACTTGAAAATATCACAGTGGTATATGTAATAGTTTTCAAGAAAATTAAAAACAAAAATTGGAATTTTTGAAAAAAATTAATATTTGCTCAAAAAAAAGTAAACTTTTTTGCTATTGCATTTAGGGCAAAACAATTATTTTATTCTAGTTCCTTACCCCCTAAAATATTAAAAATTCCCGCCAAAGTTTGTCCAAAGGTTATTGTTTGTGATAATTAAATAAAAGCTAAAAATGCCAAAACTCAAAACTGAAGTGACTTTGGCGGCCTGTCCAAGTATTATTATTAACACTTGGCCTACAACTGTTATATCGTTATGTAGAGGGCCCCGAGAGGTTTAATTTGATGTATTACAATGTATAGTTTTACAAAGCTAACTATTTAAAAAATATAAAAAACTGCACTTTTTGGGTACCCTTTGGTTCAGGTAAATTTTCACCTAAAATTTCGAAAAAAAAATTTGGTTGATACTGGGCCACAAAGGAGCTACGGGGATCCTAAAACTAACTTGAAAATATCACAGTTGTATATGTAATAGTTTTCAAGAAAATTAAAAACAAAAATTGGAATTTTTGAAAAAAATTAATATTTGCTCAAAAAAAAGTAAACTTTTTTGCTATTGCATTTAGGTCAAAACAATTATTTTATTCTAGTTCCTTACCCCCTAAAATATTAAAAATTCCCGCCAAAGTTTGTCCAAAGGTTATTGTTTGTGATAATTAAATAAAAGTTAAAAATGCCAAAACTCAAAACTGAAGTGACTTTGGCGGCCTGTCCAAGTATTATTATTAACACTTGGCCTACAACTGTTATATCGTTATGTAGAGAGTCCCGAGAGGTTTAATTTGATATATTACAATATATAGTTTTACAAAGCTAACAATTTAAAAAATATAAAAAACTGCACTTTTTGGGTACCCTTTGGTTCAGGTAAATTTTCACCTAAAATTTCGAAAAAAAAATTTGGTTGATACTGGGCCATAAAGGAGCTACGGGGGTCTTAAAACTAACTTGAAAATATCATAGTTATATATATAATAGTTTTCAAGAAAATTAAAAACAAAAATTGGAATTTTTGAAAAAAATTAATATTTGCTCAAAAAAAAGTAAACTTTTTTGCTATTGCATTTAGGTCAAAACAATTATTTTATTCTAGTTCCTTACCCCCTAAAATATTAAAAATTCCCGCCAAAGTTTGTCCAAAGGTTATTGTTTGTGATAATTAAATAAAAGTTAAAAATGCCAAAACTCAAAACTGAAGTGACTTTGGCGGCCTGTCCAAGTATTATTATTAATACTTGGCCTACAACTGTTATATCGTTATGTAGAGGGCCCCGAGAGCTTTAATTTGATGTATTACAATCTATAGTTTTACAAAGCTAACTATTTAAAAAATATAAAAAACTGCACTTTTTGGGTATCCTTTGGTTCAGGTAAATTTTCACCTAAAATTTCGAAAAAAAAATTTGGTTGATACTGGGCCACAAAGGAGCTACGGGGGTCCTAAAACTAACTTGAAAATATCACAGTGGTATATGTAATAGTTTTCAAGAAAATTAAAAACAAAAATTGGAAATTTTGAAAAAAATTAATATTTGCTCAAAAAAAAGTAAACTTTTTTGCTATTGCATTTAGGTCAAAACAATTATTTTATTCTAGTTCCTTACCCCCTAAAATATTAAAAATTCCCGCCAAAGTTTGTCCAAAGGTTATTGTTTGTGATAATTAAATAAAAGTTAAAAATGCCAAAACTCAAAACTGAAGTGACTTTGGCGGCCTGTCCAAGTATTATTATTAACACTTGGCTTAGAACTGTTATATCGTTATGTAGAGGGCCCCGAGAGGTTTAATTTGATGTATTACAATCTATAGTTTTACAAAGCTAACAATTTAAAAAATATAAAAAACTGCACTTTTTGGGTACCCTTTGGTTCAGGTAAATTTTCACCTAAAATTTCGAAAAAAAAAATTTGGTTAATACTGGACCACAAAGGAGCTACGGGGGTCCTAAAACTAACTTGAAAATATCACAGTGGTATATGTAATAGTTTTCAAGAAAATTAAAAACAAAAATTGGAATTTTTGAAAAAAATTAATATTTGCTCAAAAAAAAGTAAACTTTTTTGCTATTGCATTTAGGGCAAAACAATTATTTTATTCTAGTTCCTTACCCCCTAAAATATTAAAAATTCCCGCCAAAGTTTGTCCAAAGGTTATTGTTTGTGATAATTAAATAAAAGCTAAAAATGCCAAAACTCAAAACTGAAGTGACTTTGGCGGCCTGTCCAAGTATTATTATTAACACTTGGCCTACAACTGTTATATCGTTATGTAGAGGGCCCCGAGAGGTTTAATTTGATGTATTACAATGTATAGTTTTACAAAGCTAACTATTTAAAAAATATAAAAAACTGCACTTTTTGGGTACCCTTTGGTTCAGGTAAATTTTCACCTAAAATTTCGAAAAAAAAATTTGGTTGATACTGGGCCACAAAGGAGCTACGGGGATCCTAAAACTAACTTGAAAATATCACAGTTGTATATGTAATAGTTTTCAAGAAAATTAAAAACAAAAATTGGAATTTTTGAAAAAAATTAATATTTGCTCAAAAAAAAGTAAACTTTTTTGCTATTGCATTTAGGTCAAAACAATTATTTTATTCTAGTTCCTTACCCCCTAAAATATTAAAAATTCCCGCCAAAGTTTGTCCAAAGGTTATTGTTTGTGATAATTAAATAAAAGTTAAAAATGCCAAAACTCAAAACTGAAGTGACTTTGGCGGCCTGTCCAAGTATTATTATTAACACTTGGCCTACAACTGTTATATCGTTATGTAGAGAGTCCCGAGAGGTTTAATTTGATATATTACAATATATAGTTTTACAAAGCTAACAATTTAAAAAATATAAAAAACTGCACTTTTTGGGTACCCTTTGGTTCAGGTAAATTTTCACCTAAAATTTCGAAAAAAAATTTGGTTGATACTGGGCCATAAAGGAGCTACGGGGGTCTTAAAACTAACTTGAAAATATCATAGTTATATATATAATAGTTTTCAAGAAAATTAAAAACAAAAATTGGAATTTTTGAAAAAAATTAATATTTGCTCAAAAAAAAGTAAACTTTTTTGCTATTGCATTTAGGTCAAAACAATTATTTTATTCTAGTTCCTTACCCCCTAAAATATTAAAAATTCCCGCCAAAGTTTGTCCAAAGGTAAACTATTTTGTTTGTGATAATTAAATAAAAGTTAAAAATGCCAAAACTCAAAACTGAAGTGACTTTGGCGGCCTGTCCAAGTATTATTATTAACACTTGGCCTACAACTGTTATATCGTTATGTAGAGGGCCCTGAGAGCTTTAATTTGATGTATTACAATCTATAGTTTTACAAAGCTAACTATTTAAAAAATATAAAAAACTGCACTTTTTGGGTACCCTTTGGTTCAGGTAAATTTTCACCTAAAATTTCGAAAAAAAAATTTGGTTGATACTGGGCCACAAAGGAGCTACGGGGGTCCTAAAACTAACTTGAAAATAATGCAGTTGTATATGGAATAGTTTTCAAGAAAATTAAAAACAAAAATTGGAATTTTTGAAAAAAATTAATATTTGCTCAAAAAAAAGTAAACTTTTTTGCTATTGCATTTAGGTCAAAACAATTATTTTATTCTAGTTCCTTACCCCCTAAAATATTAAAAATTCCCGCCAAAGTTTGTCCAAAGGTTATTGTTTGTGATAATTAAATAAAAGTTAAAAATGCCAAAACTCAAAACTGAAGTGACTTTGGCGGCCTGTCCAAGTATTATTATTAACACTTGGCCTACAACTGTTATATCGTTATGTAGAGGGCCCCGAGAGGTTTAATTTGATGTATTACAATGTATAGTTTTACAAAGCTAACTATTTAAAAAATATAAAAAACTGCACTTTTTGGGTACCCTTTGGTTCAGGTAAATTTTCACCTAAAATTTCGAAAAAAAAATTTGGTTGATACTGGGCCACAAAGGAGCTACGGGGGTCCTAAAACTAACTTGAAAATATCACAGTTGTATATGTAATAGTTTTCAAGAAAATTAAAAACAAAAATTGGAATTTTTGAAAAAAATTAATATTTGCTCAAAAAAAAGTAAACTTTTTTGCTATTGCATTTAGGTCAAAACAATTATTTTATTCTAGTTCCTTACCCCCTAAAATATTAAAAATTCCCGCCAAAGTTTGTCCAAAGGTTATTGTTTGTGATAATTAAATAAAAGCTAAAAATGCCAAAACTCAAAACTGAAGTGACTTTGGCGGCCTGTCCAAGTATTATTATTAACACTTGGCCTACAACTGTTATATCGTTATGTAGAGGGCCCCGAGAGGTTTAATTTGATATATTACAATATATAGTTTTACAAAGCTAACTATTTAAAAAATATCAAAAACTGCACTTTTTGGGTACCCTTTGGTTCAGGTAAATTTTCACCTAAAATTTCGAAAAAAAAATTGGTTGATACTGGGCCACAAAGGAGCTACGGGGGTCCTAAAACTAACTTGAAAATAGCACAGTTATATATATAATAGTTTTCAAGAAAATTAAAAACAATATTAAAAATTCCCGCCAAAGTTTGTCCAAAGGTTATTGTTTGTGATAATTAAATAAAAGTTAAAAATGCCAAAACTCAAAACTGAAGTGACTTTGGCGGCCTGTCCAAGTATTATTATTAACACTTGGCCTACAACTGTTATATCGTTATGTAGAGGGCCCCGAGAGGTTTAATTTGATGTATTACAATGTATAGTTTTACAAAGCTAACTATTTAAAAAATATAAAAAACTGCACTTTTTGGGTACCCTTTGGTTCAGGTAAATTTTCACCTAAAATTTCGAAAAAAAAATTTGGTTGATACTGGGCCACAAAGGAGCTACGGGGGTCCTAAAACTAACTTGAAAATAATGCAGTTGTATATGGAATAGTTTTCAAGAAAATTAAAAACAAAAATTGGAATTTTTGAAAAAAATTAATATTTGCTCAAAAAAAAGTAAACTTTTTTGCTATTGCATTTAGGTCAAAACAATTATTTTATTCTAGTTCCTTACCCCCTAAAATATTAAAAATTCCCGCCAAAGTTTGTCCAAAGGTTATTGTTTGTGATAATTAAATAAAAGTTAAAAATGCCAAAACTCAAAACTGAAGTGACTTTGGCGGCCTGTCCAAGTATTATTATTAACACTTGGCTTAGAACTGTTATATCGTTATGTAGAGGGCCCCGAGAGGTTTAATTTGATGTATTACAATCTATAGTTTTACAAAGCTAACAATTTAAAAAATATAAAAAACTGCACTTTTTGGGTACCCTTTGGTTCAGGTAAATTTTCACCTAAAATTTCGAAAAAAAAATTTGGTTGATACTGGACCACAAAGGAGCTACGGGGGTCCTAAAACTAACTTGAAAATATCACAGTGGTATATGTAATAGTTTTCAAGAAAATTAAAAACAAAAATTGGAATTTTTGAAAAAAATTAATATTTGCTCAAAAAAAAGTAAACTTTTTTGCTATTGCATTTAGGGCAAAACAATTATTTTATTCTAGTTCCTTACCCCCTAAAATATTAAAAATTCCCGCCAAAGTTTGTCCAAAGGTTATTGTTTGTGATAATTAAATAAAAGCTAAAAATGCCAAAACTCAAAACTGAAGTGACTTTGGCGGCCTGTCCAAGTATTATTATTAACACTTGGCCTACAACTGTTATATCGTTATGTAGAGGGCCCCGAGAGGTTTAATTTGATGTATTACAATGTATAGTTTTACAAAGCTAACTATTTAAAAAATATAAAAAACTGCACTTTTTGGGTACCCTTTGGTTCAGGTAAATTTTCACCTAAAATTTCGAAAAAAAAATTTGGTTGATACTGGGCCACAAAGGAGCTACGGGGATCCTAAAACTAACTTGAAAATATCACAGTTGTATATGTAATAGTTTTCAAGAAAATTAAAAACAAAAATTGGAATTTTTGAAAAAAATTAATATTTGCTCAAAAAAAAGTAAACTTTTTTGCTATTGCATTTAGGTCAAAACAATTATTTTATTCTAGTTCCTTACCCCCTAAAATATTAAAAATTCCCGCCAAAGTTTGTCCAAAGGTTATTGTTTGTGATAATTAAATAAAAGTTAAAAATGCCAAAACTCAAAACTGAAGTGACTTTGGCGGCCTGTCCAAGTATTATTATTAACACTTGGCCTACAACTGTTATATCGTTATGTAGAGAGTCCCGAGAGGTTTAATTTGATATATTACAATATATAGTTTTACAAAGCTAACAATTTAAAAAATATAAAAAACTGCACTTTTTGGGTACCCTTTGGTTCAGGTAAATTTTCACCTAAAATTTCGAAAAAAAAATTTGGTTGATACTGGGCCATAAAGGAGCTACGGGGGTCTTAAAACTAACTTGAAAATATCATAGTTATATATATAATAGTTTTCAAGAAAATTAAAAACAAAAATTGGAATTTTTGAAAAAAATTAATATTTGCTCAAAAAAAAGTAAACTTTTTTGCTATTGCATTTAGGTCAAAACAATTATTTTATTCTAGTTCCTTACCCCCTAAAATATTAAAAATTCCCGCCAAAGTTTGTCCAAAGGTTATTGTTTGTGATAATTAAATAAAAGTTAAAAATGCCAAAACTCAAAACTGAAGTGACTTTGGCGGCCTGTCCAAGTATTATTATTAATACTTGGCCTACAACTGTTATATCGTTATGTAGAGGGCCCCGAGAGCTTTAATTTGATGTATTACAATCTATAGTTTTACAAAGCTAACTATTTAAAAAATATAAAAAACTGCACTTTTTGGGTACCCTTTGGTTCAGGTAAATTTTCACCTAAAATTTCGAAAAAAAAATTTGGTTGATACTGGGCCACAAAGGAGCTACGGGGGTCCTAAAACTAACTTGAAAATATCACAGTGGTATATGTAATAGTTTTCAAGAAAATTAAAAACAAAAATTGGAAATTTTGAAAAAAATTAATATTTGCTCAAAAAAAAGTAAACTTTTTTGCTATTGCATTTAGGTCAAAACAATTATTTTATTCTAGTTCCTTACCCCCTAAAATATTAAAAATTCCCGCCAAAGTTTGTCCAAAGGTTATTGTTTGTGATAATTAAATAAAAGTTAAAAATGCCAAAACTCAAAACTGAAGTGACTTTGGCGGCCTGTCCAAGTATTATTATTAACACTTGGCTTAGAACTGTTATATCGTTATGTAGAGGGCCCCGAGAGGTTTAATTTGATGTATTACAATCTATAGTTTTACAAAGCTAACAATTTAAAAAATATAAAAAACTGCACTTTTTGGGTACCCTTTGGTTCAGGTAAATTTTCACCTAAAATTTCGAAAAAAAAAATTTGGTTGATACTGGACCACAAAGGAGCTACGGGGGTCCTAAAACTAACTTGAAAATATCACAGTGGTATATGTAATAGTTTTCAAGAAAATTAAAAACAAAAATTGGAATTTTTGAAAAAAATTAATATTTGCTCAAAAAAAAGTAAACTTTTTTGCTATTGCATTTAGGGCAAAACAATTATTTTATTCTAGTTCCTTACCCCCTAAAATATTAAAAATTCCCGCCAAAGTTTGTCCAAAGGTTATTGTTTGTGATAATTAAATAAAAGCTAAAAATGCCAAAACTCAAAACTGAAGTGACTTTGGCGGCCTGTCCAAGTATTATTATTAACACTTGGCCTACAACTGTTATATCGTTATGTAGAGGGCCCCGAGAGGTTTAATTTGATGTATTACAATGTATAGTTTTACAAAGCTAACTATTTAAAAAATATAAAAAACTGCACTTTTTGGGTACCCTTTGGTTCAGGTAAATTTTCACCTAAAATTTCGAAAAAAAAATTTGGTTGATACTGGGCCACAAAGGAGCTACGGGGATCCTAAAACTAACTTGAAAATATCACAGTTGTATATGTAATAGTTTTCAAGAAAATTAAAAACAAAAATTGGAATTTTTGAAAAAAATTAATATTTGCTCAAAAAAAAGTAAACTTTTTTGCTATTGCATTTAGGTCAAAACAATTATTTTATTCTAGTTCCTTACCCCCTAAAATATTAAAAATTCCCGCCAAAGTTTGTCCAAAGGTTATTGTTTGTGATAATTAAATAAAAGTTAAAAATGCCAAAACTCAAAACTGAAGTGACTTTGGCGGCCTGTCCAAGTATTATTATTAACACTTGGCCTACAACTGTTATATCGTTATGTAGAGAGTCCCGAGAGGTTTAATTTGATATATTACAATATATAGTTTTACAAAGCTAACAATTTAAAAAATATAAAAAACTGCACTTTTTGGGTACCCTTTGGTTCAGGTAAATTTTCACCTAAAATTTCGAAAAAAAAATTTGGTTGATACTGGGCCATAAAGGAGCTACGGGGGTCTTAAAACTAACTTGAAAATATCATAGTTATATATATAATAGTTTTCAAGAAAATTAAAAACAAAAATTGGAATTTTTGAAAAAAATTAATATTTGCTCAAAAAAAAGTAAACTTTTTTGCTATTGCATTTAGGTCAAAACAATTATTTTATTCGAGTTCCTTACCCCCTAAAATATTAAAAATTCCCGCCAAAGTTTGTCCAAAGGTAAACTATTTTGTTTGTGATAATTAAATAAAAGTTAAAAATGCCAAAACTCAAAACTGAAGTGACTTTGGCGGCCTGTCCAAGTATTATTATTAACACTTGGCCTACAACTGTTATATCGTTATGTAGAGGGCCCTGAGAGCTTTAATTTGATGTATTACAATCTATAGTTTTACAAAGCTAACTATTTAAAAAATATAAAAAACTGCACTTTTTGGGTACCCTTTGGTTCAGGTAAATTTTCACCTAAAATTTCGAAAAAAAAATTTGGTTGATACTGGGCCACAAAGGAGCTACGGGGGTCCTAAAACTAACTTGAAAATAATGCAGTTGTATATGGAATAGTTTTCAAGAAAATTAAAAACAAAAATTGGAATTTTTGAAAAAAATTAATATTTGCTCAAAAAAAAGTAAACTTTTTTGCTATTGCATTTAGGTCAAAACAATTATTTTATTCTAGTTCCTTACCCCCTAAAATATTAAAAATTCCCGCCAAAGTTTGTCCAAAGGTTATTGTTTGTGATAATTAAATAAAAGTTAAAAATGCCAAAACTCAAAACTGAAGTGACTTTGGCGGCCTGTCCAAGTATTATTATTAACACTTGGCCTACAACTGTTATATCGTTATGTAGAGGGCCCCGAGAGGTTTAATTTGATGTATTACAATGTATAGTTTTACAAAGCTAACTATTTAAAAAATATAAAAAACTGCACTTTTTGGGTACCCTTTGGTTCAGGTAAATTTTCACCTAAAATTTCGAAAAAAAAATTTGGTTGATACTGGGCCACAAAGGAGCTACGGGGGTCCTAAAACTAACTTGAAAATATCACAGTTGTATATGTAATAGTTTTCAAGAAAATTAAAAACAAAAATTGGAATTTTTGAAAAAAATTAATATTTGCTCAAAAAAAAGTAAACTTTTTTGCTATTGCATTTAGGTCAAAACAATTATTTTATTCTAGTTCCTTACCCCCTAAAATATTAAAAATTCCCGCCAAAGTTTGTCCAAAGGTTATTGTTTGTGATAATTAAATAAAAGCTAAAAATGCCAAAACTCAAAACTGAAGTGACTTTGGCGGCCTGTCCAAGTATTATTATTAACACTTGGCCTACAACTGTTATATCGTTATGTAGAGGGCCCCGAGAGGTTTAATTTGATATATTACAATATATAGTTTTACAAAGCTAACTATTTAAAAAATATCAAAAACTGCACTTTTTGGGTACCCTTTGGTTCAGGTAAATTTTCACCTAAAATTTCGAAAAAAAAATTGGTTGATACTGGGCCACAAAGGAGCTACGGGGGTCCTAAAACTAACTTGAAAATAGCACAGTTATATATATAATAGTTTTCAAGAAAATTAAAAACAATATTAAAAATTCCCGCCAAAGTTTGTCCAAAGGTTATTGTTTGTGATAATTAAATAAAAGTTAAAAATGCCAAAACTCAAAACTGAAGTGACTTTGGCGGCCTGTCCAAGTATTATTATTAACACTTGGCCTACAACTGTTATATCGTTATGTAGAGGGCCCCGAGAGGTTTAATTTGATGTATTACAATGTATAGTTTTACAAAGCTAACTATTTAAAAAATATAAAAAACTGCACTTTTTGGGTACCCTTTGGTTCAGGTAAATTTTCACCTAAAATTTCGAAAAAAAAAATTTGGTTGATACTGGACCACAAAGGAGCTACGGGGGTCCTAAAACTAACTTGAAAATATCACAGTGGTATATGTAATAGTTTTCAAGAAAATTAAAAACAAAAATTGGAATTTTTGAAAAAAATTAATATTTGCTCAAAAAAAAGTAAACTTTTTTGCTATTGCATTTAGGTCAAAACAATTATTTTATTCTAGTTCCTTACCCCCTAAAATATTAAAAATTCCCGCCAAAGTTTGTCCAAAGGTTATTGTTTGTGATAATTAAATAAAAGTTAAAAATGCCAAAACTCAAAACTGAAGTGACTTTGGCGGCCTGTCCAAGTATTATTATTAACACTTGGCCTACAACTGTTATATCGTTATGTAGAGGGTCCCGAGAGGTTTAATTTGATATATTACAATCTATAGTTTTACATAGCTAACTATTTAAAAAATATAAAAAACTGCACTTTTTGGGTACCCTTTGGTTCAGGTAAATTTTCACCTAAAATTTCGAAAAAGAAATTGGTTGATACTGGGCCACAAAGGAGCTACGGGGGTCCTAAAACTAACTTGAAAATAATACAGTTGTATATGGAATAGTTTTCAAGAAAATTAAAAACAAAAATTGGAATTTTTGAAAAAAAAAATATTTGCTCAAAAAAAAGTAAACTTTTTTGCTATTGCATTTAGGTCAAAAACAATTATTTTATTCTAGTTCCTTACCCCCTAAAATATTAAAAATTCCCGCCAAAGTTTGTCCAAAGGTTATTGTTTGTGATAATTAAATAAAAGTTAAAAATGCCAAAACTCAAAACTGAAGTGACTTTGGCGGCCTGTCCAAGTATTATTATTAACACTTGGCCTACAACTGTTATATCGTTATGTAGAGGGTCCCGAGAGGTTTAATTTGATATATTACAATCTATAGTTTTACATAGCTAACTATTTAAAAAATATAAAAAACTGCACTTTTTGGGTACCCTTTGGTTCAGGTAAATTTTCACCTAAAATTTCGAAAAAGAAATTTGTTGATACTGGGCCACAAAGGAGCTACGGGGGTCCTAAAACTAACTTGAAAATAATACAGTTGTATATGGAATAGTTTTCAAGAAAATTAAAAACAAAAATTGGAATTTTTGAAAAAAAAAATATTTGCTCAAAAAAAAGTAAACTTTTTTGCTATTGCATTTAGGTCAAAAACAATTATTTTATTCTAGTTCCTTACCCCCTAAAATATTAAAAATTCCCGCCAAAGTTTGTCCAAAGGTTATTGTTTGTGATAATTAAATAAAAGTTAAAAATGCCAAAACTCAAAACTGAAGTGACTTTGGCGGCCTGTCCAAGTATTATTATTAACACTTGGCCTACAACTGTTATATCGTTATGTAGAGGGTCCCGAGAGGTTTAATTTGATATATTACAATCTATAGTTTTACATAGCTAACTATTTAAAAAATATAAAAAACTGCACTTTTTGGGTACCCTTTGGTTCAGGTAAATTTTCACCTAAAATTTCGAAAAAAAAAATTGGTTAATACTGGGCCACAAAGGAGCTACGGGGGTCCCAAAACTAACTTGAAAATATCACAGTTGTATATGGAATAGTTTTCAAGAAAATTAAAAACAAAAATTGGATTTTTTGAAAAAAATTAATATTTGCTCAAAAAAAAGTAAACTTTTTTGCTATTGCATTTAGGTCAAAACAATTATTTTATTCTAGTTCCTTACCCCCTAAAATATTAAAAATTCCCGCCAAAGTTTGTCCAAAGGTTATTGTTTGTGATAATTAAATAAAAGTTAAAAATGCCAAAACTCAAAACTGAAGTGACTTTGGCGGCCTGTCCAAGTATTATTATTAACACTTGGCCTACAACTGTTATATCGTTATGTAGAGGGTCCCGAGAGGTTTAATTTGATATATTACAATCTATATTTTTACATAGCTAACTATTTAAAAAATATAAAAAACTGCACTTTTTGGGTACCCTTTGGTTCAGGTAAATTTTCACCTAAAATTTCGAAAAAGAAATTGGTTGATACTGGGCCACAAAGGAGCTACGGGGGTCCTAAAACTAACTTGAAAATAATACAGTTGTATATGGAATAGTTTTCAAGAAAATTAAAAACAAAATTGGAATTTTTGAAAAAAATTAATATTTGCTCAAAAAAAAGTAAACTTTTTTGCTATTGCATTTAGGTCAAAACAATTATTTTATTCTAGTTCCTTACCCCCTAAAATATTAAAAATTCCCGCCAAAGTTTGTCCAAAGGTTATTGTTTGTGATAATTAAATAAAAGTTAAAAATGCCAAAACTCAAAACTGAAGTGACTTTAGCGGCCTGTCCAAGTATTATTATTAACACTTGGCCTACAACTGTTATATCGTTATGTAGAGGGCCCCGAGAGGTTTAATTTGATGTATTACAATCTATAGTTTTACAAAGCTAACAATTTAAAAAATATAAAAAACTGCACTTTTTGGGTACCCTTTGGTTCAGGTAAATTTTCACCTAAAATTTCGAAAAAAAAATTTGGTTGATACTGGGCCATAAAGGAGCTACGGGGGTCCTAAAACTAACTTGAAAATAATACAGTTGTATATGGAATAGTTTTCAAGAAAATTAAAAACAAAATTGGAATTTTTGAAAAAAATTAATATTTGCTCAAAAAAAAGTAAACTTTTTTGCTATTGCATTTAGGTCAAAACAATTATTTTATTCTTGTTCCTTACCCCCTAAAATATTAAAAATTCTCGCCAAAGTTTGTCCAAAGGTTATTGTTTGTGATAATTAAATAAAAGTTAAAAATGCCAAAACTCAAAACTGAAGTGACTTTGGCGGCCTGTCCAAGTATTATTATTAACACTTGGCCTACAATTGTTATATCGTTATGTAGAGGGCCCCGAGAGGTTTGATTTGATATATTACAATCTATAGTTTTACATAGCTAACTATTTAAAAAATATAAAAAACTGCACTTTTTGGGTACCCTTTGGTTCAGGAAAATTTTCACCTAAAATTTCAAAAAAAAAATTGATTGATACTGTGCCACAAAGGAGCTACGTGGGTCCTAAAACTAACTTGAAAATATTACAGTTGTATATGTAATAGTTGTTTTCAAGAAAATTAAAAACAAAAATTGGAATTTTTGAAAAAAGTTAATATTTGCTCAAAAAAATGTAAACTTCTTTGCTATTGCATTTAGGTTAAAACAATTATTTTATTCTAGTTCCTTACCCCCTAAAATATTAAAAATTCCCGCCAAAGTTTGTCCAAAGGTTATTGTTTGTGATAATTAAATAAAAGTTAAAAATGCCAAAACTCAAAACTGAAGTGACTTTGGCGGCCTGTCCAAGTATTATTATTAACACTTGGCCTACAACTGTTATATCGTTATGTAGAGGGCCCCGAGAGGTTTAATTTGATGTATTACAATGTATAGTTTTACAAAGCTAACTATTTAAAAAATATAAAAAACTGCACTTTTTGGGTACCCTTTGGTTCAGGTAAATTTTCACCTAAAATTTCGAAAAAAAAATTTGGTTGATACTGGGCCACAAAGGAGCTACGGGGGTCCTAAAACTAACTTAAAAATATCACAGTTGTATATGTATTAGTTTTCAAGAAAATTAAAAACAAAAATTGGAATTTTTGAAAAAAATTAATATTTGCTCAAAAAAAAGTAAACTTTTTTGCTATTGCATTTAGGTCAAAACAATTATTTTATTCTAGTTCCTTACCCCCTAAAATATTAAAAATTCCCGCCAAAGTTTGTCCAAAGGTTATTGTTTGTGATAATTAAATAAAAGTTAAAAATGCCAAAACTCAAAATTGAAGTGACTTTGGCGGCCTGTCCAAGTATTATTATTAACACTTGGCCTACAACTGTTATATCGTTATGTAGAGGGCCCCGAGAGGTTTAATTTGATATATTACAATATATAGTTTTACAAAGCTAACTATTTAAAAAATATAAAAAACTGCACTTTTTGGGTACCCTTTGGTTCAGGTAAATTTTCACCTAAAATTTCGAAAAAAAAATTTGGTTGATACTGGGCCACAAAGGAGCTACGGGGGTCCTAAAACTAACTTGAAAATATTACAGTTGTATATGAAATAGTTTTCAAGAAAATTAAAAACAAAAATTGGAATTTTTGAAAAAAATTAATATTTGCTCAAAAAAAAGTAAATTTTTTTGCTATTGCATTTAGGTCAAAACAATTATTTTATTCTAGTTCCTTACCCCCTAAAATATTAAAAATTCCCGCCAAAGTTTGTCCAAAGGTTATTGTTTGTGATAATTAAATAAAAGTTAAAAATGCCAAAACTCAAAACTGAAGTGACTTTGGCGGCCTGTCCAAGTATTATTATTAACACTTGGCCTACAACTGTTATATCGTTATGTAGAGGGCCCCGAGAGGTTTAATTTGATATATTACAATATATAGTTTTACAAAGCTAACTATTTAAAAAATATAAAAAACTGCACTTTTTGGGTACCATTTGGTTCAGGAAAATTTTCACCTAAAATTTCAAAAAAAAAATTGATTGATACTGTGCCACAAAGGAGCTACGGGGGTCCTAAAACTAACTTGAAAATATTACAGTTGTATATGAAATAGTTTTCAAGAAAATTAAAAACAAAAATTGGAATTTTTGAAAAAAATTAATATTTGCTCAAAAAAAAGTAAGTTTCTTTGCTATTGCATTTAGGTCAAAACAATTATTTTATTCTAGTTCCTTACCCCCTAAAATATTAAAAATTCCCGCCAAAGTTTGTCCAAAGGTTATTGTTTGTGATAATTAAATAAAAGTTAAAAATGCCAAAACTCAAAACTGAAGTGACTTTGGCGGCCTGTCCAAGTATTATTATTAACACTTGGCCTACAACTGTTATATCGTTATGTAGAGGGCCCCGAGAGGTTTAATTTGATATATTACAATATATAGTTTTACAAAGCTAACTATTTAAAAAATATAAAAAACTGCACTTTTTGGGTACCCTTTGGTTCAGGTAAATTTTCACCTAAAATTTCGAAAAAAAAATTTGGTTGATACTGGGCCACAAAGGAGCTACGGGGGTCCTAAAACTAACTTGAAAATATCACAGTTGTATATGTATTAGTTTTCAAGAAAATTAAAAACAAAAATTGGAATTTTTGAAAAAAATTAATATTTGCTCAAAAAAAAGTAAACTTTTTTGCTATTGCATTTAGGTCAAAACAATTATTTTATTCTAGTTCCTTACCCCCTAAAATATTAAAAATTCCCGCCAAAGTTTGTCCAAAGGTTATTGTTTGTGATAATTAAATAAAAGTTAAAAATGCCAAAACTCAAAACTGAAGTGACTTTGGCATCCTGTCCAAGTATTATTATTAACACTTGGCCTACAACTGTTATATCGTTATGTAGAGGGCCCCGAGAGGTTTAATTTGATGTATTACAATGTATAGTTTTACAAAGCTAACTATTTAAAAAATATAAAAAACTGCACTTTTTGGGTACCCTTTGGTTCAGGTAAATTTTCACCTAAAATTTCGAAAAAGAAATTGGTTGATACTGGGCCACAAAGGAGCTACGGGGGTCCTAAAACTAACTTGAAAATAATACAGTTGTATATGGAATAGTTTTCAAGAAAATTAAAAACAAAAATTGGAATTTTTAAAAAAAAAATATTTGCTCAAAAAAAAGTAAACTTTTTTGCTATTGCATTTAGGTCAAAAACAATTATTTTATTCTAGTTCCTTACCCCCTAAAATATTAAAAATTCCCGCCAAAGTTTGTCCAAAGGTTATTGTTTGTGATAATTAAATAAAAGCTAAAAATGCCAAAACTCAAAACTGAAGTGACTTTGGCATCCTGTCCAAGTATTATTATTAACACTTGGCTTAGGACTGTTATATCGTATATATTTTTTTTTATATTTTTTTTTAATATTTTTATTTAATTTATTTAATTTTATTTAATATTGTTTTTTAATATTAATGAATATTTCCTCAAAAAAAAGTAAACTTTTTTGCTATTGCAATTAGGTCAAAACAATTATTTTATTCTAGTTCCTTACCCCCTAAAATATTAAAAATTCCCGCCAAAGTTTGTCCAAAGATTATTGTTTGTGATAATTAAATAAAAGTTAAAAATGCCAAAACTCAAAACTGAAGTGACTTTGGCGGCCTGTCCAAGTATTATTATTAACACTTGGCTTAGGACTGTTATATCGTTATGTAGAGGGCCCCGAGAGGTTTAATTTGATGTATTACAATGTATAGTTTTACAAAGCTGACTATTTAAAAAATATAAAAAACTGCACTTTTTGGGTACCCTTTGGTTCAGGTAAATTTTCACCTAAAATTTCGAAAAAAAAATTTGGTTGATACTGGGCCACAAAGGAGCTACGGGGGTCCTAAAACTAACTTGAAAATATCACAGTTGTATATGTATTAGTTTTCAAGAAAATTAAAAACAAAAATTGGAATTTTTGAAAAAAATTAATATTTGCTAAAAAAAAAGTCAACATTTTTGTTATTGCATTTCGGTCAAAACAATTACTATATTTTAATTGCCAATCCCCTAAAATATTTAAAAAATTTAGTCAAAGTTTGTCCAAAGATTAGCGTTGAGTTAAATACATTTAAATTATCTAAATAATTGTGTTTTTTTTTCTCAAAATTTATTGTTGTTTTTTTTAGTTTTCATCCACTTCACAATACTTTTGCGACGGGCGGTTCAGACGGATATGTCAATGTTTGGGACGGTTTCAACAAAAAGAGACTGTGTCAGTTCCATCAGTACCACACATCAGTCACTTCGCTGAGCTTTAGTCACAACGGTGAGTTTTTTAGCTCACACATATACTATACTATAGTAGTGTGAGCTATGGTGATCCTAATTTTTTCGAGAAAAAAAAAGTTGCTCCGATTTCAAAATTTTTTATATATCTTTGCGTTTCAGATGATTTTGAAACTTTTTTGTTGCGCCGTCTGTCTGTCTGTATGTCTGTCTGTCTGTCTGTCTGTCTGTCTGTCTGTCTGTCTGTCTGTCTGTCTGTCTGTCTGTCTGTCTGTCTGTCTGTCTGTCTGTCTGTCTGTCTGTCTGTCTGTCTGTCTGTCTGTCTGTCTGTCTGTCTGTCTGTCTGTCTGTCTGTCTGTCTGTCTGTCTGTCTGTCTGTCTGTCTGTCTGTCTGTCTGTCTGTCTGTCTGTCTGTCTGTCTGTCTGTCTGTCTGTCTGTCTGTCTGTCTGTCTGTCTGTCTGTCTGTCTGTCTGTCTGTCTGTCTGTCTGTCTGTCTGTCTGTCTGTCTGTCTGTCTGTCTGTCTGTCTGTCTGTCTGTCTGTCTGTCTGTCTGTCTGTCTGTCTGTCTGTCTGTCTGTCTGTCTGTCTGTCTGTCTGTCTGTCTGTCTGTCTGTCTGTCTGTCTGTCTGTCTGTCTGTCTGTCTGTCTGTCTGTCTGTCTGTCTGTCTGTCTGTCTGTCTGTCTGTCTGTATGTCCGTCTGTCTGTCTGTCTGTCTGTCTGTCTGTCTGTATGTCTGTCTGTAACGACCAACGCGCATAACTCAAAAACCGCCTTTAATGAAATTTGGTACCTAGACTGGGTCTTGGGTCGAGATGGTCCCATTTAAAAATGAACAAAATCCACCAAACAGAAACCAAATAAAAGGGTGGGGGTAGATTTCAAAAATTAGAGTTTATGTGAAAATATGGCGTGTGTGATATCAAACGAAAGGTAATTGAGTCTGGAGTTAAACAAAATACATTTTAATTTATTTAAAAAAAAGGGTGGGGGTATATTTCAAAAATTAGAGTTTAAGTGAAAATATGGCGTGTGTTATATCAAACGAAAGGTAATTGAGTCCGGAGTTTAACAAAATACATTTCAGTTTTTAGTTATATTAGCTCACATATTTATATATTTCAAAAATTTGAGTTTATGTCAAAACATGGCTTGTGTGATATCAAACAAAAGGTAATTTAGTCAGGAGTTGAATAAAATATATTTCAGTTTTTAGTTATATTAGCTCACATGTACACTATAACTATAGTACCTAGTGTGAGCTTAGGGGCCCATATATTGGCAGAGTATTTTGTCATCTGTTTATGTCTGTCCATAACACGATAGTTCCTAAACCGCTGAACCGATTTTCATGAAATTTTCAGGTAAAATAGTGCACAATACCAGTGGCGACTGCTACAGGGGAAGGGGGGCAACGGGGCAGTGCCCTCCCAAAACTAGACAACAAACAGTATTTTTAATCGATTTATTTAAAAAAAGTTAAATCTTCCCCAAGTAACATTTCTTTATTTATAGCAGAAGCTAAAAGGTTGCCAGCGCCTTTCCTTAAAACCATTAGTTTCAATGTTTGGTCGCTAGCACGTTCCCATTACCCTAATATACCCCTTAGACCTCCTAAATGGGACTCCCCAATTGGTGGTGGCAACCTATGTATTAAACTCACTATAAAACCACAAGAAATAAACTCCAGCTTCGCCCTCTAGCGGTTCCACCAGTATAGAACCTTTTAGAGCCTAAAGCTATTATGCCAGGTTCTAAAAGCAACTCAGAAACGTCCTCTATCCTATTATAAAACTAGATTTGGTAATTTGGTATCCTGGCGATTCTGTTGAATACGATAATACCTTTAGAGTAAAGAAGTTTTCCTATAAAAGCTATGGCGATATTTTAGATTCACAATGGCTATATAAAATAATGTAGGTCACAAAATTGCCAAAAATGTCAGAGTCCCAAAATTATTTTATCACACAAAAATATACCGAGTTTGTCGATTTGTTGATGATCAAATTGCCTGCCAGATTTATTTTTCTGATAAAATCGTATCTGAAAAGCTCTCAAAACAAGCGCGCCAGCACAAGAATGCTTTTTAATAGTTTTTTGATAACAAAATAACAAATATTTAAAATAAAAAAAAAGTCTGTTTGGTTTACATAAATCAAAATTAAAGTAAAATTATTGTTAAAAAACACTGATAAAACGACTAGATAAATATTTTATCTTTACAATATTTATTAAATAAATTTATATACGCCATTATGGTTTTATAGTGGTCACTTGGTTTTATTTGTTACTGTATCGCAACAAGGATTTTTGAGTGCCCTTATGAAACCAACAAAAAAGAACAATAGTCAACATAACCTCACTTAAATTTTTTGTATTTGTTTTTAAAGTGTTTAAAAGCGTATAATTCAACACTTTTAAATGTTTTTTATCATGCAATTTCGAGACAATCGAGAGGGCCAGTGCAATAATATTCGTTGTGCCTGCAGGTTGGAGGGCAACCTCTTATATTGGCCGTCTAAACAGGCCTTATCTAGGCATGGGTGTCCTACCCAGGAGGACGGAAACTCAACAATTATTAATTATTGGGCTTTAAATAATCAATCTTGCAATAGGTAGGTACCAATCTGTACCTAGGTATATCTATTATTTTTACAGGAAATACCTAAAAAAAATAAAACACGAAAGTATTTACTTACTTCTGTTAGAACCCTTAAGGAAACAAGGTTTTATATGGCCGCCTATTTAAATAATATTTAATATACAGCTATGGGTAACTATAAATACAAAAGAATTAAGTTTACCTTTAAGCCTTTCTATAAAACCTTTTTAAAATGCCTAAAAGTAATGGCAAAAACCAAAAGTCTAAAGTTTATATTTACCACTCTTAAAAACCTTAAGGAAACTAGGTTCTATATGGCCGCCTATCTAATCATATTTACTTTTAAACTACTGGTAACTATAAAAACAAAAGGATATAAGATAACCTTTTAGCTCTATTATAAAACACTTTTGTGATGACCTAAAGTAATGCAAAAAACTAAATGACCAAAGTTTATATTTATTTCTTTTTCAAAACTTTAGGTAAAATGGTTTTATATGACCATCTTTATAAATCAGAAATCAATAAAACCAAAAGTATCTAAAAGGAACAGAAGGAATATCAGTTTTATTATACTCCCTTTATAAATCACTTTTTGGTTGTATAACACCCCTTTAGGTAATTGGCAATATAAATTACCTTTATGAAGCCAAATTAATCCTAAAACCCATAACAGCACCCTCTAAATAACCTAGGAACCAAATTAATAAAACCTTGAGTGGTAATAATGTTACTTGGGTCTCTTACAACATGCTTGTCTACTTCTTTTTATTATCTGTGGTTAACATCAAGCGATTAATTGGGTGAACTTTTTTAGCGCAAATAATTACAAGCCGGCAGCGCCGCGCGTGGCAAGGTTTTAATTTCACCCACTTTTCAGCGGGGTATGGGTGGATGTTCTCGAGTGGGGGCGGGAGGAATCTGTGTTTTAGGTGAAGTCGGCCATCTTCATCCAGCGGAAACGTTCGTTGCCCTTCCACACGATGCCGGTTCTATCCGTAGTGACGACGTATGAGTTTGTTTTGATTTGGGCTATGTCAGTAGTAAAAAGCATTGCCGGTCGCGGGTCATTGTTTTTGTTATCGTTTGTTTCTCAAATGGAAATAAATACCGTCGATTACATAATTAACTGTGCTAATTTAAATACGTTGACATATGAACTTCGATTACAAATAAAATCTTTAGGGCCATATAGATCGGACCTAAAAATTTTAAAAATTAACCAAAACAGTTTATTTTAATTTGGAAACATTTTATTTTAGTAGGTATAAATTACGAACCTTTTTGAAGTATTTATTATAACATTAACCTCACTTTGTAATATATCATTTAAAAAGAAATTGTCTTATTCTCAATATAGAATAAAGGCACATTTTTTTCTGAAAATCTTAGTTAGAAAAGATATTTAAATATGCAAGAGAAACTGATAATTTCAGTTATTTTTGAAAATAAGTTTATATTAGTACGCCCCTGAAGCCTTAAATATGGCAACAACCCGACATTTTAATAAAGTTTTTAAAAGAAAATGTTATGTTCTACAATAATGTATACTACATATTTTTTCCTAAAAAGTGTAGTTTTTGAGAAAATTTTGAAAAACCTATAATAAACATGTTTTAGCTCACACATATACTATACTATAGTAGTGTGAGCTATGGTGATCCTAATTTTTTCGAGAAAAAAAAAGTTGCTCCGATTTCAAAATTTTTTATATATCTTTGCGTTTCAGATGATTTTGAAACTTTTTTGTTTGCGCCGTCTGTCTGTCTGTCTGTCTGTCTGTCTGTCTGTCTGTCTGTCTGTATGTCTGTCTGTATGTCTGTCTGTAACGACCAACGCGCATAACTCAAAAACCGCTTGGCTGATTTTAATGAAATTTGGTACCTAGGCTGGGTCTTGGGTCGAGATGGTCCCATTTAAAAATGAACAAAATCCACCGAACACAAACCAAATAAAAGGGTGGGGGTAGATTTCAAAAATTAGAGTTTATGTGAAAATATGGCGTGTGTGATATTAAATGAAAGGTAATTGAGTCTGCAGTTGAACAAAATACATTTTAATTTATTTAAAAAAAAGGGTGGGGGTATATTTTAAAAATTAGAGTTTAAGTGAAAATATGGCGTGTGTGATATCAAACGAAAGGTAATTGAGTCCGGACTTTAACAAAATACATTTTAGTTTTTGTTTTTTTTTAAGGGTGGGGTAGATTTCAGAAATTTGAGTTTAAGTCAAAGCATGGCTTGTGTGGTATCAAACAAAAGGTAATTTAGTCTGGAGTTGAATAAAATATATTTTAGTTTTTAGTTATATTAGCTCACACGTACACTATAACTATAGTACCTAGTGTGAGCTTAGGAGCCCATATATTGGCAGAGTATTTTCTAAATAATCCCAATTTACGTACGCCACTGAAGAGCTACTTGCTTTTCCTAACCTTATTGACCAATACATCGTTGGAAAGGGAATTTTATTGTCCACAAAAAACTGTTCTTTGCAATTTTTGATAAAAAGGTTAGTTTTCGAGAAAATTGCATAAAACTGAAAAAAAAAACAGGTTTTTGGGGGTTTGGGGGGGATTTTCTCCGTCCCTGTCGATTTTTCGAGTTGGCAACAGAGATATTCGGATTCAGCGGGGTCAAATTAGGGGGAAATGGTCTGTTGCCAAAAAGTAAAATGATTTGCTTCTAGACCGAAAACGGAAAGCCTTTTAAAATAATATGCTCTGACTATGAACATATTTTCCTCAATAATTTGTGTTATAACCAAAAACTTCGTAAGAGCTTTCGTTTCTGAGATATTTACAACCAATTGTTTTCAGAGCTGATTTTCAAAAATCGATTTGTTTTAGGTTCGGTACTGGCTATCGCGTGTTCATACTTCCTGGAGGAAGAAAACCCACCTCAAATCATGCCTGAAGACATCATCTACATAAGAAGTGTCACTGACCAAGAAACCAAACCAAAATATAGTTCAAATTAAAACAAAAATTGTGACGTGTGACGTGTTTTTATGAAGAAACAATGAAGCAAGTTTAGTATGAAATGTGTGGTGAGTGTTTTAAAAATATTTTTCTTTTATTTTTTGACGTTTTTGGTTAAAAAAAATGTGATTGCATTTTTTAAACTAGTTAACTTTAATCGAAGGGAAATCTAGTGGTCGAATCTACTAATATTCGTATTCTTACAAATATGTTAGAGCATAAATATGGCAAATTGATGCATTCTCACACGCGATACCTGAAGCCAGGACCCCTACTTAATTCCAGGGCTCTCAGTACCTTCATATTTTATGAAAATGTTCATATCTTTTTTCAGACTTCATAAAACTTCATATTTTTAGAAAAACTTTTATATTTTTCATATTTTTCCCAATGAAGAAACTTCAGTCATAGAATAAGTGTGGAAATTTTCAATATTTTTCCTAGTGTTGAATTTTGAGTTCCTTTTAGTTTATTATTAGTTTGTTGCCTCTGAGAAAGTCTGAATAAAGTAGGGCTTTTTTGCCTTTTGTTTTATTATTCTTGTTTGTTGCATTTTTTATGTTAATTAGTTGTTTTGGTCATCCGTGGTTGGTTCTGAAAAAGTCTAATTGAGCAGGGCTTTTTTATGAATTTTATTCTTTTACTCTGTAATGTTGAGTTTTTTAAATGTTTGAGCTCCGAATAGGTATTTAAAGTATACCAATTATATCATCGAGTACACTTAAGTTTTCTGTGTTACTAGATGTACAGGGTGTTTTGGTATATTTCCACATAGGTCTACTGCACTTGTTTCAAGAGATAGAAAATAGGGGACCTATTTTCAAGAAATGTAGAGTAGTAGGTCCCAAACCGCTAAAAATTGTAGATACTAATATTTCAACAGTGGCTTTACCAAATGGCAGTTTATCATATATTTTTGAGTTTAGAAAGAAAATATCTATATTTTTAAGTTAAATCATTAACATAATAATTTGTAGGATGTTCCGTAAGAGATTTACAATGTTTGTGTTTTTTTATAACTTTTTTTGATGGTATAGGATAAAGCCTACAACTTTTGCATTTGTAATCTTTTTCTATTTCTTTGAATAATTGCAGTAGACCTTGGTTTAAAAATACGAAAACACCTTATACCTTGTTGTAAAATATGCTTTAAAAAATGTGCCTTGTTTTTGTTTGGCCATACCCCATCCAGGCCTAATTAGTAAATGTTTGCTAATAGGTACTTTTCTTAATAAATAAAATCAAGAAATATATATTTGTGCTTAGTAAATGAGTTTTGCTAAAAAAAAGTTGAGTTTGACATAACAAGCCATTTGGTAGACGACCCAAAAAAAAATTAATATTTTATTCATATTTCCTTCATATTTTGTTTTCTTAATTTTATATTTTTATAATTTTATTAAAAAAATTCATATTTTTCATATTATTTTGCTGTTTATCTGTTGAGAGCCCTGTAATTCTTAATGTTCCTTTTTCGGGTAGACAGAATTTCGGTTACTGCGCAGGCGTCAGTTTTGATGATTTTGGAACATACTCCGATACGTCACTACATTATTTGACAATTATTGTCAAATGTTTAGGGTTATGTCTATTATTTTTTTCTAAAAACTAGTTGATTGGGTGAAAATTTATCAAATTGTGGATTAAAATTGTAGTTTTTATAAAACTAATTGTGCAGAACCTATAGAATGAGACTCCCTTACTTCTTGCAGACATTTTTCCACAAACCGCACATGTTTTACATGAATTATTTCCCATTTTTCACAGAAAATACATAATTTTACACGACAAACGCAAAGCACCGCAAAATGTCAATATGGCCTCCACCCACCCATAGCAGCTGTGTGTCTACATGACAAAACACACGCATGCGCACTTGAAAATTCGCATCCCCGAATTAAAATTTGCCATTGTTTCCAAAGCCAGCAAATTTAAATTCGCAGACGCGAATTTTCAAGTGCACAGGCGTGTCTCTTGTCATGTAGCTGCCGTGTGGGTGGAGGCCATCTTTAGTACTTATTTACATTTTGCGGTGTTTTGCGTTTGTCGTCTAAAATTATGTTTTTTTCTGTGAAAAATGAGAATTTGTTAATAAAGTTAAGAGTGGTTTATAAATGCCAGTAAACACTCTTCATGGTGTCCACAATAAATCAGCACAATTAGTTTTAGATAAACTACAATTTTAATCCACAATTTGATAAATTTTCATCCAACCAACTAGTTTTTAGAAAAAAATAATAGACATAACCCTAAACATTTGACAATTGTCAAATAATGAAGTGACGTGTCGGAGTATGTTCCAAAACCATCAAAACGCATGCGCAGTAACCGAAATCCTGTCTACCCGAAAAAGGAACATTAAGAATTAAATAGGGGTCCTGGCTTCAAGTATCGCGTGTGAGAATGCATGGGTATGCCCCATATTTATGCTCTAACGTTTTTGGCTATAACGTGTTTGCGAATATCCAAATGGAATAAATTCGATATCGAATAAATGAAGGCGTGTTAGGAAAAACGCTTGGACACGTCGATTTGTATTTTTAAATGACCGTTTCGAAATATTCCGCCTCAAAACTAAAAATTGTCGTTTTTAAACTGTCAATATTTCAAAAATTGGTTGGACTTTGGAATAGAAAAAGTTGGTGATTTGAGGTTTGAGGATTGGTAGAGCCGCGGGACTGTAAACGCGCTGGTCATTTTAGAAAATCTGGATGCAAAAGTCTTTGAAAGGACAATGTAAAAATCTGAGGGCACGGCAGTGCCTCGCCAAGTTCGCGCGCCGTAACCATCTTTTCTTGAAACATTTCAGCCGATATTTGACCTACCTAAAACTCTACTTCGGAATGAGCTACACATCTCAAACTTTGCACAGTTGTAGATCTCCATGGAGTTAACAACCCCTCCAAGTGTCATGGAATTTCATAAAGTAGTAAAGTAGTTACGAAATTTCAAAAAACGTCGAAATTGCCACTCACTCACTCACTCACTCATCAATATTCTACTGTACTTCCAGACATGCTACAAAGCTGAAATTTGGCAGACTGATAGAAATTATGACCAAACTGTTGGAAAAAAATCAAAAAACCCCAAAATTTTACTTTACTCCCCTCCCCTATACATTTAAAGTTATGTAAAAGTAGCATCGCCCACTTCCAGAAATGCTAGAGAGTTGAGCTTTGGCGGACTGATAGGAACTTTGATAAAACTATAGGAAAAAATCAAAAAACCCCAAATTTTTAATTTACTCCCCTCCCCTATAAATTTAAAGTTATGTAAAAGTAGCATTGCCCACTTCCAGAAATGCTAGAGGGTTGAGCTTTGGCAGACTGATAGGAACTATGATAAAACTATAGGAAAAAATTAAAACACCCCAAAATTCTAATTTACTTCCCTCCCCTATAAATGTAAAGTTAAGTAAAAGTAACATTGCCTACTTCCAGACATGCTTGAGAACTGAGCTTTGGAAGACCGATAGTAACTATGGTAAAGTTATAGAAAAAAATTAAAACACCCCAAAATTTCCTTCCCCTGTAAATGTAAAGTTATGTAAAAGTAACACTGCCCACTTCCAGAAACGCTAGAGAGCTGAACTTTTTAAGACTGAAAGACAATATGATAAAACTATATGAAAAAATTTTAAAACACCAACATTTTAGTTTACTTCCCTCTCCTATAAATTTAAATTTATATAAAACTAACATTGCCCACTTCCAGAAACGTCAGAGAGCTGAGCATTGGGATGCCGATAGAAATTATGATAAAACCATGGGAAAAAATTAAAAAAGTCTTATATTTTCATTTACTCTCCTCCCCTATAAATGTAAAGTTATGTAAAAGTAACATTACCCACTTCCAGAAACGCTAGAGAGCTGAGCATTGGAACACTGATAGGAACTATGATAAAACTATAGGACAAAATTTAAAAACACGACAATTTTAATTTATTTCCCTCGCCTATACATGTAAAGTTATGTAAAATTAACATTGTGCACTTTCAGAAACGGTAGAGAGCTGAGCTTTGGAAGGCTGATAGGAACTACGATAAAACCATGGAAAAAATTAAAAAACCTCAAAAATTTAAGTAAGGCATTGCAAAAGTTTTGAACAATATTCCGCATATTTTACTACTTTAAAAACTAAGTTTTATCCAATTCCTTTAAAAAAGAAGTGAAATCATAACAAAAACATTTCATGTAAAAAAAAGCCAAGTACGCGAAAATGGCATTCCGTAAAAAGAATTGAGATAAAAGTAAAGCCAAATTCTCCAATACAAATTTCAAAATGAAAGGTTCTTACTAGTTTGGAAATATTTTTCTAAACTTGGCTATTATGGCTGTAAATGACTCTTAGGCACAATGCAAAATTGAACAGAAAGAAGTTTGACTGTAATAGCAAAGTTTAAAAAAACAGTTCCAAACTAGTAAGAACCTTTCATTTTGAAATTTGTATTGGAGAACTTGGCTTTACTTTTATCTCAATTCTTTTTACGGAATGCCATTTTCGCTTGGCTTTTTTTTACATGAAATGTTTTTGTTATGATATTAATTTTTTCGAGCCACACAAAGACAATATAGAGGATTGGCACTCACCTTTTTAGTTGTTTCCGTCGTCCAGAGGAGCTCCTCTCGCTGGCCCAGTCGTTGCAGTCGATCCACACTAGAATCACACTTGTTTGTGTAATGTTTTAGTTTGATTTTCAAAGATTGGATTTTTTTGGTTAATAGAATTTTATCACCATGCTGCGTGGTGATCTCGATAGAATACGGCAGAAGAATCCCATGAATTATGTCTAGAATTTTCTGAATAATTCAAAAAATAAATAATATATAGGGGCAGGGCTATCAAAACGGACGGGCCACGATCCTCCACTTTCTTGACGTCACATCCGGGGCTGATTTTTTTTTGATGGTCACGTTACGACACAGCTGATTGTCTTTAAAAAATTGAAGTTGGAATGACGGTTCATGAATATTTGATTTTTTTTAAAATAAAGTCATTTTTGAGATTGTTTTTACTTTATTCTGGCAGAACAATTTTTTTTTAATGTATAGTAATCCTTAATTTTTCATAGCCGCTTCATTAGCTCACACAAAAATTATGTTTAAAGCAGAAGCGAATGTGACAATCACATATGACAAAGTCAAATACATGTCAAATATAACAGTTGGCATGTGGTACATGGCGGGTAATTTGAATTCGAAATAAGGAATGCT
This sequence comes from Aspidapion aeneum, assembly GCA_963576565.1. Classification (NCBI taxonomy): domain Eukaryota; kingdom Metazoa; phylum Arthropoda; class Insecta; order Coleoptera; family Brentidae; genus Aspidapion; species Aspidapion aeneum. Next base: position 8,629,698 of record OY755047.1, read on the forward strand.
AAATCTTGAAGATTTTAACCTTTTAAGCATGTTGCTTCCTTACAAACCTTTGGTGGAATATCGGGATGGTGTCTGAGAATATTTCCCTGAAATTTTGCGGAAATCTGTAGTGCCATTTTGAAAATATCATAGAAAAACGACTGACCTCCCATAAGATTTTTTTAGGGTCGTGGCCTGTATTTTTGTGTTGGCCTTGATAGAGGTTGCATTTAAAATAATAAAGTTGGTATTGGCCACTGTCACATGACCCTATATAATTTTTTGCGCATGTAAAAATACAAATTGACGTGTCCCTCATTTACTCGTTATTGAATTTATTCCATTTGGCTGTTCCAGACTGTATAAGTACGTACCGCAGACTGTGTAAGATGGATGTACTCGATTTAACAATAAGTTATTTTCTCACAATTTTTTTAACAAGTAATTTTTAATTGGTTTTTAGAAAGCTTTAACTTTAAAAATCAAAATTTCATATTATTTACTACTATCTATACATTTTTTCTACATTGATTGTATAATTCTACATAAATAGTTTTTTTTTTTAATAAGAAAATAATATTTTTTAAGATAAAAAAACTAGAATTAATAAGCGATTGTACTGCGTAAGAGTGAACATAATATTAAAGCGAGATAATAAGGAAATTGAACGTAGTTTTTTGTTGCTATGTTGCAGCCATCTTGGTCGTTGCAGGTCTGGACGCAACCTCTAACATATCTTAAACAAAAAACGTTATTATTTAACATGTACAGGGTGTCTAATTTTTAATGGTATTTAATGGGTAACTCAGTTATTTTAAAAGATAGAGACCTGGAGATATCATATGGGATGGTAGACATAGGTCCCCTGATAGTACATCTAAGTTTGCAACCTCGGGGGGCTGGCGCTCGAGGGGAGGGGAGATGAAAACTCTGCATCGCGGCGCTTGGAGGAAAATAGCACCGTTGGAGTAGGTGCTATAAAAAAAAGTTCAAATAAAATATATAAAATATAAATATTATATAAAATATTAGCTTACACATATACTATACTATAGTAGTGTGAGCTTTGGTGATCCTAATTTTTTCGAGAAAAAAAAAGTTGCTCCGATTTCAAAAATTTTTATATATCTTTGCGTTTCAGATGATTTTGAAACTTTTTTGTTGCGCCGTCTGTCTGTCTGTCTGTATGTCTGTAACGACCAACGCGCATAACTCAAAAACCGCTTGGCCGATTTTAATGAAATTTGGTACCTAGGCTGGGCCTTGGGTCGAGATGGTCCCATTTAAAAATGAACAAAATCCACCGAACAGAAACCAAATAAAAGGGTGGGGGTGGATTTCAAAAATTAGAGTTTATGTGAAAATATGGCGTGTGTGATATCAAACGAAAGGTAATTGAGTCTGCAGTTAAACAAAATACATTTTAATTTATTTAAAAAAAAAGGGTGGGGGTATATTTTAAAAATTAGAGTTTAAGTGAAAATATGGCGTGTGTGATATCAAACGAAAGGTAATTGAGTCCGGAGTTTAACAAAATACATTTTAGTTTTTTGTTTTTTTAAGGGTGGGGGTAGATTTCAAAAATTTGAGTTTAAGTCAAAACATGGCTTGTGTGGTATCAAACAAAAGGTAATTTAGTCTGGAGTTAAATAAAATATATTTCAGTTTTTAGTTATATTAGCTCACACGTACACTATAACTATAGTACCTAATGTGAGCTTAGGGGCCCATATATTGGCAGAGTATTTTTAATTGCGCACAACTTTGGTTTATACATTTTTTTGCTCCGACCAATAGTTTTTGTAAAGTTGGGGGGTAGTTTGCGAATTTTAACAAAATCAGTTTAATCGCGGATTAAAACAAATATGGCTACCAAACAATTCTGTAAGAGTAAGGTTTTCCAAGTAAACTGATGCTTGATTGGTTACATTTGAGTAAAAGGCTATTAAAGAAAAAAAATGGTCAAAAATTTAGGATGGCGGCGCTATTTTGACCATGTTCCTGAGGAAAAGGGGGTCGGGGTTTTTACTATATTTAATAGGACCCCAAAAGCTATTAAATACGCCCAGCGTTGGATTTATGTTTTTTTTAAACAATCTTTGTTTAAATGTTTTATTCCCTAATCGGCCGCCATCTTGAATATCTCAAAATGCTCAAGGATGCCACAGTGGCATCAACCGGATCTTTAAAGATCAGTTCTTGGGCTATAAGAATCAGCAATAAAAAGTTTTAAATACCTCAAATCCAGGTCCTTTGAAAATCTTCCTGACTATTGTAGCTTAACAATAATAAGAAAATGTCGACCGTAGATTATGATAAATGAAAAATGCTCATATCATAAGTATGTAAGGGCGCACTTCAAAAAATCATATCTTTTATAATATAAGGTCAAATGTAACAAATCAAGCATCAGTTTACTTAGAAAACCTTACTCTTATAAAAAAAATATACCAGACTTGTTTGGTAGCCATATTTGTGTTAATCCGCGATTAAACTCTGATTTTGTTAAAATTTGCTAACTTTGGCGCACCGTAAAGCAAAAGCTATTGGTCGGAGCGACAAAATGCATAGAACCAAAGTTGTGCGGAATTTTGTTCTCTACATATTTTATTTGAACTTTTTTTTTATAGCACCTACTCCAACGGTGCTATTTTCCTCCAAGCACCGCGATGCAGAGTTTTCATCTCCCCTCCCCTCGAGCGCCAACCCCCCGAGGTTGCAAACTATGTACTATCAGGGGACCCATGTCTACCATCCCACCAAATTTCATTTCTCTTCGACCTTTTGCAAATAGAACCCCATATTTTGTACCCAGCGCTTGACCTATTGTAGAAAAAAAATTTTTTTGACTTATTTTTTTACATCTCGAAACTTAAGGACAGTAATGTGAATTCCCCAGTGAAATAACTAGGTTTCTCATTTACAGGTACATGTACAGGGTGTCCCAAATTGGGCACTTTTGGGGGGTTTAAGGTACTTCTAGGGAAGACAGAGAAAAACTGACCACGCATTGCGAGGCTCAAATTTCAAGAGACTTATAGTAAAAACCGCATTTTGAAATATCGTCTCGTCTTTGAGCTACGGGGGCTTTTTGAAAAGTCTGCATTTTGGTGGGGGCTCTATAACTTCGTTATTATTGGAAATATTGATTTAGAGTAAATTGCAATTTTATAGACTTTGTCACGGGGAATTCAACCGCTAAATTAAATTTTAACTGGCACTTTTAGTTTTTGAGATATGTCATAAAGTTGCATTTTTTCTTATGGAATGGCCTATATTTTAATTAATTTTCAAATTCGTGATCGAATTCTTTTCAAAATGATGTATCATATGTCATAGTTTGATTGAGCGGTTTCGGAGATAATTAAAGTTTTTTATTTTTGTCTAGTGTGCGTTGAATGACGTCATGCGCCATTGACGTGAAAGCCCTGCGGTCAAATCCTACTCCTTTAGTTTTGTTTTCTTATACTATGCAAATCAAGTTGGCCTTGCGTCTTGGCGTTTTGTCATTGTTTTCAATTGTTTAAACAATTTGACATTACGCTTTGATATGAAATGATTCTGCACAAAAGTGTTTTAATTTTATTTTGAAATATGTAGCATTTTTTTTAACCTTTTATAACTAGGCTTTGAGGGCCGTCAGCGGAATTATAATTTTTCCAATCCAGCCTTACTATATTTGTGACTGTGTAAAATAATAAAAATACTTGGAGTGCCTTTACCTGCCTCAGCAGGAAATCATAGCGCAATAGAAATAAGTGAAAAAGCAGAATATCTCCTAAACCGCTCAATCAAACTATGACACATGATACATCATTGTGAAAAAAATTTAATGACGAATTCGAAAATTAACTAAAATATAGGCCATTTCATAAGAAAAAATGCAACTTTATATCATATCTCAAAAACTAAAAGTGACAGTTAAAATATAATTTAGCGGGTGAATTCCTCGTGACAAAGTCTATAAAACTGCAATTTACTCTAAATCAAAATTTCCACTAATAACGAAGTTATAGACCCCCTTCAAAAATGCAGACTTTGCAAAAAGCCCCCGTAGCTCAAAGGCGAGACGATATTTCAAAATGCCGTTTTCACTATAAGTCTTCTCTTGAAATTTGAGCCTCGCAATGCGTGGACGGTTTTTCTCTGTCTCCCCTAGAAGTACCTTAAACCCCCTAAAAGTGCCCAATTTGGGACACCCTGTACAGGGTGTTCTCGTATATTTCAACCAAGGTCTAATGCGCATATTATAAGAGATAGAAAAAAAGTGTGAATTAAAAAATTGAAGGGTTTAACCTAAACCGCCAAAAAATGTTATCTAACAAACAGATTTTTCTCAAAATATACCCAAGTATCAAGTACTCCCCTAAATATTAAATATACAGGGTAGCAATTCAATTCTTTAATCCAAAAATCACAAGTGCATGAGACAAGGTATATGATCTAAGTATCCAAAGCAGAGAAAACAAACGGCGGGCATCCAATGAAAAGGCGCCTAGCCAAAATGTAGGAAACTTACTATCCTTTTGATCTAATTTTGAATTGTATAACTTATCTCTTGCAATTGCGACTTCTGGATGAAATTATTGCAGTGATACACGGAGTATAAGTAATAAAGACTTGGTAGAATAAAGAAAACTACATAATAAAAAAGTTTTAATCAAATAAAATATCGATATAATAACATCTAGATTTAAAAAAGTAATTTTTTGAATTTATAGATTTTTAGATAGAAAAAAAATTGGTTTCGAAATTTATTTACCTGTCCTGATAGATGAATCCCCCGCAATGTGACATTCTAACCAACTCCGTATCTGTGGTCAGAGTTCCACTGTCCAAAGCGCAACTTCGTATCACTAGGGTTTCCGAATTATCATCTAAAAATTTTAAAACATTAGATCCGGTTCGAAGGACCAAAAAATTCAGGTTAATATTATATATATATTTAAATCAACTACTACTATTTGATCATCAGCGAAGCAGAGAGTATACAGTACATAATCGTTTAGTGGTTTTCCCATCTGTTCGCACTTTCTTTTTCATGTTTTCAGGGCTTGTTCTAAATAGATCTTAAACAATGTTGGTGACAAGCAACAACCCTGCTTAAGACCCTTGTTGATGTTAAACCCCTTTGATATTAGGGAATTGGAATAAAACCTGACTTTATTTTAGAGTCGACTTTATTTTGACACATTTACACAGAAAACTAACAGCTGACGTCTCAAAATTGACATACCAAAGCCAAATTTAATAATAAAGACGCTAACTTTCATTTAGTAAATACCGACACTAATAAATCCGGTTTTTAAATACACAAAGGTCGAATTTTGAAGCAGAGCAGCTGCTTCTTATATGTAAATCTGTCTTCATAGGGTCGATGTTTAAATAAGGTCAGGTTTTATTCCAATAAGTGTCTAATATCTGCCTTTTTACAAACTTTTATTTAGCTGCAGATGTTCTGTCTAACTATCTAACTATCTATCAAATCTTGTGAAGCGTTTTTGACACACTTCCCATTATTTGATTTGGATGAAATTTGGTACACACATAGTGGTCCCAAGACAATACAACATTAAGAAAAAAATATCCTCCCACCCCTACCCCCACCTCCTTCCATAGAAAAGTTTGTTTTTGAAACACATCCCGTTATCCGATTTGGATAAAATTTGGTATACATATAGTGATCCGATGACAATACAATATTAAGAAAAAATATCCTCCCACCCCTACCCCCACCCCCTTTCATAGAAAATGCGTTTTTGACACACTTCCCATTATCCGATTTGGATGAAATTTGGTATACATATAGTGGTCCGATGACAATACAACATTTTTAAAAAAAATCCTACCACTCCTACCCCCACCCTCATCTATAGAAGAATGCGTTTTTGACACACTTCCCATTATCCGATTTGGATGAAATTTGGTATACATATAGTGGTCCGATGACAATACAACAATAATGAAAAAATGTCCTCCCACCCCTACCCCCTTCCATAAAAAATGCGTTTTTGACACACTTCACTTCAAATGACTTTTATAAAATTTGGTATATGCATAAAGGTCCGATGGCAATACAGCCCAAACAAAAAATATATTTCTCCTCTACCCCCACCCTTTCTTTCCCCCAATAGAAAAATGAGTTTCCAAACAACTTACGATCAGCGATTTCATTATAATCTAGAATAAACTCTTCTGTTCTGTTATTAAACAAATATTTTTATTTAATAGAGTATATAGCTGAGATTAAAAAGTAGAAAATATATTGGTAAAAATTTTTTTAAGTCACAAGCTCTTATAAAATGCACTAAAAATTAAAAAATAATTTTCTGACATTCTAATATTATCATAATAATAAAAGCGAACTATAGAAATAGTTACCAAATACTCCATTTAGTTTAACACATGAAGTGGCAGGGAATAAACCATTTCTCCCCTTTCTGCCCCCCAAACAGGGCGCTTTGTAAATGTCAGCTGTGAAATTGTTGTGGAACGGGTCTTCACAGGGGGCGTAGTCGCCATTTATCGATATACATTTAAAACAGTCTATGGCTGATGCTAAAAAAATTAATACAGGGTGTTTTTTTTCTGCTTCAGATAAAGGATTTGAGTATGTTGAACGGTTGGGAAAATAATTTTTAAATGTTACATTTTAAAAATAGTTGTATTTTTTTTTCTGTGTATTAATAGTAGTAGTAGGTCCGGCAACGCAGCCAACGATAAAGACCGGCCATGGCGCGTTATAAGCAAGTCGGCGGTCACGTGATCTTAGGAGTCCCCGGATTCTTATTGTATTGCGTAATATATTATATGTTTTTACACAATTTAAATAAATTAACAAAAAAATTTCTTTTATAGGCAAAAATTGAAAAAAATATTTTGCTGATATATGTGTTTATTATAGATAAAAGAACTGAATCTATAAAATAAAAAATTATACAAAATTTGCACTCTAATATCTTCAGGTACATATATTAGGTACATAATATCGTTAGTAAGTTCAAATCTATACAAGTCTTTCAAAATTGGACATATCAAACCTAAGCTTTTAGTTTTTTAATTTTTCTTTGACTGTCATCATCTTTGAGTTCTTATTCAAAGATTTATTAGCAGACACTAAATCATTGTGCTTTTTAATAAAATTATTTAAGGTAATTTTTTCAAGCTTTGACAATAGTTTTTCTCCACAAAAACACTCGCTAGAGTTATCTGAAGAAAAATTTTCAATATAAAACATTTCACAATAATTTACTAAAAAGAAACAAGTGATTTTGTGAATAAGTGAGATGGTTTTCCCATTCATTGAACTGAATGTAGTGGTCGTCAATAATTTTCTGAAAAATTACCCAGCAGAAAGTTTAATATCTATTTCAATAAAGTGTATGTTAACTACCAACTCATGTTCTTTTAAAAGCTGTATCTTACTTTTTAAATATTTCACACTACCAGAGAGATTACTATCTGTTAACAATATTTTACAAATCAGTTTTTTAATATTGCGAGAGGCGGAAGACATATTACCTTAGAATTGTAAATTGACGTGTATGCACTGAATAACTGGATAAACAAAGATGAAGCCAACATTAAAGTGTATCCACCATATCTTCGATTCTCAGGTTACCTTTTCAAGAGACCTAATTGTTCAATAAGAAATGACAACAGCACACATTTTTCACTCTCACTATCGAAAATGTCACTAAGGATGTCTATTACTTGATCAATCTTATCCAAGATCTAATCTTTTACCACTTCTTTCCCGTTTGCAACATGTTTCAGTTTTATAGTTGGACCGACAAGGAACAACACTAATTACACGTTCGCGGCATTGTTTATCTTATAGGTATTTTCTTTATAATTTACTCATTAGCCATTAATTATTTTAACGCAGCCCACTACAGTCTTTTTTGTGGGCTGCGTTATTTTAATAACTTTGATAAAATTCACATAAAATTCGTGCCCAAATTAAAAAAAAATCGACGTAAACAAACATATCAAAACTGAACACACACATGTTTTATAATGACAGCGGGCCGTGAGGCGTTTTTTTGTGGGACTCCTACGGTCACGTGATATTTCCGCGCCCGGGCCGTTCATTCTCGTGGGCTGCGGTCCGGCAAATAGGGCCTATGTGATAAGTGGGGGTTGGAGTTAAATCTTCAGAAAACGAAATATATGTGCATTGGTGAAGAGCAACAGGACTTGTGACGGTAGCTTAGATGAAGAAATCAAACACAGAAATCACCAAGGAAGACAAGCAATTAGACAACTCAACAGAATTCTCTTGGATAAGGCTGTATCAAAACAAAACCAACATAGAATTTAAAACAGCATAGTAAAAGTGTCATCAGTTATGGTAGTGAAGTATGGCCCTTGGAAGAAAAACCTCGCAAGTCTCTTGAAGCCACTGAAATGTAATATTGAAGACGCGTTGCCGGAAAATCAAAACTAGATAGAGTGAGAAATGAGAGAATTTGAGAAATTATGGACGTTTTAATACAAAATAACGGAAGACAAACAAATTAACCAACTTAGATGGTATGGGCACTTACAGAGAATGGCATAAGACGGAATCCCAAAGAAAATACTAAATTGGACACCACAGGGAAGAAGAAAGAGAGGAAGTCCCAGACTGAGTGGGAGAGAAGGAATAGACAGAGACATCAGAGAAAGAGGAGTAGATATGAATCTCTGGACGAACCGAGACCAATGGAGACTGGAAATCAGAAGACGACGGAGAACGTTGTAGACTAATTTATTTATTTATACAGGGTGTTCGGCACATGAATCGTCAAAATTTTTGGGATATTGTTGGGGTCATTTGCTACCTTTTCAACCTTGGAACTTGGGTCCTTAGAGTCACGGCTAAAGAGATATGAATTTTTTTATTTTTTTTCTCAAATTACCCAAAATCCCACCTTTAAACCCTCGTAAGCTTTTTATTAATGTCTGGAAAAGCACCATTTTTTTTTATAATTCTGTAATCTTATGCTACTTTAACTAATTAATAGATTTGTTAAAATTTATGTACCAAAGGGACATACGAGGTTTTTTATTGAAGAACATTTGTGAAAGAAAATCAATTTCAAAATTAAAATTTAAAAAAAGTATCGACACTTGAGAACTTCATTTTCTTTTAAAAACTTCTTTAGTTGATTACCTTTCTAACGGTATGCTACACATTGATTAAAAAAAACAATTCTGCTTTAAAATACGGATATTCTGTAAGAGGGCAATAATCGTTCGGACTTGATAAGAAAAACAATTTGATGTTTATGATCGTTTCGAACAAAATTTATAAATAAAGAAGACAATACATTATTGTTAAAAGTTTAACTTTTGTTTAAGTAGGTAAACGATCATAAACATCAAATTGTTTTTCTTACCAATTCCGAACGAGTCTCGCCCTTCTGACGGAATATCCGTATTTTAAAGCAGAAATGTTTTTTTTATCAATGTGTAGCATACCGTTAGAAAGGTAATCAACTAAAGAAGTTTTAAAAGAAAATGAAGTTCTAATATGTCGATACTTTTTTTAATTTTTAATTTTGAAATTGATTTTCTTTCACAAAATCACTAATGTTCTTCAATAAAAAACCTCGTATGTCCCTTTGGTACATAAATTTTAACAAATCTATTAATTAGTTGAAGAAGCATAAGATTACAGAATTATTTTTAAAAAATGGTGCTTTTCCAGACATTAGTAAAAAGCTTACAAGGGTTTAAAGGTAGAATTTTGGATAATTTGAGAAAAAAAAATTAAAAATTCATATCGCCTTAGCCGTGACTCTTAGGACTCAAGTTCCACGGTTAAAAAGGTAGCAAATGTGCCGAACACCCTGCAGAATTCTGTTTTGTGTTATGTTTCTAAATAACTAGTTTATAAACAAAGGCTCGTTGATATTTGATCCATCCTCGTATGTTTCGTCCATGTTTACTAATTGTTCCCACTTTTGAATAAACTACTTTTCAGCATAATAAAGATACGAAATAATTATCAGAATGTTATCAAATATTTTTTTGAGTTTTTCTGCAAATACTAATTTTATCAAATATTTTTTTTAGTTTTTTTCAAATACTAGTCTCGTGCTCCTATGTCAGAAAAATGTGCAGAGTAAAAAAAAATTAATGCTTACTTAGTTTAGCGAAATATCCTGCAAAAACTGTAAAAAATATCATAGACTCCATTTTGTAGGTATCTATACAAACAAATTGAAAATTGACCTCGTTTTTCCAAAAATAATCGATAGTGTAAAAGCTGCGCAGTGAATACTACCTACATATTTCTTATTTAGGTTTTATTTTTAAATTTTTTCAATAAAGGGAACCCCCCCACCCTGGCTGGCCCCCCCCTCACACGTGTTTTTGATACTTTTATAATAACTCTTTATTTGTTGCTCTAGTAATGCCTAATACAACAAAGCTGAACAAATACAAATCCTCAATCGACTCTTATAAACTAATAAACATCTTTATTACGGTTAAATGTCAAATAAATAACTACAGTTAAATCTTAAATTGTAAAAGAAAAAACATTAAACCCACATTAAAAAAAATCAACAAAATTCCTATGCAATACGCATTTCGAAATTTTGAAGACTTCAAAATTAAGATTAACGCTCATTCAAAAATTGTCTTATAAAACGTTTAAAAATTTCAAGACTTTGAGATTGTTTAATTTCTGATCGTAAGCTGTTGTATTCTTGAAGCCTCTTAACAAAAAGCGAATTTGAATATTTTTTTTGTTTTTACTTTAGGAATATAGAAATTGTACCTGCTTCTTGTTGGATACCTATGAACATCCATATTAAATTTCAAAAATCCATCAAAATATGGAGGATTCAAGTTATTAAGAATCTTATAAATAAAAATAAGTAAAAAATATTTGTGGCGATTGCTCACACTTAGCCAATCTAATGTGCTTAACATATGAGCATGAAGTTAGCGAAGCACCCATCGCAGATCGAATCGGGACTAGGTGGATAATTTGCCGTTAATTAGTCGTGAATTAGTTGTGGAAAAATTAATTTTGTCGCTCTTATTTTTGACCGTTTTTGAGGGTGCTTCGCTAACTTCATATGAAGTTAGCGAAGCACCCTCGTAAAAATGGCTTTTATCAAAATCGAATATGGTGAATAATTTGCCGCTAATTAGTCGTGAATTAGTTGTGGAAAAATTAATTTTGTCGCTCTTATTTTTGACCGTTTTTGAGGGTGCTTCGCTAACTTCATATGAAGTTAGCGAAGCACCCTCGTAAAAATGGCTTTTATCAAAATCGAATATGGTGGATAATTTGCCGCTAATTAGTCGTGAATTAGTTGTGGAAAAATTAATTTTGTCGCTCTTATTTTTGACCGTTTTTGAGGGTGCTTCGCTAACTTCATATGAAGTTTTCGTAAAAATGGCTTTTATCAAAATCGAATATGGTGGATAATTTGCCGCTAATTAGTCGTGAATTAGTTGTGGAAAAATTAATTTTGTCGCTCTTATTTTTGACCGTTTTTGAGGGTGCTTCGCTAACTTCATATGAAGTTAGCGAAGCACCCTCGTAAAAATTGCTTTTATCAAAATCGAAGATGGTGGATAATTTGCCGCTAATTAGTCGTGAATTAGTTGTGGAAAAATTAATTTTGTCGCTCTTATTTTTGACCGTTTTTGAGGGTGCTTCGCTAACTTCATATGAAGTTAGCGAAGCACCCTCGTAAAAATGGCTTTTATCAAAATCGAACATGGTGGATAATTTGCCGCTAATTAGTCGTGAATTAGTTCTGGAAAAATTAATTTTGTCGCTCTTATTTTTGACCGTTTTTGAGGGTGCTTCGCTAACTTCATATGAAGTTAGCGAAGCACCCTCGTAAAAATGGCTTTTATCAAAATCGAACATGGTGGATAATTTGCCGCTAATTAGTCGTGAATTAGTTGTGGAAAAATTAATTTTGTCGCTCTTTTTTTTGACCGTTTTTTGAGTGCTTCGCTTAATTCATATAAAGTTAGAGAGGCACCCAAAAAACACTCAAAACTAAACGCGACAAACTTAATTTTTCCACAACTAATTAGCGGCAAATTATCCACCATATTCGATTTTGATAAAAGCCATTTTTACAAGGGTGCTTCGCTAACTTCATATGAAGTTAGCGAAGCACCCTCAAAAACGGTCAAAAATAAGAGCGACAAAATTAATTTTTCCACAACTAATTCACGACTAATTAACGGCAAATTATCCACCTAGTAGCGGTTCGATTTGCGATGGGTGCCAAAATATAAAGTTAGCAAAGCACCCAAAAAAAGGGTCAAAAATGAGAGCGACGAAATTAATTTTTCCACAACTAATTCACGACTAATTAGCGGCAAATTATCCACCATATTCGATTTTGATAAAAGCCATTTTTACGAGGGTGCTTCGCTAACTTCATATGAAGTTAGCGAAGCACCCTCAAAAACGGTCAAAAATAAGAGCAACAAAATTAATTTTTCCACAACTAATTCACGACTAATTAACGGCAAATTATCCACCTAGTCACGATTCGATCTGCGATGGGTGCTTCGCTAACTTCATGCTCATGCTTAACATAGTGTCTATAGGAGTCCTTCTGTTGCATTTAAGTATTATACGCATGCCTTGATTTTGTAGTTTTTGAAGAACTCCTTTGCAATGACTGTCTAAGAAGTATAAAACACTGGCACAGTAATCAAAGTGCGGTTGAACTATAGTTTTATATACTGTAACAGTTGACTTCATTGATAAGTGTCTCGATACACGTGAAAGAAAATATAATTTTTTTGCAATTTTTTTATAAACATATTCAAAATGTGTCTTTAAGTTCAATGTTCTTTCCAACATGAATCCCAAATATTTTGTGTCATCTACGATTTCGATTTTTTCTCCATCGATAGATATATTTATTTGATTAAAATCAATTTTTCGATATAAATGCTGCTTACACAGAATCATTGCTTTAGTTTTAGAAGTATTAAGTTTAAGTTTATTTACCTTATTATCGTTAGAAATTATTTTAAGTTGATTGTTGATTCTACATATAGCTGAATTTAGATCTTTATCTTTTGTCCTACATAAGTATCATCTGCAAATAAGTTAAGATAGTCACATTCAAGTTTGAATGCAATATCGTTCACATATGTTATAAAAAACAGTGGTCCCAATACACTTCCCTGTGGTACACCCAAGTTATTAGACTCTATCGTTGATATGGAATTATTAATAACTGTAACCTGCGATCTATCATTTAAATATTCACCAACCCACTACAGTACTTTTCCTCCAATCCCATAGTACTCCAACTTTTTTAACAAAATCTCCCTATCAATGGTCTCGAAAGCTCGCTTAAAGTCTAAGAAAACTACTACAGCGTATTGACCATCGTCTATAGCTTGGTGTCAATTGGTAAGCGTTAACTGCAGTGCAGTCTCACATGAGTGCTTTGCCCGAAATCCAGACTGGTTTTCGATAAATATATTGTTAAAGTTAAAGTTTTTGCTAAATGAAGATTCAAGTGTATATCAAATTTCACCATTTTTGGTGCGTCTATGCTGGATCTACCGCTGCCTTGAGGGGGGAGTGATATACATCGTTGGAAAAGAAATTTCTTTAGCTTTAAAAAAAGTTTTAAAACCAGACATGTAGGACAATAAAATTCAAGAAAATTTAAAAAAATATGGTTTTCCACGCCTCTTATTTATTTAAATGCCTATAAAATACATCGTTAGAGAGGACTTTTGGTCAGCCTCAATAACTATTGCTAAATGGTTTTTGGCCAAGTTAAAAGTTTGCAAACAATTAGAAAAATACTGTAAAATATCACTTTCGAGAAGGGCGAGAGCCCACTCCCCCCAACTTAAATGAATTCATCTCGAAAAATTAAGTTTTAAGTAAATACTAATCATATATATTTTTCACCTTGAGTATGATTTACTGAGTTACAAAAATGAATGTTCAAAATTTTTGTTTAATTTGAGGATTTCTACAAACATATTTATTTTTATTTCAAGGCGGCTACTTTAAAAAGTTATATCTAACTTATTAAATATTTAACTGTACAATGGTTTTTTGCCACAAGAAAAATAAAAACAATATATTTTAAACATTTTCCCCTGTTTTCGTAGGCCTATGGAACATGCACCACTGCCTTTAGAGATAATAAGGTACATGGTTAAAAAGGAAATTTTACCCGCTTGCAAAATGATCTTAAGAATATTTTTAGAAAAGTTGACCGTTTTCATGACATGGAGGCAGAAGAACAAGCTGGTTTCAGGGCGGGTAGATCGACTTCAGATCATCTCTTTTGTATAACCCAAGTTACTGAAAAGAAAATGGCATACCGACAAGAGCTGCATCTGCTTTACGTGGATTTGCAGAAGGCATATGATAGTATACCCCTAAATCTACTTTGGAAAGCGTTGGAAAACACAAACATAAGCGTACAACTAATTAAGGCCATCAAAGAGTTATACCGCAATAGTAAGGCAAAAGTTAAAATACAAGCAAAACTAACCAAAGGCTTTCAAGTAAATAAAGGTCTTAAACAAGGTTGCTGTATCTCGCCTACGCTCTTCAAGATATACTTGGAACAAGTCCTTAAAGTATGGAAGAGAAAATGCCAAAACATGGGAATTCCGTTGGACGAAACCACCTTGTATACTTTATGTTTCGCCGATGATCAGATAGTAGTGGCTCAGGATTATGACGACCTCGAATATATAACACGAAAACTAATAGAAGAGTACAATAAGTGGGGACTAGAGGTTAATCTCAATAAGACAAAGTATATGTATATCGGTGGAATGAAACAGGATCTAATCTTAAATACCGGGCAGCGAATTCAGTCCTGTGATGAGTATAAATACTTAGGTCTAAAAATTACAGCTGACGGAACACTAGACAAAGCTATAAAAGATCGAAACGTACAAGGAAGAAAAGCAATAACTTTATTAAATGGAATAATTTGGGACCAAAGTATATCAAAACATAACAAAAAGCTTATATATAACACCATTGTAAAAAGTATTATTACATACGGCTCAGAAATTATGACAGTGGGTGAACGTACTTTAGTGGATGATATAAGAACAAAACAACTGGTGTGGTACGGACACGTACAAAGAATAAATGATGAAAGACTACCTAAACAAATACTACAATGGAAACCAACTGGCCGAAGAAAACGAGGACGGCCAAGGAGAAGCTGGAGAGAAGGAATGTACAGTGAAATAAGAATAAGAGGCCTAGATGATGAATTATAGGCAAACAGAAACGAGTGGAGATTGGGTATCGGAAGACGTAGAACGTTGTGAAACCGATAAATATATATATGACCGTTTTCGAATTATTAGCAAAAAACCGTCAAAAAGCACGTTGATTATATCTATCCATATCAAGTGTGTTGCTTCTATCATTAAACCCAGTATCGGACCCAGTGGGGCATGCACTGAGTTGTGATATCGTCAGGCCATACAGATGCGAAAAAACCACACTGTTAGTTAAAATTCTGAAAAAACGCTATTTATTGATTGCTTTGTTATTATTAAATATAAAAAAATAAAAAAATATAAAATATACCCTATAATATTATTATTAGTTCAATTATTTTTTTTTAAATGTTTTTTGAAAAAACTCAAAAACTCCAAAAAGCGATGCTCTATTTTTTCTGTCTGTGAACTTGCAAAATTAATAATTATAGTTTTTTGACGAAGTCTAACATGCATAAGTAGATTTAAATAAAAAAATAACCACATTTTTTCAATATTTTCACTTTTTATATTTTAATATTTCAATAAAATTATTATTCACTTTTTTACATTTTCTATGTACAATACTTTTTAAAAAATAAAAAGGACAATTCACAAAAAGATGTTAGTTAAAAAAATTAGGAAAACGAAAAAATTCTTAAGACAACTAAGAACACATTTTTATAAAAAATAAAAAATTTGCGAAAAATCCACACTCATATTTTTATACTGACATGTGTAGATTTATTTGACAACTTGAAAAAATACTTTGGTTCAAATCGTGATTTTAAAAAAGATTGTGAAAATTTGGTCTGAGGGAAAATTAAAAAAAATTGGTCCACTATTTTTTCTACACCGTTTTTTTTTAGTTTTTTAAAAATGTGTTTTTTTCACAACCGATTTTTTTTATTTATTTTTTCTTTGAACCAAAGTTTTGATCTCAAAATATTTTAAAATTAATGGTTTGCAATTTTTCAAAAATGTTGCTTTGTTTTCTACAATTAAAGAAAACAATAATTGGACATAAAGAACATTTTAGAAACGCCAAAAAAAACAAGATTACAATAAAAAAAAATTGTAACAAACGTTTAAATTATTTTTATTTGTAAATAATTTTTGTTGCCTTTTGACGTTCTAAAATCAGGATATAGACAGACACATAAAAAGACAGATAACAAAAAAAATAAAACTCATTTTGTTTCATGAATCATTTACCAAAATATATTTTCTATCACATCAAATTTTTCAAAAAAAAAGTTAAAATATTTTAAGATTTTATATTGTTAGGCTACACATTAAAAACTGATACTTTTTTGTGAAAATTCAAAATAATTTTGACACTAAAAATTTATACAGATTTGTAAGGGTTTTTTTGGCCAAATTTTATTAGTCAGTTCCAAAAAAAAATCTAAAAATAAAAAAAATTATATTAACGTTGCAGTTGATTTTTTTAATCCCATTGTTTTTTTTTACAAGTAATTAAATAACCAAAAAAGTTTTTTTTTTAAGTAGGTGTTGTGTTTTTTCCTAAATTTGAACAAAAAACAATGCTGTAAAAAAAATCTAAAAAAAAACATTAACGTTATAGTTGATTTTTTTAATCTCATTGTTTTTTTTACAAGTAGGTAATGAAATACCCAAAAAAGTTTTTTTTAACTAGGTGTTGTGTTTTTCCTAAATTTGACCAAAAAAAAACTGTATATTAGTTTTTCACTAACTCTTAATAGTTTTTTTTCTACACAGTTAAGTACCTATAGTATGTATACATTTTTTTAATGATTATTTAAGTTTAAGTAATTATTTAATTAATTATAAATATAATTATTTTGTAGTTTTATGATTAATGTTAAAAATTTTCGCTTATTTTAATTTTTTTATTTAATATCACAGATCAAAAATAGAGTTTTCCGTGAACCTCAAAAAGTTAACTTTTTCTTTTCTACAGTAAAACTTTCAAAAATTAATATAATTTTTGAGCTAAAAAAAATTTTGATGTGAATTTTTTAATTGTTTTTTTTTTGCAAAATTTAAGATGTTTGGTTCACAGAACATTCCCTAAAGTAGTATTATTCTTTTTTAAACAGAGACCAAAATTAATGATCTGGCCTAACAAATTAAAAAATTGTTTTTTGCAGTTTTTTTTTTTAATTACAGTGAAACCTCCTATAAGCGGACACTTGGAGGTGTCTGCTTATAAGAGAGAGCTGCGAAATTTTAATATATATTTACTAACAATTTCCGCTGCTTGAGTTTTTTCGATATTAAATTTTTCATGCTGATAGATGTTCCTTCTCCGAAACGTTAACAACTTCCATTATTTCACGTAAACTAAGAAGTTTTTTCTAGGCGCCATTTTAAAGAGATCTCTGACCACCCAACTGAACAATAAAAATAAAACACAGCAGTCCCGCCGAATAAAACATGTTGTAAATACGACAGAAGTATTTAGTCTCCGCATTAAAATGGAAAGAGGTAATTCCCCGGCTGCAAAGTGCGTTGCTCCGTCCCGTTGTCAGAGGTTTGCGTCCGGTTAAGGGAGGTTTCAGGGTTTTTTAATCACAAAAAAATTGTCCGCGTCCGTTTATTAGAGTGTCCGGTTATAGGAGTGAATTTTACATGTAAAGAAATAGGGAAAAGCTTGGTTCCAACAAATTTGTCCGCCTAAAGGGAGTGTCCGCTTAATAGAAGTGTCCGCAAAGAGAGTATTTGTTAATTTTTATACCAGAAAATTAAAAACAGATAAAAACGTATAATTTTTCAAAATTTCTCTTTAGTTTTTATTTTATTTTGAAAAAAAAATATTAAAAAAAAAAATTTTTTTTTTGGTCTCCATTTTTTTTAAAGAATACACTATATACTGATGTCACTAAAATCGCTACAACTATATGCACATTTTTAGAATAGTATGCAAAAACAGGCCTTATGTCGTCATATATTTACTTTAGACCAAAAAAACTAATAAAGGCCTTTATTACAAATCTAAGCTTAAAAATGTTGGTTCGAAAATTTTTCTACTTGTCTAAAATGTGTTTTTAAATTTGTTTTTTTTTTGAAAAAATTTCACTTTTCAAATTTTTATTTTTTCAAAGTTAAAAAAAAATTAATTTTGTACTAAATAAAAGTTTTTATATACAGTACGGGCCAAAAGTGGAGAAACTCACTCAAAATTGTATAAAAAACTTTAATCCACTTTACGTGTTTTGGCGAATTTTCCCACAAAAAAATTTTTTTGTGTAATTTTAGTTAAAAAAGTACCATTCTAAAGGGACGTAAAAATTATGTAAGTCCTGTAAATTATCAATATTGTAAAAATCTTGAAATATAATTTTAAAATTTTATATTGAGACTTAGCACTTGCCATTTTTGCAGGGAAAATTAATTTGTCTTCTTTTGTTCGGTACTGTATTTTTTTGTTTAGTGGAATGTCTTTTATTAAACAAAAATTGAAAATTAAATTTAATTAAAAAAAAGAAAAAAGGTGATATTTTTTCAAAAAAAAAACTGCAATAATACTAGTATTAACACAACTGGCCACTCAACTTTTTATTTCTTTCTGTCAATGTTTTTAATTTATTTTTCGTCATAATTTGTAATTTTTTGTGTTTAGTTTTTTTAATAATTTTATTTCCAAAATTTTAATTCTGGACTGCAGCCAGATTAAAATTTGTTAAAATTTAAAAAAAATTACACACAAAAAATATATATATTTCTTTTAATGACTAAAATAAACCAAAAACCCTAAAATGAACTCCCTTTCTTTCTTTTACTAATTTTATAATTGTTTTTAGTCCAGTCATTTTACATATTTATCTAAAAAAATTATATACCCTGCTTGAATCATGTTTAGAACTTTTTTTGCAAAAAAATTAAAATGTATGGTACTAGTCTACAAAATATTAAAAGAACTGCGTTAAAAACTGAAAAATTACAGCACACAAGAGGCATTTTTCGAGAAAAAATTTGGTTTTTAATTTCGTATATAATTTTTTTTAGTTTGATCTATTTAAAAAAAAAATGACTGAACTATTTTAAATATGTACAATTTTTTTTTACAAATAATTGAACATAATTTGATTTTTTTTTGTCCCGAATTCTTGTCAGAAATTGTCTGTACACAATAATATGTGCACAATTTTTTAAGACATTTTTATTCCATACTAAAATTTAAAAAAACAAATAAAACTTAAAACACACCAAAGACAGATCAAGATTATCATCTGTCTTTGAACACACTTGTTGAAATGTTCGTGTTTAACTATTTTTATATTTTAAAGTTTTGATTTATTTTTTTTGTTTTGTATTTTTTCTGTACACTTTTTTTAACGTTCTCTATCACACAATGCTTGCTTCATTTTGTTTTTCACTCGCAAAAAAAATTATTTGTCCATTTTTTTTCCGATATTACAAGTAGAGGAACATATTTTATTTAACTATATAGTTGCCATATTTATAGGTATGTATTTTTAGGTCATTTTTGGTATCCCTTTTTGGCAGTGTGACCCACCTTCACCTTGTTCGGGTTACCATTTTTATAAAGAACACCATTTGTGCTTCCAAAAGATTTTTCAAGTCTTTAATGTTCGTTTTTTATCCCAAGCCTCGCCGAAGAGGTGCCATTAGCAAATTATTCGAATAAAGCAAGGATGTCATCGTTGGTAGTTGCAGTGGTAGGGCCTGAGCTCGAACCACTCGAGGGGGGTGTGTTCAGATCAGGGGGGTCCAGGTAGGACAGGAGTTCCATGGGGTCCACACTATCTGGCAGGAGCTGAAATTAAGACAAAATTCTGTTAATTTTACAGTGTTTAGTTTCTTATTTCATAAAAAAAGTATCCACTTTGTAAAATCTCAAAAATTAAAACTGTCAAATTAAATTCAGTTTGATAGTTAAGTTAGATAAGGGGGAGGGGGGTAAGTTTTTTATATCAACTCTAGAACTACCTTAAACTCTCCAAAATTTCTCCTTGTTATGCGATTTAAAAAGTAGAGATATTATATCTAGTTTAAAGTATATATCTATTGTTTTGCTGGTATAGCATTAGGCAAACTATGAAAATGTCATAGAGAAACTATAAGAAACTTAGACAAAAATTACCAAAACCTTAAAATAAATTTGAAATAAGAAAAATAAACTAATATAAAAACATAATATGTAGGTATGATTTATAAAAAATAAAGTGAAAAAAGAAATAAACAGAAACAATTATTAAAAATATGTTATAAAATATATGAGAGGGATAGATAGGACAAACAGTTTACATTGGAGAAAATAAGAGAGAAGTGACGGATGCGCGATTAAAAAATGGGATGCGGATTGGCCTTTTACCGCCTAGTGACAGTACTTACGTTCAAAGCCTCCTGTCCAGTTCCTTCGCCGTCAATAACCGCCGCAGGATCAAAATTTAAATCACCCGGTATCTCGGGTAGCGAGTCGTTTGCGTTCTGCTGACTGTTACCACTGGACGCGCTGTTGTTGTGGCTGTCGGGATTGTTCGACGAAGGGGGCGGGACCGAAGGCGGACCCGACGTGCCTCCGCCTGGCGTGTGGGCGGAGCCCGGAGTGCCACCAGGCGTGTGCGGAGTATGGGGCGTGTGCGGCGTGTGAGGAGTATGAGGCATCTGTAAAATAAATACGATATTTAATATACAGCTGATTTTTAAATTAATATTTAAACTTCAAAGGAGGTTTGAGGTATGTAGTAATAATTCCACAAAATTTCAATATTCTGTTGGAATGGAAAAAAGTTAAAGTTTGGTTTCAGGGAAATGTTGGCAGATTTATACGTTTAGGGAAATTTTGGCAACTCTGCGATAAAATTCAATCCCTTCTTACCTGTTCATTCAGACTCTTCTCCATGGCATTGAGGGGGTCCAAGGAGTTCACTGAATCACTCAAATGACTCAATGGTCCGTAGTCACTGTTATACTGTCCCATGTTGCTCCCGGGACCATTTTGAATCATGGAACCGCTTGCAATACTGTTCATGTCGGGCGGGAGGTAGGGGGACATGGCTTGGGTCATGTCCCAGTTGTTCATTGTGGGCAGGGTCATGGATCCGGGAGACATGGCTTTGTGCAAGCGGGAGGATTTTGAGGAGCAACTGTCGTTGCTTTCGTCTTCCAGCTAAAATAAAGAAAAATTATTGAGTTAAGGTCAATTTTAAAGGTATTACAAGGTAAATTGTTAAAATAAGAGCAAGAGATCAGTTTAGTAAGAGAGTCTAATATGTACAAAGGGGCCAGGGGGGAAAAGAACCCAAATTGTCACGTTTACATAATGTGATAAGAGAACTAAAAAGGCATAATTAAATAAACGGTATTTTCTTTAAAATTAAATGTAAAAGCCTATCTTACTAGTTTCACTAAGATAAATACAAAAAAATATTTTAACTTTTGTCAAATTACATTAATTAATAATAATTGTGTCCTTTAAACGTCCGAAAAAAATTAACAGCGCGGCAACCTTGCCAACAACGGCGGGATCGATGACGTACTGTCACTTGTTGTTGATGGCCGTCATTGTGTTTTGAATCGTTGTGGACTAAAAGGTGATCCGTGCTAAAAAGCCTGTGATTTTTTATTGTTTTTTTGCGTTAAAGTCAACATGGTAAAAAAGTGCGAGGTGTGTAAAACATCCTATGCCGTAGGAAATAAACGGTCCTTTTACAAGTAACTAAACAGCTTATTTTTCTGTAAAGAAAACATAGGCGTAGTTAAATATTTTAAGCATTGTTATGTAAACAGACAGCCGGTTCTTAAGGCTTGAGTAGTTCAATGTTCTAGTAGGCAAAAATATTAATCTTGAATATTATTAAAGGATAAATTGATTGAAAGAAGGTTAAAGGTAATCTTTGAAAGTTATTCAAGGATAAATTGGTTAAAATAAAGTAAAAAATGGTCAATTTTAAAGGCTTTTTGAGATTATCTTCCTAAAATAAGGTCTAAAAGTCAGTTTAGCAAGGTTATTTAATGATAAATTATTTGAATTATTTCAAAAAGGTATAGTTTAAAGGTTTTCAAAGCTAAATTTTTGCAGTAAGGTTAAAAAGGTGAGTTTGGAAGGTCATTCAAGGTTAAATTGGTTGAAATAAGGTTAAAGTTCAACTTTAAAGCATATACAAGGATAAATTGGTTAAAAGATGGTTACAAAGGTCAATTTTAAATAATTTTTGAGATGAAATTGTTACAATAAAGCAAATATGTCAGTTCAGCAAGGTTATTTAATGATAAATTAATTGAATTAACTTCAAAAAGGTCTATTCTAAAGGATTTCAAGGTTAAATTAATGAAGTAAGGTCAAAAGGTCAGTTTAAAAGATTATTTAAGGATAAATTAGTTGAGATAAGTTTCAAAAAGGAAATTTTCAGGATTTTTAAGTTTAATTCTTGAAATAAGGTTAATAAGATCAAATATTTTTGTTAGATTTTGCCGAATTATACCATTTTTTAAAGTTTGTAAGGTCATGAAAATCTTTTTTCGGGTTTCAAGGTCAAGTTAAGGTGACATTACATACCTTAATGCCCTTGGAAGCTTTCCAGTTAGCATCCCTATCGATGGTGACCTCCTCAACGTCCGAAGTCGCCAGGTTATTCAATATCCCCCAAATATATTGATCGACCTCAAGTCCCTCCAGTTGAGCAGGCTTGTTGCACACCGGACACCTCCAAGAACCCCTTTCACAGTTGAGTTGGAGGTACGATTCAAGGTCGAAACATTGAATATGTTTACACTCGTGACCTCTAGCGGGCAAAGTTATCCTTTTGAAGGTTATGGGACATTTCAGGGACACTTTCAATGCCGTTTGTTCAACTGCGTCTCGATCATTGCTGTTAGGTCCCGGTGCGTTGGTGTTGCTAAAGTTCCGCTTGATTTTCGTAATGCAGTGGTCGGCGGTCAGCAGGCGCTTGCGCAGGAGACCTTGCAGCACAGAACGCACGCTTGGTCGATGGACTAGTTGAAGGACGAACAGGTGCGACTGAAACAGAAAATATTATGTAAGGTTTTAAGGTAATCTTGGGTTTGACAGCGTAAATCAGCAGAGACTGATGCAGGGTTTAATTACTTCGGGAATGCCCTAAAAATAAACTTACTAAAGCTTCAATTCAGGGTTCCACAGCTGTAGTTTGCATATTGGGGGAGGCCTATGTCCAAAGATGGATAGAAGAAGGCTAAATACCGGGTGGGTCAAAAAAACCGGTCAATTTTTTTTCATTATAACTTTTGAACTATACAATGGATTTTAATGGTACAAAATGCACTTGACAGAGAATTAATCAGAGTTTTGACTACATATATTTTTTTGTCCGCCATCTTAAAATCCGAGATGGCGGACGAAATTAAAATGTACCCTTCAAAGATGCTCGTTTATTCTTGTGTTGCGACCACGTTTTAATTATTTTTTTAAATTAGTGGAAAAGCTGCATTCTTCAAGGTACGACGTAGCAAAATCGGTTCAGTGTTTCTCAAATAAAATATTTTTGTTTCCACCATTGTTTTGCATACTATACGACATTTTCCACATATTTCATGAATACAAACATAAAATAGCATAAAATACGGCCTCATGAGGTCTCGCCCCCCCCCCCCCCCCCCGAAACTGTCTCGGCCCCCCCTGAAACTTTTTTCTATATATGCCACTGTATATATATATATATATATTATATATCTATATATATATTGATTTATTATTTTCAAATGTGCTGCAGTCTTAACAAATTTTTTAAGTTAGTTATACCAAGTTTTTTAAATCAGTAAGCTTTGTCAATAAGAACTGATCATTGTGTTAGTTTTAGGACAATAAAGCACTTCATTCATTCATTGTTTTACAGATTCTACAATTGTATTGCCAATCCTGTCAAACTTTCACGATCAATCAGTTTGCGCCATGAAGTTTTATATTTTTCACTAAAATCGGCTCAGTAATAATGAATTTATAAAGAACTTAATGCAGACAGAATTGGCAATGCAATCGTATAATTTGTAAAATTTGTGGTTTTAACTTAAATTTGGGTAAATGCTTTTGTTTGTCTTTTAGTCGTAACAAAAACTTAATTGAATTTGATTATACAATAAATAATGAGAGCCTAGAGCGTGTATCTGAACAAAAAGACCTAGGTGTAACCTTCGATGCTAATCTTTCATTCTCATCACATATTATTTCTAAAATTAGGAGTGCCCAGAAAGTTGCTGGGTTTATTTGTAGAAATACTAAAAGTTTTAACATTGACGTAAGCATATACCTTTTTGACAGTCTGGTATTGCCGTTATTGGAATATGGAAGTGTTATCTGGTCCCCGCAATATGACATTTGGATTGGTATGATTGAGGGAGTTCAACGAAAATTTTTAAAAGCCAAGCCTGATCCAAGGCCAACACAAAAATAGAGGCCACGACCCTGAAAAAATCAGCTGTTCTCCCGGGGCTGAATTTTACATTGGGTCTTATGGGAAGTCAGACGTTTTTTTATGATATTTTCAAAATGGCACTACAGATTTCCGCAAAATTTCAGTGAAATATTCTCAGACACCATCCCGATATTCCACCAAAGGTTTGTAAGGAAGCAACATGATTAAAAGGTTAAAATCTTCAAGATTTAGCATTCCTTATTTTGAATTCAAATTACCCGCCATGTACCACATGCCAACTGTTATATTTGACATGTATTTGACTTTGTCATATGTGATTGTCACATTCGCTTCTGCTTTAAACTTAATTTTTGTGTGAGCTAATGAAGCGGCTATGAAAAATTAGGACTTACTATACATTTTAAAAAAATTGTTCTGCCAGAATAAAGTAAAAACAATCTCAAAAACGGCTTTATTTACCAAAAAATCAAATATCCATGAACCGTCATTCCAACTTCAAAATTTTAAAGACAATCAGCTGTGTCGTAACGTGACCATCAAAGAAAAATCAGCCCCGGATGTGACGTCAACAAAGTGGAGGATCGTGGCCCGTCCATTTTGATAGCCCTGCCTGATCTTATTAAAAATATTTGACAGATTATCACTAAACCAAAGAACTAAAATTTTTCTAACAACAATGTATAGAATTCTCAAAGGGGATGTTGACTGTCCTAATATAGTTGAACAACTTCCTTTTGCCATCAATCGAATCAATTGAAGGTCGAAAAATATGTTTTATTTAGCTTATCCACGAACAAATCTATTTAAAAGCTCTCCTATCTACAATTTATGCAACTTATTTAACAAGTATGCATCAGATGTTGATATTGACAATGTTAGCTATAAGAAATTTAAAAAAATTATAGATCTAAAAGTGCGCAGCAGTTAATTAATAAGTAATTATGTAATTTGATTTGTTTTTTATCATGTGTAATGTAAGTGACGTATTGTATAAAATCTTTTTTTTAATGTAAGAAAGTATCTGTAATTGGCTTTTTGCTGTAGATACTGTTGAAATAAATAAATAAAAAACAATGGTTAAAACAGAGAACCACTTAACCGATTTTATTACTTTCTACCTTGTTAAGCGGGAGAAAAGTTGTGTTTTCTATAGATTAAAAAAAACTCAAATATTTTCAGAAAATAAGATAAACATGCCATTTTGAACAAGTATGATTCTGTCCGCCATCCTAAATTTTAAGATTTCGATAAATTTTGTTCATGATCTTTAAAAAGCAATCAATTCTCACATGTTTCTATTTTATCAAAATCGGTCCAGTAGTAATGAATTTATAAAGAAATAAGCGCAGACATGATTGGCAAGGCAATCGTTTTATGTTCAAAACAAATATTTTTTTTAGAACCACCAAACCGATCTTGCTGATTCGTACCTTGTTGTGCGTGGATTTAAATAATTAAAACATGTTCGCAACACAAGAATAAACGAGCATCTTTGAAGGGTACATTTTAATTTCGTCCGCCATCTTAGATTTTGAGACGAAGGACAAAAAATATATTTAATCAAAACTCTGATTAATTATCTGTCAAGTGCAGTTTGTCCCATTAAAATCAATGGAGCAGTTCAAAAGTTATAATAAAAAAAAAATTGTCCGGTTTTTTTTTACCACCCGGTAGATAGATATATAAACTTACACAACAACACGCGGCTACTGTGATCTGGATGGTATTCCTCCCAGGTTGACACACATCCTTAAGATACAATGGTTTGTGCGAAGTCTTGTGTTCTCCTCGATCGATCACCAATGGTGTGGCGTTGACGGACACCTGAACACTGGTGGGCCAGTTGGTGTTCATCTGCCGGTCCTCATGGTGGAAACACTTCAATTGGAGCTCCAAGTCTGACCTCCACATCAGCGTCTGGTGAACAGTAGGTTTTAGTTGGAATACGTGGTTGCTTACTGCCAGGTTGTGTTCCAGTCTGAAGGGTGGGAGGATTATGCCGTCCCGTACTGGAAAGGTAAGACGGAGTTCTTCGTCTTCTAGAAGAAAAAGGAAAATACAGTGTTTAGTTTCCTAATAGCTTTCGTGGTTTTTGGGAACTTTAATTAATCTTAAATTAGCATTTGTTTGTTGTCTTTTAATTTGATTTACACAAGGATTTGGACTTGATGATGATGATACATATGTGAGTGGGCTTTGCAGCCCTTCCACTCCGACCACCACGGGGTCTATTAAGGCTCATTTTTGAGTGGTTTCTCACCACTGTATGCCTAATCGTCCAAGAAGGCCGGCTATCAGTGAGACACTGTTCAGATCTTCTGAGTCAGTCTGAGGTTTACCAAAAGTGTTACATGCAATAGCCGGACATTCGCACAGTACATGTCTGACTGTTTCGTCATCCTCCATACAGAATCTACATTCTGTCTCTTCTGTTAGTCCCATTCTGTGTATGGGTACTCTCAGTCGACAGTGACCCGTAAAAAGACCAGTCACTATCCGTATCTCCTGTCTGGTAAGTCCAATGTTCCTGGCTCTGTTTCTACAAGGTCCTTTAATTTACTCTTTAGAGTGAACCAGTTCTGTTATATTTATCCAGTATTGTTGGAAGCTTTTCTCCATCCATTTTTATATGGTTGATTTAACAGCATTGTATGATATCCCCAGGGCTGGTTCGGGGCCGAAAAATTTGGCAGATGTCGCTTCCCTCGCTGCTTGGTCTGCGGCCTCATTTCTCTCGTGCCCAGAATGCCCTGGTATCCATACTAATGACCGCAGACCGGCCCGGGCGCGGAAATATCACGTGACCGTAGGAGGCTCACAAAAAAACGCCTCACGGCCCGCTGTCATTATAAAACATGTGTGTTTTCAGTTTTGTTATGTTTGTTTACGTCGATTTTGTTTTAATTCGGGCACGAATTTTATGTGAATTTTATCAAAGTTATTAAAATAACGTAGCCCACGAAAAAGACTGTAGTGGGCTGCGTTAAAATAATTAATGGCTAATGAGTAAATTATAAAGAAAATACCTATAAGATAAACAATGCCGCGAACTTGTAATTAGTGTTGTTCCTTGTCGGTCCAACTATAAAACTGAAACCTAATATGTTGCTAACGGGAAAGAAGTGGTAAAAGATAAGATCTTGGATAAGATTGATCAAGTAATAGACATCCTTAGTGACATTTTCGATAGTGAAAGTGAAAAATGTGTGCAGTTGTCATTTCTTATTGAACAATTAGGTCTCCTGAAAAGGTAACCTGAGAATCGAAGATATGGTGGATACACTTTAATGTTGGCTTCATCTTTGTTTATCCAGTTATCCAGTGCATACACGTCAATTTACAATTTATTAAATATTGTTAACAGATAGTAATCTCTCTGGTAGTGTGAAATATTTAAAAAGTAAGATACAGCTTTTAAAAGAACATGAGTTGGTAGCTAACTTACACTTTAATGAAATATATATTAAACTTTGTGCTGGGTAATTTTTTAAAAAATTATTGACGACCACTACATTCAGTTCATTGAATATGAAAACCATCTCACTTATTCACAAAATCACTTGTTTCTTTTTAATAAATTATTGTGAAATGTTTTATATTGAAAATTTTTCTTCAGATAACTCTAGCGAGTGTTTTTGTGGAGAAGAACTATTGTCAAAGCTTGAAAAAATTAGTTTAAGGGCATGTAAAGTTTTTTAAAATAATTTTATTAAAAAGCACAATGATTTAGTGTCTGCTAATAAATCTTTGAATAAGAACTCAGACAAAGATGATGACACTCAAAGAAAAATTAAAAAACTAAAAGCTTAGGTTTGATATGTCGAATTTTGAAAGACTTGTATAGATTTGAAGGGACTAACAATATTATGTACCTAATATATGTACCTGAAGATATTAGAGTGAAAATTTTGTATAATTTTTCATTTTATAGATTCAGTTCTTTTATCCATAATAAACACATATATCAGCAAAATATTTTTTTCAATTTTTGTCTATAAAAGAACAAAAATTTTTGTTAATTTATTTAAATTTGTAAAAACATATAATATATTAAGCAATACAATAAGAATCCTGGGACTCCTAAGATCACGTGACCGCCGACTTGCTTATAACGCGCCATGGCCGGTCTTTATCGTTGGCTACGCTAATCACACATTGTTAGCGCTACCAAGCGCATTCAGCGAATCCTTACAGCTCCTCACGGTGCTCGATGAAACCGTATAGGAATAAAGCGCTCTTAAGGCTGCTTGACTGTCGGAGAAAATTTTGGACTTACTCTGAGGAACCAAGGGCTTGACGTCATTGAACTGCGGTTTGACATCGGGATTCGGACTAATATAAGGAGGAATACTGCTAGCAGGTGTCAGAGGTGGGGTTGGGTTACCAGGTATCGGGCTGTGTTGGTAACTCATGTTCGATTGGTTGCCCGGGGCGAATTGGTTCGATGGCATACCTAAGAAATAAATAAAAAACAAAATAAATTTTTTTGCTATTTTTGTAACAAGAATTTTTTGTGCCTCGGCCGGGACACGAACCCGGAACGGCTGGGTTTGTACGGAAACCATGATTATACATTTTTAAAACTTTCTATCACAGTATAGGAACTCTGGTTCACAGAGTTCACTTTAAATATAGTAAAACTTACCAGGACCGGCAGACTGGTACTGCGCCTGCGCGCTCATTTGCTGGGAGGGCTGACTGATGAACTGGCCCTGGCCCTGGCCACCGGGGAACTGCTGCATTTGTTGCATAGCGCTCTGCTGCGCAAAGTACTGCCCCTGGTTGGTGTACGGTGGGGTAGTACCCCTCATTACTGCTCTTGAGTTAGCCACTGGACCCATGGTACCTGGAAAGAAATTACCAATCAATATATCTCAATAATAAAATAGACACTTATATATATTTATCGGTTTCACAACGTTCTACGTCTTCCGATACCCAATCTCCACTCGTTTCTGTTTGCCCATAATTCATCATCTAGGCTTCTTATTCTTATTTCACTGGCTATTCCTTCTCTCCAGCTTCTCCTTGGCCGTCCTCGTTTTCTTCGGCCAGTTGGTTTCCATTGTAGTATTTGTTTAGGTAGTCTTTGATCATTCATTCTTTGTACATGTCCGTAACACACCAGTTGTTTTGTTCTTATATCATCCACTAAAGTACGTTCACCCACTGTCATAATTTCTCTTATTCTTTGATTTGTAACTCTTTCTCTTTTTGATTTCCCTGCTGCTCATCTCCAATAGTTCATCTCCGTAGCGGAAAGCATTTTTTCTGTTCTATCCTTGATTGGCCATACTTCTGAGCCGTATGTAATAATACTTTTTACAATGGTGTTATATATAAGCTTTTTGTTATGTTTGGATTTACTTTGGTCCCAAATTATTCCATTTAATAAAGTTATTGCTTTTCTTCCTTGTACGTTTCGATCTTTTGTCTAGTGTTCCGTCAGCTGTAATTTTTAGACCTAAGTATTTATACTCATCACAGGACTGAATTCGCTGCCCGGTATTTAAGATTAGATCCTGTTTCGTTCCACCGATACACATATACTCTGTCTTATTGAGGTTAACCTCTAGTCCCCACTTATTGTACTCTTCTATTAGTTTTCGTGTCATATATTCGAGGTCGTCATAATCCTAAGCCATAATATCTGATCATCGGCGAAACATAAAGTATACAAGGTGGTTTCGTCCAACGGAATTCCCATGTTTTGGCGTTTTCTCTTCCATACTTTTTAAGGACCAAGTATATCTTGAAAAGCGTAGGCGAGATACAGCAACCTTGTTTAAGACCTTTATTTACTTGAAAGTCTTTGGTTAGTTTTGCTTTTATTTTAACTTTTGCCTTACTATTGCGGTATAACTCTTTGATGGCCTTAATTAGTTGGACGCTTATGTTTGTGTTTTCCAACGCATTCCAAAGTAGGTTTAGCGGTATACTATCATATGCCTTCTGCAAATCGACGTAAAGCAGATGCAGCTCTTGTCCGTATGCTATTTTCTTCTCAATAATTTGGGTTATACAAAAGATATGCTCTGAAGACGATCTACCCGCCCTGAAACCGGCTTGTTCTTCTGCCTTCATGTCTTTGTATTCGCTCTCCACTTTATTTCTTATATAGGGTGTTAATAAAGTATGCCGCCAAACTTAAAAGCATTATTCTTTGAGAAATTTTAAGAAAAAAGCTTTGTATAAACATATATATATATTTATCGGTTTCACAACGTTCTACGTCTTCCGATACCCAATCTCCACTCGTTTCTGTTTGCCCATAATTCATCATCTAGGCCTCTTATTCTTATTTCACTGTCTATTCCTTCTCTCCAGCTTCTCCTTGGCCGTCCTCGTTTTCTTCGGCCAGTTGGTTTCCATTGTAGTATTTGTTTAGGTAGTCTTTCATCATTCATTCTTTGTACATGTCCGTACCACACCAGTTGTTTTGTTCTTATATCATCCACTAAAGTAAGTTCACCCACTGTCATAATTTCTCTTATTCTTTGATTTGTAACTCTTTCTCTTTTTGATTTCCCTGCTGCTCTTCTCCAATAGTCCATCTCCGTAGCGGAAAGCATTTTTTCTGTTATATCCTTGATTGGCCATACTTCTGAGCCGTATGTAATAATACTTTTTACAATGGTGTTATATATAAGCTTTTTGTTATGTTTTGATATACTTTGGTCCCAAATTATTCCATTTAATAAAGTTATTGCTTTTCTTCCTTGTACGTTTCGATCTTTTATAGCTTTGTCTAGTGTTCCGTCAGCTGTAATTTTTAGACCTAAGTATTTATACTCATCACAGGAGTGAATTCGCTGCCCGGTATTTAAGATTAGATCCTGTTTCATTCCACCGATACACATATACTCTGTCTTATTGAGATTAACCTCTAGTCCCCACTTATTGTACTCTTCTATTAGTTTTCGCGTCATATATTCGAGGTCGTCATAATCCTGAGCCACTACTATCTGATCATCGGCGAAACATAAAGTATACAAGGTGGTTTCGTCCAACGGAATTCCCATGTTTTGACATTTTCTCTTCCATACTTTAAGGACTTGTTCCAAGTATATCTTGAAGAGCGTAGGCGAGATACAGCAACCTTGTTTAAGACCTTTATTTACTTGAAAGCCTTTGGTTAGTTTTGCTATTGTATAAACATGATTCGGCAAATATTAAGTTTTAATTTAAAAAAAAAATCCGCTGATTGACGCTCGCGTGTCTGATGGCGGGAAAAAACGCTAACCAGCGTTGCTCTGGCCTGAAAGACAGAAGAGCTATCGTAGGTCACGGATGGTTTGTTTCTTTTTCTTTGCAATGGATCTTTTCATTGATCGATATGAATAGCAGTTTATTTTCGCCTGCTCTGGTTCTAGTTTCTCTCGTATCTCGGTAGATGGCGCTTCTTGTGAGAGTTTTCTCACTATTTACATAAGATTAGAGACAAAACCCTCTAATTCACTTCACAAGGGTGTCACATTGACCAAGCAGTGTTCTGATGAGTCCCATAAGGACGAAACAATTAACTGTCAACACTTATTAGGTGTCCATTAGATCTTGGACCCCCGTAAGGTTAAGCTTTCAAGCTACCCACGGAAAAATATGAGAGAAACAAAAACTTATTTTTACCCGATTAGCCACGAAACTTGTTTGGTTTTTAAATTCACGGGTTCTAAATTTCACGTTTATTATAACCAAAGAATTTGTGTAATTTGTATTACAAAAGTGTTTTACCAACTTGTTGTAAAAATACTCACCTGGTCCAAAACTCCCCGTAGGTCCCAAGGTCTGCTGCGAAGGGTACTGACCGAACCCTGGCTGCCGACTACCGTAGCTGCCGTTCATAGCGTACTGACCGTTAAAGTTGGGGTTCATACTTGGGTTCATGGCTCCAGGACCCATGGTTCCCATGCCATTAGGTCCCATTGTCATACCGTTTGGACCCATGCCTATATTTCAACAAAAAAATATCAAATATATTCACAAATACAGGATTTTATTGAGTCGATTGAGAGTTACAGATTTACAAAAAAATCTCAAAAGTAAAGACGTTAGAAGGTTTACCTCCTTAATTTAACAACACTCTGTATAAAAAACCTGATCTTGCAATAAAAATGTTCTGTTTAAGATTTTTTTCCGTTTTACCTTTTTTTTCTAGATATTTTTTGTGCTATATTTTTTTTATAAAATTATTTAATAATTCATATTTTTTCTAGATCATTCCAGTACAAAATCAGCTTGTTTATTATCAGGTGAGTTTTTTTCAATCATTCTGTATTTACATACCATTGGGTCCCATACCATTAGGTCCCATACCATTGGGTCCCATTCCGTTAGGTCCCATGCCGTTTGGTCCCATACTACTGGGCATACCATTAGGAAAATTTTGGGTAGACCTCTTCTGCGACATGTGCATCGCAGGCGAGGGGTAGGGGGTCATTCGTCGAGGGTACATGGAACTTGCCCCCGTGGGTCCTGGTCCTTGCATTGGCATACCCATTTTTGGGCCCATTCCTACAATAAATAGAGAAAAAAACCATAGATATCGCATTCTACACAAAAAACGGTTAGTCCAACCTTCACATATGTTAAAAAAGCAAAGAACCGCCCTTTTAGAGGGGAGCTTAATGAGAAAAGGAGGCGGTTGCAATGCGTCAAGATTTGCTGTCCTTGTTCGATTGATATAAGTATCTCATTCTATAGAAAAAAGGTTTCCACCTTTACATGTGTTGAATAAGTAAAGGACCGCCCTTTTGGGGTAAAGCCTAATTGGCTTATCTCATTAAAGGCGTGGCAAATACAGTGAAAAAAGGCGGTCGCTATGCGTAGCGGTTCCGACTCTTACATGTGTTAAAGAAGTGACGCCCTTTTAGGGGTGGAGCATACTTGGCTCTTCCCATCAAGGGCTTGGCAAATACAACGAAAAAGGCGGTCGCAATCTCAAGGGTTTGGCTATCCTTGTCCGATACACATAAATTTTAAACGTCGCGTCATATGGGTGCTAAATTAATAATTTTTTTGACCTCTTTATAATTTATATTTTGTGTTTTTCCGATAAAAAAAAGTTGTGAATGCATTCTAGATTTTAAACAATGGAAATTTCAAACACGTAAGCCGACAGAAAAAAATTTTCCGTATCAAAATATAAACAAACAAAATTATTGTTTATCTTTAACTCAATTTTTTTTTTGCGTGCTTACTTTTATTATTATCTGTGTATATAGGCAAGTTTATTAGGCTGGAAATTTCGTCAACAATACGAAATAATTTTTTTAATAAAAATTTTCCCTTCATTAAAAGTTCCAGTTTTTCTTTTTAGTAAACAGAGTAATAAAGACTTTTCGTATTATTTATTTTATTGACGTAAGACAATGCTTAATAAACAATATTTAGGTAACATCAAAACTTGTAGGTACTTGAGTACTTACCACCCATATTGCCCATACCATGCATACCCATCTGGTTCATGGCCATGTTGCTCATACCATTCATGGGATTCATGCCATTCATACCATTCATATTCATCATTCGTTGTTGGTAGGCCTATAAAAAAAAATTATATTTTTGTTATATTTCTTATTAGATTTAAATATGTGCTACATCATTTTGTTTGCAAGAAGTTGAATTTTTGGTGTATGAAAAATTATCTAAATCGGATGAAAAACCCCAGAGATATGCGAAAAAATATAACATTGAATGAGTGACATTTGTACTGTTGGTATATTTTGGCTCATAACTTTGACATTTAAAAGTTTATTTTTATTCCTTTAATGCCATTTTATTTGTAAAGAGTTGGGCTTTTAAAATCACTGAAAATTAAAAAAATCGGTTTTAAAATGCCAGAGTAACCAGCAAAAAACTAAACCCTATACATAAATTCCAACGAAACAAGTTTGTACTGGCAATATTTTTGTCTATATCTTTGACATTTGTTAGTTTATCTGTACAATTCAAATGTTGTTTTATTCAAAAATAATCAGGCTTTTAACATACCAAAAATCAAGAAATTCGGATTAAAAATACCAGAGTTACAGGCAGAAAACTAAACCCTGTACATAAATTCTGACTAAGAGATATATTTGTACTAGCGATAGATTTTTGATCATATCTTTGACATTTGTAGCTTTATGTTTATAGTTTAAACGTAATTTTATTCGCAAATAATTAGGCTTTTAATTTGCCAAAAATGAACTAAATCGGATAAAAAACACTAGAGTTATGAATACATACCTGATTATATTGCTGGTTCCCGAACTGCGCGGCGTTGTCTTGCAGCGCCACCACACTAGCGGTGGCGGTAGCGGTCGCCGTCGCCGCGGCAACCATGGCAGCCGTACTCAAAGCGTTCCCGCTTCCGTATCCCGCCGCGTCTGCGCCGTTCATTCCATTGCTGCCTGCATAGTTGCCAAGTCTGTAACAAAAATATGATTCTTTAAGAAATATCGCATGAGATAGGTCGATTTTGGGGTTTTTTGGGTCGAGGAGTTCACTGGTTAGTGCTATTTTGCTCTAAATTGATTTTTTAAGAAGTTAGAATTCAAATTTTACAAAAAATTATTATTTGAATATTTTTTTGTTGTTTTTTTTTCACTCTGTATAGGGTATCCGCCTCCCTTCTGTCACTCATTGGCAAACAAAAAAGCCCTTTTATGCATATATATCGGTCGTATGTGAGAAATTTTCTCTATCAAAGAATTATATTGAAACGTTTCCCCTAATAATATAACACATGCCATTGTGTTTTATTATTTCCCTTCTTTATTTCGTTTTTTATCTCTCTCGCTCCCATTGGGACCGGTGTGGTTCTGTCTTTGTTACCGGGGTGTTTAGTGTGTAGTTACCCTTCTGATGATTTTTCCATTGTAATTCGGGTTATCGATTGTATCGTATGACTTGTCGGGGGCTTTTAGTTTACACAGGGATTTTAGAGCCTCTATTATTATGTTCTTTATCAATTTGGAAGTTTGTTTTATTGATTTTGTTATTACTGAAACTGCTTTTTGGTTAATTATTCAGGTCTGTGTTTCTAATAAATTAATTGGGTTAAATTTTTGTTTTTTAAGAAAGATTTTTACCCAACTACAGCACGGCGAAAAGAAGGGTAATGTTTTTCGATTGTTGTATGTATGTTTGTGTCACGCTAGAGGCTAAACGGCTGAACCGATTTTGACAAAAAAGGTGTCGTTGAATTGCTACTGATCCCGAAGGTGCTATAGGCTATATTTTTTTAAACAGACATCAACATGGCGGTCTTCAGACGCCATTTTGTCACATGATGTAGGCTTTAAGGCATACAAATTATCTAAATTTCAGGCGATTTTATTAAAATTCCTTTGATTACCCATTGCAAATGTTCTCTAATTTGCTGTAGTTACTTTGTAGTCCTCTCTGCTCCCACCCATCGCCCCTCCTGTCGTTCCCCCCACCCTATTCAAAAACCATATTCGCATAATTTTATCAAATATAGAGCGATTTCAAAAATTCTTTCTGCATACGCTTTCAGACTTTTTTTCCAACACCTTTTTACTGCCCCCCCCCCCCCGCTTCTCCCACTATCCCGCCATCCTTATTAGTAATAGTTATAGCTATAACTTTCACAAATATAAAGCGATTTCAAAAGTTCTTTCTGCACACGCTTAAGGACTTTTCCAGCATCATTTTACTAGTTTTCCCCTCCCTCTCTTCTCCCCTCCCTCCTTATTAGTAATAGTTGTAGCTATACCTTTCACAAATATAGAGCGATTTCAAAAATTCTTTCTGCACATGCTTTAAGAATTTTTTCCAACATCATTTTATTAGTTTCCCCCTTCCTCTTCCTTTCGGCACACGCTTTAAGATTTTTTTCGACACCATTTTACTAGGTCCCTCCTCTCTCTCTCCTCCCCGACCTTCATTCTTTGCTTTTTATAAGGCTAAATGAAAATTAAACCTAAAAGTTGGAAATAAACAAAAACTTTAAATAAATAAAACACCCAACTGTTAAATTTACTTGTAACTACTAGTCACAGTTGAGTACAAAATTACCCAATAACCTGATTCATGAAAATACAAAACTGTATAATTTAGTAAGTGCGCTTTGGGCATCAAAACTAAAAGTTGAAGCATGTCGTACATTATGGGTACCTATCACCATAAACTAATTATTAGTTTATGCTATCACTTTTGTACTCAACTGCGACTAGTACTTATAAGGAAATTTAGTAGTAGTAGTGGAACTTTTGTTTGTTTGTTTTATTGAATCAATTACTACTAAAACTGCGTTTTGGTTAATTATTTAGGTTTCTGTTCTTAATAAATTAATTGGGGTTAAGTTTTGGTTTTTTTTTGCTAACTTTGTTATTATTAAAGATAGAAAAAAGTTTAAATTGGCAAACTAGTAGAATTTTTGACGCTCTATACGATGCTTAAATCAAAAAAAATACTCTGCCAATCTATGGGCACCTAAGCTCACACTAGGTACTATAGTTATAGTGTGAGCTAATATAATCAAAAACTGAAATATATTTTATTCAACTCCAGACTCAATTACCTTTCGTTTGATACCACACAAGCCATGTTTTGACTTAAACTCAAATTTTTTTAATCTACCCCCACCCTTTTGAAAAAAACTAAAATGTATTTTGTTTAACTCCAGACTCAATTACCTTTCGTTTGATATCACACACGCCATATTTTCACTTAAACTCTAATTTTTGACATCTACCCCCACCCTTTTTTTAAAAATAAACTAAAATTCATTTTTTTAACTCCAGACTTCATTACCTTTCGTTTGATATCACACACGCCATATTTTCACATAAACTCTAATTTTTGGAATCTACCCCCACCCTTTTATTTGGCTTGCGTTCGGTGGATTTTGTTCATTTTTAAATGGGACCATTACGGCCCAAGACCCAACTTAGTTACCAAATTTCATTAAAATCGGACAAGCGGTTTTTGAGTTATGCGGGTTGGTCGTTACAGACAGACAGACATACAGACAGACAGACAGACAGCAAAACAAAAAAGTTTCAAAATCATCTGAAACGCAAAGATATATAAAAATTTTTGAAATCGGAGCAACTTTTTTTTTCTCGAAAAAATTAGGATCACCATAGCTCACACTACTTATAGTAGTAGTGTGAGCTAAAATCCAACGTGGCGTTTTCGAGCTTTCGAGTTTAAAAAAAAAAATAAAACAAATTTTAATTTAAAACCCTTTATTTGTAAATATTTCTGATAGGTCTTTCTATTCAAAACCAAAAATTGTCCTTTGTTTTTTTTTCTGAAAGTTAAAACTTATAAAATACTGAATGTTCATTTCAAATGTGTTTTATGTTTTTTGAAAAAACAGCGTTCTTAAAGACCGTCAAAAATTCTACTACTTTACCAATTTAAACTTTTTTCTATCTTTAATAATAACAAAGTTAGCAAATTTGGACACTTAACTTGAAACTAAATATAGTATGAGATTTGAGGGGGGGGGGGTAATTTCCTCTTTTTCCCCTCCCGTAGATCCGCACCTGACTTTAAACACCCTTTATTCTAGAATAAAAATTACAGCTGCTCTGAAACGTTTTTTCAAGAAAAGAACATCTTATCTTTTATTTAAGTCTTCTGTAGTTTTCAAAAAGAAGTATTTCTTTTATAAGGAATAAAATCTTGGTTTCATTGAAAACTACCTAATACAACACAAAGTATACATAAAGAGTTACAGGGTGTACCAAACCAAAGCAAAATCAATGTTAATTACATAAAATGTTAAAGTAAAAATTGTTGAAAAAAAAGTAACTGGATATTTTAGTGTTCATAAAAATTATCAATAAATTTTAAATAAATCAAAATTTTGACATACATATTTTTAAGTTTTAAAAATTTACAATACACAAAAAAGGACGGAAAGATATATGTGACAATTATAGAGGTATATCTGTGACTAGTACGCTTAGCAGAATATACGGTAAAATAATAAGAAATAAAGTGGAAAGCGAATATAAAGACATGGAGGAAGAAGAACAAGCCGGTTTCAGGGCGCACAGATCGACTTCTGATCATCTCTTTTGTATAACCCAAGTTATTGACAAGAAAATGGCATACGGACAAGAGCTGCATCTGCTTTACGTCTATTTGCAGAGGGCATATGATAATACCACTAAATCTACTTTGGAAAGCGTTGGAAAACACAAACATAAGCGTACAATTAATTAAGGCCATCAAAGAGTTATACCGCAATAGTAAGGCAAAAAATAAAATAAAAGCAAAACTAACCAAAGGCTTTTAAGTAAATAAAGGTCTTAAACAAGGTTGCTGTATCTCGCCTACGCTCTTCAAGATATACTTGGAACAAGTCCTTAAAGTATGAAAGAGAAAATGCCAAAACATGGGAATTCCGTTGGACGAAACCACCTGGTATACTTTATGTTTCGCCGATGATCAGATAGTAGTGGCTCAGGATTATGACGACCTCGAATATATGACACGAAAACTAATAGAAGAATACAATAAGTGGGGACTAGAGGTTAATCTCAATAAGACAGAGTATATGTGTATCGGTGGAATGAAACAGGATCTAATTTTAAATACCGGGCAGCGAATTCAGTCCTGTGATGAGTATAATACTTAGGTCTTAAAATTACAGCTGACGGAATACCAGACAAAGCTATAAAAGATAGAAACGTACAAGGAAGAAAAGCTATAACTTTATTAAATGGAATAATTTGGGACCAAAGTACAGTCGAACCTCTCTAACTCGAACCTCTATAACTCGAACCCCTCTATAACTCGAACCTTTTAAGCGGTCCCTGCACTTTTTACATGTATTTTAACCTATGTAACTCGAGTTTCTATAACTCGAACTCTCCATAACTCGAACTGTTTTGGTTGTCCCTTCAGGTTCGAGTTATAGAGGTTCGACTGTATATCAAAACATAACAAAAAGCTTATATATAACACCATTGTAAAAAGTATTATTACATACGGCTCAGAAGTATGGCCAATCAAGGATAGAACAGAAAAAATGCTTTCCGCTACGGACATGGACTATTGGAGAAGAGCAGCAAGGAAATCAAAAAGAGAAAGAGTTACAAATCAAAGAATAAGAGAAATTATGACAGTGGATGAACGTACTTTAGTGGATGATATAAGAACAAAACAACTGGTGTGGTACGGATATGTACAAAGAATGAATTATGAAAGACTACCTAAACAAATACTACAATGGAAGCCAACTGGACGAAGAAAACAAGGACGGCCAAGGAGAAGCTGGAGAGAAGGAATAGACAGTGAAATAAGAATAAGAGGCTTAGATGATGAATTATGGGCAAATAGAAACGAGTGAAGATTGGGTATCGGAAGACGTAGAACGTTGTGAAACCGATAAATATATAAAAATTTACAAGTGAACCACGCTATATCTTGAAAACAGTTTTTGTAAATATTTCAGAAACGGAAGCTCCTACGAAATTTTTAGTAATAACATAAATTATTGAAAAAAACGTGTTCTACTATACTCCGTAAACCGCATATTGATTCAATGGTCCGTTAAGAAATTAGCATATTTTCAATTTTTAAACTGTCAAGAAACTTTTAGATTTTGACCAAAATATAATCGATTCTTTACAGTATTGTACACAATTTTAGCTGAAAATGTCATGAAAATCGGTTTACCGGTTAAGGAGCTACCGTGTTTCGGAGAGACATACACACGGAGAGAGAATATTGCTAAGATAAGTTGATGTATATGTTTTCGAATGTCAAAGTTTAAATTAACACACACTTTAAGTTTTATTGATTTTTGTAATATTTAAATGAATAATAAAATCAATTTCTTTTTTTGCGAAATTATTTTTGTAAAAATATATTTTTTTGCAAACTGTAAAAAAAAATAAAATTAAAACTGTCACGCCTGAGTAACTTTCGAATAAGAGTAAAAATTAAATTATTATCAAGGACATGTTAGGTCTGTTTTAGCCACTCTGTATGTTATAAATAGCTACCAAAAATCTGTTCACATTTTATAGAAGTATCTACTCACCCTGAGGGTAGATTAACCCACCCAAATATACCTAAATTTCCCAGAATTTCGACCTTAACCGCCCCCTTGATTCCGAATAAAAAGGGACACATTCTGTTTCCATGCACAAACATATCTTTTCATGACGAGTGGTGTTTCAACCCCTATTAGGTATACTTTGAGACCACAAAACTCTTTATTATCTGTCTTTCTCTTACACATTTACCTTCAGTATGTGTCAGAGAAGGAGCAGAGATTTAGTGATTAGTTACAGATAGAGTCGCTCTATTATTAAGAAATGTACTTTATACACAGTTTATGGGTTTTGGTCCTGTCATAA
The DNA here is from genome assembly GCA_963576565.1 of Aspidapion aeneum. Classification (NCBI taxonomy): domain Eukaryota; kingdom Metazoa; phylum Arthropoda; class Insecta; order Coleoptera; family Brentidae; genus Aspidapion; species Aspidapion aeneum. The sequence goes on from OY755047.1 coordinate 8,670,607, forward strand.
TACAAAATTTTGAGAATTTTTTTGGAAATAACCCCACTGAAAAGGTGTAAACGCGGTGTAAAAGTTGGAAAACAAAAAAAAATAATCTACCACATTTTTTTTTCGTCGAGGAGAAAAAACAGATTAGGGTACAGGGTGTCTCATTATATTTTTCCCCACCCTTTTAGACCAATACTAATTAATATAGGAATATACAAGAAATTGTGTTCGAATTCGCGAAATTTTTTCTGTTAAATTGCATCTTGACTTTATTCCTGATGCTTACCATATTTGACAGGCGCTCAAATTTATAGATTTTGTAAATTGGATGCTCCTTATATTATTTAATTAATAGATTAGGCTTGGAACATATTTTCCAAAAATACCCGATATGCCGTAGTTTAGAGCCATAGTTTCTGAGATATTAGTAATTATAACAGTACCGCTCTTGTGTTAATTTTAGTATCCTTATTCCAAATTATGTTAGTCCCCATGTATCAACAGTGACAATGACACAACTTTGTTGTTGTTACCGGTTGTCATTTTAGGCGTCATTAAAAAAAAATAGTTGTCATTGTCACTGTTTATACATGGGAACTAACATAGTTCGAAATAAGGACACTGAAATTAACACAAAAGTGATAATGTTATTTTTTTATAACTTAAAAATGTATCGCTAATATTTCAGAAACTGCAGAAACTGCAACATATGGGGTATTTTTGGAAAGTATATTCTAAGCCTAATCTATTAATTAAATAATATAAGGAGCATCCAATTTACAAAAACTATAAATTTGAGCGCCTGTCAAATACGGTAGGCATCAGGAATAAAGTCAAGATGCAATTTAAAAGTAAAAATTTCGCAAATTCGAACACAATTTCTTTTATATTCCTACATCAATTATTAATGGTCTACAAGAGTGGAAAAAAAACATAATTAGACACCCTGTACATGTTTTTTTAAGAGAAAATGTTAGGGCTAAGTGGTGTAAAAGTGAGACACCCAAAAGCCCGTTGAAAAATGAAACACCTAAATCAAAAATACTAATATATAATTGAATTCCGTTGGATTTTCTGTTATAAACTGATAGCACTAGTTGTAAGGACCTCATACCTACAATTTATTTTATTTTTTTATAAAAAATAGGCTCATAATTAAAATTACAAAATACATAGCTTTATTTGTGATATAAAACTTTTCAAAAGGTTACCGAAACTTTTGTCGTGTGAGTTCGTAGATCGGTTTTCCTATAAATAAATATTTTTGCACTTATTTGTTGTATTTAATTAAAAAACAAAAACAAAAACTTATGTCTGAATTTTACCCTGAATGTCTTATTTTTGGTTTTGATGGCGATCCTACTGTTTATACATGAATTTTATCACTGTCTCATATTTCGCCTGACCTGTCTCATTTTTGAACTTTTCCAAGGTAAAATATGAGACACCGTTTTAATTTTTTTTTTATATTATAGGTCAAATTTCTATGTTTTGACGTTTGCAAAATTTTTCTGATAATCGCTTTTATCCAAAAAAAAGTTTCAAAAAGTGTCTGATTTTAACATCATGTTTGTCTTTAAACTTTTTCAGTGGGGTTATTTCCAAAAAAATTGGGTAAACAAACAAAAAATAATCTACCACTCCCTTTTTTTAAAAATCGAGGGTCGATGAGAAAAAACAGATTAAGGTACATGTTTTTTAAGAGAAATGTGTACTCTCGAGAGTAACTGTCACACAGCTTCGGCCAGCTATCAGACAGTGCGCGAGTAAACAGCTGCTTGCTTGTGGATAGATTGAATTTGATGTCGGAGAGCAGCTCTCAAACTAACTGCTATAAAAGAAGTCGTGGAACAGAGAGAGAGAGAGAGAGAGAGAGAGAGAAAGAGAGAGAGAGAGCTACTCTATTCAAGTTAATCTCAGTAACTCTCAAGAGAGCACAAATTTATGACAGTACTCTCAGATAGACAAGAGTTAAAAGTAACTGTCAAGCAATTTTCTAATATGTGCACGCACCCTTAGATATACAGTGAAACCTCTCCTTGCGGACACTTCTATTAAGCGGACACTCCCTTTAGGCGGACAAATTTGTAATAACCGGACGCGGACAATTTTTTTTGGTTAAAAAATTCTGAAACCTTCCTTAACCGTACGCGAACCTCTGACAACGGGACGCAGCGTGGCACGACATGGGTATAAATATTATGTAGTATGTTGGCAACAACGCACTCTGCTGCCGGGGAATTAACTCTTTCCGTTTTAATGCGGAGACTAAATACTTCTTTCTTATTTACACAACATATTTTATTCTGCGAGACTACTGTGTTTTACTTTTATTGTTCAGTTGGGTGGTATAATAGATGTCTTTGAGATGGCGCCTAGTAAAAAACTTCTTAGTTTACCTGAAAAAATGGAAGTTGTTAACGTTTCGGAGAAGGAACATCTATCAGCACGAAAGATCGGTAAAAAATTTAATATCGAAAAAACTCAACCAGCGGTAATTGTTAATAAATATATATTAAAATTTAATTTCGCAGTTCTCTCTCATAAGCGGACACCTCCAATAAGCGGACAAAATCGACGAAACCGCGTGAGTGTCCGCTTATAGGAGGTTTCACTGTACTAAAAACCACGGATCACCTAAAGCCTAAATTCCACCTATTTTTAAATGCAGCTTCACCTGATGCGTTTTTTGAATCAGAGTGGGCACGCATAGGTGGAAACCGGGTATAACCCTCTTGAAAACTCCAGATTTTCTCTGGCCAATTTTTAACCCATATACTTACCCCTCCTTACATCTCGATTATTACCAACCGTAGCAAGTCAAACGGTTTATTTTATTTATAAGATATTTGGCGGCTTTTTAGACCTCTCATCTGTTTGATTATCGTGAACATTAGGCCCTTTTTTGGGCTCTTTCTGGGCCCAGGTATTTCCGGCCCAAAGAATACGGTCCTACAAAGAGTAGGCTCTATTTTCTGAAAAGTTAAAATGTATTACCATCCACCAAAAGTGTAATTTAAATAATTAAACAAACTTTAAGGGGCGGTAGTAGTTCTTATTGTATCTGCTTATCACAAAATTATTTAAAATTGTCAAACTTGTCATTTTTATCATTCACAGTTTTTGTCCGTTCTTCAAACTCAAAAACTAAACTTCTGACCAAAAGTTATTTGAACTTTTTGTCTTTCACCAACCCCTGAATGTTGGTTCATCATTTAAATATCACCCTGTATAGGTAGAGTCAAGCGGTATAAAAATGAGACACTTTTTAAAAATTTTATATTTTTAGGACTTTAGTCTCCTCTTTAGGACTCGAATATATTTTTTTAGGATATAAGCGATAATTATAAAAATATTGTAAATCCATAAACAGATGACATTTTAAAAGTGTAAATAATAGAATTTTGAATACATACACAAATTATCTTGTAACCTTTTTGTTTTTCTTTTTCATAGAATAGTTGATCTACTAGTTTAAAATGCGTATACTTTGAGGGAGCAACCAAAATGTGTTTAGTAGTTTTTTGACACACAAATATGCGACTGTTTTGTAACCAATTATAAGGGGGAAGCGCCTTGTATAGGGTGTATTTTTATATTTAGGGGTTGCTTCTTGGTAGGTTTGTATAATGGATACAGGAAGGTATTTTTGATTTTGATGTATTAGTCCTATTAGTACTTCCTTTTGCGCCTGTTTTAAAATGCAGTTTCCAGCATTATTTTTTTTAAATCTTGGTATAGTAGCTTCATTTACAAATACCACTTCTTTGCCAGCGAAGCAAGGCCCATGACGCTTTTGAGTTGAATCTTGGCAACCCAGCATTTCTTTACATGCATTGGCAAGGCCAACATTAAAGTACAGGCCACGACCCTGAGAAAATCAGCTGTTCTCGGGGGGCTGATTTTTATATTGGATCTTATGGGAGGTCAGAAGTGTTTATAAATATTTTCAAAATGGCATTACAGATTTCCGCGAAATTTCAGTGAAATATTCTCAAACGCCATCCCGATATTCCACCAAACTTTTGTAAGGATGTAAAATGATTAAAAGGTTAAAATCTTCAAGATTTAGCATTCCTTATTTTGAATTCAAATTACCCGCCATGTACCGCATGCCAACTGTTATATTTGACATGTATTTGACTTTGTCATCTGTGTTTGTCATGGCATTTGTTTATTTGTTTGTATTGTAATTTTAATAATTTTTACAATAAAGTTCATTTAGAATTCAAAAATACCAGCGCTAATCTTTTTAAAACAAAATTACACTACAAAAAAATAATTTTTTGATGTTGCAGTTTTCGTAAACACATGTAAATAACTATATTAAGTTTTAAAAGTCTGCAGAGTGCTCAATATAAACAAATAGATGCAGGTAATCCGATTACTTTCCACGCAGAAACGAACACATTCGCTTCTGCTTTAAATTTAATTTTTGTGTGAGCTAATGGAAGCGGCTCTGAAAAATTAAGGATTACTATACATTAAAAAAAATTGTTCTGCAAGAATATAGTAAAAACATTCTCAAAACTGACTTTCTTTTTAAAAAAATCAAATATTTATGAACAGTCATTTTAACTTCAATATTTTAAAGACATCATCAACTGTGCCGTGACGTGACCATCAAAAAAAAAATCAGCCTCCGATGTGACGTCAACAAAGTGGAGGATCGTGGCCCGTCCGTTTTGATAGCCCTGGCATTGAGGAGCCGACCGATGATGGTGCACGCAGCCCACGAGAAAGACCGGCCCGGGCGCGGAAATATCACGTGACCGTTGGAGGCTCACAAAAAAACGCCTCACGGCCCGCTGTCATTATAAAACATGTGTGTGTTCAGTTTTGGTATGTTTGTTTACGTCGATTTTTTTTTAATTCGGGCACAAATTTTATGTGAATTTTATCAAAGTTATTAAAATAACGCAGCCCACGAAAAAGAATGTAGTGGGCTGCGTTAAAATAATTAATGGCTAATGAGTAAATTATAAAGAAAATACCTATAAGATAAACAATGCCGCGAACGTGTAATTAGTGTTGTTCCTTGTCGGTCCAACTATAAAACTGAAACCTAATATAGAAATAAAATTTCGGACTTCCATTGTCTTTATTTATTTTAAAACACGACGTTTCGGTTAGTAAGTATCTCTAACCGTTATCAAGTGTAAACAGTTTACACTTGATAACGGTTAGAGATACTTACTAACCGAAACGTCGTGTTTTAAAATAAATAAAGACAATGGAAGTCCGAAATTTTATTTCTACACAATCATTGTCTACGAGTTTCAAACAAATGAAACCTAATATGTTGCAAACGGGAAAGAAGTGGTAGAAGAAGTGGATAAGATTGATCAAGTAATAGACATCCTTAGTGACATTTTCGATAGTGAGAGTGAAAAATGTGTTCAGTTGTCATTTCTTATTGAACAATTAGGTTTCTTGAAAAGGTAACCTGAGAATCGAAGATCATCTTTGTTTATCCAGTCATCCAGTAAATAGACGTCAATTTACAATTCTAAGGTAATATGTCTTCCGCACCCTCGCAATATTAAAACACTGATTTGTAAAATATTGTTAACAGGTAGTAATCTCTCTGGTAGTGTGAAATATTTAAAAAGTAAGATACAGCTTTTAAAAGAACATGAGTTAGTAGTTAACTTACACTTTAATGAAATATATATTAAACTTTGTGCTGGGTAATTTTTCAAAAAATTATAGACGATTACTACATTCAGTTCATTGAATGTGAAAACCATCTCACTTATTCACAAAATCACTTGTTTCTTTTTAATAAAGTATTGTGAAATGTTTTATATTGAAAATTTTTCTTCAGATAACTCTAGCGAGTGTTTTTGGGGAGAAAAACTATTGTCAAACCTTGAAAAAATTAGTTTAAGGGCATGTAAAGTTTTTTAAAATAATTATATTAAAAAGCACAATGATTTAGTGTCTGCTAATAAATCTTTGAATAAGAACTCAGACAAAGATACTCAAAGAAAAATTAAAAAACTAAAAGCTTAGGTTTGATATGTCCAATTTTTAAAGACTTGTATAGATTTGAAGTTACTAACGATATTATGTACCTAATATATGTACCTGAAGATATTACAGTGCAAATTTTGTATAATTTTTTATTTGATATATTCAGTTCTTTTATCCATAATAAAAACATATATCAGCAAAATATTTTTTATCAATTTTTGCCTATAAAAGAACAAAAATGTTTTGTTAATTTATTTAAATTGTGTAAAAACATATAATATATTAAGCAATACAATAAGAATGCTGGGACTCCTAAGATCACGTGACCGCCGACTTGCTTATAACGCGCCATGGCCGGTCTTTATCGGTGGCTGCGGATGGTGCAGTGACAGCGTTGCCAAGATTTGTCCAAAGTATATTATTTTAGTAAATGTACGCGCTATCTAATACTATTTTCAAATGAAAGACACTGTGCAACTCAAAAATTAAGATCTTTAGTCCCAAAAAAACTTGCTAAAAGACAGATCATCACAAAAATTGTCTAATGAAAATAAAATGTTAAATAACTCTTTAAAGTAAGCCACTGTACTCTAATAACACACAAAAATCATCCCTTAAATTGGGGGCTATAACGAAAATCAGAATACAAAAAAGAATGAGACTATATAGAGGGTGGGAAGCGCTTTTAGAAACGGGGGTTGAATCAGTCATATTGTTACAGAGAAGAGTTAACCCCTCTTGTTAAAATGCTCCTTTCAAATAAAAAAGAGGGTAGGTAGGAGGGGGTGGGAATATTAGGTACAGGGGATGTCCAGACTCTTCCCTGTTTGCCTTTTGTCATAGAAAACAAAGTTAAAATTTAAAAGTTAGAAAAATAATAACCAGCGAGTAGTCGTATAGAAACATGGCATCAATTGATATAATGTGTAATCCACTTTGACAAACGTTAAAATGTGAAAGGCATACCATATTAATGTATAACAATTATATTTTACATTAATGTAACTTCTGCTATTACGTTGAGTCAACATACATTGATAACATTATTTGAACATAATATTGTGACATTTATTCAACATTCAATTTTTACATTTAGATGTTTCAAAGATTATTTGAATCCAAATAATCTTTGAAATATGCTGTCTAAATCTAAAAATAAAATGTTGAGTAAATGTCATAATAATACATTCAAATAATGTTATAAATGCATGTTTCCTCAACGTAGAATTTACATAAATGTAAATTGGAATGTTATACAGTAACGTTGTAGGACTTACACATTTAACGTAATGTCAACGTGGATTACACATTATATCAACAATGCAATGCCTTACTCCAAGCTTCACAACTATACTACTCTACTATGTCGGTTTAGAAAGTTTTTCTACCTTGTCCGACGCCTTTTCTCCACGTCCTTCAATCCTGACAATCATCTTCCGTCAGGTTTTTTTTGACTCATTGATCTTTGGATTGACTGTTGCCATTCCAGTTTAGGACGCCCTCTCTTTCGTCGCTCATCCGTTGTACATGGCCGTACCATACCAGTTGTCTTTTAGTGATGTCATCCGTTATGCTTTCCTCGATTCCCATTCTTTCTTTTATGATCTCATTTCTTATATGATCTGTTCTAGATATTCTCATTGATCTTCTTATTGCATCCATTTCGACACTTTCCAGTTTTGCTTTGGATTGGATTTCTGTTACACGACAAGTCTCTATTCCATACAACAGCGTGCTTTTCACCACTGTTTCATTTATGGTAAATTTTACATTCTGTTTTATCTCTCTGCTCCATAAAATACTATTAAGACAACCAAGAACCTTTTTGCTTTAACTATTCTTTTTTTCAGTTCTTTACAGTCTGTTCCTGTCTTATCAAATGTGACACCCAAGTATACATACTCATTGCATGGAGATATTGTTTGTCCATGTCTAGTTCTAACTCACTTGATTCGTTTCCAATACATAAGTACTGTGTCTTGTTCACCTTCACTGGTTACCCCGAGGCGTCATCAGCTTTCAACAGTACTGTACAAATTTCACAACAGTACCCGACAGTACCACGACAGGATCCAACAGTACTCGACAGTACACGACAGTACTCAACAGTACTCGACAGTACCACGACAGGACCCAACAGTACTCGACAGTACACGACAGTACCCAACAGTACTCGACAGTACACGACAGGACCCAACAGTACCCGACAGTACACGACAGTACCCAACAGTACACGACAGGACCCAACAGTACCCGACAGGACACGACAGTACACGACAGTACCCAACAGTACTCGACAGTACACGACAGGACCCAACAGTACTCGACAGTACACGACAGTACCCAACAGTACACGACAGTACTCAACAGTACACGATAGAATTCAACAGTACAGGACTCGACACAACCCTCTTACCCGAAACAGTGACGTAGATGCAAAAAAAAAGACAGGATGACTTTTTTTTTTTTTTTTTTTTTTTAGTCGCCAGTGTTTTGAGGATACGCTAAGGCCCTATCGGCCTTCCCCAGGATGACCTTTTTTTTGGTCGCAAGATTTGTGAGCGCGGCGCGGTTCCCCAAAGATGATGACCTTTTTGTTTTTTTTTTTTTTTTTTTGCTCGCATGTATTTTGAGGGCGCGCTTTGTCCCTGTCGGACCCCCCCACGGCACGACGACAGTACTCAACAGGACCCAACAGTACACCGACAGGACCCAACAGTACTCGACAGTACACGACAGTACCCAACAGTACACCGACAGGACCCAACAGTACTCGACAATACACGACAGTACCCAACAGTACTCGACAGTACACGACAGTACCCAACAGTACTCAACAGGACCCAACAGTACACGTCAGGACCCAAGTCCTGTTGGACGCTGTACAAAATTTTAGGGTGCCGATGACCCCTCGGGTTACCCCCACTTTTATTATTAGCTACAATTACATGGTCGTCAGCAAACTGTAGTGTGTATATGGTAAATCGGTCGTTAAGTTGTATTCCCATACCGTGTACTTCACAACTATACGTAATGAAAATAGTTTTTTGTACATTGGGTAAGACGTACACCCTGTACACTAGTTTAAAAATAAAAAATACGCATCATTAGGGACCAATTGACCACTATTCTGACATTTTCGCATTAGAAGAACAGCTGTCTTCTTTCAAAATTAGGCTTTTGTGTATTATAAGAGCCAAAATTAATATTGCCGCCGCTATTAATGGAAAAACGACTTTGGTATGTCAATTTTGAAAGATCAACTGTCAGTTTTCAATGCGAATCTGTCAGAATAGTGCCCGGCACAATTAGTGCCTTGCTTTATTGCAATAAGTCCCTATTATTAAACGTTAAAAACGTACTAAATACAATGAGATCAAACAATAGTCGAAAAACTTCGACATTTCGTGGGGCCACGACGATAGTCAATTGTTTGTCAAAGCAAGCGTTTACCTCACAAAAGAGCGAAAGAGAAAAAACCTATAATACGCTGCTGGGAGAAAGAGAGACAGAGATAAGAAAAATAAAAAAAGAGGTTTTCCATTATTATACATTCGCTTATTATTATATGACCCCTTATAATGTGGTGGGTAAAAATCACAGCAACCCATGGCTTGGGCTAAACAATTGAAATACAAAATCAACGCTTCTAAACGGCGAATATTTTCGACGACTGCTACCGATTTACATTGTGTGAATCTGTATACAGGGTGTGCCAATATTTTTGTGGGGTTTTAGGGGTATTTCTAGGGGAAAGAAAAACAGCTAAGTAGTTAATGATTCTTACAAAGATTTTCAGTTAAATTTAATTATTAATAATAAATAAATATTTAAATAATTACAAATAAACGGAAAAGAAGTCATAAAAGCATAGTCATGCTTGCTGACTTAAAACAAAATTATATCTAAGTAATTTAATTTAATTTAGTTTTTACCTAACATAATTTAAGTTGATTAATTTAAGCTCATTACATTTATTTCTGTTGTTCAAAATCCAGTTCCTTACAAGTGTTTTAAATAAAAAGAATTTTTAAGTAGTTTGTATATTTGGAGGAAGAGCATTAAATATTCTTGGTGCAAAATATTCAACAGAACGTTGAGACACAGTTTTTGATGCAAAGCTAAATCCAAAACAATTATTTCTTCTCATTTCATAGTTTCTAACTTTTTGCCTCAGAATTATTCTACCTTTGTGAATTATATCCAACATATTTGTTTCCTGAAAAAGCATATCTGTGGGGTAGGTTCTTCTTTTGCCGTAAATCAGTTTTAAGAACCATTTTTGAGTGCAATTTAGCATGATGAGAAATTTAACGGAAGAATACCAAAAGTGGGGGTTAACAGTGAACATGGACAAGATACAGTACTTATGTATTGGAAACGAATCAAGTGAATTAGAACTAGAAAATGAACAAACAATATCTCCATGCAATGAGTATGTATACTTGGGTGTCACATTTGATAAGACAGGAACAGACTTCTAAAGAACTGGAAAAAAGAATAGTAAAAGCAAAAAAGGATATTGGTTGCCTTAACAGTATTTTATGGAGCAGAGAGATAAAAAATAATGTAAAATTTAACATATATGAAACAATGGTGAAAAGCACGCTGTTGTAAGGAATAGAGACTTGTCGCGTAACAGAAAAATACAAAGCAAAAATGGAAAGTGTCGAAATGGATGCAATAAGAAGATCAATGAGAATATCCAGAACAGATCATATAAGAAATGAGATCATAAAACAAAGAATGGGAATCGAGGGAAGCATAACGGATGACATCACTAAAAGGCAACTGATATGGTACGGCCATGTACAACGGATGAGCGACGAAAGATTACAAAAGCAGGTCCTAGAATGGCAACCAATAGGACGCAGAAAAAGAGGGCGTCCTAAACTGGAATGGCAACAGTCAATCCAAAGATCAATGAGTCAAAAAAACCTGACGAAAGATGACTGTCAGGATCGAAGGAGGTGGAGAATAGGCGTCGGACAACGTAGAAAAACGTTCTAAACCGAGATAGTAGTAGTAGAAAAACACTTACTGGCCTCTATTTGCGAGCCTTGAAAAGCCAACTTTTGAACGGATCTTCCTATCAATATGCGGTTTTGGGGGTATAGGAAAACACATTTTTCTCAATAATTTGTGGTACAACAAAATACTTCGTAGGAGCTTTCGTTCCTGAGATATTTCGAAAAAACTATTTTTAAGGCTGTTATAGCGTGAAGTTCACTTGGAGTCAAGCGCGGATTTGAGGGGGGGTAACGGGGTAATTACCCCCCCTAGAAAAAAAAATGCACTTTTTCCTAATAAAATAAGGGAAAACAGGAAAATTACCCCCCCCTAGAAAAAAAAAATTATAGTACAACTATAGTCGACTATTACCCCCCCCCCCCTAGATTTTGACCCAGATCCGCGCTTGCTTTTAGAGTGCTAATGGGCTAGGAAGGTATCAGATTCGTCATGGATCCATTTATTTATAAAATAGCATCACAAAAAAAATTTAAAAAAATATATTAATAAAAAAAAATAAGAAGCGTTTTTCTTACCCTTGTGGTCGATATCCGTTCTGACCCGAGGCGTAGATGGGTCCGCCCTTCGGCCCCCCCACGTAGCCGCCCCCGACCGACGTGGGCCCGGCGTTGCCGTGGGCCCCCTGATTGGCCCCGCTGTGGGGCCCCGATTGCGTGCCCGTAGTGACCCCCCACACCGTGGTCACGACTGACAGCTGTTGTTGGGTCGCCACCTGGCCGCCAGATGCCGGTGACCAATCCCTGCAAAAAAAAACAAACAAAAAATAAATAAAAAAATTTAAAAAGAAAAATTCTTTATGTTTAACGATATTTCCCGATTTCTTCCTTTTGTGTCATCAATCATCAAAAAAAAATAAAAAATTCGGGTCTTTTTATTTTTCTCAAAAAATTTTATAATTAGTTATTGTTAATTATAATAACTTATCAATCATAGATATCAATAATTACACAGCCCCTAAAGATATGCAACCTAACAGACTTAATAACAGCAGCGAACAGATGGCTCTGCAGCGTCATCATTAGAACTACATGAATATACGGCAGAGCCATCTGTCCGCTGCTGTTATTAAGTTTGTTGGGTTGCATATCTCGGGGTTGCGTAATCATTGTACATACATAAAAGCGATTAAAGAACTATATAAAGGGTCAAAATCTGAAATTAAAATTGGAAAATTTCAAAAGAATTCCTGGTAATGAAAGGCTAAAGACAGGGATGTTGTATCTCTCAAACTCTTTTTAAAATCGGTATCGCAGTAGCTCTAAAAAACTATGGAAACGTAAAGTACACGGTATGGGAATACGACTTAACGACCGATTTACCATATACACACTACAGTTTGCTGACGACCAAGTAATTGTAGCTAATGGTGAAGAAAACATGGAGTATAAGATGAGAAAGTTATTGGAAAAATATCAAAAGTGGGGGTTAACAGCGAACGTGGACAAGACACAGTACTTATGTATTGGAAACGAAAGTGAGAGAGAACTAGACAATGGACAATGAGTATGTATACCTACTTGGGTGTCACATTTGATAAGACAGGAACAAACTGTCAAGAACTGGAAAAAAGAATAGTAAAAGCAAAAAAGGTTATAAGATGTCTTAACAGTATTTTATGGAGCAGAGGGATAAAAAAGAATATAAAATTTAACATATATGAATCAATGGTGAAAAGCAGGCTGTTGTATGGAATAGAGAATTGTCGCGTAACAGAAAAATTCAAAACAAAAATGGAAAGTGTCGAAATAGATGTAATAAAAAGATCAATGAGAATATCTAGAACAGATCATATAAGAAATGAGACTATAAAAGAAAGAATGGGAATCGAGGGTTAATCCAAGGATCAATGAGGCAAAAAAACCTGATAGAAGATAACTGCCAGGATCGAAGGAGGTGTATTAGTTTATAACAACAAACAATCGAAATTTTGTAGAATTATGCATTGCAATAATTATTGTGTTACAACTATTATTTTTAAAAAAAGTCAAAATTATTTCCAAAAATCTACAAATTAAAAAAATGTCTGTGTAGTTCTAGAGCTAGTGCCTATCCTTAAACTACGTAACGCTCAAGGGGGGAAGGGGGATTTGGCCATGCGTGAATCTTTTTTAATGTGTTTTTTCTTGAAAATGCGTTAAGAGGGGGTGGGGGTCAAAAATCCTGAGTTTTTGCGTTACGTAATTTAAAGACGGCAAAAATTAGGTTTTACTGATCAATATTTAGAGGCTCTGGGGGGGCTTCAGCCCCTAAATCGCCCCCTCCGTACGCCACTCTAGATTGAATTTTTTTTAATTATAATTAATCACAAGATTATTTGATATTGTCAAATTTTCTATATACGCCACTGTCTATGATCATAGATCATGCACACAAAGAGATCAAATACCGCTTTCCAGTATTTAACCAAGAGTAAGTGGCGCGACCTTGCGGGCGCGAGCGGGCGTAGTCATCTCGACCGGTTCACCGACTTTGTGTCAAATTAGCGCCCGTTTTTCTTTGCTTAATTTGCGTCTAGGTGGCGCGAGGCGTTGCAAGAAGCTGCTAGGCAGGTGCTTTTTTGTTGATTTAATTAGTTTTTGAGCAGTTGTTTGTAGTTGATTGGGTTTATTTATGTTTGACTGCACGAACACAGTATGTTCTTGCCTATGTTCTACTAAATTATCGATCGTGGTCCGACGTCACGGTCTCTAAAATAGACCGGTCTTCGGATCTTATATATGGAGTTTTTTACGTCACTATTAGTCCAGCTGATTTTTGTAAACAAAAGTTAGGTATAATATGAACAACTAATATTTTTTGAAAACTAAGGCAATTTTTCTACTGTTTTTTTAGTACATCCTTAGAAAATAAAATTTTTTAGACGTATTATCGTTATTTTTTTTAGCTGCTTTATTTTTTATTATACAAAACTTAAAATGCAAGTCAAACTGAATGTGATTGTTTAGTATCAAAGGTAAACCGAGGATTTGGGAAGTAAACAAAGGTGTAGGTTAGCGGATTACTTTTTAAGCTGAAACGAACACATTATTTTCTTCGAATTTTAATTTTTGTGTAAAGAAAAATGAAGCCGGCTAAAAAAAATAACGACACAAAAATATTATTTTACAAGAATATACTAAAAAACAATAGGAAAATTGCCTTGGTTTTCAAAAAATTTAAAAAATATTAGTTGTTCATATCATATCTAACTTGAAATAAAATTTCGGACTTCCATTGTCTTTATTTATTTTAAAAACACGATGTTTCGGTTAGTGAGTATCTCTAACCGTTATCAAGTGTAAACTGAAAATAAATAAAGACAATGGAGGCCGAAATTTTATTTCTATACAATCATTGTCTACGAGTTTCAAAGAAAGAGATATGTAACTTTGTTTACAAAAATCAGCTGGACCACCAGTGACGTGAAAAATTCGACATATATATATATAAGATCCGTGGACCGTTCTAATTCTAGGGACCGTGATCCGACGTCACGGGGTATTTATAATAAAATGTATTTATACAGAGTGTTCCAACTAAAAGGTAACAGACGTGTTTTTTGGTATTTTTTGTGTGAATTTGGAGAAACGCTCGGGCACGTCGATTTTGCTTGCGAGGGGGACACCTTTTGGCTATCTTGAAATTTTTGTAGCGCGCACCATCTTAGAGGGGTATACTTTACCCCTATATTTTGAATAGGGAAAGTGGGTCTAGTGATACCTTCTTTTGAAGTTCTCTTGAATATCTTTAAAACCGTGTAAAAATTTCGAAAATCAATAGATTAGTTTTTGAGATATTTGCTTTCAAATTTTCAAATTTTACATGGAATGATAAAATAAAAATCAAATCCGAAAAATATAAAATTCTGATTAAATCCATGTTAAATTTGAAAGTTTGAAGGCAATTATCTGAAACACTAATAGATAGATTTTTGAAATTTTTACACGGTTGTAAAGACATTCAAGAGGCCTTCAAAACAAGGTATCACTAGACCCACTTTCCCTATTCAAAATATAGGGGTAAAGTATACCCCTCGAAGATGGTGAGTGCTGCAAAAATTTCAAGATAGCCAAAAGGTGTCCCCCTCGCAAACAAAATCGACGTGTCCGAGCGTTTCTCCAAATTCACACAAAAAATACCTAAAAACACGTCTGTTACCTTTTAGTTGGAACACCCTGTATATCTGGGTAACGAAAGTCACCAGAGCTCTAAATATTTGTAGGTGATTTTTCCTATATAATTAAGTCAAAATGTGTTTTTTAAATTTCTTAATGGGATTTAAATGAAACTCAAAATTTTGTTTTTAAAAACCACCTATAGTTTATCCCCTTTGGTATGGTTGATTTAATTTTAACCACATTAGGAAAAAAATCCGGATGAATTTAATAAACTATAACATTTATACACCAAATTTTGTCTTAATTGAATGAATAGTTTAATAGTTACACGCTATTGTACTTTATTCAAGAGATATTAATGATAATTAGAAGAGTTTTGTAAATATCTTTTTTTAAACAACTTTTTTAGAGTTGGATTTTAAGATTAAGTAGTGACTCTTTGGCCCAGATAGATAACTTTTTGACAGCAAGAATGTTCATTTAAATTGGTTAATTATTTTAAAGCAAAGATCAATGTTTTTCATTTGTTTTATGGCAATTTTTTTGGTATTTTGGGTATATTTTTGAATGAGTAAAAAGATCATCTAAAAACAATTTTGTTTTTTAGTTATAATTTCAAGGTTGAAACCCAAATTTAATATTTTGTGTTCGTTACCCAGTGATTTTTTTTCACAATAATATTATTTAAAAAAAAATTTTGTTTTAATTTTTATATTTTAAATTTCTTCCTAAATTCATTATTTTTTGCTTGGCAGAGACATTGTACTTCCAACATAACTTTAAAACAAAGATAAACACTTATCTTTTAAATAAAAATAAATAATAAAATTGAAAATTTATAGCATTGACATCAAAGGTGAAATATTGTTTAAAAACAATTTGTTCGGATTTAAATTGAATATCAAGTGAGGATTATTGGTTAATGCTCAGATCCAAAGTTCAAATGTGTATCCAAAATGAATTTAATTAAGTTTTTCAATTAAATAATCACTTTTGTTTATTATATTTTTGTTTTACAGTCGCAGAGTTCAACTAGATTTTATGCATTTTTTTAAACAAATGTCCAAAAACAAATTTATATTTTTTAAGAAAAATAATTTTTAAACATGATAATAAGTCCGTTTAGGGTTGCCAATTTTAAATTACGGTTTGTCAGGACATTTGTTGTAAATTGTGGCATGAAGGCCTTAATTTTAAACTAAAAAGGTTTCTGCCAAAACAATATTCGGATATTTTGGAATCATACATATCTGATAGACATTTTAGAGTAAAACAGGAAGACTCATACTCAAATTTAAGAGAAATTCAAGCAGGCGTGCCCCAGGGTAGCGTACTAGGCCCTTATCTATACTTATTATTCACTTGTGATATCCCAAAGCCAGAAATTTGTCACTTAGCAACATTTGCCGATGATACTGGTTTATTGACGGTAGAAAAATCTATTGAAAAATGCATAGACAAACTTCAGGATGCAGTCACCCAAATTCACAGTTGGACCACAAAGTGGCGAATAAAATTAAATGAAACCAAATCAATTCATGTTGATTTTACAAACAAAAATATAAATTACATACAAATAACAATTAACAACATTCCAGTACCATATTCGAATCAGGCAAATATCTAGGTATGACACTTGATGCCAACTTGCGCTGGAAAGCACATGTTAAGAAAAAAAAAGAAGAACTTGAGATAAGGTATAGAAAAATGAACTGGCTAATTGGAAGGAAGTCCAATTTAACAATTCATAATAAGTTACTGCTTTATAGACAAATACTGAAACCAGTATGGACATATGGTATTCAACTATGGGGTTGTGCTAAAGAGAGTAACATTCTAGTTGTACAGAGATATCAAAATAAAGTATTAAGAAACATTGTGAATGCACCTTGGTACGTTCGAAATAGTGACCTTCATCGAGATCTAAAAATCGAAACTGTAGCAGAGACTATAAAAAAGTACGCAAAAAGCCATGAAGATAGACTCCATCGGCATGTGAATGTGGAAGCAATTCAGCTTCTAGACAATACTATGCTAGTTCGACGACTAAAAAGAGTGAAGCCGTTTGAGCTAGTAAACTAAGTGAATTACACATAAAACAAAATAATGCTATAAACACAACACAATTGTGAGTTACAGACTAAACAAAGCGGGGAGAACTGTTGAGTGAACCCTAAGTTTAAATCTGACTTTTCTAGTAAATTAAGTTAAAACAAAATTGCTAATTAGTCTACTGACTAGATTGTAATAAAAAAAAACACAGTGTGTTTGACAAATAAAAAAAAAAAAAATTGTTTTAAATTGTCAGGACATTTGATCTAAAATCAGGACAGCCTCAAATTGTTATCAAAAACTAAAACATAAAATATTTTTAATTTTTGTAAATTATCAATTTTAAAAAAACTTCTTAATTTTGCAGACATTACATATTTAGAAGGTACTTATTTACAAATAACTACCTATCTAATAAAAATTATAACAATATTGTCTATGGATTTGTTGACAAATTCACTTCCGGTTACCAGTTAGAAATTTTCAAGATGCTTGTCAATATACTAATATAGGGAGACACTCGATCATAGTTACTTTCCACACCACCCTACAGCGGCGTAGAGTGCCCGAAAGGGCGGGGGGGGGGGGGGGGGGGAGCTAAAAAGGGCGCCCCTGAAAACTGATGAAAAATCTTGTGGCAAAAAAAACCAAATCGGTCAAAAAAGGCCTCTCAAAATCTTGCGACCAAAAAAAAAAAAAGGTCGTCATGTCGTTAGTTTCCTTTGGCACCCACTCAATTGGCCATTACCGGGCCGACTTAATAAAGCTGAGGGCGCTTCGGCCACCTATGGGGCGCCACTACCCTCGGGGCGGGGGGGGGGGGGCGACGAACCCCCCGCCCCCCCCCACGCTACGCCGCTGCCACCCTAATTACATCAAGGTATGTTTAAAAAAAATTGAAATAGTTGCGTTACATGTAGCATAAATTGATGTTGTAATACATCGTTGAAAAACTCTTAAAAAATGCTAAAAATAATGTTTTTACAACTTTTTTGATGACATCATCGGTGGACAAGCGGTATGTATTTTGAAAAATCGAAGTATTCGTGCCCATTGGGGGTGGAAATATTGGAAAATAAGTTAACGTTAAGTATTTTTACACTAAATACACTTTTTCTTTTGAAATCAGATTTGATTGAAGACTTTAAAGATTTAAGAAACATTTTATTTTTCCAGGACATTTGCTGTCCTGATAAGGGTGTTGTTAGGACACAGGACCTTTTACTAAAAATCAGGACAATCCTGAGAAATCAAGACGAGTTGGTAACCCTATTGTTTTCCATAATAATCTGTAAACAAAGCTGAGTATACAGGCATGAAAATTACCTTTTTTTCTATTCAAATCGAAAAAAATCAAAAAACAATGCAAATATACACTTTTTCTGGCCACTCACAAAGAACAGATTAAAGTGTAAGCCACCACCAAAATTTCAAAAGCCAGTGCCACCTAATGAATGAATGCCACATTATTCAATGCTCACAAAACTGAGTTTAGTTTTAGTGATGTTTGATCATCTCCCTTAAACAACGGTTTTAGTGTTCTGTTGAACTAAGGCTGAGATTTTTGACAATTTTTTTGAGAAATAAGATTTCTTTTTAGTTTGTTTTTTACAGTAATGGATTTGTAAGATTTTCGATATATTTGAACTTCCAAAAATATTTTATAAACATGACAACCTTTTAGGTGAATACATTCACAAAACCTGAGGTTTCAGGTGTTGTTAACAACTTTTCAATATAAAAATATGGAAAAAATTAAAGGTCATATGGAAAAGATAAAAATTATGTTTTTGTCATTTAAGTATATTAATGAAAAAAAATGTTTTGTGCAAATTCAAATATTGATAAGACACCATTTTATAGAATATTTAATATTAGCTTTTTCTATCATTTATATTATTTTTCGGGTTCCCTAGCCTAAAAAGGTTCCTTATATTTCCTCAAATTATAAATAAATTAAAGAATTCAGTATATTATTTTTATTATTATTACTTTTTGTTTTTATAACCTACAAATTTTTTTTAAAAATTTTTACAATAATTATATTAAAATAAAGTACCTAGGTATGGAATACCTGTATGTACTAGAATAGTACTTTTAAATATCACAGTTCTTTTTTTCTAACATAGAATAAGCATTTACTGTTTTTACAATTTTTAACAAGATTTAAATATTTTTTTTCTACTAAAAGAATACCTGCCTTGATTGCTTTGTCATCAACATCAATCTAAAACCAAACCTTGAATCAATTTTAATTTTTGTAAACTAAAACCAAATGCGACGCACTAAAAAAATTGTCGACCTTGGCTAAAAAAAAACAATGATTTTTTGAGGACATTTTTAATATTAAATGTTTTTATTTATTGTTCAGTTAAATTGGTACCTTATGAAATTCACATGCAATTTTTATGTAAACTTAATACAGTGAAATCTATTAAGCGGACACCTCTATTAAGCGGACACTCCCTTTAGGCGGACAAATTTGTTGAAACCAAGCTTCCCTATTTCTTTACATGTAAAATTCACTCCTATAACCGGACACTGTAATAACCGGACGCGGACAATTTTTTTTGGTTAAAAATTTCTGAAACCTCTCTTAACCGAACGCGAACCTCTGACAACGGGACGGAGCGCGGCATGACATGTCCGCTTATAGGAGGTTTCACTGTAATTAGTGAAATAAAACAAAATTTGAAAAAAAATGAAAAAAAGAGGTGTGAGTTTTATAATTGACTTTTTCCTCACAAATTATAAATTTATTAAAAAAACATTCAAGGAAAGCAATATGTCAAAAAACTGATTGATCACCTACAGATTGGTTACCTAAACTATGGAAAATAATTAAAAAGTAAAAAAAATACGCATTTTATTAAATTAATAAAAATATATTAAAAAGTCAAATTAAGGCAAAAAGGTGTAGTTTATGATAAAAATCTTAGTTTTTATCCTTTGGTGTATGATAAACTATCTGGAGGCACGGCAGTGCCCCGTCAAGTTCGCGCGGAAACTGCTGTACCTTCTTTTCTTGAAACATTTCAGCCCATATTTGACCTATCCAAAACTCTACTTCGGAATGAGCCACGAAACTCAAACTTTGCACAGTCGTAAATCTTTATAGAGTTAACAATCCCTCCAAGTTTCATGGACTTCCATAAAGTAGTACAGTAGTTACGAAATTTCAAAAAACGTTAAATTACCACTCACTCACTTACTCATCTACTATAGTTTTTTTTTAATTCTACTGTACTTCCAGACATGCTAAAAAGCTGAAATTTGGCACACTGATAGAAATTGTTACCAAACCCTTGGAAAAAATCAAAAAACCCCAAAATTCTAAGTCACTACCCTTCCTCATACATGTAAAGTTATGTAAAATTAACATTGCCACTTCCAGAAATGATATAGAGAACTGAGCTTTGGCAGACTGATAGGAAATATGATAAAACTATAGAAAAAATTTAAAAACCCCAAAATTTTAATTTGCTTCCCTCCGCTATAAATGTAAAGTTATGTAAAAGTAACATTGCCCACTTCCAGAAATGATATAGAGAGCTGAGCTTTGGAAGGCTGATAGAAACTATGATAAAACTATAAAAGAAAATTTTAAAAAAAATTACATGAAATGTTTTTGTTATATTATTGAATTGGCAAATCATTTTTAAAATAAAAAGAATGGGAGTAATTTATTTTTAATTTGTTATTAATCCTCATTTGATGATTTTTATTAGCATAAATGTAGACTATTATGTTCAATAAATAAATAAACATTGAATTGTTAATAAGTTAATATAATAAATGCTATTGTGAGTATTGTGCACTGTAGTGAGTAAGGTGTTGATAGAAATATTTTATAATAAATAATAAAATGTTAATAATGTACCTATATGGATCCAAAATAAACAATAACATATTTTACCGTGTGAAAAAAAAACATAAAAGATTTTCACACAACATTATTTTCAGATAAAAAATACTTTTGTTAAACATTTAAAAAAATTAGATGAACAAATTGTTTCTGTCACAGGATTTGTAAGATAAAAATCTTAAAGCGTTTATTTATATATCTTTCTAAATAAATAAATTTTAATTAAAAGCTGTAAATTATTTCATTATTATGGTTTTAAATGGTTAAATGTTCAATTTTATATTTTTAGGGGCAGAATGATTTTCATAAAAGGGTCAATGACCTCGCAAAAATATTTACCTTTTTTGTTATGTGTCTTTTAGTTGGGTTAGGGTGTGTGTATGTTTATGATATTTGTGTATTTCTTTTGTTTTTTCATGCAATAAAAAATAAAAACATGCAAATTTTTTTCTTGGTGGATTTTTGTGAAAATGTTTAATTTTTTGAAAAACCTGGTGATCCAGTCCTGTCGGA
Organism: Aspidapion aeneum; assembly: GCA_963576565.1. Lineage (NCBI taxonomy): Eukaryota > Metazoa > Arthropoda > Insecta > Coleoptera > Brentidae > Aspidapion > Aspidapion aeneum. The sequence continues at coordinate 8,692,120 of OY755047.1, forward strand.
TGATGAATTGTCACTTTTGTCCCAAAGTTCCTCAAAAATAACTTTCTAATCACTGTTATTGTTTTTTTTTGTAAATTTAAAGTTTTTTTATCACTTTGTTCAAATATCTTTTTTGACACTTTTTAGGCGTAGTTTTTTACTGCACTACTTAAGTTTTTTATGATTATAAAAATCCCTTCAAAGTTTATCACTGTTTAGTTAGTTTTATGTCTTTTTTGCCACTTTTCAGTTTTTTAATCCCAGTTTAAAAATCCACCTATGCTATCTATTTTCACAAATTTTTTCAAAGTCGCAAATATCCAAGTTTTGAAACTTTTTGATATAATCCAAATCAGGTCAGTTCACTTATTGCACAGTTTTTGTGTTTTTGCACTTTTTTCACATAAAATCCACAGTAATCCAAAATTTCCAGTTTTTCACAAAATTCACTAAAAACCGAAAAAATCACTTAATCCACCAAAAAAAAAATTCCATATTTTTTTTTTAATTTACCAAAAAAAATTTTAAACCTACCTATAGGAAGTATACCCCAACATCTAAATGAAAACATAAAGCCTTTTTCAGTAAATCCACAAAAACTTCAAAATGATCCTCCTCAAAAAACAGTCATATTTAACTCTAAAGAGTTGTGGTATTCTCTTAAAAAAATACCGCGCGAATTTCTTGTTCCAGTCCAAAAATATACTAATTAATAAATACACACTTATTGAACGATCACAATACAATAATAATATCCATATACAGAGGTAAAGGTGTGTTTACACTGTATCGCGGCGAGTTCCGCTGCTTCGTGCGTTCTGTACGCGATGTCTCTCGGCCTGACGCGTTTTACCGACTGTCCGCCGTTTCAAGGCACTCACTCGATTCCTGTGCTCGATGCGCGCTAGCAGGGTTTGACTGTCAACTGTTTTCTCGGATCTAAAGGAGAAACGTTTTACACAGTACAGTACGTAGTCTGCTTTCGGCTCCAAGCACGTAGGCCAATGGAGTCCGTAAATCCTACACTGGATAATTAGTATCTTTTTGAATATTTACTTGAAAAAACAAGAAAAACACGAAGTTTCGCGGACTTTTACGACATCATTTATGCCTTTTTATCAGTTTATTTAAAAAACTTACATTCAAGCTCTATAAAAAATTATTGCTTAAAGGATAAAACCCATCATAGAAAGACAAGAAATTATTCCATCTCATCAATTTGGTTTTCGAGACAAGCATTCCACGATAGATCAAGTACACAGAATAACTAATATAATAGAAAAAGCACTAGAGAGATATGAAGTTTGTTCTGCAGTCTTTCTAAATGTAGCATAAGCATTTGACAAAGTGTGGCATAAAGGTCTTAATTTTAACCTAAAACTATTTCTGCAAAACAGGAAGACTCATACTCAAATTTAAGAGAAATTCAAGCAGTCGTGCCTCAGGGTAGTATACTAGGCCCTTATCGATACTTAATATTCACTTGCGATATCCCAAAGCCAGAAAATTGTGACTGAGCAACATTTGCCGATGATACTGGTTTATTGACAGTAGAAAAATCTATTGAAAAATGCATAGAAAAACTTCAGGATATAGTCACCGAAGTTCACAGTTGGACCACAAAGTGGGGAATAAAATTAGATGAAACCAAATCAATTCATGTTGATTTTACAAACAAAAATATAAATCACATACAAATAACAATTAACAACATTCCCGTACCATATTCAAATCAGGCAAAATATCTCGGCATGACACTTGATGCTAAATTGCGCTGGAAAGCACATGTTAAGAAAGAAAAAGAAGAACTTGAGATAGGTACAGAAAAATGAACTGGCTAATTGGAAGGAAATCCAATTTAACAATTGATAATAAGTTACTGCTTTATAGACAAATACTGAAACCAGTATGAACATATGGTATTCAACTATGGGGTTGTATTAAAGAGAGTAACATTCTAGTATTACAGAGATTTCAAAATAAAGTATTAAGAAACATTGTGAATGCACCTGGATCCGTTAGAAATAGTGACCTTCATCGGGATCTAAAAATCGAAACTGTAGCAGAGACTATAAAAAAGTACGCAAGAAGCCATGAAGATAGACTCCATCGGCATGTGAATGTGGAAGCAATTCAGCTTCTAGACAATACTATGCTAGTTCGAAGACTAAAAATAGTGAAGCCGGTTGAGCTAGTAAACTAAGTGAAATACATAAAACAAAATAATGCTATAAACACAACACAATTGTGAGTTACAGACGAAACAAAGCGGAGAGAACTGTTGAGTGAACCCTAAGTTTAAATCTGACTTTTCTAGTAAATTAAGTTAATTGCTAATTAGTCTTACTGACTAGATTGTAATATAATAAACACAGTGTGTTTGACAAATAAAGAAAACTTTAAAAAACACGAAATTTAGCTGAATTATTCTATTTTAATATGTAATACATACTGACTACTAAAAAAAAATCGTTAGAGATGTAACAGTCGTAAATACCTTTACGACAGGCAGTGATAACAGGATGGTCAGAACAAAAATCTGCATTGATAGAAATTTTGAAATGAAAAGGAAAATTAACAATAAAGATGAACAACTTGACATAAATAAACACAAAATAAAGCTATATACAAAGAAATGCTAACAGAACAGCTAACCCAAAATCTAAGATGCGAAAATGAAAATATAGATAAAATAAATGATGAGGCTATGACCCAAGTAGGAAAAGATGTCGCACAAAAAGGTGAAAAGAGAGAAAATTATATATTAGAAGAGATAAAGAAACTCATGGAAAAAAAGGCGGAATCTGGAAAAAGAAGGAAATAGAATATCGATAGAATACACAGAAATAAATAAAACTATAAGAAGAATGATTAAAGAAAATAAAAGAAAAAGCCAAGAAATAAAAGTTGAGAGAGTTATAGAAAAGAACATGAATATGAAATATCTAAGACCGGTTTTAGGTAGATATGAAATAATTAAAATAAAGGATATGAACGGCATATAGACTAACGTTAAAGAGGATAATATAAATATCACACAACTATTCTATACAGAATTATACCATACAAAAAGGGAACCATCACGAGAAACCACGAAGAAACTTCAAACAAAAATAAAGAACATAAACTCAGAGCTACAACCTGAAATAAGCAAAACGGAAATAAAGAGAGCATTAAAGACAAAACAAAACCTGAAAAAGACGGAGTAACGGCAGAAATGCTCAAGTACGGTGGTAAAGCTGTAGTTAGTACCCTACATATTCTCCTGAATTAAATACTAAGAGATAAAATGATCCCAAACAACTGGAAAGAATTAATAACCATTATTCTACACAAGAAAGGCGATAGAGCAGACCTAAAAAACTATCGACCTATAACACTCCTCAATGTAATTTATAAGCTTTTCACGAAAATATTAACAGATAGACTAACTACAAAATTTGACCAATATCAATCAAAAGAACAAGCAGACTTCAGAAAAGGTTCCAGTACAGTTGACCATGAAAATTCTAATAGAGCGAGCCAACGAATACAACATACAACATTCCACTATATATATTGCGTTTATAGACTTTAAAAAAGCTTTCGATAACATTGACCACTGGGCAGTAGAAGCATCTTTAATTAATAGTCGAATAGATCACAGATTTATATATAGCGAAGTAACAACATCAATCAAAATCCACGAAGGAACCAAACCAATCCACATAAGAAGAAGTGTCAGAGGGTGACACAATATCCCCTAAACTATTTAACCAGGCTCTAGAAGATGTTTTTAAAAACTTAGATTGGGAAGAAATAGGCATAAAATTAAGCGGACAGTACTTGAACCACCTAAGATATGCTGACGTATATATATTTTTTCAGATGCGGGGACCCTGAGAATTGGAATGGAAAAGCGCAAGGGCGTCAGGGGTAAAGGGGGGCCAGGCCAACACAGAGTACAGCGGCGCTCGCCATTAAATGGATTGTCGGGTGGCGGCGGCCGGGAGAGGTGGGGAAACCTCGCGAGGGGAATACCTGAACAGTGGTGACCCCACAAGTTTGATGGTTTACGTTTTTGTCTCTGTTTTGATCCTAGACTGGGAGATTTCTGTTCATTTTCCTTTTTTTATTCAGTCTATTATTGTAAAATAGTTGGACAGAGAAAATATTCGTCATTGGTCCTTCGAGCCGGATCAAATATCTGAGGATATACATCACTAATGACGGTAGTTTAGATAAAGAAATCACACACAGAAATAACCAAGGAAGACAAGCAATTAATCAACTCAACAGTATTCTCTGGAATAAGGCCGTATCAAAACAAAACACACATATAGAAAAGTGTCATCAGTTACGGTAGTGTAGTATGGCTCCTGAAAGAAAAAGCTCTCAAATCTCTTGAAGCCACTGAAATGGATTATTGGAGACGGGCTGTCGGAAAATCAAAACTGGAAAGAGTGAGAAATGAAATAATTCGAGAAATTATGGATGTTAAACACAAAATAACGGAACACATACAAATTTTCCAACTTAGAAGGTACACGTACAAAGAATGGCGGAAGACAGAATCCCAAAAAAAATGCTAAATGGGACACCACAGGGAAGAAGAAAGAGAGGAAGACACAGACTCAGTTGGAGAGAACGAATAGACAGAGACATCAGAGATAGAGAAGTAGATGAGAATCTCTAGACCAACCAAGACCAATGGAGACCGGAAATCAGAAGACGACGGAGAACGGTATAGACTTGTATAGACAACTGGATCGGAAATCGAGGTTCAGTTGCCTGGCCTGCACGTTCGCCGAACCTTATGCCCCTTGATTTTTGTATTTGGGGATACTTAAAGGATAAAGTTTATTCTACTAATAATACGATAGAGGAACTTGAGGCAGCCGTTGTTCAAGCCATAGAAGAAATTCCTGAACAAATGCGGTTAAAGATGCATGCATGTCTCTAATTCATCGATGCAGGATTTGCATGAATAACAACAATTTTTAAACATTTGCTTATTTAATTCAATGCTTTGTTATCGGTTTTTAGTTTTATTTTAAATTAAATAATAAATGCAAACTTTTGTTTCAGAAATAAATGATATTGTATTGTTTCTTAGTCAGAGAAAAATTAAAAAATAAGGGCCTTAAAGATTAGTTTATAAAAGAAATAAATGGAAATGTTTTGAAAGGTAGTGACGTAGGTATGACAACAAACATAGCTACGGCATTTGTTTCACACCCAACTAAGTGAAAAACTATTTTTTTAATAAATTCACATTTTCGTGGTTGAATAGCGCCTTTTATGCTCTATTTATTGAAGTATAAATCCAATATGGCGGTCATAAGAAATAACAAAGTTGGCTATGGTTTCAAAAAAACTAGAAGGCCTAGAAAAAAATTGTTAACGTCATTCAATTGGCCGTAGTTGCTAATACAAAACCACGAAATTTCATTAAATTTATTTACAAGATGGCGGCGATATTTCAATTTTTCAAAAAACACAATTTTTAGTTTTTACTCGGTATTTTAAAAACCCCTTAGAATAGCGCAACTTTTTTTTCATTTAAACAAACTCGTAAACTTTCCGTTTACGAAATCCCCATGTAGTTGCTTTTATTTGGGACACCCTGTATATATATATATATATATATATATATATATATAATATATATATATATATATATATATATATATATATATATATATATTATATAACTTAAGACTGACTTAAAATAGGCAGAGAGATGCACATTATAAATCGTGGTCATCTCCGCGTCTACTAGATCGCCCGACTATCGGTTTTACAGTGTTGCCAAGTCGCTTTCAGGTCACGCCTTGGAATTTCCTTGACTCGAAACTCTCTACTCGACGATTCGATTCTAATACCCGAGGTTTGCTTTACTTGTGGGTGGCATATAGATATGTACACTGCAATTGTACAAACAACCCTGCTTTTCGTGTCTCCATGACTATACAAAAAAAATTACAATAAAACATCTCCTTGCGGACACCTCTATTAAGCGGACACTCCCTTTAGGCGGACAAATTTGTTAGAACCAAGCTTTTCCCTAACCAGGGAGTGTCCGCTTATTAGAGGTGTCCGCAAGGAGAGGTTTCACTGTGTTCTAAATAACGTAACTGATAATGAGAGTTGTAACCTAGCCTAACAGTTTACTAAAACTAATTTGAACTCTGCAGGTGCACAAGTTGCTGATAAATATTGTTTTGCCTAGGGTATCTAACCAGGAATCCCAGTATAGTGCAAGTGCTATTCTTGAACAAATTATAGATAAGGTAACGGATAAGAAGCACTGTAACCTAACCTAACACAAATTCTAAGGTAACTTAATAGGGTATTTGACAAATTTTAGAAAAAAGTTTAGAATGATACATAAATTCCTAATTTACTATGCAAAATTGTTAAAATAGTATATTTTATCATGGAACACATTTAAAATCAAGTTTTCTAATGTCCAATTTGAATTTGCCGCTAAAACGCTCATTTCTAGCATGGCGTTGCAATGACGTCACAGCGCAGTAAACTCGCGGACAGATACACGGCACTCAAGTGTTTATTTGTTTTTGTGCCTACAGCAGTAAAATAACGGAAAAGGTGGCTAGAACTTGTTCGAAGAGACTCAAGAGCCTTATCTAATACATCTTCACTTTACATTTGTGAAGATCACTTTGATGTGAATATTTTCTATTAATTTTTCTCACATTGTCTATAATATATATAACTCTTTCGTAAGTGACGATGAAATTTTTGAGGTTATGTTTATTACAAGGGGTGAACAACTATAATAGGCAGAAAAGGTGTACACATTTTTAGGCGGTGCTAGGCAGTTATTAGGCAGGACTAGGGAGTACCTCTAAATGCAGGATTAGGCAGTGCACATGCAGGCTAAATGTAGGACTGAGCAGTGCATATGCAAGACTAGGCAGTGCATAGGCAGGACTAGGTAGTACCTACGCAGGACTATGCAGTGTAACCTATGCAATACTTCAAGTATTGCTGGTCGTTGTATACTTTTTGCCTACCTGTCCCTCCGTCGGTTTATTACATGATTTTTATTATTGTTTTTTTCAGATATTGAATTTATTGTAAGTGGCATATTAAACAAAAAAGCAAAACATATAACAACCTCAAAATCTAAATGAGTAAAAGTAGGCGAAGAATATCGTAAAAAAACGTTCAATTATATACAAAACAACTCATCGAATACTTACAACATTTTAACGTTTCTAAATTCCGCAGAACAGAAATCACTATTGTTGGCAAAGAAGCCTGCCATCATAAAGGAATTCAGCATTGGCAAGTTGGAGCTATTATAAGCAAAACACAAAATAAAATCTAATTTAGGACGATAATTCCCATTCTAAACCAAAGCAAACATTACCATCCATAAGAAAATAACACAGAAAATAGGTTCGTTCGAGGCGTTTACTGTTTTGTGACGTCACTTGCAGCTGATTGGTAGACCGCCTGTTTTGAATCACGTGGCTAATTGTTTTAATTCAATGAATTTATTTCATGAAAAGAACTATGAATTTGATAAAAAATTAAGCAAAAAAGTTTGTTTTTAGCATTCCCAAGACCTAAAGAGATATCTAAAAATAAATATATATTTATTTTTTACTACTGTGAAACATCCTATTCTGGAAGTGCACAAGTGGGGGAAGTATGTTGTTTTGCCTAGGGTATCTATCCATATCTATCCAGTATTATACCAGTATCGTGCTATTATTAAACATATTAGAGATAAGGTAACTGATAATGAGTGATCTAAGCTAACCTAACACCATTGGCGTAGCTAGGGGGGGCCAGGGGGGGCCAGGGGGGCCTGCCCCCCCCCCCTGAAGTCCCTCAGGCCCCCCCCTAAGATATTTTAGGCCTCCCCTACCGACTAGTAGTAAAAGAACATGACGCTGAAAATACATACTTTTCTATTATTATTCGGGAAATATTCAAATAAAATAGGTGCATTAAAATTTAAAATCATTCAGATAATGTTTACATTTCAGGAAAAAGCCCTTGTCTTGCGGAATTAGGCTTTTTCTCTTTAAATTATCGGTAACTTTTCTGCACTTATGCAATTTCCCGAAAATATTTTTTAAATTTAAACATAATTATGCATATTGAATATTTCATACATATTGGCGACATCTTGTAAAATATTATAGAAGTGTAAGTTAAATTTCGCATTTAATAAAGACAGCGACCTTTGCCCCTCTGTTTCCGAAATCGGGTTGTAGATGTCATAAGGTTATAAAAGACCTTTTTAAACTGTTTTTCTAAAATAAATATAATAATCTTTTTAGTTTTTTTGAGGTTAGCGTTTAGTGTCTTATGAAAATTTTCCGATTTTGGTGACAATTTCATAACCATTTTCATATTAAGCTTTCCCACGTTGTTAAATGGAATAAATTCGTCGAGCAATACCGGGAAATTTTTAATATTAATACTTCTACTCTAAGAGCAGAAATGACCGTTTTAAAGAATTGTATTTTTCGGTTAAATCAAACTGTTGGTCATGATTCTATCAAACAACATATAGCAGAAAACACCTATCCAAACCTCTACCAACTTTTTAAAGTTGCGAGTATTCTTCCAATTTCAAGTGCAACTTGCGAGAGGTCTTTTTCTGCCATGAGGAGAGTTTTTAATTGGCTTAGAACAACTATGATTCAAGAGAGACACTCAGGTTTGTCATTGTTATTCATAGAAAAAGATGTTGAGGTCGACTTAGACAGTGTGGTAGACGCTTTCAGTCAGCGACGTAGAAAACTTTCTTTGTAGAATTGCTGAATTACATACTTCCTGTGTATACATATAAATAAGTTGGTAAATGTATTATTAAATTTGTTATATTAAAATATTAGAACATTTAATGCGCGTATTTTTTTATTCATTGCACACTTTGCACGACTCTTTAAAACCTATGTTTGCTTTTTGTTCAAGAAAGACCGGGGCCACGCCCCCCCCTGAAAAGCAAGGCTAGCTACGCCAATGCCTAACACTCATTATAAGTTAACTTAATTCTGGAAATGCAGAAGTGGGTGATGGATGTTGTTTTGCCTAGGCAATCTATCCAGTAAACCGGAGTAGGTATTTAAAGTGTGTAGCAGGCGCATTTACCGAAGTGTGATGGAGCTTTTCGAGATTTAGCGGTTTAATCGGACGGATTATGTTGAGGTTAAGGAGGTTTCGACGTCTTGACCTTAAAACATTTGTCACTTCTTTACTAATATTATCTTTGATTTCTTTGAATTAAGTTTCAATCATTATGTATAACTTTACGCATTATGAATTAGAGATATGCATTAAGAATTAACGATGCCTGCCTTTAGTTTAGTCCATCCTTCTTTCCTCTTAGCATCTTATTTTTAATATACTTGTTTCTGATTCTACAGTCGAACCTCTATAACTCGAACCTGAAGGGACAACCAAAACAGTTCGAGTTATGGACAGTTCGAGTTATAGAAACTCGAGTTACAAAGGTTAAAATACATATAAAAAGTGCAGGGACGACTTGATAGGTTCGAGTTATAGAGGGGTTCGAGTTATAGAGGTTCGAGTTAGAGAGGTTCCACTGTAATTGCATTTAATCGTTTTCATTATAATAGAATGGATGTACCAACATTAAATGTTCCGACAACGGTACACAATTTAGAGTCTTCATATAAACAATCAAGCAATTTGATAATCAACAGTACACTGGTCTATTTTTTAAGTGATGAATAACAGATTGAATTTTCATAAATATCTTTATTTTGATGAGATGCTCAACTTTTCCCTTTGTGAAAATTCTTGAAAGTAGTGGTTTAATCGGACGGATTATGTTAAGGTTAAGGAGGTTTCGACGTCTTGACCTTAAAACATTTGTCACTTCTTTACTAATATTATCTTTGATTTCCTTAAATTAAGTTTCAATTTTTATGTGTAACTTTACGCATTATGAATTAGAAATATGCATTAAGAATTAACGATACCTGCCTTTAATTTAGTCCATCCTTCTTTCCTCTTAGCATCTTATTTTTAATATACTTGTTGCTGATTCTAATTGCATTTAATCGTTTTCATTTTAATAGAATGGATGTACCAACATCAAATGTTCCGACAACGGTACACAATTTAGGATCTTCATTATATAAATGATCAAGCAATTAATAGTCAACAGTACATCGGCCCATTTTTTTGGTAATAAGGCACAGGCTCAGGCTTACTTTCTGTAAATGGCTTCAGTTTGGTGAGATGCCCGCGTTTTCCTCTTCAAAAATTCTTGAAAGTGATTTCCAACCGAGTGCGCTGAAGTTAAGTATCAATTTTATGGCTGTAAACAATTCATTAAATAGTTACCATTATTTTCATTATTATTATGTTGAGGCTAAGGAAGTTTCGACGTCTTGACCTTAAAACATTTGTCACTTCTTTACTAATATTATCTTTAATTTCCTTGAATTAAGTTTCAATCCTTATGTATAACTTTACGCATTATGAATTAGAGATATGCATTAAGAATTAACGATACCTGCCGTTAATTTAGTCCATCCTTCTTTCCTCTTGGCATCTTATTTTTAATATACTTGTTTCTGATTCTAATTGCATTTAATCGTTTTCATTTTAATAGAATGGATCTACCAACATCAAATATTCCGACAACGGTACACAATTTAGAGTCTTCATATAAAGAATCAAGCAATTTGATAATCAACAGTACACCGGTCTATTTTTTAAGTGATAAATAACTGCTTGAATTTTCATAAATATCTTTATTTTGATGAGATGCTCAACTTTTCCCTTTGTGAAAATTCTTGAAAGTAGTGGTTTAATCGGACGGATTATGTTGAGGTTAAGGAGGTTTCGACGTCTTGACCTTAAAACATTTGTCACTTTTTTACTAATATTATCTTTAATTTCCTTGAATTAAGTTTCAATCCTTATGTGTAACTTTACGCATTATGAATTAGAGATATGCATTAAGAATTAACGATACCTGCCTTTAATTTAGTCCATCCTTCTTTCCTCTTAGCATCTTATTTTTAATATACTTGTTTCTGATACTAATTGCATTGAACCGTTTTCACTTTAATAGAATGGATCTACCAACATCAAATGTTCCGACAACGGTACGCAATTTAGGGTCTTCATTATATAAATGATCAAGCAATTAATAGTCAACAGTACATCGGCCCATTTTTTTGGTAATAAGTCACAGGCTCAGGCTTACTTTCTGTAAATGGCTTCAGTTTGGTGAGTTGCCCACGTTTTCCTCTTCGAAAATTCTTGAAAGTGATTTCGAACCGAGTGCGCTGGAGTTAAGTATCAATTTTGTGGCTGTAAACAATTCATTAAATAGTTACCATTATTTTCATTATTATTATGTTGAGGCTAAGGAGGTTTCGACGTCTTGACCTTAAAACATTTGTCACTTCTTTACTAATATTATCTTTAATTTCCTTGAATTAAGTTTCAATCATTATGTATAACTTTACGCATTATGAATTAGAGATATGCATTAAGAATTAACGATACCTGCCTTTATATTAGTCCATCCTTCTTTCCTCTTAGCATCTTATTTTTAATATACTTGTTTCTGATTCTAATGCATTTAATCGTTTTCATTTTAATAGAATGGATCTACCAACATCAAATATTCCGACAACGGTACACAATTTAGGGTCTTCATTATATAAATGATCAAGCAATTAATAGTCAACACTACATCAGCCTATTTTTTTGATGATAAGTCACAGGCTCAGGCTTACTTTCTGTAAATGGCTTCAATTTGGTGAGATGCCCGCGTTTTCCTCTTCAAAAATTCTTGAAAGTGATTTCCAACCGAGTGCGCTGGAGTTAAGTATCAATTTTATGGCTGTAAACAATTCATTAAATAGTTACCATTATTTTCATTATTATTATGTTGAGGCTAAGGAGGTTTTGACGTCTTGACCTTAAAACATTTGTCACTTCTTTACTAATATTATCTTTGATTTCCTTGAATTAAGTTTTAATCCTTATGTATAACTTTACGCATTATGAATTAGAGATATGCATTAAGAATTAACGATACCTGCCTTTAGTTTAGTCCATCCTTCTTTCCTCTTAGCATCTTATTTTTAATATACTTGTTGCTGATTCTAATTGCATTTAATCGTTTTCATTTTAATAGAATGGATGTACCAACATTAAATATTCCGACAACGGTACACAATTTAGAGTCTTCATATAAACAATCAAGCAATTTGATAATCAACAGTACACCGGCCTATGTTTTAGGTGATGAGTAACAGATTGAATTTTCATAAATATCTTTATTTTGATGAGAGGCTCAACTTTTTACTTTGTGAAAATTCTTGAAAGTAGTGGTTTAATCGGACGGATTATGTTGAGGTTAAGGAGGTTTCGACGTCTTGACCTTAAAACATTTGTCACTTCTTTACTAATATTATTTTTGATTTCCTTGAATTAAGTTTCAATCCTTATGTGTAACTTTACGCATTATGAATTAGAGATATGCATTAAGAATTAACGATACCTGCCTTTAGTTTAGTCCATCCTTCTTTCCTCTTAGCATCTTATTTTTAAATACACTTGTTTCTGATTCTAATTGCATTGAACCGTTTTCACTGTAATAAAATGGATCTACCAACATCAAATGTTCCGACAACGGTACGCAATTTAGGGTCTTCATTATATAAATGATCAAGCAATTAATAGTCAACAGTACATCGGCCCATTTTTTTGGTGATAAGTCACAGGCTCAGGCTTACTTTCTGTAAATGGCTTCAGTTCGGTGAGATGCCCGCGTTTTCCTCTTCAAAAATTCTTGAAAGTGATTTCCAACCGAGTGCGCTGGGGTTAAGTATCAATTTTATGGCTGTAAACAATTCATTAAATAGTTACCATTATTTTCATTATTATTATGTTGAGGCTAAGGAGGTTTCGACGTATTGACCTTAAAACATTTGTCACTTCTTTACTAATATTATCTTTAATTTCCTTGAATTAAGTTTCAATCATTATGTATAACTTTACGCATTATGAATTAGAGATATGCATTAAGAATTAACGATACCTGCCTTTAGTTTAGTCCATCCTTCTTTCCTCTTAGCATCTTATTTTTAGTATACTTGTTTCTGATTCTAATTGCATTTAATCGTTTTCATTTTAATAGAATGGATGTACCAACATCAAATGTTCCGACAACGGTACACAATTTAGGATCTTCACATATAAGCGATCAAGCAGTTGATAGTCAACAGTACACCGGCCTATTTTTTTGGTGATAAGTCACAGGCTCTGACTTAATTTTTGTAAATGGCTTAATTTTTCTGAAACGCCAACAGTTTCCTCTGCAAAAATTCTTGAAATTAATTGGCGATAATTGTCAATTAATTAAATAGGTGCAATTATTATTTTTTTGCTTACATCTAAAGATTTTATCATATCAAACATGAAAAAGCATTTTTCCCACAAATTAGGCCTTGTTCTCCACCCCTAACATGTCAAAATAACAAGAGACAAGAGGAAAAAATTAACAGTACAGAATCAGTAACCGGCTAATTTCTTTCTGTGGCTTAAAAGCTGTATTTGAAGATAAATGGCAACATTGTCCTAGAAATCGTATGCTTAGTTTAATCAGCCTGACGCTCGAAAGATGTCTGCGCCTGCGCAGTCTGTTAGGAATTACACCACAACATACTTTAAAAATACTCATTTACGCATATATTAGTCTAATTTGTAAACGACCCCTTATCTTTATTTTTCCTCTTGTCTGAATCCGGACCTATGCACTCTTTGACAGCTGTTTTCTTGATGAAAATTGACACAGTCCAAAGTTATCTCAAAAATAATGTTATAGAGTGTACTTTTCGCAGATAAAACCGTTGGGTGTCTCGTAATAGACCAGTGTACTGTGGACTAACAGATTGCCTCTTCTTAGTACTTTATTTATGTTACATGTTCAGTAGTCTTTAATGCAGTTTACCGTTTTCAATTAAATCGAATGGATCTACTCACAATATATTTTGCGACAATGGAACGCATTTTACAGGATACATAAATCATTAAATACGAGGGTCATGCTAAAACTCTTAAGATCTTTCTAATCATAACAAAAACATTTCTTGGAAAAAAAAGCCAAGTATCCGAAAATAGTATTCCGTAAAAAGAATTGAGATAAAGGTAAAACCCAGTTCTCCAAGACAAATTTCTATACAGTCTGTTCCTGTCTTATAAAATGTGACACGCAAGTGTACATACTCATTGCATGGAGATATTGTTTGTCCATTGTCTAATTCTAACTCACTTAATTCGTTTCCATTACATAAGTACTGTGTATTTTCTCATCCATGTCTTCTTTATCATTCGCTACAATTACAATTATGGTCGTCAGCAAACTGTAGTGTGTATATGGTAAATCGATCGTTAAGTTGTATTCCCATGCCGTGTGCTTTAGGTTTCCAGTTTTTTAGAGCTACTGCGATATATATTTTAAAAAGAGTTGGTAATATACAACATCCCTGTCTTAAGCCTTTCGTTATCCAAAATTCCTTTGAAAGTCGATTTTTTCCAATTTTAATTTTAGATTTTGACCCTTTGTAGTATTCTTTTATCGCTTTTATATATGTATGATTGATATTAGTTTGCTCTAACACTGTTCATAATTTTTCCACTGGAACGGTGTCATATGCTTTTAGTAGGTCCACAAAGGTAACATGAGTCTCTATATTTCTAGCACTCCTTTTCTCAATTACTTCTTTAAATCAAAAAACATTATCACTACAAGATTCTGCCTGCACGAAACCCACTTTGCTCTTCGTGTTCATGTTTATGGAAATCATTCTCCATTAGATCTTTAAGAATCCTACCATACAATCTACTTAGATTACTGGTTTCTGAAATTCCTCTGTAATTGTTGCAATCCAGCTTGTTTCCTTTTCTATGTATTTAGGATATGAATGCAATTTTCCAATCATCAGGTACTTGATGTTCGTTTGTGCATTGATTAATAATATATGTGAGATTTTCTAGAAGTTTTTCTGATCCATATTTGAACATTTCAGCGTATATTCTCCATGTCCGTTAGCTTATTCGGATTTAAGCTTTTTATACTACTCTTTACCATTTCTTTTTCGATGATTACTTTCTCTCCATGTACTTCTATGTCTCTCCTCGGAGAGACTGATAGATATTCGGGTCTCCTTTCCTGCAGCAGTGCCTTGTAGTGTTCTGTCCATTGTTCTGGCTTGATGATCTGAATGTTTACTTTTTCTGTTGGGTTTTTTACTGTAGAAATGAATTTTCATACTTCAGAACTCTGCCTACCTCCTACATGTGTATTTATATCGTGGCGTTTTCGCTCGAACATTTAATTTTTTTCCGTGTATATCAAATTTCTTAGCTGTCTTTTGGTTTTCCTGTAGATTTCTAGGTCTCTTTGCTCTTTAGTACTGAGCCATCGTAAGTATGTGCGTTTTTCCTGTCCATTTTCTATATTTCCTCCGTCCACCACATCTTATTGTTGTTTCTATTATCTTGATATACAACAGCTTCTTTGCTTGCTTCCTTCAAGCTGTTTATTATGTTTGTATATATATATATCTCTTCAAATGAGTGTTCTTTGTTTATTAATTTTTTATCTAATCGTTTCTGATACAATATTTACGTACTTTCGATTTCTAGACTTCTAAAGTTGTATTTTTGATTTTCTTCGATGCGTTCCAGGTTTTAATTTTCTCCAATACTTTCGTCTCTATTTGTTTTTCTTAAAGGGAATATATTGGCTTTGACCAGATGGTGGTCAGATCCACAGGTAACACCACCAAGTGCTCGCACATCATACCAATTTGATTCCGAGTGTTGTTCACCTATAGCATATTCAAGGATTGATGTAAGATTTCTTGTTGGCTGAATCCAGGTATATTGGTGAATATCCTTATGTTTAAAAAAACCATTATTTATTTTTAGGCTGTGGGTTTCACACAATTGCATCAGTCTTAAGCCATTATCATTTGTTACTGCCTCTCCAAATGGTTCTATCACTTTGCTCTGGGTTTGTCTACCACCCTGTACGTTGCATGTAGCTATATTCATAGTCCTTTGTCTTTGCTTTTTTCGTCTTCGAGAATTTCCATCCATTGCTCCGAGGCTTTATTTAGGCTTTTTGGTAATTGCTATAGTATTAGAGAACCAGTCTAATGCCTCAACCCCCTACTTGGAGGGCCAGGATTTTTAATCAAGGTTTCTCTCCTCTAGCCTTTGACGAGCCAACGTCATACTGTAAGGCAACAGCTGTAGTCTTTTATTCTATCCCTAAAAGAAAGGGTTGCCACCTACGCTATGATCACCATACCGATGTCCATTATCTCCCTCTTTCATATCGATGTGGTCTTCTCCCGTAACCCTAGGAAAGGGATCCTATACAGGTGCTAACTCTCCGGGTCGGAGAGTACCTGGATTACGATGCATATCCTTATGTTTAAAAAAACCATTAATAGGGATCCCTTTTTCAGAAACATGAATTTTTGACTTAAATAAATAATGGAGTTTATTGAACGCACTGACAAAACAGTCCTGTACAATTATATCCATAAACGGTTTTACTATTTCTGATATCAAATCCTGATCGTGAATAGCCTTGGGCTGTTTGACCTCTGTGAACGGACCGTTTTTCTTATTTTGCTTTCAGTACCATTCTGGTTCTTTACTTAACTTCTTCCTAGTTTGGTACAAGTCAAACTACACTGTGTAGGTATGAGTAGCAATATTTTTACCTTCCCAGCCCACGCAGCAATAACTAGAGAAGGCATTATTTTCGATGAAAGTGCCTCGCCAAGTTCGCGCTGCCGTACCATCTTTTCTTGAAACATTTCAGCCCATATTTGACCTATCTAAAACTCTACTTCGGAATGAACTACGAATCTTAAACTTTGCACCGTCGTAGATCTTCATAAAGTTAACAACCCCTCCAAGTTTCATGGACTTCTACAAAGTAGTAAGGTAGTTACGAAATTCCAGAAACGTCAAAATTGCCACTCACTCACTCACTCATGTATAGATCATCAAAATTCTACTGTAGTCCCAGACATGCTACAAAGCGGAAATTTGGCAGACTCATAGAAATTATGACCAAACCCATGGAAAAAGTAAAACACCCATAAAGTTATTTAAAAGTGACATTGCGCACTTCCAGAAACGCTAAAGTGCTGAGCTTTGGAAGACCGATAGGAACTATGATGAAACTATAGAAAAAATAAAAAGACCCCAAAATTTTAATTTTTTTCCCTCCCCTATAAATGTAAAGTTATGAAAAAGTAAGATTGCCCACTTCCAGGAACTGAGCTTTGGAAGGCTGATAAGATCTATGATAAAAGCATAGGAAAAAATTTAAGAAGTCCAAAATTTTTAATAAGGCATTGCAAAAGTTTTGAACAATATTCCCCATATTTTACTACTTTAAAACCTAAATATTATTCAGATCCTTTAAAAACGGAGTGAAATCATAACAAAATATTTCATGTAAAAAAAGCCAAGAACGCGAAAATGGTATCCCGTAAAAAGAATTGAGATAAAAGTAAACCCAAGTTTTTCAATAAAAATTTCAAAATGAAAGGTTCTTAGTAGTTTGGAAATGTTTTTCTAAACTTGGCCAATACGACTGCAAATGACTAAATTGAACATAAAGAAGTTTGGCTGTAATAGCAAAGGTTAAAAAAATCATTTACAATCTAGTAAAAACCTTCCATATTGAAATTTGTATTAATGAACTTGGCTTTACATTTATCTCAATTCTTTTTGCGAAATACCATTTTCGCGTACTTGGCTTTTTTTACATGAAATGTTTTTGTTATGATCCACTTTTCTTTTCAGAAACACAGTATTTCTAGAAGTCTAAAATGGTCCAAAAATCACATCTATTGACAGTACCGGTCGGTCAGTATAAAATATTTCAAGGAATATTGTGAGGACATACTTAACGAAAAAACAACAAAGATTGCGGGCAATTCCTCAAAAGGGGATATTAGTACCTCGCATACTAGTTTCGGTCTTCTTGGACCTTTTCGGTACGAGCGTAACAAGTGTTAAGGGACGATTAATGGGGATGATGGTGTCTGAAAAGGAAACATGAAATGTGGACATTTACTGAAAACAGACCAACTGGGTAGCCTCAGGTTTGAGGCGAAATTTGACGTCACTACGGAGACAGATATAATCAGTCTCAGTAAATCTCTCAAGCCCGGAGATTTTCAGACACCATCATCCCCATTAATCGTCCCTTAACACTTGTTACGCTCGTACCGAAGAGGTCCAAGAAGACCGAAACTAGTATGCGAGTTACTAATATCCCTTTTTGAGGAATTGCCCGCAATCTTTGTTGTTTTTTCATAAAATATTTCTTGATAATTTTTCCTGACAAATATAGGCAGCAAAAATCGCACCTTTATAAATAAAATCCAAAAATATATTTTGACCACAGAATGGACGAATACACCCAAAACATCACGTCAGTCCACAGATGACTTCTTGGAAAGGCCCATTTGCCTCTTTTGTCACGTACCTCATAAACTACAAAAGATACCAGTTATTCTTCTGTTTATTTTTTTACCGCACGCGCACCACTTAGAAACCTTAGCAACGCGTCACTAAGACAGCTTCAATAATTTGACATGTTTATTTATAAATTACAGTCGAAACCTCTCTAACTCGAACCTTTTAAGTGGTCTCTGCACTTTTTATATGAATTTTAACCTCTTTAACTCGAATTTCTATAAGTCGACTCTCCGTAACTCGAACTGATTTGGTTGTCCCTTGAAGTCCGACTTATAGAGATTCGACTGTACATTTAATTTAAAAAAAAGATACTCATAGGTAAAATATTGTACCTAACACATGCGGAAAAGTGTCTTTACCACCCTTGACGGCTTGATCGAACTCCGCTCCGCGTCGTTCGGCCAACTGCCGTCACGTGCGGTAAAGTATCATTTTCCACACTTGTTACGTAAATAACTATTATCTCCTAGCGGAGGGAGGTTGGAAACTAATGATATTCATTCGAATCTCGTTTGCTGCTGCTTAAATGATTAAGCCAAGGCGCTCTGATTTTTCCTTGACCTTAAATGTTTGCCTCCATTATAGTGTGTCTTCTCCTTCTGGTGCCTTATCATCAATTGACGTTGGCGATCATTCTGGCCTATATTACTTTGTTAACAGCGGCTCTAAATAATTCTGCAGATGTTTTTCCGGTCCATTGTCTCAAATTAGGTAACCATGAAATTCGGCGTATTCCAGGACCTCTCTTACCATCCACTTTTTCTTGAATAACCAATTGCATTATTTCGTATTTTTGGTTACGCATTATATGTCCAAAGTATGCCAGTTTTCGTTCTATACATAACGTTTTCCCTTACGTCTTGCCTGTCAGTCAAAAGGGTCAACGGTTGAAAGACTAGCGTACACACTTGATAGTTTTAACGTACGTTTTTAGATCAGTTTTTGATACACCATGGAGGAAGCACTGCTTTTGTCAATAATGTTTTTTGTTTTAAATGTCTATGACTTAACCGTTTCAGTAGCTAAACATAGTTTTTAACCAGTTTTTCAAAATGTTGTGCTGATTTAGTTTGGTAATGTCCCCTGAAGATGTAAGTTTCTGCTTACGAAACATGTCGGAACTATTTGTTTAAAATAAATTAAAAATTAGTGGAGGACGACAATAACCTGTTTGATTTCCTAAAAAATTATCTTATCTAATATCGGACGTTTCGTATACCAACTTCTAAGTTGCACTTCAAAGGCATTAAAATTGTTTGCACTACCACAAGAAATGCCGCTAAAACTGACGTTTTACCGGAAACAAAGCCTCTACCGATCAATTCAACAGGTTCAGTTCAGGCAAAACGTACGTTTTATTGTCCACACAAAAGGTTTTGCCTGATCCGTTTTACCTGATCAAGTAAAACGTCAGGCAAAACGTTATGTGTAGACTCCCGCTTTAGGATGCCTCGGTAGCACCACATTTCAAACGCCTCGAGTTTTCTGCAAGCTGTCTTCGCCAATGTCCATGATTCTACGCCATACATCAATATAGAGAATACGTAACATTTTAATAAACGAGTTCTAACATTTGAATTAAGTTTTATTTTACACAAAAGTTTTCATATGATTGAAGTAGGATCTGCCCTTCTCGATTCGTATTTTTATTGCTTTTATTTGGTCCCAATTACTATTTATTTGTGCTCTTACAGAGTTAATGGTTGATACTGTCTCAATTGGGGTACCTCTTACATAAAGCTGTACATTTTGAACATCTTGTTTGGTTCTAATTATCATTACCTATGTTTTGTTGGCATATTATAATCTTTGGGCAATCATTTGGGCCAGAATAATCTTTGGGCAATCATTTGGACCAGAAAAATCTTTAGGCAATCATATTTTACCAATTTTTTTTATTGATTATTCTAAATCTTAAAGCAGAAACAAGTAGTGAACCCTCTCCTTGCGGACACCTCTATTAAGCGGACACTCCCTTTAGCCGGACAAATTTGTTAGAACCCAGCTTTTCCCTATTTCTGTACATGCAAAATTCACTCCTATAACCGGACACTCTAATAACCGGTAACGGCAAATTTTTTTTCATTAAAAAATTATGAAACCTCTCTTAACCGGACGGAAACCTCTGACAACGGGACGGTGCTCTGCACGACATGGGCATTAATATTATGTAGTATGTTGGCAACAACGCACTCTGGAGCCGGGGAATTACCTTTTTTCCGCTTAATGCGGAGACTAAATACTTCTGTCGTATTAAAATTTACAAAATATTTTATTCGGCGGGACTGCTGTGTTTTATTTTTATTGTTCAGTTGCGTAGTAATCGATCTCTTTGAAATTGCGCTCAGTAAAAAACTTCTTAGTTTACGTTAAAAAATGGAAGTTGTTAACGTTTCGGAGAAGGAACATCTATCAGCACGAAAGATCGCTGAAAAATTTAATATCGGAAAAACTCCAGCAGGGGAAATTGTTAATAAATATATATTAAAATTTCGCAGTTCCCTCTCATAAGCGGACACCTCCAATAAGCGGACAAAATCGAGCAAACCGTGAGTGTCCGCTTATAGGAAGTTGCACTGTACAGCGTGTCCCATTTTCGATGGGATTAAATGGGAAACTCGGTTATTATTAAAGATATTGATTTTCTGATTGCACTTTACCGTGCTCTTTTTTGAGCCTTAAAAATGGCGTAATCAGATTTTTGCTATACCCCGTAGTTTCGCTAATACAGGGAGTTTTTGAAAAAATTGTATTTTTAATAATCCCTTGTATCTCGCTTATTTTGCAAGATACTTTTATTCTGTAAAAACATTGTTATGGCAACTTTTTTAGAAGAAAATAATGACGTTGTCAATTTTTTAAAATATTGTTTAGTTTTTTGAGATATGGTATTTATCATAAAAAAATTAAATACGGACCTGGATTTTTTTTATTACTTTTTGATTGGTTTCATGCTAGTATTATCATAAAATAATAAAATTTAAAAATTTTTTGTATTTAAGTAAAAAAATAATATTTAATATTTAAAAAAAAATTAGTTCGAACCTGGATATTTCCAACATAAATTTAAACTAAAAATTGCTAGTTAAACAATTTTTAGTTTAACTGTTTTGATACTTAGCATATTAAAATGGTTTTACGTTAATTTACAGATTTATTTTGAAACAAAGTCTACGAAAATACAAAAGAAAAACAAATTATAAAAAATAACTAATCTTTCTGATTACCATTATGTGTAAGACATTGTTGGCATGTTTTGAGTAATTTTTCTTAACGCATTTTGCATAAAAATATTTCTGCCATTTAAATATTGGGATTTTGTTGCTTGAATGAAGCAGTCAAACATATCATATTTTTCAAATCTGGATATGATCGATTTCTAGCCAGTTTAAAATAATTGTAGCTATTTACAAAAATGACAAGTAAAATGGACAATGTCAATTCCACGCTTTTGTTTTGTAAATTTCACGACCTGCTGTTCGGTTATTAAATAATTAGTATGATATTATTTTTGTAACTTTTTAACGTTTTTTACTTTATTTATAAATCTTTTAATTATCATTTCAAAACAGATAAACTAAAATCGTTCAACTAGTGTCTCTTGCAATTTTTAATTTATAATTACGTTGGAAATTTCCAGGTTCGGACTATAATTATTTTTTCAAATATTAAATAGCTTTTTTTAACCTTAAATCAAAAAAATATTAAAGTTTTATCATTTTAAGATAATAATAGCATCGAACTAATCAAAGTAGTAATAAAAAAATCCAGGTCCGTATTTAATTTTTTTATGATAAATACCATATCTCAAAAACTAAACAATATTTTTAAAAATTGACAACGTCATTATTTTGCACTAAAAAAGTTGCCATAGAAAGGTTTTTACAGAATAAAAATATCTTGCAAAATAAGCGAGATACAAGGAATTAATTAAAATGCAATTTTTTCAAAATCTCCCTGTATTAGCGAAACCACGGGGTATAGCAAAAATCTGATTCCACCATTTTTAAGGGCTCCAAAAAAGAGCACGGTAAGGTGCAATCAGAAAATCAATATCTTTAATAATAACCGAGTTTCCCATTTAATCCCATCGAAAATGGGACACGCTGTATACTAGTTTTTGCTTTGTGTTTTAAGTGTGAGATTGTGTCCGCTTGTGTAGTGGTCCTGCTTCGGATATATCGCTGCAATGCTGGCAGCATATATTCGAGCGGACTGCCTCGATCACGGCGTTTCGCGAGCGTGTGGGTTCGAGTCCCACTTAACGCATGGTTGTGTTGTTATGTCTAAAAAGCTATTTTTCGACGCAAGAACTTTGCAAAAACTGGGCGTTTGATCCTAGTATGGATGGAAAAGTCCCAGTATAAAAAAAAAATAGTTTCTGCTTAAAGTAAGCGTTCTAGATGTGTGTGTACATATAAATGATCGCACTACATAATTTTTCGTAGTTACGTGACTCAATCTGGGCTGCGTTTAGTTGGTCTTTTATTTACCGAATTGAATAACTCTTCTTTCATCTCTCTTGATCTTACCAAAGTAAAACCCACACGTTCCTCTTTTCTTCTTTGTTTGACATACTAAAAAGAAATAAAATTAAGTTTCCATCTCACTCTGTCCCTTTGTGTCAATTTGGTTTCCCAGTAAAAGATGTGCCCACATTACCGTCTCATTATAAAGAAGCAAGAATCTACCTTCAGTGATGGTTTGAAATCTCTTCAAAAATCACATCTTTTAACAACAATGCACTGTCTGAGCGTCATCGTGCCTTCAAGAAATTTTCGCCTTTAAGAAAAACAAACTGAGACGAAAGTATTAGAGAAAATGAAAACCTAGAATGCATCGAAGACAATCAAAAATACTCCCAAATATATGGGCCCCTAAGCTCACACTAGGTACTATAGTTATAGTGTACGTGTGAGCTAATATAACTAAAAACTGAAATATATTTTATTCAACTCCGGACTAAATTACCTTTTGTTTGATACCACACAAGCCATGTTTTGACTTAAACTCAAATTTTGAAATCTACCCCCACCCTTAAAAAAAACAAAAAACTAAAATGTATTTTGTTAAACTCCGGACTCAATTACCTTTCGTTTGATATCACACACGCCATTTTTTCACTAAAACTCTAATTTTTGAAATATACCCCCACTCTTTTTTAAAAATAAATTAAAATGTATTTTGTTTAACTCCAGACTCAATTACCTTTCGTTTGATATCACACACGCCATATTTTTACATAAACTTTAATTTTTGAAATCTATCCCCACCCTTTTATTTGGTTTGTGTTCGATGGATTTTGTTCATTTTTAAATGCGACCATCTCGACCCAAGACCCAGCCTAGGTACCAAATTTCATTGAAATCGGCCAAGCGGTTTTTGAGTTATGCGCGTTGGTCGTTACAGACAGACATACAGACAGACAGACAGACAGACAGACAGACAGACATACAGACAGACAGACAGACAGACAGACGGCGCAACAAAAAGTTTCAAAATCATCTGAAACGCAAAGATATATAAAAAAAATTGAATCGGAGCAACTTTTTTTTTCTCGAAAAAATTAGGATCACCATAGCTCACACTACTATAGTATAGTATATGTGTGAGCTAATACAACTTTAGAAGTCTAGAAATCGAAAGTACGCAAAGATTTTATCAGAACCGATAGATAAAAAATTAATAAACACAGAACACTCGTTTGAAGAGATATATACAAACATAATAAAAAGCTTGAAGGAATCAAGCAACAAAGCTGTTGGATACCAAGATAATAGAAATAACAATAAGATGTGGTGGAAGGAGGAAATACAGGAAATGGTAAAAGAGAAAAAAACTCACATACTTGAAATGGTTCAGTACTTAAGAGCAAAGAGACCTAGAAATCTACAGGGAAACCAGAAGACAGCTAAGAAATTTGATACGCACAGAAAAAAATGAAATGTTCGAGCGCAAATGCCACGATATAAATACACATGTAGGAGGTAGGCAGAGTTCTAAAGTATGGAAATTCATTTCTACAGTAAAAAACCTAACAAAAGAAAAAGTAAACATCCAGATCATCAAACCAGAACAATGGACAGAACACTACAAGGGACTGCTGCAGAAACGAGACCCGATATCTGTCAGCCTCTCCGAGGAGAGACATATAAGTACATGGAGAGGAAGTAATCATCAAAATCATTTTCAATTTCAAAGGGAGACACTGTACGTGAAAAACACCCTATGTATCAAAGCTACGTTGTTATTGACGGCACGTTGATAACCGCCCGTGACAATGTTAAGGCCCATTTTTAGTCTGTCTACCTGTGAGGTTTTGTCATCAGGCGGTAAATGCGCCTTTTTCTCAAATTTTCGACCCTACAAATCCGTCTAAACATTGACAAATAATAGCCATACAATTCTTACAAGCTACAAAAGATGCTGGACTTCACACAACTGGTGAAATGATGACCTCAAATCCAGAGGCGCCCCCAGAAGGACCTTAAAAAAACAAGAATCTTAAAGCTGGAGTTTCAAAGACAAGAAGTAAGACGCATCGAAAATCTGCACGGTAAAAAATTTTGTCTACAATGAAACACGTATTTTTCTTGAATAAATTTGTTTACCTTAAAACAATTTGTTTTGAATTAAAATATTTCTTTTTAGTTCAACGCAGCTTTTAATCTTGAAATGAGACTTTATTTTTCTTCTTTAATTGTTTTGTTTCAGTATACTTCATTTTGTCTTCATATAAGTAATATTTTGCTTCCAGAGAAATAGATTAATTCAGTTCCAATTTATATTAAAACAATTTCTGTTTTACATTAAAATAAAGAGGCAAAAAATCAAACCCCAAAATCCTAATTTACTTTCCTCCCCTATACATGTAAAATTATGTAAAAGTAACATTGCACACTTCCAGAAACGCTAAAGAGCTAAGCTTTGGCAGACTGATAAGAACTAAATAGAAAAAAATTTAAAAATCCCAAAGTTTTAATTTAATTCCCTCCCCTATAAATGTAAAGTTATGTAAAAGTAACATTGCCTACTTCCAGAAACGCTAGAGAGCTGAGCTTTGGTAGGCCAATGGGAACTATGATAAAACTATAGAGAAAAATCAAAAACCCCAAAATTTTAATTTACTTTCCTCCCCTATAAATCTAAGGTTATGTAAAAGTAACATTGTCTACTTCCAGAAACGCTAGAGAGCTGAGCTTTGGAAGGCTGATAGGAACTAGGATAAAACCATGGGAAGAAATTTAAAAACCTCAAAATTGCAATTACCAAAGTATATTATTCCGCATATTTTACTACTTTAAAACTTAAATATTATCCAAGTCCCTTAAAAAAGGAGTGAAATCATAACAAAAACATTTCATGTAAAAAAAGCCAAGAACGCGAAAATGGTATTCCGTAAAAAGAATTGAGATAAAAGTAAAGTCAAGTTCTCCAATACAAATTTCCAAATGAAAGGATCTTACTAGGTTGGAAATGGTTTTCTAAACTTGGCTATTACGGCTACAAATGACTCTTAGGCACAGTGCTAAATTAAACATAAATAAAGAAGTTTGGTTGTAACAGCAAAGTTTAAAAAAGTATTTCCAAACTAGTAAGAATCTTGCATTTTAAAATTTCTATTAGAGAACGGCTTTACTTTTATCTCAATTCTTTTTACAGAATAAAATTTTCGCGTACTTGGCTTTTTTTACATGAAATGTTTTTGTTATGATTATATCTTCCTATGTCAAAGAACTCATAGTTAAAATACTCTGCCAATATATGGGCCCCTAAGCTCACACTAGGTACTATAGTTATGTGAGCTAATATAACTAAAAACTGAAATATATTTTATTCAACTCCACACTAAATTACCTTTTGTTTGATACCACACAAGCCATGTTTTGACTTAAACTCAAATTTTTGAAATCCACCCCCACCCTTAAAAAAAAACAAAAACTAAAATGTATTTTGTTGAACTCCGGACTTAATTACCTTTCGTTTGATATCACACACGCCATATTTTCACTTAAACTCTAATTTTTGAAATATACCCCCACCCTTTTTTTTTAAATAAATTAAAATGTATTTTGTTTAACTCCAGACTCAATTACCTTTCGTTTGATATCACACACGCCATATTTTCACATAAACTCTAATTTTTGAAATCTATCCCCACCCTTTTATTTGGTTTGTGTTCGGCGGATTTTGTTCATTTTTAAATGGGACCATCTCGACCCAAGATCCAGCCCAGGACCAAATTTCATTAAAATCGGCCAAGCGGTTTTTGAGTTATGCCCGTTGGTCGTTACAGACAGACATACAGACACACAGACAGACAGACAGACAGACAGACAGACAGACATACAGACAGACAGACAGACAGACAGACAGACGGCGCAACAAAAAAGTTTCAAAATCATCTGAAACGCAAAGATATATAAAAATTTTTGAAATCGGAGCAACTTTTTTTTTCTCGAAAAAATTAGGATCACCATAGCTCACACTACTATAGTATAGTATATGTGTGAGCTAATATAGTATAGTATATGTGTGAGCTAAAATGTGGTACTTATTTAAGGTTTGTAGTTTAAAATATAGAGGTTAACCATTTAGTTTGGGAAATCACACTTTTTTTTAAGTTGCAGATTTTTTTTTACTAGCAACCAAATAGCTACAAAATAAGACACTTAAACGTTCCTTGGACTTCTTACCAATGTTAACGTTCTATTAGTAGTGGAGAGATGACCCGTAGATCTGCCAAGTAGGCCAGAGTAGGCCTTTTTTGCCTTTCATTCATAAACGTTTTACTTTATGGTCCCTTTTAGTGACGCCACTGTCACTATGGCCCTAAACCCCTTGATAGATTTATAACTTTTCAACGAAAAGTTTCGGTACACTTTTGACTTGCGACATTTTATTAGGCACCCGAAAAAATGTAAAAATATTTTGAGTCGCCCGTGAAATTTCGATTTTTTACGGTATCAAGGATTTTTTTGTTACCACCTAAAAGCTTCTATTTTTTTCTTCTTTGATTTAGATGTTTGTTTCGTTTCTTAGACCGTAGAAATTAAATTTATTTTTTATAAAGCATATCTCCTTTTTTTCGTTTGAAGTTATATTCACTTCAACTTGGTTTAATCTTCAATTTTGTTGTCAAAGTTAAATCTTTAAATCTTTTGGTCCAATAGGGTATTTGTCAAATTTTAGAAAAGAGTTTACGCAAAATTATTAAAATAGTATAATTTATCATGACTACATTTAAAATCCAGTTTTTTAATTTCTGATTTGAATTTGCCGCTAAAACGCTCATTACTAGCATGGCGTTGCAATGACGTCACAGCGCAGTAAACTCGAAGACAGATACACGGCATTCAAGTGTTTATTTGTTTTTGGTCTGTGTTTTTACTGTTTTTTATGTAAAAAAATGTCCTATAAGTAGTGTGTAATGCCTCAGTGTTTGAATACTACCATAAAAACACCTGAAAAACTATTTATTCATGTGCCTACAGTAGTAAAAGAACTGAAAAAGTGGCTAGAACTTGCTCGAAGAGACCCAAGGGCCTTATCTAATACATCTTCACTATACATTTGTGAAGATCACTTTGATGTGAGTATAACTAAATTGTTTCTATTCATTTTTCTCACGTTGTCTATAATATATATAACTATTTTTAGGCGGTACTGGGCAGTTATTAGGCAGGACTAGGGAGTACCTCTAAATGCAGGACTGAGCAATGCATATGCAAGACTAGGAAGTGCATATTTGTTATGAAAGGCCATAAGAATTCTTTGAAACAAACTGTATTTAGAAAATTTTGTTTTAAAAAAGCAATTTTTGATTGTTAATGCTTAAAATAATGATGATTGGGTATTTAATTGAATCTATTGCAAGTGGCATATTAAACAAAAAAGCAAAACATTCAACCTAACCTCAAAATCTAAATGAGTAAAAGTAGGCGAAAAATATCGCAAAAAAACTTTCAGTTATATACAAAACAACTCATCGAATACTTACATTAACATTTTAACGTTTCTAAATTCCGCAGAACAAAAATCACTGTTGTTGGCAAAGAACCCTGCCACCATAAAGGAATTCAGCATTGGCAAGTTGGAGCTATCAGCTTTGGAGAATCCGTTTTCCATTGAAAATGTTTTTTATAAGCAAAACAAAAAATAAAATCTAATTTAGGACGATAATTCACACTTTAAACCAAAGCAAACATTACCATCCATAAGAAAATAACACAGAAAATAGGTTCGTTCGAGGCGTTTACTGTTTTGTGACGTCTCTCGCAGCTGATTGGTAGACCGCCTGTTTTGAATCACGTGGCTAATTGTTTTAATTTAATGAATTTATTTAATTAAAAGAACTATGAATTTGAGAAAAAATTAAACAAAAAAGTTTGTTTTTAGCATTCCCAAGACCTAAAGAGATATCTAAAAACTTCCTATAAGCGGATATTCACGGTTTCGTCGATTTTGTCCGCTTATTGGAGGTGTCCGCTTATCGGAAAGAACTGCGAAATTTTAATATATATTTACTGACAATTTCCGCTGCTTGAGTTTTTCCGATCTTAAATTTTTCAGCGATCTTTCGTGCTGATAGATGTTTCTTTTACGGACAAGAGCTCCATCTGCTTTACGTAGATTTGCAGAAGGCATATGATAGTATACCACTAAATCTACTTTGGAAGGCGTTGGAAAAGGCAAACATAAGCGTACAACTAATTAAGGCCATCAAAGAGTTATACCGCAATAGTAAGGCAAAAGTTAAAATAAAAGCAAAACTAACCAAAGGCTTTCAAGTAAATAAAGGTCTTAAACAAGGTTGCTGTATCTCGCCTACGCTCTTCAAGATATATTTGGAACAGGTCCTTAAAGTCTGGAAGAGAAAATGCCAAAACATGGGAATTCCGTTGGATGAAACCACCTTGTATACTTTATGTTTCGCCGATGATCAGATAGTGGTGGCTCAGGATTATGACGACCTCGAATATATGACACGAAAACTAATAGAAGAGTACAATAAGTGGGGACTAGAGGTTAATATCAATAAGACAGAGTATATGTGTATTGGTGGAACGAAACAGGATCTAATCTTAAATACTGGGCAGCGAATTCAGTCCTGTGATGAGTATAAATACTTGGGTCTAAAAATTACAGCTGACGGAACACTAGACAAAGCTATAAAAGATAGAAACGTACAAGGAAGAAAAGCAATAACTTTATTAAATGGAATAATTTGGGACCAGAGTATATCAAAACTTAACAAAAAGCTTATATATAACACCATTGTTAAAAGTATTATTACATACGGCTCAGAAGTATGGCCAATCAAAGATAGAACAGAAAAAATGCTTTCCGCTACGGAGATGGACTATTGGAGAAGAGCAGCAGGGAAATCCAAAAGAGAAAGAGTTACAAATCAAAGAATAAGAGAAATTATGACAGTGGGTAAACGTACTCTAGTGGATGATATAAAAACAAAACAACTGGTGTGGTACGGACATGTACAAAGAATGGATGATGGAAGACTACCTAAACAAATATTACAATGGAAACCAACTGGCCGAAGAAAACGAGGAAGGCCGAGGAGATGCTGGAGAGAAGGAATAGATAGTGAAATAAGAATAAGAGGCCTAGATAATGAATTATGGGCAAACAGAAACGAGTGGAGATTGGGTATCGGAAGACGTAGAACGTTGTGAAACCGATAAATATATATATATATATATATATATATATATATAGATGTTTCTTTTTCGAAACGTTAACAACTTCCATTTTTTCACGTAAACTAAGAAGTTTTTTACTAGGCGCCATTTCAAAAGATCTATTAGTACCCAACTGAACAAGAAAAATAAAACACAGCAGTCCCGCCGAATAAAATTTGTTGTAAATGCGACAGAAGTATTTAGTCTCCGCTTTAAAACGGAAAAAGGTTAATCTCCGGCTGCAGAGTGCGTTATTGCCAACATATTACATAATATTTATGCCCATGTCGTGCAGCGCTTCGTCCCGTTGTCAGAGGTTCGCGTCCGAATATGGGAGGTTGCAGAATATTTTAATAAAAAAAAAATTGTCCGCGTCCGGTTATTAGAGTTTCCGGTGTTAGGAGTGAATTGTACATGTAAAGAAATAGGGAAAAGCTTGGTTCCAACAAATTTGTCCGCCTAAAGGGAGTGTCCGCTTAATAGAGGTGTCTGTATACCTAGACACACAGCTGATAATGCACAATATGAATTTATATAAATTCTTGTAATAGATCAGTACCATAATCGATTCGAAAGTACTTTTGACCATTATTATGGGCAGTGGACTTTCCTAATCCGACTACTTCAACAACTTTGGAAAATTCCCCAAATATTTACCAAACAATTATTTCAGATAACCACCCTTTTATTAAAAGTAGGTAGATAAGTCAAATAACTAATTATTGGGCTTGTGACCACATTCTTGTACAAGATGATCAAAATATTACTCTATATTATCAAGGTCAACAAAAAAATAGAGGCCATGACCTGAAAAAATCAGCTGTTCTCGGGGGGGTTGACTTTTAAATTGGGTCTTATGGGAGGTCAAAATAAGGAATGCTAAATCTTGAAGATTTTAACCTTTTAATCATCTTGCATCCTTACAAAAGTTTGGTGGAATCTCGGGATGGTGTCTGAGAATATTTCACTGAAATTTCGCGGAAATCTGTAGTGCCATTTTGAAAATATCATAAAAAAACGTCAGACCTCCCATAACACCCAACGTAAAAGTCAGCCTCCCAAGAACAGTTGATATTTTCAGGGTTGTGGCCTGTATTTTCTTGTTGGCCTTGTGTTAAGTCATAGCTCTCAACTGAATTTTGTTGCTTAAAACAAACTTATTTGTCTGTATACACTGGCGCACCCAGGAATATGTCTTGGGGGGGTGCGAGGCCTCTTGGGGGGGACCCAAGACCTCATGATGTTGTATTTTATGCTAATTTGTTTTTATTTATGAAATATGTGAAAAATGTCTAAAAAAATCTAAGGCTTGGGGGGCCCGGGCCCCGAGGCCCCTTCTGGGTGCGCCCATGTGTATAACAATACACACAACATAGACCTAAGATTTGTATTATACCTACACTATGCCTGAGTATAGCTATTAAGCTGTTAAATAAAATTTAAATATTATGTAAGTAGAAAAAGGGGACAATTTTTTTTATCTGCAACAGAAGGGCCGAATTAAGAGCTGACAAAACTTAATGATGCTCAATTAATAAAACGAAGTTTTTTGTCTATAATTTTTACCACTTAATAGAGATAAAAGTCTTAATATTCGTGGGAAAACCGTTTATAAGGGATGTGGGACTTTTATTATTAATAACGTGGTATGTTTAATTTGACAGAATAAAAAACAAGTACCGGGTGACTTTTTGTAATGCAATAGCTTTTCTATTATTTGTTCTGTCAAAATTTACTGATGTTATATAAATAAAGCTGAGTTTTTTGTTATAATTTTAACTAGGTAGGGAGACCGGAGCTAGTTGTCAAACTTTTTTTATTTGCATTTTTAATAGTCCTAGTTAAGGAATAACATTTATGAATAAGTTGATTGTGTATTTTATTTAAAATATTACAAATTTCGTAACATTCAGATCATCAAACCAGAACAATGGACAGAACATTACAAAGGACTGCTGCAGGAAACGAGACCCAAATATCTGTCAGCCTCTCCGAGGAGACACATAAAAGTACATGAAGAGGAAGTAATTATTGAAAAATAAATGATAAAGTATAGTATTAAAAAGCCTAAATCCGGAAAAGCTAGCGGACCTGGGGGAATATACGCTAAAATGCTCAAATATGGATCAGAGAAACTACTAGAAAATCTTACATATATTATCAACCAATGAATAAACGGACATCCAGTACCTGATAATTGGAGAATTGCATTCATATCCTCAATACATAAAAAAGGAAACAAGCTGGACGGCAACAATTACAGAGGAATTTCAGTAACCAGTACTCTAAGTAGATTGTTTATTGTTAGGATTCTTAGATATTTAATAAAGAATGATTTTCATGAACAAGAAGAAGAAGAAGAAGCGCAAATTGGGTTTTGTGCAGGCAGATCTTGTAGTGATAATGTTTTTTGTCTTAAACAAGTAATTGAGGAAAGTACTGCCAGAAACATAAAGACTCATGTTACCTTTGTGGATCTACAAAAAGCATATGATACCGTTCCAGTAGAAAAATTATGGACAGTGTTAGAGCAAACTAATATCAATCATTCATATATAAAAGCGACAAAGAAACTATACAAAGGGCCAAGATCTAAAATTAAAATTGGAAAATTTCCTGGTAACGAAAGGCTTAAGACAGAGATGTTATATCTCTCCACCTCTTTTTAAAATATATATCGCAATAGCTCTAAAAAACTGGAAACGTAAAGTACACGGCATGGGAATACAACTTAACGACCGATTTATCATATACACAGTTTGCTGACGACCAAGTAATTGTAGCTAATAATAAAAAAGACATGGAGTATATGATGAGAAAGTTAACGGAAGAATACCAAAAGTGGGGGTTAACACTAAACATGGACAAGACACACAGTACTTATGTATTGAAAACGAATCAAGTGAGTTAGAACTAAACGATGGACAAACAATATCGTCATGAAACGAGTATGTACATATACTTGAGTGTCAGATTTGATAGGACAGGAACAGACTGTAAAGAACTAGAAAAAAGTCTCTCTACCATGTCTCGGCTTTATATTCAATTCAATTCAATTTATTTACTGTTTTAAAGAAAATACAACATGATTCCTATAACAGGGGTCTCTTAATCTAGCACTTTAATTTGGTTAAGCCTAACTCGGCTTTATGTAGACAAAGCAACTTCGCAAATATTTTTGAGTCAATGTGTAGACTCATTTATCTCGAAAAAAAATCGAAAATAACCTGAAAAAAAAGTGTCGTTTTCTTTCCTCGGCATATCCGCGATTTTTGAGGTCGATAACATTTTTGAGCATGAAAATATTTTTGGATCGTCAAAATAAAACCGAAATGAATGTCGCTTTGTTTTTAACATTTTTACGGGGTTTCATTTCGGAAAAGTAGCCAATTTTTTTCAAACCAGAATGAAGGTGCAACAAATTACTTCTGACTAACATTCTAATAAAAGTATTTAATTGATATTAATCAGTTTTTCTTTTTATATTGACACGTAACTACCAACCTCAGATGTGACAACCATTGCTGTCACGAGATTACGTCACGCTTGTTTTTTTTGGCGAAATTTGTACTAATACTATGTCGGTTTAGAACGTTTTTCTACGTTGTCCGACGCCTATTTTCCACCTCCTTTGATCCTGACAATCATCCTTTGTCAGGATTTTTTGAATCATTGATCTTTGGATTGACTGTTGCCCTCTTTTTCTGTGCCCTATTGATTGCTATTCGAGGACCTGCTTTTTAATATTTGGTCGTTTAGTCAGTCATGTCCCAAGTAACATTTCTTTATTTATAGCAGAAGCTAAAAGGTTGCCAGCGCCTTTCCTTAAAACCATTAGTTTCAATGTTTGGTCGCTAGCACGTTCCCATTACGCTTATATACCCCTTAGACCTCCTAAATGGGACTCCCCAATTGGTGGTGGCAACCTATGTATTAAACTAATTATAAAACCATAAGAAATAAACCCTAGCTTCACCCTCTAGCAGTTCCACCAGTATAGAACCTTTTAGAGCCTAAAGCATTGACTTCTATACCCTACGGGTAGACCCGGCATGGGCCAAAATTGCCATTATATCAAGCTTTTATCGCAATTGACCAAATACAAGTAAGAATTTAATGAGCAAAATAGGGATGAAAATAGAATTTCGGTTTGGTGAGTCCGGAAACATGCAACATCGCAAAAATATTCTATTTGCTTGTCTTGGATAAAAAAGGGCAGTGGCGGCGCAAAATAAAAATTTTGAATTCCACTAGAATTTTTTTATCAACGATTTTCTGTTTGAATAATAAATAATCATGAATACTTGTGTGTGTTTACAAAATTCTCTTCAGTAAAAAAAAAGAGTAAAAAGAATTTCTAAGCATGCTAAGTGCAGTGGATGTATTAAAATTATTGTTTTCATCTTAGAACTTTACAAATGTTGTACCTTCCAGGTAAAATATTTTCTTTCTTTGAACAAGGGTCTTCTTCAACTCTTCTTTTCTTGGGTGGACTACAAGTTATGCCCGAGTCAGATGAAATTTCGGAACTAAAAATTTCAATTCGAAATGGGACAACCGGGCGCCGGGCCAACTCGGCGCCGCCAACAGGGCGCCACGCCGGGACTAATGGGCGCCAGGCCAACTCATCGCCGGACTATTTTTTTTTCGATAAAATGTGCAGATAAAAACAAAATAAATATGTTATTTGTACAAAACTTTCAACATCTATTAAGTCGAGTGTTGAAAATTGGTAGGTGTAGTGTTCTGCGACTTGAAACACCGCCAAGTTCCATATTCGATACATATCGATGCATAAATAAGAAAGTCCGCCATTTTGGATCCGCCACTTTAATTTTTTTAAGGTTGTTTTTCATCTGCACATTTTATCAAGAAAAAATATTTTAGTCCGGCGCCCAGTTGGCTCGGCGTCAAGTTGGCCCGGCGCCCAGTTGGCCTGCCGCCCAGTTGGTGGCGCCGAGTTGGCGGCGCCCAGTTGTCTTAGACTGCAACACATTTCAGGGGTCTAATACGTTTTACCACCTTTCTTAAAACTACGAAGTTTTTTGAAAAATGATAATTTTAGACCATTTTATAGTGATTTCTAAAAAAAAAAATTGCGGGCTATCGTTGATTTTGTTAAAAAAATTGAAATTGAAACATTCTTAAAACCCCATTAAAACCCATACAAATTGCTGCAAAAGAAGCATTTTCTCATTTCAAACTGAAACAAAACGGTCCCTGACGTCTATCAGCTGTCAACAAAAACTTGAAATAACTAAGGTCACTGATCCAAATCGGGTCAGTTTTTTTGGTCCTTTTATGAAAATGCACAATTTTTAAAAAAGCATGAAATTCAAAACAAAATCAAGAAAATTATGATTCCTACATTTTTACAAATAAAAATTAGTTTAATTGAACATTATATCAATTTTAATTCCTTAAAACACTAAAAATTAATAACTATTTACTTTTTTAAAATTTATCGAAGGTCTAACTGAACAAAAGCAAACTGAACCCATCCGTATCGAAATGAACCAAATCAAACCGAATCTAACGGTTCGGTTTGGTTCGGTTCGATTTGCTTAAACTGAACCGAACCTAACCGAATATAGCTAAACCTAACCTAAACAATCCTAGCGGAACCTAACCGAACATACTCAAACTGAACCAACCTAACCCAACCTAACCCAACCTAACCCAACCTAACCCAACCTAACCCAACCTAACCCAACCTAACCCAACCTAACCCAACCTAACCCAACCTAACCCAACCTAACCCAACCTAACCCAACCTAACCCAACCTAACCCAACCTAACCCAACCTAACCCAACCTAACCCAACCTAACCCAACCTAACCCAACCTAACCCAACCTAACCCAACCTAACCCAACCTAACCAAACCTAACCTACCTATTGTTAATAAATATAGTAAAAGTTTTAGGTTTATGTCCAGGGGGTAACCATTGTCCATAATCGTCGGAAATCGAGTAAGGATTAGTGTATGCGACCATAAACATTGAGTGGCGAGTGAGTGTTTGGTCTTCAATTTTTTTAGGGAAATTTTTCAAAATCTTTTTTTGCGCACTCTGGGCACCCTAATAAACCGTAATCTGGTCACCCTAATCCATCGCAATCAAAGAAAATGGGTAATCGAAGTGTCACAAATTTTTTGTTGGTTTCTATTCTTCTTTTATATTATGTAGGACAAAATTATTAATTAAACTAAGTGACCTTATTAAGTAAGGCAGCATGATAGTCAAATGACATTAGAAGGACATAAACATATGATACCGGCCTGTAGACCGGTCGCGGTGGTCATATAATAATAAATATATACTTTCGCGATGAAAGACCAAAATTTAACTTAAAATTACTGTAAAGTCCCCAAAAAACATTAAATTTATCGAAATTTATAAAAACATAGATCAGTGTGTGTAACAATTCATCAAGATGTATGAAACTCGACCGTGACATGTCAAAAGTTTGGTTCGAAAAAACAAAAACAACTGGATAAAAATCGGTATGTAAGAATTTAAAAAGAAATCATTTTTAAGAAAATCAAATACTTTTTGTTAATTTTCATGCAATGCAAAAAAAAGTGCGGGGAAGTGACACTTTCTGAATCAAAATGTGTGAGGGTAAAATCGCACGCTCGCAGAAAAAACTATCTATCGTGACGCTACTGAACTTTCTCGTGTTTCAGGAAAAACTATCTGTCAAGACGACTTACCCATGAAATGTTGTTTTTTTATGGATTTTTTTCTTCTTTTGCACAAAAAACAATTTTGGACCATGTTTAAACTCAAATAGTTACTTCTAAACTTGTTTTTAAACGTTTTAAGATTTCTTTTTGTAATATTCCCGCACAAAATTCAAAAAAAAATCATTTCCGTACTTAGACAACATTGTCTATCAGTTTTCCCTGTATACACGGACTAACAGGTAGAATCACTCAAAATACGGCAGGTGGATTAAAGGTAGCCAGCTGCTTTTCTGTCGCACTTATGCCGTCAGTGTGAAAGAGATAAAAGTACCCTTATATTATCTAGGGTATTATTAGCATGCAAAATCACCCTATCTTTGTCCGTTTCACATGTTCAATAATGTCTATCTCTGTTTTTATTGTAAAAGAAATACCCGACCATAGGAACCAAATTGGATAGGGTCTATAAAAAATGCCTTGTCTTTCCGTCTCTAACGCCCTTTTAGGGCGTTATACAACTCAATGGCCTAAAGCTATTATGCCAGGTTCTAAAAGCAACTCAGAAACGTCCTCTATCCTGTTATAAAACTAGATTTGGTAATTTGGTATCCTGGCAATCCTGTTGAATACCATAATACCTTTAGAGTAAAGAATTTTTTCTATAAGCCTGCGGAAAAATCCACTTTTCCGCACGCATTTTAGTGTGGAAAGTCACTAGTGCGGAAAAGTACATTTGTTACGATTTTGAGGTGTTCTATAACATTTAGATCGTTCAAAATACATTTGTTTCTTTCCTAGCACACGAAATATCCTAAAAATATTCAAATTGACTAAAATTCTGCTATATTTTCAATATTTTCGATAAAATAAAGTGTTCAGTAAAATAGGTTCAAATTATAAGTTTTAAACCTCCCCGGTATAAATATCGTCATTGTCAATGTCAAACAACAATGAACACTAGTGGTTTTAGATTTGGCATCTTAAATCACCATAGCAACAAAGTACAAACAAACTGTCAAAACAAAGCCAATTTTGCAGATACAAGCGTCTTTTGAATTTTTCAAACAAAAAAATCAGATTTTCAATGGATTCTTCGGACGAAGATCTACCCCAGTCAGTTCTAGAAGCCGCTAGAATGTGAATAATAATAATTGATTTGATTAAAACGTTTTGAATATAAATAATTTTCTGATTAATTTTTAGTTTTTTCCTCACGCTTATAGAAAAAATAGTGTACCTAACTCGTGCGTAAAGTGTCTTTTCCGCACTTGATTGCTGGCCAAACTCCGCTATCGCGTCGTTTGGCCATCTGCAATCGCGTGCGGAAAAGAGGCACTTTTCGCACTAGTTAGGTAAACTACTATTTCCTATAAAAGCTTTACCGATATTTTAGATTCACAATGGCTATATAAAATAATTTAGGTCATAAAATTGCCAAAAATGTCAGAGTCCCAAAATTATTGTATCACATAAAAATATACCTATATATGAGGAGTTTGTCGTTGTGTGGATCATCAAATTGCCTGCCAAACTTATTTTTCTAAAAAAATCGTATCTGAAAAGCTCTCAAAACAAGCGCGCCAGCTCACAAATGCTATTTAATAGTTTTTTGATAACTAAATAACAAATATTTAAAATAAAAAAAAAATAATTTACACTATTCACCATTAAAAAAGTCTGTTTGGTTTACATAAATCAAAATTTAAGTAAAATTATTGTTAAAAAACACTGCTCAAACGACTAGATAAATATTTTCTGTTTACAATATTTTTTATTTGTTACTAAACACACAAGGATTTTTGAGTGCGCTTATGAAACCAATAAAAAAGAGAAGGTAAACATAGTGAACATAACTTCACTTAAATTTTTTGTATTTTTTTTTAAAGTGTTGTGTTAAATTTAAATGTTTTTTATCGTGCAATTTGCACACAATCAGGAGGGCCAGTGCAATGATATCCGTTGTGCCTGCAGATTGGAGGGAAACCTCTTATATTGGCCGTTTAAACAGGCCTTATCTAGGCTTGGGTGCCCTACCCAGGAGGATAATAAATAATCAATCTTGCAATAGGTAGGTACCAATCTGTACTAGTACTAGTAAAAACTAAAATACAAAAGTATTTATTTTTTATATGACCGCCTATTTAAATAATGTTTAATATGCAGCTATGGGTAACCATAAATACAAAAGAATTAAGTTTACCTTTAAGCCTTGCAATAAAACCTGTTTAAAATGCCTAAAAGTAATGGCAAAAACCAAAAGTCTAAAGTTTATATTTACCACTCTTAAAAACCTTAAGGAAACTAGGTTCTATATGGCCGCCTATATAATCATATTTACTATTAAACTACTGGTAACTACAAAAACAAAAGGATATAAGGTAACCTTTTAGCTCTATTATAAAACAGTTTTGTTATGACCTAAAGTAATAAAAAAACTAAAAGACCAAAGTTTATATTTATTTCTATTTGTGTGTATCTAAAAGGAACAGAAGAACACTTTTTGGTTGTATAACACCTCTTTAGGTATTTGGCAATATAAATTACCCTCTAAATAACCTTGGAACCAAATTAATAAAACCTTGAGTGGTAATAATGTTACTTGGGGTCATCTGTTATGCTTCCCTCGATTCCCATTCTTTCTTTTATGATCTTTTCTTATTTGATCTGTTCCAGATATTTTTTCGCTTCTTTACAGTCTGTTCCTGTTTTATCAAATGTGACACCCAAGTTTACATACTCATTGCATGGAGATATTGTTTGTCCATTGAGTAGTTCTAACTCACTTGATTCGTTTCCAATACATAAGTACTGTGTCTTGTCTACGTTTACTGTTAAACCCCACTTTTGGTATTCTTCCGTTAACTTTCTCATCATATACTCCATGTCTTCTTTATCATTAGCTATTACTTGGTCGTCAGCAAATTGTAGTGTGTATATGTTAGTTAGTATGCCGTGTACTTTACGTTTCCAGTTTTTTAGAGCTACTGCGATATATATTTTCAAAAGAGATGGAGAGGTACCAGAAATTCTTTTGAAAATCGACATCCAATTTTAGTTTTAGATGTTAACCCTATAGTATAGTTCTTTTATCGCTTTTACGATTGATATTAGTTTGCTCTGACACTGTCCATAATGTTTCTAATGGAACGGTATCATATGCTTTTTGTAGGTCCACAGAGGTAATATTAGTCTTTATATTTCTGGCACTCCTTTTCTTAATTACGTGTTTAAGACAAAAAACATAATCAATACAAGATCTACTTGCCCGAAACCCACTTTGCTCTTCTTCTTCTTGTTCATGAAAATCATTCTCTATTAGGTCTCTAAGACTCCTACCGTACAATCTACTTAGAGTACTAGTTACTGAAATTCCTCTATAATTCTTGCAATCCAGCTTGTTTCTTTTTTTTTGTATTGAGGATATGAATGCAATTTTCCAATCATCAGGTACTGGATATCCGTTTATGCATTGATTGATAATATATGTGAGATTTTCTAGTAGTTTCTATGATCCATATATGAGCGTTTCAGCGTATATTCCCCAAGGTCCTCTAGCTTTTCCGGATTTAAGCTTTTCAATACTATTCTTTATCATTTCTTTTTTGATGATTACTTCCTCTTCAGGTACTTCTATGTCTCTCCTCGGAGAGGTTGACAAATATATTTATTTTACAAAGTTTACATTTTAAAAAAACCGCACTTTAAGTTCATTTTGGATTTTTAGTTACCTACGTATGTGATATAATATATTTTTACCTCTGATAAAGTAATATAGATATTTTATAGCAGCCAGCATATTTATATTATATTATGCAATATTTAAATTAATAAATTATTATTGGTAGCCGTAGAGTGTGTAATGAATAACAAAAATAATAATAATAAAACTGCAAACAATCACTTTATCGGGCAAAAATTGCCCCTGAATCTAAAAAACAATGGAGAAATTTCGCCATTTTCATGGCGTCAAAATTATAAATTCAGTTTTGCATTAGTTTATTGTTATATTTTTTATACAAGGTGAAAATTTAAAAAAGGCTCGGACACGTCGATTTTGTTTGCAAGGGGGACACTTTTTGGCTATGTTGAAATTTTTGTGGACGAACCCCATTCGAGGGGTATACTTTACTTTACTTTACTTCCAACCGTGTAAAAATTTCGAAAATCTATCCATTAGTTTTTGAGATAATTGCCTTCGAACTTTCAAATTTCACATGGACTGATAAAAAAAAAATTTAATTAGAATTTTATATTTTTTCGGATTTACTTTTTATGTTATCATTCCATGTTAAAATTGAAAGCAAATATCTCAAAAACTAATCGATGGATTTTCGAAATTTTTACACGGTTTTAGGGATATTTAAGAGGGCTTCAAAACAAGGTATCACTAGACACACTTTCCCTATTCCAAATATAGGGGTCAAGTATACCCCTCGAAGAGGGTTCATGCTACAAAAATTTCAAGATAGCCAAAAAGTACCCCCCTTGCAAACAAAATCGACGTGTTTTTTGAAACCAACAGAAACAACTACTTCGAGGGAAAATACCCCTACCGGCATTGAATTATACTGATGGCTTGATGCTTTCGTTAGGAACTTGTTAAAACTGTTTGGTTTTCACTATCTCCAACGTCGATCACAGGGATACGAGTGATCCCCGTCTGGAACACGTCCTGATAGTCAGGAACAAGTGATCCATGCCAATCTACGACCGGACCGGTTTCGACCTTTTGGGCCATCCTCAGGTGAATGTAGGCGATAGCTCCGTGTAGAGCATAAGTTGAGATAGTGAAAACCAAACAGTTTTAACAAGTTCCCAACGAAAGCATCAAGCCATCAGTATAATTCAATGCCGGTAGGGGTATTTTCCCTCGGAGTAGTTGTTTCTGTTGGTTTCAAAAAACTTATGCTCTACACGGAGCTATCGCCTACATTCACCTGAGGATGGCCCAAAAGGTCGAATATCATTTTGGGGATCGACCAACAAATTTCTTTTAAAAACTCTTTTTATTTTGCAAAAAAAGGCAGTGTGATTCATCTACAAAGTACACCAAAGAGATAGTTGTAGACCACATTTTAAATCAGAGAAAATTCTAACCATGACATCTTTGTACATCCTGGAAATATGTACATTAATTTATAAATAGTAGTTTACCTAACTAGTGCGGAAAGTGCCTCTTTTCCGCACGCGATTGCAGATGGCCAAACGACGCGATAGCGGAGTTTGGCCAGCAATCAAGTGCGGAAAAGACACTTTACGCACGAGTTAAGTACACTATTTTTTCTA
This sequence comes from Aspidapion aeneum, assembly GCA_963576565.1. Lineage (NCBI taxonomy): Eukaryota > Metazoa > Arthropoda > Insecta > Coleoptera > Brentidae > Aspidapion > Aspidapion aeneum. Next base: position 8,734,304 of record OY755047.1, read on the forward strand.
TAAGCGTGAGGAAAAAACTAAAAATTAATCAGAAAATTATTTATATTCAAAACGTTTTAATCAAATCAATTATTATTATTCACATTCTAGCGGCTTCTAGAACTGACTGGGGTAGATCTTCGTCCGAAGAATCCATTGAAAATCTGATTTTTTTGTTTGAAAAATTCAAAAGACGCTTGTATCTGCAAAATTGGCTTTGTTTTGACAGTTTGTTTGTACTTTGTTGCTATGGTGATTTAAGATGCCAAATCTAAAACCACTAGTGTTCATTGTTGTTTGACATTGACAATGACGATATTTATACTGGGGAGGTTTAAAACTTATAATTTGAACCTATTTTACTGAAAACTTTATTTTATCGAAAATATTGAAAATATAGCAGAATTTTAGTCAATTTGAATATTTTTAGGATATTTCGTGTGCTAGGAAAGATACAAATGTATTTTGAACGGTCTAAATGTTATAGAACACCTCAAAATCGTAACAAATTTACTTAATATTTTTCCGCACTAGTGCGGAAAAGTGGCACTTTTTACACTAAAATGCGTGCGGAAAAGTGGACATGGACGCACGCTTATAGAAAATAGTAGTTTACCTAACTAGTGCGGAAAGTGCCTCTTTTGGCGATTGCAGATGGCCAAACGACGCGATAGCGGAGTTTGGCCAGCAATCAAGTGCGGAAAAGACACTTTACGCACGAGTTAGGTACACTATTTTTTCTATAAGCGTGAGGAAAAAACTAAAAATTAATCAGAAAATTATTTATATTCAAAACGTTTTAATCAAATCAATTATTATTATTCACATTCTAGCGGCTTCTAGAACTGACTGGGGTAGATCTTCGTCCGAAGAATCCATTGAAAATCTGATTTTTTTGTTTGAAAAATTCAAAAGACGCTTGTTTCTGCAAAATTGGCTTTGTTTTGACAGTTTGTTTGTACTTTGTTGCTATGGTGATTTAAGATGCCAAATCTAAAACCACTAGTGTTCATTGTTGTTTGACATTGACAATGACGATATTTATACTGGGGAGGTTTAAAACTTATAATTTGAACCTATTTTACTGAAAACTTTATTTTATCGAAAATATTGAAAATATAGCAGAATTTTAGTCAATTTGAATATTTTTAGGATATTTCGTGTGCTAGGAAAGATACAAATGTATTTTGAACGGTCTAAATGTTATAGAACACCTCAAAATCGTAACAAATTTACTTAATATTTTTCCGCACTAGTGCGGAAAAGTGGCACTTTTTACACTAAAATGCGTGCGGAAAAGTGGACATGGACGCACGCTTATAGAAAATAGTAGTTTACCTAACTAGTGCGGAAAGTGCCTCTTTTGGCGATTGCAGATGGCCAAACGACGCGATAGCGGAGTTTGGCCAGCAATCAAGTGCGGAAAAGACACTTTACGCACGAGTTAGGTACACTATTTTTTCTATAAGCGTGAGGAAAAAACTAAAAATTAATCAGAAAATTATTTATATTCAAAACGTTTTAATCAAATCAATTATTATTATTCACATTCTAGCGGCTTCTAGAACTGACTGGGGTAGATCTTCGTCCGAAGAATCCATTGAAAATCTGATTTTTTTGTTTGAAAAATTCAAAAGACGCTTGTTTCTGCAAAATTGGCTTTGTTTTGACAGTTTGTTTGTACTTTGTTGCTATGGTGATTTAAGATGCCAAATCTAAAACCACTAGTGTTCATTGTTGTTTGACATTGACAATGACGATATTTATACTGGGGAGGTTTAAAACTTATAATTTGAACCTATTTTACTGAAAACTTTATTTTATCGAAAATATTGAAAATATAGCAGAATTTTAGTCAATTTGAATATTTTTAGGATATTTCGTGTGCTAGGAAAGATACAAATGTATTTTGAACGGTCTAAATGTTATAGAACACCTCAAAATCGTAACAAATTTACTTCCGCACTAGTGCGGAAAAGTGGCACTTTCCACACTAAAATGCGTGCGGAAAAGTGGACTTTTCCGCACGCTTATAGAAAAAACAATTATAACATTGCTGCTGGAAATGGAGTACCGCTACATGATACCCGCCATGCTGGTGATTTGCCCTTGCCAATTCCAAGATCAAATCTAACTAAGTCTTCCCTCATCTATGAAGGGAAATTTTTTTTAAATTCGTTGTCGCGTAGATTAAAATCATTACAAACAATTAGGTTATTTAGAAAGACTCTTAAAAGCATTTTAGTAGAGAAAGCATACTATGATTTGGCTGAATTTTATAATGACTCACCAGTTTAAATGTTCCTATTTCTTCTTTTTTGTTCCTTTTTTTCAGTAAATTTTAAATTAAGTAAGATATTATATTTGTATTTTTTATCTAGTTTTTTATATACCAATGTGTGTCGTTTTTATTTATTTATGTTAAAATTTTTTGTCTACATCTGTCTGTTTTTTAAGTATGTTTACTGTGTCTTTTATACCATGTTGACCATTTTAATCTTTTAATTTTAAGCTATAAACGATTTTAAACTATTAAGTAAGAAGTGTACATTTTAATTACTTTGACTTTAATAGGTAAATTTTATATATTTTTATAATATTGTTTTTTGTAGCCTTATTAATCAATTTATTTATAAGTAGTTTTTTAGCAGGCTTTGTCTTTGTGAAACAGTTTTCTTTTATGACAATAAAGCATTTTTGATTGATTGATTGAAACCGGTCCGGTCGTGGATTGGCATGGATCACTTGTTCCTGACTATCAGGACGTGTTCCAGACGGGGATCACTCGTATCCCTGTGATCGACGTTGGAGATAGTGAAAACCAAACAGTTTTAAAATCGACGTGTTTCGGGGTTTTTTTAATTTCTTGATAATTTTCGAGAAAATCCAAGTGGTTTCTTTTTAAATTGTCACCTTGTATGGAAATAAAACTCGACCGCAGTTTATTATGTATTTTATTGGCAAAAATTAAAATAAATTTTGGTATTATAAAATTTTTGATAACGCAAAGTACGATATTGATTTTTTACTCAACGCAAAAATTTTATTTTTACAAAAAATGTTGATATAGAATTCAAATAGTCCGCAGTACGTCGGTCAATTTTTTAACTGATGAGTAACTCGCTGAATTTTGGTATATAGCTTTATTTTGCCGAGATACCTAACTTTTTCATCTGCGAAAATTCGACTTTCAAAAGAATTCCTGATAATGAAAGGCTTAAGACAAGGATGTATCTCTCCAACTCTTTTTAAAATATATATCGCAGTGGCCCTAAAAAACTGGAAACGTAAAGTGCACGCCATGGGAATACAACATAGCGACCGATTTACCATATACTCACTACAGTTTGCTGACGACCAAGTAGTTGTAGATAATGATAAAGAAGACGGAGGAAGAGAAACGGAAGAATACCAAAAGTTGTGATTAACAGTGAACGTGGACAAGACAGATTACTTATGTATTGGAAACGAATCAAGTGAGTTAGAACTAGACAATGGACAAACAATATCTCCATGCAATGTGTATGTATACTTGGGTGTCACAGATAAGACAGGAACAGACTGTAAAAACTGGAAAAAAGAATAGTAAAAGCAAAAAAGGTTATCAGATGTCTGATGGAGCAGAGAGATAAAAAAGAATGTAAATTTTAACATATATGAAACAATGGTGAAAAGCACGCTGCTGTATGGAATAGAGACTTGTCGCGTAACAGAAAAATACAAAACAAAAATGGAAAGTGTCGAAATGGATGCAATAAGAAGATCAAGAGATCACATAAGAAATGAGAACATAAAAGAAAGAATGGGAATCGAGAGAAGCATAAGACAACTGATAAGGGACGGACATGTACAACGGATAAACGTATTACCAAAGAGGCCCTAGAATGGCAACCAATAGGGCTCAGAAAATGAGAGCGTCCTAAACTAGAATGGCAACAGTCAATCCAAAGATAAATTAGTCAAAAAAACCTGACAGAAGATGATTGTCAGGATCGAAGGAGGTGGAGAATAGGCGTCGGACAACGTAGGAAATCGTTCTAAACCGACATAGTAGTAGTAGTAGTATGTTCCTATTCTTTAAGTTGATAACTATAGTGCAAGTCTGGCTCATAATCGAGAGTTACATCGCAGCACTAAGCATATAAGCATAAAACATTTTTTTGTTAGAGAAAAAGTTTTAGAAGGTGCTATTGCCACGGATCACCTTTTTGTTAGGTGATCCGTGCTATTGCCGTTCAGCAAATACCAACAGAAATACAGTTACCAGATGTTATGACGAAACCACTAGCAAAAACTCGTTTGCAGATTTTTAGAAATCAAATGGGTGTTTTGTAACTGTCACAATTATTAATATTGCAATAAAGCCAGGCACAAATTGTGCCGGGCACTATATTGACAGTTTCACATTATAAGAACAGCTGTTTTCTTTCAAAATAAGGTCATTGTGTATTATAAGAGCCGGAATTAATAGTGACGCCACAATTAATGGAAAATAAACGACTGGATTTCTAAATTCGACTTTGGTTTGTCAATTTTGAAAGATCAACTGTCATTTTTTAATGCGAAACTGTCAATATAGTGCCCGGCACAATTTGTGCCTGGCTTTATTGCAATAGGTCCCTAATATCCCACCTCCCGGATTGTTCCAGGTGCGTTAATAAAGTTACAAGGGTTGTCACTGTATGTTTTATTATACAAGTGTATGTTATTTAATTAATTAATTGTCAAGTTAGTCAACTAAAAAGAATATCAGATCGAAATAAATCTATTTTTTCTATAAGCGTGCGGAAAAGTCTACTTTTCCGCACGCATTTTAGTGTGGAAAGTGCCACTTTTCCGCACTAGTGCGGAAAAATATTTTTTCCGCACTAGTGCGGAAAAGTAAATTTGTTACGATTTTGAGGTGTTCTATAACATTTAGACCGTTCAAAATACATTTGTATCTTTCCTAGCACACGAAATATCCTAAAAATATTCAAATTGACTAAAGTTCTGCTATATTTTCAATATTTTCGATAAAATAAAGTTTTCAGTAAAATAGGTTCAAATTATAAGTTTTAAACCTCCCCGGTATAAATATCGTCATTGTCAATGTCAAACAACAATGAACACTAGTGGTTTTAGATTTGGCATCTTAAATCACCATAGCAACAAAGTACAAACAAACTGTCAAAACAAAGCCAATTTTGCAGATACAAGCGTCTTTTGAATTTTTCAAACAAAAAAATCAGATTTTCAATGGATTCTTCGGACGAAGATCTACCCCAGTCAGTTCTAGAAGCCGCTAGAATGTGAATAATAATAATTGATTTGATTAAAACGTTTTGAATATAAATAATTTTCTGATTAATTTTTAGTTTTTTCCTCACGCTTATAGAAAAAATAGTGTACCTAACTCGTGCGTAAAGTGTCTTTTCCGCACTTGATTGCTGGCCAAACTCCGCTATCGCGTCGTTTGGCCATCTACAATCGCGTGCGGAAAAGAGGCACTTTTCGCACTAGTTAGGTAAACTACTGTTACCTACAAAAAGCTAGATTTTTCATTAGAAATGTCTATGGCATAGAGTATTATATACTACGTAGTATATATTACTCTATGGTCTATGGTACGATAAAACAAAATGTTATTAAGAGCACCCACACATATTTAGTAATAACACCATTTTATTATTGATCTTACGAAAGTTTCAAGGTAGATTTCATAGTTGAACTAATCGAACTAAAAACCGATATTAGCCGTCAAAAATCTACAATTAAACAATTCAATGTTGCTGTTTGTTGTTTTTGTTGTTGTTATGCAGTCAGTTTTTACTGTGATTGACTGACTTGTTTGATTTTTTTCGCCTGTAGATGTGTTTGCCCTTGGTTCTATTATTTTTTTAAAGAAAAATCATAAAATACACTAACAACAAATAAATAACAACCTACAGGCTTAAAGCAATATTCGTAAAGATTTAAAAGGTTTTTTAGCAGAAATATACCAGAATCTCAAATGTATTTTATAAGCTTTTCACGAAAATCTTAACAGATAGACTAACTACAAAATGTGATGGATATCAATCAAAAGAACAAGCAGGCTTTAGAAAAAGTTTCAGTAAAGTTGACCACCTATTAACCATTAAAATCCTAATAGAACGAACCAACGAATACAACATTCCACTATATATCGCGTTTATAGACTTTGAAAAAGCTTTCGATACCATTGAGCACTGGGCAGTAAAAGCATATTTAATAAACGGTTCATGTGCCGAACACCCTGTATATAGCAAAGCAACAACATCAATCAAAATCCACGAAGGTACCAAGCCAATACGTATAAGAAGAGCTCCCATAAAGCGTGACACAATGTCCCCTAAACTATTTCACCAGGCCCTAGAAGATGTTTTTAAAAACTTAGATTGGGAAGAAATAGGCATCAAAGTAAACGGACAATACTTGAACCACCTTCGATATGCTAATGATATCGCCTTAATAACAGATAAGAAAGAAGAACTGATAAAAATGCTGGATGAACTGGATACAGCAGCTAATTATATGGGCTTGAGTCTGAACTGCACTAAAACTAAAGTCATAACAAACACAGAGGAGGATATCACGATCGGAATAAATCAAGAGAAAATAGTAAAGTAGAGGAATATATATATATATATATATATATATATATAGTGTGCGGTCGTCCATGTAAGGAGAGGTAAACTGGTGGAGCAAGGCGATATCACACTGAGGGATGGAGGTCGGATCAAGGAACTAGGGACAGAAGCCACTTACAGGTATTTGGGTATCCAACAAACCTACGAGATACGACAAAAGGAAAACAAGGAAGGGGCAGAGCGCGAACTGATCCGGAGGGTACAGAAGATACTAAAAACGCAATTAAATGCTAAAAACAAGATAGCAGCAATAAATACCTGGGCAGTACCAGTTTTTACATACACCGCCGGAGTACTTTCATGGTCAAAAACTGACCTGGAAAGATTAGATCAGAGGATCAGAAAACTCCTCACTAAGAACGGATTACTGCACCCTAACTCAGCAATCGAACGACTGTACCTATCTCGTAGGGAAGGAGGGCGTGGACTGAGCAGTCTGCAAGCCTCAAATATCAAAGAAAGAAAAATGCTCAGAAAATACTTTAATAAACACAATCAGCCAGTACACAGAAGTATACGAAACTGGGATAAAAAGATCACTCCACTGAACCTGGCAAATCCGGAGGAGCCAGAGGAAGATAATCTTTCTGAGCAGCTTAAATCCAACTGGCAAAGAAAAGTGTTGCACGGGAGGTTCTACACAAGTCTGCATCAACCTGAAGTAGATATTGCCGCATCTAACTCCTACCTAACAACAGGGTACCTTTTCCCAGAGACCGAAGGAACTCTCCTCGCGATCCAAGATCAGGTCGTTAAAACGAGAACATATACCCGACATATCCTCAAGCAGGAGGTAGAAACAACCAAGTGCAGACTTTGTAATATAGCTGAGGAAACCGTACAACACTTGGCATCGGGTTGCTCTGCCATTGCTAACACCAAATATCTGGAAAGACACAATAACATGGGTAAAGTGGTTCATCAGATGGTCAGTCTAAGTAAGGGTTTGCTGGAGAAATTCACTCCTCACCATATGTACAGTCCACAGCCACTGCTTGAAAATATTACCACGAAGATCTACTGGGACGTAGAAACAGATAGAGCAGTGGAGCACAACCGACCGGATATGGTTGTGTGGAACAAAACGGGAAAAACGGCAATTATAATTGATTTTACTGTTCCGCAAGATTATAACTTGGCTAAAGCCTATGGAGAAAAAATAACGAAATATCAAGCATTGGCTCAGGAAGTAAAAACCATCTGGAACTTACAAAAGGTGACAATAATGCCAATAGTCATCAGCGCCAACGGCTTGGTACACAGAAAAACCATGCAACATATAACAGAGCTTAGCATGCCAAATAGTGCTATCACATGGATGCAGAAAGCCGTTGTACTTGGGACCGTTGGAATTATTCGACGGACTGTTTCGCCGTATTGACACTAGCAGTGTCCTTGGCGACAATGAGCGCCCGGACACTGTTAGCCAAAACTACGTATGTGTGAATTATAAAAAAAAAAAAATATATATATATATATATATATATATATATACTTGGACCAAATTATTAAACTCAAAAAAGAAAATCAAATGGCTGAAATCAAGAGACGAGTAAGATTGGTTTGGGCAGCATTCGGTAAATTAAGTTACATACTAAAAAATAAAAAATTGCAGCATAAAAAATCAAGAATCGTTCTCTTTCTTACGAAGAAATTCATCAAAAAAATCATAATTTCAGCTTTCCATTTACCAAACCGTATATTATGGGTACTCAGGTGGCGATGATACAATAACACACTTTTCTACTCGATTTCTTTTGGCAATTTCTCTCATTTCTCAAGTGTATTTTAAACCAAGTTGTCGTTCATCGTTTTATATTAAATATAAATTGCCATTGAATTTAGTTTATTACAAAAAATTATTAACTTATTTTTATTGGTACCTACCCACATTTTAATTCGCTTTTTGTTTGCAAGATTACATTAGTTATTATTATGGTGAAGAAATTAGCTTTATATCCTTAAAACTAGCAAAGATACAGTGAAACTTCCTATGAGCGGACAGTTACGGTTTCGTCGATTTTGTCCGCTTATTGGAGGTGCCCGCTTATGAGAGAGAAATTCGAAATTCTAATATATATTTACTTACTATTTCCGCTGCTTAAGTTTTTCCGATATTAAATTTTTCAGAGATCTTTGGTGCTGATAGATGTTCCTTCTCCGAAGCGTTAACAAGTTCAATTTTTTCACGTAAACTAAGTTTTTTACGAGGCGCCATTTCAAAGAGATCTATTACTACCCAACTGAACAATAAAAACAAAACACAGCAGTCCCGCCGAATAAAATATATTGTAAATGCGACAGAAGTATTTAGTCTTCACATTAAAACGGAAAGAGGTAATTCCCCGGCTGCAGAGTGCGTTGTTGTCAACATACTACATAATATTTTTGCCCACGTCGTGCAGCGCTCCGTCCCGTTGTCAAAGGTTCGCGACACTCCCTTTAGGCTGACAAATATCTTGGAACCAAGCTTTGCCCCTATTTCTTTACATGCGAAATTCACTCCTATAACCGGACACTCTAATAACCGGACGCGGACAATTTTTTTTGGGTAAAATATTCTGAAACCTCCCTTAACCGGACATGAACCTCTGACAACGGGACGGAGCGCTGCACGACATGGGCATAAATAGTATATAGTATATTGGCAACAACGTACTCTGCAGCCAGGGAATTACCTCTTTCCGTTTTAATGCAGAGACTAAATACTTCTGTCGTATTTACAATATGTTTTATTCGGCGGGACTGCTGTGTTATATTTTTATTGTTCAGTTGGGTAGTAATAGATCTCTTTGAAATGACGCCTAGTAAAAAACTTCTCTCTCACAAGCGGACACCCCCAATAAGCGGACAAAATCGTCGAAACCGTGAGTGTCCGCTTGTAGGAGGTTTCACTGTATATAAATAAAAGGGAAAAAATGTTCGAGTCACCCTCAAGGCAATTTTTTATGTCCGCGTTTGGAAGTCAATTTGCAAGTGACTTTTCAGCTACATAGTTGGCCGCTGTACGCAGGCAACCAACCAGAGATTATCGATTCAGCGGTGGCTATCCTGATTAATTATTAGTTGAAATCACTCCGATATGCCAAACCAATCAGCCGGCGCTAATGGGTTGATGTACTAAACGTTTTCTTGTCTTATGACGTGTTTATGCTCATGTTATTTTATTATATTATTTAGTTGAGAGGCTTATAGTTATATATGTATATATATAAATGTAGGCGTTTAGTTAATTAATATGAACTAGAATGCTATAAATCAACTCTTATTCTATGATCCGACTCGAAGGACCAAGGTATGACTTGTTGGTCCTTCGAGCTGGATTTTTTTCAATTCTCGTTTATTATGCTTTCTTTTGCTTTAATAAGTGTGACTATTTAATTAAAATATCTGTAGGTGATTTAGCAATTTAGTCTTGATAACAAAATAATTATGGATCGTTATGAAAACACTGATAACGGATCTGATAAAAGCGTCAAACAAAACCGGATAAATCTTGTATAGTCGCTGTTTTAATCCAAAATAATAGTCTATTCTTTATTTTTAATCATGCTAAAAAGGTAAACATGATAACAATTTTGCTTTATAATATTTTATCGCGTAACAATATATCGTTTAAATCCTGAATTGTGACTGGGAAATATCAAACCCGGGCTCTGAGGGTTTTTTTAATTCACTTGGTAGGATATTCTTACGTAGTGATCAGGTTTTCGTTTCGAGTATCAGCATTATTTTAAAATGGGTTTTACAATTCGAATGATACTTAAAAACGTATTGTGGACATTTAGTTAGTTAATCAGAACTGGAATGCTATAAATCAACTCTTATTCTTTAATCCGACTCGAAGGACCAAGGTATGACTGATTGGTCCTTCGAGCTGGATTTTTTTCAATTCTCGGTTATTATGCTTTTTTTGCTTTAATACATGTAACTGTTTAATTGAAATATCTGTAAGTGATTTAGCAATTTGGTCTTGATAACAAAATAATTATGGATCGTTATGAAAACACTGATAACGGATCTGATAAAAGCGTGGAACAAAACCGGAAAAATTTGGTCTGTTGTTTTTCGATTGAGTTCGATATAAAATCTTGGCGCGAATATTAAAGATACGAGAGCGATTTTTTGCACGCTCGTAGGAAAAAAACATTTTTAGTATCCTCCGATTGCATTCCGGCAAATTTGACTATGTATGCCGAAATTGCGTCCGTATTAATAGCTAACCGTGAATAATGGAGACAGCCTGAGCACCGTAGCTGTAACTGCATGACGTCATTATGTACATACTAGATTCCTACCATTTAACATTACAATCGACCTTATATATAGGCATTATCGACTTATTTGTGGGCGTTTAGTTAGTTAATAAGAACTGGAATACTATAAATCAACTCTTATCCTGTTATCCGACTCGAAGGACCAAGGTTTGGCTTGTTGGTCCTTCGAGCTAGATTTTTTTTCAATTCTCGGTTATTATGTTTTTTTTTTGCTTTAATACATATTACTGTTTAATTAAAATATCTGTAGGTGACTTAGCAATTTGGTATTGATAACAAAATAATTATGGATCGTTATGAAAACACTGATAACGCATCTGATAAAAGCGTGAAACAAAACTGGATAAACCTTGTGTAATCGCTGTTTTAATCCAAAATAATACAGTCTGTTGTTTATATTTAATCATGCTAAACAGATAAACCAGATAATAATTTTGCTTTATAATGTTTTATCGTGTCACAATATATCGTTTAAATCCTAAATTTTATGACTGGCGAAAATCTATTCCGAGCTCTAAGCGTTTTTTTAATTCACTTGGCAGGATTGTTGGACGTATTGATCAGGTTTTCACGTATCAGCATTATTTTAAAATGGGTTTTACGATTCCAATGATACTTAAAAACGTATTGTGGACGTTTAGTTAGTTAATCAGAACTAGAATGCTATAAATCAATTCTGATTCTGTTATCCGACTCGAAGGACCAGGTCGATTATTATGCTTTTTTTGCTTTAGTACATGTTACTGTTTAATTGAAATATCTGTAGTGGAACAAAACCTGATAAACTTGGGGAGGCACTGTTTTAATCCAAAATAATACAGTCTGTTGTTTGTTGTTTTTTATTTTTAAGTTCGATATAAAATCGTGGCGCGATTATGAAAGATACCCGTGCGATTTTTTGCACGCTCGTAGGAAAAAACATTTTTAGTATCCTCCGATTGCATTCCGGCAAATTTGACTATGTATGCCGAAATTGCGTCCGTATTAATAGCTAACCGTGAATAATGGAGACAGCCTGAGCACCGTAGCTGTAACTGCATGACGTCATTATGTATATACTAGATTCCTACCAGCATGTCAATTAATTACTAATTTAACATTACAATCGACCTTATATATGTGTGGGCGTTTGTTAGTTAATAAGAACTGGAATACTATAAATCAACTCTTATCCTGTTATCCGACTCGAAGGACCAAGGTTTGGCTTGTTGGTCCTTCGAGCTGGATTTTTTTCAATTCTCGTTTATTATGATTTTTTTTGCTTTAATACGTGTTACTGATTAATTGAAATATCTGTAGGTGACTTAGCAATTTTGTAATGATACCAAAATAATTACGGATCATTATGAAAACACTGATAACGTATCTGATAAAAGCGTGGAACAAAGCTGAATAAACCTTGTGTATTTGCTGTCTTAATTCAAAACAATATAGTCTGTTGTTTATTTTTCATGAGGCTAAAATGATAAACCAGATAACAATTTTGCTTTATAATCAACCTTATATAAGCATTATCGAGTTTTTTTGGGCATTTGGTTAGTTAATAAGAACTAGAATGCTATAAATCAATTCTTATTCTGTAATCCGACTCGAAGGACCAAGGGATGACTTATTGGTCCTTCGAGCTGGATTTTTTTCAATTCTTGGTTATTATGCTTTTTTTTGCTTTAATACATGTTACTGTTTAATTGAGGTATCTGTAGCTGACTTAGCAATTTGGTATTGATAATAAAATAATTATGGATCGTTATGAAAACACTGATACCGGATCTGATAAAAGCGTGAAACAAAACCGGGTAAACCTTGTGTAGTCGCTGTTTTAATCGAAAATAATACAGTATGTTGTTTATTTTTAATCAGCCTAAAAAGATAAACATGATAAAAATTTTGCTTTATAATATTTTATCGTGTAACAATATATCGTTTAAATCCTAAATTGTGACTGGCAATAATATAAACCATGCTCTGACCGTTTTTTTAATTCACTTGGCAAGATATTTTTTCGTAGTGATCAGGTTTTCGCGTATTAGCATTATTTTAACATGGATTTTACGATTACGATTACGATTACATGGATTTTACGATATTGTGGACGTTTCGTTAGTTAATTAGAACAGGAATGCTATAAATCAATTCTTATTCTGTAATCCGACTCGACGGACCAAAGTATGGCTTGTTGGTCCTTCGAGCTGGATTTTTTCAATTCTCGATTATGCTTTTTTTGCTTTAGTACATGTTACTGTTTAATTGGAATATCTGTAGTGGAACAAAACCTGATAAACTTGGGGAGGCGCTGTTTTAATCCAAAATAATACAGTCTGTTGTTTGTTGTTTTTTGTTTTTAAGTTCGATATAAAATCGTGGCGCGATTATGAAAGATACCCGTGCGATTTTTTGCACGCTCGTAGGAAAAAACATTTTTAGTATCCTCCGATTGCATTCCGGCAAATTTGACTATGTATGCCGAAATTGCGTCCGTATTAATAGCTAACCGTGAATAATGGAGACAGCCTGGGCACCGTAGCTGTAACTGCATGACGTCATTATGTACATACTGGATTCCTACCAGCATGTCAATTAATTACTAATTTAACATTACAATCGACCTTATATATAGGCATTATCGACTTATTTGTGGGCGTTTAGTTAGTTAATAAGAACTAGAATACTATAAATCAACTCTTATCCTGTTATCCGACTCGAAGGACCAAGGTTTGGCTTGTTGGTCCTTCGAGCTGGATTTTTCTTCAATTCTCGTTTATTATGCTTTTTTTTGCTTTAATACGTTGTTAATTGAAATATCTGTAGGTGACTTAGCAATTTGGTATTGATAACAAAATAATTATGGATCGTTATGAAAACACTGATAACGCGTCTGATAAAAGCGTAAAACAAAACCGGATAAACCTTCTGTAATCGCTGTTTTAATCCGAAATAATACAGTCTGTTGTTTATTTTTAATCATGCTAAAAAGATAAACCAGATAATAATTTTGCTTTATAATATTTTATCGTGTCACAATATATCGTTTAAATCCTGAATTTTATGATTGGCGAAAATCTATCCCGAGCTCTAAGCGTTTTTTAATTCACTTGGCAGGATTGTTTTACGTATTGATCAGGTTTTCACGTATCAGCGTTATTTTAAAATGTGTTTTACGATTCCAATGATACTTAAAAACGTATTGTGGACGTTTAGTTAGTTAATCAGAACTAGAATGCTATAAATCAATTCTGATTCTGTTATCCGACTCGAAGGACCAGGGAATGGCTTGTTGGTCCTTCGAGCTGGATATTTTCAATTCTCAATTATTATGCTTTTTTCGCTTTAGTACATGTTACTGTTTAATTGAAATATCTGTAGTGGAACAAAACCTGATAAACTTGGGAAGGCGCTGTTTTAATCCAAAATAATACAGTCTGTTGTTTGTTGTTTTTTATTTTTAAGTTCGATATAAAATCGTGGCGCGATTATGAAAGATACCCGTGCGATTTTTTGCACGCTCGTAGGAAAAAACATTTTTAGTATCCTCCGAATGCATTCCGGCAAATTTGACTATGTATGCTGAAATTGCGTCCGTATTAATAGCTAACCGTGAATAATGGAGACAGCCTGAGCACCGTAGCTGTAACTGCATGACGTCATTGTGTACATACTAGATTCCTACCAGCATGTCAATTAATTACTAATTTAACATTACAATCGACCTTATATATAGGCATTATCGACTTATTTGTGGGCGTTTAGTTAGTTAATAAGAACTAGAATACTATAAATCAACTCTTATCCTGTTATCCGACTCGAAGGACCAAGGTTTGGCTTGTTGGTCCTTCGAGCTAGATTTTTTTTCAATTCTCGTTTATTATGCTTTTTTTGCTTTAATACGTTGTTAGTTGAAATATCTGTAGGTGACTTAGCAATTTGGTATTGATAACAAAATAATTATGGATCGTTATGAAAACACTGATAACGCATCTGAGAAAAGCGTGAAACAAAACCGGATAAACCTTGTGTAATCGCTGTTTTAATCCAAAATAATACAGTCTGTTGTTTATATTTAATCATGCTAAACAGATAAACCAGATAATAATTTTGCTTTATAATGTTTTATCGTGTCACAATATATCGTTTAAATCCTGAATTTTATGACTGGCGAAAATCTATCCCGAGCTCTAAGCGTTTTTTTAATTCACTTGGCAGGATTGTTTTACGTATTGATCAGGTTTTCACGTATCAGCATTATTTTAAAATGGGTTTTACGATTCCAATGATACTTAAAAACGTATCGTTTATACTTAAAAAAAAAACAAATGTTTCTACTGATGTAACACTTGGTAACAGTAAAGTTTTTAAAAAAATATTGCTTTTATTTCTTTTATAAAAAAAGACAGTACGACAACTGGATATACATATGATTTTGCATTTGAAATCACCTTTTTACTACTACTATGCCGGTTTAAAACGATTTTGTAACGCCTCCACCTCCTTCAATCCTGACAATCATCTTCAGTCAGGTTTTTTTGACTCATTGATCTTTGGATTGATTATTGCCATTCCTCTTTAGAACGCCCTCTTTTTCTGATAATTTTTGATAATCTTTCGTCGTTCATCCGTTGTACATGGCCGTACCATATCAGTTTTCTTTTAGTGAGGTCATCCGTTGTTTCCTCGATTCCCATTTAACTTTTATGGTCTCATTTCTTATATGATCTGTTCTAGATATTCTTATTGATCTTCTTATTGCATCCATTTCGACACTTTCCATTTTTGTTTTGTATTTTTCTGTTACGCGACAAGTCTCTTCCATACAACAGCGTACTTTTCACCATGTTTCATATATGTTAAATTTTACATTATTTTTTATGTCTCTGCACCCTAAAACAATATTAAGACATCCGGTAACCTTTTTTGCTTTTACGTTTATTTTTTCCAGTTCTTTAAAGTCTGTTCCTCTCTTATCAAATGTGACATCCAAGTATACATACTCATTGCAAGGAGACATTGTTTGTCCATTGTCTAGTTCTCAGTTAATTCATTTCCAAATCATAAGGCCTTATCCACGTTCACTGTTAACCCCCACTTTTGGTATTCTTCCGTTAATTTTCTCATCATATACTCCATGTCTTCTTTATCATTAGATACAATCATCAGCAAACTGTAGTGTGTATATGGTAAATCGGTTGTGAAGCTATATTCCCCTGCCGTGTACTTTACGTTTCTTAGAGGTACTTCCATATATATTTTAAAAAGAGTTGGTGAGAAGGGACATAAGTTTTTGGAGAGATACAACATCCTTGTCTTAAACCTTTCTTTACCAGAAATTCTTTTCAAATACGATTTCCAATTTTAGTTTTAGATTTGGACCCTTTCTATAGTTCTTTTATCGCTTTTATGTGTGTATGATTGATATAAGTTTGCTCTAACACAGTCCATAATTTTTCTATTGGAAAGATACATTATCACTACAAGATCTGCCTACACGAAACCAACTTTGCTCTTCTTCTTCTTGTTGTTCTTGAAAATCATTCTCTATTAGATCTCTAAGAATCCTACCGTACAATCTACTTAGAGTACTGGTTACTAAAATTCCTCTTTAATTGTTGCAATTCAGCTTGTTTAATTTTTTTATGTATTGAGGATATGAATGCAATTATAATCATCAGGTACTGGATGTCCGTTTATGAATTGATTTATAATATATTATGTGTTTTCTGATTGTTTCTCTAAAATCACCTTTTTATATTTTTTTAATGCAAATATTTTAACAATAAATAAATAAATTTCTTATAACAATAAATATCAAATAAAATAAACCTAACTAGCTTCTTTTGCCCTACCATAGTGACATGACGGCCTTGTCTTTTATTTTTCATAAAATAACAAGAAAAAGAGTTGAAGTACTGACGGAACTGTGTCGATATGTTGTGGCCAAGGCGGTTTAAATACAATTTTAATGACGAATTTAATTGTTAAGCTGTTAAGTAAAACCTAAAAACGCCAACGCACTAATTCGATCGACAAATTGGCGTGTCAAAATTTTTAAAAAAATTTGTAAAAGGTGCAAAAATTTTAAATAAAAATCAAACCAGTGTTCGTGGCTAATCTGGTAAAAAGAAGTTTTTGTTTCTCTCATATTTTTCCGTGGGTATATATTGTTTGAATTCTCCGTCGTGGAGCATCTTTGTAATTTTGGAAAAGGAGTGAAAAAATCCTAAACTCCACACAATTTTTGAATAGATTATATATTCCTATTCATACCCCGACTCGTTTCAGAAATTTTATAATTCCATCTTCAAGGGGGCTTGATTGAAATATATGAAATATTTTATGTAACAAAAATTTTAGTTTATCTGTAAGTGTTTTTAAGTTTTTAATGTTGTTTACTGTCATATAACTACTGTTAATCATATTGTTCACATTTTATTGATCTCCTGGATAATTAACTTATTTCCCCTTGAAGATGGAATTATAAAATTTCCGAAACACGTGGGGTATGAATAGGAATATATAATCTATTCAAAAATTGTGTGGACTGTGAAAAGTTGTGAGGATTTTTTCACTCCTTTTCCAAAATTTCCGTGGGTAGCTTGAAAGCTTAACCTCACAGTGGTCCAAGATCTAATGGACACCTAATAAGTGTTGACAATTAACTGTTTCGTCCTTATGGGACTCCTCAGAACACTGCTTGGTCAATGTGACACCATTGCGAAGTTAATTAGACGGTTTTGTCTCTAATCCTATAGTCTATAGTGAGAAAAACCTCGCAAGATATACGAGAGAAACTAGAACAAGATCAGGCGAAAATAAACTGCTCTACATATCGATCAATCAAAAGGTCGATTGCAAAGGAAAAGAAACCATCCGTGAACTACGACAGCTCTTGTGTCTTTACGGCCAGAGCAACGCTGATTGACGCTCGCGTCTGATGGCAGGTAAAAATGCTAATCAGCGTTGCTCTGGCCTGAAAGATTTTTCACTAGCTACATTTACGAAAATTCAGCCTGCTACTCATCACTTTAAAAATAGCCCGGTGGACTAAAATTGTTAATATATCTGTTTACTGCTGATTTGTCGCAGTACCTAAGTAGGTAATGTAGTACCTACTCGTAAGTAAGAAGAAAAAGAAGCATTGTAGCTGCAGCTCTGCCATTCACAATTATAACACAATTTACAAATTTACAAAATTTACAAAATTTACAAAATTTACAAAATTTACAAAATTTACAAAATTTACAAAATTTACAAAATTTACAAAATTTACAAAATTTACAAAAAATTTACAAAATTTACAAAATTTACAAAATTTACAAAATTTACAAAATTTACAAAATTTACAAAATTTACAAAATTTACAAAATTTACAAAATTTACAAAATTTACAAAATTTACAAAATTTACAAAATTTACAAAAAATTTACAAAATTTACAAAATTTACAAAATTTACAAAATTTACAAAATTTACAAAATTTACAAAATTTACAAAATTTACAAAATTTACAAAATTTACAAAATTTACAAAATTTACAAAATTTACAAAATTTACAAAATTTACAAAATTTACAAAATTTACAAAATTTACAAAATTTACAAAATTTACAAAATTTACAAAATTTACAAAATTTACAAAATTTACAAAATTTACAAAATTTACAAAATTTACAAAATTTACAAAATTTACAAAATTTACAAAATTTACAAAATTTACAAAATTTACAAAATTTACAAAATTTACAAAATTTACAAAATTTACAAAATTTACAAAATTTACAAAATTTACAAAATTTACAAAATTTACAAAATTTACAAAATTTACAAAATTTACAAAATTTACAAAATTTACAAAATTTACAAAATTTACAAAATTTACAAAATTTACAAAATTTACAAAATTTACAAAATTTACAAAATTTACAAAATTTACAAAATTTACAAAATTTACAAAATTTACAAAATTTACAAAATTTACAAAATTTACAAAATTTACAAAAAATTTACAAAATTTACAAAATTTACAAAATTTACAAAATTTACAAAATTTACAAAATTTACAAAATTTACAAAATTTACAAAATTTACAAAATTTACAAAATTTACAAAATTTACAAAATTTACAAAATTTACAAAATTTACAAAATTTACAAAATTTACAAAATTTACAAAATTTACAAAATTTACAAAATTTACAAAATTTACAAAATTTACAAAATTTACAAAATTTACAAAATTTACAAAATTTACAAAATTTACAAAATTTACAAAATTTACAAAATTTACAAAATTTACAAAATTTACAAAATTTACAAAATTTACAAAATTTACAAAATTTACAAAATTTACAAAATAGACAAAATTACAAAAAAAAATTCAAGTACGGTGTCATCACCTAAAATCACCTTTTTACATTTTTTAAATATCAAGTATCTAATATAAAATAAACCTAACAGCGAAAAAACCAACAATTCATGTAAATGCATACAGCTAATCACACATGCATAAATAAATAAAAAAATAATGTCGCACGCTCAGAACGAAAACGCACTCCCATCTCAAAAAATTAAATTGTTGGAAAATCAGAAAAACTTTTGCGCGCTTACCATTAAAAGACAACCCTCGTACCTTGCACTATAGCTATTTAGGAAAATTCATCATAAAAAATAGTCGGGTGTACTGTGGACTAAAATGTTTATTATGTCTGTGTACTGCTGATTTGTCGCAGTACCTAAGTAGGTAATGTAGTACCTACTCGTAAGTAAGAAGAAAAAGAAGCATTGTAGCTGCAGCTGTGCCATTCACAATTATAATTTTCGTATAATTCAGAAGTCTTAGTCTAGAAATTCCACCGTTCTAGTTAAAGATGTAATAATATAGTCAAATTACTTTCTGTACTGTATTCGTAACGGATCCTCTAAGCTACTTCTGGTTAACAGTACCCCGACAGTACTGCCTCTATTGGTTCGCTACTACAACTACAACGTTTCTCAAGGTATTGTATTTAACCTGTGTCCACGAGGAATAAAGAACAAATTTTGTTTTATTTATATTCTGATTTTCTGGGAATCGCTCCTGCTTGGCCTCATATTAAGCTGTTAAGAAAATGAGTCAAATCAGTGTATGCTGATTTGTTAAAAAGTGTTAAGATTTTTTTTTTAATTTTTATTTGTCAAACACATTGTGTTTATTGTATTACAATTGTGTTTATTGTATTACAATTGTGTATATTGTATTACACTTGTGTTTATTGTATTACAATCTAGTCATTAAGACTAATAGCAATTTTATTTTCAATTTTATTTTAACTTAATTTACTAGAAAAGTCAGATTTAAACTTAGGGTCCACTCAACAGTTCCCCCCGCTTTGTTTCATCTGTAATTCACAATTGTGTTGTGTTTATAGCCAGTGGCGTAGCGTGGGGGGGCGCGCGGGGAGTTCGTCGCCCCCCCCCCCGCCTGGAGGGTACTGGCGCCCCATGGGTGCCCGAAGCGCCCTAAGGAGAGCAGGGCCGGTAAAGAAAACTAAAGACATGATGGCCTTTTTTTTTTTGGTCGCAATATTTTTGAGGGCGCCCTTTTGAGCTGTCGCCCCCCCGCCCCGTCAGGCACGCTACGCCGCTGTTTATAGCATTATTTTGTTTTATGTAATTCACTTAGTTTACTAGCTCAAACGGCTTCACTCTTTTTAGTCTTCGAACTAGCATAGTATTGTCTAGAAGCTGAATTGCTTCAACATTCACATGTCGATGGAGTCTATCTTCATGGTTTTTTGCGTACTTTTTTATAGTCTCTGCTACAGTTTCGATTTTTAGATCCCGATGAAGGTCACTATTTCGAACGTACCAAGGTGTATTCACAATGTTTCGTAATACTTTATTTTGAAATCTCTGTAAAACTAGAATGTTTAGCACAACCCCATAGTTGAATACCATATGTCCATACTGGTTTCAGTATTTGTCTATAAAGTAGTAACTTATTATGAATTGTTAAATTGGACTTCCTTCCAATTAGCCAGTTCATTTTTATATACCTTATCTCAAATTCTTCTTTTTTTTCTTAACATGTGCTTTCCAGCGCAATTTGGCATCGAGTTTCATACCGAGATATTTTGCCTCATTTAAATATGGAACGGGAATGTTGTTAATTGTAATTTGTATGTGATTTATATTTCTGTTTGTAAATTAAACATGAATTGATTTGGTTTCATTTAATTTTATTCGCCACTTTGTGGTCCAATTGTGAACTTCGGTGACTGTATCCTGAGGTTTTTCTAAGTATTCTTCAATAGATTTTTCTACCGTCAATAAACCACTATCATCGGCAAATGTAGCTAGGTGACAATTTTCGGGCTTTGGGATATCGCAAGTGAATATTAAGTATAGATAAGGGCCTAGTACGCTACCCTGGGGGACGCCTACTTGAATTTCTCTTAAATTTGAGTATGATGGATCGTTCATACTCGTCTTTTGTCTAGTCTTTTGTCTTGGTTTAGTCATATGTCTTGTCATAAGAAAGTTAAAACCACTGTTTCTTATGGGAGTGTTCATACAATGCTTTTACTTTTGTTTTTGATTAGTCTTTGTCTTAAGAGTTGCCAACTTTCAATCCTTAGGACAACGACTAAGACGAGTGACAGACATCAGCTGATGTTTGTTGTTTTGTTTTACAGGGCGTCCGAAGAGCGCAAGCGCGCGGTCGAAATTTTGAATTTACCGACATTAATCATGTTTTTAACAGAAAATCTCAACATAACCTCAACATTTTATTTGCTTTTTTTTCTTTTTCGCTTTTGTTCTTTCGTGTCTGTGTTTCGTGCACAGATTAGGTTAAATAAGATCGTTTTCTGTAGAAAATAACTTTTGAAGAGGGCCTTTTTATTTAAGTTTTAAGAATTTTTTTTTCAGTTATGACTAAGACTAATCAAAAACAAAAGACGAGTATGAACAGCCGATTTTGTTTAAGACAGCTAAGACTAATCAAAGGACAAAGACTAATAAAAAACAAAAGACTAAGACGAGAATGAACAATACTTGAGTCTTCCTGTTTTACTCTGAAATGTCTATCAGATATGTATGATTTCAAAATATCCGAATATTATTTTGGCAGAAACCGTTTTAGTTTAAAATTAAGGCTTTTATGCCACACTTTGTCAAATGCTTGTGCTACATCTAGAAAGACTGCAGAACAAACTTTTCCATCTTCAAGTGCTTTTCTATTATATTAGTAATTCTAATAGGGTTAAGGGTGAAGTACTTTTGTTTTCTTTTTTTTTTTTGATGGTGGTACTTTGAGAAAGCGGTACCAGTGTCGTTCTTGCGACGCACATTCTCTCTATTCTCGCGTTGCCGCGTTCTTCGATTCATAAGCGATTTAACAACAACAAACTGGCCGAGAAATAAGTACAACAATAATTATTATCTGGCGATAAACGAGCCATAGATATCTCTAAACTAATTTTTGGATTTTTGACCATTATCTGGCAATAAACGAGCCACAGAGATCTCTAAAACTAATTTTTGGATTTTTGACATTTACTGGAACATTTTAAATAGGAAGAAAATGTCAACCCCATAGAAAAAAAAATCAAGATCTGTAAAGTTTTGCATATACAGTGAAACCTCTCCTTGCGGACACCTCTAATAAGCGGACACTCCCTTTAAGCGGACAAATTTGTTGGAACCAAGCTTTTTCCTATTTCATTACCTGTAAAATTCACTCCTTTAACCGGACACTCTAATAACCGGACGCGGACAATTTGTTTTTCAATTCAATTTTTTTTTCAATTTATTTCTAAGATACATACATTTTTTTTTTTGGTTTTAGTACAACTTATCATAACAAAAATTATGCTCCTAGAAACATCACAATCCTAAAGACAAACGTCGCGCTAGGCATTTTTGTATAGTTACACAAGCAAATCTAATATGATAAATCACTAATTTTATAATTATTTTTTGAACACTTAACACAAAATTTTAGTTCAGTTTAATACCAATATTTGAATTTTTTTACTAATTATAAATCAGTTAATAGTTTACTTTATTGATACATGCACAAAATATTTTTTGTAAAGATTAATTATAATTATTTATTATATCAAAGATTTATTATTTTATTGATTTCTTCACTAGAAAGCATAAAGAGTCTTGTTTTCACTAATGTTTTAAACGATTTTAAATTAACTGTATTTTGTAGTACAGATTTTTTCAACTCTGTTGGAAAGTGATTAAAGACTTTTGGAAATAAATACATGTGATATCTATCACCTATATTTTTGGAAGCTTTTTGCTCTTCTATGTTGTACTGAGTGGTAGATCTCGTATTTTTTTCATGCGAGTGTAATTTTAAATTACTCCTATTTTTAAAGCAAAATAAGCTCAAGTGATAGTAATAAATTTGTCTAATATCTAATACTTTTGATTCTTGGAATAATCGATTTGTAGGATATAGAAAATGTCTAAAATACATGGTTTTTAAAATAGCTTTTTGTGTAATATTTAATTTTTTTAGATGTGAATCATATACGCCCTCCCATGCCAAGATGCCGTACTGTAGTCTACTTTCGACTAAGCCATAGTAGAGTGTTTGAAGATGGTTTATGTTTAAAATTTGCCTAAGATATTTAAATCTAAATAGCATTATTCTTATAGTGTTTGTGACTTGTTTTACGTGGATATTCCATTTTAAATGTTTGTCAATGTGGACTCCTAAGTATTTAACAGAATCTGTAGAATTTATTGTTACATTATTTACCAAAAACACAATCATAATTTGGTAAATTCCTTTTATTGCAAGAGAACGGCATTATATATGTCTTATCAAAATTTATTGTTAGTAATTTGTAATTAAAGATGTCAAAGATTTCATTTAAGTTTCTCTCCGCAATAATTTTTAACTCCTGCCAAGAGTTTGCCTCAAAGAAAATAACGGTATCGTCACAGAAACTAAAGATCGTTCCTTGAAGCCGATGTTCGAGAATATTATTTATATAGAGGGTGAAAAGAGTAGGACCAATCACTGTTTTGGTTAAAATATTCTGAAACCTCCCTTAACCGGACGCGAACCTCTGACAACGGAACGGAGCGCTGCACGACATGGGCATAAATATTATGTAGTATGTTGGCAACAACGCACTTTGCAAAATTACCTCGAGCCGTTTTAATGTGGAGACTAAATACTTCTCTCGTATTTATAACATATTTTATTCGGCGGGACTGTGTGTTTAATTTTTATTGTTCAGTTGGGTAGTAATAGATCTCCATGAAGTGGCGCCTAGTAAAAATCTTTTTAGTTGGAAGTTGTTAACGTTTCGGAGAAGCACGAAAGATCGCTGAAAAATTTAATATCAGAAAAACACAATCAGCGGGAATTGTTAATAAATATATATTAAAATTTCGCAGTTCCCTCTCATAAGCGGACACCTCCAATAAGCGAACAAAATCGATGGAACCATGAGTGTTAGCTTATAGGATGTTTCACTGTACAGTTAGAAAACGTCTCTAACCAGGACCAGCCGTCAAGAAAATCCGGACAAAATCCGGACGTCAAAATTTTTTCGATGCCACACACAAAAAATCAACTTTTTTTTTTATTGAAACAATAACTAATAAATAACATAATATACCTACTATTTTATAGGTACTTTTCACTGCTTTGTATTTTATTCAACAGCGTTGAATTTTTAGGCAGAAGTACAAAATCGTAAAATTCTGAGCAGCTCATATTTCTTAAATTGTATGAAGTCATGAGTATTCCTTTTACAGAAGATAAAAGCAGCCTATTTCTTTCTTTGGTCCACTGGGTAGAAATACTTGCATTAACATATTTTGCCCATTTTTCGTGGGTAGGCAGATTGTGGTCATCAGAAGTAAAATTGTCTGATATGTACTTTTTTAGATTACAAACTTCATCAAAAAAATTGTGTGTGCTTAAGACCACACGGCAGAAGTGTAAACTTCAACAAGGCGAAATTAATAATACTACTTTAAGCGGGGTCTTTACATAACGTTTTACCTTACGTCTTGCCTGTCAGTCAAAAGGGTCAAGTATGACGGTTGAAAGACTAGGGTAGACACTTGATAGTTTTAACGTACGTTTTTAGATCAGTTTTTGATACAAATCGATGGTTTTATTGGAAAACAATGCGTGATCCGGTCAGTTCTCTAGGCGGTCTTCCGTCTTAAATCAGTTCAAGTAAAATGTCAGTTTTTCCGCCTACACACAAAGTTTTACTTGATGCGTTTTGATTGAACAGGCAAAATGTAAGGTAAAACGTTATGTGAAGACCCCGCTTAAAGGTGAATTCACACTGCTAATTTTATCGACGATTATTGTTTAATTACATTTTTTGAAACTAGTTTATTTTGCATTATTTGATGTTTATAAAGGCGGCTACTTTAAAATCCGGACGTTGATGAAAAATCCGCCCGGACCCACCCGGACGTAGTAAAAATCCGGACATGTCCGGATTAATCCGGACGTCTGGTAAACCTATGTACAGTAGAACCCCGATTATTCGTGCTCCACGGGACCGGACGAGGCACGGATAAGTGAAAAGCCCGGATAATCCGAACATTCATTTATTACATGTTACATACATATTATGTATATATACTCAAAATATGACAAAAAAATGTCCAAACTAAGTTTATACAGTGTGTCCACGTAAGTTGGCGGCATATGGGAAACTTTTTTATTATTAGTTTTACGAAAAAAAGTTATTCTTCATAAAAAGTTCTGCATGGTCCAAAACCTAAAATGCAACCATCAGATGTTAAATTTTTTTAGTCATATTACGAGGTTCGTCAAAAAATGTGATTTTTGCTCCAGAGTAAAGAACCTTTCTTTTTGACAATATCGAAAATTGTTATAAAGAAAAGATGTTTAGAATTAAAAATAGCTTTCAAATATTCAACATTGTTTATTTACATTAAAAAAATATTTTTTTCTACATTTTCTCTGCGATTACGTTGGAAATTTAAGTTTGCACATTAATGCATAATTAATCTAGGATGCACTGGCATTTTTTAAAACTGATAATTAAAGTAGGCTTTGCGAACTGTCTAAATATCGAAAATTCGAAGAAACGTCAACAATCGTATTTCAAAAAGTGCCACGGTATAAACACTTTTTTAGGCAGTCTAACAGTGTTTTTCAAAATTTTTAGAGATCCGTATTGTACAGTTTTATGTTTGACAGACGTATTTGTTTGTTACAAACTAGTGATTAAGCAACCTAAAGGTTATCAGTGTTCGATAAATATTAAGAGATAATTGTTTTTAAAAGTTTATTTATAATTGTTTAATCAAATTTATAATTAATAAATGCAATGCATTAATGTGCAAACTTAATCGCAGAGAAAATGAAGAAAAAAATATTTTTTTAATGTAAATAAATAATATTAAATATTTGAAAGCTATTTTTAATTCTAAACATCTTTTCTTTATAACAATTTTCGATATTGTCAAAAAAAAAGGTACTTTACTCTGGAGCAAAAATCACATTTTTTGACAAACCTCGTAATATGACTGAAAAAATTTAACATCTGATGGTTGCATTTTAGGTTTTGGACCATGCAGAACTTTTTATGAAGAATAACTTTTTTCGTAAAGCTAATAATAAAAAAGTTTCCCATATGCCGCCAACTTACGTGGACACACTGTATGTATGTATTGCATAAAAAGAAAACAGAACAAAAAATATAATTCTACATAAGGTTTTGTTCGAGTGATTTCCGGTAACGCTATTTCGATAGAACTTCAAAAACACAATTTCGATTATGGGAAATCATAGCACGGATAATCCGCAGCCCGGATAATCCGCGCACGGATAATCGGGGTTCTACTGTACTAGGGTTACCAGACATCCGGATTAATCCGGACATGTCCGGATTTTTACTACGTCCGGATTTTAAAGTAGCCGCCTTTATAAACATCAAATAATGCAAAATAAACTAGTTTCAAAAAATGTAATTAAACAATAATCGTTTAGCAGAATTCACCTTTAAGCGGGGTCTTCACATAACGTTTTACCTTACATCTTGCCTGTTCAGTCAAAACGCATCAAGTAAAACTTTGTGTGTAGACGGAAAAACGGACGTTTTACTTGAACTGATTTAAGACGGAAGACCGCCTAGAGAACTGACCGGATCACGCATTGTTTTCCAATAAAACCATCGTTTTGTATCAAAAACTGATCTAAAAACGTACGTTAAAATTATCAAGTGTCTACGTTAGTCTTTCAACCGTCATACTTGACCCTTTTGACTGACAGGCAACACGTAAGGTAAAACGCTATGTGAAGACCCCGCTTAAAGTAGTATTATTAAATTCGCCTTGTTGAAGTTTACACTTCTGCCGTGTGGTCTTAAGCACACACAATTTTTTTGATGAAGTTTGTAATCTAAAAAAGTACATGTCAGACAATTCTACTTCTGATGACCACAATCTGCCTACCCACGAAAAATGGGCAAAATATTTTAATGCAAGTGTTTCTACCCAGTGGACCAAATACTGTTTCAACCCATCAAAAAAGTTGGAGAACTCAATATTCTCATGGAAACTGGAAGCGTGACTACCCAAGCCGATATGGAGTTTCTGGGAGTACTCATTGATCAGGCTCTAGATTGGAAATGCCATATTTCAAAACTAAACAAATCTTTAAGCAGTGTCATCTATGCAATTAGGATCGCTAAACAGACTATTGGTGGGAGGTCGCAATAACTATTTATTATGCATACTTTTATAGCATTTTACAATATGGTGTGGAATTTTGGGGCAACTCTGTTGGTGCGAGGAGAGCGTTTCTCCTTCAGAAACGTGCTGTTCGAGCAATATTTTGCTTTTATTTTCTGTAAAAGAAATACTCATGACTTCATACAATTTAAGAAATATGAGTTGGTCAGAATTTTACGATTTTGTACTTCTGTCTAAAAATTCAATGCTGTTGAATAAAATATAAAGCAGTGAAAAGTACCTATAAAATAGTAGGTATATTATGTTATTTATTAGTTATTGTTTCAATAAAAAAAAGTTGATTTATTGTGTGTGGCATCGAAAAAATTTTGACGTCCGGATTTTGTCCGGATTTTCTTGAGGGCTGGTCCTGGTTAGAGACGTTTTCATCTGGTAACCCTATACTGTACTAGATACGAATATTAAAATAATTGTAATTCTGTTTCTTTGTGTAAAATCTCAGCCCGAAATTCGCAATAAGAAATATGAATATCATTGTGTAGTGCAACGTGAGCGAGAGAGACAACAATATTCGACACGCCTCGAGTTAGAACGAGAGGAACGACTAAAGGTTAGTACGAGTCCATGCACTTAACGGTTACTGGTTATCCGTTAAGACGGTTTTTATATATTGCCGAGGAAATTAAAGGTACGAAAAAAAATCACGATTTTTTTTTAATTGAATATTTATCGGTATGTAATGATTTATAACATTGTTAACAGTATCTGGTTTATTAAAAAAACTTCTTTTTTGCAATTCAGGGACTAAACACGCATTTTAGTCCCTCATTTTAGGGACTAAAATACTACTTTTTATCCCGGGGACTAAAATATTTTACTCCCGGGGACTAAAATATTTTAGTCCCTGGACCCGAATTCATGGTTTTTCAAATTTTGTATTTTTGTATTTGGGAGCATCTAAAAATAGGCCTATACACTATCAAAATAAACTACCTAGCCTAATCTATACATTCCTACGTTATTTGACATTATTATTGTTTGTTATATTGATATTCAAAATAGCGCCGCTACAGCCAACTAAATGAATCAATGATCGTGGATCTGAATCGATTTCGCTTCGCTGTTGGTTGAGGTTGATGTTTTGCAGTGGAGATCCGAAAATTGCTGGTTCGGTGTGATCAGTGCTGCTGTCTTCGTTGATTGTGGGTTCTGGAAAATTGCATACTGCTACGGTACGTGATTGGCCTTGGCTTTTATGACTCTTGACATCTGTCCTCAAGTTTTGACTGAATATTTTATCTGCCACATTTTTTTTGTTTTCGATTGATTGCTCAACATACCCTTCAGCAACGGTAGCACTTTTCCAACCACCGTGTCTTTTGAGCTGGTCAATATTCGCTCCAGAATCTGCTAAAAGGAAGCAGAGGTACGCCTGAAGCAGTGTCCTGTGTATGAAACGGCCTCTGGCAGGTTCAGGAAGGCAGCTATTTTTCGCGGGAAAAGCCCAAAAGTATTCTTTCCAACAGGTTGTGATAAACATTTGCCGTCTTTATAGCCAATGAAATATCTCGATATTGTCAAATTTGTTGGTCTCAGAGCCATGTAGGATTTACAGATTTTCACTACGTCTGTAGCGTTGCTTTCTTTTGGAGTTCTTCACTATGAAGCATCGGTCAGTTTGATTTTTCGTGTTTCGAACTGTGACAACAAGATGAAAATCTTGGACTTGAACATCTTCATTCTGTAGCTGGCACAGTTTAACACCCCTGCATGCACCGGCAACTCCCATTATCAACGCCACCTGGAAAAAAAAGATTTTTCAGTTACTAAGTAGCAATACAATTTTTTGTACAAACTACGTAACCTGATAGCAACAAATGATATTTCGAATCAGTGACCTTAACATGGTTCAAAATAATATAAAAACAGTTCACTTTACCTTGATCATCAAATATTCTTGATTTGGTGCTTCCTGGAGGAACTGCTGGATATGATCCATGTCCAGTATTCGAGACTTCTTTGGGCGGTAGCCATCCCCATTTCTTTTCAAAAATGCCTTCAATTGTGAATATTTTCAATGTCCAAACTTTTTTCAACGATCATCTTTGATTTAATCATTGAATAATGTGACTAAACCGTTGAAGCCTTCAAATTTTTCGCATGATGGAAGAAATATGCAAGAAGTACCTTCTCCTGTGTAACATCAGCAAGATCCTTAGCTTGACACCAATCCAGGAAATGTTTGTATTGTTTTTCATATATTTTCTCCGATTTAGCGGGCCGCAGTGCCTTCACTGCCTCTGCGGCAGCTGTATCAATATCAATATCCATTTTTTTACTTTTGGGAACGCACTAGCAAATCGCAGAAATCTCCACGGCGTTGTTTGTATTTTACAGTTATTTTATGGTACCTTGACAACACCCTGACAACCAAGTATTATCCAAGGCTATCTAAGAAATATCAACTGATTTAACGTCAGAGAATGAATGGTACTTTATTGGTTGTCACATTTTATAGGCCAATTAGTGCAGTGGAGATGACTTTCTTTTCGAAAATTTAATTAAAAATTTGAATGAAACTATGCCCAGAATTGCAAAAAATAGTATATATACCACTTGACTAAAGTGTCTTTTTATCCCTCAGCGAATTATAGCCCTCCCTGTGGTCGGGCTACAAACATTTCGCCTCGGGATAAAAAGTATCACTTTAGTCCCTGGGTATATATTGTATATTATTTTATTTTGACCTCTTTCTAGCCTGTCCTTTTTTGTCCTAATAGTTTTTTCTCAAAGTTCTTACTAAGCGCGGATTTGGTTCAAAATGTAGGGGGGGGGGGGAATAGTCGACAAAAAAATTAATTGTAAAATATTTTGTTAGGAAGGGGGAAATTCTCCTGTTACCCCTTTAATTCTTAGGACAAAGTGCATATTTTTTTTCTAGAGGGGGTGTTATTACCCTGTTACCCCCCTCAAATCCGCTCTTGGTTCTTACCCCTTCTTACACTAACCTTTTTAACGCCAAGGCTTTTTTATTTGCAAGGAAATTCAAGGTTCTTCCAACAGTCCTTCATTTTAGTGAAAATCCATGCTTGTTCATATACCTATACCATATACCGAAATATTAATAGACTGGGGCAACAAAAACCTTGTACAGTTCAACGCGCAGAAAACCCAAGCAGCCCTGTTTTCAAAAAAGACCAGCACCGGTGAGCCAAACATCATGCTATCTGGAAGTGCTGTCGCATTGCAGAGCCAGTTGAACATCTTGGGAGTCACTGCAGAGACCAACATGTCTTGGCACAGTCACGTGGCAGATATAGCTAAAAGGGCGTCCCAAAAGCTTGGGGTGCTATTTCGTACAAGACATCTGTATACACCAAGCCAACTGCTGACACTCTACAAAGCCCAGAGTCGACCAACTATGGAGTACTGCTCACATATATGGAGTGCGGCTCCCAAACATACCTTAATGCTTTTGAACACCGTGCAAAAATGAGCTATCAAGCTGATCAATGACCCCGCACTTACCCGTAGCTTGGATAGTCTCGAACATCGAAGAACTGTGGGCGATCTATCTCTCTTCTACAGGTATTTATCACGGAAAATGCTCTAAAGAGTTGGCACGTATGATCCCCCCGGGAGTAGCACCTACTAGGCGAACACGTCAAACAGACGGTAACCATCAATTTATTGTCAAAATAGAGGCACCAAGAACCTCATTATATCAGAATTCATATCTCTGGAGAACAGCATCGCTGTGGAATAAACTCCCTGCGACAGTTTTCCCTGCAGGTTACAACCTGAACCGTTTCAAAACCAACACACACCAACATTTCCGCGCACTTGCCGCTTCTCGAGCGTGATAGCGATCTCCATGCGAGTGCGCATACCCGTAAAAAAAAAAATACCTTCTAGGACAAAAAAAACATCGGAAGACACTGGATCCAAGTTACTTTACCTCACCCAAATAACGCCATCATTGTAGAGATATATCTCCATTACGGGTAGCCTTAATGGATGTTGTGATACATCGTTAAAATGCTCTTTAAAATGTTGAAGATTATGTCCCCCACAACTTTTTCCTAGAAGGATCTATCCTTTTGACCTCATCATCAAATGCATACAGTTTACTGGGGGGGACCTGTCTGAGAAAAAGTTAGAACATGATTTTTGCATATTTTAAGGCCTTTAAAACGATGTATCGCAACATTCAATTCAAATACCCATAATGAAGATATTTCCATTTTTCTTAAACCATACCTGTTTAATGATGACGTGGTGGGGGCTCGGTTCGGTTCTGTTTTTGATTGAGTGTCTCTCGACGGTTTTTTGTGTCTTAGTATATCAACTAGAATGGTGTAAAATTTCAAATCGGTAATTCGAAGTGAAATATTTTGGCATTAAATCAACGGACTTAAATTCCCTAAACAAAACAGGATTTTTAGCTCACACATATACTATACTATAGTAGTGTGAGCTATGGTGATCCTAATTTTTTCGAGAAAAAAAAAGTTGCTCCGATTTCAAAAATTTTTATATATTTTTGCGTTTCAGATGATTTTGAAACTTTTTTGTTGCGCCGTCTGTCTGTCGGTCTGTCTGTCTGTCTGTCTGTCTGTCTGTATGTCTGTCTGTCTGCCTGTCTGTCTGTCTGTATGTCTGTAACGACCAACGCGCATAACTCAAAAACCGCTTGGCCGATTTTAATGAAATTTGGTATCTAGGCTGGGTCTTGGGTCGAGATGGTCCCATTTAAAAATGAAGAAAATCTACCGAACACAAACCAAATAAAAGGGTGGGGGTAGATTTCAAAAATTAGAGTTTATGTGAAAATATGGCGTGTGTGATATCAAACGAAAGGTAATTAAGTCTGCAGTTAAACAAAATACATTTTAATTTATTTAAAAAAAAGGGTGGGAATATATTTTAAAAATTAGAGTTTAAGTGAAAACATGGCTTGTGTGGTATCAAACAAAAGGTAATTTAGTCTGGAGTTAAATAAAATATATTTTGGTTTTTAGTTATATTAGCTCACACGTACACTATAACTATAGTACCTAGTGTGAGCTTAGGGGCCCATATATTGGCAGAGTATTTCGTATTGTACGTAGGATCTACTAGTGTGTGTGTAGGCAGGAAAAATTTTAATATCCTGTAGATCGATAATGAAGCGTTTGTGAACCTAGGTTTTTGTTATTCATCCACGTTTCACATAATCACAGGTCTTATATTAGTATAAAAAAATTTCGGACTTCCACTGCCTTTATTTATAATTTTTTAGGTTTTTTAGGTTTTTTTTATTTTGTTTTTTAATTTAAACTTTAATTTAAATACGTTTCGGTTAGTAGGTATCTTTAACAGTTTTCAAGTGTAAACTGTAAAATTTTGTTTTTACTTAATCATTGTCTACGAGTTTCAAACAAAGTCTTATTAGTATAATGTAGATATGTGTAAAGAAGCAGCCAGGCAATAAATCCGTTTTAATAATAATTTGTAAACAAGAAACTTAGCGGAATGGAGTCACGGTTTATCACGAGTTTACTTACTAGAAAGTTCTCATATTTATCTCTTTCTCTCTCTCTCTCTCTCTCTCTCTCTCTATCACTGGCGTGTTTAGGGATGGGCACAAGAATATTCTCTGCTTTACTTTACCCGCGAAATTTAGAAGCATGGGGATTTGTCAGTCGGTTATTTTGTGCTTGGTTATCTTCCTCTCTTCTAATCCATTACTTTTTTGCCTACTGCAGGATTTCGATTGGATAAATACTTAAATTTTTAGTTATTAAGAGTATTTTCTCACTATTTACATAGGATTAGAGACAAAACCGTCTGATTAACTTCGCAAGAGTGTCACATTGACCAAGCAGTGTTCTGAGGAGTCCATAAGGACGAAACATTTAACTGTCAACACTTATTAGGTGTCCATCAGATCTTGGACCCCCGTGAGGTTAAGCTTTCAAGCTACTCACGGAAAAATATGAGAGAAACAAAAATCCTTTTTACCTATTTAGCCACGAAACTTGTTTGATTTTTCAAATTCACGGGTACTAAATTTCACGTTTGTTAATATTGTAACAAAACGGGATTTGAGCATAAATGGTATTTTTGCCATTTATAAGTTTTTAAAGATTTTGAATTAAATATTGTTTTGACATCAACAAGCATTAATTATATGCAAGACTAGGTTAAGATTAAGTAAAATTTATGGCAACTCGGCGACTTGTTTTTAGGCATATTTTCAGGTTCGCTGTATTTTAATAAAAGTTGTATTCGGCTAATATGTCCTTTGAGCCAATAACATCAAAATAATTCATATTTTGTAACTGGAAACAAATTAGCTAAACTATTTTCAATTAAAAAAAACACACTGTGTAATTTTACTTTCTAACGGGTTTTTCAGTCTGGCTTGCATTGCTATTTTGTCTCTTAGTGGAGCGCTTAAAGCGCTGTCTATCTCTTTCTCGCCAAAGCGAAGGGGGGTGTTTTATGGTTTTTTTTTAACAACAAAATACAAACCATTCGTTGCCCTAAAATCGGCATTTTTAATTAATAACATATCCCAAACCTAAACAGTAATATTAAGTAAATTAAACAGTTGATTGAATAGTTTCACTCATTCAATCAACGTTTAAGATGTTGATAAATAAATATATTTACAACAAACATACGAAAGGTTTATAGAACCTAAAAGTTTAAGAAGTGTAAATATTTGAATACAAAAGTTTAATAGTAGTAAAAAGTCGATATTCAACTAATAAATATAAGAAGTGAAAGTGTGAAGCTACAAGAAGAAAATTGAAAAGGTATGTATGATTATCCTACATTAGTTATACATTTGAGAAAAACGTTTATAGCATACTTTTCCTCCAAGAACCGTCAAATTCCCTTTCGAGATCGTGTAAATTTAATAACATATAGTAACATTTAATCAGTTATAATTTTTATAAGTTGTAGCCTAAGTTGGTACCTTACAACATTTAAGCCTTGGCCACTTGAGGTGACAGTACCACTGTCACACACAGGCCCCTGTTACAATATTATTTGGCTTAAAAATTCCGCTGACTGACGCTCACGTGTCTAATGGCGGTCAAAAACGCAAGAAGCGTTGATCTGGCCTGAAAAGCAGAAGAGCTGTCGTAGGTGACGGATTAGTTTGTTTCTTTTTAATTGTAATCGATTTTTCATTGATCGATATGTACAGCAGTTTATTTTAACCTGCTCTTGTTCTTGTTTCTCTCGTATCTCGGTAGATGGCACTTCTTACGAGAGTTTTCTTACTATTTACATAGGATTACAGACAAAACCGTCTAATTAACTTCGTAAGAGTGTCACATTGACCGAACCGAACCGTCCCACAAGGACGAAACAGTTACCCCCGTGAGGTAAAGCTTTAAAGCTACCCACGGAAAAATATGAGAGAAACAAAAACTCCTTTTTACCCGATATCCACAAAACTTGTTTGAAAATATTTTTTGCAAAAAATTAATATTTTTGGATTAAACCACAAAAAAAAAGCATAAAATTCTCAATGAAAACAAAAACAAAGGTCACGTGACGCGATGTCGCACATGCGCACATCCCTTTCCAGATAAAAATTAAATAAAAGTTGGCCAACAGAGTTTCCCATAGATTCACTCAACTTTTATTTTTATTCTAATATTTATTTTTATTTGTATCTGTATAAACCCACCATTAGTATATTAGACAGTGGTATATGGATAAGGGCTAGGGGACAATTCGCCGCGGCCGATTCGCCGCAGCCGATTCGCCGCGGCCGATTTGCCGCGGGACAATTCGCCGCGAGATTTTTTATTTTATGATGTTACCATTGGCAATTGTTTAATCAGTTTTATTTAGCTTGACTTCATATAATATATTTGTTTATTTGTTTGATCATAACTTTTTTGAAACTTTTCCAACTAGGTATTTGGGGTTAGTATACAATTCAACAATTTTTTCTATTAGAAAAATGAATAAAATGGCGGATCCAAAATGGCGGATTTTCCCGACATTCCGATTTGCATCAAACTCGGAACTTTAAGATCTTTCAGGTCGCTGATTATTATTTTTAACTTAATTTTAAAAAATCAAAATGGCGGTTCCACATTGGCGCACTTTTTATTTATAAACCGATTTGCCTCAAACTTGAAGCAAGGTAACTCAATACAATTTTTAATCTAAATTTTAAAACCTGAATATGGCGGATTCCTCGGGGCCTAGGCCCACCCAAGCCTAAGATTTTTTTAGATATTTTTCACATATTTCATAAATAAAAAGATTAAAGAGTATAAAATTCGCCATCATGAGGCTTCGCCCTCTCCCCCAGAGAAATCAGCCCCCCCCCCCCCAATTTTGAGACAAATCGGTATATAAACAAGAAAGTGCGCCATTGTGGAACTGCCATTTTGATTTTTTGTAAATTTTAGTTAAAATAATAATCAGCGAGCTGAAAGATCTCAAAGTTCCGAGTTTGATGCAAATCGGTTTATAAATGGGAAAATCCGCCATTTTGGATCCACAATTTTCTTTTCTTTTAATTTAGGTCAAAAATTGTATTAAGTTACCTTAAGCGCCGCGATGTTTCAAGTTTGAGGCAAATCGGTTCATAAATAGGAAAATCCGCCATTTTATTTATTTTTCTAATAAAAAAAATGTTGAATTGTATTATACTAACCTCCAAAGAACTAGTTGATAAAGTTTGAAAAAGTTATGATCAAACAAATAAACAAATATATTATATAAAGTCAAGCTAAATAAAACTGTTTAAACAATTGCCAATAATAATATCATTAAAAAAAAAATCTCGCGGCGAATTGTCCCCGCGGCGAATCGGCCGGCGGCGAATTGACCCGCGGCGAATCGGCCACGGCGAATCGGCTGCGGTGCATCGGCCGCGGCGAATTGTCCCATCCCCATGGATAAGTATGGCACAAAATTTCCAAATGGTAATCGGAAATGAAATATTTTTATATTAAATCAAGCAACTATAAATATTTAGTACAACTCGCTCATTCCTAGTCTAGTTAAATGGAGTTATGCTTTTCTTGTATCATGAACGTATACAGAGTGGGGGGGGGGGGGACTTGCAGGCTTAAGATGCCCATAAACCTTTAAACAAATTATAAAAAAAATATTATATTTTCAAATTTTCATACCGGTATATAAAAAAAGGGAAAAGCTAAGCCCCCCCTTCAAGTCGATTTTTTGTATACGCCACTGACTATATGCTCTTCTTCGCTTTGTATAGGAGGCAATAAGCATATCAGAGGCATTAACGCGATAAAAAAGGACCGAGCGAGGAATCTAACGTGTTAAAACGAGACGGAAGATACTCAAAAAATAAATAGAAGAAAAAGAAAATTATGCACATGCACTGTCGGGTATACGACACAAAATAAAATAAAAACAGGGATAGAGGCTGTTTTAAGTATGGAATAGAGCAAGAGGCATGTAGAGAAAGATGGGACCTACAGGGTGATCTTTCCTGAACACTTTACTATTTTGTTTGATGATGATGTTTAAGATTACAATTTTGTTTATTCGTGTAGTAAACATATTTTTTTAAAAATATATTAAAAAAAGGTTTAAAAAAAATAAAATGTTTGGATTTTTTTTATAAAATTGTTTTTGCAAAAACTCCTTTTTGAAAGTGTTATTTAAAAATAAATGGATCCATGATGGATCTGATACCTTCCTAGCTAGCCTATTAGCACACTTCAAGTGAAGCCATGATATATGAGCCTTGAAAACAGTTTTTTGTAAATATCTCAGAAACCAAAGCTCCTACGAAGTTTTTGGTTATAACATAAATTATTTATTGAATTGTAGTCTACTATATTCCGAAAACCGCATATTGATGCGATGCTCCGTTAAAAAGTTAGCAATTTTTAAATTTTTTATTTGTCAAAAAACTGTAATTAACATTAATTGATTAATGAATTAATCTAATCAGCTCTTTAGAGTGTCGAACACTATTTTACCTGAAAAGTTTAGGAAAATCGGTTGTGCGGTTTAGGAGCTATCGTGTTACGGACAGCCATACACACACATACACACACAGACAGACATTACGACGATATTGCTAAGATAGGTCAAACATTTTCAGCGTGATCTCAAAAAAAAAATGTTCTCAAAAGTAATATGTTCTCTAGCCATTGCTGGGCGGGCAAGGAAGGTAAAAAATGTGTTTTTATACTGACGACCAAGTAATTGTGGCTAATGATAAAGAAGACATGGAGTATATGATGAGAAAGTTAACAGAAGAATACCAAAAGTGGGGATTAACAGTGAACGTGGACAAGACACAGGACTTATGTATTGGAAACGAATTCAGTGAGTTAGTACTAGAAAATGGACAAACAATATCTCCATGCAATGAGTATGTATACTTGGGTGTCACATTTGATAAGACAGGTACAGACTGTAAAGAATTGGAAAAAAGAATAGTAAAAGCAAAAAAAGTTATTGGATGTCCTAACAGTATTTTATGGAGCAGAGAGATAAACAAGAATGTAAAATTTAACCTATATGAAACAATGGTCAAAAGCACGCTGTTGTATGGAATAGAGACTTGTCGCATAACAGAAAAGTACAAAACAAAAATGGAAAGTGTCGAAATGGATGCAATAAGAAGATCAATGAGAATATCTAGAATAGATCACATAAGAATTGAGATCATAAAAGAATGAATGGGAATCGAGGGAAGCATAACGGATGACATCACTAGAAGGCAACTGATATGGTACGGCCATGTACAACGGATGAACGAGGAAAGATTACCAAAGCAGGTCCTAGAATGACAACAATGGCAACCAATAGGGCGCAGCAAAAGAAGGCGTCCTAAACTAGAATGGCAACAGTCAATCCAAAGATCAATGAGGCAAAAAAATCTGACTGAGGATGATTGTCAGGATCGAAGGAGGTGGAGAATAGGCGTCGGACAACGTGGAAAAACGTTCTAAACCGACATAGTAGTAGTAGTAGTTTTTAAAAAACTACTTTTTCAAAAATTATTTATGTAAAAACAATTTTTGTAAAACGAATTTTTGTTTGATTTGTCTTTATAAATTAGTTGTTTGAAAAACTACATTTTTTTTCAGGAAACTATTTGTTTTGTTGCGAGTCTTGTGTGCGAAAACTGTTTAGCTTGTTTTAATAAATTAGTTTTTGGAAAAACTACTTTTTAAAAAATTATTACTTTAAAAACAAATTTTTGTAAAAAAAAATGTTTTTTTTTTATAAATTAGTTGTTTGAAAAACTACTTATTAAAAAAAATATTGTTTGTTTCAAAAAACCATTTGTTTTGTGGTGCCTTTTTTTTGCAAAATGGTGGTGGTCCAGACACCGGTTAGGTTAGGATATGTTTACGACCAATTCATCACGGTTAGTTTTAACACAGATTTTGATCTCCCAACAAGAAGTCAAGTGACCTATGATTTAAGGAAAAATAAGTTAGATTACAATATAACAAAAAATCCCGCGGAGAATTGCTTCCGCGGCGAGCCTGCCCGCGGCGAATTTTCCTTGCGGTGAATTGTCCCCTACCCCAACTGAAGTGCCGCCACAGCTCAGTACATTTCTTTCGAAGATTTGGAATAAAAAAAATATTATAAATCGACATTAGTAGTAGTAGTAGTAATCTTATGAAAAATCACCTTGTAACAGACGCATTTTAAACTCCAATATGCAGTTATTACAGAGCGACAGAGAGAGAGGGAAACAACGGCACCTATAGGGAACACTATTAGTCAGACAAGGACGGACAAATATATGTATAAAGCTCACAATTACCGCATATATCGGTAGAAACCGAGGAAAGCTTTTTGACATGTGGAATGTAAAGCTTCGCCGCCGTGTCATTCGACAATGTCGTCAGCAAATAAAATAAGAAAAAAACAAAATTACAATTTGTGTTTTGTTGGAAATATATATTTTTTTTAACTGGCTTTTTCGCAAACATTTTTTTTATCCAATTCTTTTGTCCCTTAAAATGGCTTAGCCGCTTAGAAATTATATGAAAAAGCATGGGCGCACCCAGACACCCAGACATAGATAGAATTTTTGTCAACTGTGCGCCGATGATTTTAGATGGCGAGTACACGAATAAAATATTATGCATGTGTAAAAGTATACCCAATAACGACATTATATCTTAAGAACCGCAAAAAGGATAGACTTATGATCATTGATATTGCTATTTCAAATATGTTTGCATCATGCATCATAAGGTACCGTGGGTATTGGAATAATATGTACTATATGCAAATAATATGCGTATTTGTTTGAAAGCAACCAATTGTGACATTTTTTCTTAAGGACCGCGAGAACTTATGTTTGCATCATGTATGTTAGATTAAGTTTTTGCTGTGGAATGCACACAAATTCGGCAAATAGAACGCCAAAACGGCTCTCTCGGTGTGAGAGATTGTAGGTTTAAATTGGTTATCTCGGAAAACTGAACGGGTACACACAGTCATATAACTGCTCTGCAGCTCGGCGTTATAAACTTTCAAAACACGTATCTCTCTTTTAATACATATTATGTCCTCGTTCGTCCGTCGCGATAGAACATATCGCACACCCGCTGAAAAAGAGTCACAACTCAAAAATCGCCCTTATTGAGATAAACCTGCCGCCATCATCGAAATAACTTGTACTTTCTTCCATAAAAACGTCACATTTATGTTTCGACAATTCACCGCGAAATGGCGATGTGACTCTTTTATTTTGTCCAGTTTAGCTGAGGATGCGTTCCTTTACAGTGTCACTTTTGAC
Source organism: Aspidapion aeneum (assembly GCA_963576565.1). Lineage (NCBI taxonomy): Eukaryota > Metazoa > Arthropoda > Insecta > Coleoptera > Brentidae > Aspidapion > Aspidapion aeneum. Next base: position 8,774,671 of record OY755047.1, read on the forward strand.
TTTATAACAGCGTGAACGTGGAGTTTCATCCTGAAAAGAGTTACATTTTGCGTTGTGAAGGTTTTCGTGTGGACTATTGGTTAAATCTGACCCATATAACAAGTAAAATACTGTTCTTTTTTGTGTTGTGACTGTTTTTTCGAATTGTTCAGTGTACTTAGAATTAAGGAGAATAAGAAAAAAATCTTTTGAATTTATTAGAGAATAATCACATTCCCAGTTGTTATTCAGCATTTTATAACTCGTTGTAAAAATAAATACAAAGTTTCTTCTTTATTTGTTTTCTTTTTTTATATTATTTACCATCCTGCGTGACATCCTGATTTACAACGTCATGATACCTTGTTCTAAAAAAGTGTCACAATATCGGGTTTTTGTCTTTTTTTTAACTAAAAACGACAAAAATCATTTTTTCTGAGAAACGTACTGCACCAATTACATTGAGTTAATAGGTTCCTGTTGATATAAAATAACATGGTAACTCGTAATTTGTCATGTAAGTGAAAAATGAATCTCTCTAATGAACTTAATTCTTTAACAGCGATTTTCTCAAAACAATGTTTTTTGAGTTGTGACTATTTTTTAGCGGGGGTGCGATATCACCTATCCTTGTTCATTCAGCCCATTTATATTATTGTTACAAATTTAAGTTATTTAAATTTTATAATTGGAATTTATTTAGGTTTAGTGTAGTATTAGGTCGATTTATCTTAAGGTTGTATTCTTAGTCTAGGTTTTAGTTGCGTTGTCTGTGGTTTGCGGTCGCGGTAGTGCGGGAACTTTCCGGACGTCGAAGGCTGCCGGAAAGTTCGAGAGAGATGGACGATCCTATATATAGGGCCGGGGTCGCGCACCAAGCAGTCAGTCAGAGATAACGTGCTGTAGGGTCGTGAGATTAACAAGAAGTTAATAGACCGATTATAGTAGTGAATTATTAGCAAGTTATTACTAAGTTTAAGTGCGTGTTTTTGTACATAATTTGTCGAAATAAATTGACGTATCGTTTTCAACAATTGCGAGTTTTAATTTGTCGTTGTGAACCCGTAACAATTGGTGTCAGAAGTGAGATTAAAAGAAATAAATAGTGCAAAGACTATCCTTACACAGTACCACCGGCTAGGACAATTAAAAAGAAGAACAGTAAGTGATTTTGCCAGAATATTCGGAACTGAATAGTGCAAAGACTACCCTTACATATTACCACCGGATAGGACAATTGGACAGAAAAACAGTAAGTGATTTTTCTAGAATATTCGAAGAAGTTCGATATTGTTTTATTCAAAAACTAAAAGAGATATTTAAGAACCGACTTCGACATTAACTTTACAGTCCAAAAATTGATAATTAGAGAGATTTTCTAGAATATTCTATAGCATTCTACGACGTTCTATTCAAAAACTAGAAGAGATATACAAATACCGACTTCGACATTAGATTAGTAATTTTAAAAGTAAGAATCAGAAAGAATTTCTAGAACATTCCATCACTTTCTACGACGCTCTATTCGAAAACCAGAAGAAATATCCAAAAAGAGATTTCGACATTAGTTTAGTTATTTCAAAAGTAAGAATTAGAAAGAATTTCTAGAAGATTCCATAACATTCTACGACGTTCTATTCAAAAACTAGAAGAGATATACAAATACCGACTTCGACAGTAGCTTAGTTATTTTAAAAGTAAGAATTAGAAATTATTTCTAGAATATTCCATAACATTCTACGACGGTCTATTCGAGAACCAAAAGAGATAATCAAAAAGTGACTTCTACATTTGCCTAGTAGCAGAAAGAGTAGCATCTACCAGTATATTCCAGAACATTCCATTAGGTTCTATTTAAGAATTGGAAAAGATATTGAAAAACCGACTTCGACATTCGCTTTATAGCCCTAAAATAGACGTTTTAAGTGATTTATCAGGAAGTTGATGCTTACTAGACAAGGATCGGCCAAGATGGAAGATTTAACTAAAATGATGCAGGCTCTAGCAGCTCAAATGGCTCAAAACCAGAACGACATGAAACAGACCATTGAACAAAACCAGGGCGATATGAAACACACCATGGACGACATGAAACACACTATTGAATAAAATCAGAATGATATGAGACAGACCATCGAACAAAACCAGAACGATATGAAACAGACATTTGAGCAAAGATTAGATGGCATTCAAGAAAACTTCGATCAAATAAAGAGCAACTCCGAACAGCTGAGAGAAGAGTTCAAGAGTGCAACCGAAGATCTTAAGGAAGAAATAACTCAAAGAATGCATAGTGTGGAACAAAAGGTACAAAAATAATTGCAGAATGTAGAAGAAAAGGTACAAAATGTTGAGGAAAAGGTACAAAATGTTGAGGAAAAGGTACAAAATGTTGAAGAAAAAGTGGAGACCAAACTACAGAATGTTAGGGAAGAAGTTTTTCAAATCATAGAAGAAAAATTCCAGGACATGTCAAAACAGTTTATACAGCTTCAGAAAGAACACAACAAAATAAAAGCTCAAGGATGTGTTGTAAATTCCAACCAAAACATTAAGCCTCCAAATTTTGATGGTACGTCTTCCTGGTCTACTTACAAACAACAGTTTGAAGCTGCCGCTGCTGCAAATGGTTGGGATGATGAAGAAAAAGCTAGAGCTTTGTTAGTAGCTCTACGAGAACCTGCTCTGGGACTTTTACGGTCCATTCCAGTCGAACAAAAACAGAATTATAATGCTTTAGTGGCAGCGTTAGAAAGAAGGTATGGAGACGAACACTTGCGAAATTTACATTGGTCAGAATTAAATATTCGTCAACAAAGACCAGGAGAATCATTGCAAGAGTATGAAGCAGATATCAGGAGGCTGATGTATTTAGCTTACCCAGAAATGCCAGAAAATTACAGAGATCCCTTCACGGTAGATCGCTTTATTAACGGATTACGAGACACGGAGCAAAGTTACTTCGTCGAGAACGCTTCCATAACAGCAGTGAAGTGTTGATTCGAGCCCTTGAAATTGAATCATCAAATAATATGTCCAGGCCAAAAGTAAGAGCTGTTTCAATTCAGGAGGGAGAAGAAATGAGCAATGGACATGAGGTCAACTCAAAAACGCTAAACCAAATGTTTCAATCACTGATAGAGAAGATTGACTCTTTGAAAGAAAGCAGACGATCCCCTCCAAATGTAAAGTGTTTCAGATGCGGACGTACAGGGCATATTCAACGCGATTGTCGCGTCCAAATAAGGTCTCGCTCGCCATCTAGCGGGACAGAGTACCGAAGAAGAGATCAGGAAAACTAAAACTAGTCAACGCAGAGGGGCGGGTGTTGGCTAATGGGAATAGAGCCCCCAAAATTTACTCTATTAAGAGCCTAAAACATACTGCTGACAGTCTTAACATTGACGGACTCATTAATGGGAGAAAAGTTAATATAACAGTAGACACTGGTGCTGCCATATCATTGCTTAAGTTCAAAATTGCAACGAGATATAAAATTCGACCAATAGAAAAGAAAATAACACTTAAGACTGTGACTGGAGAATCCGCCGACGTGTTGGGGCAGACAGATATAGACCTACAGCTGGGAAGATTGAAGATTCGCCACACTGTATTGGTTGCCGAAATAGAAGACGAATTTATTTTGGGAATGGACTGGATAAGTAAACATGGATTTGCGTTTGATAATAAACTTAATACCCTAAGATTTGGGAATGAAGAGTTCATTTTGTCAAATAGTCACTTCAATAAAGAACCAATAAAGGTCGTGGCAGTATGCACAACAAGACTAGTCGGTAACAGTGAGACCATAATTTTTGGGAGGCTAGAAAGTAAAACATCAAGCTGCGTCGGACTCATAAGCCAACAAAACACACCCAACACCTACCTCGTTGCAAAATCACTAGTTAAAACCGATAAAGACATCCCGATTAGAGTCGCCAATATTTTCCCAAATAGTGTCAAAATTAATAAGGGGGAGGTGGTAGCATTATTTGAACCAGTACAGAAAGTAACAAGATGTGAAGAGCCAACTTCCGAGGATACAAGCAAGTTACCAATGGAGGTACTTCAGCAATTTGAGTCAACTTGGCAACATCTCACTCCAGAAGAATATAGTAAAGCGAGAGAGTTTATAGAAGAACAAAGTAATATCTTCGAAACTAGGAGTAGTTCGGGACGCACAAACCTTATTCAACATGCTATCAACACTGGCGATGCCCAACCGATAAGACAACCCCCAAGAAGACTACCAATGGCCAAGCAAGAAGAAGTTCACAATCTCAATAATAAAATGCTCAGCGACGGTGTTATTGAAGAGTCATCAAGTCCTTGGTCATCTCCTGTGGTGTTGGTCACTAAAAAGGATGGAAGTACTAGATTTTGTGTCGACTACAGGAAACTTAACGATGTGACCAAGAAAGATAGTTACCCACTGCCAAGAATAGACGACACATTAACAACGTTGGCAGGATCATATTGGTTTTCTACTCTTGACCTGAAAAGTGGGTATTGGCAAGTAGGAATCTTTGAAAGAGATAAAGAGAAGACTGCATTCTCTGCTGGAAGTGGACTTTATCAGTTTAATGTGATGCCATTTGGCCTGTGCAATGCCCCAGCTACATTTGAAAGACTAATGGAAGTCGTTCTACGAGGCCTTACTTGGAAAACCTGCCTAGTCTATTTGGATGATGTCATAGTAATGGGGAAATCATTTCAAGAACATCTAGATAATTTACGAGAAGTATTCTCAAGAATCAGGAACGCAAATCTTAAATTAAACTCAAAGAAATGTTTTCTGCTCCAAGAAAAAGTTGAGTTCCTGGGTCACGTCGTTTCCCGAGAAGGCATCCATACCGACGAAAAGAAGCTTCAAGCAATAAAAGAATGGCCTCAACCTCGTGACAAACATGAATTGAGAAGCTTTTTGGGTCTGTGTACATACTACAGACGATTTGTAGAAGGATTCGCCAAAATAGCGTCTCCGTTACATAGACTTACAGAAGATAAAGCTTCTTACAAATGGAATACCGAATGTGACCAAGCATTTAGAAGACTAAAAGCAGCATTATGTTCTAGTCCGATTCTTGCATATCCCATTCCAAAAGGAAAATTCATATTAGATACTGATGCGAGCAACGATGGCATAGGAGCAGTACTCTCCCAAGTACAAGATGGAGAAGAACGGGTCATCGAATTTTTCAGCAAGAAGCTATCCAAACCAGAGAGAAATTATTGTGTTACTAGAAACGAGCTCCTGGCCATAGTTGAATCCGTAGATCACTTTCACAAATATCTCTACGGACAAGAGTTTCTGACTAGAACGGATCATGCTGCGTTACAGTGGCTCATGAAAATGAAACAACCTGAGGGGCAAGTCGCGAGATGGATAGAAAAGCTACAACAATACCATTATCAAATTAAGCACCGAGCGGGAAGGGTGCATAATAATGCAGATGCATTGTCCAGAAGACCTTGCCCCGAGGATTGTAAACATTGCAGGAAAATTGACCAGAAAGAAGGAATTACCTACGTGCGCCAGATAAAGTTAGAACCAGATGAAGAATGGATGTCGGCTTCGATTAGAACCACACAACTTAACGACAAAGATGTAGGACCTATCTTGCGATTGAAAGAAGAGAACAAGCCACGACCATCATGGCAAGATATCGCAAACCAAGGGGTGATATTCAAATCACTGTGGGCACAATGGGATTCACTGATAGTAGAAGAAAACATCCTTAAACGTGCCTGGGAAAGTGCCGATGGCCTTACTGTGATTAATCAAGTAGTGGTTCCTAGGAGCATGGTAGACAATATAATGGCCGAATGCCATGGTGGAAAATCAGGCGCGCACCTAGGCATAAATAAAACCATGGACAAAATTCGAAACCGATTTTATTGGGTCAATTACTTTCAAGATGTGAAAAACTGGTGCCGCCGATGTTCGACTTGTGCAGCCAGCCAAGGTCCCAAAACAAGGTCCAGAGGTCAAATGAAACAATATAACGTAGGTCTGCCATTCGAACGCATTGCTATTGATGTGGCCGGACCATTTCCAGAAACTAAAAAGGGCAACAAATACATCCTTGTTGTCATGGATTATTTTAGCAAATGGCCAGAAGTTTTTGCTTTGCCTAACCAAGAGGCCGCTACAGTTGCAGAAGTTCTGGTAAATGATGTTTTCAGCCGATTTGGCATTCCTTTGGAACTACATTCAGATCAAGGAAGAAACTTTGAATCAAAGCTCTTTCAGAATCTCTGTGACCTTTTAGGAATACATAAAACACGGACTACTGCTTTGCATCCGCAGTCAGATGGCATGGTTGAAAGATTTAATAAAACAATAGAGGAACATCTTTGCAAAGTTGTTGATGAGCACCAAACAGATTGGGACCAATATATTCCATTGTTTTTGATGGCCTATAGAACTGCTATTCACAATACGACAGGAGCTACTCCATCTAGTATCCTGTTTGGTAGAGAACTGCGTTTACCATGTGATATCATGTTTGGTTCACCTGAAGAAGCACACTTAGATACATACAGACATAATGACTATGTCGAACGTTTAAGGCAAAAGCTGCACGATATCCATGAAGTGGTTAGAGAGCGAATAGAAATAGCCAGTGACCGCATGAAAGCGAGATATGACCTGAAAGCAAACTCTTCAGGGTTCAAAGAGAATGATCAAGTCTGGCTATACAATCCTCAACGCAAGAAAGGAAGATCACCTAAGTTGACACCACCATGGGAAGGGCCTTATAAAGTTGTTAAGAGAATTAATGATGTAGTCTACCGAATTCAGAGAAGCCCGAAGTCCAAGATGAAAGTTGTTCATCTAGACAGACTAAAACCTTACCTGGGAAATGTTGATCGAGACGATCAAACCTGAAGAGGAGGATAGTGTTACAAATTTAAGTTATTTAAATTTTATAATTGGAATTTATTTAGGTTTAGTGTAGTATTAGGTCGATTTATCTTAAGGTTGTATTCTTAGTCTAGGTTTTAGTTGCGTTGTCTGTGGTTTGCGGTCGCGGTAGTGCGGGAACTTTCCGGACGTCGAAGGCTGCCGGAAAGTTCGAGAGAGATGGACGATCCTATATATAGGGCCGGGGTCGCCAGGCCACCAGGCAGTCAGTCAGAGATAACGTGCTGTAGGGTCGTGAGATTAACACGAAGTTAATAGACCGATTATAGTAGTGAATTATTAGCAAGTTATTACTAAGTTTAAGTGCGTGTTTTTGTACATAATTTGTCGAAATAAATTGACGTATCGTTTTCAACAATTGCGAGTTTTAATTTGTCGTTGTGAACCCGTAACATTATGTTCCTAAAATGAAAATCATATCAATCTCAATCAAAAAATATAAAAAAATATACGACTTATTACCTACTGCACAAATAAGGTGTGGTTATAAATACAAATGAGTAAATAACACTTAAGGATTGGGGGCGATAAATACCGAAAAGACACGAAAGAGATCACTGACCTCTCTCCAACCAATCAAATTCAAGTTCACGCCTATGACGTAATCAACGAGGGGTGTGGCTGGTAACTAGATAAACCAATAAGCGGGCGTGTTCGTTAACGTACACCCACGAGAGATAACGAAAAGACACGAGGGTAAACGCGGATTTTAAGGTAACTATATAATTATAATTATTAATTAAGGTTATCATTGCTAATTTCTTCTTCTTTTTCTTCAAATGGCATTACAACCCCTTGTGTGTTTTTCCTCCATTTTGCCCTCTCTCGTATGAACCTTCTTAATTCCGTATTCTTGATGCCATGTTTGACCTCGTCTATCCACTTCTGTCTGGCTAGAAATAGACATACGAGGTATGATAATTCAATTTTAAGACTGGCCCTCGTACGAACAGGTTTTAAATCGTGTATTCTACTACCGCGCGCAATGTTTTCGCCTTTCCTCTACTAGTTTGACTTACGCAGTGGTTTGAAGCGGATCGTGCATAGCTCATTTGCCGGAATTATGACAAACGAAAAAATTGAGCAATGTATTAATTTAAAATAAAACTCAAAAAATGGCTACTGAATGCTTTAAAATGCTAAAAGATGTCTACGGAGACCAGTAGTATGTCTCATGCAATGATTTTTATGTGGCATATAAGCTTTTTTGAGGTTAAAGATGATGAACGAGAAGGGCTTTCCAGCACATCCAAAACAGCAATGCTCATTGTTTTTTTTCGATATTAGGAGTGTTATTCTTTTATGAATGGGCGCGTGAGTGTCAAACAGTCAACCAGCATTAATATTTGGAAAAATTGATGTAGCTAAGGGAACGCGTAAGGAAAAAACATCCAGATTTGTGGAAGAACAATGCGTGGTTGCTCCACCGGGACAATGCATCGGCCCACAATGTCCTTTCTGTTAAGCAGTTTTTAGCTAATAAGAAGATTCCCGTCGTTAACCACCCACCATATTCACCAGACTTGGCCCCTTGCTACTTCTAGCTGTTTCCAAAATTGAAGAAAACGTTAAAAGGAACCCGTTTTGAAATTTTAGAACATGTCAAGGAAAAAACGGCAAGACTTCTTAACAGCCTCTTTTCTAATAATTTCCAAAAATGCTTCCAACAGTGAAAAAAAACGCATGCAACGCTGCGTCGTTAGAGAAAGGGACTACATTGTTGGGGAACAACATTAAGTTGTATTAGTTTTTAAATAAAGTAGATTTTTCACAACAGTCTTATAATTTTATTGTCATCCCTCGTAAACCAAATGATAGGTAAAGATTACGGCGATAAATAACGAAAATATACGAAAGAGATCAATGACCAGCCAATCAAATCCAAGGCCACGTGTGTGACGCATGCAAAGAGGTGTGGCTGGCAACTGAATAGACCAATAAGCGAGCGTGGTAGTAAATGGAAACACGCGAGAGGTAACGGAAACACGCGAGTGTTAACGAAAAGACCCGGGTGTAGTGGATTTTATAGCTCACTATTAAATTATTATAAACCTTTGTTATAATTGAGTTCTTCGAATGCTTGAGACTTAATTTTTCTTGAGAGCCACTTCTAATATGAGTGGCATATTGCAGATACGATTTTTTAGGGTTTACGTGTATGATGTGTAATTGTGTAGCTCTAAACAGTATGATGCATTTTGAGTTAAACAGACATGGTTGATTATAAAATTTAATATGCAATTAGTGTAGCTCTGCCGACAGACGGTTTTGAAAAAAATTTCCAGTTAATTGAAAAGTAAAGGTAAATTACCCTAAAATGTTTAAAATATAAAAAAAAAATAAAGAGATATTACAAGGAAATTAATAAAAGACTTAATGAAAACAGTGGCGTACGCAGAAATTATTCCTGGGGAGGCTTAATACGCAGAGTAAATCCTGAGGGGGAAAATGCATGTATTAGGGGTCAGTATTTAGTGGTTATGGGGGGATTTAGCATATTTTGCCCTTTTTGATATCTAGTTTTGAAGAGAGACTCAGTTATTTTAAAACAAAAGCTGTTTTTCAAATCAAGTGTTTGAGTTTTCTTTTATACCTATATTGATTTACTTGAAGAAAAGCTATTCTAAAAATGAAACAATGAATTATTTACACCAAAAAAAATACTCTGCCAATATAACTCATTTACCTATCGTTAGGGGAGTGGGGTAATTACCACCAGATTTCCCCCCTCCGCGCTTTTTATCAGACCACTCTTAAATTTTGCACAGCAATTAATTTAAAATAGTTCTTTTATTACGCATTATGGAGTACTACACCAAATTGTAGTCATTGTCGGTGCATCGAAAATTTTCAAGTTACTTAGTTGGGATATAATTTTGTTTGAAAGCCAGAATCTGGATGTCTTCGACCCATTATAGAAACCTATAAATATACCGCTTATTGCCGAGTCTTTACCAAAAAATTCAAAAAAACTTAAGCCATAATCGCTATATTTTTATAAGACACATTTTGTTTGGTATCTATCCCACAAGAAGTTTAAGGGGTTTGTTAAGAATCATCATGTATTTTCCGGCCAGAATAAAATCCGGCACAAAAGAGATGGCTTCAATTAGTGCTATCTTTCTCTGTCCAGTAGCGTACAGTAATTTTTTAATTCATCATTATTAGTTATTAATTTTATATTTTACTCTAACTCTAACTAAGCCTTTTTTTGCTGGAAAACTCCATACGTTATTTTTCTTAAATAGAAATATTTTTTTTAAAACTTTTATACTTATATCTATTATATAAGTACCTACATATTAGGTAGGTGCGTACGAATGTAGAAACCTAAAAAAATACCAATTGACAAAAATCCAAAACGATTCGGTATATTTTTAAAATTCTCCACACCGCTTTATTAAAAAATTTAAAAAAAGTAAATGATACATCGCTATTTTCTTTTGTTGGTCTAGAATGTGTATGAAACGTGCCCAGTCATCCTGTTTGAGCCTAGCGACAACAATAGAAGCCCAATAAACGGGTGTGAATTGTGAACGGGCCGGAGTCTAACTTAGCCAGTGGTAACAATAGAAATCCAATAAAAGGGTGTGAATTATGAACGGGCTGGGGTAGATTTGGTTAAACGTACCAGACGGGTACCGTTTTTTCTTGTAATATTAAAATTTGGTTCATGGTAAATTTGCTAAAAATGAAGATCAGCCAGTAAGACAAAAGTGCTGTAAACCGAGGGAGATAGATTGAGTTGAGCCATCTCTTTTGTGCCTCATATTATTCTAGCCGGACAGTAGAACTGGCTACAAACAGAAGAGCCGACTCTCTGCATAAATGTACGTGTGCTTAATTAAGTAAGGTCGACTGTGTTTACAGGCTACCTATTCTCGTACTTAAACGATGTGATGATTCCCATCACATGCTTTGGCCAATGGCAAGCTTTAAATTAGCACTGAGCCGTCACGTGCTATGCGAAAAGACCTCCTGTGCGCAAACTCCTCCTACGATCCGACCGAGAAACGTCCAGTCGGTACGGGGCAGGAGAATAGACTTTACTTCAAAGGGGTAAAATTCACTTACTATGAAGAGCGGGCGACTACGCTATTGGTCGGGACAAGTCGTTTCGCACAACACGCGACCACTCAGAGCTTGCTATTGGCCAAAGCGTGTGATGTGAACGATCACATTCTACAAGTACCAGAATAGCTATCCAGGAGTAAGCCACAAAAAAAATTGTTTGTACTTAAGACCACACGGCAGAGGTGTAAACTTTAACAAGGAGAAATTGATAATACTCTCACAGTTAGTCGACTCGAGCCGGCTTCACTCGAATGAGCGTTACATAGCCGAGCCTGACGGCTTAGTTCAATTCACTACCCACAAAAACTGCTAAAGGCGCCTAAAGAAGTTTACACTTCAAAAAGTTATGGAAGGTATGTGTTAGCAATAAGATATCTTAATTTTTTTGACATGGACCCCTATCTCCGAGAAAAACGGTTTTAAATAGGCCTTTTCGACACTTCTTAGTCGCTTTATTTAAAATGTTTATGTGTGAGTACACATACACAGACACAAGCACATATGCTTGGCAGACACACAAGAAGTTAAATTTGTAATCACTTTCTAAAGTGATTGAGATATTATTGTCTCTGCCATGCTCGGCTCTTATTATGATATGATATTTTCGGCATTTTCAAAGTTCAATACACTTTAAGGTAGGTATCACAATGTGCCTGAGTGAATTATAGGTTACATAGAAATGGTTCCAAAAACTAATTGCACATTTTGAATATAGACTCTTTTCTGACTTCAGAGCCACATTCATATAAATCCTCTTCTCGAAATTTTATCAATTTTTTGACTTTTTTCTAGTTAGTCTATGCGTTGACTGCGGGGCTTTGTTAAGCACCCATAGCAGTATAAGAAAAGTTTGGTCACCTGGTCGAACTCATGGTCGTTTGGCCGCCATCTTTGAAAATGGCCGCCAAATTATAAGATTTTTTGTTTAAGCGTATCTCCCTACTCAGTGGTCCTATTTTGATTTTTACTTGTTTTACTCCTTTTTGAAAGACAAACAAATTTTGTAATAAGACATTTTTTGATAAATTACGTAGTTTTTGAGATATACATACCAAGATTATTAATATTTCCGGTCGCAAAAGAGTTAAAATAATACCCATGCTCATTTTATTCTAGCTACAATATTATTGACATTTGTTATTTTTTGTTACATAGAAGGCTTTAAACCTTTCACAGAAGAGGATATTGACTGTATGTTTTTAAAGTTCGTTGGATGGTGCCCCTAAAGACTGCCTTCATTGGCGTAGCTAGGGGGGGCCAGGGGGGGCCTGCCCCCCCCTGAAGTCCCTCAGGCCCCCCCTAAGATATTTTAGACCTTCCCTACCGACTAGTAGTAAAAGAACATGACGCTGAAAATACATACTTTTCTATTATTATTCGGGAAATATTCAATTAAAATAGGTGCATTAAAATTTAAAATCATTCAGATAATGTTTACATTTCAGGAAAAAGCCCTTGTCTTGCGGAATTAGGCTTTTTCTCTTTAAATTATCGGTAACTTTTCTGCACTTATGCAATTTCCCGAAAATATTTTTTAAATGTAAACATAATTATGCATATTGAATATTTCATAGGGTCACTGCATCCTGGAAGCCTGGCGTCTCCATGGGTAGCGACAAGCCCACGTGACCTGCCTCGGAATTTCCATGGGCGACTCGTCAACTTACCTCGGAATAATTAGAGTACCTACATGCAATTTTTATACAATATTGTTAATAAACCTCGGAATTTTTAGAGTACCTACAATTTCTCTAGAAGTTTGTAATGCGATCTCAGAATTTTTAGAGTACCTACAGTATGTAAAATATTTTTAAAAACATTAAAAACAATACCTATAAGTTTTTGACCAACTTTTTATTTTTGAAATATAAATTAATACAAAAAAGACTACGAAACAATTTAATGCATACACTTTTACCATTAGATATAATATTAGTTATAGTACTTACCTAGAAATGATAAAAAATATAATTTCTGTGGGATTACTCTAAATTTTGCCATTTTTGTAAATTTGTTATAGTTTCAAAAGTCATTCCTGTGGTTCTGCCGTGCTTTCAAACAGGTAGAACTTTGTGCAAAAACATAATTTTTTGAAAAATATTTCAAACTTTTATTTTTGTATATAACATCGATATCACTAAGTCTTTGTTTTTAAAATAACATAAGTTCTTTAGATTTGGGATTATAACATTTAACGGCATTATTAGAGATCTATCGAGACGTAAACCTGGAAGATCACCTAAAGTTGGAATGCTCAGGAAGCCAGAATAGTTTTTAATGGTACCTAGTCCTAATTCTACACTTTTGTTAATTTAATTTGATGTCCTATGTACGTACCATATACGTCTGGAGTACTTACATATACATGGTTTACGTTTAATTGGACGTACCATGTAGGTACCTAGTACGACTTGTTTACGTACATAGTACATGGCTAAAATTACATCCCTACGACGTATTATATAAATGGACGTCCAAAAATGTACGTATAGTACGTCGCAGACTTACATACTATGTACGTACAAAGTACGTACTTGTGCTGTCTGGGTAGAGAGTGTGAAACCAAACCGAACCAACCGAAACATATTCTCGAAAAATGTGTTATTCTAACCTTTATCAATGAAGTGCAAACCTGTGATTTGGAGGCAGTGTTTTTATGGAAAAATGTCAGCGAGTGTCTGGAACGGTTAGAATACGTTTGCGATCAATTGAGAAAAACACCAATTGATCGTAAATTTTTGTTCGAAAAAATTGTTTTGGAAAAAATTTCCGTTCGAACAAAAATGTTTTCGAACAAATGTTAATTAGAAATAACCGTTTTCGTTAAAAAAAATGTTTTCGAACAAATTTCCATTTGAAGAAACTGTTTTCGAACAAATTTTCGTTCAAAGAAATGGTTTTCGAACAAATTTCCGTTCAAAGAAATGGTTTTCGAATAAATTTCCGTTCGAAAAAATGTTTTGGAACAAATTTATATTCGAAGAAACTATTTTCGAGCAAATTTCCGATCGAAGAAAATATTTTCGAACAAATCTCCATTCGAAAAAATGATTTTCGAACAAAATTCCGTTTGAAAAAAATGTTTTCAAACAAATTTCCATTCGAAGTTTTCGAATAAATTTTTGATTCACAAAATTGTTTTTGAACAAAACTCCATTCAAAGAAATAGTTTTCGTACAATTTTTCGTTTGGAAAAATGTTTTAGAACAAATTTCCATTCAAAGAAACTGTTTTCGAACAAATTCTCTGTCGTAGAAAAAATTTTAAAACAAATTTCTGTTCGAAGAAAATGTTTTCGAACAAATTTCCGTTCGAAAAAACTGTTTTCGACAAATTTCCGTTCGAGGAAAATGTTTGCGAAGAGAGGTCTGCGACCCTTCGTGTTGCTACCCAAACAAATACCTAGAGATGGTACAAAAAAAATCTTAGACCTTGAATTTTTAAATTGTTGAATTTTTTTTAACCTTCCTAGCCCGTGCAACAATGGCTAGAGAATGTTGCTTTCGAGGAAAAAAAATGTTTTTGAGATGACGCCGACGAGATGAAAATGTTTTATTTGGGTGTATTTTGACTTATCTTAGCAATATCGGCGTGACGTCTGTGTGTGTACGTGTATGTGTGCGTTAGGTGTGTGTGTGTGCGTGTGCCTCTGTGTCTGTAATAACGCCTTTTTTTACAATCATTACAGTGTAGCTACTTTCGATTTTTTGTTTGGACCTTTTGTTTTTCAATCTTTTGTTTTTCGACCTTTTGTATTTTTGACTTTTTGTACTTTCGACCTTTTGGAATTTCGACCTTTTGTATTTTCGACCTTTTGTACTTTCGCCTTTTGTATTTTTGACCTTTTGAAGTTTTGGCCTTTTGTTTTTCGACCTTTTCTACTTTCGACCTTTTGTATTTTCGGCCTTTTTTAGTTTCAACCTTATGTTTTCGACCTTTTGTGTCTTCGACATTTTGTTCTTTCGACGTTTTATTCGCCGCCCGCTTTTGTTTGGACACCGTAATAAAATAATAGTAGGTATATTATAAACCTCGGAACTGCTGTGTTTACTTTTAATCCCGCGGCAAGATTTTTTGCGCCCGACCGGAAGGACGGCTGTAATTTGCTGTGATTAAAAAGGACTTTAATGGCAAAGCTTATATACTAAAAATAATAATAATCATAAAATAAATAAATATTAAACCACTTACTCCGCTACTCTAGTTTTAGCATGTCAACCCCCGGTATATAATACAGCGGGCAGTGATAGTTTTCATTTTTTTGGTGAGCTTTGGGCGCGTTGCTATGGTAGATATTAAACAAAAGTCAGTCAGACGCTAACAAACATAGAAAAAAATGTGCAAAAAATAATATTTATTTCATAACAAACTAAATAGGTTTAGTCGAGAATATGTTCGAATTAAATTTCTCAAAGATGGAACAAACGAGGGATCAAATAATAAAGTCTATTCCTACTCTGAGATGGACATTGAAAAGGCCACCAAAGAAAGCAGCTTTCAGAGTAACGAAAATGATGCAATAAAAGGAATGTCGAAAATTTCATCGAAAAGGTATTCCTGTTTTACATCCTGGAGAAGTCTAGAAAGTTAAATGCTTCGTTTATATGGAGGCTATGCCAAAGGACACAATAATAACAATCGAAACCAACCAAGTCATCAGCAAAGTACAGTAAACTGCCGCCAAGCTGGAAGCAACAGAATAACCGTATCGTGTATCATGATAGCTTTTTGTTTTTTTTTTTAATAAAATGATCCAAAAAACCTATATTTTGCCTTTATAGTTTTAAAGAAATTACTTTTAATCACAGGGGATAAAAAATACTACCTCAGTCCATGAAAAAAGGGAATAAACGTACACGTTTATGCCCTAGAGTGCATAAAGAAATTTATTAAATGATACAAAATCCAACAACGGTTTTTTATATTTTATAAAACATGTCAACTAATTTTTTGTTTCTTGCGCTGTGTGGGTCCTAATAAATATGAAATCATAAAAAATTTGGTTTTTATATTCGATAATCTGAAAAAGCATTATTTTAATGGTTTGTTTATTTGGACAGTCTAAATATATATAAGGGGTGTGATGGACAGTTCTTTACGTAACATTTGTAAACCATTTTATTTTTTTGAACACAAAAAAAGCTACGCTCCTGACAGTGTCAGATTCGTCATATAACCAAAAATATTTAGCTGTCGTGTCGCTACCCTAAGAAGACACTACGTCTTCGTGTTGCAGTGACCCTAATATTTCATACATATTGGCGACATCTTGTAAAATATTATAGAAGTGTAAGTTGAATTTTGCATTTAATAAAGACAGCGACCTTTGCCCCTCTGTTTCCGAAATCGGGTTGTAGATGTCGTAAGGTTATAAAAGACCTTTTTAAACTGTTTTTCTAAAATAAATATAATAATCTTTTTAGTTTTTTTGAGGTTAGCGTTTAGTGTCTTATGGAAATTTTCCGATTTTGGTGACAATTTCATAACCATTTTCATATTAAGTTTTCCCACGTCGTTAAATGGAATAAATTCGTCGAGCAATACCGGGAAATTTTTAATATTAATACTTCTGCTCTAAGAGCAGAAATGACCGTTTTAAAGAATTGTATTTTTCGGTTAAATCAAACTGTTGGTCATGATTCTATCAAACAACATATAGCAGAAAACACCTATCCAAACCTCTACCAACTTTTTAAAGTTGCGAGTATTCTTCCAATTTCAAGTGCAACTTGCGAGAGGTCTTTCTCTGCCATGAGGAGAGTTTTTAATTGGCTTAGAACAACTATGACTCAAGAGAGACACTTAGGTTTGTCATTGTTATTCATAGAAAAAGATGTTGAGGTCGACTTAGACAGTGTGGTAGACGCTTTCAGTCAGCGACGTAGGAAACTTTCTTTGTAGAATTGCTGAATTACATACTTCCTGTGTATACATATAAATAAGTTGGTAAATGTATTATTAAATTTGTTATATTTTAACATTTAATGCGCGTATTTTTTTTATTCATTGCACACTTTGCACGACTCTTTAAAACCTATGTTTGCTTTTTGTTCAAGATAGACCGGGGCCACGCCCCCCCCCTGAAAAGCAAGGCTAGCTACGCCAATGACTGCCTTAAAGAGGGTGGTTTCTCAAACTGTTCTCAATATTATAGAAAAAGTGAATTTGCAGCGAAACGATGCATCCTAGCGAAAAACGATAACATTTATTTTTTATAGTACTTTCAATTTCGCTTCTCCTGATGTATCACTTAGCATCCTAGCTTTGATAGTTAGCTGTTCAAGCCAGCTAAAATATACAATTTTGTAAAAATTCCATGTTTTCGCTCCAAAATCGATTTTTTTCTTAAAAGGCAACGATCAGAAGAAGCGGAATTAAAAGTACTATAAAAAATTATTCTTAACGTTTTTCGCTAGGATGCATCCTTTCGATTCATTTTTTGTATAATCTTGTGAACAGTTTTAGAATCCACTCTCTTTAAGGCAGTCATTAGGGGTAGTACCATCCATCGAACTTTAAAAACAATATCAACAAAGTCAATATCCTCTTCTGTGAAAGGTTTAGCCTACTATGTAACAAAAAAAAACATCATCAATCATCTCAAAAACTACTTGATTTATTAAAAAATGTGTAATTTATTTGCCTTTAAAAATGGAGTATAACAAGCCTTAAGAAGTTAAAATCGGATGACTGGGTAACGAGCTACGCTTAAACAAGAAATCTATCAATTTGGCGGCCAAACGACCATGAGGTCGACCACGTGACCAAACTTTTTTTATACACCTATGGGTGCTTAACAGTGCCCCGCAGTCAAACTGAGCGCACATATTAGGTCACACGTGACAGGAGCCAGCGCCTAGACTAACAAGTAAAATGGCAAAAATTGATAAAATTTCAAGAGAATCAGCTAGGATTTATATGAATATCGCTCTGAAGTCAGGAAAGGGTCCATAATTAAAATGTGCAATTAGTTTTTGGAACCATTTTTATATAACCTATACTTCTTTCAGGCACACTGTGCTATTCTGGTTCTTAAACGATGTGATAGTTCCCATCACATGCTTTGGCCAATGGCAAGCTTTAAATTAGCTCCGAGCCGTCACGTGCTATGCGAAAAGACCTCCATTGCGCAAGATCCTTCTGCGATCCGACCGAGAAACGTTCAGTCGGTACGGAGCAGGAGAACAGATTTCACTTCAAACGCGTAAAATTCACTAACTCTGAAGAGCGGGCGACTATGCCATTGGTCGAGACAAGTCATTTTGCACAACACGCGATTGCTCAGAGTTTGCTATGGACAAAGCGTGTGATGTGGATGGTCACATCGTTTTAAACCCAGAATAGCTAACCAGGGATTCGGAAAAACGTCATTTAGCAAATTTTACAGTAGGGAATCCCATAAGGACCTGTCTTTAAATTACGTAACGCTCTAGGGGGGAGGTAGGGTTTGGCCTTGCGTTACACTCAAGGTTTTTTTAATGGGTTTTTTCTTGAAAATGCGTTCCAAGGGGGGGTTTGGGGGGTTCAAAAAGTCTGAATTTTGGCGTTACGTAATTTAAGGACGTTCCTTAGAAGCAAAATGACCAGGCTAGGAAGGTAAAAAGTGAAAAATATTACCAACTAGGCTTAATTTCTCTCTGTATGATTTTTTTTTAAATTTGCACAAAGAGAAAACAACTGAGCACTAGATATATGCATTTACTTATTTGTTGGGCTACTTTGTTATTATTAAAAATTCGAAACCATCGACTCTTACAGTTGAAACTAATATTTTAATTGAGTGAAATTTTAATTTAATCAAGTTTATGTGTTTGATTTGATATAATTAGACAGTTACAACGGATCTTTATTTAATAGGTAAATCAAAAATAATGAAAAAATAGGTGAAACCTATTTGTAGAGTGGAAAGGCTAAGTGATCTAAGTGCCAAAAAGCATTTTTGTAGAAAACTAAAAAAAAATATGCAATTTATGCAAGCGGACTTCCCAACTAACATTTATAGTAGCGGCTACATGTTCTAAAGGCTTTGCTACTTTCTTATAGTAGAAATGTGGTGATCCCAACCAAAATTTGTTACTTTCTAGTTCTAACTACTATTTAGTATCAGGAAATAGTAGATGTTTCGTAAAAACGACCCTCTAAACTACTTCATAGGATTGTTTCTTGATAGTCGATTCTGATAGTCTTTTCTACCACAATAGGACGTTGCTAAAGTTTTACTTTCTTTTTAGTCGTTATTTCGTAGTCGCCCTGACTTTAATATCCTACTTAATTACCACTAGAAAGTTAAGCTTCGTTGGAGTCCCAAACAAGTGTATCCGACAACTACATTATAACTTTAATTTTTACCACAAAAGTTTGTGTCATCATAGTAACATCTGATGTAACAATGTAGACAAAATAACTTTTTGGATCAACTTTAAAGCCGCAACTACTTTCAAGTAACCTTTTCGACTATCAGGGAATATAGTTTGGGACGCCATGTTTTTATGTAAGAAAGAAAATTTAATATTTTTGTTGTCGTTTTATGAGCTCATATTAAAGAGCCATACTATTTTATAAACAAATTAGTTGAAGCTTACCAAAAATGCTCTTCTTATGCACCATTTGTTGGAGTTAACTGTCGATTATGAAAACATAACCTCCAAAATCACAACACAAAAATTCCATCAGCTACCAGAAAACGGCTCAATTTTACGGGCGCACCAGTTTTTTGCAATATATATAATGCATGTTATACAAAAAACTTTGCGTCGCACTCGAATTTTGATCCTCTGCTCGTAAATTCTCACACTTTTGGATAACATAGTTCATATTATAACCATAACCAAACAAAAAAACTAAGCGAGTCTGTTTACTGTTGTGTCCACCATATTGTGTAACAATTCTACCAAAAAGAAACGATTATATTATTTGCAACTACATCGCAACTTTTATGCCATTACGGAAAAAAAACAGCCTCTACGACGTAGTAGATACCTGGCTACGACGTAGTAGTGTAGTTGTTACTACAGTGACTTTAAACACTTGGCCAAGTAGTTATAACCAGAAATTGGTTCCCCACTTAGGGAATTATAACGTCGCTGTATGGTATACTGAGACGTAGCGGGAGTACGTTGCGGTTACTTTTAAGAAATTCTTTCTGGTTGGGGTTTCTTCGTTACAACTTTAATTGTTTGTTGGGTTACGGATAACGTCATTTTAAATATGCCATATAGAGCATAAGGTCGGGAAATGACACTTAGATCTTATAGCCCCGTATTGGCCTTGACACCTACATCATTTTGGGTGGAAAATCTATATATATATATATATATATTTATCGGTATCACAACGTTCTACGTCTTCCGATACCCAATCTCCACTCGTTTCTGTTTGTCCATAATTCATTATCTAGGCCTCTTATTCTTATTTCACTGTCTATTTCTTCTCTCCAGCTTCTCCTCGGCCTTCCTCGTTTTCTTCGGCCAGTTGGTTTCCATTGTAATATTTGTTTAGGTAGTCTTCCATCATCCATTCTTTGTACCACACCAGTTGTTTTGTTCTTATATCATCCACTAAAGTACTTTCACCCACTGTCATAATTTCTCTTATTCTTTGGTTTGTAACGCTTTCTCTTTTTGATTTCCCTGCTGCTCTTCTCCAATAGTCCATCTCCGTAGCGGAAAGCATTTTTTCTGTTCTATCTTTGATTGGCCATACTTCTGAGCCGTATGTAATAATACTTTTTACAATGGTGTTATATATATAAGTTTTTTGTTATGTTTTGATATACTTTGGTCCCAAATTATTCCATTTAACAAAGTTATTGCTTTTCTTCCTTGTACGTTTCTATCTTTTATAGGGTGGAAAAACTAAAATTTGTATATTTTGGCACTTTAGCCTGGCCGCTCTACATTTATTCAATCAACGAGTAAAACGAACGACAGCAAACCAAGGAAACTAAGTCCGTGGCATGACGAAAACGTCTACCGGTCTATAAGGAAGAAAGACATTTTGTCACAGTTCAACCAGACCATGCTGTCACCATCTCCACGGCGCAGGTGTCAGACGGTTCGGAAACGAAAAAAAAACCAAAATGACCAAACTTTGAAAATGTATATTTTAAAAACTATACAGTTTATCAACGAAAGCACCGAGTTGCAGTATGGTGGGGCCATAGAGATGCGAAAAAACCACAACTTAAGTTAAGATTCGGAAAAACGTCATTTAGCGAATTTTAGGGTAGGCAATCCCATAAGACCAAAATGGACAAACTTTGAAAATTCATACATATTTCAAAAAGTATACAGTTTATCAACAAAAGCACCGAGTTGCAGTATGGTGGGACCAAAGAGATGCGAAAGAACCAAACAATGAGTTAAGTTTCGAAAAAACATCATTTAGCGAATTTTAGGGTAGGCAATCCCATAAGACCAAAATGGACAAACTTTGAAAATTCATATATATTTCAAAAAGTATACAGTTTATCAACAAAAGCACCGAGTTGCAGTATGGTGGGACCAAAGAGATGCGAAAAAACTACATCCTGAGTTAAGATTCGAAAAAACGTCATTTAGTGAATTTTAGGGTAGGCAATCCCATAAGACCAAAATGGCCAAACTATGAAAATTCATATTTCAAAAACTATACAGTTTATCAACAAAAACACCGAGTTGCAGTATGTTGGGGCCAAAGAGATACGAAAAAACTACATCCTGAGTTAAGATTCGAAAAAACGTCATTTAGTGAATTTTAGGGTAGGGAATCCCATCAGACCAAAATGGCCAAACTTTGAAAATTCATATTTCAAAAACTATACATATTTATCAACAAAAGCACCGAGTTGCAGTATGGTGGCGCCAAAGAGATGCGAAAAAAATACATCATGAGTTAAGATTCGAAAAAAAATCATTTAGTGAATTTTAGGGTAGGGAATCCCATAAGACCACAATGGCCAAACTTTGATAATTCATATTTCAAAAACTATACAGTTTATCAACAAAAGCACCGAGTTGCAGTATGGTGGGGCCAAAGAGATGCGAAAAAACTACATCCTGAGTTAAGATTCGAAAACACGTCATTTAGTGAATTTTAGGGTAGGGAATCCCGTAAGACCAAAATGGCCAAACTGAAAATTCATATTTCAAAAACTATACCGTTTATCAATAGAAGCACCGACTTGCAGTATGGTGGGGCCATAGAGATGCGAAAAAAATACATCATAAGTTAAGATTCGAAAAAACGTCATTTAGTGAATTTTAGGGTAGGCAATCCCATAAGACCAAAATTGCCAAACTATGAAAATTCATATTTCAAAAACTATACAGTTTATCAACAAAAGCACCGAGTTGCAGTATGGTGGGGCCAAAGAGATGCGAAAAAACTACATCCTGAGTTAAGATTCGAAAAAACGTCATTTAGTGAATTTTTGGATAGGCAATCCCATAAGACCAAAATGGCCAAACTTTGAAAATTCATATTTCAAAAACTCTACAGTTTATCAACAAAAGCACCGAGTTGCAGTATGTTGGGGCCCAAGCGCGGATTTGAGAAGAATGTCGTGGTAATTACCCCCCCTCCTAGAAAAAATATATGCACTTTTACTTAATAAATAAAAGGCTTAACGGATAACAACCTCTACCCCTTAAAAAAAATACACAGAAATTTTTTTCGTCGACAACTACCGCCCCCCTAGATTTATGCCCAGATCCTCGCTGTATGTCTGTATGGCTGTCTGTCTATCTGTATGTCTGTCTGTAACGACCAACCCGCATAACTCAACAACCGCTTGTCCTATTTAATTGAAATTTGGTACCTAGGCTGGGTCTTGGGCCGTAATGGTCCCATTTAAAAATGAACAAAATCCACAAAACGCAAGCCAAATAGAAGGGTGGGGGTAGATTTAAAAAATTAGAGTTTATGTGAAAAATGGCGTGTGTGATATCAAACGAAAGGTAATTAAGTCTGGAGTTAAACAAAATGAATTTTAGTTTATTTAAAAAAAGGGGTGGGGGTAGATTAGTCAAAACATGGCTTGTGTGGTAAGTGAGTCTGGAGTTGAATAAAATATATTTCAGTTTTTAGTTATATTAGCTCACACGTACACTATAACGAATAGTACCTAGTGTGAGCTTAGGTGCCCATAGATGGGCAGAGTATTTTTATTATGAGGATTGCCATCTTAACGGGCGCTAAAAATGCTACTATAGTTTAAACTATTCTGTATCTTTAATACTAACAAAGTTAGCAAAAATGGACAGTTATTTTGGAACAGCCTATATAGTTCCGACTTAGACAGGATGTTCTTTAAAAAAAAAGAAAAGTCTATTTTCCGTATCTTTGAGAGTTAAAAATGACGAATCTTTTGATGTGTTTTGTTCTTATGAAAACTCATTCCAGACCGATGAGTCGACAACTCAAGATTTTCCCGCTCGCGTCAGAATAAGAAGAATCTTGCTCCAAAATTGAAGTCAGCGTCAGCATCAGCATTTAGTTCTAGTAGTACCACAACTCTCTCTCTCTTAAAGTAATTAAGAAAAGGAGCGCCAGAAATATAGAGACTCATATTACTTTTGTGCATCTACAAAAAGCATATGATACCGTTCCAGTAGAAAAATTATGGACAGTGTTAGAGCTAATTAATATCAATCATACATACATAAAAGCGGTCAAAAAACTATACAAAGGTTCAAAATCTAAAATTAAAATTGGAAATCGACTTTCAAAAGAATTCCTGGTAACAAAAGGTTTAAGACAGGGATTCTGTATCTCTCCAACTCTTTTTAATTAGCCGGCGTGCCTCAGGGTAGCGTACTAGGCCCGTATCTATACTTATTATTCACTTGCGATATCCCAAAGCCAGAAAATTGTCACTTAGCAACACTTGCCCATGATACTGGTTTATTGACGGTAGAAAAATCTATTGAAAAATGCATAGAAAAACTTCAGGATGCAGTCACCGAAGTTCACAGTTGGACCACAAAGTGGCGAATAAAATTAAATGAAACCAAATCAATTCATGTTGATTTTACAAACAAAAATATAAATCACATACAAATAACAATTAACAATATTCCCGTACCATATTCAAATCAGGCAAAATATCTCGGTATGACACTTGATGCCAAATTGCGCTGGAAAGCACATGTTAAGAAAAAAAAACTTGAGATAAGGTATAGAAAAATGAACTGGCTAATTGGAAGGAAGTCCAATTTAACAATTCATAATAAGTTACTGCTTTATAGACAAATACTGAAACCAGTATGGACATATGGTATTCAACTATGGGGTTGCGCTAAAGAGAGTAACATTCTAGTTTTACAGAGATTTCAAAATAAAGTATTAAGAAACATTGTTAATGAACCTTGGTCTTGGTACGTTCGGAATAGTGACCTTCATCGAGATTTAAAAATCGAAACTGTAGCAGAAACTATAAAAAAGTACGCAAAAAGCCATGAAGATCGGCATGTGAATGTGGAAGCAATTCATCTTCTAGACAATACTATGCTAGTTTGAAGACTAAAAATAATGAAGCCGTTGAGAGAGCCGTTGAGAGAGTGATTAGATATATAGAGCAATGAGCTATGAGCAAGAAGAAGAGTGGTCGTACTAACTGACTGGTGATATAATATTTTCAAGCCGCTAAAATGCATGTCTCAGCGATCTGTTCCCGATCTTGTGGGACGTCGAAAAGACTATAATAAGACCACCGCGGTCTTTAATGTCAATTCATAGGTGGAGAGTCCAAACTAATAGTTATAGAGTCTACTAGGACAAGTTTCCAGCTTGTAATTCATAGGTGAAGAGTAACAATTCATACGTTGAGAGACCAATAGAACAAGAACAAAAACAAAGTGATGAACATGAGTCAAACACTACAGTCACAAACAAGAAAAATAATCCAATGGAACAAGAGCTTAATGGAAAAACAGTCCAGTAGAAAATGAGTCTAATAGAACAAAAGTCTAATCGAATAAAAGCGTAATCGATCAATAGAAAAAGAGTCCGATGAAACAAAAGTCCAACAGAAAAAGAGTCCAGTAGAACAAGGGTCCAATAGAATAAGTCCAATTAAACAAGACTCATATGAAACAAAAGTACAACAAAACAAGTTCTACCTTCAAAAACTTATAACCAAACTCGTTCTACTTAATCATGGGCTTACAACCTTTGAGTAGATTGACTCCCTCTTGTAATCATAGCAGTTTTCGATGCATTATCACTATTGGATGCAGCTTACACATGCAACGGATTGCTCTTTTTTAGCTACAAAAACTCTCTTTGCGCTGGAAAACATTATGATATAAAGAATTAAATATTGCACTGATGCGAAGTAAAATGCTTTTAATGTATTTTGTGTGGGAACATTTCTTAATCTTCTTGTAGCAGCACAATAGCTACTGATTTTGTCGGCAGTGTTTTTAATTTGATGCCCAGTTTGAGTTAGGGTCAAGGATAACACCAAGAAATATTGATTCATCAGTTTCTGGTATTGATTTTCCATTTAGAGAAACATATAAGGATGTGTCAGCGGTTCCAGTTTTGTGAAATGTAATTAAATTGGTTTCTAAACATTCATTTTTAGATGGTTCTCCTCACCACAGGTTTTCATCCTTCCTGCAGCCCCCACAGTCCAGACACTGATTCGGCAGACAAGATAGCTCCAGTGTCGTCAGCGTATTGGGACACCAAATCAGCATCCAGCGGAGCCGATAAGCTGTTCACATACATCCGGAAGAGGATGGGGCCTAATATAGATCCCTGAGGGACACCTTGAGTTACTTGGTTTTCACATTAATAATGCTTTTTGAAGTTTTGCCTAACACATACTACCTACTTGTTTTCTTTGAGCCAAATAAGATTCTTATTTCAAAGTTACTTAATTTCTGTATTGGTTGTTGGTGGTCTACAGTGTCAAAGGCCTTCGATAGGTCAAAGAAGAGCCCAGACACTGATTGCTTTCTTTTTATATAATTATCTGAGTCAAATATTTATTGTGCTGGCTTCAAAAGAGGCAATGGCAGAAAGATTCTTATCTTTCAATATATATCAAACTTAATCAAGGAAGTTTTTCTCCTGGAACTTCGTTTCAGTGCCTACTGCGGTCTATTATAAGTAACCAGGCGGTTGGCGACGCGACATTTGTTTAGATTTTCTGCTCCTCGAACGCCAAATTTTACGCCCAGTCAGTGCACAGTGCACTACAAGCGTTTTTTTTTACATAAGCTGAAAGAGTCCAAATATTACATAAAGACGTTACTGCTGGCAGCCTATAGTCTTTTTATATACAGGGTGTCCCAAAAGTCCAAGTCCACCCGAATATATTCTGAACCCTTAAAGATAGTTTTATAATTGGCAGTGATCGATAGTGTAGTATAGTATATATAAGTGGTGAATGTGCCGCCCCTCCATAAAATAGATCTTTTAATGTTATCGATCAATGTCAAATTGGTTCAGAAGATATTTGGGTGGACTCGGACTTTTGGGACATCCTGCGTATAACTGAGAGGAATTACTAAACTTTGCTCTTTAGTACTCCTTGACCATTTCCTTTTGGGACACCCTGTATAACTGAGAGGAATTACTAAACTTGGCTCTTTAGTACTCCTTGACCATTTCCTGTATTTCCTCCGTCCACCACATCTTATTGTCATTTCTATTATCTTGGTATCCAACAGCTTCTTTGCTTGCTTCCTTCGAACTTTTTATTATGTTTGTATATCTCTTCAAATGAGTGTTCTGTCTTTATTAATTTTTGTATTTTTGATTGCCTTCGATGCATTCTAGGTTTTCATTTTCTCCAATACTTTGGTCCCTATTTTTAATTCTTAACGGGAATAATATTTAGGGTAAAAAAATCGACTGTGTGTTATGTTAGTGAGTTAGAACTAGACAATGGACAAACAATATCTCCACGCAATGAGTATGTATACTTGGTTGTCACATTTGATAAGACAGGAACAGATTGCAAAGAACAGAGGAAAAGAAGTAAAAGCAAAAAAGATTATTGGATGTCTTAACAGTATTTTATGAGCAGAGAGATAAAAAAGAATGTAAAATTTAACATATATGAAATAATGGTAAAAAGCATGCTGTTGTATGGAATAAAGACTTGTCGCGTAAAAGAAAAATACAAAACAAAAATGGAAAGTGTCGGAATGGACGCAATAAGTTCAATGAGAATATCTAGAACAGATCAAATAAGAAATGAGATCATAAAAGAAAGAATGGGAATTGAGGGAAGCATAACGGATGACATGACTATAAGACAACTGATATGGTACGGCCATGTACAACGGATGAACTACGAAAGATAACCAAAGCAGGTCCTAGAATGGCAACCAATAGGGCGCAGAAATAGGGGGCGTCCTAAACTAGAATGGCAACAGTCAATCCAAAGATCAATGAGTCAAAAATACCTGATAGAAGATGATTGTCAGGATCGAAGGAGATGGAGAATAGGCGTCGGACAACGTAGAAAAACATTCTAAACCGACATAGTAGGAGATAATCAGTGACCACTGTGCACTGGAAAATACAATCATTTTTCGTTGTCACATCTTATGTCGCATAGTTCCTTCTTTTGTTTTTCCCTAACTATCGTTGCTTTTCTTTCTGTGATCTTTCCAACTTGCTTCCCGTTAAAACAAATTTTCGAACACAAAGAAAAATAAAAAAAAATCTTACTGCTTTCATGTCTTACGCTACAGACCTATTAAATTAAAAACTCTTTTAGGAATCACACTTTTAAAAATTTTTCCAAAGGAAAAAGTTGAACGCAAAATAAAGCTTTTCACAAAAATTCGGACTGTTACTTATCAATTAAAGAGTACACCGGTGTACTGTGACCTATAAAAAAAATACTACTACTATGTCGGTTTAGAACGTTTTTCTACGTTGTCCGACGCCTATTCTCCACCTCCTTCGATCCTGACAATCATCTTCTGTGAGGTTTTTTTTACTCATTGATCTTTGGATTGACTGTTGCCATTCTAGTTTAGGACGCTCTCTTTTTCTGCGCCCTATTGGTTGCCATTCTAGGACCTGCTATGGTAATATTTTGTCAATCATCCGTTGTACATGGCCGTACCATATCAGTTGTCTTTTAGTGATGTCATCCCTTATGCTTCCCTCGATTTCTATTCTTTCTTTTATGGTCTCATTTCTTATGTTATCTGTTCTAGATATTCTCATTGATCTTCTTATTGCATCCAGATCGACTCTTTCCATTTTTGTTTTATGTTTTTCTGTTACGCGATAAGTCTCTATTCCATACAACAGCGTGCTTTTCACAATTGTTTCATATATGTTAAAAAAATTTATCTCTCTGCTCCATAAAATACTCTGCCAATCTATGGGCACCTAAGCTCACACTAGGTACTATAGTTATAGTGTGAGCTAATATAATCAAAAACTGAAATATATTTTATTCAACTCCAGACTCAATTACCTTTCGTTTGATACCACACAAGCCATGTTTTGACTTAAACTCAAATTTTTTTAATCTACCCCCCACCCTTTTGAAAAAAACTAAAATGTATTTTGTTTAACTCCAGACTCAATTACCTTTCGTTTGATATCACACACGCCATATTTTCACTTAAACTCTAATTTTTGACATCTACCCCCACCCTTTTTTAAAAAATAAACTAAAATTCATTTTTTTAACTCCAGACCTAATTACCTTTCGTTTGATATCACACACGCCATATTTTCACATAAACTCTAATTTTTGGAATCTACCCCCACCCTTTTATTTGGCTTGCGTTCGGTGGATTTTGTTCATTTTTAAATGGGACCATCACGGCCCAAGACCCAACTTAGGTACCAAATTTCATTAAAATCGGACAAGCGGTTTTTGAGTTATGCGGGTTGGTCGTTACAGACAGACATACAGACAGACAGACATACAGACAGACAGACAGACAGACAGACAGACAGACAGCAAAACAAAAAAGTTTCAAAATTATCTGAAACGCAAAGATATATAAAAATTTTTGAAATCGGAGCAACTTTTTTTTTCTCGAAAAAATTAGGATCACCATAGCTCACACTACTTATAGTAGTAGTGTGAGCTAATACTGTTAAGACATCCAATAACTTTTTTCCAGTTCTTTACAGTCTGTTCCCGTTTTATCAAATGTGACACCCAAGTATACATACTCATTGTATGGAAATATTGTTTGTCAATTGTCTAGTGGATTTGTTTCCAATACATAAGTACTGTGTCTTGTCCACGTTCACTGTTAATCCCCATTTTTGGTATTCTTCCGTTAACTTTCTCATCATATACTTCATGTCTTCTCATCATTAGCTACAAGTACTTGGTCGTCAGCAAACTGTAGTGTGTATATGGCAAATTGAGTGTTAAGTTGTATTCCCATGCCGCGCACTTTACGTTTCCAGCTTTTTAGAGCTACTGCGATATATATTTTAAAAAGAGTTGAAGACATATAACATCCCTGTCTTAAGCCTTTTGTTACCAGGAATTCTTTTGAAAGTCGATTTTTAATTTTAGATTTTGACTTTTTGTAAAGTTCTTTTATCCCTTTTATATATGTATGATTGATATTAGTTTGCTCTAACACTGTCCATAATTTTTTTACTGGAACGCTATCATGTGCTTTTCGTAGATCCACAAAGGTAACATGAGTCTATATTTCTGGCGCTCCTTTTCTCAATTACTTGTTTAAGACAAAAAACATTATCACTACAAGATCTGCCTGCACGAAACTCACTTTGCTCTTTTTCTTCTTGTTCATGAAATCCTACCGTACAATCTACTTAGAGTACTGGTTACTGAAATTCCTCTGTAATTGTTGCAATCCAACTTGTTTCTTTTTTTATGTATTGAGGATATAAATGCAATTTTCCAATCATCAGGCATTGGGTGTCCGTTTATGCATTGATGTGATAAAAAAAATAAGGGACTATAATCATAAAACTTAAACAAAATGATTGACCAATTTCTATTCTGTATGCTAATTTCAATTTAGCAAGGATAGAGGCTAAATTAAACCATTAAGGGATGTTTGAATTGAGGAAAACAGCAAACCCTCTTCCCCCCTCCCTCTTCTTTCATTCCTGTTTCCACCCCCCTTTTGTCTTTTCGGCTCGACTCGACTCTAGGCGCCTCTTAATGCCGTAATTAAAACAGTTTATGTGTCTGTAACTCGATAGAGACTGATATTTTACGAATTCCAGAATTAGAAGCAAAATATACTTCAAAAATGTGTACAGCGTGTCCCATTTTCGATGGGATTAAATGGGAAACTCTGTTATTATTAAAAATATCGATTACACCTTACCATACTGTTTTCTTGAGCCCTTAAAAATGGTGTTATCAGATTTTTGCTATACCGCGTAGATTCGCTAATACATGGCGTTTTTGAAAAAATTGCATTTTTAATAATGCCCTGTATCTCGCTTATTTTGCAAGATATTTTTATTCTGTAAAAACCTTTTTATGGCAACTTTTTTAGAGAAAAATAATGACGTTGTCAAATTTTTTTAAATATGTTTTGTTTTTAATATATGGTATTTATCATGAAAAAATTAAATACGGACCTGGATTTTTTTTATTACTATTTTGATTGGTTTCATGATATTATTATCTTAAAATGATAAAACTTAAATATTTTTTTGATTTAAGGTTAAAAAAAATATATATTATTAAAAAAAAAATTTAGTCCGAACTTAGAAATTTCCAACATAAATATAAATTTAAAATTGCAACACACAAAATTTATAAATAAAGTAAAAAACGTTAAAAAGTTACAAAAATAATATAATAGTAATTATTTGATGATAGCACAGGGCTATCAAAATGGACGGGCCACGATCCTCCACTTTGTTGACGTCACATCCGGGGCTGATTTTTTTTTGATGGTCACGGTACGACACAGCTGATTGTCTTTAAAATATTGAAGTTGGAATGACGGTTCATGGATATTTGATTTTTTTAAAAAATAAAGCCGTTTTTGAGATTGTTTTTACTTTATTCTGGCAGAACAATTTTTTTTAAATGTATAGTAAGCCCTAATTTTTCATAGCCGCTTCATTAGCTCACACAAAAATTAAGTTTAAAGCAGAAGCGAATCTGACAATTACATATGACAAAGTCAAATACATGTCAAATATAACAGTTGGCATGTGGTACATGGCGGGTAATTTGAATTCAAAATAAGGCATGCTAAATCTTGAAGATTTTAACCTTTTAATCATGTTACTTCCTTACAAACCTTAGGTGGAATATCGGGATGGTGTCTGAGAATATTTCACTGAAATTTTGCGGAAATCTGTAGTGCCATTTTGAAAATATCATAAAAAAACGTCTGACCTCCCATAAGACCCAATGTAAAATTCAGCCCCGGGAGAACAGCTGATTTTTTCAGGGTCGTGGCCTCTATTTTTGTGTTGGCCTTGGATAGCACAGCAACTCATAAAATTTACTTCAACATGGAAAAACACAAGCGTGGAATTGACATTGTCATTTTATTTGTCATTTTTGTGAATGGCTCACTCAAATTTATTCTAAAATGTATATGTTTGACTGCTTTATTAAAGCAACAAAATCCCAATATTTAAACGGCAGAAGTATTTTTATGCAAAATACGTTAAGAAAAATTACTCAAAAATGCCAACAATATCTTACACATAATAGCAATCAGTTTGAACATTTATATCACTTAAGAAAAATTTGGATGCAATAAGAAGATCAATGAGAATGTCTAGATTAGATCACATAAGAAATGAGATCATAAAAGAAAGAATGGGAATCGAGGAAAGCATAACGGATGACATCACTAAAAGGCAACTGATATGGTACGGCCATGTACAACGGATGAACGACGAAAGATTACCAAAACAGGTCATAGAATGGCAACCAGTAGGGCGCAGAAAAAGAGGACGTCCTAAACTAGAATGGCAACAGTCAATCCAAAGATCAATGAGTCAAAAGAATCTGACAGAAGATGATTGTCAGGATCGAAGGAGGTGGAGAATAGGCGTCGGACAACGTAGAAAAACGTTCTAAACCGACATAGTAGTAGTAAGAAAAATTTGTTATTATTTTTTGTAATTCGTTATTTTTTTTTGTATTTTTCGTAGACTTTGTTTCAAATAAATCTGTAAATTAACGTAAAACCATTTTAATTTGCTAAGTATCAAAACAGTTTAACTAAAAATCGTTTAACTAGCAATTTTTAATTTATATTTATGTTGGAAATTTCCAGGTTCGGACTAATTTTTTTAAAAATCATATATATTATTTTTCCTTAAAACAAAAAAATTTGTAATTTTTTTTTATTTTGTGATAATAATAGCATGAAATCAATCAAAATTGTAATAAAAAATTGAGGTTTGTATTTAATTTTTTTATGATAAATACCATATCTTAAAAACTAAACAATATTTTAAAAAATTGACATCGTCATTATTTTCTCCCAAAAAGGTTGCCATAAAAAGGTTTTTAGAGAATAAAAATATCTCGCAAAATAAGTGAGATATAAGGAATTATTTATATAAGCGAAACTACGGGTATAGCAAAAATCTGATTACACCATTTTTAAGGACTCAAAAAGAGAGCAATCAGAATATCGATATCTTTAATAATAACCGAGTTTCTCATTTAGTCCCATCAAAAATGGGACACCCTGTATAGACAATGAGTATATGACCATTGGCGTAGCTAGGGGGGGGGCTGCCCCCCCTGAAGTCCCTCAGGCCCCCCCTAAGATATTTTAGGCCTCCCCTACCGACTACTAGTAAAAGAACATGACGCTGAAAATACATACTTTTCTATTATTATTCGGGAAATATTCAAATAAAATAGGTGCATTAAAATTTAAAATCATTCAGATAATGTTTACATTTCAGGAAAAAGCCCGTGTCTTGCGGAATTAGGCTTTTTCTCTTTAAATTAGCGGTAACTTTTCTGCACTTATGCAATTTCCCGAAAATATTTTTTAAATTTAAACATAATTATGCATATTGAATATTTCATACATATTGGCGACATCTTGTAAAATATTAATTAATTGTAAGTTGAATTTCGCATTTAATAAAGACAGCGACCTTTGCCCCTCTGTTTCCGAAATCGGGTTGTAGATGTCATAAGGTTATAAAAGACCTTTTTAAACTGTTTTTCTAAAATAAATATAATAATCTTTTTAGTTTTTTTGAGGTTAGCGTTTAGTGTCTTATGGAAATTTTCCGATTTTGGTGACAATTTCATAACCATTTTCATATTAAGTTTTCCCACGTCGTTAAATGGAATAAATTCGTCGAGCAATACCGGGAAATTTTTAATATTAATACTTCTGCTCTAAGAGCAGAAATGACCGTTTTAAAGAATTGTATTTTTCGGTTAAATCAAACTGTTGGTCATGATTCTATCAAACAACATATAGCAGAAAACCCCTATCCAAACCTCTACCAACTTTTTAAAGTTGCGAGTATTCTTCCAATTTCAAGTGCAACTTGCGAGAGGTCTTTCTCTGCCATGAGGAGAGTTTTTAATTGGCTTAGAACAACTATGACTCAAGAGAGATACTCAGGTTTGTCATTGTTATTCATAGAAAAAGATGTTGAGGTCGACTTAGACAGTGTGGTAGACGCGTTCACTCAGCGACGTAGAAAACTTTCTTTGTAGAATTGCTGAATTACATACTTCCTGTGTATACATATAAATAAGTTGGTAAATGTATTATTAAATTTGTTATATTAAAATATTAGAACATTTAATGCGCGTATTTTTTTTATTCATTGCACACTTTGCACGACTCTTTAAAACCTATGTTTGCTTTTTGTTCAAGATAGACCGGGGCCACGCCCCCCCCTGAAAAGCAAGGCTAGCTACGCCAATGTATATGACCCATATAGAGTGGCAACCGGCGAACCTTGCGACATTTAGGGGCAGATAACGCTGAAATAAATTCGTCTGGTACGCAATATTCAGAGGCAACCGTATTCCTTGGCTCGTTCTATTAGAAATCTAATCAGATCTTTCTTTTACTGCAAGTCTATCGAATTTCAGAAAAACAATTTTTTGGTCGATGTTAGCAAAGGCCAGTCTTAAAGTCTTATTCTTTAACCAAAAATGCACTCAATCGTTACTGGGAATTTCAGGACGGTATTTCAGGATCCATTTAGACAGGATCTTATTGGAAAATGCAAATTTGACAGGAAATTGACAGATAAAACACCTGGTTTACGAAATTAATTAAAAGGCTATTTATTAAAGCTTGGATAATGGAAAAAAGGGTTGTCTACACAGTTGATTTTGTCAATAATAAAATGTTTTTTTAGATTTTAAAAAAAATAATAATTATAAATAAAGTAGAAAAACAGCATGTAGAAAATGATTAACATAACATACCAAAAAAAAATTATCTTAAATTTAGAAAATGTATTTTCTCAAAAATATTAAAGAGGTAGCCAAACCGAAATTTTTTTTTTAATTCTAAGCGCACAAAAGCTTTGTAATTTTTTCTTAATATAAAATTTTTAAAATTTTAGCTTTAGCCCCCCCCCCTCCGCTCCTTGATCTGGTACTGGTTTTGTGCATAGAAAAGCAGTTTTGGTTTAAACCAATGCCAATTGTCTTGATTTGATACATTTTTTTGTGTGTGTGTAGTTAATAAAAATAAATAATAACAATAACTACCCGTATTTACACCCACTGCGGCTGGTATGGTAAACCTAATTATAATTATAATAACCAGTGGCCTATAAAAAAAATCACTCTTAGGGGGGGCTTTTATTTGGTATACATTAAAAATTATGAAAATATAAATTTTTTAATATAATTCATTTCTAGGTTTTTTGAGGGGGGTCTTAAGCCCAGGTAATTACAATATTTTTTATTTTAAATTTAAACCTTGTATTTCTTAAAAATAATCAACCGCGTAAAATAATCAAAATCCTGCTATAGAGTCTTTCACAGCAGGACTGCCAATTTTCTAATAAGAAATTAGTCCGCAAGTTTTAAGGTAGATATATTTAGACGCAGATATATTTACGTTAACACACTAAAACGCGTACGTATACGCGTACTTAGTTAAACGCTTAATTTTATATTGAGACTTGCTATCGGGCCAAAAGGGACTAGTACTGGCACTTCTGTAGAGCATTATTATTTTAGCAAACGTCAAATTTAGTACCCGTGATTTTTAAAGTCCCGGATACTAAATTTCACGTTTGTTAGTATTATTTTGCTTAAAAATTCCGCTGATTGACGCTCACGTGTCCGATGGCGGGCAAAAACGCAATCAGCGTTGATCAGGCCTGAAAGGCAGAAGAGCTGTCGTAGGTCACGGATGGTTTGTTTCTTTTTATTTTTAATCCATCTTTTCATTGATCGATATATATAGCAGTTTATTTTCGCCTGCTCTTGTTTTAGTTTCTCTCGTATCTCGGTAGATGGCGCTTCTTGCAAGAATTTTCTGACTATTTACATAGGATTAGAGACAAAAACGTCTAATTAACTTCGCAAGGATGTCACATTGACCAAGCAGTGTTCTGAGGAGTCCCATAAAGACGAAAGAGTTAACTGTCAACACTTATTAGATGTCCATTAGATCTTGAACCCCCGTGAGGTTAAGCTTTCAAGCTACCCACGGAAAAATATGAGAGAAACAAAAACTCCTTTTTACCCGATTAGCCACGAAAATTTTGATTACTATTTTAGCTTTTTCATTTTTTGTTTATTTCTTAAACACTCTGTGTTTATTGTCAATAAGACTAATTAGTAATTTTGTTTTAACTTAATTTACTAGAAAAGTTAGATTTAAACTTAGGGTTCACTCAACAGTTCTCCCCACTTTGCTTTGTCTGTAACTCACAATTACTACTACTATGTCGGTTTAGAACGTTTTTCTACGTTGTCCGACGCCTATTCTCCACCTCCTTCGATCCTGACAATCATCCTTAGTCAGATTTTTTTGACTCATTGATCTTTGGATTGACTGTTGCCATTCTAGTTTAGGACGCCCTCTTTTTCTGCGCCCTATTGGTTGCCATGCTAGGACCTGCTTTGGTAATCTTTCGTCGTTCATCCGTTGTACATGGCCGTACCATATCAGTTGCCTTCTAGTGATGTCATCCGTTATGCTTCCCTCGATTCCCATTCTTTCTTTTATGATCTCATTTCTTATGTGATCTATTCTAGATATTCTCATTGATCTTCTTATTGCATCCATTTCGACACTTTCCATTTTTGTTTTGTACTTTTCTGTTACGCGACAAGTCTCTATTCCATACAACAGCGTGCTTTTGACCATTGTTTCATATATGTTAAATTTTACATTCTTTTTTATCTCTCTGCTCCATAAAATACTGTTAAGACATACAATAACCTTTTTTGCTTTTACTATTCTTTTTTCTACTTCTTTACAGTCTGTTCGTGTCTTATCAAATGTGACACCCAAGTATACATACTCATTGCATAAAGATATTACTTGTCCATTGTCTAGTTCTAACTCACTGGATTCGTCTCCAATACATAAGTAGTGTCTTGTCCACGTTCACTGTTAATCCCCACTTTTCGTATTCTTCCATTAACTTTCTTATCATATAATCCATATCTTCTTTATCATTAGCTACAATTACTTGGTCGTCAGCAAACTGTAATGTGTATATGGTAAATCGGTCGTTAAGTTGTATTCCCATGCCGTGCACTTTACGTTTTCAGTTTTTTAGAGCTACTGCGATATATATTTTAAAAAGAGTTGGAGAGATACAACATCCCTGTGTTAAGCTATTTGTTAACAGGAATTCTTTTGAAAGTCGATTTCCAATTTTAATTTTAGATTTTGAACCTTAATAGTTCTTTTATCGTTTTTATGTATGTATGATTGATATTAGTCTGCTCTAACACAGTCCATAATTTTTCTACTGGAACGGCACCATATGCTTTTTGTAGGTCCACAAAGGTAACATGAGTCTCTATATTTCTGGCGCTCCTTTTCTCAATTACTTGTTTAAGACAAAAGACATTATCACTACAAGATCTGCCTGCACGAAACCCACTTTGCTATTCTTCTTCTTGTTCATGAAAATCGTTTTCTATTAGATCTCTAAAAATCCTACCGTACAATCTACTTAGAGTACTGGTTACTGAAATTCCTCTGTAAGTGTTGCAATCCAGCTTGTTTCCTTTTTTATGTATTGAGGATATTAATGCAATTTTCCAATCATCAGGTACTGGATGTCCGTTTATGCATTGATTGATAATATATGTGAGATCTTCTAGTAGTTTCTTTGATCCATATTTCAGCATTTCAGCGTATATTCCCCAGATCCGCTAGCTTTTCCATATTTAAGCTTTTTAATAATATTCTTTATCATTTCTTTCTCGATTCTCTCCATGTACTTCTATGTCTCTCCTCATAGAGGCCGACAGATATTAGGGTCTCGTTTTCTGCAGCAGTCCCTTGTAGTGTTCTGTCCATTGTTCTGGCTTGATGATGAATGTTAACTTTTTTTTTTGTTTTTGTCGTAGAAATGAATTTCCATACTTCAAGATGTTGACTACCTTCTACGTGTGTATTTATATCGTGGCATTTGCGCTCAAGCATAAAAAAAAATTCGTTTGTATCAAATTTCTTAGCTGTTTTTTAGTTTCCCTCTAGATTTCTAGGTCTCTTTGATCTTTAGTACTGAGCCATTTGAAGTATATGCGTTTCTTCTCCTTGACCGTTTCCTATATTTCCTCCGTTCACCACATCTTATTATTATTTCTATTATCTTGGTATCCAACAGCTTCTTCAAGATTTTTATATAGGTTTGTAGGTGAAAATATTTTCAAATGAGTATTCTGTGTCATCAAATCAACCAGATAATATTTGCATTCAACGTGTTTTTCTACGAATTACAATCATTTGTTTTCATATTTTGCGAAAATCCCTCCTTCTACAGAGTCGGGCTTTTTCGCAAAAATATAAAAACAAACTCTTGCAATTATAAAAAACATGTTTCATGCAAAACTAAAAAAAGATAAATCCAAGCAGCTGAAATCAAGAGACGAGTAAGATTGGCCTGGGCAGCATTCGGTAAATTAAGCTTCATATTTAAAAAAAATGTCCTCATTACCTCAAAACGAAGGTATATAATCCGGTACTTACCTATGGATCCCAAACCTGGACACTTACAAAATAAAAAAAGGATAAGGTAACAAAAGTCCAAAGATCAATGGATATACAAATGTTACATATAAAGCTAACAGATAGAAAAAGGAATGAATGGATAAGAAATAAAACAAGAGTAAGGGATGAGAAGAGAAGTAGCAAAATTAAAATGGAAATTTGTCGGTCATAATATCAGACAGAAAACGATCGATGGAACAAGTGTTTTGTAAACTGTAAAGATGGCGGACGATTTAAAGAGACATGCAGGAGCTAGATGGAGATAGATCGAAGAAGGTTAGATAGATAGATGTGATTTTGTGCCCTCAGTCATCGAAGAAATAATGTTATATGTTCTCTGCCTCAGTAAATGCAATATTCCAAGAAAAAAAAATATATTCTTTTAAAGCTAATATTGCTTATGCACAGTATATTGACAAATTCAATGTTTAATATTGATAATTATTTTTGAATCCACTTATAAGAAAACAAAACGTTACCAACCTTGGGTTAGCATGTAATAGATGCTATACATTACTACATATTTGTAGTAGAAGTACTGGATTATTTATGTTATGTGTTATACTGTAATATAAAACATTCCAACAAATTTTGAATAATTTTCTAGTTGCGTTTGCAACGTTTATGATTAATTTTAGAGTAATATTTTTAGATTAGTTTTGAGGTTTGAGGTATTTCGGACGCCTCGAACAACATTATTTTTTTCGAAAAAAGCCAAAAATAAACGATGCATATCGAAATTTATTAAATTTATCACAGAAAATGACAAAACATTTGTTTGTGATTCAGGTAAGGTCAGATAAGGTCAGAAAAACAATTGAAACGTTGCAAATATTTTTTTTTCTAAGCTAACCAAGAAAGTTGTATATAGATTTCTAGGACAGAAGCAGTGGTCTTATAATTCAAAAGAATGGGATTGCAATAATTTGCCACGGTCGATTCGTCGCAGCCAATTTGCCGCCGGCCGATTCGCCGCGAGGACAATTCGCCGCCGGCCGATTAGCTGCGGGACAATTCGTCGCGAGAATTTTTGTTTATTTTATTGTTTTAAGTGTACTAAACATATTTTTAAAAAAATAATTTAAAAAAAAATTTTTAGTTTTTTTATATATTAGTTTTAAAAAAACCACTTTTTGAAAAATTAATTTTTTTTAAAAACATTTTTTTGACAAAAATCAATTTTTTTTTTAGGTGATATTTTTTTTGCAAAAATTGTGTGATTTATTGCCAATTAATCTAGTATAGTTTTAAAAAAGCTTCCACGACCTGTTTTTGGCCATAAGCTGTACAACTATACCCTAAATAAATAAAAAATTGGCCTACTAAATTAATAAAAACAGCCCTATATCAAAAAAAAATTGAATAAATGAATTTCGGCGTGACCCGGTTACAAAAATTACACGCTAAAACAATATCACAAACTATAAAAAAACACCATCAAATGTCGACGGGGGGGTGGTCTCAGTACAACCCCGAAAATCAATCAGTATATTCACATCCAAGACATTAGCAATATTTTATAGGATTTTTTTCTACAGTCGTGTGGAAAATTTGATTTTTCACACTATTTTTAGTGCAGAAAATGCTGCTCTTTCGCACTAGTGTAGAAAATATTTTTGGCACAGAAATTTCAAATTTAAAAAAGTTCATATTGATAATATATAATAAACATCATGCTATTTGAAAGTGCTGTCACATTGCAGAGCCAGTTGAACATCTTAGGAATCACTGCAGAAACCAACATGTTTTGGCACAGTCACGTGGCAGATATAGCTAAAAGGGCGTCCCAAAAGCTTGGGTGCTATATTGTACATCTGTATACACCAAGCCAACTGCTAACACTCTACAAAGCCCAAATTCGACCAACTATGGAGTACTGCTCACATATATGGAGTGCGGCACCCAAACATACCTTAATGCTTTTGAACACCGTGCAAAAACGAGCTATCAAGCTGATCAATGACCCCGCACTTACCCATAGCTTAGATAGTCTCGAACATCGAAGAACTTCTACAGGTATTATCACGGAAAATGCTCTGAAGAGTTGGCACGTATGATCCCCCCGGGAATTTATTGTCAAAATAGAGGCACCAAGAACCTCATTATATCAGAATTCATATCTCTGGAGAACAGCATCGCTGTGGAATAAACTCCCTGCGACAGTTTTCCCTGCAGGTTACAACCTGAACCGTTTCAAAACCAACACACACCAACATTTCCGCGCACTTGCCGCTCCTCGAGCGTGATAGGGATCTCCTTGCGAGTGCGCATACCCGTAAAAAAAAATAAAAAATATTGTCTATGAAATGCTTTGGTTGCTATGTTGTAAAGGTAAGGTTTCTTTCTCTAAGAGGACTTAATTTTTCTTGACACCTCTTTGTCGAGCGCAGGGATCTTTATACTGCGTAGCAAGTCTACACAGTGGACCGACGCTTTTACACCCCTTCCGAAAGGTGTCTTGCTACATGTTAGATTTGCATTTATCTAACATCGCTATCGTCCCAGCAGAACTTCGTTATAGACAATAGACTTCTTTCCTTTTCAGCGCAACAGTCGTGGTCGTCGTGAGTTGACTGTAGGAGATTTATGCTGGCATCATCCTGGTACGGAGTATACAGCAGGCTCTTCAGTTATTATTCCTGGTTCCTCGGCTGGCTGCGTGTCGACTCCTGGGCATATTTTCGATGTTTTTGACTGTTGAATGCTGAAAAAAAAGTGAGCGGCACTACTCTGCCTCCTGGTCTCCAGTTTAGGAAAAGTGGGAATACTGTCTTGTGTATTTATAGGTATTTTTTTTTCTATAAGGGTAAAGAGCTATATGGCTTGACCCATTTAGATAAAAATCTATATAGAGGGGTGAACAACGATTGTGGGCATAGATACTAAAAACGTTAAAACACACATACGAAATTGTGGAACATTTAGGGTTGATTTCCAGGGGTTTTGTTGTTAATACATGGTTTTATAACATCTAGTTATTAGTTAGGAATGTGTTTAAGTACGTGTCAAATATGCAATGAAAATAATAAATAATATAATTGGGGCATAAATGTAGCATTTATTATGTGGTGTAAAAATGATACACTTTTTACAACTTTTATATTTTTAAGATTTTAGACTTTTTTGTAGGACTCAACAAGACGAAATTAATAATACTGGCCTTCATCTGCGTTCATGTCATAATTTCTCTTATTCTTTGATTTGTAACTCTTTCTCTTTTTGATTTCCCTGCTGCTCTTTTCCAATAGTCCATCTCCGTAGCGGAAAGCATTTTTTCTGTTCTATCCTTGATTGGCCATACTTCTGAGCCGTATGTAATAATACTTTTTACAATGGTGTTATATATAAGCTTTTTGTTGTATTTTGATATACTTTGGTCCCAAATTATTCCATTTAATAAAGTTATTGCTTTTCTTCCTTGTACGTTTCGATCTTTTATAGCTTTGTCTAGTGTTCCGTCAGCTGTAATTTTTAGACCTAAGTATTTATACTCATCACAGGACTGAATTCGGTGCCCGGTATTTAAGATTAGATCCTGTTTCATTCCACCGATACACATATACTCTGTCTTATTGAGATTAACCTCTAGTCCCCACTTATTGTACTCTTCTATTAGTTTTCGTGTCATATATTCGAGGTCGTCATAATCCTGAGCCACTACTATCTGATCATCGGCGAAACATAAAGTATACAAGGTGGTTTCGTCCAACGGAATTCCCATGTTTTGGCATTTTCTCTTCCATACTTTAAGGACTTGTTCTAAGTATATCTTCATATCTCAAAAATAAGACATTCAGGGTAAAATTAAAAAACAAGTTTTTTGTTTTTTTTTTTACTTAAATACAACAAATAAATGCAAAAATTTTATTTATTTTAACACCCTGTATATAATTCTCCTCCATTTAAACGTTGACAGATTTAAAATCTTACTTCTTTCGCTGTTGTGTATTTAATGAGAACGCAAAGGATCTAAAGAGTTCGAAGAGAGAAACCCCCATGTCTGGTTTCTTACAATTGAACAAGAACCTTTTTTTCCCAACAAATTTCCGTGGCTAATCGGGTAAAAAAGTGTTCATTTTTCTCGTATTTTTCCGTGGGTAACTCAAAAGCTTATCCTCACGGGAGTCCAAGATCTAATGGACACCTAATAAGTGTTGACAGTTAACTGTTTTGTCCTTATGGGACTCCTCAGAACACTGCTTGGTCAATATGACACCCTTGTGAAGTTAATTAGACCGTTTTGTCTCTGATCTTACGTTTGTAGTGAGATAACTAATCCGCAAGAAGCGCCATCTACCAAAATACGAGACAAGCTAGAACAAGAGCAGCTGAGTAATAAACTATCATATGTCGATGGATTAAAATGTATTTTTACCTTCTACAGTACTGTAAAGAGCTGATTAGATTTTGGTCAACTGCTAACGACATTTTTTTGACAGTATGAATGTGGTTTTTATTTTATTTTAATTTTTTTTATTTGTTTATACAAAATATTATTAGTGTTACAATATTATGTATTTACTTACGCTTACTATTTTACTATGGTTAGTTTTAAGATAATATTTTTTTTTGCACTTGTAGCCTTATGCTTTTTTGTTGCATTGTATTTTTTTTTCAACTTTCTGACTTGCTATAATTGTATATTGTACAAAAACTAGTCAAATAAACTCTACTCTACTCTACTCTATGGTAGTGGCGGTTAGCACCCTTATAGGATCTAACCTGGCACCTAGGCCGTCTTTCTGGGCCCGTTGTGCACCACATACCTACTGTGTTCGACTCAGATAATAATTTAAATACTATCTAGTATATAGAACTCAGTAGATTTCAAATTATATTTTAGGCCAGAAACTTAGTCATCATGATATACCACATAATGCCTTGGTTGGCCAAACTTTTTGACATAATCAACAGGATACACAGAGCCACAAGGTGCCCGCACTAGCTGCTAGCTCCATATAGACACTCCGTATATCTTTTCCCATGTGGTGATTTTCTGAATGGCCAGGCCACCAAATCCATTCAACAGAATCACCAGACTAACCCATCCTCTTTACCATAGATTTTATCTGGTGTGATCCCAAAGGTTACCAGTTTTAATTTTTTTTGTTAAGATACTGGTCAATGCTCGTCCGTTACCAGCCTACCCATTTACCCATTGGGCCGAGGCCCCTTTAATCGCCTCTTACGACGGGCCTAGGGTTTACCTTGGTGCTATTCTGATCTCCGTACACTATACGGACCTTTTTGACAGTAAAAAAATTTTAAACTTTTTAACGGACATCGCATCACTATGCGGTTTTCCGCATGTTGTAGAACACATTTTTCTTAATAATTTGTAGGAGCTTTTGTTTCTAAGATATTTACAAAAAAATATTTTCAAAGCTGATATAGCATGGAGTTAACTTGGAGTATGCTAATGGGCTGGGAAGGTATCAAATCTGTCATGGACACATTTATTTTATCTTTTTATTGTCGTGAGTATGGTTAATATATATTTTTGATTTTGTGATTTAGTGACCAGGGGTTTTCTTGCCAAAAAATATTCGTTTTATTTTTGTTCTCTCCTCATGGTAACAAACAAAGGGAAATTTGTATTTTTAAACGAGTGCCCCGTCTTTCTTGGTATTTTAATTCGGAATTTGGTTGTTCTTTATTTTCTCGAAAACCACAAAATATTACACTTTTTATAAATACCTACCACGCTACTGCTAAATTCTTTTTAAAAAAAGGTTACCAAAAACTTATATATATTTATCGGTTTCACAACGTTCTACGTCTTCCGATACCCAATCTCCACTCGTTTCTGTTTGCCCATAATTCATCATCTATGCCTCTTATTTCTTATGTCTATTCCTTC
Organism: Aspidapion aeneum; assembly: GCA_963576565.1. NCBI lineage: Eukaryota > Metazoa > Arthropoda > Insecta > Coleoptera > Brentidae > Aspidapion > Aspidapion aeneum. The sequence continues at coordinate 8,818,637 of OY755047.1, forward strand.
TCTCCAGCTTCTCCTTGGCCGTCCTCGTTTTCTTCGGCCAGTTGGTTTCCATTGTAGTATTTGTTTAGGTAGCCTTTCATCATTCATTCCTTGTACATGTCCGTACCACACCAATTGTTTTGTTCTTACATCAACCACTAAAGTACGTTCACCCACTGTCATAATTTCTCTTATTCTTTGATTTGTAACTCTTTCTCTTTTTGATTTCCCTGCTGCTCTTCTCCAATAGTCCATCTCCGTAGCGGAAAGCATTTTTTCTGTTCTATCCTTGATTGGCCATAGTTCTGAGCCGTATGTAATAATACTTTTTACAATGGTGTTATATATAAGCTTTTTGTTATGTTTTGATATACTTTGGTCCCAAATTATTCCATTTAATAAATGGCTTTTCTTCCTTGTACGTTTCGATCTTTTATAGCTTTGTCTAGTGTTCCGTCAGCTGTAATTTTTAGACCTAAGTATTTATACTCATCACAGGACTGAATTCGCTGCCCGGTATTTAAGATTAGATCCTGTTTCATTCCACCGATACACATATACTCTGTCTTATTGAGATTAACCTCTAGTCCCCACTTATTGTACTCTTCTATTAGTTTACGTGTCATATATTCGAGGTCGTCATAATCCTGAGCCACTACTATCTGATCATCGGCGAAACATAAAGTATACAAGGTAATTTCGTCCAACGGAATTCCCATGTTTTGGCATTTTCTCTTCCGTTTAAGGACTTGTTCCAAGTATATCTTGAAAAGCGTAGGCGAGATACAGCAACCTTGTTTAAGACCTTTATTTACTTGAAAGCCTTTGGTTAGTTTTGCTTTTATTTTAACTTTTACTTTACTATTGCGGTATAACTCATGATGGCCTTAATTAGTTGTACGCTTATGTTTGTGTTTTCCAACGCTTTCCAAAGTAGATTTAGTGGTATACTGTCATATGCCTTCTGCAAATCGACGTAAAGCAGATGCAAAAAATATGTAAGATAATTATGTGTGTATTGTCCGGCCAGAATAAAATGAGGCTCAAAAGAGATGGCTTCAATTAGCGCTATCTTTCTCTGTCCAGTGGCGTGCTATAAATTTTTAATTCATCATTAGTAGTATTAATTTTATATTTTACTCCTCCTAAGCCTTTTTTTGCTGGAAAATTCCGTACCTTATTTTTCTTAAAAATAAATATTTTTTCAAAACTTTTATACTTATTATATTATATAGGTACCTACCGATATTTTCTTAACAAAAAAAAACAATTCTCTTGAACTGCTGGTTTCCGTTGAAAATAAAAGTTGCCTTTATCCAAGAAAATTGATTTCTTTTGAATGGAAGCTGCAACCTTCTTCTTTTGTGTTTCCTAGTATTATGGAATAAATCGCCATTTTCGTTTTGAGATGCCGGATATTTTGAGTGAAAAAATTAAAATTCTTGACGCAAAGTAAAGCTTTATTTATGTTAAGAAGATATTAGTAAGACATTTTATATCTTGCTTCAAAACCACTTTTTCTTCGCGAAAGGCAGTTTGTTTTAAACCAAAACAATTTACCAAGACAATTATTTCTTTCTCCAAAACAAACGGTTTGCTTAGATGAAGAGAAAACACTTTGTTCGGAGACTTTTGCTTTTGGGTCAAGATATTTTTTTCAAGAAAACTACTTTTCTTAACTGAAGAACTTCTTTTTTTCTGTGTACCTATCTAGAAACCTATAAAAATACCAATTGACTTTCTAAAAATTACAAAAATCCAAAACCATTCGTTATTGCTTCAAAATTGAAACTCCACACAGTTTTATTAAAAAATTAAAAAATTTTAAATAATACGTCACTGTTTCTTTTTGAATTTTAGAATATGTATAAAACGTGCCTATTCATCCTGTTTGAGACCAGCGATAACAATAGAAGCCCAATAAAAGGGTGTGAATTGTGAACGGGCTGGAGTCTAATTGAGCCAGCGGTAACAATAGAAACCTAATAAAAGAGTGTGAACTATGAACGGACTGGAGTCGATATGGTTAGACGTACCAGACGAGTACCGTGTTTTCTTGTAATATAAAAATTTTGTTCATGGTAAATTTGCTAAAAATGAAGACCACCCAGTAAGACTAAAGTGCTGTAAACAGAGGGAGATAGATTGAGTTGAGCCATCTCTTTTGCACCTCATTTTATTCTGGCCGGACAGTAGGTATCACAACAAACACAATTCCGCATTGCTTTCACATCCAACTATAAGAAAAACTGTTTTTTTTTAGTTAACATTTTCTATGTTCCAATGGTAGGTTGTTATACATCGTTGAAAAGCTCTTTATATAATAAAGGATAAATCCATATGTAACGTCATTTTATTGGCCGTAGTTGCTACAAAACTACCAAATTTTATAAAATTTGTTTTCAAGAAGGCGGAGATATAAATTTTTCGAAAAACACAACTTTTAGTTTTTGCCCGATATTTTGAGAACCCCTGTAGTTATTTTAAATTTCAATAGAGCATCTGATTGGACTTGGAATAGCGCAACTTTTTTTCTTATTTAACCAAAATTGTACTTCTTACCGTTTTCGAAATCCCCATATAGTAGTAGTAGTAGTAGTAGTGGGGGGGGGGTTGATCCGCAGGTCTGACAAGTAGGCCAGAGTAGGCCCTTTTTGCCATGCCCCAAGTCTTTCCCTTAACCCACTCTCTGCACTTTCCTTTGATGGTCGGGTAACTCATTGGGCCTTCCTGTTCTCTTTACAAAGTCCAGTAAGTCTGCCCATTTGAGCATGTGCAGTTCTTCCTCGCTCAGAGTTGGCGCTCCGAGTGCCTGTTGTCTCATCCTTGCGTAGGCCTCGCATTCTGCTGGGCAGGTAGGGTCATTCTCGCTCCTATACGTGTCATGTGCCTCCTCAACCGGTTAAGTCCGGTTAAAGTACCTATCAGCAGTCCGAGGTCTTTTCGTGTCCGTCCCAGCATCCATCTAATTCTGGTCGCTTTTGGACGGTCTACGAATTCTCTGGACTGTCTGCAACCCGTTCCTGTTTCCCAGGAGTTTAATAGCGCGTCCTGGGCCCATTTGTTGAGTCCGCTTTGCACTTGTCTTTTTGTCACGCCCAAAAGTGGCTCCGGTCCTACATAGGCGGTTCCTGCCCCAAGTCGTGCGAGATTGTCCGCCTTCTCGTTGCCTGGTACCCCCGTATGTCCCGGAACCCAAACCAGCGTCACCCGTTTGCCATCGCTTAGGGTCTCCAGCGCCTCTGCGCATTCTTCCACCAAGCCGTCAGCAATCTTGGGTGCGTTTAGCGCCTTCAGGGTGGCTTGACTGTCAGAGCATATTTATATAAGCTCCTCTTCGCCGTTCCGAACCTCTTCTAGGGTTGCCGCCATTATTATGGCGTAAACTTCTGCTTGAAAAACAGTAGCGTGCTCACCAAGCGAGTAGCTCTTTTGAACTTCTAGTTTTTCCACGTATACTCCCGCTCCTGTGGTTTGCCTCTCTGATACTTTGGATCCATCAGTGTAGCAAACTTAAGCGCTCTCCTCATATAGTTACTTTTATCTGGGACACCTTGTATATAAAATTAGAATAGTGTTTGGTTTAGTTATAAAATATTAATAAATTAATTAAGAAACACCTTCATTGCCGAACCACAGTATCTTAATTCACTTAAGCTTCAAACAGTACGTACACTCTCTCAATTTTTTAATCTGCTTTTATTTTTTGCACATTTGAAGAATCCAAAGAAATATTGATGGACTTGGCAACGTCGCGTGATTTCGAATAAGTACCACTATATTATTAATGATTTTCCTTAACGGTTTTCAACGCCCACTGAAATTACAAGCTTTTCGGACGAGTCTAGGGAATTTAAACCAAACATTAAACTAGAATGACGTAAATACGGCCTTAGATGAACAGTTTTTGCAGGTAATTTGACAATTTTGACGGTCTTAACGGTTGAAAACATCTGTCAAATTGACTTTTTAGGTCTCAGTCCCTATCGACAACTTTTTGTGTTTTTGCTTATTTTTCATTGGGAAAACAATATTTAGAGCCTACTAAAATTTCAATGTTTTCGGACGAGTCTAAATTGAACATTAAAAAAGTAAACTAACGTAGTTACGGTCTATGAACCGTTTTTGAAGGTAATTTGAAAATGTTGACGTTCTTAACGCTTGAAAACATCTGTCAAATTGACTCCTCAGGTCTCAGTCCAGCTCGAAGGACCAAAATTTTGAATTTGAAGTTTTTTAAACTGGCCAAAAAAAGTTACTACTAAACTAACTAAACTAAACTTACAAATGATTTAATGAAAAATAACCACCTGTGTCGAGTAAGTACCGCGATATTATCAAAGATTTCTGTAACAATTTTCCAAGCTTTTCGAATGAGTTTAGGCAATTAAAATCGAACATTAAAAAAGTATACTAAGGTAAATACGGCCTATGAACAGTTTTTGAAGGTAATTTGGACAATTTTGACGTTCCTAACACTTGAAAACATTTGTTAAATTGTCTGTTCAGGTCTCAGTCCAGCTCGAAGGACCAAAATTTAGAATTTGATCGTTTTTATACATAGACAGAGAATATTACGTTGTCTTCTGTTTCTAATTTGAGAGAGAGGAAGAATTTAAACAATAATTAAAGATTTAACGAAGAAAAACCATCTATTTTTTTTAATCCTATCGGCAATTTTTAGTATTTTTCTGTGTTTTTTTTATCTGGAAAACAGTCAATCGAACTTATCTTTTATAATTTAATAACCATTTTTTTAAAATTTAACCTTGATGTGCGACTTTTTAAAATTTTGTAAACAATTTGGTTTCCTTAAAAAACTTCTAGTGGAACTACTTACTAACGATTTACTTTTAAATGAAATGAGTAGTAGGTACTTGAAATTTGAAGTATTATAAATAGGAAGTAACATGCTATACATTTTTATGAGTGTTGAAACGATAAGGAATTCCTAGTTCGAACATACATACGTCAAGCTATTTTTGCAAATAATACTTTTTGTAAAAATATCCTACATTGTATCCTGTTTAATAAAAAAAAAGTTATTTTTAATAAGTGATGATATTATCTGATTATTTGCCGGTGTAACATTTTGTAGATATATTGCGTTTATAGAGTTTGAAACAGCTTTCGATAGTATTGAGCACTGGGCAGTAGTAGTAGTAGTGGGGGGGTTGACCCGCAGGTCTGACAAGTAGGCCAGAGTAGGCCCTTTTTGCCATGCCCCAAGTCTGTCCCTTAACCCACTCTCTGCACTTCCCTTTGATGGTCGGGTAGCTCATTGGGCCTTCCTGTTCTCTTTACAAAGTCCAGTAAGTCTGCCCATTTGAGCATGTGCAGTTCTTCCTCGCTCAGAGTTGGCGCTCCGAGTGCCTGTTGTCTCATCCTTGCGTAGGCCTCGCATTCTGCCACGAGGTGTCTTGATGTCTCTTCTTCCTGTCCACAGGCTGGGCAGGTAGGGTCATTCTCGACTCCTATACGTGTCATGTGCCTCCTCAACCGGTTATGTCCAGTTAGAGTACCTATCAGCAGTCCGAGGTCTTTTCGTGTCCGTTCCAGCATCCATCTCATTCTGGTCGCTTTTGGACGGTCTACGAATTCTCTGATCTGTCTGCAACCCGTTCCTGTTTCCCAGGAGTTTAATAGCGCGTCCTGGGCCCATTTGTTGAGTCCGCTTTGCACTTGTCTTTTTGTCACGCCCAAAAGTGGCTCCGGTCCTACATAGGCGGTTCCTTCCCCGAGTCGTGCGAGTTCGTCCGCCTTCTCGTTGCCTGGTATCCCCGTATGTCCCGGAACCCAAACCAGCGTCACCCGTTTGCCATCGCTTAGGGTCTCCAGCGCCTCTGCGCATTCTTCCACCAAGCCGTCAGCAATCTTGGGTGCGTTTAGCGCCTTCTCTACTACTGGGCAGTAAAAGGATCTTTAATTAATAGCCGAATAGGTTACAGACACATAGATTTAATAGCCAATATATATAGCAAAGCAACAACTTTAATCAAAATCCACGAAGGAACCAAGCCAATCCCATAAGAAGAGATGTCTGACAGGGTGACACAATATCCCCTAAACTATTTAACCAGGCCCTAGAAGATGTTTTAAAAAACTTAGATTGGGAAGTAATAGGCATCAAAGTAAACGGAAAATGCTTGAACCACCTAAGATATGCTGAGGATATCTCCTTAATAACAGATAAAAAAGAAGAACCTATAGGCTTAAGTAGAAAAATATAGGCTTAAGTATGAACTATACTAAAACTAAAATCATAACAAACACAGAATGACAGAATTTAACAAAATTGTTTTTTATTTACTGCAAACAAATATCAGCTTATTACACATTTAAACCTCCTATAAATACCAAAACACATTTTTCCACCCCCGAAAATAACCTTTGAACACTCTAGAAGAAAGGAAAAAATGTGTCATAAATTAGTGACTATATTTAGCATACTTCCTTCCTAGTCAAATTAAAAAATAGAAACCGAGCCCCAGATGAAAAAAGTCTATTTTTAAAAGAAACATTTTTAAAATTTTACCCTCTTTTTTCTGTGTCTGGCGGTATTAGACTAGATTTGGCTTGAACCATTGACCTTTTAGTTTTTTCAAATTGCTTGTAAACGCAGTCCATCATATAGGGTGTTACAAATACACTTTAAGTTAATAATTAATAAAGGGCTAATGTTATAATTACCTCTTTTCCCATAGAAAAAGAAATAAATACATAAATAATTTTGCTTCGGGGGAATACATATACGCTGAAATGCTCAAATATAGATCAGAGAAACTACTAGAAAATCTCACATATACAGCGGCGTAGCGTGGGGGGGGGCGCGGGGGGTTCGCCGCCCCCCCCCCCCCCCCCGCCCCGAGGGTAGTGGCGCCCCATTGGTGGTCGAAGCGCCCCCAGCTTGATTAAGTCGGGCCGGCAACGGCCAGTTGAGTGGGCGCCAAAGGAAACTAACGAAATGAAGACCTTTTTTTTTTTGGTCGCAAGATTTGTGAGAGGCGCCCTTGTGACCTGTCGGCCGCCCCCTCACACATGACGACCTTTTTTTTTTGTTTTTTTGGTCGCAAGATTTTTTTTCAGTTTTCAGAGGCGCCCGTTTTAGCGGTCGCCCCCCCCCCTTCCGCCCTTTCGGGCACGCTACGCCGCTGCACATATATTATCAATCAATGCATAAACGGCCATCCAGTACCTGATGATTGGAAAATTGCATTCATATCCTTAATACATAAAAAAGGAAACAAGCTGGATTGCAACAATTACAGAGGAATTTCAGTAACCAGTACTCTAGTTAGATTGTACGGTAGAATTTTAGAGATCTAATAGAGAATGATTTTTATGAACAAGAAGAAGAAGAGCAAAGTGGGTTTCGTGCAGGCAGATCTTGTAGTGATAATGTTGTCTTAAACAAGTAATTAAGAAACGAGTTCCAGAAATATAGAGACACATGTTACCTTTGTGGACCTACAAAAAGCATATGATACCATTTTAGTAAATTTATGGACAGTGTTAGAGCAAACTAATATCATTCATACATACATAAAAGCGATAAAAGAACTATACAATTATCAAAATCTAAAATTAAAATTGAAAATAGAATTTCAAAAGAATTCGAAAGGCTTAAGACAGAAATGTTGTATATCTTCAACTCTTTTTAAAATATATATCGCATTAGCTCTAAAAAACTGGAAACGTAAAGTACACGGTATGGGAATACAACTTAACGACCAATTTACCATGTACACATTACAGTTTGCTGACGACCAAGTAATTGCAGCTAATGATAAAGAAGACTCGGAGTATATGATGAGAAAGTTAACGGAAGAATACCAGAAGCGGGGGTTAACAGTGAATTTGGCCAAAACACAGTACTTATGTATTCGAAACGAAACAAGTGGGTTAGAACTAGACAATGGACACACAATATCTCCATGCAATGAGTATGTATACTTCGGTGTCACATTTAATAAGACTCTAAAGAACTGGAAAAAAAACAGTAAAAGCAATAAAAGGTTACTGGATGTTTTAACAGTATTTTATGGAGCGGAGAAATAAAATAGAATGTAAAATTGAATATTATATTAAACAATGATGAAAAGCACGCTGTTGTATCGAATAGGGACTTTTCGCTTAACAGAAAAATACAAAACAAAAATGGAAGGTGTCGAAATGGATGCAATAAGAAGATCAATGAGAATATCTAGAACAAATCATATAAGAAATGAGACCATAAAAGAATGAGAATCAAGGGAAACATAACGGATGACATCACTAAAATACATCTGATATGGTACGGCATGTAATTATGGAATTATACATTGCAATAATAAAGTGTGTTAAAATGATTTAAAAAAAATAATACTATTTTCTGTAGGTAGTTATTAAGGAACCTTTAGATTTGTGCAAAAATATATTCCAAATTTTTTTTTTAAATTTATTAACTTATATAAAAAATTGTTCCTTAAGAAAATTGAGGAAATTGATACCTATTTAAAAGGTTATTTCGCCACACTGTACCTCCTATTGTCAAATTTGTCATTTTTCAATTTCACATTGTTCCTCCAAACAGGGCTATCAAAATGGACGGGCCACAATCCTTCACTTTGTTGACGTCACATCCGGGGCTGATTTTTTTGATGGTCACGTTACGACACAGCTGATTGTCTTTAAAATTTTGAAGTTGGAATGACGGTTCATGGATATTTGATTTTTTGTTAAATAAAGCCGTTTTTGAGATTGTTTTTACTTTATTCTGGCAGAACAATTTTTTTTTAATGTATAGTAAGCCCTAATTTTTCATAGCCGCTTCATTAGCTCACACAAAAATTAAGTTTAAAGCAGAAGCGAATGTGACAATCACATATCACAAAGTCAAATACATGTCAAATATAACAGTTGGCATGTGGTACATGGCGGGTAATTTGAATTCAAAATAAGGAATGCTAAATCTTGAAGATTTTAACCTTTTAATCATGTTGCTTCCTTACAAACCTTTGGTGGAATATCGGGATGGTGTCTGAGAATATTTCACTGAAATTTTGCGGAAATCTGTAGTGCCATTTTGAAAATATCATAAAAAACTTCTGACCTCCCATAAGACCCAATGTAAAATTCAGCCCCGGGAGAACAGCTGATTTTTTCAGGGTCGTGGCCTCTATTTTTGTGTTGGCCTTGCTCCAAATTTTATAACTTGGAAACAAAAAACTTTTGACTAATAGTTATTTAATTTTTTTGTCTAATCTTGAACAATCCTTAAAGTTTGATGCATTATTTAAAATACACTATGTATACCTCTACGTTAATAAATATGTCTTAATAGTTTAAAATTAAATGAATAAAACTGTGGTTGTTGTTTACGAGGTTCAGGCAGTGAGATATGCGTTTAAATAAATAAATGTATGCTTCTATAGTTTGTTGACATTGAAAAAAAAATCTAAATATCAAGGAAAATCGTTGTTAACTAACCAGGTAATATAAACTGTTTCTCTTTCATATCACACGCTAATAACTCTAATCTAATGTTAGAAGTCATTATAAGATGTATAGTTCAGGCCCTACATCCGAGATTCAAGCGATATGCTGCATTTGGGTAAAGGGACAATTCGCCGCCGCCGATTCGCCGCAGCTGATTCGCCGTGGGGACAATTCGCCATCGGCCGATTCGCCGTAGAGACTATTCGCCGCGAGATTTTTTGTTTTATGATATTACCATTGGCAATCGTTTATTTAGCTTGACTTTATATAATATATTTGTTTATTTGTTTGGTTATAACTTTTTTCAAACTTTTCCAACTAGGTATTTGGTGGATGGTATACAATTCAACATTTTTTTTATTAAAAAAATATATAAAATTATGATTTTTAACTTTTAACTTTAAAAAATCAAAATGGCGGATTTTCCCATTTATGCACCGATTTGCATCAAACTTGGAACTTTGAGATCTTTCAAGTCGCTGATTATTATTTTAAACTTAAATTTAAAAAAAATCAAAATGGCGGACTTTTCAATTTATAACTTTGAAATCTTTCAGGTCTCTGATTATAATTTCTAACTTAAACTTTCTTAAAAATATTTTAAATAATAAGGAATTAAACCGGATTTTGAATAATTGTGTCATTATTTTAATTTTTTTTATGCGCCATGCAGATGGTTTTAAGTTTGAGTCAAAATATGTATTGGTTGACTTTAAGCACCACATAGTTTCCAGTTTGGGACATATCAAAACAACAATTAAAGAGTCCGCCATTTTGGATCGGCCATTTAAATTAGAAATAATAATAAGCGACCTGAAAGATCTCAAAGTTCCGGGTTTGATGCAAATCGGTTCATAAATGGGAAAATCCGCTATTTTGGAACCGCCATTTTGATTTTTTAAAAGTTTAAGTTAGAAATCATAATCAGCGACCTGAAATATCTTAAAGTTCGGAGTTTGATGCAAATCGGCTCATAAATGGGAAAATCCGCCATTTTGGTTCCACCATTTTATTTATTTTTTTAATAAAAAAGTTGAATTGTATACTAATCACGAAATACCTAGTTGGAAAAGTTTGAAAATAGTTATTTACCTAACTAGTGAGGAAAGTGATACTTTTACGCACGCGACGGCAGTTGCTCGAACGACGCTTTGCGGAGTTCGGGCACGCCGTCAAGGGCGGAAAAGGCACTTTCCGCAAGAGTTAGGTACAAAATTTTTCCTAGTTGCATAAAAAGCTTGGTTTTACATTTTAATATATTTGGTATTTTTTACATTAAAACAGCAAAAAACAAATTCTGTTTTCATTTTTAATTTAATTTAGTTTATAAATGGGTCAAGAAGTCTAATTAGGCCTCATTTTTAATTTAATTGAGTTTATAAATGGGTCAATAAGTCTAATTAGGCCTAAAATTCACGGCGTGCCGAAAGTTCAACTTTCCGCACGCAAATGCGTGCGTAAAAGTGCACTTTTACGCACGCAAGTAGGAAATAGTAGTTTACCTAACTAGTGCGGAAAGTGCCTCTTTTCCGCACTCGATTGCAGATGGCCAAACGACGTGATAGCGGAGTTTGGCCAGCAATCAAGTGCGGAAAAGACACTTTACGCACGAGTTAGGTACACTATTTTTTCTATAAGCGTGAGGAAAAAACTAAAAATTAATCAGAAAATTATTTATATTCAAAACGTTTTAATCAAATCAATTATTATTATTCACATTCTAGCGGCTTCTAGAACTGACTGGGGTAGATCTTCGTCCGAAGAATCCATTGAAAATCTGATTTTTTTGTTTGAAAAATTCAAAAGACGCTTGTATCTGCAAAATTGGCTTTGTTTTGACAGTTTGTTTGTACTTTGTTGCTATGGTGATTTAAGATGCCAAATCTAAAACCACTAGTGTTCATTGTTGTTTGACATTGACAATGACGATATTTATACCGGGGAGGTTTAAAACTTATAATTTGAACCTATTTTACTGAAAACTTTATTTTATCGAAAATATTGAAAATATAGCAGAATTTTAGTTAATTTGAATATTTTTAGGATATTTCGTGTGCTAGGAAAGATACAAATGTATTTTGAACGGTCTAAATGTTATAGAACACCTCAAAATCGTAACAAATTTACTTTTTCAAAGGGAAAAAATATTACGCACTAGTGCGGAAAAGTGGCACTTTCCACACTAAAATGCGTGCGGAAAAGTGGACTTTTCCGCACGCTTATAGAAAAAAGTTATAACCAAACTATTAAACAAAATATATATTATTTGAAGTCAAGCTAAATAAAACTGTTTAAACAATTGCCACTGGTAATATCATAAAACAAAAAATCTCGCGGCGAAGCGGCCGCGGCAAATCGGCTGCGGCGAATCAGCCGTGGCGCGGCGAATTGTTCCATCCCCGCTGCGTTTAATGATAGAAGCAACACACTTGGTATGGTTAGATATAAGACTCGCCCGAACATTTTACGAAAAATAACCACTCGAAGGGCATCCCCAACCTCAATCCAATTATTTGCAAACTTTTAACTTGGCAGAAAACAACTAAGTAACAGCTGTTGAGGCTGATGCCCCCTTACATCAGTGGGGCACCTTTTATAGGCATTTAAACAAATGAGAGCTGTTAAAAAAACTATTTCTTTTTAATTTTCTTATATTTTTAAAGCCGAAGAAATTTCCTTTCCAACGATGTACACCACTTCCCCCTCAACGCAGCAATAGATCTTGCATAGACGCCCCAAAAATGGTCAAATTTGATATAACAAGTAATAAAAATTATTGAAAAAAGCATTTAGGGCGGATGGTTCCCCCTCATTATACAGGGTGTCTCTAAAAGGTCTGTTCAAAATCTTAGCACATATTCCTGAGGTCAAAATAAGTCGATTTAAAGTCCGAATTTGCTCCGTTTCAGAGATACAGGGTGGTAAATTTAAAAATTAGAAATCGATTGTCTTAAAATTTATGAACATTTCTTAACGAATTACTTTAAAAATTGGTACTCGTGGGTTCTTTAGGTTGCGAAACCTAATTATGAGTACCTTTTCACTGTGGCCGTTAGAGGGCGCTTCACAATGCTTTTTTATATTTTAAAATGACTATAACTTTTTTCTCAGTGTAACTTTTAACTTTCTTTGTTAATAAAATATTTTCCAGAATCTTTTTAAGCCAAAAGGGTACTCTTGTTAACATGCGCTAAAGTAAGTTGTTTTCGAGATATTTCCGTTTTTAGTGTTCGATGCCGCAACGGATACTGAAATTATTTTGAATGACTATTTCACTAGTGTTTTACACTGGCAAAATGCCATAGCAACGGCCGGTTTTCTACTGACTATAGCTTATTCAAGTTTGTTGCTTTTCGGCACTATCTCTGAAATGGAGCAATTTCGGACTAAGGTAAGTTGCTTTAAATCGACTTATTTTGACCTCAGGAATATGCGCTAACATTTTGTACAGACCTCTTAGAGACACCCTGTATTTTCGGTGGAGTATAATGTATATTTATACCAAGTGTGTTGCTTCTCGCATTGAACGCAGTGTGTGTATTAGTACTGTTCCAACATGGTTGTCTTAAATGAAGATTCAAGAGTATCCCAAATTTGACCATTTTTGGTGCGTCTATGCTAGATTTACCGCTGCCTTGAGGGGGGAGTGATATACATCGGAAAGGAAATTTCTTTAAAAATAAGTTTTAAAACCAGACATGTAGGATAATAAAATTCAAGAAAATTTAAAAAATATTGTTTTTTTCACACCTCTCATTTATTTAAATGCCTATAAAAGGTGCGCCACTAATGTAAGGGGGGCGTGTTATACATCGTTAGAGAGGACTTTTGATCAGCCTCAATAACTATTACTTAGTTGTTTTTGGCCAAGTTAAAAGTTTGCAAATAATTTAAAAAATACTGTTAAAGATCACTTTTGAGGGATACGAGAGGGGGGATTTTTTTTTACTTACCTTGAGTATTATTTACTGAGTTACAAAAGTAAATGTTCAAAATTTTTGTTTGATTTGAGGATTTCTACAAACACATTTATTTTTATTTCAAGGCGGCTACTTTAGAAAGTTATGTCTAACTTATTTGAACAAAAATACAATGCTTTAAGGATACAAAATGCCACAAGAAAAATATAAAAAAACATATTTTAAACATTTTCGCCTTTTTTCGTAAGCCTATGGAACGTGCACCACTGCCTTTAGATGGCACTAAGGTACATGGTTAAAAAGGAAATTTTATCCGCTTGTAAACTGATCCTTAGGAATATTTTTAGAAAAGTTGACCGTTTTCGAGTTATTAGCAAAAAAACATCAAAAAGCACATTTACCTGCCAGGGTTGGGGGGGTGGTTCCCTTTTGTAAAATGTTCGGGCGAATCTTATGTCGATCCATACCAAGTGTGTTGCTTCTATCATTAAACGCAGTATCGGACCCCATAGGGCCTGAACTATTATAATATGTAAGTAATGAAGAAAAAATAAGGTATTTTAAAGTTCCCACACCTTAACTATTGAATAACTTTAAAGTGGTACTTAAAGCCCAGAATATTATAAAAATTATAAAAATGATGTGTGTACTCTCCAAAGTACTTATGAAAAATTAGAGGTTACAGAGATACAGGGTGTCTAGGTTGATCTCTTCCTTTAAAGAAAAATTAATATTTTCTAACACAAAAAAAAAATAAAAAATTTAGTCATGTTTTTAGAGGCTTTTTTTAATACCAATTAATAGTGACATTAAAATTAAATTATACAAAAAAAATGGTAGTAAAACACAGAAAATGTACAGTGAAAATTGACATACTTATTTAGTTCTCAGACATAAAAAACATCGAAAAAAAACTATCAACAATTTCAAATGTTTTATCCAAAAGTTGTTTAAAATCTCTGTATTTTTAGTACTACTATGATGGTTTAGAACGTTTTTCTACATTGTCCGACGCCTATTCTCCACCTCCTTCGATCCTGACAATCATTTTCTGTCAGATTTTTTGACTCATTGATCTTTGTATTAACTAATGCCATTCCAGTTTAGGATGCCTTTTTTTTCTGCGCCCTATTGGTTGCCATTCTAGGACCTGCTTTGGTAATCTTTCGTCGTTCATCAGTTGTACATGGCCGAATCATATTAGTTGTCTTTCAGTGTTGTCATCCGTTATGCTTCCCTCGATTACCCTTTTTTCTTTTATGGTCTCATTTCTTATATGATCTGTTCTAAATATTCTCATTAATCTTGTTATTGCATCCATTTGGACACTTTCCATTTTTGTTTTGTATTTTTCTGTTACGAGGCAAGTCTGTATTCCATACAACAGCGTGCTTTTCACCATTGTTTTATATATGTTAAATTTTACATTCTTTGTTCTTTCTCTGCTCCATAAAATACTGTTAATAACCAATAACCTTTTTTTTCGTTTTTCCAGTTCTTTACAGTCTGTTCTCACTTGATTCGTTTCCAATACATAAGTACTGTGTCTTGCCCATGTTCATTTTTAACCCTCACTATAGGTATTCTTCCGTTAACTTTCTCATCATATACTCTGTATTTTTACCTTGTGCAATATCGATAAGCGGTTTTAAATAACAACAGTACGAAGTACGTATTATATTGTTTATCCGATAAGAAAATAATTTTAAATAATCGCTAAAAAATCATTTACATATTAATCCCTCCCTCTAAGATAAAAGTTGTTCCAATTTTAGAAATAGCATCGTACCTACATAAAAATGACAATATCTTTTTGTTATTTTTGTTTGTCATCTGATAAGGATTCAAATTCCTGAATATTAATGTCTACGTTTTAAGTACTTATCAAGGATTGTTTTTTTTTACGTAAAACCAACTGATATTAGAAAATTTAAGTTAATTTAACATAGTCGACAAACTATAATCATAACAAAAACATTTCATGTAAAAAGAAGCCAACGCGAAAATGGTATTCAGTAAAAAGAATTGAGATAAAAGTAGAGCCTAAGTTCTCCGATATAAATTTTTAAATGAAAAGTTTGGAAATGTTTTTTTAAACTTGGCTATTACAGCCAAACTTCTTTATGTTCAATTTAACACTGTGTCTAAGAGTCATTTGCAGCCGTAATAGCCAAGTTTAGAAAAACATTTCCAAACTAGTAAGAACCTTTCATTTTGAAATTTGTATTGGAGAACTTGGTTTACTTTTATCTCAATTATTTTTACGGAATATCATTCTTGCATACTTGTCTTTTTGAAATGAAATGTGTCTGTAACGACCAACCCGCATAACTCAAAAACCGCTTGTCTGATTTAAATGAACTTTGGTACCTAGGCTGAGTCTTGGGCCGTGGTGGTCCCATTAAAAAATGAACGAAATCCACCGAACGCATGTCACATAAAAGGGTGGGGGTAGATTTCAAAAATGAGAGTTTATGTGAAAATATGGCGTGTGTGATATCAAACGAAAGGTAATTAAGTCTGGAGTTAAACAAAATGAATTTTAAGTTATTTAAAAAAAAAGGGTGGGGGTAGATGTCAAAAATTAGAGTTTAAGTGAAAATTTGGCGTGTATGATATCAAACAAAAGGTAAATGAGTCTGGAGTTAAACAAATCACATTTTAGTTTTTAAAAAAGGGTGGGGGTAGATTTTAAAAATTAGAGTTTAAGGCAAAACATGGCTTGTGTGGTATCAAACGAAAGGTAATTGAGTCTGGAGTTGCATAAAATATATTTCAGTTTTTAGTTATATTAGCTCACACGTACACTATAACTAAAGTACTTAGTGTGAGCTTAGGTGCCCATAGATTGGCAGAGTATTTTTAAAGAATTTGGATAATATTTAAGTTTTGAAGTAGTAAAATATGCGGAATATTGTTTATAACTTTTGTTATGCCTTATTTAAAATTTTGAGGTTTTTACATTTTTTCCCATGGTTTTAACATAAAGTACATATCATTATTTTTGAGACAACTTTTTACAACTTTTTTTCGTTGGCCTATGCTATTTGTTATGGTAAACAGCTGAGAACTGTCAAAAAGTTTTCTCAAAAATTATGATATTGAGGTTAGTTCCTATTAGCCTTCCAAAGCTCAGACCTCTAGCAATTCTGGAAGTGGGCAATGTTACTTTTACATAATTTTACATTTATAGGGAAGGGAAGTAAATTTCAATTTTGATGTTTTTAAATTTTTTCCTATAGTTTTGTCGTAATTTCTATCACTCTGCCAAATTTCAGCTTTGTAGCATGTTTGGAAGTACAGTAGAATTCTGATGATCTATACATGAGTGAGTGAGTGGCAATTTCGTAACTACTTTTCTACTTTATGGAAGTTCATGAAACTTGGAGGGGTTGTTAACTCTATGAAGATCTACGAATGTGCAAAGTTTGAGTTTTGTAGCTCATTCCGAAGTAGATTTTTAGTTAGGTCAAATATGGGCCGAAATTTACTATAGTTCAATGAATAGAGGCCAAAATAAGGGGGTTACCCTACAAAAGGTCCGGTAGTTCTGAATTTTGGATATGTTGTTAAGCTCAGGAGGGTAGTTAAAAATCTGAGTTTTCGTCACCCCCACCCCTGTGCTTCCTCCGCCATCTTGAAAAAACCATCAAAAGTTGGCACTTTTTTTAGTTTTTTGCCTTTAATTTCGTTCCAGTTCACTAAATCGCAAAAAGAGTTATATGAAATTTTTTAGAGGATATAATTATCTACAATTGGGTGGTACTATGGTTGTTCTGCGAGCAGTAGTAATGGAGCTAGGTAATTTGCAAAAATGACTATAATCACGTGCTTGGGCAAATTTTCAGATTTTTTTCTACTTTAGACGGCATAAGCTCCGAAATACTTTGTTCTAGGGTAAAAGTTCTAAGAACATATCTTGTAGAGAATTTTATCAGCTACAAAAGCCATGCTTTAAATGTATTTTTAAATATTGTAATGGAGTGGGAGTAACTTTTAACTTAAAGTTAGTAAGTTAGAAAATAATAATTTTTTAAAATTTAGTGCTTTAAACGGCACGTTTTTTATTTATTTTTATTTTTTTGTGTAAATTTAGTGACGTACAAAAAGGTAAGAGAGCTTAGGGGTCAAACACCTCCTTAAACTAACCACCTCTTCAAAAACCCCCCCAGACCCCCCAAAATCTCACATATTTAGGTTTTCTCAAATTTTCTCAAAAAATACGCTTCTAAGAGAAAAATGTGCAATATACTTTATTGTAGACAATGAAATTTCCTTTTGAAAAAGGTACAACTCTTCAGCGGCGTCCGTTAATTGAAGTAATTTAAAAAAGTAAAAAAATATCCATGTTTTTTCCATGATTTATTCGATTTTTTTTTAAACCAATGTTTATAGAATAAAATGTGTTATACATTATTGTAGCAAATAAAATTTCATATAACTCTTTTTGCGATTTAGTGTACAGGAACGAAGTTACAGGCAAAAAACTACAAAAAGTGCCAATTTTTGATTGGCGGAGGAAGCACAGGGGTGGGGGTGACGAAAACTCAGACTTTTAACTACCCTTTCGATCTTAATAACATATCCGAAATTTAGAATTACCGGACCTTTTGTAGAGTAAAACTCCTCTATTCATTGTACTACTAGGGGTTCAGAATAAAATACTTTTCTTAAATTATCAAATAATTACAGTCGAACCTCTCTAACTCGAACCTCTATAACTCGAATCCCTCTATAACTCGAACCTTTTAAGCGGTCCCCGCACTTTTTACATGTGTTTTAACCTATGTAACTCGAGTTTCTATAACTCGAACTCTCCATAACTCGAACTGTTTTGGTTGTCCCTTCAGGTTTGAGTTATAGAGGTTCGACTGTAGTTTTTTTAAGAAGGATAATTTTACCGCTGCGTTTTTTTCTTCAATTATTTTATAAAAAAAATTGGCTCAAAACTGTACCAAAAACTAGAAAATATTACGCATAAAAACCTGACTTTTAAAAGACTAAAACGAAAATCATTTAAAGTATTTATTTTAGTTGAGCTTGAAATTTTGTTTTTTTAAATAAGTCATTTCAGGAGAAACTTGCAATTTAAGTAATAGTTTTCCCAAAAAAAAAAAAATATATAAAATTGTTTTGTTCCTGGGTGAACAATTTGAAGAAAAATATTTGCTAGAAATTATCTTTTCCTGGTTATAGTAAAACAAAAGAAGAAGGGAGACTTTGATACAGAATTTACCAATTGCTTTACTGACTGCCATTCTCCCTAGTGCGTGAGACAAAGTATACAGTGGCGCACCCAGGAATATGTCGTGGGGGGGGGCTGAGGCCTATGGGTGGGGCCCGAGGCCTCTGGGGGGGGGGAGACCTCATGATGTAGTATTTTATGTTTTTTTTTTGTGTTTATTCATTAAATTTGTGGAAAATACCTAAAAAATCTTAGGCTTGGGTGTGCCCGGGCCCCAGCCCCCCCTTCCACCTAGGTGCGCCCATGAAGTTTATGAAGGTATATGATATGAAGTGTGCAAGACAGAGAAGGCTAATGGCGTACATCCAATGAAAAGGTGCGTAGCCAAAGCGTATGCTGAATACTCATCCTTTTCATGTACTTTGGAATTTTATACCTTATCTCTCGCACTTGCAACTTCTCGATGAAAAAATTGCAGTAATACACAGATACGTTAATAATGTCATATTTTCTCGTAAATCTAATTCTATGAAAAAAAAATCCTCCAATTGCAGGAAAAGTCTAAAAAGTACCTCCGACCTTCGATCGGCTTGGTCGCATTTCAAACACGTTTACTCGATTGTCTTTTGGTTGTCTGGTGCAATACCTACTACGATCAGTGCAGTGCAACGGACAGGACCTTGCTTAAGCATGTACGACAGCAACTAGATTACCTTCCAGCCATTTTGTATAGTCTCTATTCTATCTATTTATTTAGCCTTCTTTGATCCATTTTTGGACATAGGTCTCTCTCAATATCTTTTATTCTTGCCTGCAGTGGCGGTTTCTTCATAAGTGCACATGTGCACGTGCACTCCCAAATTTTACTTAAAAAAATATTAAACTTTGATCATTCCTTAATTTAATTAATAATTACCCCAAAAGAAATTCACTAAAGACTGGAGTATTATCTAGAAATTAATACCCGGTATGTATGTGTTTGTATTCGTGTTCAAACTCACCACGAATCTACCGTGGATGTTATGTCGCATGCTAATTATGAAATATAAAAAGAGAGGACGACATGTCCCAATAGAATTTTACAGTACAGAGAATCTGAAGCTTCCTTCGGCACCGCGCTTATACAAAACCTAGCCTCGATGCCGCCCGCACCCCCGTGATGCCTCCAGCGTCATCGGTTCACGTTGCATTTTAGAGCAGCTCACGCGCACTTTTAAGTAGTGCGCGATTGGACAACTTGGTGGTCGAGCGCGGGCGGTTTGTTTTGGTTGGTGGCTTTTTACCACGCGCCGCCACTGCTTGCCTGTCTGTCGCCGTGTTTATCCATCTAGGTTCCTCATTTTTCTTCAAATCGTCCGCCTATCTCATTTGCGGGCTTCCCCTACTTCTTTTATTTTCTCAAGGTCTCCAGTCTACAATACATTTGTTCCATCGATCGCCTTTTTCTCCTCTGACATCCCTTACTTTTGTTTTATTTCTTATCCATTCATTCGTTTTTCTACTTGATGGTTTTACACAACAACAACTTTCTTTGACTTTGTAAGTGTCCAGGTCTGGGATCCATAGGTAAGTACAGGATGGATACATTGGTTATACACTTTCGTTTTGAGTTACTGAGGATATATTTTATATTTTAATATACAGCTTAATTTACTGAATGCTGCACAGGCCAATCTTACTCTTCTCTTTATTTCAGCTGTTAGGTTTTCTTTTTTTTAGTTTAATAATTTTTCACGGGTATATATATATATATATATATATATATATATATATATATATATTCCTCTACTTGTTCAATTTTCTGTTGGTTTATTTCATTTGATATAGTTATAGACTCAACATTTGTACCAAAAAAACTTAAAGCGGTCCTGTATAAATATAACCTAAGTCACCCCATGTTCGCCAAAATCTAACGGAATCACACGAATACCAAATAAGGTAGAACAAAGTTAACGAAGAGAGGCGGAGTTAGGCGAGTTATGTCGAAAAGTTACGAAGAAAATTTTTTAAAATTCCAGATCAAAATCATCATAACTGACAACTGTTCGTTCTTACAACAGGTTGAGTTGCAGCAGTTGGAGTTAGAAGAATACAAAGGGTTAAAAATCTAAAATTAAAATTTGTAATCGACTTTCAAAAGAACGGCTTGAGACAGGGATGTTGTATCTCTCCAACTCTTTTTAAAATATATATCGCAGTAGCTAAAAAACTGGAAACGTAAAGTGCACCGCATGGGAATACAACTGAACGACCAATATACCATATATAATTGTAGCTAATGATAAAGAAGACATGGACTATATAATGAGAAAGTTAACGGAAGAATACCAAAAGTGAGGATTAACAGTGAACGTGGACAAGACACATTACTTATGTATTGGAAACGAATTCAGTGAATTAGAACTAAACAATGGACAAACAATATCTCCATGCAATGAGTATGTAACTTGGGTGTCACATTTAATAAGACAGGAACAGACTGTAAAAAACTGGAAAATGGAATAGTAAAAGCAAAAAAGGTTATTGGATGTCTTAACAGTATTTTATGGAGCAGAGAGATAAAAAATAATTTAACATTTAACATATATTAAACAATGATGAAAAGCAGAAAAATACAAAACAAAAATGGAAAGTGTCCAAATGGATGCAATAAAAAGATCAATAAGAATATCTAGAACAGATCACATAAGAAATGAGATCATAAAAAAACAAATCGGAATCGAGGGAAGCATAACGGATGACATCACTAAAAGAAAACTGATATGGTACCGCCATGTACAACGGATGAACGACGAAAGATTACCAAAGCAGGTCCTAGAATGGCAACCAATAGGGCGCAGAAAAAGAGGGCGTTCTAATCTAGAATGACAACAGTCAATCCAAAGATTAATGAGTCAAAAAAACCTGACAGAAGATGATTGTCAGGATCGAAGGAGGTGGAGAATAGGCGTGGGACAACGTAGAAAAAAGTTCTAACTGGACATAGTAGTAGTAGTAGTTAGTAGTCATACTCATATACGTAATGTTATGGTTGTACTCCATTACTTTTTTCAAGTAATCTGCTTAACTATGGTTATAACGAGGCAGGATATTTATATTTGACTTAACGTTGTTAATGAGAGAGATGTGTAGGCACTCTATAAAGGATTATAAATGCTCGAGTTGACTCGGCGTGCACACACTCGAGCCAATTCGATTTCAATACTTAATTTTTCCTTTTTTCCATCGTCTTAGTTAAGAGCTATTTAAAGTCAACCTTGCAAAAATATGCACGAGATTCAATAATGTGGAATTAATATCGACTCTCGATATCGACAAATAAATGTATACACATAAAATTGTTTTGAAATTTAATTTAAAGAGTTTTTAAGAACAAGGTATACAGCAAACAACAAGTGAAATTAAGGAAAGAAGAAAAAAGTGTTCTGTCGTCGGCCGGGACTCGAACCCGGAATGTCTTGCTCTGTAAGCAAACGCTCTTAACATTGAGCCACCGAAAACCATGCATAAATTTTCGGAAAACTTTCACCTATAGGGTAAACGCGGGAGACTTGCCGCACTTTATGAAAAATAGCTGTAACATCTGTAAGTCTTGAGATTTTTTTCTTTAAAATGAATTAATGCACCGGTACTGCGTTAAACTTTATTAAAACACAAAAATAAAAAATATATGTAAGAAAACATGAACATAGCAAAAAATTTTTTTTTAAATTAAAGTGGGCATCTCTCCCACACTGCTGGGGGGAGATGCCGCGTGAAAATAGGAGAGACGCCGCTGTAACCGTTTCTCTAAAAAACCTCTAATTTTAATTTTTTTCCTTAATTCGAGTCTAGAATAGATGTTACAAACTTCACCATACATGGTGCAAGTGACATGTAGCCATTTTAAGCATTTAATAAATTGTAACCAATACATTTTTTTAGTTGTTGTTGCGTAAACTTCGAAGCATTCCACGCAGCGTTCATCATCGCTGTCACTCCATTGAATTTTTTCTCGGTCGTCTTGAAAATGCGGCAACTGTCCTTTTTGTTGCGGGAGATGCCGCACCTGATTATCAAGGTCACAGATTTAAAACGCAACAAAATACGGCATGGCACCTGTAAACATAACCCCAAAATACTGAATAAAAGAAACGAATGTTTTTTTCTGTGTATGAATTTTCAAGTTGTAATTATGTCATGGCTTTCACGAGAAAAACATTTTTCTTGCGAAAAGAGAATGTGGTGAAATCGGAAAAATATATAAGGATGGTGATGGGGGTTGAGGGTTGGGTGTTAGGGTTGAAGTTTTCTAGATTTTTTATATATTTTTTTCTGTGTATGAATTTTCAATCTTCAGTTGTAATGATGTCATGGTCTTTCACGAGAAAAACATTTTTCTTGCGAAAAGAGAATGTGGTGAAATCGGAAAAATATATAAGGATGGTGGTGGGGGTTGGGGGTTAGGGTTGAAGTTTTTTAGATTTTTTCTATATTTTTTTCTGTGTATGAATTTTCAATCTTCAGTTGTAATGATGTCATGGTCTTTCTGGAGAAAAACATTTTTCTTGCGAAAAGAAAATGTGGTGAAATCGGAAAAATATATAAGGATGGTGGTGGGAGTTGGGGGTTAGGGTTGAAGTTTTCTAGATTTTTTATATATTTTTTTCCGTGTATGAATTTTCAATCTTCAGTTGTAATGATGTCATGGTCTTTCACGAGAAAAACATTTTTCTTGCGAAAAGAGAATGTGGTGAAATCGGAAAAATATATAAGGATGGTGGTGGGGGTTGGGGGTTAGGGTTGAAGTTTTTTAGATTTTTTCTATATTTTTTTCTGTGTATGAATTTTCAATCTTCAGTTGTAATGATGTCATGGTCTTTCTGGAGAAAAACATTTTTCTTGCGAAAAGAAAATGTGGTGAAATCGGAAAAATATATAAGGATGGTGATGGGGGTTGAGGGTTGGGTGTTAGGGTTGAAGTTTTCTAGATTTTTTATATATTTTTTTCTGTGTATGAATTTTCAATCTTCAGTTGTAATGATGTCATGGTCTTTCACGAGAAAAACATTTTTCTTGCGAAAAGAGAATGTGGTGAAATCGGAAAAATATATAAGGATGGTGGTGGGGGTTGGGGGTTAGGGTTGAAGTTTTCTAGATTTTTTATATATTTTTTTCTGTGTATGAATTTTCAATCTTCAGTTGTAATGATGTCATGGTCTTTCACGAGAAAAACATTTTTCTTGCGAAAAGAGAATGTGGTGAAATCGGAAAAATATATAAGGATGGTGGTGGGGGTTGGGGGTTAGGGTTGAAGTTTTTTAGATTTTTTCTATATTTTTTTCTGTGTATGAATTTTCAATCTTCAGTTGTAATGATGTCATGGTCTTTCTGGAGAAAAACATTTTTCTTGCGAAAAGAAAATGTGGTGAAATCGGAAAAATATATAAGGATGGTGATGGGGGTTGAGGGTTGGGTGTTAGGGTTGAAGTTTTCTAGATTTTTTATATATTTTTTTCTGTGTATGAATTTTCAATCTTCAGTTGTAATGATGTCATGGTCTTTCACGAGAAAAACATTTTTCTTGCGAAAAGAGAATGTGGTGAAATCGGAAAAATATATAAGGATGGTGGTGGGGGTTGGGGGTTAGGGTTGAAGTTTTCTAGATTTTTTATATATTTTTTTCTGTATATGAATTTTCAATCTTCAGTTGTAATGATGTCATGGTCTTTCACGAGAAAAACATTTTTCTTGCGAAAAGAGAATGTGGTGAAATCGGAAAAATATATAAGGATGGTGGTAGGGGTTGGGGGTTGGGGGTTAGGGTTGGAGTTTTCTAGATTTTATGTATATTTTTTTCTGTGTATGAATTTTCAATCTTCAGTTGTAATGATGTCATGGTCTTTCACGAGAAAAACATTTTTCTTGCGAAAAGAGAATGTGGTGAAATCGGAAAAATATATAAGGATGGTGATAGGGGTTGAGGGTTGGTTGTTAGGGTTGAAGTTTTCTAGATTTTTTATATATTTTTTTCTGTGTATGAATTTTCAATCTTCAGTTGTAATGATGTCATGGTCTTTCACGAGAAAAACATTTTTCTTGCGAAAAGAGAATGTGGTGAAATCGGTAAAATATATAAGGATGGTGGTGGGGGTTGGGGGTTGGAGGTTAGGGTTGAAGTTTTCTAGATTTTATATGTATTTTTTTCTGTGTAGGAATTTTCAATCGTCAGTCGTAATGATGTCATGGTCTTTCACGAGAAAAACATTTTTCTTGCGAAAAGAAAATGTGGTGAAATCGGAAAAATATATAAGGATGGTGGTGGGGGTTGGGGGTTAGGGTTGAAGTTTTCTAGATTTTATATATATTTTTTCTGTGTATGAATTTTCAATCTTCAGTCGTAATGATGTCATGGTCTTTCACGAGAAAAACATTTTTCTTGCGAAAAGAGAATGTGGTGAAATCGGGAAAATATCTAAGGGTGGGGGCGGAGGGAGGGGGAGGGTTGGAGTTTTCTCTGAAAAGGCAAAAGCAGCTCAAGCGAGGCCAGATCGATCTGGAAAAGTCTTGTTTGCTCCTGCGAAAAACAGAAAGAGTATCTTCTTGATATTTCAGTCGACTCTAAACAATCAGCTCTTTAGTCCGCCAGTACACAACTCTTTTTTAATTAATGAGTCTATCTAGACATTTAGCCTTCTTTGATCCATCCGTGTTTATCCATCTAGGTCCCGCATGTTTCTTTAAATTGTCCGCGCATCTCATTTCAGAACTTGTCCCACGTTTATTATTTTCTCCAGGTCTCCAGTTTACAATACATTTTTTCTATCGATCGTCTTTTTGTCTGATAATATTATGACCGGCAATTTTCGATTTTAATTTTGCTACCTCTCCTCTGACATCCCTTACTTTTGTTTTATTTCTTATCCTTTAATTATTTTTTTCTATCTGTTAGCTTTTTATATAATATTTGTCTTTCCATTGATCTTAGGGCTTTTGTTACCTTATCCATGCTTTGATTTTATAAGTGTCCCGGTCTAGGAGCCATAGGTGAGTACAGGAAGGATACATTGTTTATACATTTTCGTTTTGAGGTACTGAGGATATTTTTTGCTACATTTGGTTTGTTTTTAATTTTAGAGATCGTTGAGCATATGAAGAATTATAATGAACATCTAAAAAGTATCCAATTAGGGGATATTGAAAAATCCGGTTTAGCGGATCACGCATGGTCAAATGATCACAGGATTCAGTGGTCAGAAGCAAAAGTTTTGCATAAGGAGTCGCATTGGCGAAAACAAAAGTTTATTAAAGCTGAGTTTATAATGCAGAATAAAGAAGTTAACTCCAACTTGAACTGCACACCAAATAATATAAGTAGTCGCATACACTGGATTGTTTAGTTTACACTTGAAAACGGTTAGAGATACTTACGAACCGAAACGTCGTGTTTAAAATAAATAAAGACAATGGAAGTCCGAAATTTTGTTTCTACTCAAAATAACTATTATTGTTAATATTTATTTTTTGTTGTTTTTTTGGTAGTTTTACAATTTTATTTATTTCTTTGATTCTATTATAAATTTTATCAATTTCTGTACATTAAATATATCATATTTTATTTTCAACTGTTTGTTTAGCCTTTTACTGTTCTATCTATATTTCGGTTTTGACGCCCCACGGTAGTAGAGTCGAGTTGTGGGAGAACCGAACGAAGGGTGGGGGATGCGGGATGGGAGTGAAAAATCGGCTTCAAGAAAAACGGCACAAAGTGATACAAACTTAAAATCTAGAAGGACGAAAATCTAGAGTTTTTAAAACATATTTAATCATAAGAATATATATAATATTATTTATATATATAATAGACAGGGTGTCCCAAAAGTCCTACCCTATACAAAAAAAAAGCAACAGAACATTTTTTGATCATAATGAAAATATAAAACTATCTGACATTGTCAAATTTGTCATTTTTAAATTTTACACATTTCCCTCACTCTTCCAACTTGACTAATCGAGGGCTTAGAACCACAATCACGTAATCCAAATAAATCTACACACTGGTTACGTGATTGTTGCTCTAAGCTCTCGAAATAGTATGGAAACAAAAAACTTTTGACACAGCCTACCTAGGCTGTGCTTTTGATTGAAAGTTACTTGAACCATTTGCCTACTTTTGAGCTTCCCTACCAAGTCTAAAGCATCATTTAAACTACACTCTGTATAATTATGTTATGATTGGATGAATCCCTGCCATCTTAATACTCTTTTTCAATTTTGTTTTTATAGATTTGTATTTTTGCCCACTATGCCCAGTATTTTCTTTTTGGGGTAGCGGCAGGCAGTACAGTGTCGTTCTCTAGTGCATGATTTTTGGGGGGGCTCCGTACCGGGTATTTTAGTTGAAATAAAAAATTAGACCTAGACCTAATCCACGTTATATATTCCTTCCAATAAGATAAAGGGAGAGAGACAGAGAGCGATAAATTCGATTTTTTTAGAAGAAAATAGGAATCTGCGACAAACCACAAAATTATGCTATATGCTGCGCAGTTAGATCCCAATTTTATCCCTTCAACTTTTGAATTTTTTTTTTGTTTATTATCTTAATTTACAATTTATATCCTTAATCTTAAAGAAGGGGAAAGTTAATTATCCTTATTCTTCCCCCCTCCCCCTTGTATACCTACGTCGATTGTAGCAGGATAAAATAAAAGGAACAGAAAGCAGAGTGAGAGTAGCAAACAGCAGGCGAGAGAGATCACGATTCCACTTGACATATATTTATTACCGCTCTAGAATTTTTTATTGACATATTGATTTGTATAATAAAATCTTTTTTTTACCTTTCTAGCCTCCGCAGAAATTGCTAGAAAAGGTATTATTTTTGACAATTTTTTTTTAGATACCGCTGAAAATGTGTTATTTGGGTGTATTTTGACCTATTTGTATGTGTGTATATCTGTCCGTAACACGATAGCTCCCCAACCACTGACAGATTTTTATGCAATTTTCATGTAAAATAGTGTTCGACACTGTCAAGCGCGGATCTGGGTCAAAATCTAGGGGGGGGGGTAATAGTCGACGATTTTTTTTTGTAATATGATTTTTTTTTCTAGGGGGGGGGAATTCTCCTGTTTTCCCTTATTTTATTAGAAAAAAGTGCATTTTTTTTCTAGGGGGGGTAATTATGTTCATCTAGGATTCTCTGATATGTCAAGGGGCGACCCGAGGTCCTTGAAAGCAAGGAATAAGGGAGCGGATAAAAGGGAGTCGGCCGCAAAAGAATCTGGGTGTAAAAGATCCCCCATTTTACGGATTTTCGACACAAATAGGGCTCTTTCGGGCCTTCGATTTTTCTCTTTGACATAAGGAAATAAACCTACTACCTTTCAATAAAATAGAAACTTTGCAAAAAAAATATAACTTATTCTTCTTTTAACCCATAACCGGTGACGTCCCATTTTAGGGAGCCATGAAGTTTCACAGGCTCCCCTGATCTATATTACTTTTTTTAATCCGTAGAATTTTGTTGCATTATTGATATGGAAGGTTTTTTTATGTATTTTATAAGATTCTGATGTTTTATAAATTATACAGGGTGTCCCATAACTTAGGGGCCATAGGTCAACAGGTGATAGAGGAGGTCAGGCCTGATAAAAAAGTTCTTATAATGCATGGGTCAAAACTCTTTCTTTGTCGAGATACAGAGCATCAAAGTTGGCGATTTTTTAAACATTTTTGATAATAAATTTTTTAAAAAACGCAGTAAATATTTGAAATTGGGTAAAGTCGTGTACTAGAACAAGAACAATAATTTGAAATTAAAATACAGTGAAGTCCGGATATACTGAACCTCAAAAATGAACTAAATACTGTTCGTTATATCCGAGGTTCGTTATAAACAGTAATAAATAAATTTTGTTTAATTTTTTGTGTTTCTTTTTTAATAGTATTCAAGATTAAGAAAACTAAAAATATTACAAAAAATACTATAGATTTTTATATTTTTAGAAAAAGGCAGAATATATACGAATAAAGACGTTTATTATTATTGTTATACATATAAATATGTAAAGTACATAATATGGTGGTATGTAATACATACATAAAAGAAGCCTAAATCTTTTTTTTTATTATGAAATCCATAATTTTTGTTTGTACATTTCTACTTGAAAAATATTCTCTGTTTATATAGCTTTCAAGGTTACAAAATGTTGCCCATATTTTATCAGGAACTTGGCGTGATTCCAAAAAGTTTCCGAAATTTTATTTTGTATTTCACGAATGGTTGGAACATAAACCTTAGTGACTTCAACAGAATTATCTTGAACAGGATCATCATTATCTTCGTCATTATCACTTGAAACCATGTTTGAGCTTACGGAGAGATTATAATTTGCTCATCAGTCAACGTTTCTCTTGCTACAATGTCTTTCTCAATAGTCACATAATCGTTAAAATCGAAGTCACACATTTTTCTCTTAGCTTGTTCTTCTACTAAATCAAGCATATCATTATCGAATTCATACTCGTGATCATATTCTGGGTCTTGTGTATGTCTTTGCAACCATTCGTGTCGTTGCCGTATCGTCTAGTGTGAAAACGCCCATTGTCTGCTTATATAAAGTTCGTTTAAAAAATACATATTCTAGAATATTAAAATTAGGTTCGCTATATCCGGAAGTTCGCTATAAGCGGGATCGTTATAACCAGTAAGACAATACATGAGTATTTATGGACGACTTTTCGTATAAAGAAAAAAGGTTCGTATTAAGCAGAAGTTCGCTATAAACGGGTTCGTTATAAGCGGACTTCACTGGAATTAACAAAAAAATTATGCGGTCAATTTTTTTTTAGAAAAAACAGTTTTTTTGGTATAAACTTTTATGAATGCCATATTAAACGCAATGTTTTTTAAAATAATTTTTATTAATAAAAACAAGTCTCTAGCGGAGCATATTAATAAAATATTATTTATATTTTTTAAAAGAATAAGTAAGCAAAAATTGATTTTTTTTTAAATAGTTATTTTTTACACATTTTTAGAGGTAATTTTGACAGCCTGTATCTCCTCAACTTGTAATTTTATCAAAAAAACGAATATCACATTTTTGAATCACAATCAGCTAAGTATTCAGCTGGCTGTGACAGATTTTTCTTTTATTGTAAAATCCTTTTTCCCTCACTCCTCTAACTTTAAAAATGCTATATCTTAAAAAAACAGATGTGTGTTTATCCCCATGTTACATAAACCTTTTTTTCGGAAATAGCCTCCTCTGTCACCTGCTGCACGATGGCCATCAAGTTATGGGACACCCTGTATAGTGATATTTCATAGACATCATATTTTATTAGGAAAAGTACAAAACCATGAAGAAATTTCAAACAAACTCCGCTATACCAGTCTCAAGCCTGGGGTCCCATTGCACTAACGGGAAAGGAGAAGAGGGGGAGTAACAACCTCGTAAAACAACAAACCAGGGTTCATCTGGCCCGGATGATAGCACCCTGTAAAGGCTCCTGCCTAGGATCACAGGTGAAGAAGATCCTGCCTTGTAGTACCGGCGTTGGAATCGTCAAAGGCTAGGGGAAGAAAACCTCGATCAAAAATCACCTGGTCCTCCAGGTTGGGGGTCGGGGCATCAGACTAACTCTCTGATACCCGGAAAAAACGTACACTGTTAAAAAACCCAATCAAACGCCTCGGAAAGAAAAGAAAAACCTAAGACGAACCAAGCAAAGAAACAGGAATATGATTTTTGGTACATGGAACGTGCAAGCAATGGGTCGAAAAGTTAATGAAATAGTACATGAGTGCAACAGGCCTTGCTGTACTAAATTTAGAACTACAACCTGAAAAAAGCAAAGCAGAAATAAAGAGCGCATTAAAGAAAATAAAAAATAAAAAAATCACCTGGAAAAGACGAAGTAACGGCAGAGATGCTCAAGTACGGTGGTAAAGATGTAGTTAGTACCCTCTTCAAAATAAAATTCTATAGGAAAAAATAATACCAAACAACTGGAAAGAATCCATAACTATTATTCTACATAAGAAAGACGATCGAGCAGACCTAAAAAAACTATCGACCTGTAACACTCCTCAATGCAGTTATAAGCTTTTCACGAAAATATTAACAGATGGACTAACAACAAAATTTCACGAATATCAATCAAAAGAACAAGCAGGTTTTAGGAAACGTTCAGTACAGTTGACCATCTATTAATCAAGAAAATTTTTAGAGAACGAGCCAATGAACAATAGTGAAGAGCTAAATCTAAATGTTGGAGTTGCACAAGGATCGGTCTTAGGTTCCATACTTTATCTACTATATGTACATAGCCTGAAGTTTGCGAACCTTGTAGCAAAATATTTTCAATTTGCAGATGACACAGTATTAGTTTACTCCAGTGAAAACGAAAATGAACTTGACCAAATTGTAAATAGTGATTTAAAACAGTATTATAAGTGGCTGTGCTATAATAAACTCACAATAAACGTACAAAAAACTGTATATATGACTCTAAAACAAAAAGGAAAAAAATCTCCCAACATACAAATTAATATGAATGATGTACCTCTTAAAAAAGTGACTGAATACAAGTATCTAGGGGTAACTATATCAGACAATCTAACTTGGAATAAACACATACAAACAATAAAATAAAAAATTGTACCAATACTTGGAGCAATCAGAAGAAGCTCATTCCAGTTAAATCATAATTCAAGGCAACTATTGTACAACAGTTTTATAGAACCATATTTTAGATATCTGGTATCTTGCTGGGGAAACACAAGTATCCAACAACTAAACCAACTTCAAAGACTGCAAAATAAAGCAATCAAAGTAATCTTTAATATGAACTTGTACATTGCTAGTGAGCAAATATATAAAACACTGCCTTATCTAAAAATAAGTGAACTTAAAACTCTGGAACAAGTAAAACTAATCTATAATATAGAAAATAAATCTATTAAAACAAATGTGAAACTGCAGAAAAACCTCCAATATTATAGTTATAGTACAAGGACAAATAACAAGTTAAGAACTGATTTTGCTAGAACAAAACTAAGACAAGATTCACCGATTCACAAAAGTGTGAAAGTTTACAATAGTGTTCCAGACAATGTACTGCAGGGATCTAACAAAAAAGTGATAAGGGAAAACCGAAGACAATAAAAGAACATGAAATAAAACTACATTTCTTTATTAGAATAAATATTTATTTTATTTGGTAAAATGTTATGTTAAGTTATAAGGCCTCGGTGCCAGTTTATTGTTAACTGTTTTGAGGTCTGTAATAAATTGTTATTAAAAAAAAAAAAAATACAACATTACACTATATATTGCGTTTATAGACTTTGAAAAAGCTTTCGATACCATTGAACACTGGGCAGTTAAAGCATCTTTAATTAATAGCCGAATAGATCACAGATACACAGATTTAGTAGCCAATATATATAACGAAGCAACAACATCAATGAAAATCCACGAAGGAACCAATCCAATCCGCATAAGAAGAGGTGTTAGGCAGGGTGACACAATTTCCCCTAAACTATTTAATCAGGCCCTAGAAGATGTTTTTGAAAACTTAGATTGGGAAGATATAGGCATCAAAGTAGGCGGACAATATTGAACCATTATATGCTGACGATATGGCCTTAATAACAGATATGACAGTAAAACTAATAAAAATGATGGAATAACTGGATACAGCAGCTAAAAATATAGGCTTGAGTACGAACTTCACTAAAACTAAAATCATAACAGACACAGATAAAGATATCACGATCAGATTAAACCAAGAAAAAATAGAACAAGAACTAAAAAAATAAAACCAAACAGCTGAAATCAGGAGACGAGTAAGATTGGCCTGAGCAGCATTCGGTAGATTCAGCTACATATTAAAAAATTAAAAATATCCTCAGTATTGATTCAAAGTATGTATAAAAAAAATCAAAAAATAAACAACAAAAGTTTTTTTAACGTCTATTTTTTTGAAAATTCGATTTCTGCCAAGCTTTCTCTTCCGCTTGAAAGCGTGTGCCGCTTACTTGCATGCTTTAAAGCGTCGCTTGCGTCCAGAGCCGTACCCAGGAAAAATATTTTGGAGGGGGGGCATTTAAATTTTTTTATAAAAATTTGTAATTTTTGGTCTGATTTGTCTTGCTAAGAAATACCTTTGGGCACACCCCCTTTTTTTTGGGGGGGGGGTTGATCACCCTTGTTCCCCCCCTACGTACGTCTTTGTTTACGTTCGTTGGCGGAAAATTACGTATTCAAATTTTGCCCCAAACTGTAAAAAATGGAGAAACGCAGGAGGAAACGAAAAGAGGACAAAAGTATGCTGCTCTACCAGGAAAATATCGGAGAGAAGCAAATGGGGGACTGCTAAACAACACATTTTTGTGACAGATAATTCTATACTAGAGTTATTCTTCTTTTTCTTGGACTTGGAGGTTTGTTATCAGTAAAGAAAGTCCCTCGATACATAACGATTTTGTGGACATTTATCCTTTGTAGGGTATAATTTTTCTATTTACATATTGAGTCATCAGTCAAATTTATCTCTAGTTATCAACATTTATCATTTCCAATCTTTAAGAAAAATATGCTGAAAATAGAGATATTTAGGTAATAGGGACTTATTGCAATAAAGCCAGGCAATAATACTGCCGGGCACTATTCTGACAGTTTTCCATTGAAAACTGACAGTTGATCTTTCAAAATTGACATACCAAATTCGAATTTATAAATACAGTAGTTTATTTTCCTTTAATGGTGGCGGCACTATTAATCCCAGCTCTTATAATACACAAAGGCATAATTTTGAAAGAAGACAGCTGTTCTTATAATGCGAAACTGTCAGAATAGTGCAGAATTCTTCTTGCAAAATTTTTTGATTTGAAGTGTGCTGCAGGTATGCTACTCTACCAGGAAAATATCGGAGAGAAGCAAATGGGGGACTGCTAAACAACACATTTTTGTGACAGATAATCATATACTAGAGTTATTCTTCTTTTTCTTGGACTCGAAGGTTTGTTATCATTAAAGAAAGTCCCTCGATACATAACGATTTTGTGGCCATGTATCTTTTTGAGGGTATATTTTTTCTATTTACATATTGAGTCATCAGTCAAATTTATCTCTAGTTATCAACATTTATCATTTCCAATCTTTAAGAAAAATATTCTGAAAATAGATATATTTAGGTAATAATAGGGACTTATTGCAATAAAGCCAGGCAATAATACTGCCAGGCACTATTCTGACAGTTTTCCATTGAAAACTGACAGTTGATCTTTCAAAATTGACATACCAAATTCGAATTTATAAATCCAGTCATTTATTTTCCATTAATGGTGGCGGCACTATTAATCCCAGCTCTTATAATACACAAAGGCATAATTTTGAAAGAAGACAGCTGTTCTTATAATGCGAAACTGTCAGAATAGTGCAGAATTTTTCTTGCAAAATTTTTTGATTTGAAGTATGCTGCAGGTATGCTGTGCTCTACCAGGAAAATATCGGAGAGAAGCAAATGGGGGACTGCTAAACAACACATTTTTGTGACAGATAATCCTATACTAGAGTTATTTTTCTTTTTCTTGGACTCGGAGGTTTGTTATCAGTAAAGAAAGTCCCTCGATACATAACGATTTTGTGGACATTTATCCTTTTTAGGGTATAATTTTTCTATTTACATATTGAGTCATCAGTCAAATTTATCTCTAGTTATCAACATTTATCATTTCCAATCTTTAAGAAAAATATGCTGAAAATAGATATATTTAGGTAATAGGGACTTATTGCAATAAAGCCAGGCAATAATACTGCCGGGCACTATTCTGACAGTTTTCCATTGAAAACTGACAGTTGATCTTTCAAAATTGACATACCAAATTCGAATTTATAAATCCAGTCGTTTATTTTCCATTAATGGTGGCGGCACTATTAATCCCAACTCTTATAATACACAAAGGCATAATTTTGAAAGAAGACAGCTGTTCTTATAATGCGAAACTGTCAGAATAGTGCAGAATTTTTCTTGCAAAATTTTTTGATTTGAAGTATGCTGCAGGTATGCTGCTCTACCAGGAAAATATCGGAGAGAAGCAAATGGGGGACTGCTAAACAACACATTTTTGTGGCAAATAATCCTATACTAGAGTTATTTTTCTTTTTCTTGGACTCGGAGGTTTGTTATCAGTAAAGAAAGTCCCTCGATACATAACGATTTTGTGGACATTTATCCTTTTTAGGGTATAATTT
The DNA here is from genome assembly GCA_963576565.1 of Aspidapion aeneum. Taxonomy (NCBI): domain Eukaryota; kingdom Metazoa; phylum Arthropoda; class Insecta; order Coleoptera; family Brentidae; genus Aspidapion; species Aspidapion aeneum. The sequence goes on from OY755047.1 coordinate 8,853,448, forward strand.
TCCTATTTACATATTGAGTCATCAGTCAAATTTATCTCTAGTTATCAACATTTATCATTTCCAATCTTTAAGAAAAATATGCTGAAAATAGATATATTTAGGTAATAATAGGGACTTATTGCAATAGAGCCAGGCAATAATACTGCCGGGCACTATTCTGACAGTTTTCCATTGAAAACTGACAGTTGATCTTTCAAAATTGACATACCAAATTCGAATTTATAAATCCAGTGGTTTATTTTCCATTAATGGTGGCGGCACTATTAATCCCAGCTCTTATAATACACAAAAGCATAATTTTGAAAGAAGACAGCTGTTCTTATAATGCGAAACTGTCAGAATAGTGCAGAATTTTTCTTGCAAAATTTTTTGATTTGAAGTATGCTGCAGGTATGCTGCTCTACCAGGAAAATATCGGAGAGAAGCAAATGGGGGACTGCTAAACAACACATTTTTGTGACAGATAATCCTATACTAGAGTTATTTTTCTTTTTCTTGGACTCGGAGGTTTGTTATCAGTAAAGAAAGTCCCTCGATACATAACGATTTTGTGGACATTTATCCTTTTTAGGGTATAATTTTTCTATTTACATATTGAGTCGTCAGTCAAATTTATCTCTAGTTATCAACATTTATCATTTCCAATCTTTAAGAAAAATATGCTGAAAATAGATATATTTAGGTAATAGGGACTTATTGCAATAAAGCCAGGCAATAATACTGCCGGGCATTATTCTGACAGTTTTCCATTGAAAACTGACAGTTGATCTTTCAAAATTGACATACCAAATTCGAATTTATAAATCCAGTGGTTTATTTTCCATTAATGGTGGCGGCACTATTAATCCCAGCTCTTATAATACACAAAGGCATAATTTTGAAAGAAGACAGCAGTTCTTATAACGCGAAACTGTCAGAATAGTGCAGAATTCTTCTTGCAAAATTTTTTGATTTGAAGTCTGTGAAATCCGCAATGTCGAATATTTTGAATTAGGTCTTTGTAGTGATGTGCATCCGTTATCTTTATTTTGTATCGCACCATATTGCTGTACCTTGGTAGAACAAGGGCCAATGTCCATTTTTGCTGTTTCGAGAAAAACGAGGATAAAGGTTTATCAATTATACTTGTTTAAATATTAAAGAACTGGACATAAGGCGCTTTAAATTTAAGATATGTATATCGCTTAAACCTAATTCTTATGGAGTTTGGCCCTTTCTTAAATAAAATACCATTAATAGGTAACCACATGACGCATTTAACACCAAAATGCCAATTTTGGACATTGGCCCTTGTTCTATCAAGGTACAGATTTTAAAATTCAAACAAGTTTTGTGGCTAATCCGATAAAAAGGAGTTTTTGTTTCTTTCATATTTTTCCGTGGGTAGCTTGAAAGCTTGACCTCACAGGGGTCCAAGATCTAATGGACACCTAATAAGTGTTGACAGTTAACTGTTTCGTCCTTATGGGACTCCTCAGAACACTGCTTGGTCAATGTGACACTCTTTCGAAGCTAACTAGACGGTTTTGTCTCTAATCCTATGTAAATAGTGAGAAAACTTTCGCAAGAAGCGCCATCTACCGAGATACGAGAGAAACCAGAACAAGAGCAGGCGAAAAAAACTGCTATACATATCGATCAATGAAAAGATCGATTACAAATAAAAAAACAAACTAATCCGTGACCTACGCTCTTCTGCCTTTCAGGGCAGATCAACGCTTATTGCGTTTTTATCCGCCATCAGACACGTGAGCGTCAATCAGCGGAATTTTTAAGCCAAATAATAATAATAAACGTGAAATTTAGTAGTAGTGGTTTTTTGTACAGATTTTATTTAATACTTTTTTCAAAAAGTGAAAATCTGTCATATTCATCGGAAACTCCTGTGTATGGAATAAGGATGCCTCATTTCGGAGTTGAAGTTACATTTATTTACCCCGAAGTTCGGAGTTTTCAGAATTATTGTATTTATTCTAGAGCGCGCACCAACGCGACGCCAACGTTATTTTGTTTTGATGTTGTTTTGTTTTTTTTTTTATTTCAAAACGACTAGACACACAAGTTAGATTTTTGTGTATAGTTACAGGGTATAGATCATCAAAACTCTATTGTACTTCCAGACATAAAAAACTAAGGTTTGGCAAGCTGATAAAAATTATGACCAAACCCTTGGAAAAAATCAAAAAACCCCAAAATTCTACTTTGCTGCCCTCCCTTATACATGTAAAATTATGTAAAAGTAACATTGCCCACTTCCAGAAACGCTAGAGATCTGAGCTTTGGCAAACTGATAGGAAATACAGTACAACTTCAGTAATCGGGACACATATCGTTCCGGTCAATGCCGGATTATCGAGGTATCCGGACTACTGGGACTATTTATTTTTTTATAAAATTCGCAAAATTTCATACTAAATCACCTTTATTTCGTTAAAGTGTTTATATAAAAATAGGTAAAACCTAAAAAATCATTCCAATGTTATAAAAATATAAAACTACAAAAAATATATGTTCCTATGTAGATACATACATACCTATGTATAACTTAAACTGCATATGTATAACTTAAACTATTTATTTTTTTTGAAAAAAAGTGTCTAAGTTTGAATACTCTTGTTTTTAGCTAGTTCTAACGCTTTTTCCTTTAGCCGTTTGAGTAGCAATATGTCCTCCACTGGAAAATCATGTTCCTCTGTTCATTGAATGGATACTGATAATAACCTTGCAGCGTCACCGTGCTTTATTCTCTGTCTGATTCGCCGGATTCATTCTGTTGGTTTTTGTTAACTATTGCCTCGTTTATTATGTCTTCTTCTGTTTGGTCTACAATAGTGTCTTTTTCTCCAGTCGCCAACTCCATAATATTACTACTTAAGTTATTTTCTGGATCTATGATATTCAGTGAAGCTGTAATGTCCTTAAGGTCTGACTCATTTACAACTGAAAGGCTCTTTCATAGTTCCGAAAGTGGAAGATTTTCATCATCAGACTCCGCGTCCTCTAACACCTCTGTACTGCGAATGGGTTCAGTCCATAATAAATAAAAATCCAAGTTATCTACTGCAAGTTGTATTCTTTCAACATCTTTACCATATCTGCTCCTTCATTCGCTTCGCTAGAGAGCTAAGCTTTGGAAGGCCGATGGGAACAATGATAAAACTATAGAAAAAATTAAAAAACCCCAAAATTAACAATAAAATTAACCTCTCTCCACTATAAATGTAAAGTTAGTTAGTGAGCTTTGGAAGACTGATAGGAACTATGATAAATCTATTGGAAAAAAATTAAAAACACCAAAATTTTAATTTGCAAAGTAACATTCTCCACTTCCAGGAACGCTAGAGAGCTGAGCTTTAAAAGGCTGATAAGAACTATGATAAAGCCATAGGAAAAAATTAAAAAACCTTAAAATTTTTTATTAGACATTGCAAGAGTTTTGAACCATATTTCGCATATTCTACTACTCTAAAACTTAAATATGAACCAAATCTTTTAAAAAAGGAGTGAAATGATAACAAAAACATTTTATGTAAAAAGATCCAAGTACGCGAAAATGGTATTCCGTAAAAAAATTGAGATAAAAGTAAATCCAAGTTCTCTAATACAAATTTCAAAATGAAAGGTTCTTACTAGATTGGAAATGTTTTTCTAAACTTGGCTCGCAGCGTCACCATGCTTTATTCTCTGCACCATTCCTCCTTCAATGTCTGATTCGCCGGATTCATTCTGTTGGTTTTTGTTAACTATTGCCTCGTTTATTATGTCTTCTTCTGTTTGGTCTACAATAGTGTCTTTTTCTCCAGTCGCCAACTCCATAATATTACTACTTAAGTGATTTTCTGGATCTATGATATTCAGTGAAGCTGTAATGGCCTTAAGGTCTGACTCATTTACAACTGAAAGGCTCTTTCATAGTTCCGAAAGTGGAAGATTTTCATCATCAGATTCCGCGTCCTCTAACACCTCTGTACTGCGAATGGGTTCAGTCCATAATGCTCCCCAGCTCTTTTGAATATTTCTTTGAGAGATGGATGTCCAAGCAAAATCCAAGTTATCTCCTGCAAGTTGTATTCTTTCAACATCTTTACCATATCTGCTCCTTAATTTGATATGACTTGATTGAGCAAGCGCTTTCTGTATCCCACCTCTATGTTTTGAATTAAGTTTTGGTCCATTGGCTGTAGTACTGCCGTGCAGTTAGGGGGCAAGAACATAACTCTAAAGTCTGGATCAAAATTTATTTCTTCCTCTGGAGGATGAATTCAAAAATGCCTACAATTATTACGTCGCGTGAAACTTGTTAAGACAGGAAAATTATTTTTGTTTCTTAGACTATTTTTACACGCAATATAGGCTAGGTTCTGTCACGATTGGCTAAACGTTTTAACGTCCTGTTTAGAGAGGTAAAATTTTGAAAATGTCCGGTTTATAGAGCAATCCGGATTACTGGAGTGTCCGTTTTAGCGAGTGTCCGAACTACTGAAGTTGTACTGTATAATAAAACTATAAGGAGAAAATTAAAAACCCCAAAATTTTACTTTGTTTCCTCCTCTATAAATGTAAAGTTATGTGAAAGTAACATTGCCCACTTCCAGAAACGCTAGAGAGCTAAGCTTTGGAAGGCCGATGGGAACGATGATAAAACTATAGAAAAAATTAAAAAACCCCAAAATTAACAATAAAATTAACCTCTCTCCCCTATAAATGTAAAGTTATGTAAAAGGAACATTGCCCACTTCCGGAAACGCTAGAGAGCTGAGCTTTGGAAGACTGATAGGAACTATGATAAATCTATTGGAAAAAAATTAAAAACTCCAAAATTTTAATTTGCAAAGTAACATTCTCCACTTCCAGGAACGCTAGAGAGCTGAGCTTTAAAAGGCTGATATGAACCAAATCTTTTAAAAAAGGAGTGAAATCATATCAAAAACATTTCATGTAAATAAAGTCCAAGTACGCGAGAATGGTATTCCGTAAAAAAATTGAGATAAAAGTAAATCCAAGTTCTCTAATACAAATTTCAAAATTAAAGGTTCTTACTAGATTGGAAATGTTTTTCTAAACTTGGCTATTACGGCTGACTCTTAGGCATAGTGCTAAATTGATCATAAAGAAGTTTGGCTGTAAAAGCAAAGTTTAAAAAAACATTTCCAAACTAGTAAGAACCTTTCATTTTGAAATTTGTATTGGAGAACTTTACTTTTATCTCAATTCTTTTTACGGAATGCCATTTTCGCGTACTTGGCTTTTTTTTACATGAAATGTTTTTGTTATGATTAAATCTGTTTTTTATCAGTCCATGTTAAATTTGAAAGTTTGAAGGCAATTATCTCAAAAACTGATGGATAGATTTTTAAAATTTTTACAGGGTTGTAAGGACCTTCAAAAGGCCTTCAAAACAAGGTATCACTAGACCCACGTTCCCTATTCAAAATATAGAGATAAAGTAAACCCCCCGAAGGGGTTTCGTGCTACAAAAATTTCAAGATAGCCAAAAAGTGTCCCCATCGCAGACAAAATCGACGTGTCCGAGCGTTTCTCCAAAATCGCACGAAAAATACCCAAAAAGGCCCCTGTTTCGATGTTCCTGAAACACCGCGTAATATAAACTCTGCCTAAAGCCAGCAACCACGTTTATCTATCAGTATTCAACAGGCAATAAACTTGGCATACTTCATAGTTCTACCAGCCTTACGCTAAAAATGATTGAGGTACGCCCAGTAGATGTTACCGGTATTATGGTACGATCACTATAGGGAAGTACCATAATACAGCGCCGGGTTTGGCTTGTATTATAACACTGCCAAATTATAAGAACATATAAAATAAAGTAAAAAGGAGTTTTTGTTTTTCTCATATTTTTCCGTGGATAGTACCTATATAATATAATAAGTATAAAAGTTTTGAAAAAATATTTATTTTTAATAAAAATAAGATGGAGTTTTCCAGCAAAAAAGGCTTAGGAGAAGTAAACTATAAAATTAAACAACGAGGAGAATTTTGTGGCATAAGGGCAAGGAAAAATAAGATAATAAAAAGATTTACCTCAGGCTGTGATCGAACCAGCGACCTCTCGCTATCTAGGCAAACGCTCTTCCACTGAGCTACCAAGGCACTGATTAAAAATCCGCCTATTTGGAATACGTTTCGTCATCTCCATTAACGTATTAACCGGAGGAGACCAGGAACCGCGGCAAAAATTCATTCATCAAAACAATTCGATTTGACCCCTAGATGCTTCAATGAGTTGGAAAAGAATGGAAATATTTTTTGGAAAGACGATGGCAACGCTGTGCGACACACAGCAGACGCATGTTTATTCTTTATGGTCCATCGATTTACCAGTGACGGCGGTAAAATATTTATATATAGGCTTATTTAGATACCAGGGCCGAAATTTACTTTTCGTTTTTAAATAAATTGCAATCAATTTTTGGGTTATAACAAACATCCTTAAAAATGGATTTTATTTAACAATGAAAAACATAATAAGTAGGTAACTATAGTTTATTGTTTTTAAATTTTTTGAATAAAAAATTTTGCTGACATTTTATAGGGTTAAAAACAAATCTGCATGTAGAGACCTCGTCTTTGCACTTTTGTATGTTTGATTAGGATGCTTTTAGCTTGGTGTATTTTATTTTAGGTTAGACAAGCTTAAAAATTCAGAGTAGGTCAAAAGGACTAACCCAACCTAAAAAATTGCCTCGATCCAAATCTAAAAAAACTGTTTACACAAAAAAAACGGTTAAATAAAAAAGGTATACGTAAAAAAATTACTTTCCATATTAATAAGATACCTTTTTTACCTTATCTGTTGAAAATCAAGGCTCGTAGTTCAGTTAAAAGTATCAAAACCCCAAAACTTGGGACACCCTGTACATATTTAACTAAACTTATATTTAAACACTTTTAACAAATAAATAATTATTTATATAATAGCCTAATATTTTTTTTTCTGATTTTATATTGATTTCTACGGCACTGGTCTTTGTTTTGCTTTGAAGGTCAAACAAGTTATTTAACTTACTTGTAAAACGAAACTTCTGGATTAAGATGGTCGAGATTTTAGCACAAAATACACCCCCACACCATTTTAAAGTCTTTTAAGATTAATTTTGAGCCCAGATCGAAAATATATTTTAAGAAAAAACACGAAAACAATTCCGAACCGTAAAGAAACAGGTCAGAAACGCCGCTTGACCCTTTACAAAATACTAATGGGTCCAAAGGGACTACCTTCTAATCAAGAATAGTTTTGTCTCTTTTTCTCGCATCGGTTTAACAAAAGAGGAACAAAATAAGATACTTTACGCGGGCCTAAACCATTGCAGCATGTTTCTAATTCTTTTGTTTTAGTGAGGGACTGTAATCGAGAATAGTTTTGTTTTTTTCTCTCGCACTGGTTTAATAAAGGAAAACCAAGGAGTAGCAAAATAAATGCTGGAAGCACAAGTTAAACTGATCACCGCTAGTTATATATCCATATTTGGTGGTGTATAATTAATCTGGTAAGGGTTTGTAAGAAGAACAGTTTCGTCTTTTTTCCTTGCATCGGTTTAAAAAAGAAATAAAAGTAAAGGAAAGATTGGATAATTTTGGTGATTCTTAAAGAGAAAGGAAATAGAGTTTCTATGGACCAAACAAAAATAGTCGATGAGTTCTTTACTGCAGAAGTACGTTTTTTAAAACAAATTGTTTATCTAGACGGCCGATTTTTTTGTTTATTTCCCAGTCTCCTCCGGTTAATACGTTAATGGTCATCTCTAATTTTTCTTTGTTAGTATGGGTGTGTGTCGTGCACCACTCGCAGATGGATAAATAGGGTTTCATACAACTAACAATCGTGAATGTGTATTCCTCTCCTATCCCCATATAATACCTACCGTGTCCTCGTAGCTATCGGAAGCTTGAGAACAGTATGGGTATACTAACAAAGAAAAATTAGAGATGACGAAACGGTTTCCAAATAGGCGGATTTTTAATCAGTGCCTTGGTAGCTCAATGGAAGAGCGTTTGCCTAGATAGCGAGAGGTCGCTGGTTCGATCTCAGCCTGAGGTAAATCTTTTTATTATCTTATTTTTCTTATTTTTCCTGGCCTTTATGCCACAAAATTCTCATCTTTGTTTAATTTATATCTAGGGCGCTAAAACTAACCTTTATAAAATTAATACCTTATAATGATGAATTAAAAAATTATAGCACGCCACTGGACAAAGAAAGATAGCGCTAATTGAAGCCATCTCTTTTGAGCCTCATTTTATTCTGGTCGGACACAGAATCCGTTATTTAGAGGCGATCTTACTGGTTCAAAAAGTCCCTATTATTGGTTGCCGCTGTTGGTACCGTTGGTAGTCCTGACCCTGCCCGACGTGGTATGTTATGAGGTACTACCATGCACATAGCACGCCTCGCCTTAAGCCCTCAGCTACTGCTACTTATTTCTTTAATATGCGAAGACAATGCTGGTGTTTTCAGATAGTCATCTTATACATTCTTATTGTTATTATTATTATATTGTATGCATCTTGTTTTGTGAGGTGTTTTTTTTACAGTGCTTAACTATCTTACAAATAATCAACTCAAACAATTTAATTAATTAGATAAAAACAAGCAATAAAAGTAATGAAGGGGAAAATGTGGGAATAAGTATGAGTTTTCTGTCAAACCAGTACCCTTTACACTTTGTTTCCACTAAAGCAATATTAAGCAATTTGTTTCTTCGTTTTGCTTTAAATATAAAACATATCGAAACTCTTAGAAACTCAACAACAGGAATTGGCATTTGTTTTTTCTGAACCAAAGAACAACATTCGGCAACTTGTCTTTGACGTATCTTAATAGATTTTATTTGCCTCTCAAAAAAAAATTGTGGGCTGGGGAGAAAAAATAAACCATGTTTTAGCAAAAATATACTGAAACTTTACTTCGGTGGTTCTCGATTTACAATTTTAAAGCTTTAGTTGTTTTGACTGGCTTCGCGGAACTCCCAGATTGTTCGTCTAAATTATTCCACCTGTTGATCGGTAATACTCGTACATATTTGAACTATTTCGTTCATTTACGCAAGACTTCGTGAGTAGTCGGTTGCAATTCGATTTATTTTGAGATCGTGTGAACCCTCAGCCACTGCTACTTAGTTCTTTAATATGCGAAGATAATGCTGGTGTTTTCAGATAGTCATCTTATACATTGTTATTTTTATTATTTTTATATTGTATACATCTTGTTTTATGAGGTGTTTTTTTACAGTGCTTAACTATCTCACAAATAATCAACTTCTCAATGCCGCAGATAAAAATAAACAATTTAATTAATTAGATAAAAACAAGCAATAAAAGTAACGAAGGAAAAAATGTAGGAATAAGTATGAGTTTTCTGTCAAACCAGTACCCTTTAAACTTTGTTTCCACTAAAGCAATATTAAGCAAATTGTTTCTTTGGTTTGCTCTAAATATGAAAGATACCGAAACACTTATAAACTCAACAACAGGAATTGGCATTTGTTTTTTCTGAACCAAAGAACAACATTCGGCAACTTGTCTTTGACGTATCTTAATAGATTTTATTTGCCCCTCAAAAAAAAATTGTAGGCTGGGAAGAAAAAATAAACTATGTTCTAGCAAAAATATACTTAAACTTTACTTCGGTGGTTCTCGATTTACAATTTTAAAGCTTTAGTTGTTTTGACTGGCTTCGCGGAACTCCCAGATTGTTCGTTTAAATTATTCCACTTGTTGATCGGTAATACTCGTACAGATTCGAACTATTTCGTTCATTTACGCAAGACTTCGTGAGTAGTCGGTTGCAATTCGATTTATTTTGAGATCGTGTGAACCCTCAGCCACTGCTACTTAGTTCTTTAATATGCGAAGATAATGCTGGTGTTTTCAGATAGTCATCTTATACATTCTTATTGTTATTATTATTATATTGTATGCATCTTGTTTTATGAGGTGTTTTTTTTTTACAGTGCTTAACTATCTTACAAATAATCAACTTGTGAATGCCGCAAATAAAAAACAAACAATTTAATTAGTTAGATAAGAACAAGCAATAAAAGTAATAAAGGAAAAAATGTAAGAATAAGTATGAGTTATCTGTCAAACCAGTACCCTTTAAACTTTGTTTCCACTAAAGCAATATCAAGCAATTTGTTTCTTCGTTTTGCTCTAAATATGAAAGATACTGAAACACTTATAAACTCAACAACAGGAATTGGCATTTGTTTCTTCTGAACCGAAGAACAACATTCGGCAACTTGTCTTTGACGTATCTTAATAGATTTTATTTGCCTCTCAAAAAAAAAAAAATGTGGGCTGGGAAGAAAAAATAAACTATGTTTTAGCAAAAATATACTTAAACTTTACTTCGGTGGTTCTCGATTTACAATTTTAAAGCTTTCGTTGTTTTGACAGGCTTCGCGGAACTCCCAGATTGTTCGTTTAAATTATTCCACCTGTTGATCGGTAATACTCGTACAGATTCGAACTATTTCGTTCATTTACGCAAGAATTCGTGAGTAGTCGGTTGCAATTCGATTTCTTTTGATATCGTATGTAGCCTCAGCTACGCTACTTATTTCTTAAATATGCCAAGACAATGCTGGTGTTTTCAGATAGTCATCTTATACATTCTTATTGTTATTATTATCATATTGTATGCATCTTGTTTTATGAGGTGTTTTTTTTACAGTGCTTAACTATCTTACAAATAATCAACTTGTGAATGCCGCAAATAAAAAACAAACAATTTAATTAATTAGATAAAAACAAGCAATAAAAAAAATTCAGGGGAAAATGTAAGAATAAGTATGAGTTTTCTGTCATACTAGTACCCTTTAAACTTTGTTTTCACTAAAGCAATATTAAGCAATTTGTTTCTTCGTTTTGCTCTAAATATAAAAGATACTGAAACACTTATAAACTCCACAACAGGAATTGGCATTTGTTTTTTCTGAACCAAAGAACAACATTCGGCAACTTGTCTTTAACGTATCTTAATAGATTTTATTTGCCTCTCAAAAAAAAAAAAAAATGTGGGCTGGGAAGAAAAAATAAACTATGTTTTAGCAAAAATATACTTAAACTTTACTTCGGTGGTTCTCGATTTACAATTTTAAAGCTTTCGTTGTTTTGACAGGCTTCGCGGAACTCCCAGATTGTTCGTTTAAATTATTCCACCTGTTGATCGGTAATACTCGTACAGATTCGAACTATTTCGTTCATTTACGCAAGAATTCGTGAGTAGTCGGTTGCAATTCGATTTCTTTTGATATCGTATGTAGCCTCAGCTACGCTACTTATTTCTTAAATATGCCAAGACAATGCTGGTGTTTTCAGATAGTCATCTTATACATTCTTATTGTTATTATTATTATATTGTATGCATCTTGTTTTATGAGGTGTTTTTTTTACAGTGCTTAACTATCTTACAAATAATCAACTTGTGAATGCCGCAAATAAAAAACAAACAATTTAATTAATTAGATAAAAACAAGCAATAAAAAAAATTCAGGGGAAAATGTAAGAATAAGTATGAGTTTTCTGTCATACTAGTACCCTTTAAACTTTGTTTTCACTAAAGCAATATTAAGCAATTTGTTTCTTCGTTTTGCTCTAAATATAAAAGATACTGAAACACTTATAAACTCCACAACAGGAATTGGCATTTGTTTTTTCTGAAACAAAGAACCACATTCAGCAACTTGTCTTTAACGTATCTCAATACATTTTATTTGGCTCTCAAAAAAAACTGTGGGCTGGGGAGAATAAAAAAACATGTTTTAGAAAAAATACACTTAAACTTGATTTGGGTGCTTCTCGATTTACAATTTCAAAGCTTTCGTTGTTTTGACTGGGATCGCGGAACTTCGAGACTGTTCGTTTAAATTATTTCACCTGTTGATCGTTGATACTTGTACAGATTCGAACTATTTCGTTCAGTTACGCAAGACTTCGTGAGTAGTCGGTTACAATTCGATTTTTTTTAGATCGTGTGTACTCTCAGCTACTGCTTGTTATTTCTTTAATATGCGAAGACAATCTGGTGTTTTCAGATAGTCATCTTATACATTCTTATTTTTATTATTATTATATTGTATGCATCTTATTTTATGAGGTGTTTTTTTACATTGCTTAACTATCTTACAAATAAACAACTTGTGAATGCCGCAGATAAAAAATAAACAATTAAATTAATTGGATAAAAACAAGCAATAAAATTAATAGAGGTGAAAATATAGGAATAAGTATGACTTTTCTGAGGAAAAAAGAGAAACGATGTTTTAGCAAAATACACTTAAACTTTACTTCAGTGGTTCTCGATTTATAATTTCGAAGCTTTCGTTGTTTTGACTGGGTTTGCGGAACTTCGAGACCGTTCGTTTAAATTATTCCACCTGTGGATCGGTGATACTCGTACAGATTCGAACTATTTCGTTCATTTACGCAAGACTTCGTGAGCAGTCGGTTGCAAGTCGATGCAAGAGAGATCTTGTTTACCTAAGAGTATATATTGTTTGAATTTTCCGTCGTGGAGCATCTTTGTAATTTTGGAAAAGGAGTAAAAAAATCCTAAATCTTTCCACATAGTTTTATTTTTATTTTAAATTGTGTAAAGATTTTTTCACTCCTTTTCCAAAATTACCTAAGGGTAACCATTCTGTTAATACATCCCTATTTTTACAAGGTTCACTAAACGAATGGAACAAACAAAGTATTCTTCTTCTTCTGAGTACTTTATCTTGTAAGATTCAAATAGTCATATCGTTACTCTTCATCGGTATACAACCTGCAGGTTATAAAATATTCCTGTTGCTTATCAGGTGTATAAACCCGAACATAATAATATTGTGACGCTCAATATGTGTTGTATGTAATGGTAATACGTATTATAGGCCTCGACAAGTCTTGGAGTTGGACCGCATCCAGTGACGGATCCAGGGGGGAACCTTTTGTTAGTCTTCGCCCCCTGACATAACACTTAGTTTTTAATTTTAGTACATATATATGTATATATATATATTTATCGGTTTTACAACGTTCTACGTCTTCCGATACCCAATCTCCACTCGTTTCTGTTTGCCCATAATTCATCATCTAGGCCTCTTATTCTTATTTCATTGTCTATTCCTTCTCTCCAGCTTCTCCTTGGCCGTCCTCGTTTGCTTCGGCCAGTTGGTTTCCATTGTAGTATTTGTTTAGGTAGTCTTTCATCATTCATTCTTTGTACATGTCCGTACCACACCAGTTGCTTTGTTCTTATATCATCCACTAAAGTACGTTCCCCCACTGTCATAATTTCTCTTATTCTTTGATTTGTAACTCTTTCTCTTTTGGATTTCCCTGCTGCTCTTCACCGATAGTCCATCTCCGTAGCGGAAAGCATTTTTTCTGTTCTATCCTTGATTGGCCATACTTCTGAGCCGTATGTAATAATACTTTTTACAATGGTATTATATATAAGCTTTTTGTTATGTTTTGATATACTTTGGTCCCAAATTATTCCATTTAATAAAGTTATTGCTTTTCTTCCTTGTACGTTTCAATCTTTTATAGCTTTGTCTAGTGTTCCGTCAGCTGTAATTTTTAGACCTAAGTATTTATACTCATCACTGGACTGAATTCGCTGCCCGGTATTTAAGATTAGATCCTGTTTCATTCCACCGATACACATATACTCTGTCTTACTGAGATTAACCTCTAGTCCCCACTTATTGTACTCTTCTATTAGTTTTCGTGTCATATATTCGAGGTCGTCATCATCCTGAGCCACTACTATCTGATCATCGGCGAAACATAAAGTATACAAGGTGATTTCGTCCAACGGAATTCCCATATTTTGGCATTTTCTCTTCCATACTTTAAGGACTTGTTCCAAGTATATCTTGAAGAGCGTAGGCGAGATACAGCAACCTTGTTTAAGACCTTTATTTACTTGAAAGCCTTTGGTTAGTTTTTCTTTTATTTTAACTTTTGCCTTACTATTGCGGTATAACTCTTTGATGGCCTTAATCAATTGTACGCTTATGTTTGTGTTTTCCAACGCTTTCCAAAGTAGATTTAGTAGTATACTATCATATGCCTTCTGCAAATCGACGTAAAGCAGATGCAGCTCTTGTCCGTATGCCATTTTCTTTTCAATAACTTGGGTTATACAAAAGAGATGATCTGAAGTCGATCTACCCGCCCTGAAACCAGCTTTAGTAATTTTTAAAATCGCCGTATAATTGATAAAATTATGCGAATATGGTTTTTTTAAGAGTGTGGAGGGGGAATGACAGGGTAGAAGATGGGTGGGCACAGGAAGGACTACAAAGTAATTACAGCAAATTAGAGAACATTTGCAATGTGTTATCAAAGGCATTTCATTAAAATCGCCTGAAATTTAGGTAATTTGTATGCCTTAAAGCCGACATCATGTGAAAAAATGGCGTGTGAAGACCGCCCTATTGACCCCTGTATAAAAAAAATATAGCGTATAGCACGTTCGGGATCAGTAGCAATTCAACGTCAACTTTTTCGTCAAAATCGGTTCAGTCGTTTAGCCTTTAGCGCGACACAAACATACATTTTTACATATACATACATATTCCAAGCGAAAAACGTTACACCTGATTCCCACCCACCTGATCTCAATATGAAATGTTATCACAGTAATGTGACGCGTGCGCGGGCACGCACGAGAAAGTCGTAGGTGGCCACCGGGCTTTACCCTTCCGTTCGCCGTGCTGCAGTTGGGTAAAACGAATAATAGACATAACCTTAAATGTTTCACAATTGTCAAATAATGTAGTGTCGTAACGGAGTATGTTCCAAAACTAACAAAACTGACGCGTGAGTAATTACTAAAATCCTGTCTACAGGGTATAGTATTTATGCTCTAAATTATTTGTTATTAGCAATAAATTATTAATATTTTAATAATTTATTTCAGATATCAGACTTACAAAAAACCACAAAGAAAAAAAAATGGTTTTGTTACCTCCTGGGCCCCTTTCCTCCGGAAATCCTGGACCCGCCACTGGCCGCATGCCGGTAAGTTCAGTTTTAATGAAAAAATCACAACCGGTCTTTATTTTATTTCGTCGTTTCTTCATCTCTATGCTTCGTCTTCTTACTTTGGTTCTTCATTCCAACTCCGAACCACAGTATAGTTAGGAATCCTGCAAATTACTGCACCTCTGTTCTTGAATTATAATAATAAATAATTAAAATAAAGGATATTAACGGCATAGAAACTAACGTTAAAGAGGATATCATAAATATCACACAACTATTTTATACAGAATTATACCAAACAAAAAGGGAACCATGACGAGAGAGCATTAGGAAACTCAAAACAAAAATAAAGTACATAAACTCAGAGCTAGAACCTGAAATAAGCAAATCAGAAATAAAGAGAACATTAAAGAAAATGAAAAATAACAAATCACCTGGAAAAGAAGGAGTAACGGCAGAAATGCTCAAGTACGGTGGTAAAGCTGTAGTTAATACCCTACATATTCTTTTGAATAAAATACTAAAAGCTAAAATAATCCCAAACAACTGGAAACAATCCGTAACCATTTGTAACGTGTCATTTTTACGGTTAAGGCAACGTTACATATTTGCTTATTTAGGTAAATAACCAAGGCTCTTCGACTCGTCTTTCTGTACACAAATTAAGGGTATTTTATAGAGCTAGGTTTGGAGGTTATATAGTGTCCAGAATGTTACCTGAAAGTTAAAGGAGGCATTCCATCGAATTACTGTGGACACTGCACATCGTATTATTTGGGCATTCTAATCGGAATTTGAGATCACAGGTTTCGGGAAAAATCACATTAAAACTTTTGATTGTTTTGTTTATCTGTGGAATTTCGTGGTTTTCTTTGACGTTCATGAAAATAAACAGCTGTTCTGCTGGGGAATGGCGACGTTGCCGCATCACAAATGATTTTAGTAACAGGAAGAAAACATTTAGATAAACATTCCATTCGCTTATGTTTATTTTGGAGGATATTGGCCCACTTTGATATCTTTATTAATTTGATAAGGAGAAGATAAAATAAATACGAGTTATGCACTTTTGTAAATGGGAGATAAACGAGGAATAAAAACCAGGACTAAAAGAATAAACAAAATCGTATTTTTATATTATATAAATTTATATATAATCATAGTTAAATAAAGTTAATAACTAACTCAGTCGGATTGAAGGGTTGTGTAGGGGTAGCTAGTGGGGAGCAAACTTAACATCTGAACACTCTTAGGCCGGGTTTGAGCAGTAGTTCAATGTGTATTTTAGGTTCAAGTTCAGAAACAACTTTATTAATGTATAAATGTTTTACAAAAATGGCGTCAAACCATATGAATCTTAGAGAAAACATATATAAAGAGCAAAGGATAATCCACATAAGAAAAGGTGTCTGCCAGGGTGACACAATATCCCCTAAATTATTTCACCAGGCCCTAGAAGATGTTTTTAAAAGCTTAGGTTGGGAAGAAATAGGCATCAAGTCAACGGACAATTCTTGAACCACCTAAGATATGCTGATGATATCGCCTTAATAACAGACAAGAAAGAAGAACTGATAAAAATGCTGAAGAACTGCATACAGCAGTTAAAAATATAGGGTTAAGTATAAATTACAGTAAAAATAAAATCATAACAAACACAGATGAAGATATTACGGTCAGAATGAACCAAAAGAAAATAGAACAAGTATAGGAATATATATACCTGGAATAAATTATTAAACTAAAAAAAGGAAACCAAACAGCTGAAATCAAGAGACGAGTAAGATTGTCCTGGGCTGCATTCGGTAAATTAAGCTACATATTGAGAAATAAAAAATATCCTCAGTACCTCAAAACCAAAGTATATCCTCCCTGTACTTACCTATGGATCCCAGACCTGGACATTTTTAAAATCAAACATGGATAAAGTAACAAAAGCCCAAAGATCAATGAAAAGACAAATGTTACATGTAAAGCCAACAGATAGAAAAAGGAATGAATGGATAAGAAATAAAAAAAAGTAAGGGATGTTAGAGGAGAAGTAGCAAAATTAAAAGGGAAATTTGATGGTCATAATATCAGACAGAAAGACGATCGATGGAACAAATGTATTGTAAACTGGAGACCTTGGGAAAATAAAGGAAGTAGGGAAGACCCCAAATGAGATGGGTGGACGATTTGAAGAAACATGGGGGAGCTAGATGGATGAACACGGCGACAGACAGAGAAAAGTGGAAGATATTGAAGGAGGTCTATTTCCAAAGATAGAACGAAGAAGGCAAAATAGATAGATAGATAAATAGTATGTCTTTACTGTTTCTTGTACGCGATACTGTGTCGTTTTGAGTTCTTCCGCGGATTCCTGCAAGCAGTGTTGTACACTTATACGTATATATATGTATATGTAGTTGGTGTTGAGAGACTGTATATAAGAAAGAAAGAGTTGGAGAGAGAGGTCACAATTGGACCTTGAGGCTAAATGCATACAATGACCTTAAAGACGAGTACTTTATGCTCTTAATTTAAACATCAGAACAACAGATTTTTTTCAGGAAGTTGCTGATTGTGGTTTTTGTTAAAATTGTGGAGGAAGGTCTTGAACAAAGCGGGGGCCCGCATTTTTTATTATAAAGGACAAATAAAAAATCGTCCAAGATCATAAACGGATATGGTATAGTAGCCCAATATCAAAAACTGAATTTTTAATACTACTATAATGTCGGTTTAGAACGTTTTTCTACGTTGTCCGACGCCTATTCTCCACCTGTTTCGATCCTGACAATCATCTTCTGTCGGGTTCTTTTGACTTAGTGATCTTTGGATTCACTGTTGCAATTCCAGTTCAGGATCCCCTCTTTTTCTGCAGCTTATTGGTTGCCTGCTTTCGTTTTCTTCCGTCGTTCATCTTTTATCTGACTTATTTTCGCCTGCTCCTGTTCTGGTTTCTCTCGTATCTTGGTAGATGGCGCTTCTTGCGAGAGTTTTCTTACTATTTACATAGGATTAGAGACAAAACCGTCTAATTAACTTCGCAAGAGTGTCACATTGACCAAGCAGTGTTTTGAGAAGTCCCATAAGGACGAAACAGTTAACTGTCAACACTTATTAGGTGTGCAATAGATCTTGGACCCCAGTGAGGTTAAGCTTTCAAGCTACCCACGGAAAAATATGAGAGAAACAAAAACTCCTTTTTACCCAATTAGCCACGAAACTTGTCCTTTATCAAAAAAGGATAAAGTTAGCTAATGGAGTACCTACAAAGGGTCCCTATCTTCATCTTCTTATAAGTACATGATTAACTACAAAAACGTTGATTTGTAATCAGAAGTTTAAAGCGTGAAAAGCATTCTTGAATAAAACACGAAGAAAAAATATACAAACACTGTTTCATGTGAACCTTCGTTCCGCTACTAAATGAAGAAAATTTTAGAAAAAAAGGGAGATGTTTAATTATAAAAGATATAATAAGACAACAGTATGTAAATGTATGTTTTTCAGTATGATCATTCATTTAAAAATAGCAGGTTATATTTTATCTCTATCTGTCTATTTAGCTTTCTTCGATCCATCTTTGGACATAGGCCTCCCCCAATATCTTCCACTCTTTTCTGTCTGTTGCCGTGTTCATCCATCTCATTTAGGGTCTTCCTCTACTTTTTTTATTTTCCCAAATGCGGCAAATTTCGATTTTAATTTTGCTACTTTTCCACTGACATTCCTTACTTTTGTTTTATTTCTTGTCCATTCATTCCCTTTTCTATCTGTCAGCTTGACATGTAATATTTGTCTTTCCATTGATCTTTCGGCTTTTGTTACCTTATCCATGTTTGATTTTATAAGTATCTAGATCTGGGATCCAGAGGTGAGTACAGGAAGGATACATTGATTATACAGTTTCGTTTTGAAGTACTGAGTATATTTTTAATTTTTTAACTTGTGACTTAATTTTCTGAATGCTGCCCAGGACAATCTTACTAGTCTCTTGATTTCAGCTTTCTGGTTTTATTTTTTTTGTTTAATAATATAATTTGTCGTAGATACACATATTCCATCGGTGCACCCAGTGGGGGGGGGGGGCTTGGGACCCGGCCCCACCACGCCTAAGATTTTTTTGGATATTTTCCACATATTTCATGTATAAACAAAAAAATTAGCATGAAATACGACACCGTGAGGCCTCGCCCCCCCCCCCCAAGACATATTCCTGGCTGCGCCACTGCCTAATCTATTTTTTTTTCTTGGTTTATTCTGATCGTGATATCTTCATCTGTGTTGATTATTATTTTGAGCAGGTTCTGTTGTTGCTTTGAATTCATTAGCTATTACACTACTAAGTTAACCTAACTTGACTATTCTTGTGCATCAAGGGCGCACCCAGGGGGGGATCTCAGCCCCCCTAAAGACATATTCCTGGGTGCGCTACTATGCATATTAGAGAGGTATAAGAACAAATTTAACAAAAGGCTTTCAAGTAAATAAAGGTCTTAAACAAGGTTGCTGTATCTCGCCTACGCTCTTCAAGATATATTTGGAACAGGTCCTTAAAGTCTGGAAGAGAAAATGCCAAAACATGGGAATTCCGTTGGATGAAACCACCTTGTATACTTTATGTTTCGCCGATGATCAGTTAGTGGTGGCTCAGGATTATGACGATCTCGAATATATGACACGAAAACTAATAGAAGAGTACAATAAGTGGGGACTAGAGGTTAATATCAATAAGACAGAGTATATGTGTATTGGTGGAACGAAACAGGATCTAATCTTAAATACTGGGCAGCGAATTCAGTCCTGTGATGAGTATAAATACTTGGGTCTAAAAATTACAGCTGACGGAACACTAGACAAAGCTATAAAAGATAGAAACGTACAAGGAAGAAAAGCAATAACTTTATTAAATGGAATAATTTGGGACCAAAGTATATCAAAACATAACAAAAAGCTTATATATAACACCATTGTAAAAAGTATCATTACATACGGCTCAGAAGTATGGCCAATCAAAGATAGAACAGAAAAAATGCTTTCTGCTACGGAGATGGACTATTGGAGAAGAGCAGCAGGGAAATCAAAAAGAGAAAGAGTTACCAATCAAAGAATAAGAGAAATTGTGACAGTGGGTGAACGTACTCTAGTGGATGATATAAGATCAAAACAACTGGTGTGGTACGGACATGTACAAAGAATGGATGATGGAAGACTACCTAAACAAATATTACAATGGAAACCAACTTGCCGAAGAAAACGAGGAAGGCCGAGGAGAAGCTGGAGAGAAGGAATAGATAGTGAAATAAGAATAAGAGAATTAGATGATGAATTATGGGCAAACAGAAACGTATCGGGTATCGGAAGACGTAGAACGTTGTGAAACCGATAAATATATATATATATATATATATATATATATTATATATATATATATATATATATATATATATATATATATATATATATATATATATATATATAAGAACAAATTTATAGGACTCAGGATCAGTCATAGAGATACAAACAAATTATTTGTTGGGATCAGAGAACATTCCTGCTACTTGCAGTGCCTAGATTGCACAAAACATCTCGGAGCTGTCTGGTCTATGACGTAAAAACGTCGGAAAAAATATTTTTTAAGGGATATCTAAACTATTCACTAGCTTATAAAAGGCTTATTATCTCCGGAACTACCTACTTAACTTATTTTGACCAAACATCGCTAAGAACACCCTCTTGAAGTCGACATCTTTAGGATATCTTCAAGATGTGCGCCGTCTTACAGTAGTTATACTATCATATCTCTTCATTTAAAAAAGAAATAATTAAGTGGCAGTACCTTAACCTTGTGAGAACCATCGAAGGATTTAATTTGCCTAAACGAGGTACGACGAAAAGGTCGTACTGGGCTATGAGAAGTTTTCTCGTACTTAACTAGAAAAACAATTGAGTTGTTCTTACTTTACTTGAATGTCGTTAGAGAATGTGTAATTAATTTGAACGATATTTTGTTTGTAAAGTAGACTTTTTTCTCAGAAAGTAGCAACATAAATCTCACCATCAACCATTACCACCGTGATCATCACTAACGGGCCACAAACCTCCATTTTAGTGATGTCATAGCATAGATATCAAGCAATTCCCCTCAGCTTATACGAGGGTGAATCAAATATAAATAAGCCTTTGTTTATAAACTAGTTATTTAGAAACATGACACAAAATAGAATTTTTTTCTACTTTTCTACACATCCCCCTTTTCTGTTATTACACTTTTCCCAACGGTTTGACAGTTCTCTAACCAGTTGCGCACGAATGTCTCCACCTCTTCATTGGTCTGAAATTGCTCGCCTTCCAGTGAATCTTTGGGTGGGCCAAACATATGAAAATCGCAAGGTGACAAATCTGGACTGCATGGGGGGTATTCCAGCACAGTCCAGTGCATTTCATTGATTTTGGCCTGTGTTAAAGCTGCCGTATCAGGTCTAGCGTTGTCATGCAGGAGCCACACATCTTGGATCGGGTGTGCTCTCCTCTTTTGGCGATAATCAAGCTTTGCCTGGTCGACTAAGCTGCAGTAGTAAGCCGCGTTTATTGCTATTCGCTCGTGCAAAAGATCGACCAACAAAACTCCTCTCCAGTCCCAGAAAACGGTCGCTAAAACTTTGTCTGCAGAAATGATGGTGCGCGGACGACGTGGGTGACTCACGTTGTCGACACGCTCACGGCCGTCGTTAATTTCTTTGGACCAAGTTTTTCCAGGTACCCACGAAAGCCTCTTCTTTCCGAACTGTGCTCGAAATCTGCATCGAATTTCAGCAGGTTTCACGTTTTCGCGTGTATGAAAATTAATGATTATTCTTTGCGCAACACTGCTGTGTACCTACTTCTCGCTCATTGCGATTACTCCTGGCCAAATGAGCATCGCGGCACTACCAGCCGCCTACATGCTGCTGAATATCTCTACTCCAAAATTATAACAGCCACGTTCATCTTGAATGACTTTTCCGTTAGTTATTTTAAAAAGACGGAGAGGTCCGGTCGCTATATCTGTAGAAAATTATATGTTTTTTGTTGTTTTTTTTTGGGTGGTTTATTTATTTTTGAAACATTTTTATGTAATCTTCATTTTAAAATCGATTTGTGGGAGTTTGTTAAATTAATTCAAAACAGAACAAGCTTCATTCTCAGTGAAAAAAAATTCTAGCCGTAAAGAAGAAACAGGCATTTAAAAAGGATACAGTTTTAGCATAAACTTACTTGTGCAAACCGGTTTGTACAAGTGAGTCGTAGCCTGTAGGCGGCTAAACTGATTATGATGATGATGACGGAAACTTTGATGTCTCTGTCTATTCCTTCTCTACAACTCAGTCTGGGTCTTCTTCTCTTTCTTCTTCCTTCCCAACAAACAATTAAAGTTGTAACGACGAAACCCCAACTAGAAAGAATTTCTTAAAATTAACCGCAACGTACTCCCGCTACGTCTCAGTATACCATACAGCGACGTTATGATTCCCTAACTGGGGAACCAATTTCTGGTTATAACTACTTGGCCAAGTGTTTAAAGTCACTGTAGTAACAACTACACTACTACGTCGTAGCCAGGTATCTACTACGTCGTAGAGGCTGTTTTTTTTCCGTAATGGCATAAAAGTTGCGATGTAGTTGCAAATAATATAATCGTTTCTTTTTGGTAGAATTGTTACACAATATGGTGGACACAACAGTAAACAGACTCGCTTAGTTTTTTTGTTTGGTTATGGTTATAATATGAACTATGTTATCCAAAAGTGTGAGAATTTACGAGCAGAGGATCAAAATTCGAGTGCGACGCAAAGTTTTTTTTATAACATGCATTATATATATTGCAAAAAACCGGTGCGCCCGTAAAATTGAGCCGTTTTCTGGTAGCTGATGGAATTTTTGTGTTGTGATTTTGGCGGTTATGTTTTCATAATCGACAGTTAACTCCAACAAATGGTGCTTAAGAAGAGCATTTTTGGTAAGCTTCAACTAATTTGTTTATAAAATAGTATGGCTCTTTAATATGAACTCATAAAACGACAACAAAAATATTAAATTTTCTTTCTTACATAAAAACATGGCGTCCCAAACTATATTCCCTGATAGTCGAAAAGGTTACTTGAAAGTAGTTGCGGCTTTAAAGTTGATCCAAAAAGTTATTTTGTCTACATTGTTACATCAGAT
Organism: Aspidapion aeneum; assembly: GCA_963576565.1. NCBI lineage: Eukaryota > Metazoa > Arthropoda > Insecta > Coleoptera > Brentidae > Aspidapion > Aspidapion aeneum. The sequence goes on from OY755047.1 coordinate 8,876,644, forward strand.
GTTACTATGATGACACAAACTTTTGTGGTAAAAATTAAAGTTATAATGTAGTTGTCGGATACACTTGTTTGGGACTCCAATGAAGCTTAACTTTCTAGTGGTAATTAAGTAGGATATAAAAGTCAGGGCGACTACGAAATAACGACTAAAAAGAAAGTAAAACTTTAGCAACGTCCTATTGTGGTATCAGAATCGACTATCAAGAAACAATCCTATGAAGTGGTTTAGAGGGTCGTTTTTACGAAACATCTACTATTTCCTGATACTAAATAGTTGTTAGAACTAAAAAGTAACAAATTTTGGTTGGGATCACCACATTTCTACTATAAGAAAGTAGCAAAGCCTTTAGAACATGTAGCCGCTACTATAAATGTTAGTTGGGTTGTGGTGTCCAACTTAGTATTTTCTTTGGGATTCAGTAATCCGCCATTCTTTGTACATGTCCATATCATCTAAGTTGGTTAATTTGTGTGTTTTCCGTTATTTTGTGTTTAACATCCATAATTTCTCGAATGTTCTCATTTCTCACCATTTCCAGTTTTGATTTTCCGGCAGCGCATCTCCAATAATCCATTTCAGTGGCTTCAAGAGACTTGTGAGCATTTTCTTTCAGAGGCTATACTTCACTACCATAACTGATGATACTTTTCACTATGCTGTTCTAAATTCTATGTTTGTTTTGCTTTGATACAGCCTTATCCCAGGGAATACTGTTGAGTTGTCTAATTGCTTGTCTTCCTTGGTTATTTCTGTGTTTGATTTCTTCATCTAAACTTCCGTCATTAGAGATGTGCATTCCCAGATATTTGTACTTTTTGCATTGTTTTATCTGATGTTGTTGTTCCAAAATAAGGTCCTGTATTGCTCCCCATCAATGCACATATATTCCGTTTTCTTAGGATTTACCTTCAGCCCCCATTTTATCCTATTCTTCAATTAATTTACGGGTCATAATATATTCTAAATCGTCCTAATCTTGAGCGAGGACTATTTGATCATCAGCGGAGAGTACAGTACATAATCGTTCAGTGGAATTCCCATCTGTTCGCACTTTCTTTTCCATGTTTCAGGGCTTGTTCTAAATAGATCTTATACTATGTTGGTGACAAGCAACAACTCTGCTTTAAGACCCTTGTTGATGTTAAACCCCTTTGATAATGTTTGCCCTTTCTTTATTTTGCTTGTGTTTTCTTAGAGTTCTTGAACAGCTTTTATTAGTGTTATGCTGATGTTGATATTTCGAGAGGCTCCCAAAGTTTTAGCTGGGGTACACTGTCGTACGCTTTCTTGAGATCTACGTATAGGTGGTCTGTTTCTTGATTAAGTGCTGTCTTTTTCTCTGGACTTTTATACAAATTCTAAAATATGAATAATGAATTATGTACAATATTACTGGAGGGGTAGCTTGATCATCTATTTTTGTAAACCAAAAGGAAATATATATATTTATCGGTTTCACAACGTTCTACGTCTTCCGATACCCAATCTCCACTAGTTTCTGTTTGCTCATAATTCATCATCTAGGCCTCTTATTCTTATTTGTGTCTTATGTCTATTCCTTCTCTCCAGCTTCTCCTTGGCCGTCCTCGTTTTCTTCGGCCAGTTGGTTTCCATTGTAGTATTTGTTTAGGTAGTCTTTCATCATTCATTCTTTGTACATGTCCGTACCACCACAGTTGTTTTGTTCTCATATCATCCACTAAAGTAAGTTCACCCACTGTCATAATTTCTCTTATTCTTTGATTTGTAACTCTTTCTCTTTTTGCTTTCCCTGCTGCTCTTCTCCAATAGTCCATCTCCGTAGCGGAAAGCATTTTTTCTGTTCTATCCTTGATTGGCCGTACTTCTGAGCCGTATGTAATAAAACTTTTTACAATAGTGTTATATATAAGCTTTTTGTTGTGTTTTGATATACTTTGGTCCCAAATTATTCCATTCAATAAAGTTATTGCTTTTCTGCCTTGTACGTTTCGATCTTTTATAGCTTTGTCTAGCGTTCCGTCAGCTGTAATTTTCAGACCTAAGTATTTATACTCATCACAGGACTGAATTCGCTGCCCGGTATTTAAGATTAGATCCTGTTTCATTCCACCGATACACATATACTCTGTCTGTCTGTCTAACCTCTAGTCCCCACTTATTGTACTCTCCTATTAGTTTTCGTGTCATTTATTTGAGGTCGTCATAATCCTGAGCCACTACTATCTGATCATCGGCGAAACATAAAGTATACAAGGTGGTTTCGTCCAACAGAATTCCCATGTTTTGGCATTTTTTCTTCTATACTTTAAGGACTTGTTCCAAGTATATCTTGAAGAGCGTAGGCGAGATACAGCAACCTTGTTTAAGACCTTTATTTACTTGGAAAGGAAATACCTACGATAATTCCCGGTATATTTCCCAGTGTTTCCCAGTATTTCCCCAAAGTTATTTCCTAGTATTTCCCAAGCCTGTCTGTGCACCAAAAGGAAATACCGAGCCACCCCTCTCGATCTTACTCTCATCGTGTGGACCCCACATAACATAGTTTTCCATCTATTTTGAACAAACATAACTGTGCAGGAAAGTCTGTGTCATGTAGCCACCGCTTTAAGGTTTTATAAAGAGAACACAGAATTATTTTTGTGGTGTTAAATACCTAATAATAGTAGTAATAATAGTCATATTGTTCTATTATAAGCCAGATGCGTTGCCCCTTTGGTTAGTTTATGAATCGGTTTTATCGTTCACACCTGGTTAGACATGATGATGGTTTTACGTTTGTTTTCTTGGTTTTAATATCGTAATTCACAATTCTAGACATCATCCCTCTCTCTTTGTCTTGTGTGTATTCTCAGGAATGTGAAATGTTTTAGAGTGAGAGGCTAAATGTCAAGAAATATGGGTTTTAGGTTTCACGGAAAGAGTCATTGGACCTTTGAGGCTTTTAGTAAATCTTTTTAGCTCTTTAAAGTTTAAAATTATTGGTGACTGAACCCAATGTTTTGACAAGGATCGTTTGAAAAAAATTGACACAAATTTATGTTGGGTACAGGGTGTCCCAAAATTAAATTTTTATTTAAACAGGGCTATCAAAACGGACGGGCCACGATCCTCCACTTTGTTGACGTCACATCCGGGGCTGATTTTTTTTTTGATGGTCACGTTACGACACAGCTGATTGTCTTTAAAATATTAAAGTTGGCATGACGGTTCATGAATATTTGATATTTTTTAAAATAAAGCCGGTTTTGAGATTGTTTTTACTATATTCTTGCAGAGCAATTTTCTTTTAATGTCCTTAATTTTTCAGAGCCGCTTCATTAGCTCACACCAAAATTTAATTTAAAGCAGAAGCGAATGTGACAAACACAGATGACAAAGTCAAATACATGTCAAATATAACAGTTGGCATGCGGTACATGGCGGGTAATTTGAATTCAAAATAAGGAATTCTAAATCTTGAAGATTTTAACCTTTTATTCATCTTGCGTTCTTACAAAATTTGGTGGAATATTGGCATGGTGTCTGAGAATATTTCACTGAAATTTTGCGCAAATCTGTAGTGCCATTTTGAACATATCATAGAAAAACGTCTGACCTCCCATCAGACCCAATATAAAAGTCAACCGAATCGTCACAACTCAAAAATCGCCCTTATTGAGATAAACCTGCCGCCATCATCGAAATAACTTGTACTTTCTTCCATAAAAGCGCCACATTTATGTTTGGACAATTCACCGCGAAATGGCGATGTGACTCTTTTATTTTGTCCAGTTTAGCTGAGGATGCGTTCCTTTACAGTGTCACTTTTGACTTTATAACAGCATAAACGTGGAGTTTCATCCTGAAAAGAGTCACATTTCGAGTTGTGAAGGTTTTCGTGTGAACTATTGGTTAAATCTGACCCATATAACAAATAAAATACTGTTATTTTTTGTGTTGTGACTATTTTTTCGAATTGTTCAGTGTACTTAGAATTAAGGAGAATAAGAAAAAAATCTTTTGAATTTATTAGAGAATAATCACATTCCCATTTGTTATTCAGCATTTTATAACTCGTTGTAAAAAGAAATACAAAGTTTCTTCTTTATTTGTTTTCTTTTTCTATATTATTTACCATCCTGCTTGACATCCTGATTTACAACGTCATGATGCCTTGTTCTAAAAAAGTGTCACAATATCGGGTTTTTGTCTTTTTTTTAACTAAAAACGACAAAAATCATTTTTTCTGAGAAACGTACTGCACCAATTACATTGAGTTAATAGGTTCTTGTTGTTATAAAATAACATGTTAACTCGTAATTTGTCATGTAAGTGAAAAATGAATCTCTCTAATAAACTAAATACTTTAACAGCGATTTTCTCAAAACAATGTTTTTTGAGTTGTTTGACTATTTTTTAGCGGGGGTGCGATATGTCAAATTGTGACATGATTAACATTGTGTGAAGGAACCTTTAGTAAGTGAGTAGGTATAATTTAGTATTTGTATCTTGCAACTCTTTTATATGACTCATTTTTCTGTTTCACAATTTTCTTCACCATATTGTTATTGAAAATAATTTAACCTTTTTAATTAATTTAGTCATCTTGGCCGTTACATACCTTGTTCGTTAAAAACAATTGAATGAGGTAAACAATATCATTAAAACATGTGTACAGGCGAAGAATTTCTCATTTTTAACGCATTTAATGCAAGGATAAACTATGATCATAACAAAAACATTTTATGTAAAAAAGCCAAGTACACGAAAAAGGTATTCCGTAAAAAGAATTCAGATAAAAGTAAAACCAAGTTCTCCAATACAAATTTCAACATGAAAGGTTCTTACTAGTGATGGATGGATGAACACGGCGACAGACAGAGAAGAGTGGAAGATATTGGAGGAGGCCTATGTCCAAAGATGGATTGAAGAAGGCTAAATAGGTAGGTCTACCGTAGGTAAAAAACGGTGGGTATGTTTGGGGCGCAACACATTCCAAGACAATATAAACCTTACAACCGAAGAAGCCTATACCATAATGGGGTATTCTGCAAAGTCATGCCACACCGTGTATTTAATAATAAGTTAAATAAGTGAAGACAAAACGTTTGAAGAAGAACGAGAATACGAAGCACTGCAACCAAAACAAAATAAGAAGAAGAAGAATAATAAGAAGAAACTTATATATATTGAAGGTAAACGATTCGTGAAGAATGCGTGTGTAGGTACCGAAGTCAGTTATATACGGTCACAGATTTGTAGGATCTAAAGAAAGAAGAAATCCAAGCTACTAACTGAGCAAAGAAATCATAAACCTAATAAAATAATACCCAGGATGATTATTTTCACCGCACATGCGTTAACTTGATTTTTGAACTTATTTGGTCCTCCATGGGGTGAAAAAATTGAGGTCATGTATATCATTTTTTAAACATTAATTGATTCGCCACAAATAGGCTCGTGTAGGCCCCTTCTACGATATCCCAGGTCTTTCTCTTCTTTCTACTCTTCCTTGCTCAGGGTTGCTGCCCTATATCTTTTAACTGTTGATTGATTCATATATGAGTTGGCCTTGCAGCCCTTCCACTGCGACCACTAGTGGATCTATTGTGGCTCACTTTTGAGTGGTTTCTCACCACTGTATGCCTAATCCTCCAAAAAGGTTAGCTATCAGTTTGGGTGAGACACTGTTCAGATCTTCTGAATCAATCTGAGGTTTACCGAAAGTGTTTTGACGTAAACGTGCAATAGCCGGACATTCGCACAGTATATGTTTAACTGTTTCATCATCCTCCATACAGAGTCTACATTCGGTCTCTTCTGTTATTCCCATTCTGTGCATGGGTACTCTTAGTCGGCAGTGACCCGTAAAAAGTCCTGTCACTATACGGATCTCATGTCTGGTAAGTCCAATGATATTTCTGGCTCTCTTCTGACAAGGTCCTTTAATGAACTCTTTAGAGTGAGCCAGTTCTGGTATATTCATCCAGTATTGTTGGAAGCTGTCCTCCATCCATCCCAATATGGTTAATTTAGCAGCATTGTATGATATGCCCAGGGCTGGTTCGGGGCCGAAAAATTCGGCAGATGCCGCTTCCCTCGCTGCCTGGTCCGCGGCCTCATTTCCCTCGTGCCCAGAATGCCCTGGTATCCATACTAATGACACCTTATTAGCGCTACCAAGCGTATTCAGCGAGTCTCTGCAGTTCCTCACAGTTCTCGATGAGACCGTGTAGGAATCAAGCGCTTTTAAGGCGCCGGAGAAGATTTTTATTGTCCTGTTGGTCCATTCGTGGTCAGTAATCCACCGGGCACACAGTTCAATGGCTACGAGTTCGGCCTGAAATATAGTAGCCCTTTTAACTGTTAAACAAACAGAAAACAAATACTCCAAGGGAAAGCGATAGTTTGATGCTTTTATTGGAAACTTAGTATTAATGAAACTAAAGTGGTTTTCACTTTCTCCAATCTCGATAACAAGGATACGAATCGTTCTTATTTGGAACACGTCGGTATCCTTTTGATCGACATTGGAGAAAATGAAAACACATAGTTTCATTAAGTTCCCATCAAAAGCATCAATGAATGTCGGTGGAGGTATTCGGAGTATTTGTTTCTGTTGGTTCCACACAGCTTATCGCTCCCATAGTTATCGCCGGCATTCACCTGAGGAGGGCCAAAACTCCTGGATTGGCACGGATCACTGTGCCTACAGCTTACCATGACTCGTTCCAATCAAGGATGTTTCGTGTCTTTGTGACCGACCAAAAGACTAGAGATAACTGGTTGAGGAAACAAATATATGACCCTTTCTGCTCAGCATGGATTGGCAGAAGAGACATCAATGCACCTCATGACAGAATGTGACTATGCAAGGATGATTCAACAGACAACAGGTTCTTATACCCACGAGGTAAGAATGGCTGGAGAGACCAGCTTAACTGCTAAAGGCCGACCACGTATGGTATACAGAAGGATAAACAAGAAATGGGGTGATTGCGAGTGTGACGGGACTACAGACTGAAATATCAGTTGGACTCGGAAACTTTGCAACCATATTCCAAGCAGAACTACATGCAATAGAAAGAAGTATGCGGTAGAGTGATTAACCGCAGGAGCCTCTCAAACAAAAGCATCAAAATTCAATCCAGACTAATCTGGAATTGCCTACAAACCCTGAGACAGGCCAGCAGAACTAACAAGATCAGTCTTGTCTGGGTGCCAAGCCACACGGGGGTTGAGGGAAATGAAAAAACAGACGTCAGGGCAGGAGCAGAATCTGTGCTGGTTGGATCAGAGCCTTATTTCGGCTTACTTAAAGCCACGGTCGCAAAAGAAATAGGAGAGTGCGCTGTTAGAAAGGGGATTCAAAGCTCCTGGACAACAACATTCCAAAACATTTCTAGCCAAGCCAGACAAGCACAGAAGAAACCAACTCCTGGAATTCTACGAATGCTCACTCAACAAACACTCATGAACAGATTGGGAGTAAGTAACACCCCAGGCTGCAGGTTCTGTGGTATTGAGGAGGAAACGCCACTTCATTTAATCTGCACGAACTAGAGGACCTTGAGGAAATGTCACCAAACAAACTGATCTGCTTCCTAAAGAAGAAGGTGACACTTTAGTTGGGATGAGCCATAATAGACCACTTAAGTCGAAATGGAGCGATCTAATCTAATCTTCTGTGGGTTTCACAACTTAGGCTTTACACGAAGCTATCACTTCCCTGGAGAGCCTAAGGACCTTGAAGAAATGTCATATACAAAAAACTGATCTGCTTCCTAAAGATAGGTAGGTAGATTGACATTTAAGTTGAGATGAGCCATAATAGACCACTTGAGTCGCAGTGGAGCGACCTAACCTAACCCGCAGACAACTCCGAGCTGCAATTGCTCATCGGTGGGGGTATTTTTCCTCGGAGTATATATTTCTTTCTGTTGGTTTTACAGCTTAGGCTTTACACGGAGCTATCGCTTGCATCCCACCTGAGGAGGTTCCAATTAGGACGAAACCGGTAGTGAATTGCAGCTTTCCAGGACGTGATCGACGCTGGAAAACGTGAAAACCACATTATCTTTCAAGATGTTACGGAAAATTTAAAAATATACACAAAGAAGAAGATAAAAAGTTGCTAGAATATATTTTTTATCTATTCCTGGGTAGTCTGTGGTGCATGCAGGTCGTACCGAGAAGAAGCACTGCACAGCAATCGCGTTAGCTGGGCTGCGCGATGAGAAGAGTTGAGCATCGATTTATAACAGAGTGACAATTGATTTACGGCGCCGACAGCCATTGGTCGAGTTGTGTTGTGAGCGCGATACAAATATAGTATCACCGCACCGCTCTGCAGTACCACTCACAGTACATAGCAGTGAGCGGTGTCAGTACTCTAACTCTTTTAGTAGTATCTCAGATGAAAAAAAATTTCAAGATTTTTAAGGATTTTCAAAATTTCAATAAATAAAAAGTTTTTAGAAATTTTCAAAAATATATAAAAAGTTCGGTTTGGTTTGTTATTTTAAGAGAATTTAAATTTTAATGTTTATAACTTTTATTAAGATTTTTTAGTTTTCAAAATGTAAAAAAAAATTAAACCTAGTACTACTACTACTAAGTCGGTTTAGAACGTTTTTCTACGTTGTCCGACGCCTATTCTCCACCTCCTTCGATCCTGACAATCATCTTCTGTCAGATTTTTTTGACTCATTGATCTTTGGATTGACTGTTGCCATTCTAGTTTAGGACGCCCTCTTTTTCTGCGCCCTTTTGATTGCCATTCTAGGACCTGCTTTGGTAATCTTTCGTCGTTCATCCGTTCTACATCGCCGTAACATATCATTTGTCTTTTAGTGATGTCATCCTTTATGCTTCCCTCGATTCCCATCCTTTCTTTTATGATCTCATTTCTTATGTCATCTATTCTAGAAATTCTCATTGATCTTCGTATTGCATCCACTTTTCATTTTTGTTTTGTATTTTTCTGATACGCGACAAGTCTCTATTACATACAACAGCGTGCTTTTCACCATTGTTTCATATTTTCATATTTATATAAACAGTCTTTTTAAGAATTTCCCAAATTTCAATTTTTTTTTAGCTTTCAAAATGAATATGCATAGTAATATTGTCAAAATTTACAAGATTTTTATAAAAATTTAAAAACATTTACACATATATTTTGGTTTAAGTTTAGGGTTTAGGTTTAAAATTTAAATGTGCATTGGTTTGGAAAAATTGATTTTTTGCCGAAACAGGCCGCAATTGATTTGGTATTTTTACCTGTATGGACGATAAAATGTCCTAAAAATTGAAATTTAAGACGATTTGTTCTTGAAATGGACCATATAGACCGGAAAAAAGAAGAAAACATGGAAAACTGATATTTCTACAACTGTCTAATTTAGGCTATTACGTCACTTAAACCCCTAGGTCATGGGATTCCGACTAAAAATCGTCCTAAATTTTAAACTACCTCCGGGGGGTGGTTTATCTCATTGTAACTTGAAAACAATCACGTTTTTGTTCATTTATTTGTTAAAAATGTAAAATTTGATCATATTTAGGAACGATATGACAAAATTTTATACGATTTTTAGCTTCAATTAACTATTAGAGCGAGTTTTTTAGGGCAATGTATACAAGGCTGGATAAACCGTTTCGTACTAAATTCTCAAATCTCTTTTATATTTTAGCATGTAGCTTTTAAACGATATTTGCCTTGACGAGGAAAGTAAAAAAAAACGATCTTCAGATTAAAATCCAAATAAACTCACACGCGATTTGTTTATTTGCAAATAATCTTTAAATTAATATAATGTTTTTATTTATTTATTTATTTATTGTAGCAGTCATTTTCCATTAATGGTTTTAATACGCTCTAGCCATACAGATATATTTAAGATGTACGTGCACCGAGATGACAGCAGATGACAATCCCAGTACTTAGTCCAGCAAGTGTCAGTCAATTCACTTTTACGTCATTTTAATAAATTTAAAAATTTGTTTTTCAATTTCGCTTTGTTTGTGCAAGTTATATAATAAAAATTACGAAATTAGAACACATTTTCCGACAATGTCAAGTTTAGGAAGTAAGTGTAAATCGAAAAATGTAAGTAATTCACTTAAATATTGCTGCATTTTCACTTAAACCTCGTTCCGTACAAACTTAAACCTATAGTTTATACCATTTCTTTTCCGTTTTTTTTCTATTTTTTTTACGAAATCCTTGCAGATTCTTATTTAAACCGGTTTTTTTCCATTGCGATATAACCTATGTAGTTATAATTAGTCCAAAATTCCATTAACTTTTATTAAGTTTGAAAGAAATTCAGTTAAAACGTTTCACAAAAGATAAACTAAAAGTTAAACCTAAACCTAAACTTTAAACTTAAACCCTAAACCATCTTAGTAAATACTGGTGTTAATGGTTTAATATTTTAAAAAATTATCAAAATTTTTATGAATTTTAGAAAAAATAGATGAATTTCAAAATTCAAAATTTTTTTCAAATTTTAATTTGTACTTCTCTAAAAAAAATTTTAGAAAAAGTTGATGAATTTCAAAATTCAAATTTTTTTTCAAATTTTAATTTGTACTTCTTTAAAAAAATTTTAAGAATTTTAAGAGTTTGTTTATGCATATTTTACATAACATGCTTGTTATGTAAAAATATTATTTTAATATAAGTTTGTCTTATTGTGCAATATAAATTTTGTGCAATACCCATTAATCTGTACACACGTATAGAATGATTTGTATTATTTTTTAAATAAATTCCAGGAACATGTTATCTTGTATTGTTTGGTCAAAAAAAATAAAAAATAGATAAGCTTAGCTTGAACGGGATAGATAAACTCTGAAATTACACACGTCACATCTATTATTTAGTTTGGTTTGGGTAAATAAAGGTGCAGGTAGCGGTATTTTTTTGTTTCACCAACATTCATAATTAAATTGGATTTTTTTACGTTTTACCTACCACCAACAAACAATAAGTGTTTATTGGAATAAAACCTGACTTTATTTTAAAGTCGGCTTTATTCTGACAGATTTACAAAGAAAATTAGCAGCTGACCTCTCAAACTTAACATGTACCTAAAACTAGTTTAACAAGTATCTTAGGACGACTCTGGCTCTCCTAGGATAATAATAAAGCCAGTGGCGGCCCGTTAGTTGTAAAGCTGGGGGGAGGGGGGGCACAAATAGCTTAAGGATGGGAGTAATGGATTTTTTAAGCAGCTCTTTACTGAATTTCTAATATTCGTTTTACCTAGCAATGCAAATCCAGAGCAAGAATTCACAAATGTTCTCTGGAAGATTCATGTTTTTTTCTTTTCTCAAAAAGATGATGCAGATCTTTTACACCCGTTCGTGCCCAATTAGGGTCAATTCTTGATGCCGCATTATAGAGCAACACACACGGGAAACAGTACAAGAGTTTGGTTAAATCACACCCGCAAATCCCGTTATTTTTCTTATAGATGTCTCTAGAAAAATGACGCTTGAAACTCTGTTTTGTGTCCTTTGACTAACTTGAGTTAGGTTTAGATCCGGTCAGGGCCTACCCAGTTCTTTAAGTTTGATTTTATTTTCTAAAGAACGACTGGAAAAATTGCTTTTAATAATATTACTGACGCAATTCATTATCAAGATCGATAATAAAAATTCACGGAAAATTACAACATGACTAAGAAAAGGCAAAACAATATGAATAAGGTACCAAACTACCGTATTATCATGTTATATTAATCAGACTGGCCCATAACATATTGACAAGCAGACCGAACCGCGATATTCTGTAACCTGACCCCAAAATAATTCCGCTTCCACTCCGACCATATATGAAATAATGGTGAAAAGCACGCTGTTGTATGGAAAAGAGACTTGTCGCGTAACAGAAAAATACAAAAAAAAATGGAAAGTGTCGAAATGGATGCAATAAGAAGATCAATGAGAATATCTAGAACAGATCATATTAAAAATGAGATTATAAAAGAAAGAATAGGAATCGAGGAAAGCATAACGGATGACATCACTAAAAGACTGATATGGTACGACCATATACAATGGATAAACGACGAGAGATTACCTAGAATGGCAACCAATAGGGCGCAGAAAAAGACAGCGTCCTAAACTAGAATGGCAACAGTCAATCCAAAGATCAATGAGTCAAAAAAACCTGACAGAAGATGATTGTAAGGATCGAATGAGGTGGAGAATAGGCATCGGACAACGTAGAAAAACGTTCTAAACTGACATAGTATTAGTAGTAAAATCTTGATCTATTATTGCCGTAACTAGGTATAAAAATAGCCTGAATCTAGACTAACCACTCTCAATGAAACTAAAAAAAAAAGAAAATAGAAAAAATCGATATAATGGATCTATTGATTGGTGTAATTGATTTTTCTCCCTATTTGGCGAACCTCAGGCGCCTAGTTGAACGCCTACTTTTACTTAGAACGATTGTTTTTTTTTTCTTCTAATAATAGTGTGGGTTGTATGTTGTTTTAGTTTATACTTTTTTTTCGATCTCGATTTCTATTAAAACATACGTCAATACACCACATTAGGTATATTCGAATATATTTGGTACTTATATACCTTGGTTAGTAGTAGTGGTGGGGAGACCATTTTTGGTCTAGCGACCAGGCACAACTAACTACTAATCACTTTTCGCAATCCCCGATTTGTCTGTACACCATATACCAAACTGATGCACGTGCCCCTTAAGATGCAAGTTTTCTTTCTCTAAGAGGACTTACTTTTGCCTGGTACCTCTTTGTCGAGGGCAGGGATCTTTATACTGCGTAGCAAGTATACACAGTGGACCCACGCTTTTACACCTCTTCCGAAAGGTGGTCCTGTTAGACTTGCATCTATCTAGCATCGCTATCGTCCCAGCAGAACTTGGTTAAAGACGATAGACTTCTTTTCTTTTTAGCGCAACAGTCGTGGTCGTCGTGAGTTGACTGTAGGAGATTTATGCTGGAGCCATCCTGGTACCGACTATATAGAACTTATAGCAGGCTCCTGGGTTATTATTCCTGGTTCTTCGGACGGCTGCCCTTCGGCTCCTGGACTACACCTGCGTATACTCTCGATGTTTAAGGTCACCTTATATTTTTCGTGCATCGCATCGCACGTTAATTCGATCACGACTGTTGAACGCTGAAAAGGAAGTGGGCGGCAGGGCGACGAGACTTTTTTTTGTTTTTGCATCCTTGTTCGAAACGCGAACGTGGTACCTTCTGCGTGTGAAGCCGACGACCATATCAAGACACTAATCTGCCGCCTAATGGTATATACCTTGCATATGTCTAATATTTTCTCCCTTTAAATTTGTTAAAAGTTGAACACTCTGTAAATTATTAGGGAAGTATTTGCAGACCTATGTGATAGAGACTTTTAGACTTAAATTAAGCCAAGCAGAGTTTAAAATAATGATTATTGAATTGGCCAGCAAAAATTTTTAATTTTTAAACGGCATAGAATTTAAAAACACCCTGTATATTTTCTGCAGAAGATCTTGCTAGGTATAAAGAAGAGGATTAAACGAGTCCAATAAATAAAATAGTTTTTATAATCTATTTATACATCAACACAGAACTGAACCTACATGAGCAGGTTCTGAGGTAGTTCGAGACTTTTTGGTGCGTGTGGTTTTGTCCGTCAGGAAAATTCTATAAAATAAATCTGGAAAGTTATGTTTCGTACTAAAAACATAAATAGTCGAAATAAAGAAATTTTGAAACTTTTGGAATTTTGAAAATTCTTTAAATTTTTAAATTTTTCGAAAATATGAAAAATTTTTGAATTTTGAAACTTTTTCAAAAAATGTAAAACTTTTTAAATTAATAAATTAAGCAACTTTTCGTGACTAATCGGGTAAAAAGAAGTTTTTGTTTTCTCCAATATTTTTTCGTGGGTAGCTCAAAAGCTTAACCTCACGGGGGTCCAAGATCTAATGGACACCTAATAAGTGTTGACAGTTAACTGTTTCGTCCTTATGGGACTCCTCAGAATACTGCTTGGTCAATGTGACACTATTGCGTAGTTAATCAGACCATTTTGTCTCCCATTCTACATCTATACTGAGAAAACATTCGCAAGAAGCACCATCTACCGAGATATGAGAGAAACTGGAGCAAGAGCAGGCGAGTATAAAATCGATAAAAAGATCGACTGCAAAGAATAAGAAACCATCCTTCACCTACGATAGCACTTCTGTCTTTCAGGTCAGGTCAACGCTGATTAACGTTTTTTATCCACCTTCAGACGTGAGCGTCAATCAGCGGAATTTTTAAGCCAAATAATATGAGGGTGGATCAAATATAAACAAGCCTTTGTTTATAAACTAGTTATTTAGAAACATGACACAAAACACAATTTTTTTCTACTCCCTTTTCTATTAATACACTTTTCCCAACGATTTGACAGTTTCTTAATCCTGTTTGCACAAAAAGAAGCTGGGCGGGTATCTAACCAGTTGCGCAAGAATGCCTCCACCTCTTCATTGGTCTGAAATTGCTCGCCTCCCAGTGAATCTTTGAGTGGGCCAAACGTATGAAAATCGCAAGGTGACAAATCTGGACTGTATGTAGGGTATTCCAGCACAGTCCAGTGCATTTCATTGATTTTGGCCTGTGTTAAAGCTGCCGTATCAGGTCTAGCGTTGTCATGCAGGAGCAACACGTCTTGGATCGGGTGTACTCTCCTCTTTTGGCGACAATCAAGCTTTACCTGGTCGACTAAGTTGCAGTAGTAAGACGCGTTTATTGTTATTCGCTCGTGCAAAAAATCGACCAACAAAACTTCTCTCCAGTCCCAGAAAACGGTCGCTAAAACTTTGCCTGCAGAAATGATGGTGCGCGGACGACGTGGTGACTCACGTTATCGACACGCTCACGGCCGTCGTTAATTTTTGTGCACCAAGTTTTTACAGGTACCCACGAAAGCGTCTTATTTCCGAACTCTGCTCACAATCTGCATCGAATTTTAGCAGGTTTCACGTTTTCGCCTGTAAGATATTTAATGATTATTCTTTGCGCAACACTGCTGTGTACCTTCTTCTCGCTCATTGCGATTGCTCTTGGCCAAATGGGCATCGCGGCACTACCAGCCGCCTACATGCTGCTGAATATCCCTACTCCAAAATTATAACGGCCAAGTTCATCTTGAATGACTTTTCCGTTAGTAATTTTAAAAAGCTTGTTTATATTTGATCCACCCTCGTACTAAAAATCCCGTGAATTTAAAAATCAAACAAGTTTTCGGGGCTAATCGGGTAAAAATAAGTTTTTGTTTCTCTCATATTTTTCCGTGGGTAGCTCGAAAGCTTAACCTCACAATATCTAATAGACACCTAATAAGTGTTGACAGTTAACTGTTTCGTCTTTATGGGACTCCTCAGAACACTACTTGGTGAATTTGACACCCCTGCGAAGTTGATCAGAGAGTTTTGTCACTCCATCCATTTTTTAAAATTTTTGAAAATTATAACTGAAAATTTTTCAAAATTTTGAAATTTTTTAAAATTAAAATTTGTGAAAAAAATTATTTTTTAAACATTAAAATCTTTTAAATAATTTATTTCTGTTACAAAATTTTCATAAACTTTAATTTTACCACAAAATGTTGCAATTTTGTCATGTTCTTTTAGATTTTATAATTTTGACGGTCAAAACAGCTCTATGTATTTTTATAATTGCGTACCAAACTAGACGCACGAAAAACGACAACTGACCTCTGATACTCTCTGATAAATATAGAGAAAGCCAGTTTTTTAAAGAGCCTAGAAATTTATTCTATCGACTGACAGCACGACAACTTTATTGAGTGACGAAGAATTTTTACGGTTGACTCTTTTTCGCAACAGATCAAATGGTGGGAAGAATGCCATCAAACATTGGCGTAGAGACCAATAGCTTATTAAGGACCTTTTGCATGTCTCATTATCCTTTATTTGATGCATGCGCAGTTTGAACTTTCTCTTACTGAAGGATATTGTATGGCCTAGATGGCTGTGCCCGAAAGGGAGAAAACTAGAGATATCACAAAAAAATTACCCCAAAGTTAAATTCACCCCGTCTTGGAAAACCGACGTTTATTGAACCAAAACAAAGGAAAAAAATCACACACAATATAGACGTAGAATGGGTAGTGTTGTAAAATTTCCAGAAATATATTTTCGGAAATATTTCCGAAAATATTTCCTGAAATATTGGAAATATATGAAATATTAAAAAATAAGAAAAAGGGAATATTTATTTATAAAAATTATAACAAAACACCGGAAATCACAGAAGGCTTATACATACTCGCGGTGCCGCGGTTTTCTTGTGGTTGGAATTTAGTCTTAATCTTAAAACACGTGTTACTTCTTTCAGTGTCTTTTCGGAAGTGGTTCTTCATTCCCCTGTCAAATACAGGAGGGCGCTTTAAACTTCCAGCGTGTGCAAAGCGCGCATGATTTTTGCCAAAATGATCAGGTGATCAAAAAGAAAATAACTTTCAACAAAGAGAGAAATTATCACCTGACCGGAATTTTCCCCAACAAGGAGTTTATTTTTTTGAAGGTTTGGCTAAAAAGCCCAAAAATATCAAAACAAAATTTGAGGTTAGGTTTTCCCAAAAATTTAAATAAAAACAAAAACAAAATAACTGGCAGCATTAAACATGGCCTTACTTGTGTTCGAATAACGCAGGCTACTCGTTCCTAAATTTAGAGACAGTGTTGTTGTGTGTTTTCATTTAATTTTAAAGTTATATACATATCGCACCCCGCTAAAAAATAGTCACAACTCAAAAAACATTGTTTTGAGAAAATCGCTGCTAAAGAATTTAGTTCATTAGAGAGATTCATTTTTCACTTACATGACAAATTACGAGTTAACATGTTATTTTATATCAACAGGTACCTATTAACTCAATGTAATTGGTGCACTACGTTTCTCAGAAAAAATGATTTTTGTCGTTTTTAGTTATGACAAAAACGCGATATTGTGACACCTTTTTTGAACAAGGCATCATAACGTTGTAAATCAGGATGTCACGCAGGATGGTAAATAATATAAAAAAAGAAAACAAATAAAGAAGAAACTATGTATTTATTTTTACGAGTTTAAAATGCTGAATAACAACTGGGAATGTGATTATTCTCTAATAAATTCAAAAGATTTTTTCTTATTCTCCTTAATTCTAAGTACACTGAACAATTCGAAAAAACATACACAACACAAAAAAGAACAGTATTTTACTTGTTATATGGGTCAGATTTAACCAATAGTTCACACGAAAACCTTCACAACTCGAAATATGACTCTTTTCAGGATGAAACTCCACGTTCACGCTGTTCAAAAGTGACACTGTAAAGGAACGCATCCTCAGCTAAACTGGACAAAATAAAAGAGTCACATCGCCATTTCGCGGTGAATTTACGAAACATAAATGTGACGCTTTTGTGGAAGAAAGTACAAGTTATTTCGATGATGGCGGCAGGTTTATCTCAATAACGGCGATTTTTGAGTTGTGACTCTTTTTCAGCGGGTGTGCGATATTATGAAGATATCTCCAATGCTATGGAAGAACACAAAACCCACCTTACAATAGTAATGGGAGATTTCAATGCCAAATTAGGTAAGAAAATGAACACAGGGGAAACTAAAATAGGGGATTTTGGATATGGCGAAAGGATTGACAGGGGCACAACCTTAATGAACTATCAAGAAGATGCAATGAATTCGTTATATAGGAAGAAACCGCAACGAAGGTAAACATGGCTCAGCCCTAATGGAATCACAAAAAACGAAATTGATTACATACTGACTACTGATAAAAACATCGTTAGAGGTGTAACAGTCCTAAATAGCTTTACAACAGGCAGTGGTCACAGGATGGTAAGAACAAAAATCGTCATTGAATTTTTCGAAATGAAAAGAAAAATTAACAATAACAATCAACAACTTAACATGAATAAACTTACACAAAATAAAGCTATATACAATGAAATGCTGAAGGAACCGCTAACCCAAAACTTAAGATGCGAAAATGAAAATATAGATGAAATAAATGATACGCTGACAAGATCTATAACCCAAGTAGAAAATTATGTCACACAAAAAGGTAAAAAGAAAGAAAATTTTATATCAGAAGAGATAAAGAAACTCATGGGAAAAAGGTGGGACCTGGAAAAAGAAGGAAAAAGAACATTGATAGAATTCACAGAAATATATAAAATTATAAGAAAAGTGATAAAATAAAATAAAAGAAAGATCCAAGAAATAAAAGTTAAGAGAGTTATAGAAAATAACAGGAATATGAAATGTCTAAAACCGACTCTAGATAGATATGAAATAATAAAAATAAAGGATATGAACGGCATAGAAACTAACGTCAAAGAGGATATTATAAATATCACACAGTTATTCTAGGAAACTCCAAACAAAAATAAAGAACATAAACTCTGAACTACAACCCGAAATAAGCAAAGCGGAAATAAAGAGAACATTAAAGGAAAGGAAAAATAACAAATCACCTGGAAAAGACGGAGTAACAGCAGAAATGCTAAAGTACGATGGTAAAACTATAGTTAATACTCTCCATATTCTCCTCAATAAAATACTAAAAGAAAAACTAAACTAACTAAAAACTAGACCTATAACACTTTTCAATATAATTTATAAGCTTTTTACAAAAATATTAACAGATAGAATAAACGGATATCAATCAAAAGAACAAGCACGCTTCAAAAAAGGTTTCAGTACAGGTGACCACCTATTAACCATGAAAATTTTTTCTCCGAAACGTTAACAACTTCCATTTTTCCACGTAAACTTGGCTTTATTTGAAAGACATCTATTACTACCCAACTGAACAATAAAAATATAACACAGCAGTCCCGCCGAATAAAATATGTTGTAAATACGACAGAAGTATTTAGTCTCCGCCTTAAAACGACGGAAAGAGGTAATTCCCCGGCTGCAGAGTGCGTTGTTGCCAACATACTACATAATATTTATGACCATGTCGTGCAGCAGTGCTCCGTCCCGTTGTCAGAGCTTCGCGTCCGGTTAAGGGAGGTTACAGAATTGTTTAACCAAAAAAAAATTGTCTGCGTCCGGTTATTAGAGTGTCCGGTTAATAGAGGTATCTGCAAGGAGAGGTTTCACTCTATTAGATGTGGATTGACTGAATGTTTATTCTATTGTTCTCTCTCTTTAATGTACTTTGGAATATTCCCTAAAATTGCAAAATTTCCCGTTTTTATTTACTATATCTATATCAGCCGGGGCAATTAAAGTCAATTAGCTAGTCAACTTAACCTCGATTTTTTTATCATTTATCGCCGCTTATCGCGCATAAATATTGTAATTTTGACGCCCTTGATAACAGCTCAATGCATAAGCAAAACACACGTATGTTATAAAGTATTAAATGCACCACTGCAAAGAAAAACAGAGCATCGAGTTCAGCACAAGGGTTAGAAGAGAGACAAAGAATGAGCTAAGTTATTACAAACACTTACAAAATCAGACAAGGATAAGGTAACAAAACCCCAAAGATAAATGAAAAGAGAAATGCTAAATGAAAAACAGATAGAAAAAAGAGAGATGAAGAAGATGTAAAACAAAAGTAAGGGATTTCATTAGAATGGATACCAGGGCATTCTGGGCACGAGGGAAATGAGACCGCAGACCTAGCAGCGAGGGAAGCGGCATCTGCCGAATTTTTCGGCCCCGAGCCAGCCCTGGGGATATCATACAATGCTGCTAAATCAACCATATTAAAATGGATGGAGAATAGCTTCCAACAATACTGGATAAATATACCAGAACTGTAAACTCTAAAGACTTCATTAAAGGACCTTGTAGAAACAGAGCCAGGAACATTATTGGACTTACCAGACAGGAGATACGTATAGTGACTAGTCTTTTTACGGGTCACTGTCGACTGAGAGACCGAATGTAGACTCTGTATGGAGGATAACGAAACAGTCAGACATGTACTGTGCGAATGTCCGGCTATTGCACATTTACGTCAGAAGACTTTCGGTAAACCTCAGATCGACTGATGATTCACATGTGAGTGGGCCTTGCAGCCCTTCCACTGCGACCACCAGTGGGTCTATTATGGCTCACTTTTGAGTGGTTTCTTACCACTGTATGCCTAGTCCTCCAAAAAGGCCGGCTATCAGTTTGAGTGAGAAACTGTTCAGATCTTCTGAGTCAATCTGAGGTTTACCGAAAGTGTTCTGACGTAAACGTGTAATAGCCGGACATTCGCACAGTACATGTCTGACTGTTTCGTCATCCTTCATACAGAGTCTACATTCGGTCTCTTCTGTTAGTCCCATTCTGTGCATGGGTACTCTCAGTCGACAGTGACTCGTAAAAAGACCAGTCACTATACGTATCTCCTGTCTGTTAAGTCCAATGATGTTCCTGGCTCTGTTTCTACAAGGTTCTTTAATGAACTCTTTAGAGTGAGCCAGTTCTGATATATTTATCCAGTATTGTTGGAAGCTATTCTCCATCCATTTTATTATGGTTGATTTAGCAGCATTGTATGATATCCCCAGGGCTGGCTCCTGGCCGAAAAATTCAGAAGCTGCCGCTTCCCTCGCTGCTAGGTCTGCGGCCATTCTTCCCTCGTGCCCGGAATGCCCTGGTATCCATACTAATGACACATTGTTAGCGCTACCAAGCTCATTCAGCGAATCCTTACAGCTCCCCACGGTTCTCGATGAGACCGTATAGGAATCAAGCGCTCTCTGACTGTCGGAGATTTTTATTGTCCTGTTGGTCCATTTGTGGTCAGTAATCCACCGGGCACACAGTTCAATGGCTACGAGTTCGGCCTGAAATATAGTATCCAATTGGCCGAGACTATATTTAATATCGACTTTTTCTTGGATACTAACAACTCCAGATCCAACGCCTGATGGCATTTTGGGTCCGTCGGTATACCAGAAGCTACCGTTATTTCAAAAATTGGTCCTATTCTTTAACCCTTCCTCCCTGCCCGGGAGGATAATGTTGTATAGCTTTCTGCTGTACGCCGTGTTGGGTATGACGTCGGATATCATTCCTATAGTTGCGTCCAACTTTTGTTCTCTAATTAGGGCTGTTGATATCACTTTGTTTGTTCTGCCATCCTGGTGGTTGGCCCTTATTCTGTATGTTGCTCTTCTTACTTACGCCTCTCAGAAAATGTGAGTACATTCAGTTTCTATTTTGGGAACCATAAAATATTGAAAAATTACTGTTCGTTCAAAAAAAGTTAGATGTCTACGTGAAGGGTAATCTCAATTATTATTATTCAGCGGAATAGATAAAGACGCTTTATTGTATTTTTTTTGTTGATAGTATAATATTGTCCTCAAAAACATTGATTTTCACCGGAATTACCAAGTCTAATATTTTACTATTTATAATAAAAAAATTAGGGTAAAGCTTTAACACAATCTTTTTTCCTAGCCCTTTATTCTGCAGTTTTAGTAGATAACAATTTTAGAAAAATATTGGACCTACTTATTAAAAACTTCACTAAAAAGAAATTTAAAACAATGCGCCCGACAAAAATAAAACAACTCTTTCAAGCCATGTGTGTTGGCTGCCTACTATATAACCAGACGTAACTATCAATCGATTTAATTAGACTAGGCCATGTTGGTGTACTTAAACAAAGAGAAGTGATTCATGTTGATAGAATTTTTCTTTATTTTAAATAAATATTTAAAAAAAACGATTGTGATAAGATTATTGTTCTAATACTTTTAATAACTAAATATTCAAGTATTTATCACTTTGCAATCTTTTATTTACGAATATATTAACAGATAGACTAACCACAAAATTTGACAGATATCAATCAAGAGAACAAGCAGGCTTCAGAAAAGGTTTCAGTAAAGTTGACCACCTATTAGCAATGAAAATCCTACTAGAACGAGCCAACAAATACAAAATTCCACTATATATTGCGTTTATAGACTTTAAAAAAGCTTTCGATAGCAATGTGCACTGAGTAGTAAAAGCGTCGTTAATTAATAGAAGCAACAACATCAATCAATGATCCATAAGAACGATATTATACCACTGCGACCAATTACCAGCTCCAGGGACTCACCGACCAGCACCTTGTCGAGGTTTTTGTTGGACATAATTGAACCACTACAGGTTAGGTCCGAATATTTTGTCAAAAACTCGGAACATTTTGTCGAGGTTTTAAAAGGGATCGAATTAAATCCCGACGATAGATTTGTAAGTTTTGATGTAGAAAGTCTGTACACCAACGTGCCAATAAATGGGTCACTCAGTAGCATCAAAAACAAATTACAAACTGATGATACACTTCACGAGAAAACAACGCTATAGGTGGAGGGGGTGATGGATCTGTTGGAGCTCTGTCTTCGTAACTCTTACTTTCAAGTGAAAGATATGTTTCACGCGCAAAATTATGGACTTTCAATGGGTTCGTCTCTTTCGCCAGTGGTAGGGAACATCTACATGGAGTGCTTCGAGGACCATGCGATCAACACAGCAAGAGTCAAACCAAAAATATGGCTGCGATACATGGATGACACATTTATTATATGAACGGAAAATGATGACGAGCTACTGAATTTTCTACACCATCTAAACGGTATTCGACCAACAATCAAATGCACCATAGAAATTGAAAAAGATTCGGCCTTGCCTTTTTTGGATGTTCTTGTCAAACGATTAGACAGAAACATTCAAACAAGTGTATATAGGAAACCTACACACATGGGACAGTACCTAAATTTTAAGTCCAATAAGTCTGTTGCTACAAAACAAGGAGTTATAAGAAGTTTGTATTTAAGAGCCGTAAATATTTGTAGTAATACTAAAGAATTAACTACAGAAATTAACAACATTAAAAAGAACATACAGTAAGCAGAATAGTTATTCCGACAAATTAATAAACTCAACGTTCTCTAAAGTTAAGAAAAAACCAAATGTAGCAAATTCTCAAAATAATAATCCGTTGGGTATTATTATCATTCCATATTATGTTCAAGAGATTTCAGAAAACATAAGACGAATAGCCAAGCGCTATAATATAAAAACATTATTTTTATCGAGAAATACGATAAGGACTCTTCCAAACACGATCAGAAAAAACACAGCGACAGACAGAGAAGAGTGCATGGTATAAGGCGTATCTCCAAAGATGGATGGAAGAATGCTAAATAGACAGAATCCTTTTCACAAATTTAAAAATTCAGAGACTGATTTGCCAACGCAGATAATTTCTCTATCTGTAGATGGATTTGGTTTGAATTTGGAATAATGTCATGTGATGATTTTTGGGGTACTACCTACCACTTGATACCGTAAAATAAAGAGAAAACAGGAAACTGTCGTATGTTAGGCAAACTTTGAAATCGTGACTTTATTTTGTTTCAAACATAGTTTTGGATAAAAACCCCTGTGTAAAATTTAATTACCTTTCGATTATTAATATGCAATTAAAAATGTAAAAACATATTTTTTTATTTTAAATGTCACAAAAAATACGTATTATTTTGCTAAGACTAAATTTGTTTGAAAAAATATGTTATTTTTCCTTTAGGCTTAAAAAAGTTAGTAAAGTTTAATCATATGCATAGGACAGTTGGGATACGAATGGTTTTAATATTCTTTGATTAGGGCATATTGATCATTTTGAATTGACATATGGGGTTTGATTTAATAATCCCAATATAAAATATTTAACACTATTAATAACCAAAAATGCTGGTTGTCCATGGAATGCCTTATCTTTCTGGGGCTCTGATTGGTTGTTTTAAAAAATTTAGCCAATCAAAGCCTAAGAAAAGAAGGCGGTCATGGACAGCCGGATTTATAGAAACAGCTGATCGTTGACAGACCGTAGAGGACAAACAATCAGCTGCTTAAAATAGATTCATTAATGAACTACAGAGGTTGATGATGATGATTGATGATTCATATGTGACTGGGCCTTGCAGCCCTTCCACTGCGACGACCAGTGGGTCTATTGTGGCTCACTTTTGAGTGGTTTCTCACCACTGTATTCCTAATCCTCCAAAAAGGCCGACTATCAGTTTGAGTGAGACACTGTTCAATCTGAGGTTTACCAAAAGGGTTCTGACGTAAACGTGCAATAGCCGGACATTCGCACAGTACATGTCTGACTGTTTCGTCATCCTCCATACAGAGTCTACATTCGGTCTCTTCTATTAGTCCCATTCTGTGCATGGGTACTCTCAGTCGACAGTGACCCGTAAAAAGTCCAGTCACTATACGTATCTCCTGTCTGTTAAGTCCAATGATGTTCCTGGCTCTGTTTCTACAAGGTTCTTTAATGAACTCTTTAGAGTGAGCCAGTTCTAGTATATTTATCCAGCATTGTTGGAAGCGATTCTCCATCCATTTTAATATGGTTGATTTAGCAGCATTGTATGATATCCCCAGGGCTGGTTCGGGGACGAAAAATTCGGCAGATGCCGCTTCCCTTGCTGCTTGGTTGGTTTGCGGCCTCATTTCCCTTGTGCCCAGAATACCCTGGTACCCATATTAATGGCACATTGTTAGCGCTACCAAGCGCATTCAGCGAATCCCTGCAGCTCCTGACGGTTCTCGATGAGACCGTATAGGAATCAAGCGCTCTTAAGGCTGCTTGACTGTCGGAGAAGATTTTTATTGTCCTGTTGGTCCATTCGTGATCAGTAATCCACCGGGCACACAATTCAATGGCTACGTGTTCGGCCTGAAATATAGCCAATTGGCCGAAACTATGTTTAATCTTGACTTTTTCTTGAATACTAATTCCAGATCCAGCGCCCGATGACATTTTGGATCCGTCGGTATATACCAGAAGCTATCGTTATTTGAAAAATTGGTCCTTGTTCTTTAACAGCTACAGAGGTTATCGAGACTATGTATATTGTGGGTAGGGGACAATTCGCTGCGGCAGAATTTTTACGGGGACAATTCGCCGCGATAATTTTTTTAACAAACCACTGTGAATTGTCCCATCCATGTATATTGTAGATTTATTTATAATTTGACAAGGGGG
This sequence comes from Aspidapion aeneum, assembly GCA_963576565.1. Classification (NCBI taxonomy): domain Eukaryota; kingdom Metazoa; phylum Arthropoda; class Insecta; order Coleoptera; family Brentidae; genus Aspidapion; species Aspidapion aeneum. The sequence goes on from OY755047.1 coordinate 8,901,673, forward strand.
CTTATGACTGAGGATGTTATTAATCTCCTTCAATTGTTTTAACAAAATCCAAGAAAACAGCGTTTTGTAGGTATATTGCAAAGAGAGTATATAGTAACAACAACAGCAAAACAAAATACGGACGAAATGAAATGAATGAGGTTATCTCATTGACACACTTTTTCGCAGTTGGCCCTGGTCTCTCAACAAATGTAACTCCATCGCACACGGCGGCTGTCTTCTGCCCCTAAAAATATAAAATTATTTCTTATTTTTGTGGCCATTTAAGATAAAACCTATCGAGAACGAGTATCTCACTGTCAGAGAACCACGATCGACTATCAGAGAGTATGCGAGTAGAGACTCTCGAACAACCAATCGATTTCGATTGGCGACAGTGCTAGAGCAGGTGCGCAGGTGGTGCTATATTGCAGGACTTCAGACGGCAAGAACCAAAATATTTAAGCCCGATAATCAAAATTGTTAAAAAAATATACATAAAAAAATTGTGTGTGGTTAAGACCACACGGCAGAAGTGTAAACTTCAACAAGGCGAGATTAATAATACGAAATATAATACGTTGTATATTGACAAAGTAATACACAAAGTAATAACATTTACAAAATTATAATTCTGGCCTTCATCTGCATCATCATATCGCTCTGCTGACTGTTCCTGTCACAGTTAGTCGACTCGAGCCGACTTCACCCGAATCTCAGTTCAATTCAGTACCCACAAAAAGTGCTAAAAGCTCCTAAAGAAGTTTACACTTCAAAAATCATTGAGTGTAACGCAAGAATAAATCCCTTCTCCCCCCTTGAGCGTTACGTAAATCTAGAAATAGTCTCTAAGGTGATCCAACGCCTAATGACATTTTGGATCCGTCGGTATACCAGAAGCTATTGTTTAAAATTGGTGTTTTTCTTTAACCAGTCCTCCCTTTAAGACACATCTGTACTAACAGAGAAAAATTAGAGACGATAAAACGGTTTCCGAATAGGCGGGTTTTGAACCAGTACCTCGGTGGCTCAGTTGGTAGAGCATCAGGCAAGTAAGCGGAAGGTTCAAATCCATGCTGAGGTAAAAACAAATTGTTATATAATTTTTTTTATTAATACTACTATGTCGGTTTAGAACGTTTTTTACGTTTTCTCTCTCTCTATTCTCCACCTTCTTTGATCCTGTCAATCATTTTCTGTTAGGTTTTTTTGACTCGTTGATCTTTGGATTGAATGTTGCTTCCAGTTTAGGACGCCCTCTTTTTCTGCGCCCTATGTTGCCATTCTAGGACCTGCTTTAGTAATCTTTCGCCGTTCATCCGTTGTACATGGCCGTATCATATTAGTTATCGTTTAGTTTTGTTATACTTTATGCTTCCCTCGATTTTCATTCTTTCTTTTATGATCTCATTTCTTATATGATTAATGCTAACTTTCTCATCATATACTCCATGTCTTCTTTATTATTAGCTACAATTAGTTGGTCGTCAGCAAACTGTAGTGTGTTTATGATAAATCGGTCGTTAAGTTGTATTCACATTCCGTGTATTTTACATTTCCAGTTTTTTAGAGCTAGTGCGATATATATTTTAATAAGAGTTGGAGAGATAAAACATCCCTGTGTTAAGCCTTTTGTTACCAGGAATTCTTTTGATAGTCGATTCTCAATTTTTATTTTAAATTTTGACCCTTTGATTAGTTCTTTTATCGCTTTTATGTATGTATGATTGATATTAGTTTGCTCTAACACTGTCAATATTTTTTCTACTGGAACGGTATCATATGCTGTTTGTAGGTCCACAAAGGTAACATGAATTTCTATCTTTTTGGCACTCCTTTTCTGAATTACTTGTTTAAGACAAAAAACATATTCACTACAAGATCTTCCTGCACGAAACCCACGTTGCTCTTCTTCTTATTCATGAAAATCATTCTCTATTACATCTCTAAAAATCCTACCGTACTATCTATTTAGAGTACTGGTTACTGAAATTCTTCTATAATTGTTGCAATTCAGCTCGTGTCCTTTTTTATGTATTAAGGATATTAACGCAATTTTCTAATCATCAGGTACTGGAAAACCGTTTAGAATGACGAATTTTTGAATTTTTCTTATTAATTTCTTGCCCTTATGCCACTAAACTCCCTCAGTTATATAAATTATTATTTGTTGACCGTAGGTAAACAGAATTAATTTTGGGGGGAAAGTGATGCCCGCCCGTGGCTCCATTGCAATGTAAGCATTGTAGCAAAGAGTGGAGTCGTCATGAAGGCAAAAATAATAGACATATTACATTAATAAGTAATGAGATCATGGGTTGAAAATAAATAATCTACCTACAAGTCTATAATTAGAATTTGATTTTATTGAAAAATTACCTACATAGGTAAGTTGGGGAGGGTGGGGTGAGTTTGGCCACGGGGAGACTATGGACAGACAGTTTTTCTCGGTTTTCTTAAAAGATTTTCTGTAGCTATCGGGTCAGTTGGAATCGTCTAAATTATACGCATTTGTAATGACGTCACCAGGTGAGAAAAAAACGTATGGCGTAGATATTTTTGCCAATCAATGTTTTTTCATTGACAGTGACGGATGATGATGATGATTCATATGTGAGTGGGCCTTGCAGCCCTTCCACTGCGACCACCAGTGGGTCTATTGTGGCTCACTTTTGAGTGGTTTCTCACCACTGTATGCCTAATCCTCCAAAAAGGCCGGCTATCAGTTTGGGTGAGACACTGTTCAGATCTTCTGAGTCGATCTGAGGTTTACCGAAAGTATTCTGACGTAAACGTGCAATAGCCGGACATTCGCACAGTACATGTCTGACTGTTTTGTCATCCTCCATACAGAGTCTACATTCGGTCTCTTCTGTTAGTCCCATTCTGTGCATGGGCACTCTCAGTCGACAGTGACCCGTATAAAGACCAGTCACTAAACGTATCTCCTGTCTGGTAAGTCCGATAATGTTCCTGGCTCTGTTTCTACAAGGTCCTTTAATGAACTCTTTGGAGTGAGCCAGTTCTGGTATATTTATCCAGTATTGTTGGAAGCTATTCTCCATCCATTTTAATATGGTTGATTTAGCAGCATTGTATGATATCCCCAGGGCTGGCTCGGGGCCGAAAAACTCGGCAGATGCCGCTTCCCTCGCTGCTAGGTCTGCGGCCTCATTTCCCTCGTACCCAGAATGCCCTGGTATCCATACTAATGATACATTGTTAGCGCTACCAAGCGCATTCAGCGAATCTTTACAGCTCCTCACGGTTCTCGATGAGACCGTATAGGAATCAAGCGCTCTTAAGGCTGCTTGACTGTCGGAGAAGATTTTTATTGTCCTGTTGGTCCATTCGTGGTCAGTAATCCACCGGGCACACAGTTCAATGGCTACGAGTTCGGCCTGAAATATAGTAGCCAATTGGCCGAGACTATGTTTAATCTCGACTTTTTCTTGAATACTAACAACTCCAGATCCAACGCCCGAAGGCATTTTGGATCCGTCGGTATACCAGAAGCTATCGTTATTTGAAAAATTGGTCCTGTTCTTTAACCAGTCCTCCCTCTCCGGGAGGATTATGTTGTATAGCTTTCTGCTGTACACCGTGTTGGGCATGACGTCGGATATCATTCCTAGAGTTGCATCCAACTCTTGTTCCCTGACAGTGACGGATACTTCACATAACCAATTACCTACCTATTTAAATCATAGACACTACTTTTTTTAAAAAGTTTATTGTCACCGCTGTTTATAATATACTAAACAAAGATAAACAAAAATGACGTCATTACAAATGGGTATAATTTGAACTATACGAGCTAACCGGATTAAAGATTTTTTTTTTAAATTTTACAATTTTACGTCTTTAGATGTCTAATCCAGTAATTTAACAGTAAAGAATCAAGTTACAACAATTCATCAATTTATTTTTATGTATTTTAATAAAAAATTTTAAAATTAACATTTAATATTACATATATTGAATCATATTTTGACAGCAAAATGAATTTTGGAATGGCCACCCGCGGGGAGACTTTGGACATAATAAATAAACTCTCCCCATTTCGTCCAGTGTGTTCCCTCTTTATTTTTATTTTTATTTGTATTTATTTTGGAGTCCAAATGCCAAGAAGGTACAAAAATGGGACCCATAGGGAGTTATATTACTGTCCAATGTTTAAGGAACTTTTTTTTATTTTTTATTTTTTTAAAGAATACTTTTTGTTATGATTCTACCAGAAGTTACTTTTTAATAACTTTCCAAGCAGTGGCCAATGTGTCCCTTGTAAAGGGGGGAGATTAGACACTTGCGACATGTTAAAAAACATATTTTTACCTTCCTATCCCGCGCAGCAATGGCTAGAGAAGGTATTATTTTGAGATAACGTTGAAAACGTTTGTGTATTTTGACCTAACTTAGCAATATCGTCGTGATGTCTGTCTGTCTGTCCGTAACACGATAGCTCCTAAACCGCTTAACCGATTTTTATAAATTTTTCAGGTAAAATAGTGTTCAACACTCTAACGAGCTGATTAGATTTTGGTCAAGATCCATTAATGCTAATGAAGGTTTTTTGACACAGGATTTTATTAAATGCTAACTTTTCGGCCAACTATACTAGTTTTGCTTAATAATTCGTGTTATAATCAGAAACTTCGTAGGAGCTTTAGTTTCTGAGATATTTACAAAAAACATGGCTTTACTTGAAGTGTGTTACTAGGCTATCTAAGAAGGTAGGAAAAAATAATTATTTATAATCATTACTTTATGGCTAAGATAATAATATGATCCTATGCAGTATTGGTTCCTGATAACTATTATGTTTAACGAAATATTACGGAAAATCTCACCCCATACTCCCCAATAATATACTTTTATAAAATAAATAAATGTCAATAAATGACTGTGTAGATAATACAAAAATTTGGAAAATCATGATTCTGATCACGATTTAGAATAAAATAAACACGTGCGCTCGATAGGGTGGCACAAATTCACCAATATCGCGTATATTACGTCACGCGGTGAATAGACTTTTAGGTTGGCTATAAACGTTGTATAGAGTTTCAATTGTTAGGTACATTGGCGTAGCTAGGGGGAGCCAGGGGGGGGCCTGGCCCCCCCTGATGTCCCTCAGGCCCCCCTAAGATATTTTAGGCCTCCCCTACCGACTACTAGTAAAAGAACATGACGCTGAAAATACATACTTTTCTATTATTATTCGGGAAATATTCAAATAAAATAGGTGCATTAAAATTTAAAATCATTCAGATAATGTTTACATTTCAGGAAAAAGCCCTTGTCTTGCGGAATTAGGCTTTTTCTCTTTAAGTTATCGGTAACTTTTCTGCACTTATGCAATTTCCCGAAAATATTTTTTAAATTTAAACATAATTATGCATATTGAATATTTCATACATATTGGCGACATCATCTTTCATACACATTGGCTTTTTTTGAGGTTAGCGTTTAGTGTCTTATGGAAATTTTCCGATTTTGGTGACAATTTCATAACCATTTTCATATTAAGTTTTCCCACGTCGTTAAATGGAATAAATTCGTCGAGCAATACCGGGAAATTTTTTATATTAATACTTCTGCTCTAAGAGCAGAAATGACCGTTTTAAAGAATTGTATTTTTCGGTTAAATCAAACTGTTGGTCATGATTCTATCAAACAACATATTGCAGAAAACACCTATCCAAACCTCTACCAACTTTTTAAAGTTGCGAGTATTCTTCCAATTTTAAGTGCAACTTGCGAGAGGTCTTTCTCTGCCATGAGGAGAGTTTTTACTTGGCTTAGAACAACTATGACCCAAGAGAGACACTCAGGTTTGTCATTGTTATTCATAGAAAAAGATGTTGAGGTCGACTTAGACAGTGTGGTAGACGCTTTCAGTCAGCGACGTAGAAAACTTTCTTTGTAAAATTACATACTTCCTGTGTATACATATAAATAAGTTGGTAAATGTATTATTAAATTTGTTATATTAAAATATTAGAACATTTAATGCGCATATTTTTTTTTATTCATTGCACACTTTGCACGACTCTTTAAAACCTATGTTTGCTTTTTGCTCAAGATAGACCGGGCCCCCCCTGAAAAGCTACGCCAATGGTTAGGTATGATTTTGTATGTCTCTATCTGTAAAAAACGAACTATTACATAAATTTCTATCTGTTTAAAAATAAACTAATTTATAGAAAAATTTTAAATAAAAAGAGTACGCTGCGCCGGTTAGTCTCAAGTTTTGAACCAGTGGCGCACCCAGAAATATGTTTGGGGGGGGGGGGGGCATGATGTCGTATTTAATGCTATTTTTTGTGTTTATTCATGAAATATGTGGAAAATATCTAAAAAAATCTTAGGCTTGCAGGGGGGGGGCGGGTCCCAAGTTTGAACATAGGTTAATTTTTTTACCCAGAAATAATATCTACCTTTTTACTTTTTTTATTGAATTACTTATCGAAAAGCCTGTATAAAAGTCAGAATACAGTGAAACCTCCTATAAGCGGACACTCACGGTTTCGTCGATTTTGTCCGCTTATTGGAGGTGTATGGTTATGAGACAGGACTGCGAAATTTTAATATATATTTATTAACAACTTCCGCTGCTTGAGTTTTTCAGATCCTAAATTTTTCAGCGATCTTTCGTGCTGATAGATGTTCCCTCTCCGAAACGTTAACAACTTCCATTTTTTCACGTAACCTATAACTTTTTTACTAGGCGCCATTTCAAAGAGATCTATTACTATTCAACTGAACAATAAAAATAAAACACAGCAGTCCGCTGAATAAAATATGATGTAAATACAACAGAAGTATTTAGTGTCCGCATTAAAACGGAAAGAGGTTATTCCCCGGATGCCCATTTCGTGCAGCGCTCCGTCCTGTTGTCAGAGGTGCGCGTCCGGTTAAGGGAGGCTTCAGAATTTTTTAACCAAAAAAAATTGTCCGCGTCCGGTTATTAGAGTGTCCGGTTATAGGAGTGAATTTTACATGTAAAGAAATAGGGAAAAGCTTTAGGAGAGGTTTCACTGTACTCTTTTTATACCTAAAACTAAAGCTCCGGTTATACGTACAGTCTTACTTGCATTTTGTGGACAACATACAGTTTTCCATAAAATGTACGCAAAATAAACAGTGCACAAAAGTCTGTGCCGTATAGCTACCGCTTAAAAGATATGTCAACGGCACATTTATTGCATTGAAAGCTTTATCCCAGATTAGCTCGCCAGTTTTGCTGTTACTTCCCTTTTCCAGCTTCCATATCCATTTCTCCACGCTTCTCCATTCTATCCACGAGACGGGATGAAATAGAGCAAAAAGCCGAAGTTTGGAGAGAGGTGTTTTATAGGCCAATCAAACTGGCTGGGCAATTTCCAAATTAAGTGACCACTTTACTTATTACAATAAGGCCAGGCATTAATAGTGCGCACTATTCTGACAGTTTTCCATTTAAAACTGAGAGTTGATCTTTTAAAATTGATATTCCAAAGTCGAATTTATAAATCCAGTCGTTTATTTTCCATTAATAATGGCGCCACTATTAATTCCGACTCTTATAATACACAAAGGCCTACCTTTGAAAGAAGACAGCTGTTCTTATAATGCGAAATATTCAGAATAGTGCCCGGCACAATTAGTGCCTGGCTTTAGTGCAATAAGTCCCTATTAAAGATACAGAATACTTAGGGCCGTTTTTCCAAACGTTTCAGTTATATACTTGTGTTGATCATCCCTTAAGCCGTGTATAGGTGACGCAGCATTGCCCTGTGCTCGCTGGCTACTCGCGCTCTACGCGGCCGATACAATTGCTTCTCTCGGTTTGTAAAACACAGTGGAGGGTCAATGCATGCCAGCCCAATACGAGAATTCAGTTCGCGCCCTTTAGCCTTAAAATAAGCAGTCTATTTGATTACGTAAATACGCATTTCACAATGGCGTGCCAGCAAGAGGCTTCGGTTTCGGTAAAGGATATTGCGATGGCCGTTAAAACTACAGTTGTGTGATTTTATAGTCTGTTTTTCGATTATCAAAGAGTTTTCTTCCCAAAGTTTATTGAAAAGACAAATATAATAAATAGTGGTAGGCTAAAGCCAGAAATGAAAGAGCTTACAACGAAAATTAAAACTTGCACACGATGTTTTAGTGCCGACAAGTATGAGCAGTAAATTTTAAAATCTTGGATTTCACAGAAATGTCAATTTTGACAAAAAAATCGGATAATCTCAAGCCTTTGCTTTCGCTAGAGAACAAAGAAACAAAAATCTAACAAAAGCCAAAAAACTACAGACGGTTTTTTTGAACCAACTTGTATAAAATAGTATAATAATCTAATAATGTGAATATTTCATAAAGCCTACCTGAATTCAGTGAAATGAGCGAAATTAGGTAAGTAGTAGATTCACAATTAATTGTCCGTATGTGAGGCAAATCGTCTGTACTTTAAATTTGCGAACTTATTTATAATGTCAACGTAAAATGGCTGTGGAACCATTACCTAATTAAGTATTTTTTGTCATCGTCATTATAACTCGAAAACGATTTTTCAGTTAAACAGAAACTGCATAGTACGCAGGAAAAGTCATAATTACCAAAAAGAAAAAAATATATTGGACATTTAATTTGGAACAGTTTGTAAAGTCAATTTCGGATGGAAAGTTTTTATTTTTTCATTGGCCGGGCTAAATTATACTCCAAACCCTTCATACGAAAACACAAAAAAAAACAGAATCCAAAAATAAAGAGTAGTGGGAGGCTGGGAACACGGGAATATACGTGTGTCTCACAATAATCGGAATATCTCCTAAACAAGCTAAGAAGTCAAACTAGACAAAGACAGGTCTATCTGTAATGTTGAAGTGTAACAAGGACGGAGGTATTCGATGTTAAAGTAGGGAGGAGGAAATGAATCAAAGTATGGAAAACCAGAGAGAATGTTGGAAACAAAGAAACCATCAAAGTTAGAAAGATGGTATACAGAAAAAGAAGACACATAGTTTTATTTAGTTAGGTCACTAATACGTCACAACTTTGTATGTCAAAAAATTAGTTTTTAGTATTTTTTATTTCCGTCTTTAGCTTTACCAGAAACTTCCTTGCGCAAACCGGTTTTGAAGAGGAAATCACTGCGTGTAGAAAAGTTTTTTGCTATTACTTTCTTATCTTCCAAGCCTTTTTATTATTTTATTTCGCCAGACATCTGGATCTTGTCTTAACTCCTGAATTAAATGTATATGAGAAAAATAAAAATGGCCAGTTTTCTTTGTTTATCCAATTTAAACAATAAAGAAACAATACTTCGTCACATGGCAACATCTTTAGAACTGAATGGTGGTGACTTTCACACCAATAAAAACAAGAGGAAACAAAATATACGGAAATATAGCAACTTGTTTTTAGGTAGGTTTTCAGAATCGCTGCATTTTAATAAAAAAATTGCTCGGCAAATTTGTCCTTTCTCGATTTATTTTTCTTGGATTGATGTTTCTTGGATAGCAACAACATCGATCAAGATCCACGAAGAATTCAAGCCAATCTGCATAAGAAACTGCAACCTAAACTATTTTAGCAGGCCCTAGAAGATGTTTTTAAAAACTTTGATTGGGAAGAAATAGGCATCAAATTAAGTGGAAAATACTTGAACCATTTAAGATATGCTGACGATATCGCTTTAATAACAGATCAATAAGAACAACTGATAAAAATGCTGGAAGAACTGGATACAGCAGCTAAAAATATAGGCTTGAGTATGAATCAAGAAAAAATAGAACAAGTAGAGGAATATATATCTGGGACAAATTAAACTAAAAAAGGAAAAGCGAACAGCTGAAATCAAGAAACGAGTAAAATTGGCGGGCAGCATTCGGTAAATTAAGCTATATATATATATATATATATATATATATATATATATATATATATATATATATATATTTATCGGTTTCACAACGTTCTACGTCTTCCGATACCCAATCTCCACTCGTTTCTGTTTGCCCATAATTCATCATCTAGGCCTCTTATTCTTATTTCACTGTCTATTCCTTCTCTCCAGCTTCTCCTTGGTCGTCCTCGTTTTCTTCGACCAGTTGGTTTCCATTGTAGTATTTGTTTAGGTAGTCTTGCATCATTCATTCTTTGTACATGTCCGTACCACACCAGTTGTTTTGTTCTTATATCATCTACTAAAGTACGTACACCCACTGTCATAATTTCTCTTATTCTTTGATTTGTAACTCTTTCTCTTTTTGATTTCCCTGCTGCCCTTCTCCAATAGTCCATCTCCGTAGCGGAAAGCATTTTTTCTGTTCTATCCTTGATTGGCCATACTTCTGAGCCGTATGTAATAATACTTTTTACAATGGTGTTATATATAAGCTTTTTGTTATGTTTTGATATACTTTGGTCCCAAATTATTCCATTTAATAAAGTTATTGCTTTTCTTCCTTGTACGTTTCGATCTTTTATAGCTTTGTCTAGTGTTCCGTCAGCTGTAATTTTTTTCGATCGACTTCAGATCATCTCTTTTGTATAACCAAAGTTATTAAAAAGAAGATGGCATACGGACAAGAGCTGCATCTGCTTTACGTTGATTTGCAGAAGGCTTATGATAGAATACCACTAAATCTACTTTGGAAAGCGTTGGAAAACACAAACATAAGCGTACAACTGATTACGGCCATCAAAGAGTTATACCGCAATAGTAAGGCAAAAGTTAAAATAAAAGCAAAACTTACCAAAGGCTTTTAAGTAAATAAAGGTCTTAAACAAGGTTTCTGTATCTCGCCTACGCTCTTCAAGATATACTTGGAACAAGTCCTTAAAGTATGGAAGAGAAAATGCCAAAACATGGGAATTCCGTTGGACGAAACCACCTTGTATACTTTATGTTTCGCCGATGATCAGAAAGTAGTGGCTCAGGATTATGACGACCTCGAATATATGACACGAAAACTAATACAATAAGTGGGGACTAGCGGTTAATCTCAATAAGACAGAGTATATGTGTATCGGTGGAATGAAACAGGATCTAATCTTAAATACCGGGCAGCGAATTCAGTCCTGTGATGAGTATAAATACTTTGGTCTCAAAAATTACAGCTAAAATGAAAATTTGCCGGTCATAATATCAGACAGAAAGACAATCGATGAAATAAATGTATCGTAAACTTAGGAAAATAAAAGAATTAGATGTGCGGACGATAAAGAAACATGCGGGAACTAGATGAATGAACACGGCGTCAGAGAAGAGTGGAAGATATTTGGGGAGGCCTATGTCCAAAGATCAATCGATAGACAAATATATAGTTGTTCCCTTGGCGGCTGGACTAATATTGAACATTTTCCGCCATGGTTCTGGCAGCATCTAGTTTCCATATTTAGTCAAAGACTCTGGATTCCCATCGGGACAAAGCGTGGAGAGTACATAAGGTAAATCAGGAAGGCCACAGGGAGCGGGGTGGCGGAGAGGGAAAATAAAGGAATGACGTACGACGCATGCGCAGTTGCCACGTTTTACCCGCAAGCCGTAAAGTGCGGAGAAACGAGTCACTTGTGAAGGACTGTGACATATTACGTTCACCTTACAATCGTATGTTTAATGCTATTTCATTTACAATCACAATTACATTTATTATAAGGTAATAGACAGTTATTGGAATAAAACCTGACCTTATTTAAAAATCGACCCTATGGTGACAGATTTACAAAGCTGAACAAATACAAATCCTCAATCGACTCTAATAAACTAAGAAACATCCTTATTACGGTTAAATGTCAAACAAATAACTACAGTTAAATCTTAAATTGTAAAGGAAAAAACATTAAACCCAAACACATTAATAAAAAAATCAACAAAATTCCCATGCAATACACATTTCGAAATTTTAAAGACTTCAAAGATTAACGCTCATTTAAAAATTGTTTTATAAAACGTTTAAAATTTCAAGACTTTGAGATTGTTTAATTTCTGATGGTAGGCTGTTGTATTTTTGAAGCCCCTTAACAAAAAGAGAATTTGAATATTCTTTTGTTTTTACTTTAGGAATATAGAAATTTTACCTGCTTTTTGTTGGATACCTCTGATACCTGAACATCCATATTAAATTTCAAAAATCTATCAAAATATGGAGGATTTAAGTTACTAAGAATCTTATAAATAAAAATAAGTAAAAAATATTTGTGGCGATTGCTCACACTTAGCCAATCTAATGTACTTATAGTATCTATAGGAGTCCTCCTTTGCAATTACTGTCTAAGAAGTATAAAACACTGGCACAGTAATCAAAGTGCGGTTGAACTATAGGTTTATATACTGTAACAGTTGACTTCATTGACTTTATTTATTAGTGTCGGTATTTATTAAATGAAATTTAGCATCTTTATTATTAAATTTTATAAGGCGACTCTAAAATAAAGTTAGGTTTTATTGCAATAAGTCTCTAATAACTCTCATACTCTTAAATAAGGTAATAACGTTAATGATTAAAATAATAATAATAACTAACATTTAGAATTACACAATTAATTTTAAATAAGATAAAAAACTTCCTCCAAGCCTTTTGGTTCGGGAAGGGTTCCAAGAATCCATGCAATATTACCCCGTTGAATAGGGAACTTGCCCATTTTTTTTATTTTACTAAAATGTGTGTTTCTGTATGAAAACGCATTATACCAAATATCAGCCCTTAAATCGCAATACTTATTTTACAATAAATAATTAAAGTTGGAATCGCTGACTGATATATTCAAACACAGCAAAATGCGCGGCAGCCTCTGTGACGTCACTCCTAAGAAAAATCCCGGGCCCCTTATGAGTATAACGGCCATTCGGTTCATAACTTTTTTATTTATGAATATTTTTTATTTCTGTAAAAACATTCTTTAGGCACTTTTTTAAGAGCATTTCAACTGTCAAATTAAAGTTTATTTTTCAATTTTAGTTTTTGAGATATTACATAAAGTTTATATTTTACTTATGGATTGATCCTTATTTTATTCGATTTTTAAAATTAGCGTAAAATTTCCTTTAGAATGATGTTTCACACTTAATATTTAATTTTTTAATTTTTTTATATTTTTATTTTTTTATTACTTCTTATTTTTTTTATTTTTTTTAAATAATTTAAAAATAATTTAAACCATTTCTTATTCAGCAAACTAAAAAAAAAGTTAAGAGGTAACTAAAAACTAAAAATATAAAAAAATTAATAAAAAAAATAAAAAATAAAATATTAAGTGTGACATGTCATTTAAAAAAAAATTACGCTGATTTCAAAAATCGAATAAAAAAAAAGGTCATTCCAGAAGAAAAATACAAACCTTATGTAATATCTCAAAAACTAAAAATGACAGATAAAATTTAATTTGACAGTTGAATTGCTCTTAAAAAAGTGTCTCAGGAATCTTTTTACAGTAATAAAAAATATTCATAAATAAAAAGGTTACGGGGGTGGGTCGAAAATGCACCAAATTAAAAATATATATCTTGAAAGTTGTTTAAGATATCGATGTGCGGTTTTCGGCATTAATGTTTTAACAAAAATCGAACTCGTAACATGTAGGTAAGTTTTTTCTATCTCCTCTAGAAATGGGCGTTTCCTATCAAAAGTGTCCAATTTGGACCACTCTGTACCTATGTGGGTAGGTATAGAGTGTTTATAGAGCTCATTATAAACAGTGTTTTAAATAGGTGGGTACCTACTTAATTCATATACTTATTTTTAATAAATCTTATTAGTATGGTTATATATATAAATAAATAAATAAGTAAATATATATATATATATATATATATATATATATATATATATAATTATTATATTATAGTAGTTACTGTACTTAGGTATTTATACTTACTTGCGAGCTTTTACACCACGAACTTCAGCTTGAGAAAAATCCTCCGAATTTTTAATGTATAATGCAGTCATAAACATATCAACTGTAGGTAAATTGTCTGATTGTCTTTTTATAAACGCATCAACCATTTTCAGTCTTTAACAGAATCACAAAACACTAAATTAAGAAAATTTAGACAAAACTACGTCCGGAAATAACTGAACACCACGTTCAAAGCTCCAATAAGTACAATATCAATTATTTAGGTGTTGTTTCAATGTCGGTTAACGGGCGCATGGATCGAGATCCAAAGACGTGACGTCACAACCAATGGCAGCGCGTTTTAAGAACAGGTCAAGTTATTCAAATTTCAAACCTTTATTTCTCAGGTAATTTAATTGTTATTGGAATTTTTCTTTTTCTAGGAAGTTTCTTATGATACCTTACGATTTTAATTGTTTTTAAAGGATTCGATTTTTTGGGCAAGTTCCCTATTGGGTAATCAAGCTCCTGGTAAGTGATTTGTTACAAGATTTTTTTGTTTTTTTTTTCGGAAACGTTTAGACATCGCTGGGACTTAGGTCTTAGGTCGGGACTGTATGGGTTAAAAATTCAATGTATTTTTGTGCTTGGTGCGAACTTGCATTGTCTTGGTGGAGGATGATTCGTCGTTCGGGGTTTTTCGAAGCTCAGCGATGACTTTCGGCAAACAAATATTGATGCACCAATCGGCAGTAACAGTCCTTTGATCTTCCAGTGGAATTGTTGCTAGATGATTGCTTCGTTACCTGTAAAGCTTGCTTTACGATAAGTGACCTTAAATAGGCCGCCTTATTACCTTGTTGCCACTGGTAATTCTGAACTATCAAAATCTGTCAATTGGATAAAGGAGTTTTTAATATAGTGTATTAATGCTCAACCAGAAATTGCGAAGTTAGGAGATAGGTTGTAACTGGCTCACGGTCTCCTGTATACTTTATTTTGGAACTCCATTTTCGAGGCCATGTTTGTCCTTGTCAAATTTTTTTTCCATAAGTCAATATCAGCTCTCCATAAAAAAAAATTAATTAAAAAACACCATGCCTTGTTACCTTATTCATGTTTGATTTTGTAAGTGTTCAGGTCTGGGATCCATAGGTAAGTACAGGAAGGATACATTGGTTATACAGTTTCGTTTTCACAAGAATTGTGTATCAAGAATGTTTTTTTGGTTATCGCAAGGTCATTTAACAGTTTCTTATTGGTCGATTCCGTGCCTGATGGTTCATTTCACTCGGTGTGAGCTATCAAATCGTATAAAACCCAAAATCAGGGCTAAAGAGGTTGAAAGCTCTGACAAAGAAGACGTCTTGACTTTTCCAAGCGACACACAGTAGGATAAGACGTCTTTATTTTGGCCAATATTAGAAGGCAAACAAAACCGATTTTTTTGAGTAGCAATATTTTGAAGACCTTTATAGGTGGTATACTAAAGAGTTTAAAATCATTTTAGTAAATTATGTAAGATTTTATTATTGTGTTGAAAATAACTTACATAGGAGATATAAAACAACCGCATATGTAGGGCTGTATTTTAGTCAAGTTGAATGTCGATTTTTAAAATTAAACAGATCAAAGTTAAACTTTACTTTTTTAAAAATATAAAAAGACAACACATAAAAAATCAGACAAAGGATTATAGACACTTTTCAAAAAGCAGAATTTTTAGAACGCCCTGTAGCTTGGTAATATGTAGTTTTCACCGTAAAAGTTAACTCCATATTTTATCTCTTTCCTTTAAATAACCTTAAAATCCCCAAAAGTGCCAAATCAGAATTACACTGTTTGTTCTAGTTCTATATTCATAAGACACATCTTACATTCACCCTAATTATCCGGGATTTCTGGATCCACAAATTAAAATGGCTCGATATTGAAAAATTTTGCAAAAACAGCACAAGTTATATTTACTCAAAAATAGCAAAGTCTAAATATTACAGATCACTTAACTTTTCTTGAAGTATTTTTTTATTCTAATCGTTTATTTCTGAATCCAACTCTAAGCTATCTAATTCTGAAATGTCAAATAAAAATTCATGATCTGACTCAACACTACTGGATTGGCTGTTATGTTTAAGTAAACCTGATTTAGATAAATATTCATCGGGTAATTGTAAAAAATTTCTTACATCTTCAGGTAACACTTCATTTCAGTTTGGATTTTCGTGACATAAGTGACAAAGTTGAGATTAACGGATCTAAAGTGTCCATTGCCCTATTTAAAATGCCTGTTAAATTATTTATTCTACTACTTTTTCGGGCATGGTATTCCCGATCATGCTTGTAGATCTTGTTTCTCGTTTCTGAGGCTTCCACTCCCAAAAACCTAGCTGATAATAAACAATTCTGCAAAATCTGCTTGCTGTGAATAAGCACCTTGTGTTCACTAGCTGGCATTGGAAACCAAGGATAAGTGTTCATGAAAATATAAGCAGTTTCAAAGCAGTAGTTCTCAAAGTTTGTCAAATTTAAAGGCATTTGGCAACACAGGGAAACTAATATTACCCAGAAATTATGGATTAATTCATAGGAAACTTGTGTTATCTCAGACAACTACACCTCAAAAAGGTCTTGATTTTTAATGCAGAGTTCATCTAAAAGTAAAAAAAAACTCCTTTGTTGCAAATAGTTGCAAACGGTTTTCAACAGCCTTTTAGCTTTTTAGCTTAAACTCTAAAGAATATTATTACATATCGGCCTGATCGGATCCTTGCGGATCTCATTTTGTAATTCAACCTAACCAAAAATTTTTATTTCTTTTGCCAGATTTCTGCTATGTATTGATTTAAAACCAGCAAATAAAAAATATGTAAGCTTCTAAAAACAAAAGGAATATAATTAATCAACCTTACCTTCGTTCTCCATGGGTAATAAAAAAAAATCACTTTTAAATTAATATCTTTGGTACAGCGCCTTTTGAAATATCAGTAAATATTTAAAGAAAAAACAAAAGAATACTTTATTCGACGTATAAGCTGACTTTGCGCTGTCATCAAGCACAGCCTACTAAGATTTCACATGTTATTATTACAAATATGACTTGGTCATCATTTTAAATATTTTTGGTGGTAATTTTGTAACTAAAAGGTAAACCTATTTTTTTCCTATATTGGCCAAAATTTGGATTTTTTATCCTATAGTGCGACAGCAAGAGTTGTGAGTGGAAACGAAGTAGAGAAAGGGGATGTTAAGATGTCAGGAATAGTGTTCCAGAAAGTTGTAGGAGGTCCGGGATTTGAAGGTTCAGGGGACGTAGTGGGATGATACCGAGGTCGCAACGCTATGTTACGCGATAAAGTCGAGTTCTGTGAAGGTGGCCCCAGATATTTGAGGACAGACCGTAAAACAAACACTTAAAAATACCTATGTACACGCCAATCGTGAAACGTAGGACGTATAGATAAATAAAAGGCATGAATGTGTGAAACCAACAAAAACAACTAATTCGGGGGAGTCAGGGTTCCGCGGATATATATCAAGTGATATATATCATGATATGTATCAGGATATATATATGGCTTGATATATATCCGATATATTCAATAAATTTACTTATTAAACTAAAAATGTTTCTACCATTCTAAATATCAGAAAATTTGTCAGTACGCTCCTGTACAAAAGTATAAGCATCGGTAAAGGTGTAGTATCGACCGATTCGGCTGCCGCATAGGCATTGCGGAGCTGACTGGGAATCCCCTGTTTCACATCTGGTAGATCCCCGACGCGACGATTTCTTTTGTTTTCTATTTTCCCAGGTTAGAGCAGTTACTGTGTTTTCCATCTGTGTGTACTTTTGATTTATTAGGAAGTAGTGATTTTTATTTAATATGCCAAAACCAAAGCATTCAGTTTGATAATGATATATATCAGATATATATCTGATATATATCCGATATATATCATATGATATGATATTAATATAAATATCATGATATTTTCGCACCCTGGGAGAGTACCCCCCTACAGCCAGTAAGTTATTCAGCTGGTTTGATGTCTTCGTTGTGAACTTAATGAAAATATGGGGTTTTTTATTTCTCTAACGTCGCGTCGAACACCACAGTTTGGTTGAAACAGGTTTTGAAATTACTACTATGTCGGTTGAGAACGTTTTTCTACGTTGTCCGACGCCTATTCTCCACCTTCTTCGATTTTGACAATCATCTTCTGTCAGGTTTTTTTTACTCATTAATCTTTGGATTGACTGTTGCCATTCTAGTTTAGGACGCCTTCTTTTTCTGCGCCCTATTGGTTGCCATTCTAGGACCTGCTTTCGTAATCTTTCGTTTTCGTCCGTTGTACATGGCCGTACCATATCAGTTGTCTTTTAGTGAGGTGATCCGTTATGCTGCCCTCGATTCCCATTCTTTTTTTTATGATCTCATTTCTTATATGATCTCTTCTAGATATTTTCATTGATCCTTTTATTCCACCCATTTCGACACTTTCCATTTTTGCCTTGTATTTTTCTGTTACGCGACAAGTTTCTTTTCCATACAACAGCGTATTTTTCACCATTGTTTCATATATGTTAAATTTTACATTCTTTTTTATCTCTCTCCTCCATAAAATATGGTTAAAACATCCAATAACCTTTTTTGCTTTTTTCCAGTTATTTACAGTCTGTTCCTGGCTTCTCAAATGTGACACCCAAGTATACATACTCATTGCATGGAGATATTGTTTGTCCATTGTCTGGTTCTAACTCACTTGATTCGTTTCCAATACATAAGTACTGTGTCTTGTCGACGTTCACTGTTAGGCCCCACTTTTGGTATTCTTCCGTTAACTTTCTCATCATATACTACATGTCCTCTTTATCATTAGCCACAATTACTTGGTCGTCAGCAGACTGTAGTGTATACATGGTAAATCGGTCGTTAAGTTGTATTCCCATGCCGTGTACTTTACGTTTCCAGTTTTTTAGAGCTAGTGCGATATATATTTTAAAAAGAGTTGGAGAGATACAATATCCCTGTCTTAAGCCTTTCGTTACCAGGAATTCTTTTAAAAGTCGATTTCCAGTTTTAATTTTAGATTTTGACCCTTTGTATAGTTCTTTTATCGCTTTTATATATGTATGATTGATATTTGTTTGTTCTAACACTGTCCATAATTTTTCTACTGGAACGGTATCGTAGGTCCACAAAGGTAACATGAGTCCTTATATTTCTGTCACTCCTTTTCTCAATTACTTGTTTAAGACAAAAAACATTATCACTACAAGATCTGCCTGCATGAAACCCACTTTGCTCTTCTTCTTCTTGGTCATGAGAATCATTCTCTATTAGGTCTCTAAGAATTCTACCGTACAATCTACTTAGGGTCCTGGTACTCTGGAAGATTCATGTTTTCTTGTTAGACACTTATTGGAATAAAACCTGACCTTATTTTAAAATCGACCCTATGGTGACAGATTTACATATATAAAGCAGCTGATCTCCTTCAAAATTCGGCCTTTGTGTATTTAAAAACCGGATTTATTAGTGTAGGTACTTATTAAATGAAAATTTGCGTCTGTATTATTAAATTTGGCTTCGGTATGTCAATTTTGAGAGGTCAGCTGTTAGTTTTCTGTGTAAATGTGTCAAAATAAAGTCGATTCTAAAATAAAGTCAGGTTTTATTCCAATAAGTCCCTATGTTCTCAGGAAGATAGTGCAAATCTTTCACACCCATTCGTGCCCAATTAAGGTCAATTCTTGATACCGCATTATAAAACAATACACACCTGGAAACAGTACATCAGATTGGTTAAATCACACCCCCAAATCCATTTATTTTTCTTATAGATGTCTCTAGAAAAATGACGCCTGAAACTTCTGTTTTGTGTGTTTCTTTGACTAACTTGAGTTAGTTTTAGATCCGGTAGGGGTTCACCCAGTTCTTTAATTTAATTTTGATTTTATCTTTCAAAGAAAGACTGGAAAAATTGATTTTAGTAATATTACTGACGCAATTCCTTATCAAAATCGATAATAAAAATTCCCATTTAATTATAACACGACTAAAAAAGCAAAACAATATGAATAAGTTATAAAACTATCGTATTATCATGTTAGATTAATCAGACTGGCCCATAACATATTGACAAGCGGACCAAACCTCGATATTCTGTGAACTGGCCGCAAAGTGATTACGCCTTTCTTTGCATTAAAACAGCGGTATGACCCCCTCCGCTACCACCCCGTTTCCATCGTAACGCAGGCCGCGAGATGGCTTGCAGCCCGAGAAAGCCGAGTGGCTAGCGATTCATCGGTTCGTACTTCATCGTGTCGGCAGCCTGTCAGAGCCAGTGTCGGAGCTGGGGTGCGTTTGAAAATAAAAGGCGAGGGTAAGGTGATGGTAGGGTAAGGCGATATTGATGACGTCATCGAAAAAGCCAAATTACCCTGGGTAAATATCGCTTTATAAATTTTCGAACGCATGGTGATTAATAACACATGATTTTGATTTTTTTTAAATTTGATTTAGTTTGAGAATTTTAATTTTTTTAAGAAGTATTTTTACTTTTCTAAATAGTTATAGATTTATTGAAGTAGTCGTGTGTGAAATGTAACACAAACAAAAACAATAAACACTTTAAGTTAAGCGCTAGTGCGCAATTGCGGGTGAATCTCGCCTTGCTCCTGACCGCGGTGAATTAGGCGCACCCCGGGTCATCACCTTTTTGATTTTCGAACGCGGGTGTATGACGTCATCGTTTTGACCGGGATCATTTTTGAACGATTTTGGTTAGCCCAGGTATAACCTTTAACCTAGGGTAACAATTTTCAAACGCACCCCTGAAGTTTAGTCAAGGTATGCATCGAGGCGAATGACAAATGACAGCCCCCCCCTGAAGAACACCCTGTATATTTGGATAGTTGCTGCATTCGTCAATGTTTATAAGGTTTTATTGTTAATAATATTCTGGCCTGTACTTGTATAATAGTAGATTTTCAGTCTCGACTAACTTTGTAACCGTACGTTTTCACTGTTTAGCTGATAATTACTGTTACTGATTTGCCAAGGCCACCGACACAGCTTCTTCAAGGTCAAATGAAACTTTAGATGAATTTTTAAGAACCAAACCAATAAAATTTAGACTTAAAAGTCCCTAACGGTATCTTTAGTATTGCTATAGATAAAGTTTGTTCATATCTTCTTTAGTTTGAGAGATATAGGCGTTTTTTGAAGATTCCGTTGCACAAAGGCTAAATGAATATACGAAACGATTTTCAGGAACGTAATTGAACGGGAGCTCGCCGAGTGAGACCGAAGTTTAACGGCGAAAACGCCCGAACGTTCGGCGATTGCTGGTTTTGTGTCAGTTTGGCGACAAATTACAATACAAATATGAATCTTTTTGGGTGTTTAGGTAGAGTTGCTGAATTGAGCACTATTGGGGGGCTGAAGGCAGGGGCAACTGCTTTTTAAGGCCGCTTGGCCGCGCACTCCTCTTCAAAAATACAAACAAAAATTAATAAAAATTGATTTTTATTTAATTATTTGCTTATTGTAAAATTTTTTCTTTCGTCTCGACTAGTGATGTAAATGGAAATATTTCCATGGAAATGGAAACATTGGAAATTTCCGAAGGTGTATTGAAAATATTGGGAATATTGGAAATATTTAAAAAAATATTATCTTTCATATTTTGTAACCTTAGGGAGCGTTCTTAAATTACGCAACGCATAAATCCATAAATTAAGGATTTTGACCCCACCCCCCTCTTAACGCATTTTCTAGAAAAAACACATTAAAATAACATTAAGGATAACGCAAGGCCAAACCCCCCCCCCCCACCCCCCTTGAGCGTTCCGTAATTTAAGGATAGGCCCTATAAGCATTAAACTTACTATAGAACAATTTTTATTTCCGATACTATTGAAGATTTTGAGGAAGTAGACTGACAAGACAATGTTATTTAGTGTGATGCTGATGACAGTTATGAAGATATGCCTCTTGCTCGACTAGTGAATAGTGTAGTGTGTCAAGAATAAGATTTTATGTGTTTGAAGAATAACTCCTGATTTGTATTCATGTATAAGCCTTCTGCGTTTTCCAGTGTTTTGTTATGATTTTATAAATGAATACTCCTTTTTTTCTTATTTTTTAAATATTTCTTATATTTCCAATGTTTCAGGAAATATTTCCGAAAATATATTTCTGGAAATTTTACAATACTAGTCTCGACGAATACCTTTACTACAGTTCAGCTCTAACACTGGCTTTGACCGCCTGCCGACACGATTAAGTACGAATTGATGAGTCGGTAGCCGCTCGGCTTTCTCGGACCGCAGCCATTTCGCGGCCCGCGTTACGATGGAAACGGGATGGGAGTGGAGGGGGTTATACCGCTGTTTTAATGCAAAGAAAGGCGCAATCATTGTGCGGCCAGTTCACAGAATTTCGCGGTTCGGTCCGCTTGTCAATATGTTATGGACCAGTTTCATTATTATAACATGATAATACGGTAGTTTTTTACCTTATTCATATTGTTCTGTTTTTTACATCCTGTTATAATTTACCGCGAATTTTTATCATCGATCTTGATAATGAATTGCGTCAGTAAACAATAATTGCTTGCCAATAATATTATTAAAAGCAATTTTTCCAGTCTTTCTTTAGAAGATAAAATCAAAATTAAAAAATGGGGTAGGCCCTTTCCGGATCTAAACCTACCTTAAGTTCGTCAAAGAAGGACACAATTAGAAGTTTCACGCGTCATTTTTCTAGAGACATCTATAAGAAAAATAGCTGGATTTGCAGGTGTGATGTAACCAACCTGTTTTACTGTTTTCTGTGTGTGTTGTTTTATAATGCGGCATCAAGAATTGACCCTAATTGGACACGAACGGGTGTGAAAGATTTGCACCATCTTTGACCCTCCTAGCTTTACAACTCACGAACTGCCACTGGCAGGGAACCCCTCTTTACAACGCTCAAATGTCAAGAGAATAAAACAACACTAAAAAAGCAAGTAATGCCTCAACTTAAATCTTTAACAAATTTAAGCCAGCTAGACCAACAATACATCTTTTATTAAACAAAATCAAGCCATCTCAAAGGTTGAGCCATTCGTATGCGGTTCATTGCAAGTCGCATGTTTGAGATTTTACTGTTTTGTAAGGGATAAAACGGATTTTGTAAGGAAGATGGACTGACTCGTTCTATCTATTTTTTATGAGTTTCATAATACAGTGAAACCTCTTCTTGTGGACACTCCTATTAAGCGAACACCCCTTTAGGCGGACAAATTTGTTGGAACCAAGATTTTCCCTATTTCTTTATATGTATCACTCCAATAACCGGACACTCTACTAACTGGACGCGAACAATTTTTTTTGGTTAAAATATTATGGAACCTCCCTTAACCGGACGCGAGTCTCTGACAACAGAACGGAGCGCTGCACGACATGGGCATAAAATTATGTAGTATGTTGGCAACAACGCCCTCTGCAACCGGGGAATTACCTCCTTTCGTTTCAATCCGGAGACTAATGCCGTATTCCATTGGGGGAAATGAGTGCAGCACTAGTGCACAACTGGCTCGGTGTTTGCATTCCATTGACATGCACTTTTTCAGTTTTCGTATTCCATTGAGGAACTTATGAATTCAGTTTTGCACTGAGTGCGGCTTTTTTGACACCGGCTTTGAGGGCTCGTGCCGCACCGAAAACTTTTTCCCGCCATTAATTTTAAACGCTTATTATTGTCGTGGGACGTAAAAATGAGTGAAAATAAAGTTGTTAGCAATTTTTTATTATTTTCTTCGCTGCGATGAAGATGAAGAAGAACAGTTCTCTGCAATAAAAACAATGAGAACGGAAACCTCAAAAATAAAAAACTTTATTGAAAATGTGGTTTACCGATTTAACAACAAACAGGTAAGTAGATTTGTATGGATTTGGTTGACTGGGGCCCTGGGGCTAATTTTCTGACAGTTGGGGTTTTCTGGCAGCTATGATTATAAGTAAAAATAAATATATTTTTTAGTTCAAGAAACCCTTTCGGTTCGAGATGAGCACTGCAGAATTCCTCATAAATAAATTCAAGTAGCCTCAATTTTGTCCAAAAAAAGAACAAGGGGGACGAAACCCCATTAGCGCTGAGGCACATATCTTGCCATTTTTATGGTATGTTAAAACACCCTTACGCTTAGCTGTTAGGTTAGGTTATGTTCTTGTTGAATGGAAATTTGTTCAAAAATATTTTCTTCAAAAACTTTTTTGAACAATTTTCCTTATGAAAAAAAATGACTTTCAAAGAAAATGTTTTTGAACAAAAAAATTTTAATAAAATGTTTTCAAACAATTTTTTGTTTGAAGGAAATGTTTTTAAATAATTTTCCTTTTCAAGAAAATGTTATTGAAGTAATAATATTACTTTCGAACAAATGGATATTGAACAACATGTTTTGACCAAATTCCGCAAGGCAGGAAAGTTAGGTTCAGTTGAAACAAACTTGTGAAATATTATATATGTATACAAGGTGTTTCGAATACTTATGTTCAAATTTTGGGAGCATAAAGTACACTTCTGGTAAGGGTTTTTTGAAAAACAAGCGCGAAATATAGATAACTACTCTATCTGTTGGTATACGAGCACATGCCTGCATTCAAAAAGGAGGTGGGCATTTTTAAAATATTCTTATTAACTTTTTTTAAATAAAATCATTATTTATTATTTGACGAATTTTATTTATCTTAGGATAATATTTACGGCGTGTAACTTTGAAACAAATAAAAATGGATATCGTCGTTGGCCTGATAAAACTACAGGTTGTGTGACATTTTTTTCAAAAATGAGATTTTTGCATAATCAATTTGCCCTATTCATAATGGATAAACTATAAAAAATTATTTGCAAGAAAATGTTATATTAACGTTGCTTAAAGCAAGAATAAAAAAGAAGTTCTACAGCTCATAATGGCATACCACACTAAGGTCACTATATCACGATGTTAGGAACTTCGTGATATAGTTACCTTATACCACACGAGTGCGATTTTTCATTTTCCGCGTGTTCCATTGAAACTGCACTCGGTGCAAATTTTTGACAGCACCGTTTCAGTGTCAGTGCACCACCAGTGCTGCACTCATTTCCCCAATGGAATACGGCATAAATACTTCTGTTGTATTTACATTTTATTCGGCGGGACTGCTGTTTTTTATTTTTATTATTCAAATGGGTAGTAATGGATCTCTTTGAAATAGCGCTTAGTCAAAAACTTCTGAGTTTACGAATGAACCGAACCGAAACAACAACACATGACGTAACAATCTTGGAAAGGCTGCTAAGGTATGCGCTAGAAGAGGCGTAAACACACCCAGTACCCCTTCATTTCATTTTTTTAATACAAAATGGCCAAAGAACCTGTCGTTGTGCCAAATCGTTAGACATGCGTCAAATCTAGTAACTTTAATGTGGTTACTCTAATAGAGTTGTTGATGATTTCAAAATGGGGGGAATCGATCCCCAAACGAGGAAATGACGGCGAAGGGGAGGTTTGGAGGCATTTCGGAGCATTTTGGGCCATTTTGAGGGTTGCATCGATGCTCTCCGACTTAATTAAATTTCACACAGGTATTTGACATACGTAGATGAGTAGTGTGTGCTGGAATATGCCGGTCAACTAGGTCAAACCACAATATACTTACCGGGTGGGCCAAAAAAATCGGAAAAATGTTTTTCGTGATAACTTTAAAAATACTCTGCCAATATATGGGCCCCTAAGCTCACACTAGGTACTATAGTGTACGTGTGAGCTAATATAACTAAAAACTAAAATATATTTTATTCAACTCCAGACTAAATTACCTTTTGTTTGATACCACACAAGCCATGTTTTGACTTAAACTCAAATTTTTGAAATCTACCCCCACCCTTAAAAAAAACTAAAACTAAAATGTATTTTGTTAAAGTCCGGACTCAATTACCTTTCGTTTGATATCACACACGCCATATTTTCACTTAAACTCTAATTTTTAAAATATACCCCCACCCTTTTTTTTAAATAAATTAAAATGTATTTTGTTTAACTGCAGACTCAATTTCCTTTCGTTTAATATCACACACGCCATATTTTCACATAAACTCTAATTTTTGAAATCTACCCCCACCCTTTTATTTGGTTTGTGTTTGGTGGATTTTGTTCATTTTTAAATGGGACCATCTCGACCCAAGACCCAGCCTAGGTACCAAATTTCATTAAAATCGGCCAAGCGGTTTTTGAGTTATGCGCGTTGGTCGTTACAGACATACAGACAGACAGGCAGACAGGCAGACAGACATACAGACAGACAGACAGACAGACAGACAGACAGACAGACAGACAGACAGACAGACAGACAGACAGACAGACAGACAGACAGACAGACAGACAGACAGACAGACAGACAGACAGACAGACAGACAGACAGACAGACAGACAGACAGACAGACAGACAGACAGACAGACAGACAGACAGACAGACAGACAGACAGACAGACAGACAGACAGACAGACAGACAGACAGACAGACAGACAGACAGACAGACAGACAGACAGACAGACAGACAGACAGACAGACAGACAGACAGACAGACAGACAGACAGACAGACAGACAGACAGACAGACAGACAGACAGACAGACAGACAGACAGACAGACAGACAGACAGACAGACAGACAGACAGACAGACAGACAGACAGACAGACAGACAGACAGACAGACAGACAGACAGACAGACAGACAGACAGACAGACAGACAGACAGACAGACAGACAGACAGACAGACAGACAGACAGACAGACAGACAGACAGACAGACAGACAGACAGACAGACAGACAGACAGACAGACAGACAGACAGACAGACAGACAGACAGACAGACAGACAGACAGACAGACAGACAGACAGACAGACAGACAGACAGACAGACAGACAGACAGACAGACAGACAGACAGACAGACAGACAGACAGACAGACAGACAGACAGACAGACAGACAGACAGACAGACAGACAGACAGACAGACAGACAGACAGACAGACAGACAGACGGCGCAACAAAAATATTTCGAAATCATCTGAAACGCAAAGATATATAAAAAATTTTGAAATCGGAGCAACTTTTTTTTTCTCGAAAAAATTAGGATCACCATAGCTCACACTACTATAGTATAGTATATGTGTCAGCTAATATACCACCGATTTTAATGGAGCAAACTTTGTTTTGCAGAGAATTTATCAGGCTGTTGCAACGAAATATTTTTTGTCCAGCATTACGGAATCCAAGATGGCAGTCAGAATCAAACTTGAGCAAAAAGGCTCGTTTATTTTTATGTTGCGCAAAAATCTTTGAATTTTTTGAATTCATATCTACATCAAGATTTTTGAACATCTTTAGTAAAATATTTATTATATTTTGTTTTATCCCCTAAATGCATATCATAAAAAAACATTTCATGTAAAGAAAAGTCAAGTACGCGAAAATGATATTCCGTAAAAAGAATTGAGATAAATGTAAAGCCAAGTTCTCCAATACAAATTTCAAAATAAAAGGTTCTTACTAGTTTGGAAATGTTTTTTTAAACTTTGCTTCCACTCTTCTTTGTTTGTCGCCGTGTTCATTTCTCTAGTGCCTCCATGTTTCTTCAAATCGTCCGCCCATCTCATTTGGGATCTTCCCCTACTTCTTTTATTTTCCCAAGGTCTCCAGTTTACAATACATTGGTTCCATCGATCGTCTTTCTGTCTGATATTATGACCGGCAAGTTTTCATTTTAATTTTGCTACCTCTCCTCTGACATCCCTTACTTTTGTTTTATTTCTTATACATTAATTCCCTTTTCTATCTGTTAGCTTTATGTGTAACATTTGTCTTGCCATTGATCTTTGGGCTTCTGTTACCTTTATCCATGCTTGATTTTGTAAGTTTCCAGGTCTGGGATCCATGGATTAGTACGGGAAGGATACATTGGTTATTATACTTTCGTTTTACGGTCCTGAGAATATTTTTTATTTTTTATTATTTAGCTTAATTTACCGCATGCTGCCCAGGCCAATCTTACTTATTCTAATCCTAATATCTTCATCTGTGTTTGTCGTGATTTTAGTGTAGTTCATACTCAAGCCTATATTTTAGGCGGATGTTTCCAGTTCTTCCAGCAGTTTGGTCAGTTTTTCTTTCTTTAGCATGGTGGTCAAGTGCTATAACATGGGCGTACCCAGGGGGGGGGGGCTCGGGGCACGGGCCCCCCAAGCCTTAAATTTAGATATTTTCCACGTATTTCATGAAAAAACAAAAATAGCTTGAAATTCGACATCATGAGGCTTCGGGCCCCCCAAGAGGCCTTAGGCCCTTCCAAGACATATTCCTGGGTGCGCCACTGGGTATAATCTTAAAATTAGTGAAGATTTTTTTTTATAAAAAAATTAATTTATAAAAACAAAAAATATTGACAAAATATTTTCTTAAAGTCAACAAAATATTGTTTAACGCGTAGTATCAATAATTTTTTGAGCAATCAAGGTGTTTTTCTACGCCATACATCCACAAGGTAGCAGTAATTAGGTTACGCCAAATTTATTATTTCGATTTCAATTGAAATAATAAACGACCGACGTATTGTGAAACACTAGTAAATATTAGATAAATTGTGGACCTATTACCAGCGGCGTAGCGTGGGGGGGGGGGCGCGGGGGGTTCATCGCCCCCCCCCGCCCCGAGGGTAGTGGCGCCCCATAGGTGGCCGAAGCGCCCTCAGCTTTATTAAGTCGGGCCGGTAACGGCCAATTGAGTGGGTGCCAAAGGAAACTAACGAGATGTGTGAGAGGCGCCCTTTTGACCTTTTTGTTTTTTTTTTGTCACAAGATTTTTAATCAGTTTTCAGAGGCGCCCTTGTTAGCTGTCGCCCCCCCCCCGCCCTTTCGGGCACGCTACGCCGCTGCCTATTACCGACTAAAAAAATGTCTGGCTATAAGTGTAAACATTGGCAATAATTTTCAATTAAGATTTAGATTTTATTTTTTTAAATAATAATGTGGCGTCCAAAAATAAAGACTATACTTTTTTTTGTGCGGAATAAAGACTATACTTTATTTTTGTGATTAAAAAAAATTCACCAAACATGCGTATTTTCTTTGAGTGTTCCCCGCTAACAAAAACCCAGTAAATAACTATCGTTTTAAAGATAATTTTATTTTGAATAAAATAGAGTAAAAGAAAAGCTCAGTTTTTAAGAAACTTAATTAAAACAAATAAAAAATTTTAAAAAATTAATTTAAAAAAAATAACCTCAATATGCGGACGCCCCTGGATTGTCAAGAATAGCTTCAACAACAATATTTTATTTTTTCTAAAAACGGTATTTTAACATTTTTCCCTAAAATGCTTAGTTTTTTTGAAAACTGAATAAAGCCTAAAAAAACATATGTCAAAATCGCCACTCACTAACTTTTGCAAGCTGAGGGTTTTTTTTCGCTCTAATGACTGGCCTAAGAAATGAAAACTGCATCTTGATAAAGCAACCCGTTATTAGCTACCGTTGGTTTTTGAAAAGTGTGCATTTTGGTCTCTTTTGTTTGTATAAATATCATTTTTGCTTAAATAATTTTTTTTTAGGTTTTTTTTAAGAATTCAATTATTAAACTAAGATTCATCTGGTACTCTTAGTTTTTGAGAAAATTCATACAGTTGATGTTTTTCTTATTCAATTACCATCTTCAGTAGCGCACCCAGGAATATGTCTTGGGGGGAGGGGGCGAAACCCTATAATGCCGTATTGCAGTGGCGCACCCAGGAATGTGTTTTGGAAGGGGGGTCCTAGGCCTCTTGGGGGGGGGGGGGGAGCCCGAAGCCTCATGATGTCAAATTTTAAGCTATTTTTTGTGTTTTATCATGAAATATGTAGACAATATGTCAAAAAATCTAAGGCTCGGTTCCCGGGCCCCGGCCCCCCCCCCTGGGTTCGCCTATGCGTATCGTATGCTATTTTCATGAAATATGTGGAAAATTTCTAAAAAATCCGTAGGTCTGGGGGGAGGGGAGCTGGGGCAGAACCCCTGGGTGTGCCCATGCTCTTTATAATTAATTTTAAAACGTAAAATTTTCTTTAAATTGACGTTCTACATGTTTGATTTAAAAAACTGTTTAATTTTTTTTTCCTTTTTAATTTTTTATTAATATTTTAATATGATAATTTTAAAATAATTCAAGCCCAACAAATTAAAAAATAAAATAAAAAATGCAAAAACAATACAAAGAAATAAAGAGGACATTTGAAATATATATCGCAGTATCTCTTCAAAACTGGAAACGTAAAGTACACGATATGGGCATACAACTTAACGACCAATTAACTATATACACACTACAGTTTGCTGACGACCAAGTAATTATAGCTAATGATAAAGAAGACATGGAGTATATGATGAGAAAGTTAACGGAAAAATACCAAAAGGGGGGGGTTAACAGTGAACGTGGGCAAGAAACAGTACTTAGGTATTGGAAACGAATCAAGTGAGAACTGGACAATGGACAAATAATATATCCATGCAATGAGTATTTATACTTGGGTCTCACATTTGACAAACCAGGAACAGACTGTAAAGAACTGGAAAAAATAATAGTAAAAGCAAAAAAGGTTATTGGATGTCTTACCAGTATTTTATGGAGCAGAGAAATAACAAAGAATGTAAAATTTATCATATATGAAACAATGTTGAAAGGCACGCTGTTGTATGAAACAAAAAAATACAAAACAAAAATGGAAAGTGTCGAAAAGGATGCAATTAGAAGATCAATGAGATATATCAATATAAGAAATGAGACCATAAAAGAAAGAATGGGAATCGAGGGAAGCATAACGCATAACATCACTAAAAGACAATTGATATGGTATGGCCATGTACAACGGATGAACAACAAAAGATTACCAAAGCAAGTCCTAGAATGGCAAGCAATAGAGCGCAGAAAAAGAGGGCGTCCTAAACTACTGAAATGGCAACAGTCAATCCAAAGATCAATGAGTCAAAAAAACCTGACAGAAGATGACTGTCAGGATCAAAGGCGGTGGAGAATAGGCGTTGAACAACGTAGAAACCTTTTCCTTGAGGCGGAGGCACGAAGAGCAACAAAGAGAATAAGAGCCAACCAACAGGATGGCAGGGCAAACAAACTGATATCAACAGCCCTAATAAGGGAACAAGAGTTGGATGCAACTCTAGGAATGATATCCGACGTCATGCCCAACACGGTGTACAGCAGAAAGCTATACAACATTATCCTCCCGGAGAGGGAGGACTGGTTAAAGAACAGGACCAATTTTTCAAATAACGATAGCTTCTGGTATACCGACGGATCCAAAATGCCTTCGGGCGTTGGATCTGGAGTTGTTAGTATTCAAGAAAAAGTCGAGATTAAACATAGTCTCGGCCAATTGGCTACTATATTTCAGGCCGAACTCGTAGCCATTGAACTGTGTGCCCGGTGGATTACTGACCACGAATGGACCAACAGAACAATAAAAATCTTCTCCGACAGTCAAGCAGCCTTAAGAGCGCTTGATTCCTATACGGTCTCATCGAGAACCGTGAGGAGCTGTAAAGATTCGCTGAATGCGCTTGGTAGCGCTAACAATGTATCATAAGTATGGATACCAGGGCATTCTGGGCACGAGGGAAATGAGGCCGCAGACCTAGCAGCGAGGGAAGAGGCATCTGCCGAGTTTTTCGGCCCCGAGCCAGCCCTGGGATATCATACAATGCTGCTAAATCACCATATTAAAATGGATGGAGAATAGCTTCCAACAATACTGGATAAATATACCAGAACTGGCTCACTCTAAAGAGTTCATTAAAGACCTTGTAGAAACAGAGCCAGGAACATTATTGGACTTACCAGACAGGAGATACGTATAGTGACTGGTCTTTATACGGGTCACTGTCGACTGAGAGTGCCCATGCACCAGAATGAGACTAACAGAAGAGACCGAATGTAGACTCTGTATGGAGGATGACGAAACAGTCAGACATGTACTGTGCGAATGTCCGGCTATTGCACGTTTACGTCAGAATACTTTCGGTAAACCTCAGATCGACTCAGAAGATCTGAACAGTGTCTCACCCAAACTGATAGCCGGCCTTTTTGGAGGATTAGGCATACAGTGGTGAGAAACCACTCAAAAGTGAGCCACAATAGACCCACTGGTGGTCGCAGTGGAAGGGCTGCAAGGCCCACTCACATATGAATCATCAATCATCATCATCAACGTAGAAAACCGTTCTAAACCGACACATTAGTAGTAGTAATGAGGTTATTCCATCCCGGTGCCAAGCTCAGCTCGGGTGGGAGTTGGGACACTGACGGATCCAGGATTTCCAGGGAGGAGGGGCCAAAGTGGCAGCAAACAATAAAATATTTTTTATTAGCGGTTTTTAATAGATCTGAGGTGTAAAATTTAGTATCTAAAGGTGATTTATGGCGCCGCAGGCAAAATTTTAAAAAAAACTAAATAAAATTTTAAATAAGTGATGCTGCTAAACTAAAAAATAACTTATATGTCTGGGAGGGGGGGGTGCTAGCCCCTCTGCCCCTCCCCTGAATCCGCCACTAGTTGTTACGCTCACGAACAGTCACGTGAGTGTCACGGAAAGTGGCACCCGCGTTCACTGGACTCACGTTTACTGCCCATCTCTACTTTATACCAGGGCCTGGTCACTCGAGCTTCACTGACCAGTCGATGGCGGCGCCACCGTAGACCCCCGCTCATCCTCACCCAACCCGCTACTGCCCATCTTTTCGGTAGAAACCAGCTGATCGGTCTCGAATTTTCTGGAATTCCATTTTTTCGTTATTTACTGCAATTTTTAAGGCTTTTACCAACATTTTTGGTATTTAGGAAACCAAATTTTACCGGCCAGCCAAAAATTCAAGAATTTGTTAATAATCTCAAGTAAGTATATAACATAACCTATAAAATAAATTTGCATGGTTTATTTTAACAAAAAGCCCAATTTCATCGGCGTGGCCAGCCTGAAGGGGGCTGCGGCCTACGTCTATGCTTTCTGTGATACACATATATTGTATCTGTATTTTTTTAATAGTAGTGATCCAGGGGACCCCTGCAATACATAAGGGCAGCCTGAGATCCAACAGAGGGGGCCAGGCCCCCCTAAGCTACGCTGATGTCTATCCTCTGATTGTGGGTTATAAATTTCAAACCTTGGGCTGGGTTCGGTTTGCTTATCTAGCACTTTTGGTAAATAGGAATTATAACATTCCGAAGAAAGAATATTGTTTGTATATTACAATTTTATATTGTTTCAGGTAATGTTTTTCCAGCTGCTCCAAAGGAGACATGACTGACATGCACATAGAGTGGGGCTCGTGTTCACAATTCACATTTTCAATGTTTCATTTTTGATATGAAACAATGCAAACATTTTAATGCAATCAAAATTTAATTTTTAAAATTGGCGGCTGCCGCCGCCGCGCCAGCTGGGCGATTGCAGCGCCGCGCTCGATTGGTCAGGAACTAAAAAAAGAGGCATAGAATGAGTGTCCCATCTTTTTTTATACTTATTTACCTAATCTGTGCTTTATACTGCTTATGGATATGATAAAAATTAGTAAGTATTTATACCTACTTTATGTTACTACGGTATGTGAATTTTATTGTGATTATTATATGCTTAGGCACGTGATATATTATGTATCTATCTACTCGCCGCATTTTTAATTAAATAAAACTTGCATATTTTGTTCAAGTGTAAAGGTCACTTTATTGAGATATTATATCCACTAATTATTTCAAAGTCAGTCCAAATAGGTAAAGTTGGCTGGCAGTAAATATGAATATTTACTCAGTAGCGTACACTGAGGCTCAAGACCCCCCTACCCCAAAGTCACCGAATATTAACCGCTTATTAAAGATTGAATTTTCCCCAAAAATAATGAATAAAATTCATCCATCCGCACTTAACCCCCCGCCCCTGGATCTATTTCTTTGTACGCCACTGAATTACTGTGGTCAAATTTTAGAAGGCAGATCAAGAAAGAATTGTTAGAATGAAAATTTTGAAGAGATCTAAAGCTGCGGCTACATGACTCACTTGGGACTTGCCTGCACGGTTTCTATCTATCTATCTATGTTGGTGATTTGAGGTTTGAGGTTGGTAGAGCCGCGGGACTGTAAACGCGCTGGTCGTTTCATAAAATCTGGGTACAAAAATCCTTAAAAGGACGATGTAAAAATATTAATTTTTCCGAGCCACATAAAGACAATATAGAGGATTGGCACTCACCTTTTTAGTTGTTTCCGTCGTTCAGAGGAGCTCCTCTCGCTGGCCCAGTCGTTGCAGTCGATCCACACTAGAATCACTTGTTTGTGTAATGGTTTAGTTTTATTTTCTAAGAAAGTTATTGGATTTTTTGGTTAATAGAATTTATCACCATGCTGCGTGGTGATCTCGATAGAATACGACAGACGAATCCTTTTGGTTACGCCTTTTTGCGCAGATTCATTTTTCGTAGATGGCGCTGGCGTTTTGCTGGTGCCAATCAAAATTGAAATTGTGTGGGTTTTCCGAATACGGGAATTTGGCGCAAAATTTGAATTTAAAATTAAAGTTGCACGAACAATCTATTTTGCATTTTTCGTTCCACCTTTGAACATAGGCCTCCCACAATATCTTCCACTCTTCTCTGTCTGTCGCCGTGTTCATCCATCTAGCCCCCGCATGTTTCTTCAAATCATTCGCCCATCTTATTTGGGGTCTTCCCCTACTTCTTTTATTTTTCCACGGTCTCCAGTTTACAATACATTTGTTTCATCGATCATCTTTCTGTCTGATAGTATGACCGGCAAATTTCCATTTTAATTTTGCTGCCTATCCTCTGACATCCCTTTCTTTTGTTTTTTTATCTTAACCCTTCATTCAATTTTTTATCTGTTAGCTTTCATGTAACATTTGTCTTTTCATTGATCTTCTGGGATCCATAGGTAAGTACAGGAAGGATACATTGGTTATACACTATCATTTTTAGGTACTGAGGATATTTTTTATTTTTAGCTCACACATATACTATACTATAGTAGTGTGAGCTATGGTGATCCTAATTTTTTAGAGAAAAAAAAAGTTGCTCCGATTTCAAAAATTTTTATATATCTTTGCGTTTCAGATGATTTTGAAACTTTTTTGTCGCCCCGTCTGTCTGTCTGTCTGTCTGTCTGTCTGTCTGTCTGTCTGTCTGTCTGTCTGTCTGTCTGTCTGTCTGTCTGTCTGTCTGTCTGTCTGTCTGTCTGTCTGTCTGTCTGTCTGTCTGTCTGTCTGTCTGTCTGTCTGTCTGTCTGTCTGTCTGTCTGTCTGTCTGTCTGTCTGTCTGTCTGTCTGTCTGTCTGTCTGTCTGTCTGTCTGTCTGTCTGTCTGTCTGTCTGTCTGTCTGTCTGTCTGTCTGTCTGTCTGTCTGTCTGTCTGTCTGTCTGTCTGTCTGTCTGTCTGTCTGTCTGTCTGTCTGTCTGTCTGTCTGTCTGTCTGTCTGTCTGTCTGTCTGTCTGTCTGTCTGTCTGTCTGTCTGTCTGTCTGTCTGTCTGTCTGTCTGTCTGTCTGTCTGTCTGTCTGTCTGTCTGTCTGTCTGTCTGTCTGTCTGTCTGTCTGTCTGTCTGTCTGTCTGTCTGTCTGTCTGTCTGTCTGTCTGTCTGTCTGTCTGTCTGTCTGTCTGTCTGTCTGTCTGTCTGTCTGTCTGTCTGTCTGTCTGTCTGTCTGTCTGTCTGTCTGTCTGTCTGTCTGTCTGTCTGTCTGTCTGTCTGTCTGTCTGTCTGTCTGTCTGTCTGTCTGTCTGTCTGTCTGTCTGTCTGTCTGTCTGTCTGTCTGTCTGTCTGTCTGTCTGTCTGTCTGTCTGTCTGTCTGTCTGTCTGTCTGTCTGTCTGTCTGTCTGTCTGTCTGTCTGTCTGTCTGTCTGTCTGTCTGTCTGTCTGTCTGTCTGTCTGTCTGTCTGTCTGTCTGTCTGTCTGTCTGTCTGTCTGTCTGTCTGTCTGTCTGTCTGTCTGTCTGTCTGTCTGTCTGTCTGTCTGTCTGTCTGTCTGTCTGTCTGTCTGTCTGTCTGTCTGTCTGTCTGTCTGTCTGTCTGTCTGTCTGTCTGTCTGTCTGTCTGTCTGTCTGTCTGTCTGTCTGTCTGTCTGTCTGTCTGTCTGTCTGTCTGTCTGTCTGTCTGTCTGTCTGTCTGTCTGTCTGTCTGTCTGTCTGTAACGACCAACGCGCATAACTCAAAAACCGCTAGGCCGATTTTAATGAAATTTGGTACTTAGGCTGGGTCTTGGGTCGAGATGGTCCCATTTAAAAATGAACAAAATCCACCGAACACAAGCCAAATAAAAGGGTGAGGGTAGATTTCAAAAATTAGAGTTTACGTGAAAATAAGGCGTGTGTGATATCAAACGAAAGGTAATTAAGTCCGGGGTTAAACAAAATACATTTTAGTTTTTGTTTTTTTAAGGGTGGGGGTAGATTTCAAAAATTTGAGTTTAAGTCAAAACATGGCTTGTGTGGTATCAAACAAAAGGTAATTTAGTCTGGAGTTGAATAAGATATATTTCAGGTTTTAGTTTTATTAGCTCGCACGTACACTATAACTATAGTACTTATAGTGTGAGCTTAGGGGCCCATATATTGGCAGAGTATTTAATATGTAAGTTACCGAATTCTGCCCAGGCCCATCTTACTCGTTTCTTGATTTCACCTGTTTGTTTTCTCTTTTTAGTTTTATCATTTGTCCCAGGTATATATTATATTCCTCTACTTGTTTATATAAATCCTTTATTTAGCAAAACTAATTCACAGTATATAGTTTAGTTGCAACAGTTATAATAGTTCTAAGTTTATAAATATAAAGTATTTAGTCACATATATAAAAATACATGGTAGGTACCATCAAAAAACAATGGTTTTAAAACAATAAAAAAAAACATAAATATAAAAGTTAAAATTGATTATAAAAAAAAACATAGATTTTAAACAAAAAGACAAAAAAAACAAAGTTAAACGTTAAAAATAGATTACAAAACAACAAGTAGTTAAAATTAATTACAAAAAACAGACACTTAAATAGTTACAATAGTTATAATAGTTCCAAGTTTATAAAAATAAAGTATTTAGTCACATCAACAAACAAAAATCTATGGTACCATAAAAAAAAGGTTTCAAACGAATTAAAAAAAAACATAAATTTTCTCTTGGTTTATTCTGATCGTGGTATGATTTTATATTTTACTCCTCCTAAGCCTTTTTTTGCTGGAAAACTCCATACCTTATTTTCCCTAAAAAGAAATATATTTTTTAAACTTTTATATTTAATTGGTACCTACGTATTTCATTAGGTAGGTGCGTACGAATCTAGAAACCTAAAAAAATACCAATTGTCTCTAAAAATTGCAAAAATCCAAAACCATTCCTTATATCTTCAAAATTGGACCTCCACAGTTTTATTAAAAAAGAGTAAATGATACGCTACTGTTCCCTTCTAGAATGTGTATGAAACCTGCCTAGTCATCCTGTTTGAGCCCAGCGATAACAATAGAAACCCAGTAAAAGGGTCTGAATTGTGAACGGATCGGAGTCGACTTGAGCCAGCGGTCAAAATAGAAACACAATAAAAGCGTGTGAATTATGAACGGGCTGGGGGTTAGATATTAAGAGAAGAAATGTTGAAGAAAGATCCAAATTAAAATTACCGCTTCCTAGATAAATAAATATCTATTTGTTTAATATATAAATTATTATTATTTAGTATACATACCTATGTGCGCTTATCTACCGAGAAATGTTTTTTAAAATTAGATTTTATTTGTTTTTATGGGTTGTTATTTGTTGATGAAAACGTCGCAAAAAAATACCTGACGAAAATTGACCTTTAGTTTTCCTTTGCGCGATTTGATGACATTGAACAAATGACACACGTGCAGTGGCGTATATAAGAGGGGCCTGGGTACCCGCCCCCCCCTGTAACAAAGATTTTTTTAGATATTTTCTACATATTTCATAAAAAATACGGCCTCATTGGGTCTCGCCCCCTCCCCCCTCCCAAACTCTCTCAGGTCCACTCCGAAACTTTTTACTGTATACGCCACTGCACACGTGCGAAATTATCGTTCATACACGCGATTTTTTATGACAATCATTGTTAATTTTTTTTTATTGTTTTTTTTTCTTGAAAAATTATGGTTTTTTATCGTAAAAATACGTTTAAATAATAATTATTTTTGTTTTAAATAACCTAGGTTCGTATTTTACCTATTTGCGGTTTACAAAAAAAAATATTGTTTAATAGTATATTTCCTAACAAATATGAAAAGTGTCACTATTTCGCACACGATTGACATCTGTGACAATCATCTTCTGTCAGGTTTTTTTGACTCAGTGATCTCTGGATTGACTGTTGCCATTCCAGTTTAGGACGCCTTCTTTTTCTGCACCCTATTGGTTACCATTCTAGGACTTGCCTTTGTAATCTTTCGTCGTTCATCCGTTGTACATGGCCGTACATATCAGTTGTCTTTTAGTAATGTCATCCGTTAGGCTTCCCTAGATTTCTATATTTTTTTTTATGGTCTCATTTCTTATATGATCTGTTCTAAATATTCTTATTAATCTTCTTATTGCATCCATTTCGACACTTTCCATTTTTGTTTTGTATTTTTCTGTTACGCGATGAGTCTTTATTCCATACACAAGCGTGGAATTAAAAGGGGGGTAACGTAGTAATTTCCCCCCCGTAGAAAAAAATATTCGCTTTTTGTTAACAATTAAAGGGAAAACAGGAGACATTTTTTTATTAAAATTAATTTTTCGTTAACTATTACCCCCCCCCCCCCAAGTTTGACCCAGATCCGCTCTTGTCCATACAACAGCGTGCTTTTCACCATTGTTTCATATATATTAAATTTTACATTCTTTTTTATCTCTTTATAAAATAACGTTTAGACATTCAATAAGTTTTTTTTGTTTTTACTATTCTCTTTTTCAATTCTTTACAGTCTGTTCATGTCTTACCAAATGTATCACCCAAGTATACATACTTATTGAATGGAGATATTGTTTGTCTATTGTCTAGTTCTAACTCACTTGATTCGTTTCCAATACATAAGTATTGTGTCTGTACACGTTCACCGTTAACCCCCACTTTTGGTATTCTTCCGTTAACTTTCTCATCATATACTCCATGTCTTCTTTATCACTAGCTGCATTTACTTGGTCGTCAGCAAACTGTAAAGTATATTTTGTAAATCGGGCGTTAAGTTGTATTTCCATACCAAGTACTTTACGTTTCCAGTTTTTGAGAGCTACTGCGATATATTATTTTAAAAATAGTTGGAGAGATACAACATCCCTGGCTTACACCCTGCGTTACCAGAAATTCTTTTCAAATACGATTTCCATTTTTAATTTTAGTTTTTGACCCATTGTATAGTTCTGTTATCGCTTTTATGTATGTATAATTAATATTAGTTTGCTCTAACATTGTCCATAATTTTTCTACTGGAACGGTATCATATGCTTTTTGTAAGTAAAGGTAGTCTCTATATTTCTGCCACTCCTTTTCTCAATTACATGTCTAAGACAAAAAACATTATCACTACAAGAACTACCTGCACAAAACTCACTTTCCTCTTCTTCTTCTTGTTCATGAAAATCATTCTTTATTAGATCTCTAAGAATCCTACCGTACAATTTACTTAGAGTACTGGTTACTGAAATTCCTCTGTAATTGTTTGAACCCAGCTTGTTTCCTTTTTTATGTATTGAGGCAATTTTCCCATCATCAGGTACTGGATGTTCGTTTATGCATTGATTGATAATATATGTGAGATTTTCTAGTACTTTCTCTGATCCATATTTGAGCATTTTAGCATATTTTCAAGTATACAGGGTGTTCGGCACATGAACCGCCAAAATTTTTTGAAATTGATTTTCTTTCACAAAATCATTAATGTTCTTCTATATAAAACCTCGTATGTCCCTTTGGTACATGAATTTTAACAAATCTATTAATTAGTTGAAGAAGCATAAGATTACAGAATTATTTTTAAAAAATGGTGCTTTTCCAGACATTAATAAAAAGCTTACAAAGGTTTAAAGATAGCATTTTGGGTAATTTGAGAAAAAAAATTAAAAAATGAATATCTCTTAGCCGTGACTCTTAGGACCCAAGTTCCAAGGTTAAAAAGGTTCAACAAATGGCCCCAACAATATCCCAAAAAATTTTGACGGTTCATGTGCCGAACACCCTGTATATGATATGATCCAATATGTTTTTCTGTGCATGACAAAACTTAATTGTGAATATTTGTTTCGAGAATAGTAAAGAGACATAATGTTACGTTAACGTAAACACGTTAAAATTACGGTAATTATTCAATTAATTACTACTTAGCAGACTAATTACACGTCAAGTGATTATTCAATAAATAAAATCATTTGTACAAATTCCTGTATACATTCGTAAAAAGTTTACATCATCATCGGCATCGGGGTCAAATTTTGTAACGCGTCTTCGATCAGCGATGTGCTTTTGTTTATTTTAACACCTCGTAATCGCTTTTGTCGTAAAATCGTTCCGTTTTTACGAAAAATTCCATTGCATATCTAAAGTTCATATCATTATTTTTGAGACAACTTTTGACAAATTTTTTTCGTTGGCCTATGTTATTTGTTATGATAAACAGCTGATGAGTGTCAAGAAGTTATCTCAAACATTATGATATGGAGTGTACTTGATACTTTATGCTTTGCCGATGCAACAATCGAATCGAGTTACAATATGGGCGAAGTGCGGATTTCAGGGGAGGGGAGGGGGAGGGGAGTAACGTGGTAATTACCCCCCCCTAGAAACGAAAATAAGTATTTTTTGTTAATAATTAAAGCTATAAAATTCGCTAAATGACGTTTCTTAACTTAGGGAGTGGTTTTTTCGCATTTCTATAGCCCCACCATACTGCAACTCGGTGCTTTTGTGGATAAACTGTATAGTTTTTGAAAGGTGAATTTTCAAAGTTTGGTCATTTTGGTCTTGTGGGATTTTCTACCCTAAAATTCGCTAAATGACGTATTTCCGAATCTTAACTTGGGGTGTGGTTTTTTCGCATCTCCATGGCCCCACCATACTGCAACTCGGTGCTTTTGTTGATAAACTGTATAGTTTTTGAAATGTGAAGTCTTTTTCCATTAATAGTGGCGGCACTTTTAATTCCGGCTCTCATAATACACAAAGGCCTAACTTTGAAAGAAGACAGCTGTTCTTATAATGCGAAACTGTCAGAATAGTCCCAGCACATTTAGTGTGGTCCCTATTAGTTTCTTAGATGCTGGCCTTATACCTCTCAGCCATCTTACAAATTTCAACGTTCAAAACAGTTATTTTAATTGAAAATATTTCAGGTGAAAAGTGTTAAGAAAAAATTAATTTTTTTATTCTGTTTCTTTCAATCGCACGCTCTAATCAACTGTATTAGCTCACACATATACTATACTATAGTAGTGTGAGCTATAGTGATCCTAATTTTTTCGAGAAAAAAAAAGTTGCTCCGATTTCAAAATTTTTTATATATCTTTGCGTTTCAGATGATTTTGAAACTTTTTTGTCGCGCCGTCTGTCTGTCTGTCTGTCTGTCTGTATCTGTCTGTAACGACCAACGCGCATAACTCAAAAACCGCTTGCCCGATTTCAATGAAATTTGGTACCTAGGCTGGGTCTAGGGTCGAGATGGTCCCATTTAAAAATGAACAAAATCCAACACAAGCCAAATACAATGGTGGGGGTAGACTTCAAAAATTAGTGTTTATGTGAAAATATGGCATGTGTGATATCAAACGAAGGGTAATTGAGTCTGGAGTTAAACAAAATAGATTTTTGTTAAAAAAAAGGGTGGGGGTAGATTAAAAAAATTAGAGTTTACGTAAAAATATGGCGTGTGTGATATCAAACGAAAGGTAATTGAGTTCGGAGTTATAAAAATACATTTTAATTTTTGTTTTTTTTAAGGGTGGCGGTAGATTTGAAAAATTTGAGTTTAAGTCAAAACATGGCTTGTGTGGTATCAATCGAAAGGTAATTTAGTCTGGAGTTGAATAAAATATATTTCAGTTTTTAGTTATATTAGCTCACACGTACACCATAACTATAGTACCTAGTGTGAGCTTAGGGGCCCATATATTGGCAGAGTATTTTTCAATTGTCTCAATCATTTACTGAAACAACATAATTTGCTGTATTTACATGCACCTATTCCTGATGCATTTGAAAGTAAGTATGTATATTTCGATCGACGGGTAATAGCTCAAAACCTTTTCACTTGGATGTATGTAGGTATGTCTGTCTATTTGACTGTTGATATCAATTCTGCCGTTGTTAATGAAAATGCTGTAACCAACAATTCTGCGAGTTTCAGTTTATGGCATTTTCTAATGGAAGAATGATTTACACAGGCGGATATCTTGGCATCAAGTCAACGCAGATGGATGACTACTATTATGTCGGTTCAGAATGTTTTTCTACGTTGTCCGACGCCTATTCTCCTCCTCCTTCGATCCTGACAATCATGTTCTGTCAGGTTTTTTTTACTCATTGATCTTTGGATTGACTGTTGCCATTCCAGTTTAGGACGCCCTCTTTTTCTGCGCCCTATTGGTTGGCATTCTAGGACCTGCTTTGGTAATCTCTCGTTGTTCATCCGTTGTACATGGCCGTACCTTATCAGTTGTCTTTGAGTGATGTCATCCGTTATGCTTCCCTCGATTCCTATTATTTTTTTTATCATCTCATTTCTTACATGATCTGTTCTAGATATTCTCATTGATTCTCAATTGTAAGAAAGCCATTTTGTGACGTAGAAAATTGCGACACTATTATGGAAAATTGTTCAGATCTGTGTTAACTTACTAATTCCCAACCTAAATATATCTAGTTTTCTCATGTGCATGTTACTATTTTAATTCCTATCATAACTAAATAGATCACAAAACTTGTCTTTCTCTGCAAGTCTGCAAGGTCCTGGAAAATGTCAGAATCAGCCTGTAGGCCAAATTTGTGGATATATTGTAATTTAGCGAAAACCGAAGTTGCGAAATCCTAAAAAGATTTGCAGGAAGTCCTCGTTCATCGATTTCTACACTCCGAACCAAACATTTCTTCCATTTCCACCCAGTTCGCGGGAGAAAAACCCCTAATCATTGCAATATAAAAGGTAGCTAGTTCCTTTATACCCTCTACAACTATCAGATTAGGAAAAGTAAGAAAAATAGTTATGTTCCAAAAAAACAAACGATGTTAGTATATTTGTTTAAAATTACTACTTAAAGAAATAAGCAACGTTAGTACTTATTTACTGTACCACTATAATGTGAAGAACCTAAGTTTTAAATTTTGCACTCAACTCCGTAAAGAATTATCTTGTATGCATTTTTAGAAAAACCAATATGAAAACAATTCCAAGGTCCAAGCCTTAGATTTTTAATATATTTTCTACATATTTGATGATAAAACATGAAAAATACCTTAAAATTTGACAGCAGGAGGCTTCGGGCCCCCCCCCCCAACCCCAAGCAGTGGCGTAGTTGCGAAAAGATGACCTTTTTTTGTTGTTTTTTTTTTTGGTCGCAGGATTTTTGAGGGCGCCCTTTGTACCTGTCGGGCCCCCCCCAAGACACATTCCTGGGTGCGCCACTGCTACTCGAGTGTATTTACACACAGCATCCAATTGAAATTCATTCTTATTACATCCATTTCGACGCGCTTCACACAACACAAACCTTCAAAATTTTTGTTGTTATTTCTAAATGCAT
Organism: Aspidapion aeneum; assembly: GCA_963576565.1. Classification (NCBI taxonomy): domain Eukaryota; kingdom Metazoa; phylum Arthropoda; class Insecta; order Coleoptera; family Brentidae; genus Aspidapion; species Aspidapion aeneum. Next base: position 8,945,335 of record OY755047.1, read on the forward strand.
TTTTAAACAAGCAAAACAAGAAATTTTAAGAATTGTGATAACGTTTGTGCCCAGCAAATACCTCCATTTCTTGATTCAACAACAAGAAATCGTATAAATATTTTTGTTGTTCTTCAGAACTTAACCTAAGCGATAAACACTCTTCCAACACCATTATTTTGGGCTCCGTCCGAGGTTTTCTATTTATTTTGTTGCCATGACCTTTCCAGCAGACGGTACTGCCTTTGCCTTCTTTGGAACTGGTTCGTCCTTGGCCGTCCATTATTTGGACTGTTGCTTAGTTTCAGGGGTATAATGATGATCCCATGTTTCATCAACCGTAATTAATCTACGCAAAAAGTCTCCTGAATCACGTCTAAACAGTGCCAAATTCTCCTCTGAAATGGTTAGACGCATGAGCTTTTGATATGGCGTGAGCAAACGCGGCTCCGAACGGGCGGATAGCTTTCTCATACCTAAAACTTCACATAAAATATGGTGAACTAGCTCTTTTGATATGCACACAGCCTCAGCTACCTCTTCCAGTCTTAATCTGCGATCTTTTAGATTTAGTTTGTAAATGGTTTGCACCATTTCTTCAGAAGTTGCCGTTTTTGGCCTGCCAGAACGCGGAGCATCATCAGTGCTAGTACGACTACGTTTAAAGTCCGATACCCAGGTTTTAACTGTGGTATAGGAAAAAGCAGATTCCCCTAGTGTAGCATCTAGTTCAGCTTTTATTTCTGTCGGCGATAACCCAATATGAAAATATTTTATCACGACTCTTATGTCGTTTTTTTCCATCTTTTAAAATTGACACACTGTATAAACTTTTAAAATAAGCAGAACACAAACTACTTGACGCACTGACTTTAAACTTCGAGCGTATACTGATCACAAGCAAGGGTACACAAACACGTTGGAACAAAAAAGCAAATCGGGCCTGCTATAGGCTAGGCCGGAAACTTTTCATCCCATCCTCTAAATTCAAAGGCAACAAAGCAAACATGGATTTCTAAAAAATGCTTTTAATGTAGATACGGCGTTTTCATTAAACGCGGCAGAATTAACCAAAATGCTTTCACCTTTCCTCGCGATATATACACAAGAAGTAAAAGTGCAATAATCGCTTCGTTTTGTGGTAAGTATGATGTTATTAGAATCATTAAAAAAATTAAGTGAAATGGAGTATTTTATTTAGAATTTTAATTTTTATTAGATTAATTATTATAAAGGGTGATTTGGTTGGTAATTTTTTCAAAAGAGATTTTTTGACTGATCAAACTGTCAAACATTTAGACTGTCTTACGGAATTTTTGTTCCAGTATTGTATGAATTTTGGAAATTTTCTGAAATTTTTTATATTATTTCAAATTTTAAGAATTCTTGAATTTGAAAAGTATTAAAAATTTTCAAGGTGATTAAAAGTGTGAAAATTTTTAAAACAGGTATTTTGAAAATTTTATAAAATTTGAAAATAAAAAAACTTTTTGTTATTTTACATGTTTGAGTCTGTAATAACCCGCGAAAATTCAAATTATGACAATTGATGCTAGCAGCCATGTTGGATCCCTCTCTTCCTTTTAGTACATGCAGCGTTCATATCGCAGCCCACGAGAAAGATCGGCCCGGGCGCGGAAATATCACGTGACCGTAGGAGGCTCACAAAAAAACGCCTCACGGCCCGCTGTCATTATAAAACATGTGTGTTTTCAGTTTTGGTATGTTTGTTTACTTCGATTTTTTTTTTAATTCGGGCACGAATTTTATGTGAATTTTATCAAAGTTATTAAAATAACGCAGCCCACGAAAAAGACTGTAGTGGGCTGCGTTAAAATAATTAATGGCTAATGAGTAAATTATAAAGAAAATACCTATAAGATAAACAATGCCGCGAACGTGTAATTCGTGTTGTTCCTTGTCGGTCCAACTATAAAACTGAAACCTAATATGTTGCAAACGGGAAAGAAGTGGTAAAAGATAAGATCTTGGATAAGATTGATCAAGTAATAGACATCCTTAGTGACATTTTCGATAGTGAGAGTGAAAAATGTGTTCAGTTGTCATTTCTTATTGAACAATTGGGTCTCTTGAAAAGGTAACCTGAGAATCGAAGATATTGTGGATACACTTTAATGTTGGCTTCATCTTTGTTTATGCAGTCATCCAATGCATACACGTCAATTTACAATTTTAAGGTAATATGTCTTCCGCACCCTCGCAATATTAAAAAACTGATTTGTAAAATATTGTTAACAGATAGTAATGTCTCTGGTAGTGTGAAATATTTAAAAAGTAAGATACAGCTTTTAAAAGAACATGAGTTGGTAGTTAACTTACACTTTAATGAAATATATATTAAACTTTGTGCTGGGTAATTTTCCAAAAAATTATTGACCACCACTACATTCAGTTCATTGAGTGTGAAAACCATATCACTTATTCACAAAATCACTTGTTTCTTTTTAATAAATTATTGTGAAATGTTTTATATTGAAAATTTTTCTTCAGATAACTCTAGCGAGTGTTTTTGTGGAGAAAAACTATTGTCAAAGCTTGAAAAAATTAGTTTAAGGGCATGTAAAGTTTTTTTAAATAATTTTATTAAAAAGCACAATGATTTAGTGTCTGCTAATAAATTTTTGAATAAGAACTCAGACAAAGATGATGACACTCAAAGAAAAATTAAAAAACTAAAAGCTTAGCTTTGATATGTCCAATTTTGAAAGACTTGTATAGATTTGAAGTTACTAACGATATTATGTACCTAACATATGTACCTGAAGATATTAGAGTGCAAATTTTGTATAATTTTTTATTTTATAGATTCAGTTTTTTTTATCCATAAGAAACACATATATCAGCAAAATATTTTTTTCAATTTTTGCCTATAAAAGAACAAAAATTTTTTGTTAATTTATTTAAATTGTGTAAAAACATATAATATATTAAGCAATACAATAAGAATCCTGGGACTCCTAAGATCACGTGACCGCCGACTTGTTTATAACGCGCCATGGCCGGTCTTTATCGTTGGCTGCGGTTCATATAGTGTAATTAATTAACGGCATTTTATTAATTAACAGGCGCGAGTATTCGCCCTAAAGATATCCCCAACTAAGGGATATTAAACTGGCGACGGGAGTGAAAAAAAATTGCGTCACAATTGCGTATTTTCATCGTAAAAATTGCGAAAATTAGTGTGAAAAATTCGGCGAAATTCTTAACCTAAAACATATCAAGCGTGCCGATTTGATGATACTGTTGCCATGGTAACGATCATAGTGCGGGAAATAAACCAAAACGCACGTGCTAAATAATCACGTGAACGTCAAAAAGATACAACGTACAAAAGTGCGGTTAAGTTTTCGTAAACAAGTAAACAAAAACAAATATTTTCGCGTTTTCGATTAAAAAAACAAAAAAATTATCGCAAAAGTGCGGAATAAAGGAAAAATATACGCAAGGCAACCACTAAAATAAATAACTGAACGCATAAAAACAAATAAATAGCATAAATTAACAATAAAATATTTAAAAAAATAAAAATAACCTGTAATAAAATTAAATTAAAATGTCTTTGATTGGAAGTAAAACGGAGTTTTGTCCAGAAACCCAAGACTGGCAAGTTTATAACGAAAAATTAGAATCCTATTTACAAGAAAACAAGGTAACCGACGAAACCATAAAGGTAAAGACATTACTAAGCTTAATAGGAACCAGTACTTATAAAACTTTAAGGGATTTAACATATCCAAAGCTGCCTCCTATTGTGACTGTATGGCGGGAACGTATAAAATTTTATGCTTCTCAGCAATTTGACAGTGAGCAGAGTGGTACGGAACAGTGTTCTTTTTATTATTGTATAATCCTCTAATAAAAGTCGCCATGAAAAGAAAACAGAGACTAAAAAAAAAATTGCGAAAATATTTTCGCGTTTTCGATTAAAAAAACAAAAAAATTATCGCAAAAGTGCGGAATAAAGAAAAAATATACGCGAGGCAACCACTAAAATAAATAACTGAACGCATAAAATATTTAAAAAAATAAAAATAACTTGTAACAAAATTAAATTAAAATGTCTTTGATTGAAAGTATAACGGAGTTTTGTCCAGAAACCCAAGACTGGCAAGTTTATAACGAAAAATTAGAATCCTATTTACAAGGAAACAAGGTAACCGACGAAACCATAAAGGTAAATACGTTACTAAGCTTAATAGGAACCAGTACTTATAAAACTTTAAGGGATTTAACATATCCAAAGCTGCCTCCTATTGTGACTGTATGGCGGGAACGTATCAAATTTTATGCTTCTCAGCAATTTGACAGTGAGCAGAGTGGTACGGAACAGTGTTCTTTTTATTATTGTATAATCCTCTAATAAAAGTCGCCATGAAAAGAAAACAGAGACTAAAAAAAAAATTGCGAAAATATTTTCGCGTTTTCGATTAAAAAAACAAAAAAATTATCGCAAAAGTGCGGAATAAAGAAAAAATATACGCGAGGCAACCACTAAAATAAATAACTGAACGCATAAAATATTTAAAAAAATAAAAATAACTTGTAACAAAATTAAATTAAAATGTCTTTGATTGAAAGTATAACGGAGTTTTGTCCAGAAACCCAAGACTGGCAAGTTTATAACGAAAAATTAGAATCCTATTTACAAGGAAACAAGGTAACCGACGAAACCATAAAGGTAAATACATTACTAAGCTTAATAGGAACCAGTACTTATAGAACTTTAAGGGATTTAACATATACAAAGCTGCCTCCTATTGTGACTGTATGGCGGGAACGTATAAAATTTTATGCTTCTCAGCAATTTGACAGTGAGCAGAGTGGTACGGAACAGTGTTCTTTTTATTATAATCCTCTAATAAAAGTCGCCATGAAAAGAAAACAGAGAGTGTTACTCTGGGGAGAGCTAAAAAAATAAAACTTTTATTATAATTTTGTATCTCTATAATCCCACCAAACTCACACACCCGCACACACGAAAAGAGCCAAAAGAAAATAACAAAAAGCCGTAATTCAAACCGACGAAAATCTTTTTTACTTTTTCCCTTTTTCTCCCTCCTTCTCTTCTTTTTTTTTCTCAACTGGAACAACCCTGACTTCCTCCCAATTCCCCTGACAACGACATCTCTGACTAGTAACAGATAGTTTTTGAAAATTTCGTAAAATTGAAATAATTTTAATTTTGAAAATTTTTGAATATCTACTTAATCCAAAATTTTGAGAATTTTCAAAATTTTGGGAATTTTTGAAAATTTAGAGAATTTTTCAAAATTTTGAGAATTTTTCAAAATTTTGAGAATTTTTGAAAATTCTAATAACTTTAAATAAATTTTATTTAAAACTTTTTTTACATCAAAGAACGTTAAAAACTGTTTATGATGAAGACCTTTTGTCATTCCAGAGTATTAAAACATGGTATTTTTAGTTGAAAAACAGTTTTGCTCTTTACCCCTCTCGCTCCTTTCATCCCTATCAGAACCTACCCTTAACCCGACTTTAGTCAACATTTGAAATATACATCTACCGTCGGGTTTCGCTAGAAATTTTATTTCTTTCAAACGATAAGAAAAATTAGGTCAGATCAGACTTTTCAAAAGACATTTACTCAGGAATGCAAAATATGTTGATATAGTTTGCAAAATAAATAGTTTTGTAAAATAGTTATTCAATTTTAAAATAGTTTAAATTAAAAAATTTTTAGCTCACACATATACTATACTATAGTAGTGTGAGCTATGGTGATCCTAATTTATTCGAGAAAAAAAAAGTCGCTCCGATTTCAAAAATTTTTATATATCTTTGCGTTTCAGATGATTTTGAAACTTTTTTGTTGCGCCGTCTGTCTGTCTGTCTGTCTGTCTGTATGTCTGTCTGTAACGACCAACGCGCATAACTAAAAAACCGCTTGGCCGATTTTAATGAAATTTGGTACCTAGGCTGGGTTTGGGCCGAGATGGTCCCATTTAAAAATGAACAAAATCCACCGAACACAATCCAAATAAAAGGGTGGGGGTAGATTTCAAAAATTAGAGTTTAAGTGAAAATATGGCGCGTGTGATATCAAACGAAAGGTAATTGAGTCTGGAGTTAAACAACATACATTTTAATTTATTTAAAAAAAAGGGTGGGGGTATATTTCAAAAATTAGAGTTTAAGTGAAAATATGGCGTGTGTGATTTCAAACGAAAGGTAATTGAGTCCGGAGTTTAACAAAATACATTTTAGTTTTTGTTTTTATTAAGGGTGGGGGTGGATTTCAAAAATTTGAGTTTAAGTCAAAACATGGCTTGTGTGGTATCAAACGAAAGGTAATTTAGTGTGGAGTTGAATAAAATATATTTCAGTTTTTAGTTATATTAGCTCACACGTACGCTATAACTATAGTACCTAGTGTGAGCTTAGGGGCCCATATATTGGCAGAGTATTTTTAAATGTATACATTTTTTATTTGTAAAATTTTCAATTTTAAAATAATTTGAATTTTGAAAAAAAAGTGAAGAATTTTGAGGAGGAAAGATTGGAAAGAAATCAGTATGGAAGAAAGTCGTTACTGAATGGTGGGACGAATGGATATTATTGTAACCAACCAACCAACGTTGGGATTTAAAATTCATGGAAAACGGTATGCCGACGAAAATCGCGTCATCATTTATGGATATAAAAAAGCCAAGAAAATGGAAAGAAATAGAATGGAATTTTCCATAAAATATTTTTTAATAACTGATCAAGTTGGACTGAAACTCTATATTATTAACTTCTCAAAAAGCAACGAGAGATATGCTCATTATTTCCATCTACTTTTCGAGCAAGTGGAAAAGTTTACACAGGCGCAGATCTACGGGAGGGGAAAAGGGGGCAATTTCCCCACCCAAGTCACAAACTATAAGTATTTGGTTTTGACACACAGAATACACCTCCTGGTCACTATGCACTATGGTAATAAACAAAAACAAAGAAAATTCTATTACAGAGGGAGAGCCAGAGTCTTTTCTGTGGCTCACAAGAGGGCAAATGAAGTCGGCGATAACAGAGTGGACCCTGAAAGACAGACAAAATGGAATGAACCAATACAGGAAACGCCAGACAGGCGAAGGAGTGTGTGACCGGATACAGCAAGTCCCGTAGGGACTCGCTGCTCCGTAGAACACGAAGAGAGGTAGTAGCCATAGTTGGAGTCCTCACCGGCACTGCGTCGTACAAGGACACTTGGTAAAGATGAAAGTGAAGGAGAACGCGACGTGCGAGATATGTAGTTATGATAAAGCATTTTCTCACATTATGTGAAGCATACAAGGACGCAAGAAGTATTTGAAGAGGAAGCTTTTAAAACGGAGGGCCTTCTGAATCTGAGGTAGCCCTTATTGAGGCCTTTGTACAGAAGACGGGACCAATACAGGAGACGCCAGACAGGCGATTGAGTGTGTGACCAGATACAGCAAATCCCGAAGTGACTGGCTGCTCCGTAGAACACGAAGAGAATTGGGAGCCATAGTGGGAGTCCTCAACGGACAATACGTCCTACAAGGACACTTTGTGAAGATGAGAGTGAAGGAGGACGAGACGTGTGAGATGTGTTGAGCTGAGGACGACACCTCGACGTATTTTCTCACATCCTGTGAAGCATACAAGGAGGCAAGAAGAGAAGTATTCAAAGAGGAAGCCTTTGAAACGGAGGACCTTCTGAATCTGATGTGACCCGATATTGAGGCCTTTGTACAGAAGACGGGACCAATACAGGAAACGCCAGACAGACGATTTAGTGTGTGACCGGATACAGCAAATCCCGTAGTGACTGGCTGCTCCGTAGAACACGAAGATAATTAGGAGCCATAGTGGGAGTCCTCAACGGACAATACGTCCTACAAGGACACTTGGTGAAGATGAGAGTGAAGGAGAACGCGACGTGTGAGATATGTTGAGCCGAGGACGACACCTCGACGTATTTTCTCACATCATGTGAAGCATACAAGGAGGCAAGAAGAGAAGTATTCAAAGAGGAAGCCTTTGAAACGGAGGACCTTCTGAATCTGATGTGACCCGATATTGAGGCCTTTGTACAGAAGACGGGACCAATACAGGAGACGCCAGACAGGCGATTGAGTGTGTGACCGGATACAGAAAATCCCGAAGTGACTGGCTGCTCCGTAGAACACGAAGAGAATTAGGAGCCATAGTGGGAGTCCTCAACGGACAATACGTCCTACAAGGACACTTTGTGAAGATGAGAGTGAAGGAGGACCAGACGTGTGAGATGTGTTGAGCTGAGGACGACACCTCGACGTATTTTCTCACATTATGTGAAGCATACAAGGACGCAAGAAGAGAAGTATTTGAAGAGGAAGCTTTTAAAACGGAGGACCTTCTGAATCTGAGGTAGCCCGATATTGAGGCCTTTGTACAGAAGACGGGACCAATACAGGAGACGCCAGACAGGCGATTGAGTGTGTGACCAGATACAGCAAATCCCGAAGTGACTGGCTGCTCCGTAGAACACGAAGAGAATTAGGAGCCATAGTGGGAGTCCTCAACGGACAATACGTCCTACAAGGACACTTTGTGAAGATGAGAGTGAAGGAGGACCAGACGTGTGAGATGTGTTGAGCTGAGGACGACACCTCGACGTATTTTCTCACATTATGTGAAGCATACAAGGACGCAAGAAGAGAAGTATTTGAAGAGGAAGCTTTTAAAACGGAGGACCTTCTGAATCTGAGGTAGCCCGATATTGAGGCCTTTGTACAGAAGACGGGCCAATACAGGAGACGCCAGACAGGCGATTGAGTGTGTGACCAGATACAGCAAATCCCGAAGTGACTGGCTGCTCCGTAGAACACGAAGAGAATTAGGAGCCATAGTGGGAGTCCTCAACGGACAACACGGCACAAGGACACTTGGTGAAGATGAGAGTGAAGGAGGACGCGACGTGTGAGATATGTTGAGCCGAGGACGACACCTCGACGTATTTTCTCACATCCTGTGAAGCATACAAGGAGGCAGGAAGAGAGCTATTCGAAGAGGAAGCCTATAATCTAATTATTTTGTCAATTTTTTTTAATTTTCAAAAAGATATGGGGTGAAGCAGCGGCGATTTTAAAACTAGTGCGTTACACTCTAGTACCAGTAACCAGACAGTTTTAGTTTTTTTAGGTCCTTTTGAAAAACCTATATTTTCTTTAAGCGCGGTGTGAAATTCGCATATTTAAATACTCTGCCAATCTATGGGCACATAAGCTCACACTGGGTACTATAGTTTTAGTCTCTACTTGAAAGCTAATATAACTAAAAACTGAAGTATATTTTATTGAACTCCAGACTCAATACCTGATACCACACAACTCTAATTTTTCAAATCTACCCCTACCCTTTTTTAAAAAACTAAAATGTATTTTTTTTAACTCCAGACTCAATTACCTTTCGTTTGATATCACACACGCCATATTTTCACTTAAACTCCATTTTTTAAAATATACCCCCACCCTTTTTTTAAAATAAATTAAAATGTATTTTGTTTAACTCCAGACTCAATTACCTTTCGTTTGATATCACACACGCCATATTTGCCCATAAACTCTAATTTTTGAAATCTACCCCCACCCTTTTATTTGGTTTGTGTTCGGTGGATTTTCTTCATTTTTAAATGGGACCATCTCGGCCCAAAACCCAGCCTAGGTACCAAATTTCATTAAAATCGGCCAAGCGGTTTTTGAGTTATGCGCGTTGGTCGTTACAGACAGACATACAGACAGACAGACAGACATACAGACAGACAGACAGACGGCGCAACAAAAAAGTTTCAAAATCATCTGAAACGCAAAGATATATAAAAATTTTTGAAATCGGAGCAACTTTTTTTTTCTCGAAAAAATTAGGATCACCATAGCTCTAACATTACTATAGTATAGTATATGTGTGAGCTAAAAAACAGACAAAAAAAAGAACCGCGCCGTAGAAATTTGAACCGCGCCGTCTCCAAAAAAAAAAAAAAAAAAGGTCATCATATGTCAGGGGGCGGCCGATAAGTCACCAGGGCGCCTCTGACGAAATCTTGCAACTAACAAAAACAACACAAAACACGGTCATCATGTATGAGGGGGCGGCCGATACCACACAAGGGCGCCTCTCCCACCTATGGGGCGCCACTACCCTCGGGGCGGGGGAGGCGGCGAACCCCCCGCGCCCCCCCCCCCACGCTACGCCGCTGCTAAAAAACCACACATTTTTAATTTTGATTAGCACAAGCAAGACGCTAGCGCCATCTACGAAAAGAAATGTCACTCTATGGAAAATTACCACGCAGCGGCGTAATTAAAACTCAATCGACGAAAAATTTAAAATATTGTCTCCATATTGTCTTTGTGTGGCTCGGAAAAGTTATGCTGGGTTTATACAGATCAAAATAAAAATAAACATAAAAAATAAAATAAAAATAAAAATATTTTGCTGTTAATACAGTCGAATAAAAATAAAAATTAATTTTTTAACACTTTTTTTGCAAAAAAACAGCGTAAAAATATTTTTGGATTAAACCACTGGCTTTTTAAAGTTGGATTGCCAAAAGCCCAAAAAAAACTGAAGCAAAAAAACATAAATTTCTTCATCAAAACAACAACAAAGGTCAGACGCGATGTCGCACATGCGCACATCCATTTCCAGATAAAAATTAAATATAAGTTAAAACTTTTTATTTTTATCTGCATCAGCTCAGCATTAATATTTTTAAACTGATTTTTTAGTCGATTTTGCGGCAAGATTTTATAAAAACGACCATCACGCTTACAGTCTCGCGTCTCTACCAATCCTCAATCTCAACCTCAAAGTATCAACAATAGAGCCATTCTCTAATAATATGCCAAGTTTTATTCTGAGCTCAGTTTTGCAAGTAAACCAACACAACATAAAGTGGGAAACGGAAGCGCGCAAACTCACTCCTCTTGCCTTGGATATAATGGAAATTTTTAGGGGCCCTGTATTCCATTTTATTTCCATTATGTACATATACTGAAATATATCACAAAAACTGTTAGTTAAAAAAAAAGTTCAAATAAAATTTACTGAGTATTGTGGGGGAAAGAAAAGAATATATTTATAATACAGTGAAACCTCCTATAAGCGGACACTTACGGTTTCGTCGATTTTGTCCGTATATTGGAGGTGTCCGCTTATGAGAGAGAACTGCGAAATTTTAATATATACTTATTAACAATTTCCACTGCTTGAGTTTTTGTGATATTAAATTTTTTAGCACTCTTTCGTGCCGATAGATGTTCCTTCTCCGAAATGTTAACAATTTCCATTTCTTCACGTAAACTAAAAAGTTTTTTACTAGGCGCCATTTTAAAGAGATCTATTACTACCCAACTGAACAATAAAAATCAAACACAGCAGTCCCGTCCAATAAAATATGTAAATACGACAAAAGTATTTAGTCTCCGCATTAAAACAGAAAGAGGTAATTCCCCGGCTGCAGAGTGCGTTGTTGCCAACATACTACATAATATTTATGCCCATGTCGTGCAGCGCTTCATCCCGTTGTCAGAGGTTCGCGTCCGGTTAAGGGAGGTTTCAGAATTTTTTAACCAAAAACATTGTCCACGTGCGGTTATTAGAGTGTCCGGTTATAGGAGGGAATTTTACATATAAAGAAATTGGGAAAAGCTTGGTTCCAACAAATTTGTCAGCCAAAAGTGAGTGTCCGCTTAATAGAGGTGTCCGCAAGGAGAGGTTTCACTGTACGATGGAAATACATAGGAAATGGGTGTACTGCTACCACTTCAAAGTTTGTATCTCAGCAACGGTGCTCAATTATATCTCATTTTATAGACTATTAGTTAGTATTTATTTTATGTTATTATAAATTTTCTCAAAAATAAGTTCGGAGTTTCATGTTAAATGCCACTCAAAGTAAATGGAAGCCGAACAACTTTTCTAAAAAAAAAACAGCGATTCCTGAAAATTTGTCAAAAAACAAGTCGCTGGTTGCCAAAACTTTTTATTCTTCTTAACCTGACCTTGCATGTTAATAATGCTTGTCGATGCAGAAAAGAATATAAAAACTTATAAATGGCGAAAATACTTCAAACAAATCCCGTTTTGTTACAATCTGCCCTGTAAATGTTAAAGGGCCCCTATTTGGACGTAGTTTCGACTCAGACCGTAGTGCACGAGACGTAAATAATAAATGGCAATATGTGTGTGTTTGTGTGTATGTCTGTTTGTCCCTCTGCTTGTTACTAACCATGCGATGTCACAAGCCGATAACAACTTTTATACAAAAACAGCGATTCCTGAAAAACTGTCAAAAAACAAGTCGCTGGTTGCCATAATTTTTTATTCTTTTTAACCTAACCTTGCATGTTATTAATGCTTGTTGATGCAGAAAAGAATATAAAAACTTATAAATGGCGAAAATACTTTAAACAAATCCCGTTTTGTTACAATCTACCTTTTAAATGTTAATGGGTCCCTATTTGGACGTAGTTTCGACTTAGACCGTAGTGCACGAGACGTAAAAAATAAATGGCAATATGTGTGTGTTTGTGTGTATGTCTGTTTGTCCCTCTGCTTGTTACTAACCATGCGATGTCAACAAGCCGATAACAACTTTTATATAAAAACAGCGATTCCTGAAAATCTGTCAAAAAACAAGTCGCTGGTTGCCATAATTTTTTATTATTTTTAACCTAACCTTGCATGTTAATAATGCTTGTTGATGCAGAAAAGAATATAAAAACTTATAAATGGCAAAAAAACTTCAAACAAATCCCGTTTTGTTACAATCTGCCCTGTAAATGTTAAAGGGCCCCTATTTGGACGTAGTTTCGACTCAGACCGTAGTGCACGAGACGTAAATAATAAATGGCAATATGTGTGTGTTTGTGTGTATGTCTGTTTGTCCCTCTGCTTGTTACTAACCATGCGATGTCACAAGCCGATAACAACTTTTATACAAAAACAGCGATTCCTGAAAAACTGTCAAAAAACAAGTCGCTGGTTGCCATAATTTTTTATTCTTTTTAACCTAACCTTGCATGTTATTAATGCTTGTTGATGCAGAAAAGAATATAAAAACTTATAAATGGCAAAAAAACTTCAAACAAATCCCGTTTTGTTACAATCTGCCCTGTAAATGTTAAAGGGCCCCTATTTGGACGTAGTTTCGACTCAGACCGTAGTGCACGAGACGTAAATAATAAATGGCAATATGTGTGTGTTTGTGTGTATGTCTGTTTGTCCCTCTGCTTGTTACTAACCATGCGATGTCAACAAGCCGATAACAACTTTTATATAAAAACAGCGATTCCTGAAAATCTGTCAAAAAACAAGTCGCTGGTTGCCATAATTTTTTATTATTTTTAACCTAACCTTGCATGTTAATAATGCTTGTTGATGCAGAAAAGAATATAAAAACTTATAAATGGCGAAAAGACTTTAAACAAATCCCGTTTTGTTACAATATACCCCTTAAATGTTAATGGGTCCCTATTTAGACGTAGTTTCGACTCAGACCGTAGTGCACGAGACGTAAATAATAAATGGCAATATGTGTGTGTTTGTGTGTATGTCTGTTTGTCCCTCTGCTTGTTACTAACCATGCGATGTCACAAGCCGATAACAACTTTTATACAAAAACAGCGATTCCTGAAAATCTGTCAAAAACAAGTCGCTGGTTGCCATAATTTTTTATTCTTCTTAACCTGACCTTGCATGTTAATAATGCTTGTTGATGCAGAAAAGAATATAAAAACTTATAAATGGCAAAAAAACTTCAAACAAATCCCGTTTTGTTACAATCTGCCCTTTAAATGTTAAAGGGCCCCTATTTGGACGTAGTTTCGACTTAGACCGTAGTGCACGAGACGTAAATAATAAATGGCAATATGTGTGTGTTTGTGTGTATGTCTGTTTGTCCCTCTGCTTGTTACTAACCATGCGATGTCAACAAGCCGATAACAACTTTTATATAAAAACAGCGATTCCTGAAAATCTGTCAAAAAACAAGTCGCTGGTTGCCATAATTTTTTATTCTTTTTAACCTAACCTTGCATGTTGATAATGCTTGTTGATGCAGAAAAGAATATAAAAACTTATAAATGGCAAAAAAACTTCAAACAAATCCCGTTTTGTTACAATCTGCCCTTTAAATGTTAAAGGGCCCCTATTTGGACGTAGTTTCGACTTAGACCGTAGTGCACGAGACGTAAATAATAAATGGCAATATGTGTGTGTTTGTGTGTATGTCTGTTTGTCCCTCTGCTTGTTACTAACCATGCGAGGTCACGCTGTAGGAGTCAGAAATACAAGGACGTACGCACGGGGGGTGTTTATAGGGATTTCAAGCACCCTTACAAGAATATCGGTAAAATTAGGGGCCCTGGACTTTTTTTATCAGACATGACCTCCTCTATCACCTGTTGGTATAAGCCAAAAAATGCGACTACACCACATTTTTTTTGTGGGGTCTGTTTTTCGCTCTAATGACTGGCCTATCAAGAATATGAGAATAAGAAGGCGACGAAAGATCGTAACAGAGAGAACAGAAGGAAGGGCTCTGGTTAATCAAGCTTAAACCCACCAAGGGTTGTAATGCCACTTGGAGAAAAAGAAGAAGAACCAAAGGAGGGAAAAGATATGTTATTTTTATTAATTTAATATCCCCCTCTGAACAAACTCATCTCAAAAAACATCAATCCAAACAAAAGATCATCTCATCTCCGAAACCACACGAGTTAAACACTTAAAATATAAGCGGCGTAATCGGCCGTTCTGATCTCGTGTGTGTGGAAATGAAACCAGATTCACGACGACTCAATAAACCACTGAAAACCGCATTCTTCCCTCTATTTCCTACTTGCGAAACATCTTGGCAACACCGCAGAATGCTCCGTGTGTCGCATACGCTCGCACGGTCCTTGGTTTAGGTCGACAAGGTGGCCTAGGAAAATATCTCGAGACCTCATACTTATCTCCCTCTCTATTCAACACACACAAATTATTCATCTATCTTTGTCCCACACATTCGCGTATGTGGTCTCTCGTGTTTCGATTGGAATCTGTCTCGCTTTTGCCGGTTATAGGTTTTTTTTCTCCAATCCCCTCCCTAACGCTTGACTGACGTGACCGAGCGTATTCCCCTACTTTTCCATTGGGCGATGATCTTCACTGTGCACCGAGTGTGGTGTTTTCTTGGAGAAATTAGGAGATAAGTGGAAGCGGTAGGTTTACTACATTTGGAAATCATAAATAATAGGAAGTTTATGGAATTGTTATTCCTAAATGGAATTTTGATTTCTCTACAATCCTGTGTAAAAATAGAGCTGTATTTTTTTGTGAGTCAAGGAATTGCAGTCCGTTATCTGAAACTACAAGGCTTGGTAATCCAAAACGTTTCTAGTTAAAGGATCGATACCATATACATAATATTCCAATACTCCCTGTTACCTATTTACTCAATGGTTGGCGTTTGATGCAAACATTCAGAAATAAAGGTACGAAAAATGCACAGATACCAAATTTACATAGAGTTTTTGTCAACTGTACGCCGATGATTTGACGTAACGAATACAAGAATAAAATAATATTCATGCGTAAAAGTATTACCCATCAGGACATTTTATCTTCAGGACATTTTATCTTCAGGACCGCAAAAAGGATAGACTTATACCCATTGATAGTGCTATTTCAAATATGTTTGCATTCTGCATCGTAAGGTACCGTAGGTATTGCAATAATACGTACTATATGGAAATAATATGCATATGTCTTTCAAAGCAACCCATCAGGTCTTTTTTGCTTAAAGACCTTAAGGCTCTCATGTTTGCATCATGAATGGGCAGTTACCGTGGGTATTGGAATATTATGTATATGATCGATACTCAGATATGAGGCCAATTAAATGGCGCTCAACATTCATTTACTCCTTAAAGCCCTCTGCAGTTAAGTTTAAGCAGTATGTATCTGTCTTGTCGCTCCTAGATCTACGTTGGTTAAAGAATGCTTCACACACGCTTCAAAAACTCCAAGAGCAAGAATCAAGCATTAGATAAAACAAGACGTCGAATTGTAGATATCGCACACCCGCTGAAAAAGAGTCACAACTCAAAAGTCGCCCTTATTGAGATAAACCTGCCGCCATCATCGAAATAACATGTACTTTCTTCCATAAAAGCGTCACATTTATGTTTCGACAATTCACCGCGAAATGGCGATGTGACTCTTTTATTTTGTCCAGTTTAGCTGAGGATGCGTTCCTTTACAGTGTCACTTTTGACTTTATAACAGCGTGAACGTGGAGTTTCATTCTGAAAAGAGTCACATTTCGAGTTGTGAAGGTTTTCATGTGAACTATTGGTTAAATCTGACCCATATAACAAGTAAAATACTGTTCTTTTTTGTGTTGTGACTGTTTTTTCGAATTGTTCAGTGTACTTAGAATTAAGGAGAATAAGAAAAAAATCTTTTGAATTTATTAGAGAATAATCACATTCCCAGTTGTTATTCAGCATTTTATAACTCGTTGGAAAAATAAATACAAAGTTTCTTCTTTATTTGTTTTCTTTTTTTATTTTATTTACCATCCTGCGTGACATCCTGATTTACAACGTCATGATGCCTTGTTTTAAAAAAGTGTCACAATATCGGGTTTTTGTCTTTTTTTTAACTAAAAACGACAAAAATTATTTTTTCTGAGAAACGTACTGCACCAATTACATTGAGTTAATAGGTTCCTGTTGATATAAAATAACATGTTAACTCGTAATTTGTCATGTAAGTGAGAAATGAATCTCTCTAATGAACTAAATTCTTTAACAGCAATTTTTTCAAAACAATGTTTTTTGAGTTGTGACTATTTTTTAGCGGGGGTGCGATATGTTGTGCTCTATAAAGTAAAACTGTTGTTCCATTTGTTTTCATTGTTCCGTAGACTAAGGGGGCGTTCAGGAATCACTCCAAATGCATTTAGATTACCTACAACAATATCAATACCACCAGTTCTTCTCCTAAATCCCAATGTAATAAAAGATATTTAAACAAGGATAGTATATACCGTGAACATGTGCGTTGGACAAGGATAAACTAAGGAACCGGGTGACCTCGGATCGTGTTTCGATTGCGTCAAAATTAATTCCAATAAATTATGTTTAGAAAGAGACAAACGATAAGTTTACACACAGGAGTACAAGTGAGACAAGGACAGACTAAATATATTTTATGGAGCACGAATAAATGGTGATTTCGAGAGCCGTCTAGAAACTAAGTGAGTCGAAGAAGGATAGCTAGGTGATCTGGGGTGAGTTCTAGCTTGAAATCGAACCAGTTGAAAAAGCACTTAAAATCCTTGAGTACGACAGAGAAGAAGAATATGCTCGGAGTGAGTTCGGGGTGAGTTCACCAACAGTATCGAACGTATTAAGGGTATCGTTCCCAGATCTGGTTTGGCCCACGCACACACATACAGACATACATACGCAAAACTACATTCGTCCCAAAGTTTTATTTTTAAAGTATTCATCAGCTAGTAACGCAGCCAACGATAAAGACCGACCATGGCGCGTTATAAGCAAGTCGGCGGTCACGTGATCTTAGGAGTTCCAGGATTCTTATTGTATTGCTTAATATATTATCTTTTTTTACACAAATTAAATAAATTGACAAAAATTTTTTGTTCTCATGTAGGCAAAAATTGAAAAAAATATTTTGCTGATTATTATTATAGATAAAAGAACTGAATCTATAAAATAAAAAATATAAAATTTGCACTCTTATATCTTCAGGTATATTAGGTACATAATATCGTTAGTTACTTCAAATCTATACAAATCTGTTAAAATTGAGTATAACAAACCTAAGCTTTAAGTTTTTTAATTTTTCTTTGAGTGTCATCATCTTTGTCTGTGTTCTTATTCAAAGATTTATTAGCAGACACTAAATCATTATGCTTTTTAATAAAATTATTTAAAAAAACTTTACATGCTCTTAAACTAAGTTTTTCAAGATCTTACAATAGTTTTTCTCCACAAAAACACTCGCTAGAGTTATCTAAAGAAATTTTTTTAATATAAAACATTTTACAATAATTTATTAAAACGAAACAAGTGATTTTGTGAATAAGTGAGATGGTTTTCACGTTCAATAAACTGAATGTATTGGCCGTCAATAATTTTTTAAAAAATTACCCAGCACTCTACCAACTCATGTACTTTTAAAAGCTGTATCTTACTTTTTAAATATTGCACACTACCGGAGAGATTACTATCTGTAAGCGATATTTTACAAATCAGTTTTTTAATATTGCGAGGGTGCAGAAGGCATATTACCTTAGTTTTGTAAATTGACATGTATGCATTGGATGACTGGATAAACAAAGATGAAGCCAACATTAAAGTTTATCCACAATATCTTCGATTCTCTGGTGACCTTTTCAAGAGACCTAATTGTTCAATAGGAAATGACAATTGAACATATTTTTCACACTCACTATCAAAAATTTCACTAAGGATGTCTATTACTTGATCAATCTTATCTTTTACCACTTCTTTCCCGTTGGCAACTTGCATTAACTCTTCAAGTGTATCTGTGCTGTCCAAAAATAAAACTCCAACTTTTTTTGGCAGTTTGTTTTTTGGTATCGACACATTGTTAACATTTACAAAAAATGACAGATTTCCCTCAACAACTAGAGATGCTAACAGTGATGGATTGTTGTTCAAAAATGTCATCAGGCACAGGCAGACTGTGTCACGTTCTTGGGTAAAAATCCAATTTTTGTTACTGTGAACTTCGGTGACTGCATCCTGAAGTTTTTCTATGCATTTTTTAATAGATTTTTTTACCGGCAATAAACCAGTATCATCGGCAAATGTTGCTAAGTGACAATTTTCTGCCTTTGGGATATCGCAAGTGAATAATAAGTATAGATAAGGGCCTAGTACGCTACCCTGGGGCACGCCTGCTTGAATTTCTCTTATATTTGAGTATGAATCTTCCTGTTTTACTCTGAAAAGTCAGATATGTACGATTCCAAAATATCCGAATATTGTTTTGGCAGAAACCGTTTTAGTTTAAAATTAAGGCCTTTATGCCACACTTTGTCAAATGCTTGTGCTACATCTAGAAAGACTGCAGAACAAACTTTTCCCTCTTCTAGTGCTTTTTCGATTATATTAATAATTCTGTGTACTTGATCTATCGTGGAATGCTTGTCTCGAAATAATTTCTTGTCTTTCTATAATGAGTTTTATTTTTTAAGAAATAATTTTTCATAGAGCTTGGATATAATTGGCAGCAAAGATATTGGCCTGTAAGATGACACGTCATGGAGTGGTTTTCCCGGTTTTGGAATCATGATAACTACTGCATCTTTCCACAGTTTCATATTTGAAATGAACTATTCTTTAACAGTTGGGATAAGAAATATGTCTCTTTTAATATGCTGATTTAGAACATTGGGATCTATACAAAGTCTCAAGGATCCATTTGATTTTTCGACTATTTATAATCGTATGGAATCTAAGTTGATATAAAATGTAAACTTGCAAGAGGGTTAGAAACATGGATGTGTGAGACAGATGTAGTTTGCTAGTAACAAACAGACACAGGGAGAACGGGTCATACGGTTTCATTGTGAAATTATGTGTTACTTATTGTTATTTGCTTGATGGTTTTCATTACACAGTCTAGATAAATTTAGGAAAGGCATAGTTGGATCATCATCATTTGGGTCTAAATTTGAGGGTGACTACGTTGAGGACTTGAGGTTGACCTGTTTTAGGATAAGCTCCCATTCGTCCCTATTCTTGGCTTGAAGATCTTGTTCCACTTGATCCGAATGGCGGCTGGTGACCTTATAAATTGGGGGGGGGGGGTCAGAAATTTAAATTGCATGAAAAATGAGATAAAATTTTTTTATTTTCCAAACAAGCAGCTACTTGGGGAAGTTTTTAGTTTATTTATTTTTGTCACATTTTCATTATGTTCGGTAATGTTTTGCTTATAGGCACTATTCAATTCGCACCTAATATCAGTCTTGGTGATTTAAATGAATACCACTTACTTTGTGTCTTTTTAACTTTTCAGTTAAGTGCTTGATATCACACATTTCTTTTGCACGCAGGATCACTTCGTGGATTGTTCATAACAAGACAAATAAAGCAAAAAAAAGCATTTCTTTTTTTACAACCGCACAAACAGTTTTCAGCATCGTATAATTTTTGAAGTGTAAACTTCTTTAGGCGCGTTTAGTAGTTTTTGTGGGTACTGAATTGGACTGAGCCGTCAGGCTCGGCTATGTAACGCTCATTCGGGTGAAGTCGGCTCGAGTCGACTAAGAGGAACATTCAGCGAGCGATATGATGATGCAGATGAAGGGTAGTATTATTAATTTCGCCTTATTGAAGTTTACACTTCTGCCGTGTGGTCTTAAGCAAACACAATTTTTTTTATACAATTTTCTATTATAAGTTTTTATAAAACACCCCTCTTGTTTTAACTGTCAACACTTATTAGGTGTCCATTAGATCTTGGACCCCCGTGAGGTTAAGCTTTCAAGCTACCCACGGAAAAATATGAGAGAAACAAAAACTCCTTTTTACCCGATTAGCCACGAAACTTGTTTGATTTTTAAATTCACGGGTATTAAATTTCACGTTTATTATGTAGTATGTTGGCAACAACGCACTCTGCAGCCGGGCAATTACGTCTTTCCGTTTTAATGCGGAGACTAAATACTTCTGTGGTATTTACAACATACAGTCCAACCTCTCTAACTCGAACCTCTCTATAAATCGAACCTTTTACGTGGTCCCTGAACTTTTTATATGTACAGGGCGTCCCAAATTGGGCACTTTTAGGGGGTTTAAGGTACTTCTAGGGGAGACAGAGAAAAACTGACCACGCATTGCGAGGTTCAAATTTCAAGAGAAGAGTTATAGTGAAAACCGCATTTTGAAATATCGTCTCGTCTTTGAGCTACGGGGGCTTTTTGAAAAGTCTGCATTTTTGAAGGGGGTCTATAACTTCGTTATTAGTGGAAATTTTGATTTAAAGTAAATTGCAGTTTTATAGACTTTGTCACGAGGAATTCACCCGCTAAATTATATTTTAACTGTCACTTTTAGTTTTTGAGATATGACATAAAGTTGCATTTTTTCTTATGGAATGGCCTATATTTTAATTAATTTTCGAATTCGTTATTGAATTCTTTTCAAAATGATGTATCATATGTCATAGTTTTAGGTTTTCACTATAAGTCTTCTCTTGAAATTTGAGCCTCGCAATGCGTGGTCAGTTTTTCTCTGTCTTCCCTAGAAGTACCTTAAACCCCCCAAAAGTGCCCAATTTGGGACACCCTGTATTTAAACCTCTTTAACTCGAATTTCTATAACTTTAATTGATGAGTTGGGTAGTAATAGAACTCTTTGAAATGGCGTCTAGTTAAAACTTCTTAGTTTACGTGAAAAAAAAAGTTGTTAACGTTTTCGGAGAAGGAACATCTACCAGCACTCAAGCAGAGGAAATTGTTAATAAATATATTAAAATTTCGCTGTTCTCTCTCATAAGCGGACACCTCCAATAAGCGGACAAAATCGACGAAACCGTGAGTGTCCGCTTATAGGAGGTTTCACTGTATTGTGGATTCAGGTGGTTTAGCTAGATGGTCTAACAATAGACCACTTGAGTCGCAGTGGTGGGGCGACATTCGCACCACTCATAAACAAACCTAACCTAACCTAGGTGGCCTAACTATTATAGCCATCATATTTTAGTATCTGTGGCCCCTGAAACATGTTCTTTCCACAGAAGCGTTGCCCAGGGGTTGGAGAGGGCGGTAGGAGGTAAATTTAAGGGGAGCCCCGCTCTTCCCCACCCCACATCGACGCGTCGGCACAGCAAGGAAATTAAATTAAATTAGATTGGATTTTTTGTTTAACTTTGTGGCCACAGGGCACAGGGGAAAAGAAAAGAGCATGATAGGAAAGAACATTGTTAGAGCAAAGCAATTTACACAGTTTTTTCAAAAGTTGTTAATCATCAGAGAAACTACTAGAAAATCTCACGTATATTATTAATCAATGTATAAACGGGCATCCAGTACCTGATGATTGGAAAATTGCATTCATATTGTCACAGAGAAAAATAGACCTAAGGGTCTTTAGTATGGGGGCGTAGAAAATTATCGGAAACGGGGGAAGTTTAATACATATATTTCGTTTATAATTATACAGCGGATAAATCGACAGAAATTATAGCCTACGCTAACCTTCCCAAAAAAAATATGGATAACCATAAATACGGCCATTAGGGCCTTACTGTGAATTATGCCGGGTAGGACTCGGAGGACGCAGTACACAGGACCACAGGTTCAGGGTTAAAAAAGAGAAGACGTCCAGAAACTGGTTACGAAGCTCAGCGGACGTCCAGAAACTGGTTACGAACGCTTAGTTAAGGGGCAAATGAGACGACGTCCAGAAATTGGTTACGAAGCTCAGCAGGACGTCCAGAAACTGGTTACGAACATACGAACGCTCAGTTAGAAGTGGACCCCGGGTACTGGTCACTTGTATGGTGTGTTACATCGCCTTTTATATTAAATTATTGCAAATTCAGCAATATTTTTTGCTAGTGACGATGGTTTTCGATCGGTACAATTATTATTGCCAATACCTTGGTATTTTATAATAATAGATGCACGCCTTTAATTTATATGGATCCCAATAATTAAAGTAATACGAAGTGCATCGGTTTTATTTAAATAAATGTATCACTTTGGGATAGTTTAATTATGATCTGTGTGACAATATCCTCAATACATAAAAAAGGAAACAAGCTGGATTGCAACAATTACAGAGGAATTTCAGTAACCAGTACTCTAAGTAGATTGTACGGTAGGAGTCTTAGAGATCTAATAGAGAATGAATATGAATTTTATGAACAAGAAGAAGAAGAGCAAAGTGGATTTCGTGCAGGCA
This sequence comes from Aspidapion aeneum, assembly GCA_963576565.1. Taxonomy (NCBI): domain Eukaryota; kingdom Metazoa; phylum Arthropoda; class Insecta; order Coleoptera; family Brentidae; genus Aspidapion; species Aspidapion aeneum. The sequence continues at coordinate 8,968,299 of OY755047.1, forward strand.
GATCTTCTAATGATAATGTTTTTTGTTTTAAACAACTGATTGAGAAAAGGAGTGCCAGAAATATGGAGACTCGTGTTACCTGTGTGAACCTACAAAAAGCATGATACCGTTACAGTAGAAAAATTATGGACAGTTTTAGAGCAAACTAATATCAATCATACATACATAAAATAAAAGAACTATACAAAGGGTCAAAATCTAAAATTAAAACTTAAATCGACTTTCAAAAGAATTCCTGGTAACGAAAGGCTTAAGATAGGGATGTTGTATCTCTCCAACTTTAAAATATATATCGCAGTAGCTCTAAAAACTAGAAACGTAAAGTACACGGCATGGGAATACAACTTAACGACCGATTTACCATATACATAGTACAGTTTGCTGATGACCAAGTAATTGTAGCTAATGATACAGAAGACATGGAGTATATGATGAGAAAGTTAACGGAAGAATGCCAAAAGTGGGGGTTATAACAGTGAACGTTGACATGACACAGTACTTATGCGAATCAAGTGAGTTACAACTAGACAATGGACAAACAATATCTCCATGCAATGAGTATGTATACTTGGGTGTCACATGTGATAAGACAGGAATAGACTGTAAACAACTGGAAAAAATTAGTAAAAGTAAAAAAGTTATTGGATGTCTTAACAGTATTTTATGGAGGAGAGAGATAAAAAAAGAGTGTAAAATTTAACATATATGAAACAATGGAGAAAAGCACGCTGTTGTACGGAATAGAAACTTGTCGCGTAGCAGAAAAATACAAAACGAAAATGGAAAGTCTCGAAATGGATGCAATAAGAAGATCAATGAGAATATCTAGAACAGACCACGTAACAAGACAACTCATATGGTACGGCCATGTACAATGGATGAACGACGAAAGATTACCAAAGCAGGTCCTAGATGGGCAACCAATAGGGCGCAGAAAAAGAGGGCGTCCTAAACTAGAATGGCCACAATCAATCTAAAGATCAATGAGTCAAAAAGACCTTACAGAAGATGATTGTCACTTGTCAGGATCGAAGGAGGTGGAGAATAGGCGGCGGACAACGTAGAAAAACGTTCTAAACCGAGATAGTAGTAGTAGTTAATCATCAGTGCTATCTGAACTTTGTGGACAGTGTTGCCAACCCTACGGATTTATCTGTAGATCTACGGATTTTGGATTTCGATCTCCGATATCCGATTTCGAATCCAAATCTACAAATTTTTGGCAATTTTACTCAAAAACATCGAAACACAACGGCGGCCTTCTTATCAGTCCTCAGTAGGGACCTATTGCAATAGTGCCAGGCACAAATTGTGCCGGGCACTATATTGACAGTTTCTCATTATAAGAACAGCTGTGTCCTTTCAAAATTAGGCCTTTGTGTATTATACGAGCCGGATTTAATAGTGACGCCACTATTAATGGAAAATAAACGACGGGATTTATAAATTCGAGTTTGGTATGTCAATTTTGAAAGATCAACTGTCAGTTTGTAATGCGAAACTGTCAATATAGTGCCCGGCATAATTTGTGCCTGGCACTATTGCAATAAGTCCCTATTATCTTTACTTTTTTTCCTACATTTTAATCATTTTGTAAAAAGGTTTTACTTGGATCAGTGACCTTATTTTTCTAGACATCTAGCGGAGGGTTGTTGCAACATTATTTAGAACGAATGGTATTACTTCGCGCGTTGTTTGATGGGGAGTCAAACAACTCTTCGCGCCACGAAAGTTAAACTATGTTTTACGTTATGTATGTTGCACTAGAAAATATTAGTGTTTGTATGTACCTTAACTAAATAAAAAAGGTTAAAAAAGTACGTACTTTTTATTTCTTCTAAATATAACGGTTTATCCGTTTAAAAAATTGGCGGCACTGCAAAAAAGTTTATTTGGATCCGTTTGAATGGAGCAGTAGGTACCGTACCGTTCTCGTGCAATTCCGAACCAAAAAAGTTGTGCACTCCTGTCACTGTCAAAAAAATAAAAAAATCAAACCAATATAAACTTTTTAATTGTAAAAAAGCACCATTTTTTGTTTTTAGTCTTCTTTGAACCTACGGATTTCTACAGATTTTTCGCGTTCACGCTACGGATTTTCGCTTTCCAATAGTAGGCAACACTGTATATCTTAAATTCAAGGTTAGAAATGAGATCTAGGAAAAATATTATAAAAGTAACCATATATTGATGATATTATTTTTAATGTTTGTGTTCTTAACGTTATTAAGAAATATATTTTTGGTAATGCTTTTACATGAAATTTTCGTTTGGATTTTCTACATGTTTTTTTAATGTCAAAATCTGACTTAATTTTAACACAAATTTGTGTTAGAAAAAAAAACATTTTTTTTTTCAACATTTATTTAACGTTTTTTCGATTTTGTGCTTAGTGGGGTTTAGGATAGTAAGTATCTATAGCCGTTTTGTTTGATTCCACTCAATCATTGTCAACGAGTTGCAAACAAAGGATTTCTAGTGTGTTTCAATATCTTTGTTCACTTAATCGTGTTTTCGATTTATTAGCGTCCTCAGACTTGGGGGCCTACTTGATGGGGGCGCGGGGGTTCGCACGTTAAAAGACTAGCAACTCCACGTAGCGACGCTCCAGATTATCAGAGAATTGAAGTTAAATAAATAAAGTTTTTAAGAAGCCGCTTAGCGATTAGGTAGTTAACTGTCAGAATTTGTATCAGTTAAAATTCACTTACCTATTTACTGCTTGTCGATTTTTATGGAAACGTAGTTTTCTAAACCATTTTTTCGAAAAATTGGTTTTTCAAAAATAACAGCCAGAAGGTGTTTTTTAAACGGAAAATTTTTTGAAAATTTTTGGCTAACAGATAAAATATAATTTGAAAAAAAAAAATTACTCGAAATATTGTTTTTTCGAAAAAAAATTACCGAAAACTCGATACTACCTAGCTCATTTGTTTGTCTTATTCTTCTTCTTCTAGTGCCTTATCCTCAATGGACGTTGGTGATCATTACTTTGTTAACAGCGGCTCTATAAATGTATAAATATACAGGGTGTTCCGCACATAAACCGTCAAAATTTTTTGGGATATTGTTGGAGTCATTTGCTACCTTTTCAACATTGGAACTTGGGTCCTAAGAGTCACGGCTAAAGAGATATGAATTTTTTTATTTTTTTCTCAAATTATCCAAAATTCCACCTTTAAACCCTCGTAAGCTTTTTATTAATGTCTGGAAAAGCACCATTTTTTTTATAATTCTGTAATCTTATGCTTCTTCAACTAATTAATAGGTTTAATACGAGGTTTTTTATTGAAGAACATTAGTGATTTTGTGAAAGAAAATCAATTTCAAAATTAAAAATCAAAAAAAGTATCGACAATTGAGAATTTCATTTTAATTATTATTTGTTTGTGCTTCAAGATAGTTAATGGTTGATAAAATGTCCAACTTTTTTTATTATTGTTGAAAATGACCTGCCTATACAAACATTTTTACCCGATTAGCCACGAAACTTGTTTGATGTGAAAAAAAAGTTATTGGGTTTAACCGGGAATCGAACCCGGACCTCTAGATTTACGCGCCAATGCCCTACCAATTGAGGCACCGAGTTGATATATGTATTGTTTTTTTGATACAATGAATATATATATTTATCGGTTTCACAACGTTCTACGTCTTCCGATACCCAATCTCCACTCGTTTCTGTTTGCCCATAATTCATCATCTAGGCCTCTTATTCTTATTTCACTGTCTATTCCTTCTATCCAGCTTCTCCTCGGCCTTCCTCGTTTTCTTCGGCCAGTTGGTTTCCATTGTAATATTTGTTTAGGTAGTCTTCCATCATCCATTCTTTGTACATGTCCGTACCACACCAGTTGTTTGGTTCTTATATCATCCACTAAAGTACGTTCACCCACTGTCATAATTTCTCTTATTCTTTGATTTGTAACTCTTTCTCTTTTTGATTTCCCTGCTGCTCTTCTCCAATAGTCCATCTCCGTAGCAGAAAGCATTTTTTCTGCTCTTTGATTGGCCATACTTCTGAGCCGTATGTAATAATACTTTTTACAATGGTGTTATATATAAGCTTTTTGTTAAGTTTTTATATACTTTGGTCCCAAATTATTCCATTTAATAAAGTTATTGCTTTTCTTCCTTGTACGTTTCTATCTTTTCTAGCTTTGTCTAGTGTTCCGTCAGCTGTAATTTTTAGACCTAAGTATTTATACTCATCACAGGACTGAATTCGCTGCCCAGTATTTAAGATTAGATCCTGTTTCGTTCCACCAACACACATATACTCTGTCTTATTGATATTAACCTCTAGTCCCCACTTATTGTACTCTTCTATTAGTTTTCGTGTCATATATTTGAGGTCTTCATAATCCTGAGCCACTACTATCTGATCATCGGCGAAACATAAAGTATACAAGTTGGTTTCGTCCAACGGAATTCCTATGTTTTGGCATTTTCTCTTCCAGACTTTAAGGACTTGTTCCAAATATATCTTAAAGAGCAATGAATATAATCTGGTAAAAAGCAAGAAAAATAAATTAATTTTATAAACTATAGGTACGTGCTGTTTGGATTACCTATCCCATGCAACGATCAGCGGCGTAGCGTGGGGGGGCGCGGGGGGTTCGTCGCCCCCCCCCGCCCCGAGGGTAGTGGCGCCCCATAGGTGGGAGAGGCGCCCTTGTGACTTATCGGGCGTCCCCTGACATATGATGACCTTTTTTTGTTTTTTTTTTTTTTTTTTTTTTGGAGACGGCGCGGTCCAAATTTTTACGGCGCGGTTCTTTTTTTTGTGGGCGCAAGATTTGTGAGAGGCGCCTTTTTTTTGTCGTAAGATTTGTTATCAGTTTTCAGAGGCGCCCTTTTTAGCTGTCGCCCCCCCCGCCCTTTCGGGCACGCTACGCCGCTGGCAACGATTTATAGTTTCTCAGGAAACCTCTTAATTTTCTTTGAAATCAATCGATTGAACGTGCTTGACAATTATCGTCCGAGCGCGTCTTTTCAAGAAAAAAAACTGTGAATTCTTTATCAGTACTACCACTCTTTCTTTTTAAATATAATGTACAAACGTGTTAAAAAATATGTCGCATTGACTTGTTCACACGGTATGACCCACACAAAAAAAGCAACCAAGTATAGGCCGACTTAATGATAATTTTGTTCAATAAGCGATACATTGTTGCCAAGTCAGCTTAAATTTATAGAATCCGCGCGGCGAGAGTTGAAGCCGTACTGGTCGAGTTTACACAAATTTATTTATTATGCATTTTCTTATTTTCCAAACCAATATTGTTATTTTATTTTGCCAGTCATCTGAAACTTCATAGTGTGAAAAGAAAATCCAAAGTTTCTTCACAACAAATTTTTTTTATTTTTTTTTATTTAAATTTTCAGGCTATATTTTTTTTATTTTTTTTTATTTAAATTTTCAGGCTATAATTCCCAACTAGTTTCGAACAGACAAGTTCATCTTCAGGGGACAATAAAGATAAAACCATAAAGTGAAGATCACATACAAATGCCGGACTCCAACAATTTCTTAACATTACAAAACATTGAACAATATAAATATTTGTAAAGGGAGATCAAAATTTTGTTTCAACAAAATCCACATAATCCTACAAAAAGATAATTAATTTTTAGCAAATAATGTTGTAATTTTCATTTTAGCGTAAGTTTTAAGTGGTTTTGATGTCCCTTTTACAAATATTTTTATTGTTCAATGTTTTGTAATGTTAAGAAATTGTTGGAGTCCGGCATTTGTATGTGATCTTCACTTTGGTTTTCCATCTTTATTGTCCCCTGAAGATGAACTTGTATGTTCGAAACTAGTTGGGAATTATAGCCTGAAAATTTAAATAAAAAAAATATACTTGTTCTGAAGGAAATTTGGATTTTCTTTGCACACTATGAATAGAAACCTTCACCCTGGAGAACTACAAAATCTGAATCTTGTCTTAACTCTTGAATTAAATATTAATAAGGAACCTTATTTCTCTTTAAAAACCATTTTTCATTCCAATTTGATACATACCGTGGATTTCATTTTTTTTCAACAAAAAACATTAAAAAAAAACAATAATCCATCACTTGGCAACATCTTTAGAACCTAACAATGGAGACTTTTCACACAAATTCTGAAATATGAAGAATGCAATCTTACTTGCATCCTGTGGACATCACACAGTTTCCCATATTATTTGCGCAAACTATAGAATGCAGACCAGTCTTTCCCACACCGTGTAGCCGCCGCTTAAGATCTACAGCATTTTCGAGATTTTTGTAGTTTTTTCTTGGTAACTCCCAGATATTTTGCTCACATTTGGAAATTCGGCTTGCCATATGTAGCTATTAGGAGTAGTAGTGTAGTAGTAGTAGTGTTGAGTAGCCTCTAGGCCTGGCGACTAGGCACATGAAGCGCCCTTTTGGCCAACCCCCGGGCATCCCCCTACTGCGTCCTTCCTTCGCTAAGGAATCTGTCCGTCTTCTGTACAATGAAGGTCCTCTGTCTCAGAGGCTTCTTCTTCGAATACCTCTCTTCTGGCCTTCTTGTATGCTTCACATGATGACAGGAAATGTGCCGAGGTCTCGTTCTCGGCCCCACATCGGTCGCACGTCACGTCTTCTTTCACTCTCATCTTCGCCAAGTGTCCTTGTAGAACGCAGTGTCCGGTTAGGACTCCCAATATGGCTCCCGGGTCTCTTTGTGTTCTACGGAGCAGTCAGTCCATACGGGACTTGCTGTATCCTGTCACATACTCCTTCGCCTATCTGGCGTTTCCTGTGTTGCATTCCTTTTGTATCTCTTTCTGTGCCCACTCTGTTAGGGTGGACTTCATTACCCTCTTGTAAGCCCTGAAAGTCTCTGGCCCGACACATTTTTGATTAGGAGATTAGGAGTAAGAAAATAAAATTATAATCACTTATAAACGTTAGTTTGACAGTTGGATTCTTTATTAAAAAAATATGAAATTTTCATAAAAAAACTCTTCCCAAAATGCTAAGTTTTTTAAAACCCCAAAGAATCCGACAACCGCTTGATTTATCAAAATAAGGTTTTAATTTTTAAATTTTTCTTGACATTTGGGCATCGCAAAAGGGAATTATTGTGATTCAATTTTTCTCTACAGATTTGTATTAAATTTATTGTATGTATTTGTGTTGGTATCAAGCAGTTAGGTGCTTATAAGTTTTTAAAAAATGTGGGAGTACTGAACGTTTTAAGAAACAACTTTTGATAATATGGCAAGGAAGCTTGCGTTTTTCTTTAATTTTTTCTGCTGCTTTTTTTTGTAAAACCATTATCCAATTACTTATCGGTTTTTTTAAGATTTTGCAGACGCTGTCAATATAATGTCAATTATCATTTTGTGCCTCGATGGATTTATAAATTGCACGTGTTTGAAAGAGAAAAAAAGTTATTCCTTAAAAAAATCTGGTAAAAACATCCTCATGTAACAAAATGACGCCTGAAGTTCTAGTTTCTCTCGTATCTCGGTAGATGGCGTTTCTTGCGAGGATTTTCTCACTATAGACATAGGATTAGAGACAAAACCGTCTAATTAACTTCGCAGGGGTGTCACATTGACCAAGCAGTGTTCTGAAGAGTCCCATAAGGATGAAACATAACTGTCAACACTTATTAGGTGTCTATTAGATCCTGGACCCCCGTGAGGTTAAGCTTTCGAGCTACCCATGGAAAAATACGAGAGAAACAAAACTTATTAGCCACGAAAACTTGTTTAATATTTAAAAACCATTAAAATTTGTAGAATTTTCTTTATTTAATAAATAAACACTTACAGTAATTTGCTTTTAGTTTTTTCTGGCTTTAAGCGTCTACTGCATGATATGCAAAGTTTAGATTTAGGGCGTATGTACAAAGCAAGTGCTTGTGTCTTTGTTTGTCTGTCTATCTATCTGTCTGTCACACAGTTTAGCGTGTACCAATAGATGGAGAGATATGATTCAGTAAATACAGGTTTTCGGTCATTGATTACTGCATAAACCAGAGATGTTTGGCAACAAGTAGAGTGCTGGAGCAGTAAAAAATAGTCATCTTTTGAGTCAGTTTTAGAGAAATAATACTCTTGAGAAATGGAATCGAGAGAAATCTGTCATTTAAAAAAATGTTTTCGAAAAAAACTTTATTTGGAAAAAAATGCCATTTAAAATTGAAGTTTTAAATAAAATCTCATTCAAAAATTAGTATAGGTACTACTACTATGTCGGTTTAGAACGTTTTTTTACGTTGTCCGACGCCTATTCTCCACCTCCTTCTGGACAATCATCTTCCCTCAGGTCTTTTTGACTCATTGATCTTTGAATTGATTGTTGCCATTGTCATTGCCATGGACGCCCTCTTTTTATATTAGTTGCCATTCTCGGACCTGCTTTGGTAATCTTTCGTCGTTCATCCGTTGTACATGGCTGTACCATATCAGTTGTCTTTTAGTCTTTTTATGCTTCCCTCGATTCCCATTCTTTTTTTTGATGATCTCATTTCTTATATGATCTGTTCTGGATATTCTCATTGGTCTTCTTATTGCATCCATTTCTACACTTTCCATTTTTGTTTTGTATTTTTCAGTTACACGACAAGGTCCCTATTCTATACAACAATGTGTTTTTCACCTTTGTTTCATATATGTAAAATTTTACTACATTCTTTTTTATCTCTTTGCTCTATAAAATACTGTTAAGACATCCAATAACCTTTTTTGGTTCTACTATTCTTTTTACCAGTTCTTTACAGTCTGTTCCTGTCTTATCAAATGTGTCACCCAAGTATACATACTCATTGCATAGAGATATTGTTGTCTAGTTCACTCACTTGATTCGTTTCCAATTCATAAGTACTGTGTCTTGTCCACGTTCAGTTTTAACCCCCAGTTTTTGTATTCTTTCGTTAACTTTCTCATCATATCTTTCACTCCATGTCTTCTTTATCATTAGCTACAATTACTTGGTTGTCAGGAAACTGTAGTGTGTATATTGTAAATCGGTCGTTAAGTTGTATTCCTATGCCGTGTACTTTACGTTTCCAGTTTTTTAATGCTACTGCGATATATATTTTAAAAAGAGGAAAATATAACATCCCTGGCTTAAGCTTTTCGTTACGAGGGATTCTTTTCACAGTCGATTTCCAATTTTATTTTTAGATTTTGTATAGTTCTTTTATCGGCTTTATGTAAGTATGATTGATATTAGTATGCTCTAACATTGTCCATAATTTTTCTACTGGAACGGTATCATATGCTTTTTGTATGTCCTCAAAGGTAACATAAGTCTCTATATTTCTATCACTCCTTTTCTCAATTACTTGTTTAAGACAAAAAACATTATCAATCATCAGGTACTGGGTGTCCGTGTATGCAAATTATTTTTTATTATATCAATTATTTTTTTATTAATTTTATTAATTAATTTTCTTCCAAAAAAAACATTGATAAATATATGTGAGATTTTCTAGTAGTTTCTCTGATCTATATTTGAGTATTTCAGCGTACATTCCCCCAGGTCCGCTAACTTTTCCGGATTTAAGCTTTTTAATACTATTCTTTATCATTTCTTTTTGTATGATTACTTCCTCTCCATGTACTTCTATGCCTGTCCTCGGAGAGGCTGACAGATATTCTGGTCTCGTTTCCTGCAGCTGTCCCTTGTAGTGTGGTTTTAGGTTTTCGATCAGAAATGTCTTCGAAAAAGTGACAGTCCCCGTTCAAGGTCAACTTATGTTTGTATCTGAATCGCACCCCAATTCCTCTTCGAATACCTCTCCTCTTTCCCCCTTGTATGCTGCACAAGATGAGAGGAAATACGTCAAGGTCTCATCCTCGGCCCAATATCGCTCACACGTCGCCGTCGCGTCCTCCTTCACTCTCAAAAGTTCAAAGTAGGTAAATTTTGAGAGAACTTTTCTGCTTTTAAATTAAACCAATATTTGTGAGTTTGTATTACTAATTTGTAGACTCAAACTCTACAGGCTCTCTAACAAGGAACACATATTGAACCACAAACATACATACGAAACAATAAAGTGTCACTATGGTGGCAAGAGGCTTTGTAGAGATACATTTTGTATAGAGCAATATAGAGGTGTGAGATATCTAGCTCTAAACTGGCGTTTAGCGATGACGGGCTTGATGATGTGGAATTTTAGACAAAGCGGTTCAAGATTTAAGATTTGTTTATCGATTTGTTTTTAGAGATATTATTATGTATTCGCAATAAAAATTTCTGGATGGTTTGAAAACGAATTGGTTTAATTTAAACAAGTTACAGTAAAGTTAATTGTCTGTGATGATTGTTAAAAAGGTCTAAATGAATTGATTACGAAACCTAACCCATAATAAAAATGAATTATTCTGTTTTGGCAATGTCGCATTGTTGCTTTTCTACTTACGGTTCTTTATCCAAAACATCAAGTATTTTACACACTGTCCACTACCAAACCATTACAATAGAAGTGGAGAAAATAGTTTTTATAGTTTTCTCTTCAAAATAAAATAAAAATATAATTGAAAAACAGAACCACTGAAAATGTCAAAACTAACCAACAACATCGCATTACACGCTTGAATGGACCTTGCGCTCAAGGTAGGACAGTTTGAGAGAGATGCAATCTGTCTGCGGCATTCTAAACTTTACTAGGTAGTATTTAGTCTATGACAACTACCATTTTTTGGTTATGTTCGGGCTGAATCAAACCTTAAATATCAGAAACGCAGAGTCTTCCAGTTAAGAATTATTTACCTACTACTCACAGTTGCCAAGTTTTGCTTAAAGTATAGATCTTTGGAAAATGTGGTCGTTACCTATCGCCTTTTTAAATGGAGACATTTTTCGTACACCTATGCGAGGCAATCATACCATATCAGTGACGGTTGCGATAATTACAAATTGGAAATTGGTATTATTTCAATTTGTTTACGAAACAGCTGAGAGCGCCTTGGCTCCAATATAACAATAATAATAGAAGCCATATTGCGTAACTTCGTTTTAAAACAGTCAGTCGATACCGTCGATTGTATAAAGACCCAAACATAATATTAGATACCTATCATGACACCAACAATAGTGTTTTTGTCAGGCACTTTAATTTTGGTGAATTTGGTTACTTTTATTGTTAGCTTTACCGTAAATAAGACCATGATAACGGTACACAAAAATAACATTTGGCGGTAAACATAACCATACCTTTTTATTCACGTTTGTTGCTCCTGTGCACTCGCGAACAAAGAGAAAATAGAACAAAAAGGTTGTTTATCTTAAAATTTAGTTTGGTTTTTATTTTTTCAAAACAAAACTAACTTTCTAACCTATAAATTTAACGGTAAAGGTAGCCGTTATCTGAAACAGTTGGGCTACAGTTCGGCTTTACCGTTCGCAAAAGTTGGAGATAATTCATCTTTACATACGTCATACTCAGTTGGTTTTTTCTTTTATTTTCCTTTTTTTATGGCAAAAAGTCAGAAAAGGTTAGAGGCTCCATTTTAAACAAAAAATCTGTTTAAAAAACAAATTTTTAAGTTATCGTAAAACGAAGTTACTTTGCTCCACTTTTTTGAGTTAATTAAAATTCAAAGAAATTACCAAAAATTATACCATAAAAAATGTTTTTTTGGTTTTAATTAAAAACGCATGGTATAGGTAATTAACAAAGGACATTTTTATTACAAAATACTTAGTATTATATAGTAGTTTACCTAACTAGTGCGGAAAGTGCCTATTTTCCGCACGCGATTGCAGATCAATCAAGTGCGGAAAAGACACTTTACGCACGAGTTAGGTACACTATTTTTTCTATAAGCGTGAGGAAAAAACTAAAAATTAATCAGAAAATTATTTATATTCAAAACGTTTTAATCAAATCAATTATTATTATTCACATTCTAGCGGCTTCTAGAACTGACTGGGGTAGATCTTCGTCCGAAGAATCCATTGAAAATCTGATTTTTTTGTTTGAAAAATTCAAAAGACGCTTGTATCTGCAAAAATGGCTTAGTTTTGACAGTTTGTTTGTACTTTGTTGCTATGGTGATTTAAGATGCCAAATCTAAAACCACTAGTGTTCATTGTTGTTTGACATTGACAATGACGATATTTATACCGGGGAGGTTTAAAACTTATAATTTGAACCTATTTTACTGAAAACTTTATTTTATCGAAAATATTGAAAATATAGCAGAATTTTAGTCAATTTGAATATTTTTAGGATATTTCGTGTGCTAGGAAAGATACAAATGTATTTTGAACGGTCTAAATGTTATAGAACACCTCAAAATCGTAACAAATTTACTTTTCCGCACTAGTGCGGAAAAAATATTTTTCCGCACTAGTGCGGAAAAGTGACACTTTCCACACTAAAATGCGTGCTTATAGAAAAAATATTTTTTTAACTTGAAAAGTGGAGCAAAGTTTCCCATAGTCCGAGGTTAATTTGCCCCACTTTATAAAATATGAAAAAAAACATTGGTGCTTTATATGTTGGCGCAAACTACACCCAATATTTAGTTAGCTTGTCCCCAAACATTTAAAATGCTGAATAAAAATATTGGTTTTTTAAGTTTTTATTGCATAGAAATCAATAACAGCCCTAGACACCAAATTTTTCGGGGTCAAAATTTAAATGAATTTCAAGCTGCACTTCACTCTGGTATTAACTCGAGACGACTAAGCGGAAAACAGCGGCTACAGCGTCTTTGAAAAGTCAAATTTGCAATGGATAATTCACGCGTGGTGGCGTTGTGGTGCATGCGCAGATTTTTAATGTGGAATATCTAAGAACTTTTTTCGCAATGGAGCAAAGTAGGACCAAAGTAACCTCATTTTACGGTATTATTACCGGACGGTTGCGAACGGACGACGGCAGTCTGTAAATGCTAAAATGCCGTCTACGAACTGTGAACCGCGACTAAAGGAAACGTGCGGAAGATTAGCTTGGTTGGGACATGTACATAGAATGGTTGAGACAAGAGCACAAAGAAAAATAATAAACTGGAGATTTGCAGGAAGGATAGTAAGTGGGAGACCACGAAAAAGGTGGATAGACGATGTCGAAGATGACATTAACAATTAGGTATTAAAGAAAATTAATATATTGTAATTTAAAATAAGTTTGTAATTTATTGAGGCATGTTGACTTTCGCCTGTCAAAATACAAGCGATTGTATAAAGCCGTGTAAGTGAAATTCTTAAAGATCGTGAACAATTAGAAATTAAAGTTTGAAAATATTCAATACAATGGTTGTTTGGCTATTATAATACTGTACTTGACAGTTTACTAAGTACCCTCTTGGACATAAATAAAGTTAATAAAAAATAGAAAAGAGAGAGAGAAGAAAAAATTAAAACGAAATAGAAAAAAAAAAGAAAATTAAACAAGTTGTATTCCCGTGTATTTTACGTTCCCACTTTTTAAGAGCTACTGCGATATATATTTTAAAAAGACTTAGAGAGATACATCTTTCCTATCTTAAGCCTTTCGTTGCCAGGAATTTTTTTAAAACTCTATTTCCAATTTTAATTTTATATTTTGACCCTTTGTATAGTTCTTTTATCGCTTTTATGTATGTATGATTGATTTTAGCTTGCTCTAACACTGTCCATAATTTTTTTACTGGAACTGTATCATATGCTTTTTGTAAGTTCACAAAGGTAACATAAGTATCTATATTTCCGGCTCTCCTTTTCTTAATAACTTGTTTAAGACATAAAACATTATCACTACAAGATTTGCCTACACGAAACCCACTTTGCTCTTCTTCTTGTTTATGAAAATCATTCTCTATTAGATCTCTAAGAACCCTACCGTACAATTCACTTAAAGTACTGGTTACTATAATTCCCCTGTAATTGTTGCAGTCCAGCTTGTTTTCTTTTTTATGTATTGAGGATTTGAATGTAATTTTCCATTCATTAGGTATTGGATGTCCGTTTATGCATTGAGTGGCAATATATGTAAGATTTTCTAGTAGTTTCTCTATTATACAATCTTCCGCTTTTTCAAATAGTTTTTCACAAAGTTTTTTATTAAAAAAAATTCTAATATTGTCTTTAAATTATTGAAATACTTGTTGTTATTTTTGTCTAAATTAGTACTATTTTCACCAAAACGAAAGTCCAATTAGGCGATGTCGCATGGTTTTGCAACTTGCACGCTCTTTGGTTTATTTAGGTAGTTCGTTAGATCATCATAAGTACTACCATAGTACAGCGTGTCTCATTTTCGATAGGATTAAATGAGATGCTCGGTTCTTAGTTAGAAAGATATCGATCTGCGGATTTCACCTTACTATGCTCTTTTTAAAGATCTTAACAATTAGTGTATGACCCATATAGGGTCCGTATGGTGTCCGGAGATAAGAATAACACGAAGGTAACCCCTAGGCCTGTCGTAAGAGGCGACTAAAAGGGCCTCGACCCATGGGTAAATGGGTAGTCAACAGAAAAAAAATTAAAACTGGTGATTCTCTGAATGGATTCGGTCGCCTGGCCATTTATGCATCGTAAGGTACCTTAGGTATTGCAATAATACGTACTATATGGAAATATTATCCATATGTCTTTAAAAACATTCAATCAGGTCATTTTTGCTTAAAGACCCCAAGGCCCTCATGTTTGCATCATGAATTTAGTTTACCGTGGATATTGGAATATTATTACAGTCGAACCTCTCTAACTCGAACTCAAAGGGACAACCAAAACAGTTCGAGTTATGGAGAGTTCGAGTTATAGAAATTCGAACTAAAGAGGTTATAATACATATAAAAAGTGCAGGGACCACTTAAACGGTTCGAGTAATCATGGGCGCACCCAGGGCCACAAGCCTTAGATTTTTTTATATATTTTGTACATATTTGATGATAAAACATGAAAAATACCTGAAAATTGGACATCAGGAGGCTTCGGGCCCCCCCAACCCCAAGCAGTGGAGTAGTTGCGAAAAGACATGATGACCTTTTTTTTTTTTTTTTTTTTTTGGTCGCAAGTTTTCTGAGGGCGCCCTTCGCAGCTGTCGGGCCCCCCCCAAGACACATTCCTGGGTGCGCCACTGGAGTAATAGAGAGGTTCGAGTTATAGAGGTTCGAGTTAGAGAGGTTCGACTATATAGTATTTAAATTATTATCTGAGTCGAACACAGTAGGTACGTGGTGCACAACGGGCCCAGAAAGGCAGCCTAGGTGCCAGCTTAGATTCTTTAAGGGTGCTAACCGCCACTACCGTACATTAATACATTCATGACCCATATAGAGTGGCACCTGGCGGAATAGTTGTCTCTGAATATTGCATTCAGCGCCATCTGCCTCTGAATGTTGCAAGGCTCTCCGGTTGCCACTCTATAGGCTCATATACTCATTGCTCTTAAAAATGACGTTATCACATTTTTGCCATAACCCGTAGTTTTTATTATACAGGATACAGGGGCTTTTTGAAAAGATCGTAATTTCAAAAAACCTATTTTACTTATTTTACAATACATTTTAATTCTGTAAAAACAGGTAAATGGCACATTCATTTGTTGTTTAAAAAAAAATCAGAATTTTTTTCTTCAAAAAAAGCTGCTATATATAATATGTTTTTAGAGAATTTAAATATCATCAATATATTTGAAGAAAGTTAACGTCCTTAGAATTTACAGTGAGGAAGGGTTAGCGGGAAATAAGGACAACGTAAGAGATTTAACCCTCTTTATTTTCTGGCGACGTTTCGACGGTTGTTTTCCGTCTTTTTCAAGTCTTTAATTAACCCATTAATTTTAAGGCTTGAAAAAGACGGAAAACAACCGTCAAAACGTCGCCAGAAAATAAAGAGGGTTAAATCTCTTACGTTGTCCTTATTTCCCGCTAACCCTTCATCATCAATATATTTTAGGAAAATAATTCTGTTAAAACATTTTTAAGCTACTTGTAGCTAATAAAAAAGAAGACATGGAGTATATGATGAGAAAGTTAACGGAAGAATACCAAAAGTGGGGGTTAAAAGTGAACATGTACAAGACATAGTACTTATGTATTGGAGTGTGAGTTAGAACTTGACAATGAACAAACAATCTCTCCATGCAATGAGTATGTATACTTGGGTGTCACATTTGATAAGACAGGAACAGATTGTACCGAACTGGAAAAAGGAATAGCAAAAGCAAAAAAGGTTATTGGATGTTTTAACAGTATTTTATGGAGCAGAGAGATAAAAAACAATGTAAAATTTAACATATATAAAACAATGGTGAAAAGCACGCCGTTGTATGGAATAGAGACTTGTCGCGTAATTGAAAAATATATCTAGAACAGATCACATAAGAAATGAGATCATAAAAAAATGAATGGGAATCGAGGGAAGCATACCGGATCACTGATATGGTAGAGTCATGTACATCGGATGAACGACGAAAGATTACCAAAGCAGGTCCTAGAATGGCAACGAATAGGGCGCAGAAAAAGAGGGCGTTCTAAACTGGAATGGCAACAGTAAATCCCCTTTTTCCCCTCCCGTAGATCCGCGCCTGTTTTTGGGTGCGCCCATGTCATTATTGGGTGTCGGTAAAACTATAAAAGCAAAGTTACTAAATAGCAATCCGACTTTTAAGATTATTTATTGACTCATTTGTTTAATAAATCTTGGACTAATCTGAAAAGTCACTTAAGGAGTTTATGAAACAAACAAACAGAAAATTGAATGTCTAACTAATTGACAGTGTGACTAACCGGTGCATAATAACCATATAAATTAAAATAAATAATATTTAGACACACATACAGTATTGGTCATAAGTGGCATTACACAACCAGTGGGGGGTCTTAGAGGGGGGAAGTCTCAGAGGGCAATTGCTTCCCCCCCAAAGGTCCAGAGAACTCCAAATATAAGAGGCACATTCTGGAGTATTACACACCTGAGGAAAATAATATTATTATTTACATTTTCAAAAAATCTAAATACCCTTTTAATTATGTCGTCCGTTGTGCTTCCCTCTATTCCCATTCTTTCTGTTCTGTTCCAGATTTTCTCATTGATTTTCTTATTACATCCATTTCGACATTTTCCAATTTTGTTTTATATCTTTCTTTTACGCAAAAAGTCTCTATTCTATACAACAGCGTGCTTTTTACCTTTGTTTCATGTATGTTTAATTTTACAATCTTTTTTATCTCTCTACTCCATAAAATACTGACAAAGACATCCAATAGCCTTTTTTGCTTTTACTTGTTTTTTTTTTCAGTTTTTTACAGTCTATTCCTGTCTTATTAAATGTGACCCCCCTAATATACATACTGATTGCATGAAGATATGGGTTGGCCGTTGTCTAGTTCTAACTCACTGGATTCGTTTCCAATACATAAGTACTGTTTCTTGTCCACGTGGACTGTTAATCCCCACTTTTGGTATTCTTCCGTTAACTTTATCATCATATACTCCATGTCTTCTTTCACATTAGCTACAATTACTTGGTCGTCAGCAAACTGTAGTGTGTACATGCTCAATCGGTCGTTAAGTTCCACTGGTGTGTACAAGATTTTATTTATTTACAAGTTTAGGCTACCTCACCTCAGCTCACCTCACCTACTACACTTGAACAAAGAAAATACGAACAAAAAACAAATTAAAAAATGAACACCTTGCAATCATTTAGAAAAATTATAAAATCATTTCACAACAATAAACTCTCTATTTTTTTTGTAAGAACTTACATATTACCACCATCCATTATTCGATACCAATTTTCGGCCATTGTTCTTTTAAATCAATTTTTTTCTGTTTGTTGTTGTTGGTCTAATTTCGACAATTATGTAATTCAAAGAAAAAAATTCGAATTGTTTATTGCATAGCTCACTTTAAATACCGCTACCTTGGATTTTTTTAACACAGAAAAAAAAATCACAAATAAAAATTATTATCAAACGTGAAATTTAGTACACGTGAATTTAAAAATCAAACAAGTTTCGTCGCTAATCGGGTAAAAAGGAGTTTTTGTTTCTCTCATATTTTTCCGTGGGTAGTTTGAAAGCTTCACCTCACGTGGGCCAAGATCTAATGGACACCTAATAAGTGTTGACAGTTAACTGTTTCGTCCTTATGGGACTTTTCACAACACTGCTTGGTCAATGTGACACCCTTAAGAAGTTAATTGCTTTGTCTCTAATCCTATGTAAATAGTGAGAAAACTCTCGCAAGAAGCGCCATCTACCGAGAAACGAGAGAAACTAGAACAAGAGCAGGCGAAAATAAGCTGTTATACATATCGATCAATGAAAAGATCGATTACAAATAAAAATAAACAAACCATCCGTGAACTACGACAGGTCTTCTGCCTTTCAGGACAGATCAACGTTGATTGCGTTCTTACCCGCCATCAGACACGTGAGCATCAATCAGCGGAATTTTTAAGCCAAATAATACTAACAAACGTGAAATTTAGTTTGATATAAAATTTTTATAATATTGAATCCCTATGATACAGTGCAAAATGTAAAGTTTTTGCACTGAGATGATAAGCTTTTGGTTAATATACAGGGTGTCCCAAAATTCGATGATTTTGGGAGGTTTTCAGGTATTTCTAGGGAAGATAGAAAAAATGTTTTTAAGCTACTACTACTATGTTGGTTTAGAAAATTTTTCTACGTTATCCGACGCCTATTCTCCATCTTCTTCGATCCTGACAACCATCTTCTGTCAGGTCAGGTATTGACTGTTGCCATTGCAGTTTAAGACGCCCTCTTTTTCCGCGCTCTATTGGTTGCTATTCTAGAACCTGCTTTGGTAACCTTTCGTCTCTCATCCATTGTACATGGCCATACCATATCAGTTGTCTTTAAGGGATGTACTCCGTTATGCTTCCCTCGATTTCCATTCTTTCTTTTATGGTCTCAGTTCTTATATTATCTCTTCTAGATATTCTCATTGATCTTCTTATGGCATCATTCATTTCGACACTTTCCATTTTTGTTTTGTATTCCTCTGTTATGCGACAAGTCTTCATTCCATACAACAGCGTGCTTTCCACAATTGTTTCATATATGTTAAATTTTACATTATTTTTATCTCTCTGACATCCAATAACCTTTCTTGCTTTTACTATTATTTTTTCCAGATCTTTACAGTCTGTTCCTGTCTTATCAAATGTGACACCCAAATATACATACTCATTGTATGGAGATATTGTTTGTGCATTCTGTAGTTCTAACTCACTTGATTCGTTTCCATTACATAAGTACTGTGTCTTGTCCACGTTCACTGTCAACCCTCACTTTTGGTATTCTTTCGTTAACTCTTTATCACTAGCGACAATTAATTGGTCCTCAGCAAACTATAGTGTGTATATTATGGTAAATCGGTCGTTAAGTTGTATTCCCATACCGTGTACTTTACGTTTCCAGTTTTTTTAGAGCTACTGCGATATATATTTTAAATAGAGCTGGCGAGATACAACATTCCCGTCTTATGATTTTCGTTACCAGAATTTTTTTTTAAAGTCGATTTCCCATTTTAATTTTAGATTTTGACCCGTTTTATAGTTCTTTTATCGCTTTTATGTATGTATGATTGATATTAGTTTGCTCTAACACTGTCCATAATTTTTCTACTGGAACGGTATCATATGCTTTTTGTAGTTCCACAAAGGTAACATGAGTTTCTATATACTATAACTTGTAAACAAACCATCTCTCAGCAATTTTTTTGTGTGTATAAAAATGGTGTCCCAATGCTTTAAAAATTAGCATAGGTAGCCACGTGGTGGTATTCTCCGAATTTTGTAAGCAAATAAAATTTGCATTGAAGTATTTTGACAAAATTGGCATGGCGTGACCTTATTTTTTTTCATTTAAGGAAATTGAAATGTAGGATTTGAAGGTCTATCTATCCAGCCTTCTTCAATCCATCTTTGGACATAGGACTTCCCCAATATCTTCCATTCTTCTCTGTCCGACGCCGTGTTCATCATCAAATCTCCAGTTGTAGGAGAAATAGCAAAATTAAAATCGAAATTTGCCGGTCATAATATCAGACAGAAAGACGATGTATGGAACAAATGTATTGTAAACTGGAGTAGTAGTAGTAGTAGTAGTGTGGGGTAGGCTCTAGGCCTGGCGACTAGGCACATGAAGCGCCCTTTTCGCCAACCCCCGGGCATCCCCCCTACTGCGTCCTTCCTTCGCTAAGGAATCTGCCCGTCTTCTGTACAAAGGCCAGAATATCGGGTTACCTCAGATTTAGAAGGTCTTCCGTCTCAAAGGCTTCCTCTTCAAACACCTCTCTTCTTGCCTCCTTATATGCTTCGCATGATGAGAGGAAATGCGCCGGGGTCTCGTCCTTCGGCCCAACATCGCTCGCACGTCGCGTCCTCCTTCACTCTCATCTTTGCCAGGTGTCCTTGTAGGACGCAGTGTCCGGTTAGGACTCCCACTATGGCTCCCACCTCTCTTCGTGTTCTACGGAGCAGCCAGTCCCTACAGGATTTGCTGTATCCTGTCACATACTCCTTCGCCTGTCTGGCGTTTCCTGTGTTGGTCCATTCCCTTTGTATCTCTTTCTGGCCGACTTCATTTGCCCTCTTGTGAGTCCCAGGAAAGGCTCTGGCCCGACGCATTTCTGCCGGGATCCTCCCCTGACGAGTCCGTCCGCTTTCTCGTTTTCGGGGACTCCCATGTGGCCTGGGACCCATACGAACTCTACCTCTCTTACGCCGGCCAACTCCTGAAGTGCATCCGCACACTCCTGCACCAAACCCGCGGACATGGTTGTTTGCACAGTGCTTTCAGCGCAGCTTGACTGTCTGAACAGATGCAGAGGCGTTTTCCTGTTTCGTTCCTAATTTCTTCCTCTCATGTTACCGCCAGTATAGCGTAAACCTCTGCCTGGAAGACTGTTGCATTGGATCTCAGCGAGTAGCTTTTTCCAATGCCCTTGCTTTCCACGTACACTCCTGCACCGGTCAAATTCCGGTCTGTCAGCCTTCATTCGTCTGTATAGCAGACCGTTGCGTCGCTAAGGAATTCAACTCCGTCCTCCTTCCATGCATCCCTTGGCGGTATGGTTACACGGTATCTCCTTTTCTCCCTTAACCGCTTCTCTAGCATCGCTAGCCTGTACGTGTATAAAGGAATCTCCTTTTCCGTCACAGTCGCGATCTCCGAATGTCCTTTTCGTCCATCGCTCTTCTCCATAAGCCCATTTAGTAGTGGTAAATTCTACCTCTCTGAAGTGCATCCGCACACTCCTGCACCAAACCCGCGGACATGGTTGTTTGCACAGTGCTTTCAGCGCAGCTTGACTGTCTGAACAGATGCAGAGGCGTTTTCCTGTTTCGTGCCTAATTTCTTCCTTCCATGTTACCGCCAGTATAGCGTAAACCTCTGCCTGGAAGACTGTTGCATTGGATCCCAGCGAGTAGCTTTTTCCAATGCCCTTGCTTTCCACGTACACTCCTGCACCGGTCGAATTCCGGTCTGTCAGCCTTGATCCGTCTGTATAGCAGACCGTGGCGTCGCTAAGGAATTCAACTCCGTCCTCCTTCCATGCATCCCTTGGCGGTATGGTTACACGGTATCTCCTTTTCTCCCTTAACCGCTTCTCTGGCATCGCTAGCCTGTACGTCGATAAAGGAATCTCCTTTTCCGTCACAGTCGCGATCTCCGAATGTTCTTTTTGTCCACCGCTCCTTCTCCTCACGCCCATTTAGTAGTGGTAAACTCCGGGGTATTTCCTCCTTTGGACCCCTGAACACTCCTTTGAAAACTAATTGCATTTACGGTACCTGGACGCATAAATAAATATTCATAGTATTTATTGGTTTAGTAGTATTATAACACTAATACAAGTACTAATAAATAGTAAATACAATATAATTGAAATTGTGTACTCAGGTACTTATGTTGCAAAATTTAAGGCGCAGCCAGTGTCTTCGTTTTTCAGTTACAAATTAGAGAAAGGAGCGTAAATAACTAAGTTATAAATGGTACAGGGTGCTCTTAATTGAATAGTTTTTTGAATTTAAACTCACGGGTACTAAATTTCACGTTTGATAGTATTATTTGGCTTAAAAATTTCGCTGATTAACGCTTGCGTGTCTGATGGCGGGTAAAAACGCTAATCAGCGTTGATCTGGCCTGAAAGACAGAAAAGCTGTCGTAGGTCACGAATTGTTTGTTTCTTTTTATTTGCAATAGATCTTTTCATTGATCGATATGTATAGCCAGTGGCGTATATAGAATAAAGTTTCAGGGGGGGGGCCGAGACTGTTTCGGGGGGGGGGGGCGAGACACCATGAGGCCATATTTTGTGCTATTTAATGTTTGTATTCATGAAATATGTGGAAAATAACTAAAAAAATATTAGCTTCGGGGCCCCCCCCCTTATATACGCCACTGTGTATAGCAGTGCCTGCTCTTGTTCTAGTTTCTCTCGTATCTAGGTAGATGGCGCTTCTTGCGAAAGTTTTCTCACTATTTACAAAGGATTAGGGACAAAACTGTCTAATTAACTTGGCAAAGGTGTCACATTAACCAAGCAGTGTTCTGAGGAGTCCCATAAGGACGAAACAGTTAACTGTCAACACTTATTAGGTGTCCATTAGATCTTGGACCCCTTCTTGAGTTTAAGCTTTTAAGCTACCCACGGAAAAATATGAGAGAAACAAAAACTCCTTTTTACCCGATTTTACTAAATTTTACATATGATATATTTTTATTGATCTTCAAAAATAAGAAAAAGCGTTTTTAAACTTTAAAAAGAATTAATAAAAAATAAATTTGGTAAGAAAGAATTTAAAAAAATTTAAAATATTAAAAAAGTCCTAATAGAATAATTCCTTTTTTTGCATTTGAACGATAGTATTTGTGTTTTGTATCGTCCTGTATATAGACGTACGGTGCAGTACCTAATTATTTAAATTAAAAAGAACGAGACAAAAAAGGAATAGCTGTACATGAAAAACAACAGATTAAACAGAGAAAGAAATACGATATGTTTAGCTAGATATAATGCAATTTTGTGTAGATATATATAGTACATTCGAAATCGCGAAAATATCATGGCCATATAAGCAAATATAGACGGTTTGTAAGTAAATTGCTGACACAATTATTTTTAGTAATAATCATAAGTTAAATAAAGCATTTTTAAAACATTGAAATCTAAATAAAAAATGGAATAAAAATCGTCTACATTCTTATAGACAACAGTATCCGTGGGTGTACAGCTTTGGTTCAGCTGCAAACAGAAAAAAAAATACTCTGCCAATCTATGGGCACCTAATCTCACACTGGATACTATAGTTATAGTGTATCTACGTGAAAGCTAATATAACTAAAAACTGAAGTATATTTTATTGAACTCCAGACTCAATTACCTTTCGTTTGATACCACACAAGCCATGTTTTGACTTAAACTCTAATTTTTCAAATCTACCCCCACCCTTTTTTAAAAACTAAAATGTATTTTGTTTAACTCCAGACTCAATTACCTTTCGTTTGATATCACACACGCCATATTTCCACTTAAACACTAATTTTTGAAATTTACCCCCACCCTTTTTTTTAAATAAACTAAAATGTATTTTGTTTAACTCCAGACTCAATTACCTTTCGTTTGATATCACACACGCTATATTTTTACATAAACTCTAATTTTTGAAATCTACCCCCACCCTTTTATTTGGCTTGTGTTCGGTGGATTTTCTTCATTTTTAAATGGGACCATCTCGACCCAAAACCCAGCCTGGGTACCAAATTTCATTATAATCGAGCAAGCCGTTTTTGAGTTATGCGCGTTGGTCGTTACAGACAGACATACAGACACACAGACAGACATACAGACAGACAGACAGACAGACGGCGCAACAAAAAAGTTTCAAAATCATCTGAAACGCAAAGATATATAAAAATTTTTGAAATCGGAGCAACTTTTTTTTTCTCGAAAAAATTAGGATCACCATAGCTCACACTACTATAGTATAGTAGTAGTGTGAGCTAATACAAGAAAAACAACATATTTCTATGTTTGAAACTCGTAGACAACATTTTTTTTCGAACTTCCATTGTCTTTATTTATTTTAAACACCACGTTTCGGTTAGTAAGTATCTCTAACCGTTTTCAAGTGTAAACTAAGCAATCCAGTCTAAAGGCTACTACGTATACTACTTGGTGTGCAGTTAGGTGTGACGGCCTGCCCCCTTTTTTAATCCTCAGACGCCTGTTTTGCTTCAGGAGTGGTTTCCATATGTTATATGCTTTAATAAACTTTCGTTTTCGCTAATGTGACTCCTTATCCAAAACTTTAGCTTCAGACCATTGAATCCTATGGTCATTTGACCATGCGTGATCCGCTAAACCGGATTTTCCAATATCTCCTAATTGGGTACTTTTTAGATGTTCATTTACTCTAATCGAAGAGGGCGTTTCGTTTCACCTGCATATGATTTACCACACTCACACGAGATTTAATAAATACATTCCTTATTATTTGAGGAATTTTATGGTTTTGTTTTAGTTACAAAACTCCTTGTCGTATTTCCCGATGAAAATACTGTTTTTATATTATAATGTTTGGCTATTCGTCTTATGTTTTCTGAAATCCCTTGAACATATTGAATATTAATAACACCCAACGGATTATTATTATTTTGAGAATTTGCTACATTTGATTTGTTTTTAATTTTCAAGATCGTTGAGTTTATTAATTTCTCGGAATAACCATTCTGTTGTCCTTTTTAATGTTGTAGATTTCGGTGGTTAATTCTACAAATATTTACGGCTCTTAAATACAAACTTCTTATAACTCCTTGTTTTGAAGCAACAGAATGATTAGACTTATCCTTATATACCCGCTTAGCTACAACAAATTGTTGTTTTCTTGTAGTATTTTTGGCTCACACTCCGCTGACCCGACATAAAACGTCGTGAAGGCGGCAAAAATGCAATATCCATTGACCCCAACTAAGGGACAAATTATGTGACGGTAATGGGTACTGTTTTTCGTTTGATCTGCCTGCTTTTTGTGTTTACTCTGGTAGTTTCTCTTGTATTTGGTAGATGTCGACACTTGTGTGAAAAGCATACGGTATCGCAGGCATTATTTTTTATTTATCTTACCAATCTCGTAAGATGAGATTATACCGTCTCTCTAGCTTTACAAAAGTGTCACATTGACCGTGAAGTGTCCTGAAGTGTCCCTTAAGGACGAAAGAGTTACTTAGTTGTGGATATACAGCTTTCGAGCTACCCACGGAAAAATACAAGAGAAACAAAATTTTTCTATACCCGCTTATCCACGAAAAATTGCTGTTTTGTTTTAGTATGAGTACCCGAGTTTTTTTATGAAATCAGCGACAAATTTGCTTTAAAATGAAAAAATTTAATTTGATTATTTTTTTTTATTTAATATTTTTTTATATTTTTTAACAGGTTATTTTTTTCGTATAGAGATCAAGAGCTTTTTAGAGTAGTTTCTCTGAATAGAGTCAATTAACGGACACTGAATATTTTAGAGAAAAAGTTACCGATAACCTATTAAAATACGTCAAAAAATCATTAAAAAATAAACACTGCTATCTAGACAAATAGCTAAGTATAGTAAAGTAAAATAGTTGTGTAAAAACAAAAACAATAAAAAGAAATATTAGACCCCTTATGCAACTCCGTAGAATGTCAATGAAAGGTGGTAATTCTTGAGTAAATATAAATATTTTATTTCTTACTTATTGTAGCCAGTACTATCACTCGAGAACAAGAAAATCATATACCAATTATATAACATGATTGATGTTAATACGTTTACATCACTAAAAGACTGATATAGCACGGCCTTGTACAACGGATGAACGATGAAATATTACCAAAGCAGGTCCTAGAATGGGAACCAATAGGGCGCAGAAAAAGAGGGTGTCCTAAACTGGAATGGCAACAATCAATCCAAAGATCAATGAGTCAAAAAAATCTGACAGAAGATGATTATCACGATCGAGTGAGGTTCTAAAATGACATAGTATATTTGTGAGCTTACTAGAAACATAACTGGAATAGCAATCGAAGAGACAAGCTTGCGTTAAGATTTGGTCATAAAATTTTAGCTAACGAAATTAACTGTCCCAAATTACTATCGCTTCTAAACTTGTTTGCACCCTTACGTCAAAATAAAGGTACCAGATTATTTTACTTGAACTCTTATAAAACATATATAGGGAAAAATAGTATCGATAATAAAATAATGTCACTTTTTAATAAATACATACAGTCATTTATCGATATTGATACATTTACCTGCAGCAATTCACCCCTTAAGCGTAAGATTGATAAAATTATGTAATAAATACGACTAACCGATATTGATATGTTATTTTGATATAGTGAATATGTTATTTTTGTGTAAAGTCTTTTGACAAATTATTTTTTTGTTATTTTTATTTTATATCTTAGCTTTTTAGAGTAATTAGGTAATGTACTACTTGGGGGCAACCCTGTTATTGTACCTAAATAAATAAATAAATAACCACAACACATAGCCAAAAGCCAAAGGATGTTAGTGGGAGTACTGTCCTATTCATGATGATACTTATAAGTATTGACATATTATTAGAATGTATGTATGTCGAAGTGTACAACCTCTGTGTAGGCGTGCGCTATGAGAACATTTGTAGGTTTGTTATAGATTTTACACCATTAATTTTTCAGTAAATACTTACTAAAATATCTTATTGGGTGGCATTTGTTTTTAGAACTAGGTAATTTAAACTTGTTTTTGCAAAGTTCGTATTTTTTTAGGAAAAATCATAAACCATAGATATGCTTTGGCCAATTAAGAAGATAAAACACCCTGTAGATTTAAGGAATTGCAATATTTTTTCACTTTTTTTATCTTGGTATAATTGGTATATATAGAGAAACCAAAAAAATTAATTTTTATTAAAAATCAAAATTTTTAAATGCCAAAGGTGGCTGGGTTGACATGGAAAGCCCCATATATCTTTTTAGCTTTCTGTGACACATAACAAGTTAAAGTCTGATACGTTCAGTTTACAACAATTTTTGTTTATAGAATAAGTTTTTTTAGCAAAAATTTTGGGTTTTTTCAAAAAAAGCTCCCTTTAATACTTCACTTTTGCGAATTTAATAATTAAACTACTCTTAAATAGTTTAAAGTTGAAAATTCCAAAACTAAAAACATGGTAAAAAAGGGTGTGAAAATGCCTATTAATTTTCTGCCAAAAAATTCCAAAACTGAATAATAAAATTCAAAGAAATGTGTGAAAATGCATAAAAGAAAACTGCATAGGAAATTAATAATATTTATTTTTTGTCAAAAAAATTCAAAGAAGTGTGTGAAAATGCAAAAAAGCAAATTGAATAAAAAATTAAAAATACCTATTCATTTTCTGCCAAAAAATTCTAAAAATGAATAATAAAATTCAAAAAAGGTGTGAAAAAGCAAATAAGAAAACTTCATAGGAAATTAAGAATGGTTATTTTTTGTAAAAAAAATTCAAAGAAGTGTGTGAAAACGCCTATTCATTTTCTGCCAAAAAATTGTTTTAAATTCCGCACACCACTAGAACGGTAAATATGAAATATTTTTTACCATGTTACACAGCGTTTAAAAGGAAATTTTATTATCTACAATGAAGTAAAAAACAATTTTTTTGATAAACGGCATGGTTTTAAGAAAATCCAATAAAACCTGTGCAAAACATAATTTTTAAAAAAATTTATTAAATGGCCCCCATTTACGGACGGCGCTGACGGGTTTGTTGTAAGTCAAACCCCATCGAGTTATACACCGTTGAAAAGAGAATTTTACTGTCAATAAAGTGCAACATAGCATTTTTTTAAATTAGGCTTAGCTTTTAAAAAACTTAGATAAAACTTGTAACAAAAATATTTTAATTTGTGATTTTTTAAAATTGGTTAAATATACGGGCGCCTCTGAATTTATAACCATGAAACCAATCCAACTTTGTTGTACAGCATTTAAAAGGAAATTTTATTTGCTACAATAATGAATAACACATTTTGTTCTATAAACCTTGGGTTTAAAAAAAAAATCGAATAAATCACGAAAAAACATGGATATTTTTTTACTTTTTTAAATTACTTCAATTAACGGACGCCGCTGAAGAGTTTATAAATAGTTGAACCCCATCGAGTTGTACCTTTTTCAAAAGGAAATTTCATTGTCTACAATAAAGTATATTACACATTTTTCTCTTAGAAACGTATTTTTTAAGAAAATTTGAGAAAACCTAAATATGTTAGATTTTGGGGGGTCTGGGGGGGTTTTTGAAGAGGTGGTTAGTTTAAGGAGGTGTTTCTCTACAAGATATATTCTTAGAACTTTTACACTAGAACAAAGTATTTCGGAGCTTATGCCGTCTAAAGTAGAAAAAATCTGAAAATTTGCCCAAGCACGTGATTTAGGTCATTTTTGGAAATTACCTAGCTCCGTTACTACTGCTCGCAGAACAACCATAGTACCACCCAATTGTAGATAATTATATTCGCAAAAAACTACAAAAAGTGCCAATTTTTGATGGTTTTTTCAAGATGGCGGAGGAAGCACAGGGGTGGGGGTGACGAAAACTCAGATTTTTAACTACCATTTCGACCTTAATAACATATCCAAAATTCAGAACTACCGGACCTTTTGTAGGGTAAAACTCCTCTATTCATTGTACTAATAAATTCAAAGAAATGTGTGAAAAAGCAAAAAAGAAAACTTTATAGGAAATTAAGAATGGTTATTTTTTGCCAAAAAATTTAAAGAAGTGTGTGAAAATGCAAAAAAGAAAATTGCATAGGAAATTAAAAACATTCATTTTCTGCCAAATCAATTTTATGCATTCTAAATGCCCGTTAAACGTTTGTTAAAGACCTCTTCTTAACTTGAGTTCATTCTAACACTAATATAGCCTACTATGACTGCCTAACGGGCCTTGGGCGAGACCCTCGCCATCAGTAACAGATTTTGTTGTCTCTAGTTACAAGACTTGTCTTAAGTTTGCATATACAGCTGGAATAAAACAGTAGATAACTTTTAAAGACTTTATTATTTCTCGAAGTATTCTTCACGAAAATTAATGCACTTTTGCATTTTTTTTTACGGTTATGCGCACTCGCAAGGAGATCCCTATCACGCTCAAGAAGCGGCAAGTGCGCGGAAATGTTGGTGTATGTTGGTTTTAAAACGGTTCAGGTTGTAATCTGCAGATAAAACTGTCGCAGGGAGTCCATTCCACAGCGATGCTGTTCTCCAGAGATATGAATTCTGATATAATGAGGTTCTTGGTGCCTCTATTTTGACAGTAAATTGATGGTTACCGTCTGTTTGACGTGTTCGTCTATTAGGTGCTACTCCCGCGGGGATCATACGTGCCAGCTCTTCAGAGCATTTTCCGTGATAATACCTGAAGAAGAGAGATAGATCACCCACAGTTCTTCGATGTTCGAGACTATCCAAGCTACGGGTAAGTGCGGGGTCTATGATCAGCTTGATAGCTCGTTTTTGCACGGTGTTCAAAAGCATTAAGGTATGTTTGGGTGCCGCGCATGCGCTCAAACCAGTTGTCAAAGCTGTAATTCCACTCGTTTGTTGATACTGTCTAAATTGCATCCTTGGAGGCGTCGACTGCTTCCTCTGGTGACTGAAATCTTTGACCACGCAGTCCATTCTTGATTTTCGGAAAAGTATAGAAATCTTTGGGACTTAGGACGGGACTGTATAGGGATGGTCCAACAATTCGACGTTTTGTTGGGTTTAAATTTCAATGGTTTTTTGTGCTTTGTGCGACCTTGCATTCTCTTGGTGGAGAATGATTCTACGTTCTGGGTTCGTTTTTGGTGATGTACCAATCGGCAAAAACAGTCCTTTGATCTTTCAGAGGAATTTTTGCTACATGAACTGCTTTTTAGAGAAAAGAAATTTAAGACTTTTTACTGCCGATTGGTACATCTCCATTTGTTTGGCGAAAGTCATCGCTGAGTTTCGAAAAAAGACCCCCGAAAGACGAATCATCCTCCACCAACGAAAAATTACGGCGTGATGGGAAAAACGCTTGGAAATGTCAATTTGTATTTTTAAATGGGCATTTTTTTTCAAAAAAATTATATAGTGTGTGTCATGTGACAGTGGCCAATACCAACCTTCTTATTTTAAATGGGGCGTTACCCTGTATATTATTTATCTTTTTTGATTCTTCAGAAAATTCTAGACATAATTCATGTACATTGTTCTATACCTAAGTCTAACCATTTTTAAAATATTGACAGTTCAAAAACGACAATTTCCAATTTCAAGGCGGAATATTTCGAAAACGGTTAGAGCTATGGAAAAACGGCTTACATATCCCTATCCATATTTTTAATTATCTATCGATTGACGTCAACCACAACCACATCCGGTTTTGACGGAAAATCGGTTAAAACGAAATGGCGAAATCGCTATAATAGGGTGAGGAAGTGATCCAGGTCTAACTACTACTGAATACCACGTGTTTTTTTCTAAGTGGGTTAATGGAAAACACAGTACCTATGTATTGGAAACGAATCAAGTGAGTTAGAACTAGACAATGGACAAACAATATCTCAATGCAAACTTGGGTGTCACATTTGATAAGGCAGGAACAGACTGTAAAGAACTGGAAAAAAGAATAGTAAAAGCAAAAAAGGTTATTGGATGTCTTTACAGTATTTTATGGAGCAGAGAGATAAAAAAGAATGTAAAATTTAACATATATAAAACAATGGTGAAAAGCACGCTGTTGTATGGAATAGAGACTTGTCGCGTAACAACAAAACAAAAATAAAAAGTATCGAAATGGATGCAATAAGAAGATCAATGAGAATATCTAAAACAGATCAAAAAATGAGATCATAAAAGAAAGAAGGGGAATCGAGGGAAGCATAACGGATGACATCACTAAAAGGCAACTGATATAATACTGCCATGTACAACGGTTGAACGACGAAAGATTACCAAAGCAGATTCTAGAAAGGCAACCAATAGGGCGCAGAAAAGAGAGCGTTCTAAACTAGAATGGCAACAGTCAATCCAAAGAACAATGAGTCAAAAAACCTAACAGAAGATGATTGTCAGGATCGAAGGAGGTGGAGAATAGGCGTCGGACAGCGTAGAAAAACGTTC
Organism: Aspidapion aeneum; assembly: GCA_963576565.1. Lineage (NCBI taxonomy): Eukaryota > Metazoa > Arthropoda > Insecta > Coleoptera > Brentidae > Aspidapion > Aspidapion aeneum. The sequence continues at coordinate 8,999,422 of OY755047.1, forward strand.
TAAACCGACATAGTAGTAGTAGTAGTGGGTTGATGGAATAGTAAACATATGTCACTGTCAATGTCATTTGTTTGTGCAAGTTCAAGTCACAGCGGGTCTTCGACTCCTCAGTCCTCACCATCACCACTGTGCTCACGAATTCCTTTGTATCTCTATGTGAAATCTCTATTTCAATCTATGTATTTGTTTGTGTGTGTGTCTGTGTTTTTGTACCCAACTGAACATTCCTGCTATAATAGCTGCTAGTAGTAGTATCATCAACCACACCACACCATTAAAATAGTTACACTATTTTACATATACCTGTGTGGAAGTGAGATATACTACTACTATGTCGGTTTAGAACGTTTTTCTTGTCTAATGCCTATTCTCCACCTCCCTCGATCCTGACAATCATCTCCTGTCAGGCGTTTATGACTCATTGATCTTTGGATTGACTGTTGCCATTCTAGTTTAGGACGCCCTGTTTTTCTGCGCCTATTGGTTGCTATTTTACGACCTGCTTTGGTAATCTTTCGTCGTTCATCCGTTGTACATGGTCGTACCTTATCAGTTGTCTTTTAGTGATGTCATCCGTTATGCTTCCGTTGATTCCCATTCTTTCTTTTATGATCTTATTTCTTATGTGATCTGTTCTAGATATTCTTATTGATCTTCTCATTGCATCCATTTCGATTTCATTTTTCGTTTTCTGCTCCATAAAATACTGTTAAGACATCCAAAAACCTTTCTTGATTTTGCTTTTCCTTTTTCCAGTTCTTTACAGTCTTGTTCTGTCTTATCAAATGTGACACCCAAGTATACATACTCATTGCATGGAGATATTAGTTGTCCATTGTCTAGTTCTAACTCACTAGATTCGTTTCCAATACATAAGTACTGTGTCTTGTGCACGTTCACTGTTAACCCCCACTTTTGATATTCTTCCGTAAATTTTCTCATTATATACTCCATGTCTTTTTTATCATTAGCTACAATTACTTGGTCGTCAGCTGTATTCTTTTTTTAGTTTATTTGTCCCAGATATATATTATATTTCTCTACTTGTTCTATTTTTTCTTGGTTTATTCTGATCGTAATATTTTCATCTGTCTTTGTTTTGATTTTAGTTTTCGTGTATTTCTTACTTAAGCCCATATTTTTAGCTGCTGTATCCAGTTCTTTCAGCATTTCTATCAGTTCTTCTTTCTTATCTGTTATTAAGACGATATCTTCAGCATATCCTAGATGGTTCAAGTATTGTCCGCTTACTTTGATGACTATTTCTTCCCAATCTTTTTTAAAAACATCTTCTAGTGCCTGGTTATATAGTTTAGGTGATATTGTGTCTCCCTGTTTAACACATCTTCTTATGCGGATTGGCTTAGTTCCTTCGTGGATTTTGATTGATGTTGTTGCTTCGCTATATACATATATTGGATATTAAGTCTGTGTATGATCTATACGGCTAATAATTAAAGGTGATTTTACTGTCGAGTGCTCAATGATATCGAAAGCTTTTTTAAAGTCTATAAACGCAATATATAGAATGCTGTATTCGCTGGCTCGTTTTATTAGGAAATTCATAATTAATAGTTGATCAACTGTGCTTGTTTTTTTGATTGACCTTTATTAGGCGTCAAATATTTTATGTTCAATTAAATTTTACAATGATCCTTTAGCACCCAGATCAATTACTGGCCCGCGACCTATTCGTAATATAAAACCGGTTGGCATAAAAAAATTGGTGTTTTCAAGAAAAAAAAAATGTTTTGCAAAAAAAACCAGGTGTCTTTGAAATGTGATCTCTGAAATTAATAAATAATAATTCTGAAACAGGATTTCAACCGTCGTCAGTCGACAAATTTCCGACTCGATTTTTGATGTTTGTTTAACGCAAAAAACTGGTTTTTTACAATATTTTTATTTTTTCGTTGACACTAATGTGCAGGGGTAGACTAGCCCCTTTATTTGTACCGGTTCAAATATTCGTTTATCCACAGTTTAGCAATCTTGAAGCTGGACTAAATTCTCCAAGATTTTAAATTAATACCTAGATATTAAGTCCAGTCAGAATAAAATGAGTGACAATTATAGAGGTATATCTGTGACTAGTACGCAAAGCAGAATATACGGTAAAATAATAAGAAATAAAGTGGAGAGCGAATATAAAGACATGGAGGCAGAAGAACAAGCTGGTTTCAGGGCGGGTAGATCGACTTCAGATCATCTCTTTTGTATAACCCAAGTTATTGAAAAGAAAATGGCATACGGACAAGAGCTGCATCTGCTTTACGTCGATTTGCAGAAGGCATATGATAGTATACCACTAAATCTACTTTGGAAAGCGTTGGAAAACACAAACATAAGCGTACAACTGATTAAGGCCATCAAAGAGTTATACCGCAATAGTAAAGCAAAAGTTAAAATAAAAGCAAAACTAACCAAAGGCTTTCAAGTAAATAAAGGTCTTAAACAAGGTTGCTGTATCTCGCCTACGCTCTTCAAGATATACTTGGAACAAGTCCTTAAAGTATGGAAGAGAAAATGCCAAAACATTGGAATTCCGTTGGACGAAACCACCTTGTATACTTTATGATTCGCCGATGATCAGATAGTAGTGGCTCAGGATTATGACGACGATATGACACGAAAACTAATAGAAGAGTACAATAAGTGGGGACTAGAGGTTAATCTCAATAAGACAGAGTATATGTGTATCGGTGGAATGAAACAGGATCTAATCTTAAATACCGGGCAGCGAATTCAGTCATATGATGAGTATAAATACTTGTAGAGTGGCCAGGCTAAATGATCTAAGTGCCAAAATATACAAATTTTAGATTTTCCACCCAAAATGATGTATGTGTCAAGGCCAATACAGGGCTATAAGAACTAAGTGCAATTTCCCCACCTTATGCCCTAACAAACATGTTTAAAATCACGTCATCACGCTTTTTGGCACTTAGATCAATTAGCCTTTCCACTCTACAATTAGGTCTAAAAATTACAGTTGACGGAACACTAGACAAAGCTATAAAAGATCGAAACGTACAAGGAAGAAAAGCAATAACTTTATTAAATGGAATAATTTGCGACCAAAGTATATCAAAACATAACAAAAAGCTTATATATAACACCATTGTAAAAAGTATTATTACATACGGCTCAGAAGTATGGCCAATCAAGGATAGAACAGAAAAAATGCTTTCCGCTACGGAGATGGACTATTGGAGAAGAGCAGCAGGGAAATCAAAAAGAGAAAGGGTTACAAATCAAAGAATAAGAGAAATTATGACAGTGGGTGAACGTACTTTAGTGGATGATATAAGAACAAAACAACTGGTGTGGTACGGACATGTACAAAGAATGAATGATGAAAGACTACCTAAACAAATACTACAATGGAAACCAACTGGCCGAAGAAAACGAGGACGGCCAAGGAGAAGCTGGAGAGAAGGAATAGACAGTGAAATAAGAATAAGAGGCCTAGATGATGAATTATGGGCAAACAGAAACGAGTGGAGATTGGGTATCAGAAGACGTAGAACGTTGTGAAACCGATAAATATATATATATTTTTCTGTCCAGTGGCGTGCTATAATATTTTAATTCATCATTATTAGGTGTTAATTTTATATTTTACTCCTAAGCCTTTTTTTGCTGAAAAACTCCATACCTGATTTTTCTTAAAAATAAATATTTTTTCAAAACTTTTATATTTATTATATAAAGCCTATTCTATAACTTTCTAAAAATTGCAAAAAATCCAAAACCATTTATTATATCTTTAAATCTGTCCGTCATACAATAACTGCTAAATTTACTTGTAAATACTAATCGCAGTTGAGTATAAAATTAATAGGTATATCCGAGGGGTGAGACACTCCTTAAATAGGTGTACAAATTTGGTAAAAGTATTTAATAAATACACTTAAATAGCTTTTAAATATTTTTAAATACTTCTAAATACAATTAAATACTTTTAAACACATTTAAATACCTTTAATTACTTTTAAATACTTTTAAATACTTTTAAATACTTTTAAATACTTTTAAATACTTTTAAATACTTTTAAATACTTTTAAAAACTTTTAAATACTTTTAAATACTTTTAAATACTTTTAAATACATTTAAATACTATTAAATACACTTAAATACAATTAAAAACCTTTAAATCCCAAATAAATACAGTATTTAACTTAAATACTTAAATAGGTGTACAAATTTTTATGAGTGTCCCACCCCTCGGGTATATCTATAATGTACGACATGCTTCAACTTTTAGTTTTGATGCCCAAAGCGCACTTACGAAATTATACAGTTTTGTATTTTCATGAATCAGGTTATTGGGTAATTTTGTACTAAACTGCGACTAGTAGTTACAAGTAAATTTAGCAGTTGGGTGTTTTTATTTATTTAATTTTTTTTTTATTTCCAACTTATAAAAAAAATTAATTCTTATTCAGCCTTATAAAAGTACTATGCATTTACAATTCATTTAGCTTTACCCAAAAAGTACGTTTAGATTTTCTACGGACGCGAACAGTGTGACCTTCCATTGAGTGAAGGAGAAGGAGGAGAGAGGGAGGAGGGAACTGGTGGTGCCAAAAAAAATCTTAAAGCGTGTGCCGAAAGAATTTTTAAAATCCCTCTAAATTTGTAAAAGGTATAGCTACAGCTATTACTAATAAGGACGGTGGGGAGAAAATAGGGAGAGGAAGGAGGAAACTAGTAAAATAATGTTGGAAAAAAGTCTTCAAGCGAGTGCAGAAAGAACTTTTGAAATTATATTTATAAAAGTTATAGCTATAACTATTACTAATAAGGATTTCGGGGAGGAGAGGGAGAGGCGGGGGGGGGGGGGAGGGGGGACTAATAAAATGGTGTTATGTGAAAGCGCTCTATATTTGATAAAATTATGCGAATATGGTTTTTGAATAGGGTGGGGGGAATGACAGGAGGGGAGATAGGTGGGAGCAGGGAAAACTACAAAGTAACTATAGCAAATTAGAGTACATTTGCAATGGGTAAGCAAAGGAATTTCAATAAAATCGCCTGAAATTTAGATAATTTGTATGCCTTAAAGCCTACATCATGTGATAAAATGGCGTCTAAAGACCGCCATGTTGATTCCTGTTTAAAAAAATATAGCTTATAGCACTTTCGGGATCAGTAGCAATTCAACGACACCTTTTTTGTCAAAATCGGTTCAGCCGTTTAGACTCTAGCGTGACACAAATATACTGACATACATACAACAATCGAAAAACATTACACTTCCTTTCGCAGTGCTGCAGTTGGGCAAAAAATTGCGGCTCACTGGCCGTTGGATCGGTGGGCCGGTAGGTTAATCCGTCCCTGCTAATCTGTTGTTTCATTGTTATTTTTAGGTTCAATCATTAACTGCTTCGGGTCAATAATATAATTGATGGGGATTCAATTCAGGTAAGTCGATATTTTTGTGATGTTTCTTTGATAAAAAACGGGAATTTTACCATGATCGAATAAATAGGTGTTTTACTGTGTCGGTTTAGAACGTTTTTCTACATTGTCCGACACCTATTCTGCACCTCCTTCGAACCTGACCATCATCTACTGTCAGGGTTTTTTGACTCATTGATCTTTGGATTGACTGTTGCCATTCCAGTTTAGGACGCCCCCTTTTTCTACGCCCTATTTGTTGCCATTCTAGGACCTGTTTTGGTAATCTTTCGTCGTTCATCCGTTGTACATGGCCGTACCATATCAGTTGTCTTTTAGTAATGTCATCCGTTATGCTTCCCTCGATTCTCATTCTTTCTTTTATGATCTCATTTCTTATAATTATGATCTATTCAATGAGAATGTGATCTCCTTATTGCATTCAGTTCGACACTTTCCATTTTTGTTTTATATTTTTCTATTATCTGGTCTAGTTTATAAATCACTTGTATATTGACATAGGTTTAAAAAGGTTTATTATCTTCGGAACTACTTAAATACTATTTACCAAATACGCCCTGAACATAGGCCTTTATTAAGAGAAAAAAAAACATCGTCAAAATCGGTTTACAAGTTTGAATTTTACATGTGTATCGTTAGACACCCCTTCCCCTCCACCCAAGGCATGTTGGTCTTAAGCTACGTTTTTGTTGAAGAAACGTTGAGTCATTTTTGTTTATTGTCTGTTGGTTGTTTTTACATTGATCCTCTATGTTTCGGGAACAGATGCCTGTTGTTGCTTCTTGTTTCCAATTTTTTTTTATTTGTCAAACTCACTGTGTCTATTATTGTATTACAATCTAGTCAATAAGACTAATTAGCAATTTTGTGTTAACTTAATTTACTAGAAAAGTTAGATTTAATACGGTTGACTCAACAATTCTCCCAGCTTTGCTTCATCTGTTACTCACATTTGTGTTGTGTTTATAGCATTATTTTGTTTTATATAATTCCTTTAATTTACTAGCTCAAACGGGTTCACTCTTTTTAGTCTTCCAACTAGCGTAGTATTGTCTAGAAGCTGAATTGCTTCCACATTCACATGTCGATAGAGTCCACCTTCATGGCTTTTTGCATACTTTTTTATAGTCTCTGCTACAGTTTCAATATTTAATTCTCGATGAAGCTCACAATTTCGAACGTAACAAGGTGCATTTACAATGTTTCTTAATCCTTTATTTTGAAATCTCTGTAAAACTAGAATGTTACTCTCTTCAGTACAACCCCATAGTTGAATACCATTATGTCTATACTGGTAAAGGAGAAGAAACGAAAAGTCCTGCTTACTTCACAAATATTTTATTGTCTAACCACGACGCGTTTCGGTTCGGTTCATTAGACGGTTAGACAATAAAATAAGTGAAGTGAGCAGGACTTTTCGTTTCTTCTCCTTTAACAATGGTTCAAGGACTTCACCCTGGAGAAATCTACAATTCATTAAATTCTATACTGGTTTCAGTAGTTGTCTGTAAAGCAGTAACTTATTATGAATTGTTAAATCAAACTTCCTTTCAATTACCCAGTTCATTTTTCTATGTCTTATCTTTTTTTCTTAATATGTGTTTTCCAGCGCAATTTGGCATCAAGTGTCATACCGATATAGTTTTCCTGATTTGAGTATGGTACGGGAATATTGTTAATTGTTTGTAAAATCAACATGAATTGATTTGGTCTCATTTAATTTTATTCGCCACAGTTGAACCACAAACTGTGAACTTCGGTGACTGCATCATGAAGTTTTTCTATTGAATCTTCAATAGATTTTTCAATCGTCAATAAACCAGTATCATCGGCAAATGTTGCTAAGTGACAATTTTCTGGCTTTGCGATTTCGCAAGTGAATAATAAGTATAAATAAGGGCCTAGTACGCTACCCTGGGGCACGTCTGCCGGAATTTCTCTTAAATTTAAAAATAAATCTGCCTGGTTTATTCTGAAATGTCTATCAGATATGTATGATTTCAAAATTATTAGAATATTGTTTTGGCAGAAAACGTTTTAGTTTAAAATTAAGGCCTTTATGCAACACTTTGTCAAATGCTTGTGCTACATCTAGAAAAACTGAGATCGATATATTTTAATCTTGATTTTTTGAGGATAATTCATGTTTTAGGGGTCAATTTTCCGTGTCTCTGGGGGGCTTCAGCCCCCAGGAGCCTTCCCCGCCCCCTGCATACCCACTGTTTGTTTCTGTGGAAGTGTAGCTGGAAATGTATTTCCAATTTATTGATCCTCAAACTATAATAAATACTTAAAATTAAAGTGTGTTTATCCAGTTTATCGTATGACGACACTGTTTTTCTGGTGAAGGATACTATATTATGATATAGAGTAGGCGAAAGTTTCCTGGTTTTATTCGAGGTTTTGGCCTATAAATTATTTATAAATCCGCAGCGTACGTCTGTCTATGTGTATGTATGTGGTCTATGAGTATAGTTTCATCGGGAAGCAATTTTATAATAGACGCTCAAAGTACCTACACTAGCAATTATACAGGGTGATCCTGGGCTAAAGTGGGTTTCGTGCAGGCAGATCTTGTAGTGATAATGTTTTCTTTTATAAACAAGTAATTGAGAAAAGGAGTGCCAGAAATATAGAAACTCATCTGGATCTACAAAAAGCGTATGATACCGTTCCAGTAGAAAAATTATGGACAGTGTTAGAGTAAGCTAATATCTATCATACATACATAAAAGCGATAAGAGAACTATACAAAGGGTCAAAATCTCAAATTAAAATTGGAAATCGACTTTCAAAAGAATTCCTGGTAACGAAAAGCTTAAGAGAAGGATGTTGTATCTCTCCAACTCCTTTTAAAATATATATTGCAGTAGTTGTAAAAAACTGGAAACGTAAAGTACTCGGCATGGGAATACAACTTAACGACCGATTTACCATATACACACTAAAGTTTGCTGACGACCAAGTAATTGTAGCTAATGATAAAAAAGACATGGAGTATATGATGAGAAATATAGCGGAAGAGTACCAAAAGTGGGGGTTAACATTAAACATGGACACAGTACTTATGTATTGAAAACGAATCAAGTGAGTCAGAACTAGATGTTGGATACACAATATCTCCATACAATGAGTATGTATACTTGGTTGTCACATTTGATAAGACAGAAACAGACTATAAAGAGCTGGAAAAAAGAATACTAAAAGAAAAAAAGGTTATTGGATGTCTTAACAGTATTTTATGGAACAGAGATGTAAAATTTAACATCGAGACTGGTCGCGTAACAGAAAATATCACAAATATACCTCTATTTTCCCATAAGACCCAATGTATAACATTTTTTTTATTGTTCTTCGGTTCGCTGTACTTGCTTGCGCCAATTTTTTTTTGTTGGCATTAATTGAACATAACGGACTATTTTAATGCATGGTCCACCCTGTATATCAACGATTACACACACATAAACAGTCCTCCACATTCTAATAATAAAATAATACAAATATACGCCAGGTTTAGAGATCAATAAATATACTCAGTTACCTACACTTAGTAACCGAAATAATGAATATTTCGTTGGATATTTATATATGTTTATCGGTTTCACAACGTTCTACGTCTTCCGATACCCAATCTCCACTCGTTTCTGTTTGCCCATAATTCATCATCTAGGCCTCTTATTCTTATTTCACTGTCTATTCCTTCTCTCCAGCTTCTCCTTGGCCGTCCTCGTTTTCTTCGGCCAGTTGGTTTCCATTGTAGTATTTGTTTAGGTAGTCTTTCATCATTCATTCTTTGTACATGTCCGTACCACACTAGTTGTTTTGTTCTTATATCATCCACTAAAGTACGTTCACCCACTGTCATAATTTCTCTTCTTCTTTGATTTGTAACTCTTTCTCTTTTTGATTTCCCTGCTGCTCTTCTCCAATAGTCCATCTCCGTAGCGGAAAGCATTTTTTCTGTTCTATCCTTGATTTGCCATACTTCTGAGCCGTATGTAATAATACTTTTTACAATGGTGTTATATATAAGCTTTTTGTTATGTTTTGATATACTTTGGTCCCAAATTATTCCATTTAATGAAGTTATTGCTTTTCTTCCTTGTACGTTTCGATCTTTTATAGCTTTGTCTAGTGTTCCGTCAGCTGTAACTTTTAGTAGTATTTATACTCATCACTGGACTGAATTCGCTGCCCGGTATTTAAGATTAGATCCTGTTTCATTCCACCGATACACATATACTCTGTCTAGTTCCCACTTATTGTACTCTTCTATTAGTTTTCGTGTCTATATTCGAGGTCGTCATAATCCTGAGCCACTACTATCTGATCATCGGCGAAACATAAAGATACAAGGTGGTTTCGTCCAACAGAATTCCCATGTTTTGGCATTTTCTCTTCCATACTTTAAGGACTTGTTCCAGGTATATCTTAAAGAGCGTAGGCGAGATACAGCAACCTTGTTTAAGACCTTTATTTACTTGAAAGCCTTTAGTTAGTTTTGCTTTTATTTTAACTTTTGCCTTACTATTGCGGTATAACTCTTTGATGGCCTTAATTGGATATTGGTTGGTTGGTTGGATATTTAAAAACTAAAATATACCTCAAATTTTTACCTTCTCAGCACCCGCAGCAATGGCTAGAGAAGGTACTGTTTTAGACGTGGATGTTTAGATGTGGCTGTAACAGCAAAGTTTAAAAAACATTTACAAGCTAGTAAAAACCTTTCGTTTTGACATTTGTATTGAAAAACTTTACTTTTATCTCAATTCTTTTTATGGAATACCATTTTCGCGTACTTGACTTTTTTATATAAAATGTTTTTGCTATAATTTCACTCCTTTTTTAAAGGATTTGGATAATAAATGGACTAATATACAATTTTCCTTTAATCTTGGACGAACTTTTTTTTGTCCTTTTTGACGATGAATAGGAATTCATTGGCTTATATTAAATTTCATTTGATCCAATTTTTTTCTGTGTACTCCAACGTCTCAATCCTTTCCTATTTTATCCTTTTTAAGTGTTCAGGATTTAAAATCAAAGTGTTGACTTGTTAGGATATAACACCTTAGTTAGCATTCTTATTTTATGTTTTAATACATCTGATCTGACCTTCTTTGGAATCAAGAAAAACAAAATATGCACAGGTATGTCCTTTGTATAAGTGCTTCGATTCAGGGGCGTACCCAGAAAAGATTTCGAGGGGAGGGTGATAAAAAGTTTCAGTGATAAAGTCTTAATTAAAGATGAGAAACGTTGCCGGAAGACTAATTGGTTTTTCTTCCCCATCCCTCAACCCAAGAAACTTTTCAACAGTTTCAAATTACATTTTAGAAAATTTATATTTTTTTTCGCTAAAAAATCTTTTTAAAAGCTACTACTATGTCGGCTTAGAACGTTTTTCTACGTTGTCCGACGCCTATTCTCCATGGCCGTACCATATCAGATGTCTTTAAGTGATGTCATCCGTTATGCTTCCCTCGATTCCCATTCTTTCTTTTATAATCTCATGTCTTTGATCTTCTTATTGCATCCATTTCGAGGCTTTCCATTTTTTTATGCGACAAGTCTCTATTCCATACAACAGCGTGCTTTTCACCATTGTTTCATTAATGTTAATTTTTTGGTTTTACTATTCTTTTTTCCAGTTCTTTACGGTCTGTTCCTGTCTTATTAAATGTGACACCCAAGTATACATACTCATTGCATGGAGATATTGTTTGTCCATTGTCTAGTTCTAACTCACTGGATTCGTTTGCAATACATAAGTACTGTGCCTTGCCTACGTTCACTGTTAATCCCCACTTTTGGTATTATTCCGTTAACTTTCTCATCATATGTCTTCTTTATCATTAGCTACAATTACTTAATCGTCAGCAAACTGAGTGTGTATATGGTAAATTGGTTGTTAAGTTGTATTCCCATGCCGTGCACTTTAGATTTCCAGTTTTTTAGAGCTACTGCGATATATATTTTAAAAAGCGTTGGAGAGATACAACATCCCTTAATCTCTCTTAAGCCTATATGAACCAGGAATTCTTTTGAAAGTCGTTTTCCAATTTTAATTTTAGATTTTGACCCTTTGTGTAGTTTTTTATGGCTTTTATGTATGTATGATTGATATTAGCTTGCTTTAACACTATCCATAATTTTTCTACTGGAACGGTATCATATGCTTTTTGTAGGTCCACAAAGGTAACATGATTCTATATATTCCTGGCACTCCTTTCCTCTGTCTGTCTGCACGAAACCCACTTTGTTTTTCTTCTTCTTGTTCATGAAAACACTGTAAATTATTTCGCGGGGGGATTAATCCCCTTTGACCCCCCCTGGGTATGGCCTTGCTTCGATTACATTATAACGGACTGGTTTCATTGTACCCTGAAACCAAGTTAAACACTATAAATCAAATTTAAAATCAACAAAAACAAACACAGTGCAAATTTAAATACACCTCGAAGCTAATTCCGCATTTGAGAAATAATGGATACCAACAGGTTTACCTACCTATTTAAAGGTCCCGCTAACGTTATACCTTATTTGTTTTTTTTTTTTTTAATTTTTATTCTTTGTTATTTTATTTCCTTCTTCTTTTTAATTTTCTTCTTATTATCTTCTTTTTTATTCGTCTTCAATTTCCTTTTATTCTGGACAATCGATCGTAGTCAATGGAAGGAAAGTTCTAATATAAAATTCACACCAAAAATTACTTCCTTAAATATAAACATGTTATTCACTCATGTTACCTTTGTGGACCTACAAGATGCATATGATACCGTTACAGTAGAAAAATTATGGACAGTGTTAGAGCAAACTAATATCAATCATACATACATAAAAGTGATAAAAGAACTAACCAAAAAGTCAAATTCTGAAATTAAAACTGGAAATCGACTTTCAAAAGAATTCCTGGAAACGAAAGGCTCAAGGCCCCCCAAGCCTTTGATTTTTTTACATATTTTCTACATATATGATGATAAAACACAAAAAATAGCTTAAAATTTGACATTATGAGGCTTCGGGCCTCTCCCCAAGCAGCGGCGTAGCGAACCGAACCGAACCGAACCGAACCGAACCGAACCGAACCGAACCGAACCGAACCGAACCGAACCGAACCGAACCGAACCGAACCGAACCGAACCGAACCGAACCGAACCGAACCGAACCGAACCGAACCGAACCGAACCGAACCGAACCGAACCGAACCGAACCGAACCGAACCGAACCGAACCGAACCGAACCGAACCGAACCGAACCGAACCGAACCGAACCGAACCGAACCGAACCGAACCGAACCGAACCGAACCGAACCGAACCGAACCAAACCGAACCGAACCGAACCGAACCGAACCAAACCGAACCAAACCGAACCGAACCGTCGCGTCCCGCTAAAGACATGATGACCTTGTTTTTTTTTTTTGTCGCAAGATTTTTGAGGGGCGGCCTTTTTAACTGTCGGCCCCGCCCCACACATGATGACCTTTTTTTTTTTTTTTTTTTGTTTTGGTCGCACCGATAGGACGCAGAAAAAAAAGGCGTCCTAAACTGGAATGGCAATAGTCAATCCAAAGATCAATGAGTCAAAAAAATCTGACAGAGGATGATTGTCAGGATCGAAGGAGGTGGAGAATAGGAGTCGGACAACGTAGAAACACGTTCTAAACCGACATAGTAGTAGTAGTGGTATGTAATTCAATTAACAAAAACACTCTGTATAATTTCTTTATTAAAATCTGTTTTTCTTTAAGTAATCTATCCCCATATCACGTTAAATGAGTGCGTAAACTTGAAGTAAACTGTTTGTTGGAGGAAAATTGGAGGGAATGCGGTCGGTCGCAGTTTTGGAGTAGGAAGATGCGGGGGAGGGTTGACAGATTACCCCCGCAAAAAAGCGGGAGCTCATGGAAAAGCGAGGGAGGGGTGGGGACACGAGGAAGACGACCTGGAAAAGAGCGTGGACGTCGAGGCGTCACAGGGAATGGCCTTCAACAGATTTTATAAAGATGAGGGTCAAAAAGAAATAAAATAATAAATAATGGAAAGCTATAAGAGCAAAACGAATTAAGAAATAAATATAAAAGGTCTAAAAAATAATATTAGCAATCTACTACTACTATGTCGGTTTAGAACGGGTTTCTACTTTGTCCGACGCCTATTCTCCACCTCCTTCGATCCTTACAATGATCTCCTATCAGGTTTTTTTCACTCATTGATCTTTGGATTGACTGTTCCCATTCTAGTTTAGGACGCTTTTCTGAGCCCTATTGGTTGCCATTCTAGGACTTGCTTTGGTAATCTTTGGTTGTTCGTCCGTTGTACATGGTCGTACGTCTTTTAGTGATGTCATCCGTTATGCTTGCCTCAATTCCCATTCTTTCTTTTATGATCTCATTTCTTATGTGATCTGTTCTAGATATTCTCATTGATCTACTTATTGCATCCATTTCGACACTTTCTATTTTTATTTGTATTTTTCTGTTACGGAATAAGTCTCAATTCCATACAACAGCGTGCTTTTCACCATTGTTTCATATATGTTAAATTTAGATTCTTTTTTATCTCTCTGCTCCAAAAAATACTGTTAAAACTTCCGATAACCTTCTTTGCTTTTACTATTCTTTTTTCCAGTTCTTTACAGTCTGTTCCTGTCTTATCAAATGTGACACCCAAGTATACATACTCATTGAATGGAGATATTGCATGTCCATTACCCAACAAACAATTAAAGTTGTAACGACGAAACCCCAACTAGAAAGAATTTCTTAAAAGTAACCGCAACGTACTCCCGCTACGTCTCAGTATACCATACAGCGACGTTATAATTCCCTAAGTGGGGAACCAATTTCTGGTTATAACTACTTGGCCAAGTGTTTAAAGTCACTGTAGTAACAACTACACTACTACGTCGTAGCCAGGTATCTACTACGTCGTAGAGGCTGTTTTTTTTCCGTAATGGCATAAAAGTTGCGATGTAGTTGCAAATAATATAATCGTTTCTTTTTGGTAGAATTGTTACACAATATGGTGGACACAACAGTAAACAGACTCGCTTAGTTTTTTTGTTTGGTTATGGTTATAATATGAACTATGTTATCCAAAAGTGTGAGAATTTACGAGCAGAGGATCAAAATTCGAGTGCGACGCAAAGTTTTTTGTATAACATGCATTATATATATTGCAAAAAACCGGTGCGCCCGTAAAATTGAGCCGTTTTCTGGTAGCTGATGGAATTTTTGTGTTGTGATTTTGGAGGTTATGTTTTCTTAATCGACAGTTAACTCCAACAAATGGTGCTTAAGAAGAGCATTTTTGGTAAGCTTCAACTAATTTGTTTATAAAATAGTATGGCTCTTTAATATGAGCTCATAAAACGATAACAAAAATATTAAATTTTCTTTCTTACATAAAAACATGGCGTCTCAAACTATATTCCCTGATAGTCGAAAAGGTTACTTGAAAGTAGTTGCGGCTTTAAAGTTGATCCAAAAAGTTATTTTGTCTACATTGTTACATCAGATGTTACTATGATGACACAAACTTTTGTGGTAAAAATTAAAGTTATAATGTAGTTGTCGGATACACTTGTTTGGGACTCCAATGAAGCTTAACTTTCTAGTGGTAATTAAGTAGGATATAAAAGTCAGGGCGACTACGAAATAACGACTAAAAAGAAAGTAAAACTTTAGCAACGTCCTATTGTGGTAGAGAAGACTATCAGAATCGACTATCAAGAAACAATCCTATGAAGTAGTTTAGAGGGTCGTTTTTACGAAACATCTACTATTTCCTGATACTAAATAGTAGTTAGAACTAAAAAGTAACAAATTTTGGTTGGGATCACCACATTTCTACTATAAGAAAGTAGCAAAGCCTTTAGAACATGTAGCCGCTACTATAAATGTTAGTTGGGTATCTAGTTCTAACTCACTGGATTCGTTTCCAATACATAAGTACTGTGTCCTGTCCACGTTTACTGTTAATCCCCACTTTTGGTATTCTTCCGTTAACTTTCTTATTATATACTCCATGTGTTCTTTATCATTAGCTACAATTACTTGGTCGTCAGTAAACTGTCGTGTGTTTATGGCAAATCAGTCGTTAAGTTGTATTGCCAAGCAGTGTACTTTACTTTTCCAGTTTTTTAAAGCTACTGCGATATATATTTTAAAAACAGTTGGAGAGATACAACATCCCTGTCTTAAGCCTTTCGTTACCAGGAATTCTTTTGAAGGTCGATTTCCAATTTTAATTTTAGATTTTGACGCTTTGATAGTTCTTTTATCGCTTTAATGTATGTATGTATGATTGATATTAGTTTGCTCCAACACTATCCATAATTTTTCAAGTGGAACGGTATCATATGCTTTTTGTAGGTCCACAAAGGCAATATGAGTGTCTATATTGCTAGCACTCCTTTTCTCAATTACTTGTTTAAGACAAAAACATTATCACTACAAGATCTGCCTGCACGAAACCCACTTTGTTCTTCTTTTTGTTTATAAAAATCATTCTCTATTAGATTTCTAAGAATCCTACAGTACAATCTACTTAGAGTACTTCTTACTGTAATTCCTTTGTAATTGTTGCAATCCAGCTTGTTTCCTTTTTTATGTATTCAGGATATGAATGCAATTTTCCTATCATCAGGTACTGGATGTCCGATAATATATGTGAGATTTTCTAGTAGTTTCTCTGATCCATATAGAATATGGAATGTCGTTTGAGGTTGACGCAAGGGCGGATCCAGAGGTGGTTCTCGGGGGGGGGGGGGGCACTTTAGGTGACATTCTCTGTTGGTAAAAAACGGTATATATTTTTTTAAGCAGCATTTTATATTATTAGTATTTTATTTTAGTCAGTGGTTGTAATTTCGATGATAATAACAATAGACACTTTTATGCGCCGCCAGCAAAAATTTTGAATTTTTATTAGCAAAAACATTACTTTTTACTCATTTTTTGTATATTCAAAAAATTCTCGGGGGGGGTAAGTGCCCCTAGTGCCCCCCCTCCCCTGGATCCGCCACTGGGTTGACGATCAAAACTTCACTTATATTCAACACGTCATTTTATTCCCCCGTCCCATTTTAAATTTAAAGATTTTCACTCGATTTTCCACCCTCACAAAAATATCGCACACATATTTCTGCAACGAATAAAAGCCAGCGACCCTCAAAATATTAAAAGCGGACTCGACAAAAACCCTCAATCCTCAGCGGGGGGGTCGAAAATATGGACATAAAATTTACGTATTGTTAGGTTTAAAGAGTTTCCTGATAGCTAGGGGTGGAATTTTATTTTATATGGTTTTTTTACAACCTGGAAATTGGGTTATAGCAGCCTAAGGGCGCCTTGAAATTTACGGAGGTTCTTTAAAGGGTTAGGATTTTTAGCATAAATAATGTGTTGATGTAGGTAAAAATACTAACAAAAACAGACCCAAGCGTGGATTTCCCCTAGAAAAAAAGACATAAATAGGAAATCTCTAAAAAAGAATATTAGAAATCACTAAAATTATTAAGGACTTTTGGAAGAGAAACACGAAAGAAAAAGAAAAAAGTCATGTATCCGGCTCGAAGGACCAAATATTTATAAACGGTCTCATTTAGCTTGATCAACTACTTTCCGATCAGCTAGAAACTTAAAAGCTAGATACTTAAATAATGTGTTGATGTAGGTAAAGTTTAAATACTAACAAAAACAGGCCTAAGCGCGGATTTGAGGGTTGGGGGGGGGGTAACGCGGTTATTACCCTCTAGAAAAAAATATGCACTTTTGTTGTTAATTAAAGGGCCAACAGGAGAATTACCCCCCCCCCTAGAAATTTTTTTAAACAAATTATGTTTTTGTCGACCATTACCCCCCTAGATTTTGACCCAGATCCACGCTTGAACAGGCCAGCGAAGTAAAGTGCACATTTGTTAACCTTGCCCTCCAGCACGCGATAAGTTGATTATTTATTTGGAGGAAAATAGATTTACAAAAAAAATTGCTACTGACAACTGATTTTGTGGCGAATTATGATTACTATGATCCCAAAAATAAAGACAAAATAACCTTCAAAAATTGGTAAAAAAAACATTTTTTTAAAACTTATTATGGAAAAATATCACTGATGGGTTAATAATATGTCTACTGAGAAACTTGTTTCTTAAGAACAGAAAACATTGCGTTTAATATATGTAGTATTTATAAAACTTTACAACAAAACAAAACATTTTTTCTTATAAAAATTTTAGTGCATAATTTTTTTAAAATAGTTTTGATTCACGCGATACCGTTCCAGTAGAAAAATTATGGACAGTGTTAGAACAAACCAATATCAATCATACAAATATAAAAGCGATAAAAGAACTGTACAAAGGGTGAAAATCTAAAATTAAAATTGTAAATCGACTTTCAAAAGAATTCCTGGTAACGAAAGGCTTAAGACAGGGATGTTGTATCTCTCCAACTCTTTTTAAAATATATATCGCAGTGGCTCTAAAAAACTGGAAACGTAAATACATGACATGGAAATACAACTTAACGACCGATTTACCAAAAACACACTACAATCTGCTGAGGACCAAGTAATTCTCGCTAATGATAAAGAAGACATGGAGTATATGATGAGAAAGTTAACGGAAGAATACCAAAAGTGGAAGTTACCAGTGAACGTGGACAAGACGCAGACACAGACAAGAAACGAATCAAGTGAGTTAGAACTGGAAAATGAACAAACAATATCCCCATGCAATGAGTTTGTATGCTTGGGTGTCACATTTAATAAGACAGGAACAGACTGTAAAGAACTGGAAAAAAGAATAGTAAAAGCAAAAAAAGGTTATTGGATGTCTTAACAGTATTTTATGGAGGAGAGAGGTCAAGAAGAATGTAAAATTTAACATATATCAAACAAAGGTGAAAAGCACGCTGTTGTTTGGAATAAAGACTTGTCGCGTAACAGAAAAATTAAAAACAAAAAGGGAATGTGTCGAAATGGATGCAACAAGAAAATCAATGAGAATATCTACAACAGATCATATAAGAAATGAAACCATAAAAGAAAGAATGGGAATCGAGGGAAGCATAACGGATGACATCACTAAAAGACAACTGATATTGTACGGCCATGGTCAACGGATAAACGACGAAAGATTACCAAAGCAGGTCCTAGAATGGCAACCAATAAGGCGCAGAAAAAGGCGTCCTAAACTGGAATGGCAACAGTCAATCCAAAGATCAATGATTCAAAAAAACCTGACAGAAAATGATTGTCAGGATCAGAGGAAGTGAAAAATAGGCGTCAGACAACATAGAAAAATATTCTAAACCAACATAGTAGTACTAGCTATCACTTATTAAAATATCGCACCCTGTATACAAAACCTACCGACGCGGTGTAGTATAGTAAACCATCAATATTTAAAAAAATCTTTGATCGATCTTTTTCAACATATTCTTTAAAGACCTCTAAAACACAAAAAAATCTTGTTCGACAAGAAAACTGACCGGTGGCACCCACGGTACCGCCTGCATGACCTTGACAGAACGCATCGCTGCGTCAATACGCTCCAATCCATTTTTGGTGACAGCAAATCACATAGGAGGCACCACATAAGAAGTAGTCGCATCCATGTGCGCGGATAACTCGGTGTTGAAAAATTGGGCGTAGTTTAAAGCAGGTATTGGTCAAGAGATAAAGAGAGAGAAAAATAACAAATCACCTGGAAAAGATGGAGTAACGGCAGAAAAACTCAAGTACCGTGGTAAAGCTGTAGTTAATGCTCTCCATATCCTCCTGAATAAAATAATTAAACCATAAACAATTGGAAAAAATCCATAACCATTATTCTACACAAGAAAGGCGATAAAGCAGACCTAAAAAACTATCGACCTATAACACTCCTCAATGTAATTTATATGCTTTTCACGAAAATATTAACAGAAGGACTAACAACAAAATTTGACGGATATCAATCAAAAAGTTTATTTTATTTTTTATTGTTTTAATTTTGTATTATTTTGTGCTTTTACTTTTTTATCCGCTTCCGTTAATGTTTTAACTTTACCTGAATGTTTATTATTTACTTTTAATTGTTTTATTTTTGTCATTTTGTTCGTTTTACTTTTTTATTTGCTTTTTGTAATATTTTTTGTTTTTTTTACTATAACGTTTTTGTTTTTTACTACAATATTTTTGCTATGTATTCGTTAATTAATTACCTTGCTTTACAATATTTTTTATAATTCTGCTTTGTCAAGGAAACTATGATTTTTAAACAATAAAGCATATTTTGACTTTGACTTTGAAGGACAAGCAGGTTTCAGAAAATGTTTCAGTACAGTTGACCACCTATTAACCATGAAAATTAAAAAAGCTTTCGATAGCGTTGCGTTCTGGGCAGCAAAAGCATCTTTATTTAATAACCGAATAAGTCACTCAATATGTGACAATTATAGAGGTATATCTGTGACTAGTACGCTAAGCAGAATATACGGTAAAATAATAAGAAATAAAGTGGAAAGCGAATATAAAGACATGGAGGCAGAAGAACAAGCCGGTTTCAGGGCGGGTAGATCAACTTCAGATCGTCTCTTTTGTATAACCCAAGTTATTGAAAAGAAAATGACATACGGACAAGAGCTGCATCTGCTTTACGTCGATTTGCAGAAGGCATATGATAGTATACCACTAAATCTACTTTGGAAAGCGTTGGAAAACACAAACATAAACGTACAACTAATTAAGGCCATTAAAGAGTTATACCGCAATAGTAAGGCAAAAGTTAAAATAAAAGCAAAACTAACCAAAGGCTTTTAAGTAAATACAGGACTTAAACAAGGTTGCTGTATCTCGCCTACGCTCTTCAAGATATATTTGGAACAAGTCCTTAAAGTATGGAAGAGAAAATGCCAAAACATGGGAATTCCGTTGGACGAAACCACCTTGTATACTTTATGTTTCGCCGATGATCAGATAGTAGTGGCTCAGGATTATGACGACCTCGAATATATGACACGAAAACTAATAGAAGAGTACAATAAGTGGGGACCAGAGGTTAATCTCAATAAGACAGAAGATATGTGTATCGGTGGAATGAAAGAAGATCTAATCTTAATAACCGGGCAGCGAATTCAGTCCTGCGATGAGTATAAATACTAGCTGACGGAACACTAGACAAAGCTATAAAAGATAGAAACGTACAAGGAAGAAAAGCAATAACTTTATTAAATGGAATAATTTGGGACCAAAGTATATCAAAACATAACAAAAAGCTTATATATAACAGTATTGTAAAAAGTATTATTACATACGGCTTAGAAGTATGGCCAATCAAGGATAGACCAGAAAAAATGCTTTCCGCTACGGAGATGGACTATTGGAGAAGAGCAGCAGGGAAATAATAAGAACAAAGCAACTGGTGTGGTACGGACATGTACAAAGAATGAATGATGAAAGACTACCTAAACAAATACTACAATGGAAACCAACTGGCCGAAGAAAACGAGGACGGCCACGGAGAAGCTGGAGAGAAGGAATAGCCAGTGAAGTGAAGAATAAGAGGCCCAGATGATGAATTATGGGCAAACAGAAACGAGTGGAGATTGGGTATCGGAAGTCGTAGAACGTCGTGAAACCGATAAATATATATATATATATATATATATATATATATATATATATATATATATATGTAGCGAAGCCACAATATCAATCAAAATCCACGAAGGAACGTAGCCAATCCCCATAAGAAGAGATGTAAGCCAGGTTGACACAATATCCCCTAAACTATTTAATCCGGCCCTAGAAGATGTTTTTAAAAACTTAGATTGTAAAGAAATAGTCATCAAAGTAAACGGACAATACTTGAACCACCTAAGAAATGCTGAAGATATTGCCTTAATAACAGATAAGAAAGAACAACTGATAAAAATGCTGGAAGAACTGGATACAACAGCTAAAAATATAGGCTTGAGTAGGAACTACACTAAAACTAAAATCATAGCAAACACAGACGAAGATATCACTATCAGAATAAACGAAGAAAAAAATAGAACAACTAGAGCCAAATTACTAACTGATAAAAATAAAACCAAACAGCTGAAATCAAGAGACGAGTAAGATTGGCCTGGGCAGCAATCGGTAATAAGCTACACATTAAATTCCTCAGGTTTCCAGATCTTGTCTGCAGGTCACACTGGAAATTTAGAGGTCGAGCCATTTATAATAAACAAAATTTTTACATCGCCCAAATGACTTCTTCCGGTACCAAAAGAAGCTGTGGGTACTCCGATGACCATATCTGCTCAAAACTTTGATTCTGATCACTTTTTTGTTCCTTATTCGAAAGAATTACCTTCTTCAATCGGTCTTTGTCTTAATTAGGTATTAAATAAAGAGGTCGACTGTCATTAAGATCACCTGAGGTGAATTGGAATGAAAAAGGATTTCCAAGATGCATATGATGCGATGCGACCGCGACATATGGAATGAAAAATATTCTTTTTTATTTTTTAAAGCCCTTCATACTTGGCCATACATTAAAAATATAAAAAAAAGTATAAAAAATATTTTTTTATTAAAAAAAATTGTGTGTGCTTAAGACCACACGGCAGAAGTGTAAACTTCAACAAGGCGAAATTAATAATACTGGCCCATAACATACTCTGCAAAGCGGACCGAACCGAACTCTTCTGTGTACTGGCCTTCATCTGTATCATCATATCGCTCGCTGAATGTTCCTCTCACAGTTAGTCGACTCGAGCCGACTTCACCCGAATGAGCGTTACATAGCCGAGCCTGATGGCTCAGTTCAATTCACTACCCACTAAAACTGCTTAACGCGCCTAAAGAAGTTTTTTTAGTTAGTTTTAAATTCTTAAAAAAACCATGGTTGCCAGAAGTTACAAATACCTATTGCTAATCATAACAATACGTTGAACGCATAAAAAAGGGTGTATGATCAGAAAATTCTCAGGATAATCACAAATAGAAGATAAAATTTATAAGTGTAAAAGTATAAGTAACAATAAGAGCATATACGATAATTTCTGGGGTAAAGTTCTTAAGATGTTCCCTGTTTTATTTTTATATATAGGTATGAAGGGCTTCTCGTGTCTAGTTGGTTTTTTTGTTGTCCAGCCATATCTTTTTTCTGTGACTTTTTTGTTTCGAAATCTCACTGAAAGGGTCAACGAACATATTTAGAAATGCATTCGAAAACATTGTCTCATTCCTGTTTGACACAAAAGTTATGAATTCTGTTTTTAAACAATACCATTCAAAATACACTGGGTGATTCAAAATGGGCATTTTTAAGTGGAAAGGGGTACTTTCTATCGATTTATCTATCTATCTTTCTATCTATCTATTTAGCCTTCTTCAATCCATCTTTGGATGTAGGCCTCCCCCAATATCTTCCACTCTTCTCTGTCTGTCGCCGTGTTCATCCATCTAACTCCCGCATGTTTATTCAAATCGCCCGCCCATCTCATTTGGGGTCTTCCCTACTTCTTTTATTTTCCCAGGGTCTCCAGTTGACAATACATTTGTTCCATGGATCGTCTTTCTGTGTGATATTATGACCGGCAAAGTTCCATTTTAATTTTGCTACTTCTCCTCTGACATCCCTTACTTTTGTTTTATTTCTTGTACATTCATTCCGCTTTCTATCTGTTAGCTTTACATGTAACATTTATTATTCCAATGATCTTTGGGCTTTTGTTCCATCCATGTTTGATTTTGTAAGTATCCTGGTCTGGCATCTATAGGTAAGTACAGGAAGGATACATTGGTTATACACTTTTGTTTTGAGGTACTGAGGATATTTTTTAATATATACCCTAATTTACCAAATGCTGCCCAGGCCAATCTTACTCGTCTCTTGATTTTAGCGGTTTGGTTTTCTTTTTTTAGTTTAATAATTTGTCCCAGGTATATATATTCCTCTACTTGTTCTATTTTCTTCTTTTGGTTTAGTCTGATCGTGATATCTTCATCTGTGTTTGTTATGATTTTAGTTTTAGTGCAGTTCATACTCAAGCTTATATTTTTAACTGCTGTATCCAGTTCTTCCAGCATTTTTTATCATTTCTTTTTTCTTATCTGTTATTAAGGCGATATCATCACCATATCTTAGGAAAGGGTACTACTAAGTAGGGAAGATATAAAAAAACAAACACCTCTTTGCCTGCCTGAAATTTTAAGACAATGATTAAAACTGATATATTAACTCGTTTTCCCGCTACGGGGTCTTTATGAAAAGTCTGAATTTTGGATTATTAAAAATTTGTATTGTTTTTTATAATTTTATTTTTGAATAAGCTTTTTATTTTTGATGAATTTCTTTATTTAATAATGTAAGTAAAATAATTAAAATATAAAATAAAAGAATACAAATATTATAAAGAAATACAGGGGTCATTCGATAAAGAAATAACAGTTTTATGCAATATTTTAAAAACTAAAACTAACATATTATAGAATTTAAAACAGTTGGATTCTTTATTAAAAAATCTACAATAAACACCAAAATAAAATTTGTATGAATAAATAAGCCCCTCCCTAAATGTGGACTTTTCGGCTGAAGCTCCTAAAACAGCAACTTTGTTTTGTATTAAAAAAGAAATAAAAACACTGAACTAGGGACCTATAATTAGAGGCTTGGAAGAAAAAAGGGGCTTTGACAAAAATTTTAAAATGAATATAATTGTTAACGCAAAAAAGGTGCACGTTATTGAACATTACAATAACAATCAAAATTAGCTTTTTTTTGTCGTCGTATCACCCCCCCCCCCAAGAACTTGGAATGAATTATATAAAAAATACATATTTATGTTCTTTTTAATGTAAGTATATCAAATAAAAGGAAAACAAAATGTCTCCCCCCTCAAAGGCAATATTTCGTATACGCCACTGGTCCTTTATCTGCTTACTTCTATTAATTGCAAGTGGAATTCTAGAAACAACAAAAAATAATAATTGTTAACCTTTGCTCGTGTGACAGATCCAAATGTACAAATATTTTAAATTTATATGTTTGATTTTTACGAAAAAATAATGTAAAGTTAATTTAAGGAGAGTTTACACATGCATGGATTTGCTGGCGCCAATAAAAACTGGCGCGCCAGTAAGTTAAATTTGCAAGTGTAAACACCATGTAGCAAAAAAGTCTGCAGCTGACTGAATTTGCTGGCGCCAGTGGTGACGCATGCGCACAGAAAAGGAAAATTTTCAAGTGCTTGCACGTCGGCTCGCCTGTTTTAAGTTCATTATTTTACATTATTTTTTATTTTCATTGTGTTTGAGCTTAGAAATTTTGTTTATTTTTGTTTTTATAGCTTAATATGGTTAAAAAAAGTGGTCAGCAGAACTGACCATACAGTTTCTTGAAGGCTATGAATGTTTTCCTTGTTTATGGGATGCACACAGTAGTTCGTATAAAAACAAAGATAGTCGAGATAATGCTTCCCAAAAAATTAGTAAAATAATGACTATTGAAGAATTTGAAGTTGCAGAAGTAAAAGCAAAAATATGATCCATAAGAAACACATATGCTTTGGAATTGACAAAAATTTTAAAAAACCAACGTTCCGGAGCCGGTGCAAATGAAGTATACACCCCAAAAGTACCATGGTTTAAAGTAGCAGACCGAGTTTTAAAGAATGTTGTTTAAATAAGAGAAATTCTAGAAGAATATCAAAAT
This sequence comes from Aspidapion aeneum, assembly GCA_963576565.1. Taxonomy (NCBI): domain Eukaryota; kingdom Metazoa; phylum Arthropoda; class Insecta; order Coleoptera; family Brentidae; genus Aspidapion; species Aspidapion aeneum. The sequence continues at coordinate 9,024,541 of OY755047.1, forward strand.
GTTGCTTTGTCATTCGAAGATGGTTTTTATAGCTCACAGGATCTTCTGCTGCAAGTTCTCCTAAAAGTTTTTCGGAAGCACCCAAAGTAGATCGACTAGCAGCAATCCATGCTTTAACCCATGCAGATACGGCCTTTTCGTTGTTCCTTTTCCTGAATCTCTTTTTCAATAAAAGTTTAGCGACTATTTTGCAGGCTTCCGAGAGTTCAGCCGACATATCGCGTATCGTGTACACTTTAAAAATGAAACTGGCGTGCCAGTCTTTTTAATTTTCGCACAATAGTGTAAACCTTTACTGGCGTGCCAATAGAACTGGCGCGAACACTGGCGCCACTAAATTCATGCATGTGTAAACCCACTATTACTTTTAAAATTTTTGTGCAATTATCTAATAAAAAATGGACAAAGCGAGGCTTGACATATGCTATTGTTCATCTTCTGCACAAAAATTAACATTACAAGTTTACAACATCAATTCAAATTAACCTCAAAATGTTTTAAAATCTTTTTTTTCTATCATTTATCTGATTATTTCTGTTAATTTCAACGGATTCTAGAAACGACAAAAAATAACTAATTGCTAACCTTTGTTCGTGTGACAGATCCACAAGTAAATATTTTAACTTTATACACAGAAAAAAAAATGTCGAACCCAATAGCAATAACCATTATATTCTGATTATAATGTTTCAAAAAAATTAGATGTAGTTTACATTATTAAGGTATTTAAACTTGTTTGTTTTTGGATTTAAACAATGTATGATTACTTTAGCCAGTGGCGCACCCAGAAATATGTCTTGGGGGGGGGCGGAGGCGAGGCCTTTGGGGCGGCCCGAGGCTCACCCCTGGGTGCGCCCATGCTTCAGCTACTAGCAGTCTACCAATATAATAATAATAATAACAACCCTTAAATAAATAAATACTCTACTAAAAATATAATTAAAATGCAAAGAGGAAAGATGGAAAATGTGCTGTGTGTGGATCGATAAAAATCAAAATGAATTTTATACTTCACACAAAGGTATGTGTGCCTAACTTGCGAGTGTCAGAAGGAGAGGGAAGAGTTGATTTTGGTTGTTTTCCTACTTACACAAGGTTGCATCTCTAGACGTACGTTTCTGTGTGATTCACGTCATCAGTAGAGAACAGCAAACCCAGGAAAGCCGATGCCAGTGTGCTTAAACTTTCGAGTGCTCGAGCCAGATGGCGCTACACCTTGGAGTTTACTCGCATTGCACCGCCGCGAGTATTTCATATATAGGAGTTGGTTTTGGTTAAAATTGACTTACCTGGGTTTGCTGTTCTCTACTGATGACGTGAAACACACAGAAACGTACGTCAAGAGATGCAACCTTGTGTAAGTAGGAAAACAACCAAAATCAACTCTTCCCTCTCCTTCTGACACTCGCAAGTTAGGCACACATATCTTTGTGTGAAGTATAAAATCCGTTTTGATATAATTAAAACAATATCACTTTCATCATAAAACAATTCTGAAGTTGCCAATAATGCCAATACCAATCATGAAACAACTATTAATGTTAAACATTGTAATAATCATTGTCTAGGAGGCATAGTTTGCATCATTTGTTCTATATTCATGCCTGTCTGATAGCTTATCAAAGCTGTCAGACAGTCGCTCTCTAAAAATTTTTAAAATTTAAAATACACACATTTTAGAGTAAAAGGTGTTTACTTACGAGAAATACTGTCAAATTGACACGCACCCTTAATATCTACTAGATTAAATTAATAATTTTGAGGCTTGTTAATGTTTCAAAGGTGATTTTTTTTCTGTGTACATATGATTTTTACGAAAAAATAAAGTAATTAAGTCCAGTTTTTTTTTCAAATGTATTTTTTTATTTTTTTGCGCAATAATTAGGAAATGGACGATTTATTTCGAATAATAGTACTTTAAAGGTTGTTTTTCCGCTTAAAAATTGGACTCACTAGGTTTGAACAAAACACGTTGTAATTACAACAGATCAACATACAAATGAAATATACAGGGTGTTCAAAATTAAGTCGGCACTATTATTTCGTTCGATTTCGTGCAGGCAGAGCGGTTGGCTCTGGTACAAAATAGCGCAGGACAAAATAGCGCGGACGAAATAGCGCGGGACAAAATATCGCAGGACAAAATAGCGCAGGACAAAATAGCGCAGGACAAAATAGCGCAGGACAAAAAAGCGCGGGACAAAATAGCGCGGGACAAAATAGCGCGGGACAAAATAGCGCTAGACAAAATAGCGCAGGACAAAATAGCGCAAAATAGCGCAGATCTCAAAAAGATACTAAAAAAATAACTTAACCTTACTTGGTTAGTTTAATATACAGTGAAGGTCTAACCTTATCACTCAAACTGCCCCAGCCTAAAAAAAAAAACTTACCTGATCTGTTCAGGCAAGTTTTTTTTTAAAAAAAAACTTAACCGGGTCAGGTTGGGATACTAACCTAACCTATCCTCGGCCCCTGGTCCACTTCGGCTGAACAGGGCAAATCGACTTGGGATTGTTGACGTGCGCTATTTTGTCCTGCACCATTTTGTCATGCGCTATTTTGTCCTGTGCCATTTTGTCCTGCGCTATTTTGTCCTGCGCTATTTCGTCCTGCGCTATTTTGTCCTGCGCTATTTTGCCCTGCGCTATTTTGTACCAGAGACGGCAGAGCTTGTAGTGATAATGTATTTTGTCTTAAACAAGTAATTGAAAAAAGGAGTGCTATAAAGATAGAGACTCCTGTTACCTTTGTGGACCTATAAAATGCATATGATACCGTTCCAGTAGAAAAATTATAGAATGTGATAGAGCAAACTAATATCAGTGATACATACATCAAAGCGATAAAAAAACTATACAAAGGGTCAAAATCTAAATCTAAAATTGAAAATTTTAAAACTTTCAAAAGAACTGGCAACTAAAGGCTAAAGACAGGATATTGTATCTCTCCAACTCCTTTTAATATATATATATATATATATATATATCTTAGTAGCTCTAAAAAACTGGAAACATAAAATACCTGGAATGGAAATACAACTTACCGATCGATTTACCATATACACACTACAGTTTGTTGACGACCAAGTGATTGTAGCTAATGATAAACAAGACATGGAGTATATGATCAGAAAGTTAACGGAAGAATAACAAAAGGGGTTAACAGTGAACGTGGATAAGACACAGTATTTATGTATTGGAAACGAATCAAGTGAGTTAGAACTAGACAATGGACAAACAATATCTCCATGCAATGAGTATGTATACTTGGGTGTCACATTTGATAAGACAGAAACAGACTGTAAAAAAGTGGAAAAAAGAATAGTAGAAAAAAAAGGTTATTGGATGTCTAAACAGTATTTTATGGAACAGAGAGTAAAAGTATAATGTAAAATTTAACATAAAACATGTGTTGCGTAGCAGAAAACTACAAAACAAAAATGGAAAGTGTCGAAATGGACGACGAAATAAGTATAAGATCAATGAGAATATCTAAAACATATCATATAAGAAATGACACCATAAAAGAAAGAGTGGGAATCGAGGGAAGCATAACGGATGACATCACTAAAAGGTAACTGATATGGTATAGCCATGTACAACGGATGAGCGACGAAAGATTACCAAAGCAGGTCCTAGAATGGCAACCAATAGGGCGCAGAAAAAGAGGGCGTCCTAAACTGGAATGGCACCAGTCAATCCACAAATCAATGAGTCAAAAAAACCTGACGGAAGATGATTGTCAGGATCGAAGGAGGTGGTGAATAGGCGTCGGACAACGTAGAAAAACGTTCTAAACCGACATAGTAGTGGTACTATTACTAACCTTGTTAATATTAGAGCTACAGGTGTGGCTAAAGGGACAACGTTGTGGTATTTTTTAACTGACTACGAGGGTAACAACAGAAAAAAAATTAAATGACGCTTAGGCGAGTTATGATAAATATGCTATTTCTTTTGGCCCTCTTCTAATATGATTATCAACATCAATATCTATATGTTTCACACTTTTTAAAAATTAATTTTTTATTACCTTTATATTTTTAAATATTTAAATTTAATTAATTACATAAAACAAGGTATAATTAATGTACATCAATTGATTAAATTAAAAATAAAATCAAAGAAATAAATAAAATTGTAAAACTAAAAAAGGAAACATTGACAATAAGAACTTTATTGTTTTAAAGATTTTTTAACCAACTAAAAAAAATATAAAGAATATATAAAAGAAATTAAAGAATATATTGACTGTAATTTAATTGTGTTATTAAGAGTATGATTACGTAGGTAATTGATTTAGGTATTTAATTAATAAATCTATTTTGTAATAATTGCACTTTATTTACTTAGCGTAAATTAGACACAACGACAATAACCATAACCATAATCTAAATGTCACACTTTATTCCAAATCTGCATCGCGGACATTACACTTACTTAATACCTACAGTTTCACTTAAAAAAAATTAAAAAATCTCATTTGCGTAACTTTCCTCCTCACAACACATGATGTCTCATTTCGTATAATTTCTATTCTATTCTAATAAGTTTTTTTTTATTTGTCAAACACACTGTGTTTATTGTATTACAATCTAGTCAGTAAGACTAATTAGCAATTTTGTTTTAACTTAATTTACTAGAAAAGTCAGATTTAAACTTAGGGTTCACTCAACAGTTCTCCTCGCTTTGTTTAGTCTGTAACTCACAATTGTGTTGTGTTTATAGCATTATTTTGTTTTATGTAATTCACTTAGTTTACTAGCTGAAACGGCTTTACTCTTTTTAGTCTTCGAACTAGCATAGTATTGTCTAGAAGCTGAATTGTTTCCATATTCACATGCCGATGGAGTCTATTTTCATGGCTTTTTGCGTACTTTTTTATAGTCTCTGCTATAGTTTCGATTTTTAGATCTCGATGAAGGTCACTATTTCGAACGTACCAAGGTGCATTCACAATGTTTCTTAATACTTTATTTTGAAATCTTTGTAAAACTAGAATGTTACTGTCTTTAGCACAACCCCATAGTTGAATACCATATGTCCATACTGGTTTCAGTATTTGTCTATAAAGCAGTAACTTATTATGAATTGTTAAATTGGACTTCCTTACAATTAGCCAGTCCATTTTTATATACCTTATCTCAAGTTCTTCTTTTTTTTTCTTAACATGTGCTTTCCAGCGCAATTTGGCATCAAGTGTTATACCGAGATGTTTTGCCTGATTTGAATATGGTACGGGAATGTTGTTAATTGTTATTTGTATGTGATTTATATATTTGTTTGTAAAATCAACATGAATTGATTTGGTTTCATTTAATTTTATTCGCCACTTTGTGGTCCAACTGTGAACTTCGGTGACTGCATCCTGAAGTTCCTTTATTCATTTTTCAATAGATTTTTCTACCGTCAATAAACCAGTATCATCGGCAAATGTTGCGTGACAATTTTCTGGCTTTGGGATATCGCAAGTGAATAATAAGTATAGATAAGGGCCTAGTACGCTACCCTGGGGCACGCCTGCTTGAATTTCTCTTAAATTTGAGTATGAGTCTTCCTGTTTTACTCTGAAATATCTATCAGATATGTATGATTCCAAAATATCCGAATATTGTTTTGGCAGAAACCGTTTTAGTTTAAAATTAAGACCTAATAAGTGTTGTTGTAAATTTACTCGATTAGCCATGAAAACTTGTTTGATTTTTAAATTCACGGGTACTAAATTTCACGTTTGTTAGTATTATTTGGCTTAAAACTTCCGCTGATTGACGCTCGCGTCTGATGGCGGGTAAAAATGCTAATCAGCGTTGCTCTGGCCTGAAAGACGGCAGAGCTGTCGTAGGTCAGGGATGGTTTTTTTTCTTTGAAATCGATCTTTTCAATGATCGATATGTATAGCAGTTTATTTTCGCCTGCTCTTGTTCTAGTTTTTCTCGTATCTCGGTAGATGGCGCTTCTTGCGAGGGTTTTCTTACTATATACATAAGATTAGAGACAAAACCGTCTAATTAACTTCGCAAGGGTGTCACATTGACCAAGCAGTGATCTGAGGAGTCCCATAAGGACGAAACAATTAACTGTCAACACTTATTAGGTGTCCATTAGATCTTGGATCCACGTGACATTAAGCTTTCAAACTACCTAGGGAAAAATATGAGAGAAACAAAAACTCCTTTTTACCCGATTAGCTACAAAACTTGTTTGATTTTTTACATATAACGTTTGTCTTTCCATTGATCTTTGGGCTTTTGTTACCTTATCCATGATTGATTTTGTAGTTCGACAGGTCTGGTTTCCATAGGTAAATACAGGATCGTTTAAAGGTACTGAGGAAAAAGTTACTGGCGCACAATGTGGACTATGTAATTTTTGCAGGAAAAATATTATAATACTTCCCTTGGCGAGGAAAGTAAAAAAAGAGAGCACTTCCTAATTTTTACATAAATAAATTAAAAGATGTTTTGTAACTAGAGAAAGTTCACTGAGACTGCAGTACTATTTTATAACACCACCGTTTAAAATTTGCGATCAAAAATATAGTTATTATCTAATTTTCTCCGAAAGATTTTGTATTATACTTCGGTAATTATAATACAAGTTAGTAATGTTTAGGTAACAAGAGATATCTTCAATGGGTTTACAGAAGAAATAAAATGATGTACAGCGTGTTCCATTCTTAACAAGGGCGGATCCAGAGGTGCTTCTCGGGGGGGGGGGGGGCATTTAGGTGACATTCTCTGTTGGTAAAAAACGGTATATATTTTTTTAAGCAGCATTTTATTGAATTAGTCAGTGGGTTTAATTCTCGGGGGGGGGCAAGTGCCCCTAATGCCCCCCCCCCCTGGATCCGCCACTGATTCTTAATGGGATTAAATGGGAAACTCGGTTATTAGTAAAGATTTTACCGTGCTCTTTTTTTGAGCTCTTAAATTTTTGTTCCATGCTCCCTAGTTATTATGATACCGGGGACTTTTGAAAATATCGTAATCGTAATAACAGACCTTTATATCTGGCTTATTCTACAAAATATTTTACTTCTGTATCTATCTGAATTCTCTATATATGTATATTTTGAGCAAATTTTAAACAAAAGGTAGAACACCTGCAATTTTTTTCCAAAATAAAAATTGCTTTCAATTTTGGTGATTATACTAAAATAAGTAATAACATTTTAAAGGTGTTTCTTTTTTAAATTTAAAACATTGATAACTTTGTGTGGGGATGTCAAAAACAAAATGTTATATCAAAATTCTGATAATGCCATTTTTTCCCCAAAAAATGTTTTTAAAGAAATAAAGTATCTTGCAAAATAGGAAAGATCATAACAAAAACATTTCATGTAAAAGAAGCCAAGTACGCGAAAATGGCATTTCGTAAAAAGAATTGAGATGAAAGTAAAGCCAAGTTCTCCAATAGAAATTTCAAAATGAAAGGTTCTTACTAGTTTGGAAATGTTTTTTTAAACTTTGCTATTACAATCATGTTCAATTTAGGACTGTGCCTAAGAGTCATTTCCAGCCATAATAGCCAGGAGAACTTGGCTTTAATTTTATCTCAATTCTTTTTACGGAATACCATTTTCGCGTACTTGGATTTTTTTACATGAAATGTTATGATTTCTCTTCTTTTTTAAAGGATTTGGACAATATTTAAGTTGTAAACTTTTGCAATGCCTTATTTAAAATTTTAAGGTTTTTTAATTTTTAGCTCACACATATACTATACTATAGTAGTATGAGCTATGGTGATCCTAATTTTTTCGAGAAAAAAAAAGTTGCTCCGATTTCAAAAATTTTTATACATCTTTGCGTTTTAGATGATTTTGAAACTTTTTTGTTGCGCCGTCTGTCTGTCTGTATGTCTGTATGTCTGTATGTCTGTATGTCTGTATGTCTGTATGTCTGTATGTCTGTATGTCTGTATGTCTGTATGTCTGTATGTCTGTATGTCTGTATGTCTGTATGTCTGTATGTCTGTATGTCTGTATGTCTGTCTGTCTGTCTGTATGTCTGTATGTCTGTTTGTAACGACCAACGCGCATAACTCAAAAACCGCTTGGCCGATTTTAATGAAATTTGGTACCTAGGCTGGGTCTTGGGTCGAGATGGTCCCATTTAAAAATGAACAAACCCCACCGAACAGAAACCAAATAAAAGGGTGGGGGTAGATTTAAAAAATTAGAGTTTATGTGAAAATATGGCGTGTTTGATATTAAGTGAAAGGTAATTGAGTCTGGAGTTAAACAAAATACATTTTAATTTATTTTAAAAAAAGGGTGGGGGTATATTTCAAAAATAAGAGTTTAAGTGAAAATATGGCGTGTGTGATATCAAACGAAAGGTAATTGAGTCCGGAGTTTAACAAAATACATTATAGTTTTTGTTTTTTTTAAGGGTGGAAGTAGATTTCAAAAATTTGAGTTTAAGTCAAAACATGGCTTGTGTGGTACCAAACAAAAGGTAATTTAGTCTGGAGTTGAATAAAATATATTTCAGTTGTTAGTTATATTCAAAAACATTCAACTAAAGGGTTATATTAGCTCACACGTACACTATAACTATAGTACCTAGTGTGAGCTTAGGGGCCCATATATTGGCAGAGTATTTTCTATGGTTTTATCATAGTCTCTATCAGCCTTTCAAAACTTAGTTCTTTAGCGTTTCTGGAAGTGGGCAATGTTACTTTTATATAACTTTACATTTATAGGAGAGGAAGTAAATTAAAATTTTGGGGTTTTTATTTTTTTTCCTATAGTTTTATCATAGTTCCTATCAGTTTGTCAAAGCTCAGCTCTTTAGCGTTTCTGGAAGTGGACAATATTACTTTTACATAACTTTACATGTATGGGGGAGGGGAGTAAATTAGAATTTTGTTTTTTTTTCCAAGGGTTTGGTCATGGTTTCTATCAGTCTGCCAAATTTCAGCTTTGTAGCATGTCTGGAAGTACAGTAGAGTTTTAATGATCTATACATGAGTGAGTGGCAATTTCGAAGTAGATCAAAAATATTTCATTTTTTGCAAGATATTTAAATTCTGTAAAACATTTTTATAGCAACTTGCAAACTGTTGACTTAACATTTGGTTTTTAACATTCCTAATTATAAAAAAACTAAAAAAAAAATACTTTTCTAAAATGTAAAAAAAGCGAAAACCGAGCATATCTACTGCACCTTGAACTAAAGATAAAGTCTGTCAACAACATTTTTTTTTAAACACAAACCATTTAACAAAACTCGCGTGTGTCAAAAAAAACATAAATTATCGCCCATTAGACTTTTGTCTTATTATAATTTTTTACATAAATTAGCATTAATCTTTGGTTCCTAGTAGCCATTTCATATGACTTTTAAATTTAAAATATATGACTTATACCTAATTAATATACAAAGTAACTGAAACGAAGCTGGAAATACAAAGTGTATGAAAAACTGAGGCATTAATTTGAAAGTTTATTTTAGAGTGAGAAAATTGTTTAACGTGTATTATATCGGACCCCCATAGTTTATCATAAAGGAAAATGGCATTACAGTCTTATGTTAAAGACGGAATTATTAATAGCCAGATATTATCAAAAACGTCAGTCTTCAAAACAAGACATGTGCAAAATCGAAGTTTTGTATAACGTCTTTTATTAAAACCGGACAAAATCAAAAAGGACAAAATCATAAAAAGGGGTCGGGTCTAGCTTGTGACGTTCACCTAAAGAAGATTGATATGCTATGCAATTCTTCACTGCAATTTATTTACTGCCATGCCTAAAGGAAACGTCGTAATATCTACATAGGGATTGCTATAGCCTTAAAAAAGGTCAGGTGTTGGACTCTAGGTTAGGATTCATCTGCAATGAATTGGCCAAGAGGTTCCGTTCGGCTCGGCTCCGCTTGGCTCGGCTCCGCTCGGCTCGGCTCCGCTCGGCTCGGCTCGGCTCGGCTCGGCTCGGCTCGGCTCGGCTCGGCTCGGCTCGGCTCGGCTCGGCTCGGCTCGGCTCGGCTCGGCTCGGTTCGGTTCGGTTCGGTTAACACCGATTTCGAACTCTCAAAAGAAGGACAGGGGAGCTAATTAAAGGAAAAACCCAGACATTTTTTTTTAATGTATCTTTGGGTCCAAAAACAATAATATTATTTGTTCCCGATTTAAATTTGCCGCCAAACTTGCATGAGACTGATTTGTATGAGAGGAAAAGAGACGGAATCAGTCTACATGAAAAGAAAGATACAGTTGCTCATGCTTGGCCCGGCTCCTTTTGATGGTTTTGTCCTTTTTGATTTTGTCCGATTTTCATAAAAGACTTTATACTAAACTTCGATTTTGCTCTTGTCTTGTTTTGATGAATGACGTTTTTGTATAATCTCCGGTTATTAAGAATTCCGTTTTTGCCATTGGACTGTTATATCATTTATATTTATGATCTTGGACCATTTTGTTGTTGTCATTTATGGATAGAAATTCCTCTGATCATATTCAAAGTTTTCGATATTTTGAATATAACTACAGTTTTTGTTTGGCATTAAAGTTATTGGATGTCTTAACAGTATTTTATAGAGCAGAGAGATAAAAAAGAATGTAAAATTTAACATAGGAGTTCGGCGAGCAATCAAGAAACTTTCCGTAAAAGTAAGGAAGACGATTTTTTTCTTCTGGCAAATACTAACTTAACGACCGATTTACAATATACACACTACAGGTTGCTGACGACCAAGTAATTGAAGCTAATGATAAAGAAGACATGGAGTATATGATGAGGAAGTTAATGGAAGAAAACCAAAAGTGGGGATTAGCAGTTAATGTGGACAAGACACAGTACTTATGTATTGGAAACGAATCAAATGAGTTGGAACTAGACAACGGACAAACAATATCTCCATGCAATGAGTATGTATACTTAGGTTTCACATTTGATTAAACAGAAACAGACTGTAAAGAAACGAAAAAAATAATAGTAAAAGCAAACAAGGTTATTGGATGTCTTAACAATATTTTATGGATCAGAGAGATAAAAAAGAATGTAAAATTTAACATATATGAAGCAATGGTGAAAAGCACGCTGTTGTATGAAATAGAGACTTATCGCGTAACAGGGAAATATAAAGCAAAAATCGAATGTGTCGAAACGGATGCAATAAGAAGATGAGAATATCTAGATCAGATCATATAAGAAATGAAACCATAAAAGAAGAATGGGAATCGAGAGTGTATAATCTCCATATCATAATTTTTGAGATAACTTTTTGACACTTATCAGCTGTTTACCATAATAAATAGCACAGGAAAACGAAAAAAAGTTGTAAAAAGTTGTCTCAAAAATAATGATATAATCTGTATTTTCCTGATTATTTTTTTTCTTCAAATAGTAGCATTTAGCAGGGAATCACGCAGTACATATTCGGTTTAAAAAAATCGTGTTGGCAACATATTTGTGAAATTGTATCCTAGTTGGAAGCCTAATTGATTTTTATATAATTTATTATGATTTGAAAAAAATTCACGTGGTCCTATTACATACTAGACCTGTATGGGTGGAGATTTATAATAATTGATGGAAAAAGACACATTTTTATGAGATAGTTTTAATGTCTCAATGAAGTCAGATTTTTCTTTAATTGACACATTTTTTGGTTTCAAATTACACAAAAAGTTTGAATAAATCTGAGTCAAAACTTGATTATTTGCTTCACAGTACACCGCTGCACAGGACCGTACCCAAAAAAAAATTTGGGGGGAGTCAAAAGTTTAAAATTAAATTTTGGAAAATTTGTTTATTAAGCAATTTTTTTCCTACTTTTTTTGCTGACAAATATCTTTAAAAACCTGTTTTTGTCCTTTTCAGTGGGGGGATCGATCCCCCTTGGGTACATCCTTGCCGGCGTATGTTTTCAAGTAATGAGTGTACCAGGCGGCAAAATTTTTGTAAATAGCTCGTCAAAGCGGGTAAACTTTTCTCGATTTACCCTAGACGTGCCATGGTATGGTCGTCGGCTTCACATCTAGAAGGTACCAGGTTCGCGTCTGGAACAACGATGCAAAAACAAAAAAAAAGGTCCGTCGCCCTGCCGCCTACTTCCCTTTCACGCAAAATATAAGTTGACCTTAAATATCGATAATTTACGTATACTCCAGGAGGAGCCGACACGCAGGCATCCGAGGAACCAGGATTAATAACCCTGGAGCCTGCTGTAAGTGCTATATAGTCGGTACTAGGATGGCGCCAGCATAAATCTCCTACAGTCAACTCACGACGATCACGACTGTTGTGCTGAAAATAAAAGAAGTCTATCGTCTTTAACCAAGTTCTGTTGGGAAGATAGCGATGTTAACATGTAGCAGGTCTACCTTTCGGAAGGAGTGTAAAAGCGTGAGTCCACTGTGTATACTTGCTACGCAATATAAAGATCCATTCTCTCGACAAAGAGGTGCCAGGCAAAATTAAGTCCTCGTAGAGAAAGAAAATTTGCATCCTAAGGGGCACGTGCATCAGTTTGGTATATGGTGTACGCAAAAATCGGGGTTTGAGAAAAGGGCGCGCCGTGTGCCTAGTCGCTAGACAAAAAATGGTCTCCCCACCACTACTACTCCTACCTTAGACGTACTTTAACACTCTTCAAATTACCCAAATTGAATCACTCTGTACAACACTTTTATAAAATGTTCCTTTCTTCTGTTATATCCGCCTAAAAATCCAGAGGCGCCAAAAACTAATTTTCCCATGATTCTTCTAAACATTAAATCAACTCCTAAACGTAATTTGTTATCTAGAAAATCTAAAAAGGTGACAACTATAACATACCCACATATCTACCATTTCTATGTATAATTAAAAAAATAAAAACGCCATAAAATTGCTACTGAGTAGCCCCAATGATGTTTCTTTCACGCTGAATACTCTCGGAATTAGAAACGAGTCAGAAAAACACAATCTTTTTAATTTTTGATAACTGACTTATCGCATAGTTCGTCGGCCACCTTTAGAACCCTTAACTAGGTTCTTTTAGACTTTAGAATGACTATAAGACTAAATATTTAGTCTTGAACCGAACCGAACCGAACCGAACCGAACCGACCGACCGAACCGAACCGAACCGAACATAAAGTATACAGTGAAACCTCCTATAAGCGGACATGCACGGTTTCTGTCGATTTTGTCCGCTTATTGGAGGTGTCCGCTTATGAGAGAGAACTGCGAAATTTTAGTATATATTTATTAACAATTTCCGCTGGTTGTTTTTTTCCGATATTAAATTTTTCAGCGATCTTTCGTGCTGATGATCCTTCTCCGAAACGTTTACAAATTCCATTTTTTCACGTAAACTAAGAAGTTTTTTACTAGGCACCATTTCAAAGAGATCTAATACTACCTAATTGAACAATAAAAATAAAACACAGCAGTCCCCCTGCCGAATAAAACGGAAAGACGTAATTCCTCTGCTGCAGAGTGCGTTGTTGCCAACATACGACATAATATTTATGCCCATGTCGTGCAGCGCTCCGTCCCGTTGTCAGAGGTTCGCGTCCGTTTAAGGGAGGTTTCAGAATTTTTTAACCAAACAAAATTGTCCGCGTCCGGTTATTAGAGTGTCTGGTTATAGGAGTGAATTTTACATGTAAAGAAATAGGGAAAAGCTTAGTTCCAAACAATTTGTCCGCCTAAAGGGAGTGTCCGCTTAATAGAGGTGTCCGCAAGGAGAGGTTTCACTGTATATATATACAGGGTGTCCCAGAACTAATGGTACACAGTTAAACTGTAGATTCCCTGGGTCAAAATATTACGATTTAGCCATATTTACCTTAGTCGAAAAGTTCGTACTAACCGAGATACAGGGTGTTAAACTTTATTTTTTCAATTCGATTTTCTTTAATAGCTGTTTTACTAATTAATATTTTTACAAGAAATAACCAGCGTGTAAGTTTTTTTGAAATTGGCAAGACGATTCTGTTGAGAATTTTGATGTACAATGTATAGGGTGTTCCTTGGACCACTACCATTGCATTAAAATAAGTGTATTTTTTTTGTGCCTTGGTGTATACTTGTTTTTATGTAAAAGAATGGTTTTCCCATCATTTTTATGTAAAAAAGTTATACTGCTTTAAAGTCGCTCAGATCAGCGGTTTTAGAGATTTTTGCATTTAAAGTTTTTATTGCATGTGAGTGATATGCCTAATTTATGTATGACATTTCCTTCAATTCTTTCTACTGATTAATATTTTTACACAAACTAACCAGCATGTAGGTCTATCTAAAATTTGCAAGACGATTCCGTTGAAAAATTTGATGTACAATGTACATAGTGTTCTTTGGACCACTACCATTGCATTAAAATCATTAGTGTATTTTTTTGTGCCTCGGTGTATACTTACGCAGGTTTTTAAACAGAATAATATTTTAATTATTAGATATTTATTAATAACAAGCCTACTATAATAAACAATTTTAAGTTTGATTTACTATTTGTGAATTTAAAAATTTTAACTTAGTTGCTGAGAGCGCCATGCTTCAGAAATTTTATATTTTTTTAAATAAATAATAAAATATTAATTTTTTTAATAATTAAGATTTTCTTTAAAACAATAAAAAGAATCACGCTGTATATTTTTTCACTTAATATTTTTTAAGAAAACGTAAAATCTTAGAATACTATAAAAAATGATTGATATGTATAAAGTAAGTAAGAATTTAATGAAAAATCTTTTACGCATACAATAAAAACTTCTAATTTAAATATCTTTAAAAAAATTAAAAAATTAACGTTTTTTAATAGACTCTTGTATAGACCGCGGAACAAAAACGTTAGACATATTTTAATGTAACGGTACCGACCTAGAGAACACTCTGTATAATATTTTTTTTTTACCAAAGTTAAATTATCCATGCCCAAAAACCACTAAACCCAATTTTTTGTATAAAATTATTAATTAGCAGAAATAATTGAAGAATGTATCAAACATAAATTAGGCATATCACTCACATCCAATAAAAACTTTAAATGCAAAAATCTCAAAAACCGTTGCTCTGAGCGACTTTAAAACAGTATAACATTTTTACATAAAAAGGATGGGAAAACCATTATTTTACATAAAAACTGGTATACACCGAGCCACATGAAAAATACACTGATTTTTATGCAATGGCAGTGGTCCAACGAACATCCTGTACATTGTACATCAAATTTTTCAATGGAATCGTCTTGCCAATTTTAAAGAAACTCACAGGCTGGTTAGTTTTTGCAAAAATATTAATTAATAAAAAAGTTATTAAAAAAAATCAAATTGAAAAAATAAAGTTTAACACCCTGTATCTCGGTTAACACGAACTTTTGGACTAAGGTAAGTATGGCTAAATCGTAATATTTTGACCCAAGGAATCTACAGTTTAACGATGTACCATTAGTTCTGGGACACCCTATATACAGTAAAACCTCTCCTTGTGGACACCTATATTAAGCGGACACTCCCTTTAGGCGAAAAAATTTATTGGAACCAAGCTTCTTTTCCCTATTTCTTTACATGTTAAATTCACTTTTATAATCTAAAACCAACCTTACGCGAACCTCTGACAACGGGACGGAGCGCTGCACGAGATGGGCATAAATATTATGTAGTATGTGGGCAACAGCGCACTCTGCAGCCGGGAAATTAAATCTTTCCGTTTTAATACTTCTGTCGTATTTACAACATATTTTATTCGGCGGGACTGCTGTGTTTTATTTTGATTGTCCAGTTGGGTAGTAATAGATCTCTTTGAAATGGCTCCTAGTAAAAAACTTCTTAGTTTACGTGAAAAAATGGAAGCTATTAACGTATCGGAGAAGCGGAAATTGTTAATTAATCTATATTAAAATTTCGCAGTTCTCTCTCATAAGCGGACACCTTCAATAAACGGACAAAATCGACGAAACCGTGAGTGTCTGCTTATAGGAGGTTTCACTGTATACCAATAACTTTATTTTAACCCATTTCTACTAGTTTAATAGTTTTTTCGAGCTTTACTATTATAAAGAGAGTTAATTGGTAAACGTTTCGAAGCAAAATGGTAATCTGGATACTTAATTCTGTGATGAAACGTGGAGCAAAACCATAAATTAGAAAACAAATTTTATGGGCCTATAGTCGCCCATTTTTATAATAAAAACCGATTTATAAGTCCGCGCCTTGTCGCACTTACTTAGCCACAAGTTAATTTATCACCTCTATTTTATTATTATACTTTACAAGTTTACAAGTTTGTATATTTTTAAATATCAAAACATTATAATAAATGTATCTATAAAACTGGACAGGTTCACACGCCTCCTACATAACAAGGGTAAAAAAACAAAAGATGAAATAAATTAAAATAAATGGCAGTGGGGCACCCAGGAATATATCTTCGGGGGGGGGGGGGGGGGCGAGACCTCTAGGGGGGGGGGGGCGAGTTCACATGATGTCGTATGTTATGCTATTTTATCTTTTTATTCATGAAATATGTGGAAAAAATCGTAGGCTTGGGAGGGACCGGAGACCCCCCCCTGGGTGCGCCCATGTAAATGGAAAGGATCAAAAGCAAGGTGTTCTCCATGTAGAAACAGAGTCAGAAACATTATTGAACTTACCAGACAGGAGATACATATAGTGACTGATTTCTTTACGGGTCACTGTCGACTGAGAGTACCCATCGCAGCCAACGAAAAAGACCGGCCATGGCGCGTTATGAGCAAGTCGGCGGTCACGTGATCTTAGGAGTCCCAGGATTCTTATTGTATTGCTTAATATATTATATGTTTTTACACAATTTAAATAAATTAGCAAAAAAATTTTGTTCTTTTATAGGCAAAAATTGAAAAAAATATTTTGCTGATATATGTGTTTATTATGGATAAAAGAACTGAATCTATAAAATAAAAAATTATACAAAATTTGCACTCTAATATCTTCAGGTACATATATTAGGTACATAATATCGTAGTAACTTCAAATCTATACAAGTCTTTCAAAATTCGACATATCAAACCTAAGCTTTTAGTTTTTTAATTTTTCTTTGAGTGTCATCATCTTTGTCTGAGTTCTTATTCAAAGTTTTATTAGCAGACACTAAATCATTGTGCTTTTTAATAAAATTATTTAAAAAAACTTTACATGCCTTTAAACTAATTTTTTTCAAGCTTTGACAATAGTTCTTCTCCACAAAAACACTCGCTAGAGTTATCTGAAGAAAAATTTTCAATATAAAACATTTCACAATAATTTATTAAAAAGAAACAAGTGATTTTGTGAATAAGTGAGATGGTTTTCACATTCAATGAACTGAATGTACTGGTCGTCAATAATTTTTTGAAAAATTACTTAGCACAAAGTTTAATATATATTTCATTAAAGTGTAAGTTAACTACCAACTCATGTTCTTTTAAAAGCTGTATCTTACTTTTTAAATATTTCACACTACCAGAGAGATTACTATCTGTTAACAATATTTTACAAATCATTTTTTTAATATTGCGAGTGTGCGGAAGATATATTACCTTAAAATTGTAAATTGACTTGTATGCACTGGATGACTGAATAAACAAAGATGAAGCCAACATTAAAGTGTATCCACCATATCTTCGATTCTCAGGTTACCTTTTCAAGAGACCTAATTGTTCAATAAGAAATGACAACTGAACACATTTTTCACTCTCACTATCGAAAATGTCACTAAGGATGTCTATTACTTGATCAATCTTATCCAAGATCTTATCTTTTACCAGTTCTTTCCCGTTTGCAACATATTAGGTTTCAGTTTTATAGTTGGACCGACAAGGAACAACACTAATTACACGTTCGCGGCATTGTTTATCTTATAGGTATTTTCTTTATAATTTACTTACACACGACAGTCTTTTTCGTGGGCTGCGTTATTTTAACAACTTTGATAAAATTCACATAAAATTCGTGCCCGAATTTAAAAAAAATCGACGTAAACAAACATACCAAAACTGAAAACACACATGTTTTATAATGACAGCGGGCCGTGAGGCGTTTTTTTGTGAGCCTCCTACGGTCACGTGATTTCCGCGCCCGAGCCGGTCTTTCTCGTGGGCTGCGGTACCCATGCACAGAATGGGACTAACAGAAGAGACCGAATGAGACTCTGTATGGAGGATGACGAAACAGTCAGACATGAACTGTACGAATGTCCGGCTATTGCACGTTTACGTCAGAACACTTTCGGTAAACCTTAAATTGACTCAGAAGATCTGAACAGTGTCTCACCCAAACTGATAGCCGGCTTTTTTGGAGGATAGGCATACAGTGGTGAGAAACCACTCAAAAGTGAGCCACAATAGACCCACTAGTGGTCGCAGTAAAAGGGCTGCAAGGCCCACTCACATATGAACCATCATCATCATCATCAAGGTGGTCTCCAGGGGGTTGACAAGATAGGACAGCTGCTCCCCTTTCTTGCCAGATTTGCCTTCCCTTAAGCAATGACTACGTAGTAATTGCCTGAAGTTAAGAAGGTCATGGAATTTAAAAACCTTCCCTCCCCTGTTCTGTTTTGAGCTGAATACGCCCATAACCAAAAATATTGTATGTTGGTCATAAATATTGTATTGAGTTATACAGTGTGTTAATAAAGTATGTCGCCAAACTTCAATGGATTATTCCTTGAGTGAAAAAAACTTTGTACAACCTTAGTTTTCGAGATACGAGTTGTTAAAGTTTTAATTTTTTGTGGGTTTTTTTTTTAACTTAACTTTAACTCGTGCAGTTTTTGAGATATTTAGCTCAAATCTGGAACGTGTATTTAGCTGCAAGGCATACATCATCAAGCATGTCAAATATTAGGAAAAAACTACAGGGCGATATTTTTTTCAAGCTGGTTTCAGGGCGGGTAGATCGACTTCAGATCATCTCTTTTGTATCACCCAAGTTATTGAAAAGAAAATGGCATACGGACAAGAGCTGCATCTGCTTTACGTGGATTTGCAGAAGGCATATGATAGTATACCACTAAATCTACTTTGGAAAGCGTTGGAAAACACAAACATAAGCGTACAACTAATTAAGGCCATCAAAGAGTTATACCGCAATAGTAAGGCAAACGTTAAAATAAAAGCAAAACTAACCAAAGGCTTTCAAGTAAATAAAGGTCTTAAACAAGGTTGCTGTATCTCGCCTACGCTCTTCAAGATATACTTGGAACAAGTCCTTAAAGTATGGAAGAGAAAATGCCAAAACATGGGAATTCCGTTGGACGAAACCACCTTGTATACTTTATGTTTCGCCGATGATCAGATAGTAGTGGCTCAGGATTATGACGACCTCGAATATATGACACGAAAACTAATAGAAGAGTACAATAAGTGGGGACTAGAGCTTAATCTCAATAAGACAGAGTATATGTGTATCGGTGGAATGAAACAGGATCTAATCTTAAATACCGGGCAGCGAATTCACTCCTGTGATGAGTATAAATACTTAGGTCTAAAAATTACAGCTGACGGAACACTAGACAAAGCTATAAAAGATCGAAACGTACAAGGAAGAAAAGCAATAACTTTATTAAATGGAATAATTTGGGACCAAAGTATATCAAAACATAACAAAAAGCTTATATATAACACCATTACAAAAAGTATTATTACATACGGCGCAGAAGTATGGCCAATCAAGGATAGAACAGAAAAAATGCTTTCCGCTACGGAGATGGACTATTGGAGAAGAGCAGCAGGAAAATCAAAAAGAGAAAGAGTTACAAATCAAAGAATAAGAGAAATTATGACAGTGGGTGAACGTACTTTAGTGGATGATATAAGAACAAAACAACTGGTGTGGTACGGACATGTACAAAGAATGAATGATGAAAGACTACCTAAACAAATACTACAATGGAAACCAACTGGCCGAAGAAAACGAGGACGGCCAAGGAGAAGCTGGAGAGAAGGAATAGACAGTGAAATACGAATAAGAGGCCTAGATGATGAATTATGGGCAAACAGAAACGAGTGGAGATTGGGTATCGGAAGACGTAGAACGTTGTGAAACCGATAAATATATATATATATTTTTTTTTTCGGTGCCCTGCCCCTTTTTTCCCCCAGATCTTTTTTGCAGTAAGTCGCTGACTGATTCAAAAATGTAAAATTAATTCGTTGTTTTATTTAGAAACTTTTTAATCTCTTGAAATTTTTTGTATTTCTAAACGTTTTTGGGAAATTAGACAAAAGAATAATTTGCTTCGACTGCTATTACATTATAAGATGTCAGCTGGTCTTTCATTATTAGGCCTTTGTGGGTACTATAAGAACCGGGAAAAATGCTGTACTCCTTTATTAAAGATAAATGAACCACTTATATTTAAATTCGACTTTATTATGTCAATTTTGAAACATAAGCTGTCAGTCTACAATGTAAAACTGTCAAAATACTGCCTGATGGCACTATTACTGCCTGGCTTTATTGCAATAAGTCCCTAATAATGATAAAACTCCTGCATTGAGTGAGTGGCTCGCGGGCGAAAATATTTGTTCAGCCTAATAACCCACTGAAACTGGAAAATGCTCACTTTCCGCCCCCTCCGCGGCCGTTAGCCCGCCTGCGCTTCCCACCCACTCCAGCCCCCACCATACACGACCCTTGACATTTCCGCACCGAAAATTGCCGAGACAGGGGCGCGTTCCATTTCAATCACTGTTGTTTCATCAAATTGAACCCTTTTTAATGTGATGTTTACAAGAAATAGGCCAGGCATTATAGGAGTAAAATTTACACACAATGTTTTTTAGTTTTCTAGCCCGCGCGGCAAGCATATTTGTAAACGACGTCCATGATTGCGATTCGGTTGTAGCCCGAACGCTGCCGTAACCGTGTCTATGAAGCCCTATTCTACATTGACACGGTTCGGTTACGGTGGCAATCGATTGACAACGGTTAGGTTTCACATTCTCTAGGATCCCGGGAAAGAGGTCAGGAGAGTATGTTTTAAAAAAATATATGTATTTTAGAAATTTACGAATTCTTTCTTAAGAAAGATTGTGGTTCTGAAATCCAGACTGATTTTTAACGAACATTTTTGCGATCACAGGTGTTAGTTACCCAAGCGATTTACCATATCGTCTGCTATTTATCAGAGATGTTCGGGCGAAAGCCGACTGGCGATCCTGGGTGTTGTATACAAATATGCAAGCGGCACGGCGAAAGGAAGGGTAACTTTTTTCGATTGATGTATGTAAGTAAATAAATCAAACTGATAGCCGGCCTTTTTGGAGGATTAGGCATACAGTGGTGAGAAACCACTCAAAAGTGAGCGACAGTAGACCCACTGGTGGTCGCAGTGTAAAGGGCTGCACATATGAATCAATCAAAAATCAATCAATGTAAGTAAATATGTTTGTGTCACGTTAGAGGCTAAACGGCTGAACCGATTTTGACAAGAAAGGTGTCGTAAAATTGCTACTGATCCCGAAGGTGCTATAGGGTATAATTTTTTAAACAGGAATCAACAAGGCATACAAATTATCTAAATTTCAGGCGATTTTATTGAAATTCCTTTGATTACCCATTGAAAATGGCCTGTAACTGTAGTTACTTTGTAGTCCTTCCTGCTCCTACCCATCTACCCCCTGTCAATGCACCCACCCTATTCAAAAACCATATTAGAATAATTTTATCAAATACTTATAGAGCGATTTTAAAAATTCTTTCTGCATACGCTTTCAGATTTTTTTTCCAACACACTTTTGCTAGTTTCCAGCTCCCTCTCGGTAGGGTAGGATTAGAGACCAAACCAAAAAAGTTTCATAAAGACAAAAGAGTTAACTGTCAACAGTTATTAGATGTCCATATCCATAAGGTTAAGCTTTTAAGCTATCCACGGAAAAATATGAGAGAAACAAAAACTTCGTTTTACCCGATTATCCACGAAACTTGTTTGATTTTTAAATTCACGGGTACTAAATTTCACGTTTGTTGGTATGTCAGTATTGAGAGGTCAGCTGTCAGTTTTCTTTGTAAATCTGTCAGAATAAAGTCGACTCTAAAATAAAGTAGGTTTTATTCCAATAAGTCCCTAATGTAACAATGAATACACCCCTGTATTTAGATACCCCTGAAAATATTTACATCCCTACCACGGCTTCTGTATCCAAGGCCGACCCCAGGGTTGGCCTACTAGGGCTACCGATCGGGGCGCAACTATCCAGGGGCGCCAAAACTATTGAAAATAACCCAATTAGGATCTATAAAATTATTAATGTAAAGGCAATTGCATAGAATTTTTTTTAGTGGGCTTTTAATATCGGTTTTGCCCGAGGCGAAAAAATCTTTAGGGTCGGCTCTGTGGAGTCCTGAAATGGCAACCTTTTGGTTATATCTGCGAAATTCCCTGTGGAATATTTCTCTATATGTCTCTCTCACTCACTTCCTCTGCTTTAAATGCAATCAAAATAGAAAGAGAAAGAAACAAATGTTCCAGGGGAGGTTCTATTGCGTTAAACAAGCTTGCCAAAACTGCCTTGCTTAATGCCGTATCTACATAAACAAAATTTTTGGGAAATCGATGTTTTCTGTTTTAACTTATTAAAGATTCAAGATTGGGTTTTTGAGTATCAATCTAATAGAAGTGAGATATTGTGGACGTTACTGAGATATAGTTATATAATAATAATAATAATATAATATCATAATAATAAGTTTATTTATCAAAAAGAAAACACACAGCTTTTACAATACTTATTAAATAAATATTATAATAAATAAACTATTTAGCACTGAAGAATTGCTTGTTAGTGCTTTTTGTTTACATTGCAGCTTTAAAATTTTATATGGTCCCCACCAATAAATTAAATTGGTGTATACTGCTATTAATTTTAAAATTTCTGTTAAAAATGCTGGATGAAAATGCCGTATCTACATTCCGTATTTTGTTGTATTACTTATAACTAAATTAGAAAAACAGTATTACAAAATCGAACGCGTCAAAATTTTGCTGTGTGGATGAACGCCATATTTGTTGGTTATTTACAGTTTGCGATGTTTTACATTGGTTTTTTTCTGTGAAAAATGGGAAATAATTCATGTAAAACATGTGCAGTTTGTGGCGAAATGACCGGGAAAAGTAAGGGAGTGCCATTCCATAGGTAAGTATTTTTATTTATAATTTGTATTGTTAGTAAAGTATAGTGAAGTATATAATTAGAACGATGGGATCTCCAGTACCCCTCACAATGAGGTCAAAAACCTGTGCACAACCTTAAAAAGCGGTAAAACTGCCGGACCCGGAAATATCCCAGCCGAACTTATTAAATATGGCACGGAAGAACTGGTTTGGAGATTACGGAATCTTTTCCAAAAATATTTAAATGGAACTGTAGTACCAACTGAGTGGAAAACGTCATATATATCCACAATACACAAAAAAGGAAGGAAAGATATATGTGACAATTATAGAGGTATATCTGTGACTAGTACGCTAAGCAGAATATACGGTCAAATAATAAGAAATAAAGTGGAGAGCGTATATAAAGACATGGAGGCAGAAGAACAAGCTGGTTTCAGGTCGGGTAGATCGACTTCAGATCATCTCTTTTGTATAACCCAAGTTATTGAAAAGAAAATGGCATACGGACAAGAGCTGCATCTGCGTTACGTCGATTTGCAATATGGAATATGATAGTATACCACTAAATCTACTTTGGAAAGCGTTGGAAAACACAAACATAAGCGTACAACTAATTAAGGCCATCAAAGAGTTATACCGCAATAGTAAGGCAAAAGTTAAAATAAAAGCAAAACTAACCAAATGCTTTCAAGTAAATAAAGGTCTTAAACAAGGTTGCTGTATCTCGCCTACGCTCTTCAAGATATACTTGGAACAAGTCCTTAAAGTATGGAAGAGAAAATGCCAGAACATGGGAATTCCGTTGGACGAAACCACCTTGTATACTTTATGTTTCGCCGATGATCAGATAGTAGTGGCTCAGGATTATGACGACCTCGAATATATGACACGAAAACTAATAGAAGAGTACAATAAGTGGGGACTAGAAGTTAATCTCAATAAGACAGAGTATATGTGTATCTAATCTTAAATAGCGGGCAGCGAACTCAGTCCTGTGATGAGTATAAATACTTAGGTCTAAAAATTACAGCTGACGGAACACTAGACAAAGCTATAAAAGATCGAAACGTACAAGGAAGAAAAGCAATAATAACTTTATTAAATGGAATAATTTGGGACCAAAGTATATCAAAACATAACAAAAAGCTTATATATAACACCATTGTAAAAAGTATTATTACATACGGCTCAGAAGTATGGCCAATCAAGGATAGAACAGAAAAAATGCTTTCCGCTACGGAGATGGACTATTGGAGAAGAGCAGCAGGGAAATCAAAAAGAGAAAGAGTTACAAATCAAAGAATAAGAGAAATTATGACAGTGGGTGAACGTACTTTAGTGGATCATATAAGAACAAAACAACTGGTGTGGTACGTACATGTACAAAGAATGAATGATGAAAGACTACCTAAACAAATACTACAATGGAAACCAACTGGCCGAAGAAAACGAGGACGGCCAAGGAGAAGCTGGAGAGAAGGAATAGACAGTGAAATAAGAATAAGATGCCTAGATGATGAATTATGGGCAAACAGAAACGAGTGGAGATTGGGTATCGGAAGACGTAGAACGTTGTGAAGCCGATAAATATATATATATATATATATATATATATATATATATATATATATATATATATATATATATATATTGTTAGTAAAGTTAAGAGTGGTTTAGAGATGCCATTAAACACTCTTCACGGTGTCCAATAAATCTGCACAATTAATTTGATACATTTTCACCGAATCAACTAGTTTTTAGAAAAAATAATAGACATAACAAAACTGACGCATGTGCAGTAACCGAAGTCCTGTCTGCCCGAAAATACGAACATTAAGAATTAAATGGGGGTCCTGGCTTCAAGCATCGCGTGCGAGAATGCATGGGTATGCCCCAACGATTATAAACACACAGGATTGCTTATTAGCTCGAATCTTTCAGCGGTAGGCGGCGCCTTGCTTACGTCACTAGTGGACCTCTGCTCAGCGCGCTTCATTTAATACACATTGCAATCGTAAGTTTTTCCCGCTTTTTTCTTGCTTATTTGCAAACAAATTTTTTATTTGTGATAGTCAATATAATTAATAATTTCATTCATTCAAAACAAATGATTTGATAAGTCAAGAGTTTGCTCTGAGAGCTGAATTTTCCTACCAGACGATATGTTGGAGTTTCTTTTTTAAATAGTTGAAAGTTTTAGAATAGAAGTAGGATTTTTTCTAAAAGTTTAATCAATTTAAATCATTGATGTATAATTTATTGTTTTTGTTGCGGATATAATAAAATACACTTATATTATGTAGTAACAAAAAGGTATTTATTTAATATTTCAAATCTAAAATTGCAATATTTATTATATTATTATATCAAAAACCAGTCAGTTTTTGGAGAAAACAGCCAAATAAAATAAGTTTTTCAACTTCTTATGCTTTAAATCAATAGATTTTCATAAGTTTTTTTTCAAATAATTTACATTGTTTGTGTTATGAGTTGTTTTTATCCCACCCAGCGCCCGTTTTCACTCCTTCTCCTGTAACATGTTTCTGAAAACTTCTATAAAGAGACTAAAAAAACTTAAGCAAAAAACTGAAACTAAACTTGGAGAAACTGTCTACAAAATAAACTTTCCAATAATCAGTTTAATAAAAGAAGTACGTTTGCGGCATAATTACCAATTTTCTTTATTGCTATTCCAGCCAAACTTCTTTACGTTCAATTTCCTAAGAGTCATTTGCAGCCGTAATTCATTCATTTTGAAATTTGTATTGTAGAATTTGGCTTTACTTTTATCTCAATTCTTTTTACGCAATACCACTTTCGCGTACTTGGCTTTTTTTACATGAAATGTTTTTGTTATGATTTCACTGCTTTCTTAAAGGATTTGGATAATATTTAAGTTTTAAAGTAGTAAAATATACGGGATATTGTTCAAAACTTTTGCAATGCATTATTAAAAATGTTGAGTTTTTTTTATATTTTCCTATGGTTTTATCATAGTTCTTATCAGCCTTCTAAAGCTCAGCTCTCTAGTGTTCCTGGAAGTAGGCAATGAAGGAATGTAAATTAAAATCTTAGTGTTTTTAAATTTTTTCCTATAGTTTTATCATAGTTCCTATCAGTCTTCCAAAGCTCAGCTCTCTAGCGTTTCTGGTCGACAATGCTAATTTACATAACTTTACATTTATAGGGGAGGGAAGTTAATTAATCTTTGGTGTGTTTATAATCGTTGGGTATGCCCCATATTTATGCAAACCGAAAATCTGAAAATTGTTGGTTACGGCATTTTCCTTAAGCACGACGAAAAGCTGGTTTACGCTTTTTAAGTAGATATCTAGTATGTTCGAGAATTGTCCAGAATGTGTTCAAAATTGCACTAAATTAGTGTCGTTTCCTTGTTCGGATGAGGCTTTTCCACAACAGACCTGATTCTTGCACGAAGTTTGAATCGTTTTTCCAAAAAATAAATGATTTTTAGTCAGCTACATTTTAACAATATTTGTAGCTCTTTTATTTGGCTTTGCTCAGTATATTTGTTTGTTTATCTATATCTTTATTTCATATCTTGCGACTGATTTCTTAGCTTAATGATTGATGATTCATATGTGAGTGGACTTTGCAGCCCTTCCACTGCGACCACCAGTGGGTCTATTGTGGCTCACTCTTGAGTGGTTTGTCACCACTGTATGCCTAATCCTCCAAAAAGTCCGGCTATCAGTTTGGGTGAGACACTGTTTAGATCTTCTGAGTCAATCTGAGGTTTACCGAAAGTGTTCTGACGTAAACGTACAATAGCCGGACATTCGCACAGTACATGTCTGACTGTTTCGTCATCCTCCATACAGAGTCTACATTCGGTCTCTTCTATATTAGTCCCATTCTGTGCATGGGTACTCCCAGTCGACAATGACCCGTAAAAAGACCAGTCACTATACGTATCTCCAGTCTGGTAAGTCCAATGATGTTCCTGGTTCTGTTTCTACAAGATCCTTTAATGAATTCTTTAGAGTGAGCCAGTTCTGGTATTTTTATCCAGTATTGTTGGAAGGTATGTATGTATGTATTCGAAAGTGGTGGCAGGACCTACTGGACCTCCATGCACTGCGACCACAAATGGATCTATTGTGCCCACGTACCTACATATAGAGTTTGACTAAAGTGGCATTTTTTTTTCCACCCAGTACATGAAAAAACTCTATAGATTACAACAATAAATGATTTAGGCTTAACACTTTTGGCTCAAAGATACACCACTAAGGCCTCTGCATTATTAGCCAATTGCTTGTACTTCCCAATGAGCTAGAGACCTGAAACTTGGTTAGTATTTGTGACAATAAAATGTATTATTACAAAAAAAATCAATTGAGGCTTGGTGCATACTAGAGGCCCTCGATACATTTGACAATTGTTTTCCACCAAAACAATTGTCAAATGTATCGAGGGCCTCTAGTGCATACTATAACCAATAAACATCAAACTAAAAAATTAAAAGTTAAATGGTTTTATTTTACATTATTAGCTGTATTATAAATAATTAGAACCCTAACCTGACCTGACCTGAAACTTAAGGTCCTGCGGGAAACCGCAAGCTAAGCCAAACTTCAGGCTTCCACGGTATGTTGTTTGGCAAATCAGAAATCAAGTTTGCCAAATCACATGCCGTGGGTTTGCAGGTTTACAATTTTTATTGATGAAGAGTTGTGGAAGCTAAACCAGGGGAAAGCTGTGGGATTTGACGGTTTGCGTAACGCCTAAGTGGGGGTAAATAATAATTATAACTGCTATACGCGATGGAGGAGGGGGGAAGCGAGGGATGGGGGGAAGCGACGGGTAGCAGGCGAAACGTGGCGTACAGATAAAGTCATTAAAGGCTAATTGATAAACAGACTGCTTTTGGTTATATGATTTTGCGACGTAAATTTTAAATTGGAACATCTAATTTCTCTCTTTCTCGCTCCCTCTTCCACTCTATCGTTATATCTCTCAATCTTTACCTCTCTCTTTTTCTCTACTACTGCTACTACTACTATGTCGGTTTAGAACGTTTTTCTACGTTGTCCGACGCCTATTCTCCACCTCCTTCGATCCTGACAATCATCTTCCGTCAGGTTTTTTTGACTCATTGATCTTTGGATTGACTGTTGCCATTCTAGTTTAGGACGCCCTCTTTTTCTGCCCTCCTATTAGTTGCCATCCTAAGACCTGCTTTGATAATCTTTCTTCGTTCTTCCTTGTACATGGCCGCACCATATCAGTTGTCTTTTAGTAATGGTATCCGTTTTGCTTTTCTCGATTCCCATTCTTTCTTTTATGATCTCATTTCTTATATGATCTGTTCTAAATATTCTTATTGATCTTCTTATTGCATTAATTTCAACACCTTCCATTTTTGTTTTGTATTTTTCTGTTACACTACAAGTCTCTATTTCATACAACAGCGTGCTTTTTTCACCATCGTTTCAGGGGCGACTAGTGCATAAGGGCTGCAGAGCTGCAAAGCCCCCAAAATTTTTATATTATTTGTCTATTTTTCAGCCGCTGCTATTTTTCTAATATAATTATTTTATTTCTAAAATTTTTGGAATAGCAGTATATTTTCGGTCCGGTGTTGGTATAGTAGGCCTTCAAATCGCGTACGTGTGTTGAGTATGACGCCGCGCGCCATCGCCGAAGGCCGCATTTTACAGTCGGTCAAATGAAGTTATTGGCATTGTTGCGCTGCTAAATTGCAACACAACGTAGCTGGGCGGCTAACGAGATCTGTGCTCGGCGAGGAACCCCTTCCTTCGCCCCGCACCGCACTTGCCCATGGGTTTAGATAGCGAAATCTAGCCAAAAATAGAGCTGCAAAACTTACAGTTCCAGTACAATTCCGGGCGGGCGAGCTCAGCGTTGCGTGTTTGCAGGCGCATTTATTTATTTAGAAGACGCCAAACGCATGAGCGGGAGGTTATGGTCGTGTTTGTTGTTTGTTTTTGTATAATTGTGTCACAATGAATGTGGTGGATAATTTAATTAATGTAAAAAAATTCTCTCTCTTTACTTATGAAGAAAAACTAAAACTGAAAGAAGAAGGACGGCCATTGCCCGATATTTTAATAGAAAAGTGTGATTCAAGCCGGGGAAAATCGTATAAAAGGATTGTTACAAGAGAAATTTTTTACTTTTTATAATAGCCACGTGATCTGGAGACTGTAAAAAAATAGCATGGTATATCGGTCCTTAATTTATATTCGCGTGCAGTGTACTTTACGTTTCCAGTTTTTTAGAGCTACTGTGATATACATAAATAAAAAGAGTTGGAGAGATAGAACATCCCTGTCTTAAGCCTTTCGTTACCAGGAACTTTTTTGAAAGTCGATTTCCAATTTTAATTTTAGATTTTGACCCTTTGTATATAGTTCTTTTATGGCTTTTATGTATGCATAATTACTATTAGTTTGCTCTAAGACTGAATTTTTGAAATATAACCGCCAGTTTGTTTGAAAATAACAGATGTCAATTTTTTTTTACAGTTTAAAATTGAGTATGTCCAACTTAATGTGAATCAATCAAAATTAATTTTATTTCTCCTAAAACAGGGAATTCATTTTTTTGCCTAACTTTGGCGGCCGCCATCTTGGATTCTGAAGCCGGAAAATCAGGAATCCTCGAATGAAAATTTAGCTTTGAGTCATGGGTACTACTATGCCAAATATCAAAAACATACACTTTTTTCGGCTTTTTTTAACAAATTTACACTATTATCTACTGATTTTTTAAAATTCGACGTATCAAACAATATCGTGATTGTAGTTCATCGTCAATTCGAGCATAATGGTACTACACAGTGGTACTACTTAAACAGTTATTTATTTACTATATAGTCGACCGATTTCAGAATTCGCTTAATGAAAAAGATGCCCACTCGAGTGTATTGACCTTTTCTTCAAAGATATGCGTAGCACTGTTTTCTTTTGAAGAATGAAAATTCATCGAAAAAAAGAAGAATAAAATGCACTACTTGGTAACAAGATCACCGTACCGATATAAATAAATTAAACCGTGTTTTGCAAATGAGTACCTCAGTACTTAATGGATATAAGTAAAGTAAGGTGATATTTTTAATTAAACATTAGCAATTTGCAGTCCTGAAGATTGATAATTTTTTTTCTTACACAAAAAAAAACTATAACAAATTTGTTACAGGATGGTTACAGGCCAATCTCTTTGCTGCCAATTATATCTATTTCATATCTCTATGAAAAATTATTACTTAAAAGAATAAAACCAATCATAGAAAAGAAATTATTCCATCTCATTAACTTGGTTCTCGAGACAAGCATTCCACGATAGACCAAGTACACAGAATTACTAATATAATAGAAACAGCACTAGAAGAGGGAAAAGTTTGTTCTGCAGTCTTTCTAGATGTAGCACAAGCATTTGACAAAGTGTGGCATAAAAGCCTTAATTTTAAACTAAAACGGTTTCTGCCAAAATAATATTCGGATATTTTGGAATCATACATATCTGATAGACATTTCAGAGTAAAACAGGAAGACTCATACTCAAATTTAAGAGAAATTTAAGCAGGCGTGCCCCAGAGTAGCATACTAGGCCCTTATCTATACTTATTATTTACTTGCGATATGCCAAAGCCAGAAAATTGTCACTTAGCAACATTTGCCATTGATACTGGTTTATTGGCGGTAGAAAAATCTATTGAAAAATGAATAAAAAAACTTCAGGATGCAGTCATCGAAGTTCACAGTTGGACCACAAAGTGGCGAATAGAATTAAAAGAAACCAAATCAATTCATGTACTATATTCAAATCAGGCAAAATATCTCGCTTTGACACTTAATGCCAGATTGCGCTAGAAAGCACATGTTAAGAAAACAAACTGGCTAATTGGAAGGAAGTCCAATTTAACAATTCATAATAAGTTACTGCTTTATAAAACAAATACTGAAACCAGTATGGACATATTATTATAGTATTCAACTATGGGGTTGTGTTAAAGAGAGTAGTTTTACAGATATTTCAAAATAAAGTAGTAAGAAACATTGTGAATGCACCTTGGTACGTTCGAAATAATGACCTTCATCGGAATCTAAAAATTGAAACTGTAGCAGAGACTATAAAAAAGTACGCAAAAAGCCATGTAGACAGACTTTATCGACATGTGAATGTGGAAGCAATTCAGCTTCTAGACAATACTATGCTAGTTCGAAAGACTAAAAAGAGTGAAGCCGTTTGAGCTAATAAAACATAAAACAAAATAATGCTATAAACACAACACAATTGTGAGTTACAGACAAACCAATCGGGGAGAACTGTTGAGGTGAACCCTAAGTTTAAATTTTAAAGACTTTTTTAGTAAATTAAGTTAAAACAAAATTGCTAATTAGTCTTACTGACTAGATTGTAATACAATAAAGACAGTGTGTTTGAAAATTTTTTAAAAAAATTGTGTAAGTAAATTTATTTTTTATTTGGTGAAAAATGTAGAAATTGTTGAAAATAACAAGTTGCAATTTTGAAAGTCTATCGTGGTAACAATCAACTCTTTCTGTAAATTTATTCGGCCTTGGAATGAATCATCTAAATTATGTTTGTCAGGCTTTTGAGGATCATGTAAAAATGTACAAGCTTTGATTGAAACCATTCATCTACAATCAATTTTCAATACTTCAGACAAATATTATGATTTTGAAATTCCTATTAAACAACCAAAAAATCAAAAAGGTTCTGAAAATCTTCTTCTGGATTATCAAGACTCGAGAAACACAGCGCACGTCCTAGCACCTCAGAATTGTGAAAGTAGTGCATGGCTAAACGCTCTTCCTTTAGTGTCTCTGGGGAATCATCTTAAAGACTTTGTTTTTCACCTTTCCATTTTCCTATATGCAAGCAGCATGTCTATATTTCCAGTGAAAAAGCTGACAAATATGGCCTTCACGGGCTAAACTGCGAAAAAAGGTACAGGCAGCTTGCTCAAGCATAGGATTTTTAATGAAATAATCAAGCTGTGCTTGACCCAACTGGAATTTGTATAAACGACGGGAAGTATGTTGACGGAGTTTGTTTGATTCCTTGGAAAGCAAGGAGAGGTTTAGTCTGAGACGCCACGTGCAGACACACTGATAGCTACATTGCAAAAATATCTAAAGAATCAGGTGTGGCTGCACAAAATGGCAAAACAGAAAAACATTGAAAGTATGAGGAGCTGGAGGATCGCTATATTTTTCTTACTTTTAGTGTGGAAACTCATGGTCCTTGGAATTTTTTTTTTTTTATTTGTCAAACACACTGTGTTTTTTTTATTACAATCTAGTCAGTAAGACTAATTAGCAATTTTGTTTTAACTTAATTTACTAGAAAAGTCAGATTTAAACTTAGGGTTCACTCAACAGTTCTCCCCGCTTTGTTTAGTCTGTAACTCACAATTGTGTTGTGTTTATAGCATTATTTTGTTTTATGTGTAATTCACTTAGTTTACTAGCTCAAACGGCTTCACTCTTTTTAGTCGTCGAACTAGCATAGTATTGTCCAGAAGCTGAATTGCTTCCACATTCACATGCCGATGGAGTCTATCTTCATGGCTTTTTGCGTACTTTTTTATAGTCTCTGCTACAGTTTCGATTTTTAGATCTCGATGAAGGTCACTATTTCGAACGTACCAAGGTGCATTCACAATGTTTCTTAATACTTTATTTTGAAATCTCTGTACAACTAGAATGTTACTCTCTTTACCACAACCCCATAGTTGAATACCATATGTCCATACTGGTTTCAGTATTTGTCTATAAAGCAGTAACTTATTATGAATTGTTAAATTGGACTTCCTTCCAATTAGCCAGTTCATTTTTCTATACCTTATCTCAAGTTCTTCTTTTTTTTCTTAACATGTGCTTTCCAGCGCAATTTGGCATCAAGTGTCATACCTAGATATTTTGCCTGATTCGAATATGGTACTGGAATGTTGTTAATTGTTATTTGTATGTGATTTATATTTTTGTTTGTAAAATCAACATGAATTGATTTGGTTTCATTTAATTTTATTTGCCACTTTGTGGTCCAACTGTGAATTTGGGTGACTGCAACCTGAAGTTTTTCTATGCATTTTTTAATAGATTTTTCTACCGTCAATAAACCAGTATCATCGGCAAATGTTGCTAAGTGACAATTTTCTGGCTTTGGGATATCACAAGTGAATAATAAGTATAGATAAGGGCCTAGTACGCTACCCTGGGGCACGCCTGCTTGAATTTCTCTTAAATTTGAGTATGAGTCTTCCTGTTTTACTCTAAAATGTCTATCAGATATGTATGATTCCAAAATATCCGAATATTGTTTTGGCAGAAACCTTTTTAGTTTAAAACTAAGGCCTTCATGCCACACTTTGTCAAATGCTTGTGCTACATCTAGAAAAACTGCAGAACAAACTTTTCCCTCTTCTAGTGCTTTTTCTATTATATTAGTAATTCTGTGTACTTGATCTATCGTGGAATGCTTGTCTCGAAAACCAAATTGATGAGATGGAATAATTTCTTGTCTTTCTATGATGGGTTTTATTCTTTTAAGCAATAATTTTTCATAGAGCTTGGATATAATTGGCAGCAAAGATATTGGCCAGTAAGATGACACGTCATGGAGTGGTTTTCCCGGTTTTGGAATCATGATAACTTCTGCAACTTTCCACAGTTTAGGTACATACCTAAGCCTAAAAGACGCAGTCCTTGGAATGAAGAGGCCAAAAAGTTTTTGGATGAACTATGTTTGAGAGTTAAGTCCAGAAGCTTTAAAGCATTCTTCATTTAAAGCATCAGCTTGGCGATCCAAAGAGGAAATGCCATTTCAGTGTTGGGAACCCTTCGTAGTTTCGCGGATACTGGTCTGGAAGAGATTGTTGCTTTTTAGTTTTACCTGATTGTTTATTTATATTTAACTTTTTCTATATTTTTTATTTCTGGTAAAACGAGAGAGACAGCTGCTGGGGTTGCTTGACAGATATGACGTCACAAAAATTAATTATCGTGGCCCGTGCGTTTTGTTAGCCCTGACCAAGGCAATGTTTCGATCATTGGCATCAAAATTTTTTTCGAAATGAACCTTGAATTTAATAAAAACCAACCATAAGCATTTGTTCTGATCACATGGGCGCACCTAGGGGGGTTTCGGGTCTCGAAGAGTCCCCTTCCTTAAGCCTAAAGATTTTAGCTCACACATATACTATACTATAGTAGTGTGAGCTATGGTGATCCTAATTTTTTCGAGAAAAAAAAAGTTGCTCCGATTTCAAAAATTTTTATATATCTTTGCGTTTCAGATGATTTTGAAACTTTTTTGTCGCGCCGTCTATCTGTCTGTCTGTCTGTCTGTCTGTCTGTCTGTCTGTCTGTCTGTCTGTCTGTCTGTCTGTCTGTCTGTCTGTCTGTCTGTCTGTCTGTCTGTCTGTCTGTCTGTCTGTCTGTCTGTCTGTCTGTCTGTCTGTCTGTCTGTCTGTCTGTCTGTCTGTCTGTCTGTCTGTCTGTCTGTCTGTCTGTCTGTCTGTCTGTCTGTCTGTCTGTCTGTCTGTCTGTCTGTCTGTCTGTCTGTCTGTCTGTCTGTCTGTCTGTCTGTCTGTCTGTCTGTCTGTCTGTCTGTCTGTCTGTCTGTCTGTCTGTCTGTCTGTCTGTCTGTCTGTCTGTCTGTCTGTCTGTCTGTCTGTCTGTCTGTCTGTCTGTCTGTCTGTCTGTCTGTCTGTCTGTCTGTCTGTCTGTCTGTCTGTCTGTCTGTCTGTCTGTCTGTCTGTCTGTCTGTCTGTCTGTCTGTCTGTCTGTCTGTCTGTCTGTCTGTCTGTCTGTCTGTCTGTCTGTCTGTCTGTCTGTCTGTCTGTCTGTCTGTCTGTCTGTCTGTCTGTCTGTCTGTCTGTCTGTCTGTCTGTCTGTCTGTCTGTCTGTCTGTCTGTCTGTCTGTCTGTCTGTCTGTCTGTCTGTCTGTCTGTCTGTCTGTCTGTCTGTCTGTCTGTCTGTCTGTCTGTCTGTCTGTCTGTCTGTCTGTCTGTCTGTCTGTCTGTCTGTCTGTCTGTCTGTCTGTCTGTCTGTCTGTCTGTCTGTCTGTCTGTCTGTCTGTCTGTCTGTCTGTCTGTCTGTCTGTCTGTCTGTCTGTCTGTCTGTCTGTCTGTCTGTCTGTCTGTCTGTCTGTCTGTCTGTCTGTCTGTCTGTCTGTCTGTCTGTCTGTCTGTCTGTCTGTCTGTCTGTCTGTCTGTCTGTCTGTCTGTCTGTCTGTCTGTCTGTCTGTCTGTCTGTCTGTCTGTCTGTCTGTCTGTCTGTCTGTCTGTCTGTCTGTCTGTCTGTCTGTCTGTCTGTCTGTCTGTCTGTCTGTCTGTCTGTCTGTCTGTCTGTCTGTCTGTCTGTCTGTCTGTCTGTCTGTCTGTCTGTCTGTCTGTCTGTCTGTCTGTCTGTCTGTCTGTCTGTCTGTCTGTCTGTCTGTCTGTCTGTCTGTCTGTCTGTCTGTCTGTCTGTCTGTCTGTCTGTCTGTCTGTCTGTCTGTCTGTCTGTCTGTCTGTCTGTCTGTCTGTCTGTCTGTCTGTCTGTCTGTCTGTCTGTCTGTCTGTCTGTCTGTCTGTCTGTCTGTCTGTCTGTCTGTCTGTCTGTCTGTCTGTCTGTCTGTCTGTCTGTCTGTAACGACCAACGCGCATAACTTCAAAACCGCTTGCCCAATTGCAATGAAATTTGGTACCTAGGCTGGGTTTGGCGTCGAGATGGTCCCATTTAAAAATGAACAAAATCCACCCAACACAAGCCAAATAAAAGGGTGGGGGTAGATTTCAAAAATTTGAGTTTATATGAAAACATGGCGTGTGTGATATCAAACGAAAGGTAATTGAATCTGGAATTAAATAAAATACATTTTAGTTTTTATTATTAAAAAGGGTGGGGGTAGATTTCAAAAATTAGAGTTTACGTGAAAATATGGCGTGTGTGAAATCAAACGAAAGGTAATTGAGTCCGAAGTTAAACAAAATACATTTTAGTTTTTGTTTTTTTTAGGGTAGGGGTAGATTTCAAAAATTTGAGTTTAAGTCAAAACATGGCTTGTGTGGTATCAAACGAAAGGTAATTTAGTCTGGAATTAAATAAAATATATTTCAGTTTCTAGTTATATTAGCTCACACGTACACTATGACTATAGTACCTAGTGTGAGCTTAGGGGCCCATACATTGGCAGAGTATTTTAATTTTTTTTACATGTTTCAGAAATAAAAAAAATTATATCATAAAACACAGCATCATGGGGTCTCGGCCCCCCTCAATTTCTGGGTGCGGCACTGGCATTTGTCCTGATCAAACACAAATTGCTCAATAAAACGTTTCAATTTAAGGCAATATACAGAGACTCGGTCGTCATCGGCCACCTACGCATTTTTTTACTAAAAGAAAGCATTTTATTCCATCAGACTTCGTAGTTTTTCTTTATTGGTTCGACTGTTCAGTAGGTCCACTCTATAAACAACTGTATTTTTACTCTATCTTTATTAAAAGTAGAAGAAAAAAAGAATGGAGCGTCAAATTTTGTTAAAAAGGTTATGAAACCCCTGTCTAGTAAAATCTTATGGATTTTCACCAGTTTAAAATACATATATTTAAACTGATGAAAGTTCATGAGATTTAAAAAAGCCGTAAAAAATTGGATTCTTTCACAGACAAGATCCTTTTTGAAAAATATGTTCAGTTAAATTTTATTTTTTTTATTTTTTTTTTCAACGGTCATGCCATTTACAAAAATTTTAATTACAATAGTATGAACTATAACTAACATTATTATGTAGTAATAATTATTGAGAAAATTTTTTCACAAACTTGTTGAATTGTTGTAAAGTTACATTAAATAAATTTACATCGATTTTATTTAAAGAATTTGCCATTCTAGTAAGAGGAGAGTTTATCCCATGTGCAGTTCTATGAAATTGCACAAACAATAAAGAATAATTTCTAGTCTGTCTTTGTGGAACTTGAAAAGAGATCATTTCCAATAAGTTAGGACAATCAACATTATTATTTATAATTTTAAACAGTTACCTGGTATCCATCATAAACCTCCGCTTTTCCAAAGATTGAATACTCAATAAATTCTGTAGAGATATGTAGTCAATATGATCTTTTGGTATTTTTAGTTTGTAGTTTTTTAACCTTAACAACCTACGCTGAATTTTTTCTAACATATCTATATATTTAAAGTAGTGTGAATTCCAAATTTGACTAGCATACTCAATCAATGATCGCACCAGAGAACAGTACAACAATTTAAAGCAATATACGTTATTGAATTCCTCTAAAGTATGCGATATAAACACTCGTAGACTTTTGTTGCAAATATTTTCAATGTGCAAATTAAATTAAATTTTTTGATCAAAAATAACACCTAAGTCCTTAATTTGATCCACACTGTTTAAAGTAGTAGAATTTAAGATGTAGTCAAATATTATTGGTTTATGAATTCTGAAATATCTCATGACACTACATTTGTTTAAGTTCAATGATAACTTGTTATTTTGGCACAATAAATTAAAGCAGTCTAAATCTTCTTGAATTAATAGGCAATCTTGATGACATCTAATTACTAAATATAATTTAAAATCATCCGCAAATAGTAAGAATTTACAGTTTTTTATACAGAAATAGAGATCATTGATAAATAAATTAAATAAAAGTGGTGACAAATGTCCCCCTTGAGGCACTCCTGAGCAAACTTCAATTCTAAATGAATGAATATTATTTATATTAATTATTAAATTATAGAGTAACCTGTAAATTGAAAGAAGATGCAATGTTGCTCCACTTTATTGTAATTATATTGGTATACATTTAAGTTTTAAATACTTGGGTGGGTAAAAAAAACAAAGAAAAAAGAATCAATAATTTACTTTCATATTTTTTCTCAAAAATGATATTTTATAAACTTAAAAAACAGACTAAAAAAAAAATAAAAAATTTTGTAATTAAGGAAAAACTAAAGACCCCACGCACAAGCTGCAACAGTGGTTTCAGTGGGGAATTTTTTATTTCCCGCCATCTATGTAAATTGAAATGAAATGATATGTAAATTTTTTAAGGATTTTTGGGAAATAAAATTATGTTATGTTATGTTATGATTACACCAGAAAGTGGTGTTTCATAATCCGAAGAAAATACTTACGAGATCTCATTAACTTTCACGAGTTTTTGTTAGCATATTTTTACAGGCATATCAGCGTTAAATCTGTCGAAAGTTTACAAGATTTAACCAGAAATTTGTTGCATGCTACACATCACATTCTTAGCATTCGAACTTTCATAAGTATATAAAAGCACTTTGACACAGGTATATCCGCGTGTAAATCTGTCAAAACTTGACGAGATTTTGTATATTTAAACTGCTGAAAGCTTATGAGATTACACCAGGAAAAGGTGTTTCATAATTCGCAGGAGATACCTACGAGATCTTATGAACTTTCACGAGTTTTTGTCAGGATATTATTAGGGGCATATCCACGTCAAATCTGTCAAAATTTCACAAGATTTCACCAGAAATTCCCTTTATGATTCGCGTCAAATCCGTATCATGTCTCGTAAACTTTCACGAGTTTCTGCCCATAAAATCTTTTAAAAT
Source organism: Aspidapion aeneum (assembly GCA_963576565.1). Lineage (NCBI taxonomy): Eukaryota > Metazoa > Arthropoda > Insecta > Coleoptera > Brentidae > Aspidapion > Aspidapion aeneum. The sequence continues at coordinate 9,063,229 of OY755047.1, forward strand.
CTCATAGGAAAAATCAAAAAATTTACTAGTCAATTCTTTTAAATCTTGATTAAACGAGTTTAAAACTGGATCCTACTTTAAAACATTATTCAAATATGAATTTTGCTATAATGAAAACTTTTCAAACTGGCTCCTCAACTCTTTTAAATTGTTATAAAAAAACTTCACAACAAATGAACAAAGGATATTCTAAATATGGTACAGGATCAGCTTTATATACAATTTTGAGTGTTTTGCTACTTTTGGTCGGTACTGTAAAGAAATATGGAGTGGCAGTACTGATTCTTATTCTTTATACGCAGAGACACCGACACCTACTCAAAAATCTTTCTGTCTGTTTTTTAATGGGAAGAAAATTCTTTTTACTAAATAGGTATGTGTATTCAACGGTATTTTTTCTTAGTTTTCGGAATAAATTTTTAACAGGTTTAAGATTGAGAAACTCTATTTTGTATCACATCTTTCAGTATATGAATTCTTGAAATAGGTAAAAAGTAATCCCTTAAAATCTAATCATACTAATTTCAAGAGTTCAGACATTGGATTCTGTCGTACGTTTGTTAGTCCATTCCTTAATAGTTATTTAAACAACAAGGTTTGAAAACGACTCTTTGCACACGATCGAGACAGTTTGACAAGTCGAGGGAGTGTGCAAAGAGGTTTTCAAACGAGTTTTTTACAATATTTTTTATACGACTGCTAATAAAAAAAGAAAAATCAAATTTTAATTTAACGTGTTTTTATTTCCGACATTTTTACAACAAAACTTTAAAACATAGACGAATGACAGAGATAGACCAGACACTTACACGGTGGGAGTTTTATTACTCAATTGGCGCAGTATACCGGGGTGCCGTGGAAAAACCAGCGCCTCTCTAACTTCGTATTCCGTACTAAACATTTACAGGGGGATTTGAAACAATATAACGCTTGCGCAGATTGTCTCTAAGCTACAGGGTGGCTTTTCAATTTATTGTATACCGGATGCTCATAGCCATCAATGCAATCGTTCTCCAATCAAGCTACATCTTATAATATGGTGTTTTGAAAAGTTTTTATCAAATTGAATTTTAACACCAAAAAATCCATTCTACTCGTCAATTAAAAATACATAGTGTTAAATTTAAACTTTGCGCGCTGATAAGAATGAGTTATTTTGTGTCAACGCTCAATGTGCCTAAAAACACTCTATAAACACCAATTAGTAAGGATGCTCAATCAAAGAATTTTTTTATTAATGGCTACTAGTAACAATAAAAAGGAAGGTTGAATTTTTTTTAATTAAATCTAAGGTTTAGAAGTTTGTTTTCCATTGCTATAGGTACATAAATTTCCTTGAGAGGATAATTTTCTAGTAAAAAAAGGCTCTTTGACGAATATTCTGCAGAAAATTCCTTTTTATTAGTGCATAGAATACATTAACTTAATTATTACAATGCTTTACACATAATATATTGCAAATATAGTATTTTTCTATCAACGGAAACTTTTTTAATTGTTTTTTAATGAAAAATATAAACTTATGCAATGCACTTATGATTTCCGTACTCCGTCAAACTTCACGAAATTTTGGTTTGTTGTAGACTGAACCTTTCTTATCAAAAGTTCTCAGGGGCCCAACTCAAATTAATGACCAGTTTTTGAAATACAGGGTGTTGAAAGTGATAATGTCCTAGAAGCATAATGGCTCTTTTGACGGCTTTGCCAAACATATGCGCAATGTTACTATTTCATGTATTTACGATTTATTAATTTCTTTTAATCTATATCTTTAAAACCGTATAGGGTGTTTAAGTAAATATTATTCGAAAGTGTTAATGAGAAACAAGCGTTATTGTGTTTTAGGTTGAACCTTTTGTATCAAAAGTTCTTATGGACCCAACCTAAATTAATTACCAGGTTTTAAAATACAAGGTGTTGAAAGTGATAATGTCCAAGAAGCATTATAGCTTTTTAGAAGTGTTTTGCAAATATATACGCAATGTTACTATTACACACATTTACGATTTATTCTTTATTTTTATCTGTACCCGTAAAACATTATATACAGGGTGTTTAAGTAAATATTACTCGAAGGTTTTATTGAGAAACAAGCTTTAGTATGTTGTAGACTGAAACTTGATGATCAGATGTTCTTATGATGGGCCCACGTAAATTAATTTCCAGTTTTTGAAATACAGAGTGTTGAGTAATAATGTACAAAAAACATAATAGCTCTTTAGACGGAGTTTCCAAACATATACGAAATGTTACTATTACGTATAGAGAGAGTAGTTATTAGTTTTTTAATGGTTCTTGACTTATTATGTATTTAATACAGGGTGTTTCGGCAAATGTAATTTAAATAATATTAAAAAATATTTAAGCGTTTTGTACATCTGTACCGTGCCCTGTAAAAAGCTATAATGCTTGTTTCTCGGTAAAAATTTTGACTAATATTTATTAAAACACCCTGTGGATAATGTTTTATTGGTACAGATTAAAAATAATAAATAAATCGTAAATATATGAAACAGTGTTTGGAAAATCCGTCTAAAGATAATTCGTCTTGGACATTATTACTTTTAACACCCTCTATTTTATAAACTGGACATTAATTTAAGTTGGGCCCATAAAACTTTTTATACGAAAGATTCAATCTAAAACACACTAACGCTTGTTTCTCATTATCACTTTCGAATAATATTTACTTAAACACCCTGTAGAGAATGTTTTAAAGGTACAGATTAAAAATAATAAATAAATCGTAAATACATGTAATAGTAACATTGCGCATATGTTTGGAAAAGCCGGCTAAAGAGCCATTATGCTTCTTGGACATTATCACTTTTAACACCCTGTATTTCAAAAACTGGTCATTAATTTGAGTTGGGCCCCTGAGAACTTTTGATAAGAAAGGTACAATCTACAACATACCAAAACTTCATGGAGTTTGACGGATTACAGAAATCCCATTAGAGGTGTGCCTGATTCTTTTAGCTATGTGATGTACAAACAGTGGCGTATATAGGAACAAGTTTCGGGGGGCCCGAGAGAGTTTCGAGGGGGGCCGAGACCTCATAAGGTCGTATTTTATGCTATTTTGTTTGTATTCATGAAATAGGTGGAAAATATCTAAAAAAAATCTTAGCTTCGTGGGGGGCCCGGGCAAGGCAAGTATATCGCTTTTAAGCTACTGTACGAGTGAAACTTTCAGAAATCAGCTTTAAATGTGTATCGAAAAAAATGGCCGCCACATGGACTCTGTAAATTTCAAAACTTAATAAAAACCAATGGTATAGAATAGAGTTTCAGTAGAAAAAAAAATCTAAATAGCGTTTACAATGGCGTTTTTAATGTGGGAGATCATTATGCCGGACCTGTATATAAATATAGTGAAATAAACTATGTTTTTCCAAGCGCGGGTTCGAGGTGGGGTAACGTGGTAATTACTCCCCTAGAATAAAAAATATGCACTTTTTGTTAATAATTAAAGGGAAAACAGGAAAATTACCGCCTTCCCCCTTGAAAAAAAGTTTAATAAAAAATATCGTCGATTATAACCCTTCCCCCCCTTGATTTTGACCTAGATCCGCGCTTGTTTTCTAAATATTAAAATTTAAAACTAAACATTTTAAACTCTGTCCTGGTTCAAATCACACACTATATATTTAACTTAAATTTCGTTTTTCTTCAAAGTTAGCCAGTTTTTAGGGCGAAATATTTTTAGCCACTCATCCAATTGCTTCGTTTGGGAAGGCAATGGCGCTTGCTAACATAGTCTTCGCACCCACCAACACAACATTGTTTTCTTTTCAATTTCTTTAGCGATGGATCGCCCCCATCAAAACGCACAAAATACCGATTGGTCATAATTGAGCAAAATACACCATAAAAATTAAGGTAAAAAGTCGAAAAATAACGAAAAATTGCATCCACAAACGAAAAATGTAAAATGAAATTACATATTTTTATCTATTTTGCTAGAGTCAATGTCAGTCATAATCAAAAACAAATTGTCAAAATATACCAAGAGTAGCGGTTAATATATATTGCGACAGCGCAAAACTCTGTCCATAATATTTTTATACAAGGGGTGACGGTCTGTAATCAGCGCCTCTCGAACTTCGTATTCCGAACTAATGTATACAGGGGGTATGTATAACACTATTATGAAAATACCGGGGTGCTTTCCTTACTATAAATAATTAGTTTACTGTGCTTTAAAAATTCAACAATTTTTTGACGTATCTAATCAACAAAACATACGAGCAGTGACGGTTGCTACGGAACTAAGCCAACTTATATTGATGGGTGACAACAACAAAAATCACAATGACGGGAGACCCGTATGCAGAAATGACATAGGCGTGCGCAAAAATGACATAAGCGTGTGCAAAACGTTTTGCACACAGCGTGTGCAAAATGCCATTTTCAGATCGTGTTCTCCGTGCGGAAAACCCCCTTTTACAAGACAGTCGTATAAAAAATTCTTTAAAAACACTATTTTTCAAACCTTATTTAAATTTCTGAATTTTTTATTTTACCTTTACTTTCAAGTCTGTGTACTGAGAGTCCTATCGTAAATTTGTGCTTTCCTGATAGTTCCTGAGAGTAGACTTGCATACCAGCAGCTCTCTCGCTGCTCCATAAGTTCTGGTATACAATCAATGTGGCATTTCAAAAATCGATTGGGAGTTCCAGAGTTTTTCTCTGACATCCGAAATTTATTCTGTCCTCTGACAAGTAGCTCAACACACCCAAGCGTATCAAAAGTATCAGCTGTCTGACAGTAAAAATAGTAGTGTGGGGTAGGCTCTAGACCTGGCGACTAGGCACATGAAGCGCCCTTTTCGCCAACCCCCGGGCATCCCCCCTACTGCGTCCTTGCTTCGCTAAGGAATCTACCCGTCTTCTGTACAAGGCCAGAATATCAAGTCATCTTAGATTCAGAAGGTCCTCCGTCTCAAAGGCTTCCTCTTCGAATACCTCCCTTCTTGCCTCCTTATATGCTTCACATGATGAGAGGAAATGGGCCGAGGTCTCGTCCTCGGACCAACATCGCTCGCACGTCGCGTCCTCTTTCAGTCTCATCTTCGCCAAGGCTCCTTGTAGGACGCAGTGTCCGGTGAGGATTCCCACTATGGCTCCTACCTCTCTTCGTATTCTACGGAGCAACCAGTCCCTACGGGACCTACTGTATCCTGTCACACACTCCTTCGCCTGTCTGACGTTTCAACAATATCAGATAAAACAATAAAAAAATACAAATATCTGGGAATGCACATCACTAATTAATGACTAATGAAAGAAATCATATCCAGAAATAACCAAGGAAGATAAGTAATTAGAGAACTCAACAGTATTCTCTGGGATAAGGCTGTACCAAAACAAAACACACATAGAATTGACAACAGCATAGCAAAAAGAGTCATCAGTTATGGTAGTGAAATATGGCCCCTAAAAGAAAAAGCTCACAAATTTCTTGAAGCCTGTGACATAGATTATTGGAGAAGCGCTGCTGGAAAATCAAAACTGGAAAGACTGACAAATGGGAGAATTCAAGAAATTATGGCTGTTAAGCACAAAATAACGGAAGCGATAATAATTAATCAACTTAGATGGTATGGACACTTACAAAGAATGGCGGAAACTAGAATTTTGTATTTGTATTTTTTGTATTTATTTATTCAACACTTATCTTCATACATTAAATTCAATTTACATTTTTATGTCAATAATTTTCTCTTCCTTGTGCAGTGTTGTGCAAGGAAATAAATCCTGTGTGCAAAAAACGAACACAAACAAAAGGATTAGAAAATATTACCTACGCATATATGGCACTGGAGTAACACAGAACACTAATAGCCTAAACTAAGTAAATAAAATCTAAATAAATTATTAGCTTAGCTAAATATATACTTAAATAACAAAATTTGGTTTTGGACAGAGTTGACAAATTAATTAATTTACAGGTACATCAAAGTTTCTAGCTAATAAAGAATCCCAAAGAAAATACTAAATTGGACACCACAGGGAAGAAGAAAGGGAGAAAGACCCAGACTGAGTTGGAGAGAAGAAATAGACAAGGACATCAGAGGAAGAGGAGTAAATGAGAATCTCTGGACCAACCGAGACCAATGGAGACTGGAAATCAAAAGACAGCGGAGAACGTTATAGACTAATTTATATACAGGGTATCCCATAACTTAGGGGCCATAGGCCAACAGGTGATAGAGGAGGTCATGTCTGATAAAAAAAGTTTCTATAATACATGGGTCAAAACTCTTTCTTTGTCGGAAAACAGAGCATCAAAGTTGGCGATTTTTTTAACTTTTTTTTGTGTTGCTAGAAAAAGAGCAATAAACTGAAAGAAAAATTATTTTGAAAACAATTAATCAGTCAATTTTTTTTAGAAAAAAACGCTTTTTTGGTATAAACTTTTATAAATGCCTATTAAACGCAATGTTTTTTTTTTATATTTTTTTGTTAATAAAAACAAGTCTCTAGCGAGACATCATACTAAAATATTATTAATATTTTTTAAAAGAATAAGTAAGCAAAAATTGATTTTTATAAAAAATTATTATTTTTTATAATTTTTTGGATGTTATTTTGACAGCCTGTATCTCCTTAACTTGTAATTTTATCATAAAAAGGAATACTACATTTTCGAATCGGAATTATCTGAGTATTCAGCTGTCTGTGACAGATTTTCTTTTTTTGCAAAACTCTTTTCCCCCCACTCCCCTAACTTTAAACATCCTTTATCTTAAAAACAGATGTGTGTTGACCCCCATGTTATATAAACTTTTTTCTCGGAAACAACCTCCTCTATCACCTGCTGCACTATGGCCCCTAAGTTATGGGACACCCTGTACATAGCCTTATAAGTTGGCTTTTCTGCTTATCTTCCCTATTAAGGAATAAAACCATTTTTTCTAAAAAAATAAATTCCAATTATTGTCAAATCTTGAAAAAGTCGACCCTCTGCAAGGGTGGAGTGACGCAAAGGGAGACTGAACATCAGTGGCGCATCCAGAATTTTCAAGGGGGGGGGACAAAAACCAAAATGTTTTTTTTCTTCTGTTTTGAGATTTAGCACCAGCGAGTGGTGAAAATGTTTGGAAAAAAAAGTAATTTTTGTAAAATAATTTAACAAAAGGTAAAAACGCAAACGGTATCGAATCTAGGATCTAGGATTTCCTTGGGGTTCGGTTTGGTATGGTAAAGTGCAAATTTTTTTCCAAATTAAATAATTTTTGTGAATTTTTTTTTTAATTAACACTCTGGCAGAGACAATGGAGGAGAGTAGATTACCCTTCTCCCTGAGCTAAAGTTGAGATTTCTTGGACGTCCATTTTTACATTTAAAGACGTCACTACTAGCAGCCTATAGTCCATTAATTTATAACTGAGAAGCGATGAATCACTATAATGTTATTTCACTGAATTTTTCCTAAAATGACTGAACCTAGACAAAGCCCTTTGTTCCGCAGTTTTAGTGGATAACATTTTTAGGAAAATAATGCACCTAGCAATTAAAAAATTCACCACCAAACCATATAAAACAATGTGCCCAACAAAAAAAAACAACTCTTTCAAGCCATGCGTACTGGCTGCCCAGATTATCGATCGGTTTTGTTTGACTAGGCCATGTAGTGTGGTTACATAAATAAAATAAAAGATTCGTGTCAATAGAATATTTCTTTATTTTAGATTAGATAAGAACCATTGTTTTAAGATTATTCTTCTAATACGTTTAACAACTAAAATTTCAAGTACTTATTCCTTTGCAATATTTTATTAAGCATAAAATAAATGATTTTTTCTTTCTTATTGTGACTGGTCTATTTAATAAGTTTGTATCGGAGAAGAATTCAGGGGAAGACATCCACAAATGGCCGACTGACAGATCTTCATGGAGTCCTCATTAAATTCTGTTGCGCACTCATCTTCAGCTTCATGCATTTGTTAAATTTTTGTACTAAGACTAAAGAATAAATTTTTCTTCAGGGAAAGGGGACGGGCAACTCTGCCGCCCCCCCTTTAGATACGTCACTGGCGACCGGCGATATCCACAATAAATTTCACCCGAAACGCCGTCGTTTCCATCATGGTTTTTCCCTTTCTCATTTTCGAAAGCTCCCCTTGTGTGCCCCATCCTTTCCGAGAGGATAAACCTTCTTGGAAGCAGATTCTCATATTTTCCACACTGTCTTTTACTCGCTGTGAATGTAATAATTGTGCTTCGCTTTCTTCTTTAAAGCAAGCAAGGAAAAAAACATAGGCAAAGTTGATAATCAATACAAAGACGTGGTTCAGAAGTCTCGTTAAGCAGATCGTCCCGCGTTAAAAGCGTAGATTGTAATGTAATTTTAACGTTCCAAAATTATTATTTTTCAATAAATTTTTGACCAAACTTCCCTTTTTTGTACTACTTTTGTTTGTAATATAAAAACATACCAATCAACCTTTTACAATTAAGTTTTTATCTAAATATTATAACGTCAGAAACAATTAATACCAACAGACAATATTATAACGTCAGAAAAAATTAATACCAACAGACAATGAATATATATTGTATATATTCTTTCTGCAATGTGAAAATCAAAACAAAGATTAGAATCCTTTAGCCCGGTTTTCTGGGATCTTTTCTTTGTGAGAGCGGAGCCGGAATATAATATACGCTCTTCAATCTGCTTTCCATCGCCTTTCCGTGGAAAACTTCGCTTTTCCTCAGAGAAGGAAAATGGAAGCGTGAGAAAACTTTCCTTATAAGATCACGACGGAGGGTAGGTATAGGAAAATGTTGGGCAAATTGTTTTTACGCAACTTATATCCTTAGATTAAACGAACAGTGTTAAATTTATTGTTTATGATCACATTGAATTAAAAATAAATGTCAAAATTGTCACCTTTCTTTAATCTAATAAATCATCCAGAAATAGTAGTTTACCTAACTAGTGCGGAAAGTGCCTCTTTTCCGCACGCGATTGCAGATGGCCAAACGACGCGATAGCGGAGTTTGGCCAGCAATCAAGTGCGGAAAAGACACTTTACGCACGAGTTAGGTACACTATTTTTTCTATAAGCGTGAGGAAAAAACTAAAAATTAATCAGAAAATTATTTATATTCAAAACATTTTAATCAAATCAATTATTATTATTAACATTAATATTAAAGGTGCAGTTTGTAGCGTGCTGTAAGTTGATAGCAGAGGCAAGTGTTTTCTCAAATGAAGTGGCAGATTTGAAACTTGGGTTTTGGTTCTCCACTGCGTTCTCCAAGTTTTCGGAAACATCTGTTGCAACTGTGGTCATGCATTTGGGGCTGGATTGAGGCACTTTGGAAGGTTGTATGGTAGAAGAAAGTTGCTGACTAGTTGAAGGACCAGGGTGGCTGAACTTCAAAATTTTATTCGAAATATTTTTTTGGAATCCAGTTGAACTGTCAAGGTACCCTTCTGCGACACTTGAAGGTTTCCATCTACCGAGTCGTTTGATATTGGTTATTCCTTCGCTTGAATCTGCCAACATTGTTGCGGCAGAACGTCGGAAGCTGTGGCCCGTGTATAATTCTGGATTTGAAAGCTTCAGATAGCATGCGATATCTGATGGCATTTTACCGAATGTATTAATTCCAATGCCTGTAAAAAACTGGAAAAAAGCTCCAATGCTCCTTTTTTGTAGTTTACGAAGAACCGTCTATGTGGGGTCTCTGGTTTCCTTAAGTTGACATATTTTCGGATCAATTGGAGAAGTTTTCCATTCTCGGCTTCTTCTGAAATAGCAAAACTTCTAAATGTATGGTTTTTTGAGTCAGGAATTTTTATAATGATCATATTTCCTTTTTCTTCAATGTCATCTAGGCACATTTTTGCTAGTTCTTCACGGCGACATGCGCCCGCCAAACCAAAAATCGTGGCAACTTTCATATGCAAATAAACTAAGTCAGGAGCTTCGCTTAAAAACTTGAAAATTTCTTCTTTTGTGAAGATTTTTGCCTTCTTGGGTCTGAATCCAACGTTTTGTTTTTTCAAGTAGGCCGTAACTTTAAAAACATTGCTAAGTCAACGTTTTTTCTGAGTTTTATTACACTTTTGAGCATAGAATACCTCGACCAAAGGGTATTCGGTTTGCACGTTTTGGAAACAGCTTCTTGAAGGGATTTGATGCCTTTAGCGTGGCACCATCTCTCAAACAAACTATATTCCTTCTCAAACCTGTGACGAGATTTTGAAGGAAGCAGGTCCAAATTAGCGATTCTAGCGGCTTCTAGAACTGACTGGGGTAGATCTTCGTCCGAAGAATCCATTGAAAATCTGATTTTTTTGTTTGAAAAATTCAAAAGACGCTTTTATCTGCAAAATTGGCTTTGTTTTGACAGTTTGTTTGTACTTTGTTGCTATGGTGATTTAAGATGCCAAATCTAAAACCACTAGTGTTCATTGTTGTTTGACATTGGCAATGACGATATTTATACCGGGGAGGTTAAAAACTTATAATTTGAATCTATTTTACTGAAAACTTTATTTTATCGAAAATATTGAAAATATAGCAGAATTTTAGTCAATTTGAATATTTTTAGGATATTTCGTGTGGTAGGAAAGATACAAATGTATTTTGAACGGTCTAAATGTTATAGAACACCTCAAAATCGTAACAAATTTACTTTTCCGCACTAGTGCGGAAAAGTGGCACTTTTCACACTAAAATGCGTGCGGAAAAGTGGACTTTTCCGCACGCTTATAGAAAAAGGTTTTATTGATCTTCTTATTGCATATATTTCGACACTTTCCATCTTTGTTTTGTAACTTTCGGTTACGCGACCAGTCTCTATTCCGTACAATAGCATGCTTTTCATCATTGCTTCACCTATATTAAATTTTACATTTTTTTTATCTCTCTGCTCCATAAAATACTGTTAAGACATCCAATAACCTTTTTTGCTTTTACTATTCTTTTTTCCAGTTTTTTACAGTCTGATCCTGTCTTATCAAATGTGACACCCAAATATACATACTCATTGCATGGAGATATTGTTTATTCATTGTCTAGTTCAAACTCACGTGATTTGTTTTTAATACATAAGTACTGTGTCTTGTTCACGTTCACTGTTAACCCCCACTTTTGGTATTTTTCCGTTAACTTTCTCATCTTATACTCCATGTCTTCTTAATCATTAGCTATAATTACCTGGTCGGTAGCAAACTGTAGTGTGTTTATGGTAAATCGGTCGTTAAGTTGTATTCCCATGCCGTGTACTTTACGTTTCCAGTTTTTTAGAGCTACTGCAATATATATTTTAAAAAAAGTTGGAGAGATACAACATCCCTGTCTTAGGCCTTTGGTTACCAGGAATTCTTTTGAAAGTTCCAATTTTAATTTTAGATTTTGACACTTTGTATAGTCCTTTTATCGCTTTTATGTATGGATGATTAATATTAGTTTGCTCTAACACAGTTCATAATTTTTCTACTGGAACAGTAGTTATATTTGACTTCAAAACGTGTAATACTACTTATTATCTTTGTTTCAAATTTTACGACCGTGATGTCAACTATTACTTCCCGATGAGCCAGAGACTTAAACGTTGGTAAATTTATAATGTTCTGGTGAAAATACCATTTAACACTTTTTTATTACGGACTTTTACATTTAAAAAAAACAGTTTTTCCTGAACAAATTTGACCTAATATATTTTTTTAAATATTTTTTAACTTTCTTTACAAAAGTTATTTAAATTTATTTTTCTTTTGGTCTCCTATAAATTTATATACCCTATGTATACCTTTATTTCTTTTATGCCTATAAGCTAATCATAGCATAGCTATGCTCATAACTTCTCATTTAATTGTATGAGATACGTGCAAAAACGAGGTAAACGAGGGGAAGGAAGGAAAGACTGCTGAAAAAGAAATTGAGAAGAACCTCTCTTTCTGTCTCTTTCTGTCTTTTTGGAAGGGGAGAAAACAGGGCTGGATTTACGGTCGTGCAACCTGGGCGCTAGCCTTGGGATCCCCACATATTAATACCCAGGTAGCATAGTCACGTTTTTTAAACTTCAAAAACAGGTCATTATTAATGACCATTGACGTCTCTAACCTGACGTGTAAATGACCTTTAAATGACGTTCAAAAGACACACCCAAAATGACGTCATTTTTAGACGTTATAAAGACGTCAGCAATATGACGTATTTGGGACCAAATCAGACACACACAGACACAAACCTATTTATGACTTTTATTAAACTCGTCTGAATATATGAAATATTCCCTGCAGTTGAGAACACTGAAGGAAACTTAGACACAGAAGGTGACTCTTCTGTGACTTGGACCTGGAAGTACTGGAACAGGTACAGCGGTGTTCGTCTGTGAGGTACAGATCAAAATAGACCTATACCGAGACTTACACATCTCCACCTTGAAGCGAAAGAAGCCTCGAAGTTTGTCTTGATTTAATATTTAATTTATTTTATATACGTACCCCCACATTCCGTATAAATCCCGTCAAGTACTGACTGGGGCACCATCTATGTAAGTATAAGTGTATGTCCCTTGGACAAAGTGTGCAGTGTGGGTAGTGACCAATATATGACGTTTTTCAGACGTCAAAAACTACAGTACGAAAAGACGTCAAGTAACTGACGCCTTAAAGACAACATTTTTGGTAGATGACCTGCTGGTCATCCAAATGACCACTTTTCGACGAAAAAAATACGTCATTTAATGACCCCTTGCTACCTGGGAAGCCTCTATACAAACCATGTATTTAAAAATTTTATAACAAGAAAGTGGATACTTTGGAGGAATTACAAGCAAGCGCGGATTTGTTAATAACTAAAGGGAAAATAGGAGAATAAACCCGCCCCCCCCCCTAGAAAAAATAATAAATATACAGTTTTCGTCGACTATTACTCTCCTCAGGACTTTGCTCCAGATCCGCGCTGGAGTACCAGTGTTGCCATTGAGAAAGCACCTAAACCGTCTTTCATTTAAATATAGTCAGTTTATCTATCTATCTATTTAGCCTTCTTCGATCCCAACAAACAATTAAAGTTGTAACGACGAAACCCCAACTAGAAAGAATTTCTTAAAAGTAACCGCAACGTACTCCCGCTACGTCTCAGTATACCATACAGCGACGTTATAATTCCCTAAGTGGGGAACCAATTTCTGGTTATAACTACTTGGCCAAGTGTTTAAAGTCACTGTAGTAACAACTACACTACTACGTCGTAGCCAGGTATCTACTACGTCGTAGAGGCTGTTTTTTTTCCGTAATGGCATAAAAGTTGCGATGTAGTTGCAAATAATATAATCGTTTCTTTTTGGTAGAATTGTTACACAATATGGTGGACACAACAGTAAACAGACTCGCTTAGTTTGTTTGTTTGGTTATGGTTATAATATGAACTATGTTATCCAAAAGTGTGAGAATTTACGAGCAGAGGATCAAAATTCGAGTGCGACGCAAAGTTTTTTGTATAACATGCATTATATATTATTATATATATTGCAAAAAACCGGTGCGCCCGTAAAATTGAGCCGTTTTCTGGTAGCTGATGGAATTTTTGTGTTGTGATTTTGGAGGTTATGTTTTCATAATCGACAGTTAACTCCAACAAATGGTGCTTAAGAGGAGCATTTTTGGTAAGCTTCAACTAATTTGTTTATAAAATAGTATGGCTCTTTAATATGAGCTCATAAAACGACAACAAAAATATTAAATTTTCTTTCTTACATAAAAACATGGCGTCCCAAACTATATTCCCTGATAGTCGAAAAGGTTACTTGAAAGTAGTTGCGGCTTTAAAGTTGATGCAAAAAGTTATTTTGTCTACATTGTTACATCAGATGTTACTATGATGACACAAACTTTTGTGGTAAAAATTAAAGTTATAATGTAGTTGTCGGATACACTTGTTTGGGACTCCAATGAAGCTTAACTTTCTAGTGGTAATTAAGTAGGATATAAAAGTCAGGGCGACTACGAAATAACGACTAAAAAGAAAGTAAAACTTTAGCAACGTCCTATTGTGGTAGAGAAGACTATCAGAATCGACTATCAAGAAACAATCCTATGAAGTAGTTTAGAGGGTCGTTTTTACGAAACATCTACTATTTCCTGATACTAAATAGTAGTTAGAACTAAAAAGTAACAAATTTTGGTTGGGATCACCACATTTCTACTATAAGAAAGTAGCAAAGCCTTTAGAACATGTAGCTGCTACTATAAATGTTAGTTGGGATCCATATTTGGACATAGGTCTCCCACAATATCTTCCTTATCAGTGTGTTGCCGTGTTTAGCCATGTAGTTCAAGCATGTTTCTTCAAATCGTCTGCCCATCTCATTTGGGATCTTTCCCTACTACATTTGTTCCATCGATCGTCTTTTTGTCTGATATTATGACTGGCAAAGGATCAGGCACACCTCTTATGGGATTTCTGTAATCCGTCAAACCTCATGAAATTTTGGTATGTTATAGACTGGACCTTCCTTATCAAAAGTTTTCATGGGCCCAACTCAAATTAATGACCAGTTTTTGAAATACAGGGTGTTGAAAATAATAATGTTCAAGAAGCATAATAGCCCTTTAGACGGATTTTTCAAACTTATACGCAATGTTAGTATTACATATATTTACGATTTATTTATAGTTTTCAATCTCTACCTTTAAAAAATTATCTACGGGGTGTTTAAGTAAATATTAGTCGAATGTTTTAATGAGAAACAAGCTTTACTATGTTGTAAATTAAATCTTGCTCATCAAAAGTACTCATGGGCCCAACTTAAATAAATAACCACTTTTTAAAATACAGGGTGACAAAAGTGATAATGTCCAAGAAGCATAATAACTCTTTAGACGGGTTTTCCAAACATATACGCAATGTTAGTATTACATATATTTACGATTTAATTATTATTTTTAATCTACACCTTTAAAAGATTTTCTACAGGGTGTTTAGGTAAATATTACTCGAAAGTGTTAATGTGAAACAAGCGTTAGTTTATTTTAGATTGAACCTTTATTAATTAATTAATTAATGACCAGCTTTTAAAATATACGGTGTTAAAAATGATAATGTCCAAGAAGCATTATAGCTCTTTAGACGGGTTTTCCAAACACTTACGCAATGTTACTATTACAAAATATATTAACAATTTATTTATTATTTTCAATCTGTGCCTTTAAAACATTATCAACAAGGGGGGTAGAGGATTTTTTTTTCAAAAGTCTGTTAAAGTCCCTTTTTCTTTACAATTAGTTCCTTTTCGTTTTTTTTTTTGCAGCACAAACTCTCTAAAACCCCTGTGTTAATAGTAGGATGCTTAATAATATATACAATACTTATATTTTTTAATACCATTTAAAAATTATATTTGCCGAAACACCCTGTATTAAACACTTAATAAGTCAAGAATATTTAAAAAACTAATAAATACTCTATATGTAATAGTAATATTGCATATATGTTTGGAAAACCCGTCTAAAGAGCTGTTATGCTTCTTGAACATTATTACTTTTAACACTCTGTATTTCAAAAAGTGGTCATTAAATTAAGGTGGGCTCATGAGAAGTTCTAATGAGCAAGGTTTAATCTACAACATGCTAAAAGCTTGTTTCTCATTAAAACTTTTGACTAATATTTACTTAAACACCCTATAGATAATGTTTTAAAGGTACAGATAAAAAATAATAAATAAATCGTAAATATGTCTAGTAGAAATATTGCGTATATCTTTGTAAAACCCATCAAAAAAGCAATTATGCTTCTTGGACATTATCACTTTTAACACCCTGTATTTCAAAAACGGGTCATTAATTTGAGTCGGGCCCATGACATACCAAAATTTCATCAAGTTTGACGGATTATAGAAATCCCATAAGAGGTGTGCCTGATCCTTTCCATTTTAATTTTGCTACCTCCCGTCTGACATCCCTTACTTTTGTGTTATTTCTTATCCATTCATTCATTTTTCTATCTGTTAGCTTTTCCTGTAACATTTGTCTTTCCATGGATCTTTGGGCTTATGTTCCCTTATCCATATTCAATTTTATGCTTTATTATTACTTTGATGCCTATTTCTTCACAAGCTAAGTTTTTAAAAACATCTTCTCAGGCCTAGTTAAATAGTGTAGGGGATATTGTGTCACCCTGTCTGACACCTCTTCTTATATGGATTGACTAGGTTCCTTCGTTGAATGGTGGCAGTCTACCAGCTGTAATAAGAATGTTTGGTGTATTACAACCTAAATGTGAGAATAAAATTTTTAAAAGTAAGGAGCCAGCAGTTTTTTATTGCCCCGAACCCCTACACCCCTAAGTCGGTCTCTGAGAGAAAATGAAAGGTTTACAGCAGCAACCACCTTGAGGCAGGAAAATCTGTGTTAGAGTAAATGGCTCTATATGTAAATATTATAATAAGCATTGTATACTCGTAGGTAAGTCTCAAATAAATAGAGTGCTCATTTTGAGTTATTGTTCATTTTTTATTTAATGTAAAAAGAAAGAGGCTAAAAAGTATTGGGCCTGAGCTGACCCCCATAATTGAGCCACTGGCACTGTTGTAAATTCTTTTTCAAGTGAAATTACAACCACTGTGGTGCAATGGTGCATCCAGGATGTAGGGGGGGGGGGGTGGATTTATCCAAGGAGGCAGCAAAAACCAAAGCAACTTTTTTTTTCGGTTTTTCAGAAATGTATACTCTAAAGTCAAGCATGACATGACATGAAAATAAAATGCGTATTAGGAGAAAATTTTTGGAAAATAAAGTAATTCTTGTGAAAACGATTTTTTTTTAAATTTTATATTTAATTGCGGTTTGTCTAGCTGTTTTTTTACTAGAACTAAAAGCCCCCTCTCTGAATCAGCTACTGAAGCTATTACATTTTTTCTTGCAGACTGCTTGGACTCTCCTCAAAATAAAACGCATTAACGTTTTTAAGCATCTACGGTTTACCTAAAAAATATATTTATATTTCATTATATTTTATTGATATTTCTAAAACTATACAGCTTATCAACAAAAGCGCCGACTTGCAGTACGGTGGAGCCACGGATCACCTTAGGTGATCCGTGGTGGAGCCATAGAGATGCGAAGAAACCACACACTGAGAGACCGAGAAGAGCAAACACAGTTAAGATGGGACAAAACGTCATTTAGCAAATTTTAGTGTAGGGAATAAGAACAAAATGGCCAAACTTTGAAAATTAATATTTCAAACATTATACAGTTTATCAACAAAAGCGGCGAGTTGCAGTATGGTGGGGCCATAGAGATGAGAAAAAACTACACCCTGAGTTAAGATTTGGAAAAACGTCATTTAGTGAATTTTAGGGTAGGGAATCCCATAGGACCAAAATGGCCAAACTTTGAAAATTCATATTTTAAAAACTATACAGTTTATCAACAAAAGCACCTAGTTGCAGTATGGTGGGGCCCTAGAGATTCGAAAAAACCCCACTCTGATTTAAGATTCGAAAAAACGTCATTTAGTGAATTTGAGGGTAGGGAATTCCATAAGACCAAAATGGCCAAACTTTGAAAATTCATATTTTAAAAACTATACAGATTATCAACAAAAGCACCGAGTTGCAGTATGTTGGGGCCATAGAGATCCGAAAAACCCCACCCTGATTTAAGATTCGAAAAAACGTCATTTAGTGAATTTTAGGGTAGGGAATCCCATAAGACCAAAATGGCCAAACTTTGAAAATTCATATTTTAAAAACTATACAGTTTATCAACAAAAGCACCGAGTTGCAGTATGATGGGGCCATAGAGATGAAAAAAAACTACACCCTGAGTTAAGATTCGGAAAAACGTCATTTAGTGAAGTTTAGGGTAGGGAATCCCATAGGACCAAAATGGCCAAACTTTGAAAATTCATATTTCAAAAACTATACAGTTTATCAACAAAAGCACCGAGTTGCAGTATGGTGGGGCCATAGAGATCCGAAAAAACCCCACCCTGATTTAAGATTCGAACAAACGTCATTTAGTGAATTTTAGGGTAGGGAATCCCATAGGACCAAAATGTCCAAACTTTGAAAATTCATATTTTAAAAACTATACAGTTTATCAACAAAAGCACCGAGTTGCAGTATGATGGGGCCATAGAGATGAGAAAAAACTACACCCTGAGTTAAGATTCGGAAAAACGTCATTTAGTGAATTTTAGGGTAGGGAATCCCATGAGACCAAAATGGCCAAACTTTGAAAATTCATATTTTAAAAACTATACAGTTTATCAACAAAAGCACCGAGTTGCAGTATGATGGGGCCATAGAGATCCGAAAAAACCCCACCCTGATTTAAGATTCGAAAAAACGTCATTTAGTGAATTTTAGGGTAGGAATCCCATAAGACCAAAATGACCAAATTTTGAAAAATCATATTTTAAAAACTATACGGTTTATCAACAAAAGCACCGAGTTGCAGAATGGTGGGGCCATAGAGTTGCAAAAAAACCCCACCCTGATTTAAGATTCGAAAAAACGTTATTTAGTGAATTTTAGGGTAGGGAATCCCATATGACCAAAATGGCCAAACATTGAAAATTCATTTTATAAAAACTATACAGTTTATCGGGTAGGGAATCCCATGAGACCAAAATGGCCAAACTTTGAAAATTCATATTTCAAAAACTATACAGTTTATCAACAAAAGCACCGAGTTGCAGTATGGTGGAGCCATAGAGATCCAAAAAAACACCACTCTGATTTAAGATTCGAAAAAACGTCATTTAGTGAATTTCAGGGTAAGGAATCCCGTAAGACCACAATGACCAAACTTTGAAAATTCATATTTCAAAAACTATACAGTTTATCAACAAAAGCACCGAGTTGCAGTATGGTGGGCCCAAGCTCGGATTTGAGGGGGTAACGTGGTAATTACCCCCCCCCCCCCCCCGTTGAAATACCAACCAAATATACCAATATAATATGTATATCCACAAAATGATATTCTTTTCCAAATCTCAAAGTAAAATGCGGCTTTTTTCCTACACGTATAAACTTACTTTACTTCTTTTCAATTTTTTTCAATCCCTTCATGTCAGAAGTAACCCAAAAAGGGAATAATGTAACATAAAGGCATCACTCATCCACACTTCTCATGCATATGTATTTCATCCATCCCCCTTTTCCAGTGGCGGATCTAGGCCCTAAAAATGGGGGAATCAAAAATAAAACATACAGTTCATATCATTATTTTTGAGACAACTTTTTACAACTTTTTTTCGTTGGCCTATGGTATTTGTTATGGTAAACAGCTGATAACTGTCAAAAAGTTATCTCAAAAATTATGATATGGAGTATATATGACTTTTCTTTTTGCAAACATTATAAAGATAAAAGTAACGCCAAGTTCTCTAAAGATCTGTAGTTTGGAAATGTTTTTTTTAACGTTGCTAATCGCCTGCTCTTGTTCTAGTTTCTCTCGTATCTCCCTAGATGGCGCTTCTTGCAAAGGTTTTCCTCACTATAGGCGTATGAGAGATAAAATAGTCTGATTAACTTCGCAAGGGTGTTAGATTGACCAAGCAGTGTTCTATGGAGTCCCATAAGGTCGAAACAGTTAACTGTCAACACTTATTAGGTGTCCATTAGATCTTGGACCCCCGTGTGGTTAAGCTTTCGAGATACCCATGGAAAAATATAAGAGAAACAAAAACTTATTTTTACCTGATTATCCACGAAAACTTGTTTGATTTTTAAATTCATGGGTACTAAAATTCACGTTTATGACATTTTATATCGAGAGTATCGTTAAATGCAATTAGTCGGGGTTTTATTATTTTTCTTTTAAAATATTTTTCCTATACTACACTGTATAAAATAGTATATAATCCCTCAGCGAATTGTTGACCGACCAAAGGGAGGGACAAACTCCCTAGGTTTATAATGTACCTACTTTTTAACTCAAATGGTTGAAGGGAGGCTGGGTCCTGCCCCCGCAGGCCTTACCGTAGATCCGCTCCTGCCCTTTCGTTACTTATATAAACTCCTCTTGCTCAAGCAGGGAAAAATAACTTTTCATTTCAAACGAGAATAGTCCCTTAGAGCGATGTGATATAGAAATCGAAATGTAATTTTTAAATTTGAGGTGATTTATGAAGGAGAGAAAAGAAAAAATGGATCCATAAATAAATGTTGGACCAAACGTTTAGGGGTGGTAGAAATTAAAGTAAAAAAAAATCTATACATTTTGCATTAAACGTCTTTGTTTTTTAGATACAGTGAAACCTCTCCCTGCGGACACCTCTATTAAGCGGACACTCCCTTTAGGCGGACAAATTTGTTGGAACCAAGCTTTTCCCTATTTCTGTGCATGTAAAATTCGCTCTTATAACCGGTCACTCTAATAACCGAACGCGGACAATTTTTTCTGGGTAATATAAACCTCCCTTAAGCGGACGCGAACCTCTGACAACGGGACGGAGCACTACACGACATGGGCATAAATATTATGTAGTATGTTGGCAACAACGCACTCTGCAGCCGGGGAATTACCTCTTTCCGTTTTAATGCGGTGACTAAATACTTCTGTCCTATTTACAAATTTTATTGTTCAGATGGGTAGTAATAGATCTCTTTGAAATGGCCTCTAGTAAAAAACTTAGTTTACGTGAAAAAAATGGAAGTAGTTAACGATTCGAAGAAGGAACATCTATTAGCACGAAAGATCGCTGAAAAATTTAATATCGGAAAAACTCAAGCAACGGAAATTGTTAATAAATATATATTAAAATTTCGCAGTTCTCTCTCATAAGCGGACACCTGCAATTAGCGGACAAAATCGACGAACCCGTGAGTGTCCGCTTATAGGAGGTTTCACTGGATAGGGTGTCAAAATTAACTCTTTTTTTTCGATTTCTTGGTAGAACTTCCTTAACCCAAAAACTGTCCTTTTAAAAGAACAGTCAAGCTTTCGAAGTTAGTTTCGGTATTTTTGGGTATATTAATTGTGGGATAGCGCCAGTTTTAGGAGCTGCAATTTTTAAAAAAAGCTGAAACTAAAATTTATGTTTGCGTGTTTTTGTAAAGTAAAGTAAAGTAGTGGGATTCTTTTTTTTAACAAAAAAAGAAAAAATTATTAAATTTTAAAAATAAAATTTTGTTGGCTTTATCTGGGTTAAAGATTAAAACAATCGAAATTTTGCAGAATTGTGCACTACACTAAAGTGCTAAGATAATTTTTTTTTAATATTCAAAATTATTAACAAAAATATATATTTTTTTTCGGAACAGAAAAAATGTGATAATATCACTATTTTCTGTAGTTGTTAAGAAGCCTTTTGATATGTTTTTTTACACAAAATGTTACTGTTATGATTTAGTTTTTTTTTATGGATTTGGATAATATTGAGTAAAGAAGTACAATCACAAAGAATATATTCTTTGTGGTAAAATCTATGGAAGAATGTTCAAAACTGACTTTCACGATGTCTATTCCCGATCGCTTTTAGGCTTTTACATTTTTTAATTTTTCTTTTAAAATGAGTAAATTTATATTTTAATAAATATCGGGTGCTGAGAAGGTATTGAATGAATTTTCGGGACTTCGGGACCAAATGTCAGGTCCCGGGACTAGTCCCTGGACTGGTCTCGAAACTAAAATAAAAGTAACTAAATTAATTTAACACGGAACAGAAACAGGTTTATTGATATTGGTAAATGGTTAACATAAAAACAAATTGACAAATGTAGCAAATAAAAAGGTAAGTATAGGGAAACATTACTTTTGTCCAAAGTGAGATTTAAGTGCCACGAGTGCATTTAAGGACTCATTATTTAATCTTAAACGAAGCTTGTTACAAAAACCGCCGGCCACTGAGAAAGCTCTCTCCGATTGGACGCTGGTAGGTGGTATAGTCAGTAAATGCTCGTAGCACAGTTGCGAATATTGTCCTCGACAACCGCCATCCTCAAAAAGGACTATTTCTCGTTTTATTCTTTTTGAGAATCGATCTGGTTTTGCACTTGATGACGTTTGTATGATTGCTCTTGTACTTATTGAGGCATTAGTAAATATTGCATTTTCAATAAATCCGTCTAACTAACGGCGCTGCGTCACGCTTATTATGCATGTGTCTGGTATAATTTAGCGGTTTCGGGACCAAGTTGAGGTCCACTTTTTTAGGAAAAGTTCCGGGACCGTCCCGGGACCAAGTCCCGGTACTGGATATCCTAGTATTGAATATAAAAAAAGACGCACAAAATCGGTACCACATTATAGCTGTATTTGTCATTTGTGATTGGCCTCTGGCCAATTTTACCGCACGACCGTTACATTTCAGAGCGACTTCTAGCATCTTTTAAGAAACAATTACTCTGGTAGTACCGGGTGTATCAAAAACTATATCTTCCATTTCGATACCGTATCACTAGACCCACTTTCTCTATTCAAAATATAGGGGTAAAGTATACCCCTCGAAGGGGGCTCGTGCTACAAAAATTTAAAGATAGCCAAAAAGTGTCCCCCTCGCAAACAAAATCGACGTGTCCGGTTCGGTTCGGTTCGGTTCAGTTCGGTTCGTTTCGGTTCGGTTCGGTTCGGTTCAAAATACAGAAAAAGGCCTCTGTTTCGATGTTCGTGAAACACCGTGTATAAAATCAGTTATGCATAATTAATTTTTTTAATTTGAGATTTACGCAGGGTTTTGTAGATAGGTAAAATAAGTACAAATCTAACATGTAATAATAAGAAAAATGTAAATTTTTAAGTTGCGACGGTTTCGAAGGGGATGGGCGACATATAAAAAATAAAAATATAATAATACGCTAATAATGTTAATACCTAGTCTATAAAGAACTTACCTAAATTCAGTAAAATTAGCGAAATCAGTTAGGTCGTAAGTTCATGATGATGTAGGGTTACCAGATGAAAACGTCTCTAACCAGGACCAGCCGTCAAGAAAATCCGGACAAAATCCGGACATCAAAATTTTTTTCGATGCCACACACAAAAAATCAACTTTTTTTTTATTGAAACAATAACTAATAAATAACATAATATACCTACTATTTTATAGGTACTTTTCACTGCTTTGTATTTTATTCAACAGTGTTAAATTTTTAGGCAGAAGTACAAAATCGTAAAATTTTGAGCAGCTCATATAAGCAGCAGAAGATAAAAGCAGCCTATTTCTTTCTTTGGTCCACTGGGTAGAAATAATAACATATTTTGCCCATTTTTCGTGGGTAGGCAGATTGTGGTCATCAGAAGTAAAATTGTCTGATATGTACTTTTTTAGATTACAAACTTCATCAAAAAAATTGTGTGCGCTTAAGACCACACAACAGAAGTGTAATTCAACAAGGCAAAATTAATAATACTACTTTAAGCGTGGTCTTAACATAACGTTTTACCTTACGTCTTGCCTGTCAGTCAAAAGGGTCAAGTATGACTGTTGAAAGACTAGCGTAGACATTTGATAGTTTTAACGTACGTTTTTAGATCAGTTTTTGATACAAAACGATGGTTTTATTGGAAAACAATGCGTGATCCGGTCAGTTCTCTAGGCGGTCTTCCGTCTTAAATCAGTTCAAGTAAAACGTCCGTTTTTCCGTCTACACACAAAGTTTTACTTGATGCGTTTTGACTGAACAGGCAAGATGTAAGGTAAAACGTTATGTGAAGACCCCGCTTAATGATGAATTCACACTGCTAAATTTATCGACGATTATTGTTTAATTAAATTTTTTGAAACTAGTTTATTTTGCGTTATTTGATGTTTATAAAGGCGGCTACTTTAAAATCCGGACGTTTATGAAAAATCCGCCCGGACCCACCCGGACGTAGTAAAAATCCGGACATGTCCAGATTAATCCGGACGTCTGGTAACTATGATGATGCAATTTAATTTAAATTTTACTGCTTGTATGTGAGGCAATTTATCTATCTATATTTAAAATGTCGAATGTATACTTTGTCTTTAACCTTAGCCGGTTTATTTACGTTCAATATAGGGGAAGGCTTTTTAGTATTTTTTCTATAAGCGTGCGGAAAAGTCCACTTTTCCGCACGCATTTTAGTGTGGAAAGTGCCACTTTTCCGCACCAGTGCGGAAAAATATGCGGTAAAATATTTTTTCGAAAAGTAAATTTGTTACGATTTTGAGGTGTTCTATAACATTTAGACCGTTCAAAATACATTTGTATCTTTCCTAGCATACGAAATATCCTAAACATATTCAAATTGACTAAAATTCTGCTATATTTTCAATATTTTCGATAAAATAAAGTTTTCAGTAAAATAGGTTCAAATCATAAGTTTTAAACCTCCCCGGTATAAATATCGTCATTGTCAATGTCAAACAACAATGAACACTAGTGGTTTTAGATTTGGCATCTTAAATCACGATAGCAACAAAGTACAAACAAACTGTCAAAACAAAGCCAATTTTGCAGATACAAGCGTCTTTTGAATTTTTCAACAAAAAAATCAGATTTTCAATGGATTCTTCGGACGAAGATCTACCCCAGTCAGTTCTAGAAGCCGCTAGAAAGGGAATAATAATAATTGATTTGATTAAAACGTTTTGAATATAAATAATTTTCTGATTAATATTTAGTTTTTTCCTCACGCTTATAGAAAAAATAGTGTACCTAACTCGTGCGTAAAGTGTCTTTTCCGCACTTGATTGCTGGCCAAACTCCGCTATCGCGTCGTTTGGCCATCTGCAATCGCGTGCGGAAAACGGCACTTTCCGCACTAGTTAGGTAAACTACTATTTTGTCATTTTTTCAAATCGCTCTATATTTGATAAAATTATGTGAATATGGTTTTTGAGTAGGGTGGAGGGAATGACAGGAGGGGAGATGGGTGGGAGCAGGCAAGCGCGGATCTAGGTCAAAATCTAGGAGGGCGTAATAGTCGAGGAAATTTTTTTTTCAATATAATTTTTTTTCTAGAAGGGGTAATTTTTCTGTTTTCCCTTTAATTATTAGGAAAAAGTGCATGGTAATTACCCCGTTACCCCCCTCAAATCCGCGCTTGGGAGCGGGGAGGACTACAAAGTAACTACAGCATATTAGAGAACATTTGCAATGGGTAATCAAAGGAATTTCAATAAAATCGCCTGAAATTTAGATAATTTGTATGCAGTAAAGCCTACATCATCTGACAAAATGACGTCTGAAGACCGCCATATTGATTCCTGTGCCGTGTAGCCTCTAGCGTGACACAAACATACTTACTTACACAGTGGCGCACCCAGGAATATGTCTTGGGGGGGCCCGAGGCCTCTTGGGGGGGGGGGGCCCGAAGCCTCATGATGTCGAATTTTAAGCTATTTCTTGTGTTTTTTCTGAAATATGTCGAAAATATGTAAAAAAATCTAAGGCTTTGGGGGGGACCGCCCCCCCCCCGCTGGGTGCGCCCATGACTTACATACACACAACAATCGAAAAACATTACCCTTCCTTTCGCCGTGCTGCAGTTGGGTAAAAAAAGTATTTATCTTTGTCTGTCTCTTTAAGGAATTTGAAAAGTCCTGATATTTCAGACGCTCTGTACTCGTATTGCCTAGCTCATAACAAGTGGTACCGTAATAAGTACGACCGAAGTCATTTGAATATATGCGAGTGGTGCTCGGTTATACAGGTTTTAGTTGGACTATTATTTCGGAATAATGTAGACAATAAACACAGAGTTTACCAATAATAATAGAGGAATAGATAAACAAACAAAATAATAATAAAATAACAACAATAATAATAACAAACGTCAAATTTAGTACCCGTGAATTTAAAAATCAAACAAGTTTCGTGGTTAATCGGGTAAAAAGAAGTTTTTGTTTCTCTCATATTTTTCCGTGGGTAGCTTGGAAGCTTAACTTCACGGGGGTCCAAGATCTAATGTACTTGAAATTTTTGTAGGACGAACCCCCTTCGAGGGGTATACATTACCCCTATATTTTGAATACGGAAAGTGGGTCTATTGATATACGCCACTGCCTTTTTTTGAAGGCCTTTTGAATGTCCTTACAACCGTGTAAAAATTTCAAAAATCTATCCATTGGTTTCAAATTTAACATGGACTCATAAAATAAAAATTTTATTAGAATTTAATACTTTTCGGATTTAATTTTTATTTTATCATTCCATGTTAAATTTGAAAATTTGAAAGCAAATATCTCAAAAACTAATCGATGGATTTTTACACGGTTGTAAAGGTATTGAAGAGAGCTTCAAAAGAAGGTGTCACTAGACCTACTTTCCCTATTCAAAATATAGGGGAAAAGTTTACCCCTTCAAGGGGGTTCGTGCTATAAAAATTTCAAAATAGCCAAAAAGTGCCCCCCTCGCAAACAAAATCGACGTGACCGAACGTTTCTCCAAATTCGTACTCTAAATACGCACAAAGGGCTCTGTTTCGAGGTATATTAAAATTAAGGCATCAAAATTCCCGCCTATAATTTCCAAGTTAAACTTCTGTTTTTGACTAATAATAATTTATTTTAATTTTGTTTTAAAGACAAATTATTGTCGGGAAAAATCTAAAGCATTGGTAGGAGGGTCATCAAAAAAGACAAATGATAGTATAAGAAAAAAAAATGAGGATTTATTAAAATTAATAAAAAAATATTCTAAAATAACTTCGTGACATATGAATGTGTAAAGCGGGGTCTTCACATAACGTTTTACCTTACGTCTTGCCTGTCAGTCAAAAGGGTCAAGTATGACGGTTGAAAGACTAGCGTACACACTTGATAGTTTTAACGTACGTTTTAAGATCAGTTTTTAATACACCATGGAGGAAGCACTGCTTTTGTCAATAATGTTTTTTATTTTAAATGTCTATGACTTAACCGTTTCAGTAGCTAAACATAGTTTTTTAACCAGTTTTTCAAAATGTTGTGCTGATTTAGTTTGGTAATGTCCCCTGAAGATGTAAGTTTCTGCTTACGAAACATGTCGGGACTATTTGTCTAAAATAAATTAAAAATTAGTGGAAGAAGACAATAACCTGTTTTATTTCCTAAAAAATTATCTTATCTAATGTCGGACGTTTCGTATACCAACTTCTAAGTTGCACTCGAAAGGAATTAAAATTGTATGCACTACCACAAGAAATGCCGCTAAAACTAACGTTTTACCGGAAACAAAGCCTCTACCGATCAGTTCAACAGGTCCGACTTCAGTCCTGGTCAGTTCAGACAAAACGTACGTTTTATTGTCTACACGAAAGGTTTTGCCTGATCCGTTTTACCTGATCAAGTAAAACGTCAGGTAAAACGTTATGTGTAGACCCCGCTTAAAGCATTGGTCGTAGGATCATCAAAAAAGAAAAATGATAGTATAAGGAAAAAAAATGAGGATTTATTAAAATTAATAAAAAATATTCTAAAATAACTTCGTGGCATATGAATGTGTAAAGCGGGGTCTTCACATAACGTTTTACCTTACGTCTGTCAATCAAAAGGGTCAAATATGACGGTTGAAAGACTAGCGTACACACTTGATAGTTTTAACGTACGTTTTAAGATCAGTTTTTAATACACCATGGAGGAAGCACTGCTTTTGTCAATAATGTTTTTTATTTTAAATGTCTATGACTTAACCGTTTCAGTAGCTAAACATAGTTTTTTAACCAGTTTTTCAAAATGTTGTGCTGATTTAGTTTGGTAATGTGCCCTGAAGATGTAAGTTTCTGCTTACGAAACATGTCGGGACTATTTGTCTAAAATAAATTAAAAATTAGTGGAAGAAGACAATAACCTGTTTTATTTCCTAAAAAATTATCTTATCTAATGTGGGACGTTTCGTATACCAACTTCTAAGTTGCACTCGAAAGGAATTAAAATTGTATGCACTACCTCAAGAAATGCCGCTAAAACTGACGTTTTACCGGAAACAAAGACTCTACCGATCAGTTCAACAGGTCCGACATCAGTCCTGTTCAGTTCAGACAAAACGTACGTTTTATTGTCTACACGAAAGGTTTTGCCTGACCCGTTTTACCTGATCAAGTAAAACGTCAGGTAAAACGTTATGTGTAGACCCCGCTTAAAGCATTGGTCGTAGGATCATCAAAAAAGAAAAATGATAGTATAAGGAAAAAAAATGAGGATTTATTAAAATTAATAAAAAATATTCTAAAATAACTTCGTGGCATATGAATGTGTAAAGCGGGGTCTTCACATAACGTTTTACCTTACGTCTGTCAGTCAAAAGGTTCAAGTATGACGGTTGAAAGACTAGCGTTTACACTTGATAGTTTTAACGTACATTTTTAGATCAGTTTTTAATACACCATGGAGGAAGCACTGCTTTTGTCAATAATGTTTTTTGTTTTAAATGTCTATGACTTAACCGTTTCAGTAGCTAAACATAGTTTTTTAACCAGTTTTTCAAAATGTTGTGCTGATTTAGTTTGGTAATGTCCCCTGAAGATGTAAGTTTCTGCTTATGAAACATGTCGGGACTATTTGTTTAAAACAAATTAAAAATTAGTGTCTAATGTCGGACGTTTCGTATACCAACTTCTAAGTTGCACTCGAAAGGAATTAAAATTGTATGCACTACCTCAAGAAATGCCGCTAAAACTGACGTTTTACCGGAAACAAAGACTCTACCGATCAGTTCAAACGGTCCGACATCAGTCCTGTTCAGTTCAGACAAAACGTACGTTTTATTGTCTACACGAAAGGTTTTGCCTGATCCGTTTTACCTGATCAAGTAAAACGTCAGGTAAAACGTTATGTGTAGACCCCGCTTAAAGCATTGGTTGTAGGATCATCAAAAAAGAAAAATGATAGTATAAGGAAAAAAAGGAGAATTTATTAAAATTAATAAAAAATATTCTAAAATAACTTCGTGACATATGAATGTGTGAGTAAAATATGTCGCAAGCGTTCAAAAGAACGACGCATAACTTTGTTATTAAATCACGTTTCTTCAGTCAGAACTAAATTGAGCAACTTTTCACTCAGATTGATTTATTTTACATAGTGTGTCACATTATTTTTGGGTTTAAAATTTTTCGAATTTCTTGTTGATGACGCACGCAAACAATGTTACAGACAATGAAACCAAAAACATGAGGAAACATTTAACACTTAAAAATAACTGAAATCGTAAATCGACGTCGATTTGCAAAAGAAGAAGAACCACTAAATCTACTTTGAAAAGCGTTGGAAAACATAAACATAAGCGTACAACTAATTAAGGCCATCAAAGAGTTATACCGCAATAGTAAGGCAAAAGTTAAAATAACAGCAAAACTAACAAAAGGCTTTCAAGTAAATAAAGGTCTTAAACAAGGTTGCTGTATCTCGCCTACGCTCTTCAAGATATACTTGGAACAAGTCCTTAAAGTATGGAAGAAAAAATGTCAAAACATGGGAATTCCGTTGGACGAAACCACCTTTTATATTTTATGTTTCGCCGATGATCAGATAGTAGTGGCTCAGGATTATGACGACCTCGAATATATGACACGAAAACTAATAGAAGAGTACAATAAATGGGGACCAGAGGTTAATCTCAATAAGACTGAGTATATGTGTATCGATGGAACGAAACAGGATGTAATCTTAAATACCGGGCAGCGAATTCAGTCCTGTGATGAGTATAAATACTTAGGTCTAAAAATTACAGCTGACGGAACACTAGACAAAGCTATAAGAGATCGAAACGTACAAGGAATTAAATGGAATAATTTGGGACCAAAGTATATCAAAACATAACAAAAAGCTTATATATACCACCATTGTAAAAAGTATTATTACATACGGCTCAGAAGTGTGGCCAATAAAGGATAGAACAGAAAAAATGCTTTCCGCTACGAAGATGGACTATTGGAGAAGAGCAGCAGGGAAATCAAAAAGAGAAAGAGTTACAAATCAAAGAATAAGAGAAATTATCACAGTGGGTGAACGTACTTTAGTGGATGATATAAAAACAAAACAACTGGTGTGGTACGGACATGTACAAGGAATGAATGGTGAAAGACTACCTAAAAACCCAACCTAAAACCAACTGGCCGAAGAAAACGAAGACGGCCAAGGAGAAGCTGGAGAGAAGGAATAGACCGTGAAATAAGAATAAGAGGCCTAGATGATGAATTATGGGCGAACAGAAACGAATAGAGATTGGGTATCGGCAGTGGCGGCATATGCCCTCTCCCCGCCCCTCTGCGTTTGGCGCCCCTGGCGTCCTTTGAGAAAAAATAGAATTAATAGTGTTATTATTTTAAAAAAAGGTTTGGTAATTTATTTGACTCCCATACCTATATTTGCAACCCTTAAGGTCTTCGCCCCCCCCTTTTATCCAGGACACGCTACTGGGTATCGGAAGACGTAGAACGTTGTGAAACCGATAAATACATATATATATATATATATATATATATATATATATATATATATATATATATATATATATATATATATATATATATATATATAACATTTTTCGAATTGCTCGTTGATGACGCACAAAAACAGTGTTACAAACAAAGAAACCAAAAACATGAGGAAACATTTAACACTTAAAAATAACTGAAATCTTTAAAAAGAGACCTCAAATACGTTCAACTGTTAAGGGCCTCTTTTTAAAAAAACAACAAAACCAAAATTTTTTCTAAAAAAATTTTTGTATCAGCAAAAATTGTTGTAAACTAAACGTATGAGCGACTTTAAGTGGTGCCATAACTAAAGTTAATCGTATTTTTTATAATAAAATTAAAAAAAAAATTAAATGTTCGAGCGCAAATGCCACGATATAAATACACACGTAGGAGGTAGGCAGAGTTCTGAAGTATGGAAATTCATTTCTACAGTAAAAAACCCAACAAAAGAAAAAGTAAACATCCAGATCATCAAACCAGAAAAATGGACAGAACACTATAAGGGACTGCTGCAGGAGACGAGACCCGAATATATGGCAGCCTCTCCAAGAAGAGATATAGAAGTACATGGAGAGGAAGTAATCATCGAAAAAGAAATGATAAAAAATAGTATTAAAAAGCTTAAATCTGGAAAAGCTAGCGGACCTGGGGGAATATATGCTGAAATGCTTAAATATGGATCAGAGAAACTACTCGAAAATCAATGCATAAACGGACATCCAGTACCTGATGATTGGAAAATTGCATTCATATCCTCAATACATAAAAAAGGAAACAAGCTGGATTGCAACAATTACAGAGGAATTTCAGTAACCAGTACTCTAAGTAGATTGATTGTACGGTAGGATTCTTAGAGATCTAATAGAGAATGCTTTTCATGAACAAGAAGAAGAAGAGCAAAGTGGGTTTCGTGCAGGCAGATCTTGTAGTGATAATGTTTTTTGTCTTAAACAAGTAATTGAAAAAAGGAGCGGCAGAAATATAGACTCATGTTACCTTTGTGGACCTACAAAAAGCATATCCGTTCCAGTAGAAAAATTATGGACAGTGCTAGAGCAGACTAATATCAATCATACATACATAAAAGCGATAAAAGAACTATACAAAGGGTCAAAATCTGGAAATTCCAGAAAAACTGCATCATAGTAAAGCCTTCCAAGGATTATAATGCCAATAAAACAAGAAAAAACCTGTCAGTAGTGCCAGTTTGGTATTACTATGAAGACTACTAAAAGAAGAAAGAGTGAATGAAAGAAGAAGCAAGATCTGGTTCTTTATGAGAAGATGGTGAAGATCTGTCTGATTTGATATGGTCGTTGCAAGGTATGTCTCATGTAACTATTTAAAAAAATCAATACTGCCTATCTTATGTTGGAAGTCACTTACAGGGACTTGCATTATTTTTAAACAAATGGTTCGTTACGTAAACTTTCGTTATTTTTTAAGACAAAAATATTTCGTTGCTAAGCGGGCATAGAAAGATTTTATATCTCTTGTATTTTTCCGTGTGCAGCTCGAAAGCTGTAAACCCACGGGAGTCCAAGATCTAATCTGCCCTCCTTATGAAGAATGCAGTAACTTCAAATTTGATAATTTTGAGATTTTTATATATTGTGGTGTAAAATGATGTTCCTCATCGATTGGCAAAAACAAAATTTGAAAAAAAAATATTTTATGAAGAAAACGCATAACAAATATGCAAAAAATGCAAAACGTTACTGTCTTCTAGCCGAGAACGCAGCAACTACATAATGCGATGCGTTCTTGTCTAGCAAAAAAGGTAAAACAAGTATTCTTCTAGTTTTGTAGCGATAAATGCAGCAAATACTGCGTTTACCACTAGTAAATGAGGTACGCTGCATTTTTGCCTAGAAATGTTGATTCAAAGCTTCATGAAATACTTGTCAAAAACGCAGTCTCTTCGATAAAATGTAATTTTTTTTTCAAAATTTAATGAAACCTAAGCAAACTATACTTTATATGATTTCTCACCATCCTGCAAAATTTTTTTTCGAAAATATGCATTTGGATAGAAATAGAGCAAAAAAACGTTTTTTGCGTTTTTCTCAAAACTAGGGTTTTGTAAGTTACTGCGTTCTTCATAACAAGGGCAGTAATGGACACCTATCAAGTGTTAACAGTTAACTGTTTCGTCTTTAAGGGACTTTTCAGAACAATGCATGGTCAATGTTGGGTGTCACATTTGATAAGACAGAACCAGACTGTAAAGAACTGGAAAAAAGGATAGTAATAGCAAAAAAGGTTATTGGATGTCTTAACAGTATTCTATGGAGCAGAGAGATAAAAAAGAATGTAAAATTTAACATATATGAAACAATGGTGAAAAGCGCGCTGTTGTATAGAATATAGACATGTCGCGTAACAGAAAAATACAAAATAAAAGTGGAAAGTGTCGAAATGGATGCAATAAGATTGGGTCGCGGTTCGTTTGTCGAAAACACGTGTATCGAAAACATCTTTATCGAAGACATTTTGATCGAAAATCTTAATTTCGAATGACATTATGATCGAAAATTTTAATTTCGAATGACATTTTGAACGAAAATCTTAATTTCGAATGACATTTTGATCGAAAATTTCTATCTACATTGACACGGTTCGGTTACGTTGGCGATCGATTGACAACGGTTAGGTTTCACATTCTCTAGGATCCCGGGAAAGAGGTCAGGAGAGTATGTTTTAAAAAAATATATGTATGTTAGAAATGTTTTCGATTAAAAAGTCATTCGAAAAAGTTGTATTCGATAAAAAAAGTTTTCGATTAAAACATTATTCGATCAAAATGTCATTCGAAATTAAGATTTTCGATCAAAATGTCTTCGATAAAGATGTTTTCGATAAACGTGTTTTCGAGAAACGAACCGCGACCCAATAAGAAATGAGATCATAAAAGAAAGAATGGAAATCGAGGGAAGCATAACGGATGACATCACTAAAAGACAACTGATATGGTACGGACCTGTACAACGGATAAACGACGAAAGATTATCAAAGCAGATCGTAGAACGGCAATTAATAGGGTGCAGAAAAAGAGGGCGTCCTAAACTAGAATGGCAGAACAGTCAATCCAAAGATCAATGAGTCAAAAAAACCTTACAGAAGAAGATTGTCAGGATCGAAGGAGGCGTCGGGAACGTAGAAAAACTTTCTAAACCGACATGGTATGGGTAGTTTTGAATTATTTTCGAAA
This sequence comes from Aspidapion aeneum, assembly GCA_963576565.1. Taxonomy (NCBI): domain Eukaryota; kingdom Metazoa; phylum Arthropoda; class Insecta; order Coleoptera; family Brentidae; genus Aspidapion; species Aspidapion aeneum. The sequence continues at coordinate 9,096,792 of OY755047.1, forward strand.
GAGTCTCATTTAGAGGTGTTGATTTTCGTTACTTTTGAATACTCGTTACTAATCTTTACTCGACTACTAGTACCTAATCATTTTATGTATTCCTTACCATCGTTACTTTGATTACTGTAACTGTTGGTATGGTAGGAATTACGTAGGAACTGTTCTGTGTACACCTTTGTTCCAAAAATCTAATGCCTTGTTTTAACAAAAAATTTTTCCAGATTGACACGTCCTACTTTTTCTTATTGTTACCTTTAACAAATACAAATTAAATGCGTTAGTTACTTAAGTTATTATAGTTAATCCCCATTAGCGTAGCTAGGGGTGGGCCAGGGGGGGCCTGGCCCCCCCCTGAAGTCCCTCAGGCCCCCCCTAATATATTTTAGGCCTCCCCTATCGACTACTAGTAAAAGAACATGACGCTGAAAATACATACTTTTCTATTATTATTCGGGAAATATTCAAATAAAATAGGTGCAATAAAATTTAAAATCATTCAGATAATGTTTACATTTCAGGAAAAAGCCCTTGTCTTGCGGAATTAGGCTTTTTCTCTTTAAATTATCGGTAACTTTTCTGCACTTATGCAATTTCCCGAAAATATTTTTTAAATTTAAACATAATTATGCATATTGAATATTTCATACATATTGGCGACATCTTGTAAAATATTATAGATGTGTAAGTTAAATTTCGCATTTAATAAAGACAGCGACCTTTGCCCCTCTGTTTCCGAAATCGGGTTGTAGATGTCGTAAGGTTATAAAAGACCCTTTTAAACTGTTTTTCTAAAATAAATATAATAATCTTTTTAGTTTTTTTGAGGTTAGCGTTTAGTGTCTTATGAAAATTTTCCGATTTTGGTGACAATTTCATAACCATTTTCATATTAAGTTTTCCCACGTCGTTAAATGGAATAAATTCGTCGAGCAATACCGGGAAATTTTTAATATTAATACTTCTGCTCTAAGAGCAGAAATGACCGTTTTAAAGAATTGTATTTTTCGGTTAAATCAAACTGTTTGTCATGATTCTATCAAACAACATAGGGCAGAAAACACCTATCCAAACCTCTACCAACTTTTTAAAGTTGCGAGTATTCCTCCAATTTCAAGTGCAACTTGCGAGAGGTCTTTCTCTGCCATGAGGAGAGTTTTTAATTGGCTTAGAACAACTATGATTCAAGAGAGACACTCAGGTTTGTCATTGTTATTCATAGAAAAAGATGATGAGGTAGACTTAGACAGTGTGGTAGACGCTTTCAGTCAGCGACGTAGAAAACTTTCTTTGTAGAATTGCTGAATTGCATACTTGCTGTGTATACATATAAATAAGTTGGTAAATGTATTATTAAATTTGTTATATTAAAATATTAGAACATTTAATGCGCGTATTTTGTTTTATTCATTGCACACTTTGCACGACTCTTTAAAACCTATGTTTGATTTTTGTTCAAGATAGACCGGGGCCACGGCCCCCCCCTGAAAAGCAAGGCTAGCTACGCCAATGTTAATCCCTGATTTTGGATTACCGACTTTCGAGTAATTACAGAATACTAAAATAATCGAAGGAATCAAAGTAACGAAAGTAATCATTTAATATTCGGATCGGTATTCGTTACTCCGTTATTTGTCGAATAACGAGTACCCAAGTAACGAATAGTTACTTTTTCAACACCTCTAGTTTCGTTGAGTTTTTCTTAAATGTTATACACCTCGACCTACCTTGCTGCGTGGTGATTTTTCAATAGTAAAGAGTTTACCTTTTGTTTAGGCCAGGAAGACAGTTTAAATTGACTAGCCACGTGGTGGATGGTAGGTATGGTAGGTATCCATTCACCCGTGGCTTGGTTGCTTACCTTTTGTGGTAAATTGAATTATGAGGATCAAGAAGCCCGGTGGTTACCCAATGTTAACAAGATATTTAGATTAGAACAAAAAAACGACGTTGAAGCATAAAAAAGGGAGTGGTAAAACAAACTGTTTATTTTACAAGAAAATATTTCTGTTTTATTTCTCTTTTGAGTAGTAAACATAATTATGTATTTTTTTTACAACATTAAAACATTAAAAACATATAATTAAAATAAAACAATTTTTTTTAAATGTCTTATTTTTTGTGATATTGTAGAGTCGAAAAAATGCTAAATAAACTTTTAAAGAACTGTAATTCTAGTAGAAAAATTATGGACAGTGTTAGAACAAACTTATATGAATCATACATATATCAAACCGATAAAAAACTATACAAAAGGTCTAAATCTAAAATTAAAATTGGAAATTGACTTTCAAAAGAATTCCTGGTAACGAAAGGCTTAAGACAGGGTTGTTGTATCTTTCCAACTTTTTTAAAATATATATCGCAGTAGCTCTAAAAAACGGGAATCTTAAAGTACACGGCATGGATTTACCATATACACACTACAGTTTGCTGACGACCAAGTGATTGTAGCTAATTATAAATAAGACATGGAGTATATGGTAAGAAAGTTAACGGAAGAATGGGCAAGACACAGTACTTATGTATTGGAAACGAATCAAGTGAGTTAGAACTAGACAATGGACAAAAAATATCTCCATGCAATGAGTATGTATACTTGGGTGTCACATTTGATAAGACAGAAACAGACTGTAAAGAACTGGAAAAAAAAATAGTTAAAGCAAAAATGGTTATTGGTTGTCTTAACAGTATTTTATGGAGTAAAGAGATAAAAAAGAATGTAAAATTTAACATATATGAAACAAAGGTGAAAAGCACGCTGTTGTATGCAGTAGAGACTTGTCGCGTAACAGAAAAATACAAAGCAAAAATGGAAAGTGTCGAAATGGATGCAATAAAAAGACCAATGAGATTATCTAGAACAGATCATATAAGAAATAAGATTATAAAAGAACGAATGGGAATCGAGGGAAGCATAACGGATGACATCACTAAAAGAAAACTGATATGGTACGGCTATGTACAATGGATGAACGACGAAAGATTACCAAAGCAGGACCTAGAATGGCAACCAATAGGGCGCGTCCTAAACTGGAATGGTAACAGTCAATCCAAAGATCAATGAGTCAAAACCTGACAGAAGATGATTGTCAGGATCGAAGGAGGTGGAGAATAGGCGTCGGACAACGTAGAAAAACGTTCTAAACCGACAAAAAAATTGAAATATTTTGGTCGTCTTGTTATTTCTTATACTTCCCTGTATAATAACAAAATAAAACTATAAAAAGTACAGATCGATAGTGGGGAAGCTAGAGAGTGGAGTGTTGGTTCTCCACTTTAACTCATGCGAGCATTGAGTAAGCAGACAAAGTATATAAGAAGCACGAAGAACACTGGCGTTATCAAGGGGGGTGAGGGAGGTTCACTCCCAATGCTGGGGGGCCCGGTCCCCCTCGAAGCTAAGATTTGTTTAGATATTATCCACATATTTCATGAAGACAAACATAAAATATTATAATAAACCATGAGGCCGTATAGGGTCTCGGGCACCCCCAAAACTGTCTTGGGCCCACCCCAAAACTTTTTTCTATATATATACGCCACTGGCTGCCGGGATATTGGGAAATTTAGGGCCGGGAAATTGAGCAAGTAGGAGACAGGCAGTTAAACAGCAGTTTTGTTATTAATTGGGAAAAGTGGCCTTCTTTAAATTTAATCTTAACCATTATTTGGGGGCACGGCAGTGCCCCGCCAAGTTCGCGCAAAATACTGCACCATCTTTTCTTGAAACAGTTAAACCCATATTTGACCTATCTAAAACTCTACTTCGGATTGAGCTATGAAACTGAAACTTTGCACAGTCGTAGATCTTCATAAAGTTAACAAACCCTTCAAGTTTCATGGACTTACATAAAATAGTAAAGTAGTTACTGTACTTCCAGACATTAAATTTGGCAGACTGATTTTACTTCCCTCCCATATATATGTAAAGTTATGTAAAAGTAACATTGCCCACTTCCTGATAGGAACTATGACAAAACTAAAGGAAAAAATTTAAAAACCCCAAAAATTTTAATTTACTTCCCTCCCCTATAAATGTATAGTTATGTAAAAGTAGCATTGCCCACTTCCTGAAACGCTCGTGACGCGTGCCTTGGAAGGTCAATGGGAACTATTATAAAACAATATAAAAAAATTTAAAAACCCCAAAATTTTAATTTACGTCTCTCCCCTATAAATGTAAAATTATGTAAAAGTAACATTGCCCACTTCCAGAAACGCTAGAGAGTTGAGCTTTGGAAGACTGATAACAACAATGATGAAACTAGGAAAAAATTTAAAAACACAAAAATTTTAATTTACTTCCCCCTCCTATAAAAAATGTAAAGTTATGTAAAATTAACATTTTTTTACATGAAATATTTTTGTTATGATAAATTCTTCTTAAAATATTATTCAATTTGGCTCAATGGCTGAAGTGTTGCTAAAACAAAGAGAAGATAAAATCGCGTTATGTTACCGAAGTCAAACTCCTATGGCCTTTCGAAAATGGCTAAAAGGCTTGGGATATAAATTCTTTGGCGACGTGTGCAAGATATATATTGAGTGATTTTCACTCGTGATTTATTAGTAAGCTTTTTATAACGTGAGTATACAGGGTGGCGAATTTAAATGAACTACTGCCGCATGTATACTTGGGTGTCACATTTGATAAGACAGGAACAGACTGTAAAGAACAGGAAAAAAGAATATTAAAAGCAAAAAAGGTTATTGGTTGTCTTAGCAGTATTTTATGGAGCAGAGAGATAAAAAAGAATGTAAAATTTAACATATATGAAACAATGGTGAAAAGCACGCTGTTGTATGGAATAGAGACTTGTCGCGTAACAGAAAAATACAAAACAAAAATGGAAAGTGTCGAAATGGTTGCAATAAGTAGATCAATTAGAATATCTAGAACAGATCATATAAGAAATGTGATCATAAAAGAAAGAATGGGAATAAAGTGAAGCATAACGGATGACATCACTAAAAGACAACTGATATGGTACGGCCATGTACAACAGATGAACGACAAAAGATTACCAAAGCAGGTCCTAGAATGGCAATCAATAGGGCGCAGAAAAAGAGGGCGTCCTAAATTGGAATGGCAACAGTCAATCCACGGACGCAAAGATGATTGTCAGCATCGAAGGAGGTGGAGAATAGGCGTCGGACAACGTAGAAAAACGTTCTAAACCGACATAGTAGTAGTAGTTTATTATATATTTAGGCTCTTTTCAAAACTAGATATCAAAAAAACTCAAATCTTGTTGGAAAGCAGACGTAGTCAGTCGTTAACTCAAATAAACTAGCTTTGAGAGATTTAATACATATTAATAATACTCTGCCAATATATGGGCCCCTAAGCTCACACTAGGTACTACAGTTATAGTGTACCTGTGAGCAAATATAACTAAAAACTGTAATATATGGTATTCAACTCCAGACTAAATTACCTCTCGTTTGATACCACACAAGCCATGTTTTGACTTAAACTCAAATTTTTGAAACTTCCCCCCCCCCTTAAAAAAACAAAAATTAAAATGTATTTTCTTCAACTCCAGACTCAATTACCTTTCGTTTGATATCACACATGCCATATTTTCATGTAAACTCTAATTTTTGAAATCTACCCCCACCCTTTTTTTTAACTAAAATTTATTTTGTTTAACTCCACACTCAATTACCTTTCGTTTAATATCACACACGCCATATTTTCACAAAAACTCTAATTTTTGAAATCTACCCCCACCCTTTTACTTGGCTTGTGTTCGGTGGATTTTGTTCATTTTTAAATGGGACCATCTCGACCCAAGACCCAGGCTAGGTACCAAATTTCATTAAAATCGGGCAAGCGATTTTTGAGCTATGCGCGTTGGTCGTTACAGACATACAGACAGACATACAGACAGACAGACAGACAGACAGACAGACAGACACCACAACAAAAAAGTTTCAAAATCTTCTGAAACGCAAAGATATATAAAAGATTTTGAAATCGGAGCAACTTTTTTTTTCTCGAAAAAATTAGGATCACCATAGCTCACACTACTATAGTATAGTATATGTGTGAGCTAATATTTTTTTCCAATTACTTCTAAAAATATGCATTGTCATAACACAAACCAAACAAATAAAAAGCTGAAATACAGCTATTTACGTAACAAATTGTAACTGATTTTTATAGAAATACTTCTTTCAATAAGATCGTCAGGTCCAGACATTTTTCCAAGAATTCTGGGACGATGTATACAAGGTATTTATATTTTCCAATTTTCCTGACTGAGATTTTATCTATAAATACCCGGGAAGATGTTATTATTGGAAGCATACAAGCGCATCGGACATAAATTCGGTATTTCTAATAATAGATATACTTCGCTATCACGTGCCTCTTTAATATCTATAGATGTCTATTCTGCACAGATTTTTTTATATGCCATGTGTTAAGCCCGGTCTAGACATAACATTTTACCTTACGTCTTGCCTGTCAGTCAAAAGGGTCGAATATGACGGTTAAAAGACTAGTGTTCACACTTGATAGTTTTAACGTACGTTTTTAGATCAGTTTTTGATACACCATGGAGGAAGCACTGCTTTTGTCAATAATGTTTTTTGTTTTAAATGTCTATGACTTAACCGTTTCAGTAGCTAAACATACTTTTTAAACCAGTTTTTCAAAATGTTGTGCTGATTTAGTTTGATAATGTCCCCTGAAGATGTAAATTTCTGCTTACGAAACATGTCGGGACTATTTGATTAAATCAAATTAAAAATTAGTGGAGGAAGACAATAACCTGTTTGATTTCCTAAAAAATTATCTTATCTAATGTCGGACGGTTCGTATACCAACTTCTAAGTTGCACTCGAAAGGAATTAAAATTGTATGCACTACCACAAGAAATGCCGCTAAAACTGACGTTTTACCGGAAACAAAGCCTCTACCGATCAGTTCAACAGGTCCGACTTCAGTCCTGTTCAGTTCAGGTAAAACGTACGTTTTATTGTCTACACGAAAGGTTTTGCCTGATCCGTTTACCTGATCAAGCAAAACGTTATGTGTAGACCCCACTTTAATCTAAGGCGATTTAATGATTTTTTTTTAATTTAAAAAAATAATACTGCACCTTAATGGTCGAATACTTGAAAAATACTAACTTTTCATAAAAAACTTTAGAAAATACATTTGGATCCAAGAAAAAAATAAGCGAAGTTCGATACAAATATTTATAGCTTTTTTTGTTTTTGAACAGACGTACTTTTACTCTTTTGCCATTTCGCATTAATTAATCTTGTTAAACAATTTGTGGTGCAGTGGTGAAGTCTAATAATTAAGGTAACATATGCATAGTAAATTTTTTAAATCTATCTATCTATCTATTTAGTCTTCTTCGATCCATCTTTGGATATAGGGCTCCCTCAATATCTTTCACTCTTCAAATCGTCCGCCCATCTCATTTGTGGTCTTCCCCTACTTCTTTTACTTTCCCAAAGTCTCCAGTTTACAATACATTTGTTCCATCGATCGTCTTTCTGTCCGATACCATGACCGGCAAATTTCCATTCCAATTCTGATACCTCTCCTTTGACATCCCTCACCCCCGTTCTATTTCCCATCCATTCACTCCTTTCTCCATCTGTCAGCTTTACATGTAACATTTGTCTTTCCATTGATCTTTGGGCATTTGTTACCTTAACCTTACCTTTTTTTAATAGGTAGTCTGTAATGGTCTACGTCTTAGTTGTAGGTTGAGTAAGGTTTGAATAATAATAGTAGTAGTAGTGGTGGAGAGACCATTTTTGGACTAGCGACTAGGCACACGGCGCGTCCTTTTCGCAAACCCCGATTTGTCCGTACATCATATATCAAACTGATGCACGTGCCCCTTAGGATGCAAGTTTTCTTTCTCTAAGAGGACTTAATTTTGCCTGACACCTCTTTGTCGAGGGCAGGGATCTTTATACTGCGTAGCAAGTATACACAAGTGGACCCACGCTTTTACGCCCTTCCAAAAGGTGGTCCTGCTACATGTTAGACTTGCATCTATCTAACACCGCTATCGTCCCAGCAGAACTTGGTTATAGACGATAGACTTCTTTTCCTTTTCAGCGCAACAGTCGTGGTCTTCGTGAGTTGACTGTAGCAGATTTATGCTGGCGCCATCCTGGTTCCGACTATATAGCACTTATAGCAGGCTCCTGGGTTATTATCCCTGGTTTCTCGGCTGGCTGCGTGTCGGCTCCTGGACTATACCTGCGTATATTCTCGATGTTCAAGGTCAACTTATATTTTTGCGTGGATCGCATCGCATGCTTATTCGATGACGGCTATTCAACGCTGAAAAGGAAGTTGGCGACAGGGCGACGGATTTTTGAAGTGGAAACTTCTTTAGGCGCGTTTAGCAGTTTTAGTGGGTAGTGAATTGAACTGAGCCGTCAGGCTCGGCTATATATCGCTCATTCGGGTGAAATCGGCTCGAATCGACTAACTGTGAGCAACATTCAACCATATAACAATTAAAAAACTAAATAATAATAACATAAATAATAATTATTAAGACGAAATTAAAAAAAATAAAAAACTCCGTTTTTTCTTTTTCCGCGATACATTTTATATTGATGAGGTACCTGCTTTCGCGATCTAAAACGGTGAGAAGTAGACCCTCAAAATAATGCAACCTCAAAATATAAAGATGTGTGTTTTCTTTTCTCAAAGTAGTAAATTATCTGGCAGGCAAACACTAATAGGGTCGATATAATAATTCTATAGACTTTAAAATTAACTCTGCTTTAGGTTTTATTTTTTTCACCTGAGGCGCATTTTATTTGGAGGTATTGCTTGACTTCAGAGTTCACATTTATGAAAAACGACAAAAAATTTTTTGGTTTTTGCTGCTTCCTTGGCCCGTCCTCCCGGACATCCTGTATCCGCTACTGCCTTGCTATACAGGGGTCCCATAACAGGTGATAGAGGAGGTCATGTCTGATAAAAAAGTTCCTATATAGCATAGGTCAAAACTCTTTCTTTGTTGAGATACAGAGCAAGTTGGCATTTTTTAAAACTTTTTTGATAATAACTTTTTTAAAAAAGGCAGTAAAAATATGAAATTGTGTAAAGTCGTGTACTAGAACAAGAGCAAAAAACTAAAATAAAAATTATTTTAAAAACAATTAGTCGGTCAATTTTTTTTAGAAAAAACTATTTTTTTTTTTTGGGATAAGCTTTTATAAATGCCATATTAAACGCAATGTTTTTTTTTATATTTTTTGTTTATAAAAACAAGTCTCTAGCAAGAGATAATAATAAAATATTATTGATGATTTTTAAAAGAATAAGTAAGCAAAAATTATTTTTTTTTAAATCATTATATTTTATACATTTTTGGAGGTTATTTTGACAGCCTGTATCTCCTCAACTTGTGATATTATCAAAAAAAGAAATACCAAATTTTTGAATGACAATTAGCTGAGTATTCAGCTGGCTGTGACAGATTTTCTTTTTTTTTTGTAAAACCCTTTCCCCCAACTCCTCTAACTTTAAAAATCCTATCTTAAAAACAGATGTGTTGACTCCCATGTTATATAAACTTTTGTCTCGGAAATAACCTCCTCTATCACCTGCTGCACTATGGCCCTTAAGTTATGGGACACCCTGTATAATTCAAAATGGAAAATATAGCTTATAGTTTACTAACAACATCGATACTAACACATAATTTTAAACTTGCAGTTTGCGAAGTATGATTTTTGCCATTTTACCCATTTAAGAAGCCCACTGTGCTACGCCAGCCTCCCGACACCCCTTAAAATTCAGTGAGTGAGTTTCCTGCAGGGCAGGCTTCCTCGGTGGCGCCCTCTAACAGTCTAACCTCCTCCAAAACTAATCTACATGCAAATTGGGTAATGTTTGGCGATGCGACCCAAAAACCCGACTCGTCCCAGGAGTTTGCTTAATATCAACCAGTACAACTAGTCCCGAAATTAAAAGCAGTTTCCTTCTTAATTTTACGTCGTGTCTACTTTAACGCGGAGGCTTGAAGGTATGAGCATAATCGCCCGCATTAAAAAAATAATTCATAATAATTGTATAACGTATTTTCTGAAAGACGAAAGTATTGGAGAAAATGAAAACCTAGAATGCATCGTAGAAAGTCAAAAATACAACTTTAGAAGTCTACAAATCGAAAATAGAAACGATTAGATGAAAAATTAGTAAACACACAACATTCGCTTGAAGAGATATACAGTCGAACCTCTATAACTCGAACTCAAAGGGACAACCAAAACAGTTTGAGTTATGGAGAGTTCGAGTTATAGAAATTCGAATTAAATAGGTTAAAGTACATATAAAAAGTGCAGGGACCACTTAAAAGGTTCGAGTTATAGAGAGGTTCGAGTTATAGAGGTTCGAATTAGAGAGGTTCAACTGTATATACAAACATAGATAGATAGATAGATAGATAGATAGATATATATTTCTTGTTCTTAATAGCATTTACTATAAAATACGTTTACCTAATAGGTGTGGAACTCGTCATTTCGTAGTAAAATGCTTGAAGGAAGCAAGCAAAGAAGCTGCTTGATACCGATGATGTGGTGGACAGAGGAAACACAGGAAATGGTTAAAGAGAAAATACTAAAGAGTCAAGAGACCTAGAGATTGACAGGGAAACCAGAGGACAGCTAAGAAATGTGATACTCATGGATAAAAATTAAATGTCACGATATAAATACACACGTAGGAGGTAGGCACAGTTCTGAAGTATGGAAATTCATTTCTATGGTAAAATACCCAACAAAAGTAAAAGTAAACATTCAGATCATCAAACCAGAACAATCGGCAGAACACTACAAGGTACTGCTGCAGGAAACGAGACCCAATTATCTGTCAGCTTCTCCGAGGAGAGACATAGAAGTACATGGAGAGGAAATAATCATTGAAATATAAATAATAAAGAATAGTATTAAAAAGCTTAAATACAAAAAGGCTAGCGGACCTGGGGGAATATAGGCTGAAATGCTCAAATATGTATCAGAGAAATTACTAGAAAATCTTACATATATTATCAATCAATGCATTAACGGACATCCAGTACCTGATGATTGGATAATTGCATTCATATCCTAAATACTTAAAAAAGGAAGCAAGGTGGATTGCAAGAATTACAGAGGAATTTCACGCTAAGGAGATTGTACGGTACGATTCTTAGAGACCTAATAGATAATGATTTTCATGAACAAAAAGAAAATAAGGAAAGTGAGTTTTGTGCAAGCAGATCTTGTAGTGATAATTTTTTTATCTTAAATTTTTTTATCTTAAACAAGAAAAGGAGTGCCAAAAATATAGAGACTCAAGTTATCTCAAAAATTATGAAATAGGGTATAAAATAGATCATATAAGAAATTAGATCATAAAAGAAAGAATGGGAATCGAGAGAAGCATAACGGATGGCATCACTAAAAGACAACTGATATGGTACGGCCATGTACAACAGATGAACGACGAAAGATTACCAAAGCAGGACCTAGAATGACAACCAATAGGGCGCAGAAAAAGAAGGCGTCCTAAACTGAAATGACAACACTCAATGCAAAGGTCAATGAGTCAAAAAAACCTGCTAGAGGATGATTGTCAGGGTTGAAGGAGGTGGAGAATAGGCGTCGGAGAACGTTCTAAAACTAAAAGGAGGCGTTTTCTAAATATATGTTTTGAAATTATCTATTTCAAGTGGCAGTACTGTATGAAGCGGTAAATTTACTACCTCTCAACCTAAAAGGACCATTTTCTCCCGATTTATCGACGTCTGTTGCTACTCAGCTTTTAGTTATTGGAGTTAGTTATAGGGTTACCAGAAAGGGTGTTACTTGGAAGTAAGAAATTATATCGAAACTTAAGGTTTTTCTTCTGTTTCTTAGGTATTTTTTTTATATTTATCTTACCCCTCTTCTTTTTTAAATCTTCTTTGTATTTCCTGTGTTAATGCGGGTTGGATTGACACATTATCCTTCAAAACGTATATATAACATTTTTTATTACTACTATGTCGGTTTAGAATGTTTTTCTACGTTGTCCGACGCCTATTCTCCACCTACTTCGGTGCTGACAATCATCTTCTTTCAGGTTTCTTTGACTCATTGATCTTTGGATTGATTGTTGCCATTCCAGTTTAGATGCCCTCTTTTTCTGCGCCCTATTGGTTGCCATTCTAGGACCTGCTTTGGTAATCTTTCTTCGTTCATTTGTTGTACATGGCCGTACTATATTAGTTGTCTTTTAGTGATGTCATCCGTTACGATTTCCTCGATTCCCATTCTATCTTTTATGGTCTCATTTCTTATATGATCTGTTCTAGAAATTCTTATTGCATCTATTTCGACACTTTCCATTTTTGTTTTGTATTTTTGAAGTGTAAACTTCTTTAGGCGCGGTTAGCAGTTTTTGTGGGTAGTGAATTGAACTGAGCCACCAGGCTCGGCTATGTAACGCTCATTCGGGTGAAATCGGCTCGAGTCGACTAACTGTGAGAAACATTCAGCGAGCGATATGATGATGCAGATGAAGGCCAGTACACAGAAGAGTTCGGTTCGGTCCGCTTTGCAGAATATGTTATGGGCCAGTATTATTAATTTCGCCTTGTTGAAGTTTACACTTCGACCGTGGGGTTCTAAGCATGGGCGCACCCAGGGGGGGCCCCGGGGCCCGGCCCCTCAAGCCTTAGATTTTTGTACATAGTTTGCACATATTTTATGAAAAAACACAATAAATATCTTAATATTCGACATTATGAGGCCTCGCCCCCCCCCCCAAGAGGCTTCGGGGCCCCCCCAAGACATATTCCTGGGTGCGCCACTGTCTTAAGCACACACAATAATTTTTTCTGTTACGCGACAAGTCTATTCCATTTTTCAAAATTATACATTCTTTGTTATCTATTCTGCCCCATAAAATACTGTTAAGACATCCACTAACCTTTTTTACTTTTACTATTCTTCTTTCCAGTTCTTTACAGTCTGTTCCTGCCTTATCAAATGTGACACCCAAGTATACATACTCATTGCATGAGATATTGTTTGTCCATTCTCTAGTTCTTATTCACTTGATTCGTTTCCAATACATAAGTACTATGTCTTGTCCACGTTCACTGTTAACCCCCAGTTTTGGTATTCTTCCGTTAACTTTCTCATCATATACTCCATGTCTTCAAAAATGGAAAGTGTCGAAATGGATGCAATAAGAGCAATGAGAATATCTAGAACAGATCATATAAGAAATGAGATCATAAAATAAAGAATGGAAATTGAGGGAAGCATAATGGATGACATCACTAAAAGGCAACTGATATAGTACTGCCATGTACAACGGATGAACGACGAAAAATTACCCAAGCAGGTTCTAGATTGACAACCAATCGGACGAAGAAAAAAAAAGGACGTCTAAAACTGGAATTGCAACAAGCAATCCAAAGAACAATGAGTCAAAAAAACCTGACAGAAGATGATTGTCAGGATCAAAGGACGTGGTGAATAGGCGTCGGACAACGTAGAAAAACGTTCTAAGCCGACATAGTAGCAACAAGAGGCAAGCCAAGGCCGGCACTATTTTGCCATATTAAAATTTTAAAAATACATATAATAGGGACCTATTGCAATAGTGCCAGGCACAAATTGTGCCGAGCACTTTATTGACAGTTTCGCATTACAAACTGACAGTTGATCTTTCCAAATTGACATACCAAAGTCGAATTTATAAATCCCGTCATTTATTTTCCATTAATAGTGGCGTCACTATTAAATCCGGCTCGTATAATACACAAAGACCTAATTTTGAAAGGACACAGCTGTTCCTATAATGAGAAACTGTCAATATAGTGCCCAGCACAATTTGTGCCTGGCACTATTGCAATCCCTAATATGCCTTGTATCAGTACTTTATTCTATATTTCTTCTTTTCTTGGAATCCTTTATTTGAACTAAACAGAGAGCAATCACATTTGTTTAAATAAGAAACGGACTCAACAAGAATCAAGATAGCTTGGGTACCTAACCGAAGAATGCCGACCGCGTAAATCAAAGCATAATAAAAGAAGAAGAAGAGCGACACCAATAAGAAGAAAATTGAGTGTGTAAGAGAGAGAAGGAAAACAAGACAATAGTATAATCGGCGTAAGCGGTTTATTAAAAGGAAAACAAGTCGCCGTCTCACTTTAATTGCGTCCCAAGAAGGTTTAGTAATGCTGGGTATATTCCAATATATTCTATTCTTCTTCTTCAAGTAACATTACAACCACTGCTGGGCTTTAGTTTGGTCCGGAATGCCGGTATCCCATTTTACTTTACTATCTCATTTTAAGTACACTTCCCCTAGGTCTAGTCACAAGAACAAAAATTGGCCTGTGTAAATCCCGCTTAATTTGAAGCAAGTGCCCATCACTAATAATGTTGCGCCGCGGTTAATATACAACATTAAACGGTCTGTTCGTTGCAAACCAGTATACTCGCGATGAAACAAAAAGAAGCAAACAAACAAATCAACAAGGCGAGAAAGGAGAAGAAGAATAACGTAAAGCAATGAGGAGTCAACTCTTGGTATTATAATTTAATTTTTTTGTCAGATCATGTGGATCTCCTAATTCGTGTCAAATGGCATGGTTTTTGGAGAAGAGTCTTTGTCGTGGAAGTACCAATTTTTCCACAATTTTGTAAAATATTCAAATTTTGAAAAAAAATCGATTAATTTCCAAATTTATTTTGAAAATAATCAAGAATTAAAATTCTTTCTCAAATATTTAAAAGTTCTCAAAATTTCCAAAACTCAAAATTTTCAAAATTCTCAAAATATATTTTTTTATTTTGCGAAAATGTTCAAAATTCTAAAAAGTTTTTTCAAACAATCAAAACTTTTAATAATTCTCAAAATTTTCGAATTTTGAAAGACTCTCAATTTTATAAAAATATCCAATTTTTAGAAATGTCAAATATTTTTTTATAAATTTCCAAATTTTGCGAAATATTCACAAACTTAAAGTTTACAACAAAATGTCTTAATTATCTTATTATGTACTTATGTAGTATATTATAACCAATGACTGTGTAATCATTGTTAGTTATAACTCCGAAATTCTGCTTTTGTCTTTAAAGTAAATTAAATTTACAATATATAACCAACCGAAGGATCTTGTACCGACCCCTTTGGAAACTGGAAGGATCCTTCCATCTTCTCTGCGTATATTTTAGTAGTTTATTGGGGTCTCCGAAATAGTTAAACTTTGAGACCTAGAAAGGAGTAAGGGTATTATATCATGGAGTAGTGTAGGTTTAATAATTTTAGGGTTGAAAGGGGATACAAATGCTTTTTGGAGAAGTGATTCAGTGTGTTGGGGATGACAAATTAATATACGTAATACATGTTTTACCCAAAAGGCAAAATTTGATGTTTGTCCGTTAAGAAAAAGTTACCTGTGCATAAATTCTTAAATGATTCAGAAGGCGTAAGTCTATCTATCTTTAGCCTTATTGAATCCATCTTTGGACATAAGCCTCCCCCAATACCTTCCACTCTTCTCTGTCTGTCGCCGTGTTCATCCATCTAGTTCCCGCATGTTTCTTCAAATCGCAGGGTCATCTCATTTAAGGTTTTCCCCTACTTCTTTTATTTTGCCAAGGTCTCTAGTTTACAATACAATTTGTTCTATCAATCGTCTTTTTGTCTGATAATATGACGGACAAATTTCCATTTTAATTTTGCTACCTCTTCTTCGACATTCCTTACTTTTATTTTATTTTTTATCCATTCATTCATTTTTCTATTTGTTAGCTTTACCTGTAAAATGTGTCTTTCCATTGATCTTTGGACTTATTTACCTTATCCATGTTTGATTATATTTATATATATATATATATATATATATATATATATATATATATATATATATATATATATATATATATATATATATATATATTTATCGGTTTCAGAACGTTCTACGTCTTCCGATACCCAATCTCCATCGTTTCTGTTTGCCAATAATTCATCATCTAGGCCTCTTATTCTTATTTCACTATCTATTCCTTCTCTCCAGCTTCTCCTTGGCCGTCCTCGTTTTCTTCGGCCAGTTGGTTTCTATTGTAGTATTTGTTTAGGTAGTCTTCCATCATTCATTCTTTGTACATATCCGTACCACACCAGTAGTTTTGTTCTTATATCATCCACTAAAGTATGTTCACCCACTGTTATAATTTCTCTTATTCTTTTTGATTTGTAACTTTTTCTCTTTTTAATTTCCCTGCTGCTCTTCTCCAATAGTCCATTTCCGTAGCGGAAAGCATTTTTTCTGTTCTATCCTTGATTGGCCATACTTCTGAGCCGTATGTAATAATACTTTTTACAATGGTGTTATATATATATGCTTTTTGTTATGTTTTGATATACTTTGGCCCCAAATTATTCCATTTAATAAAGTTATTGCTTTTCTTCCTTGTACGTTTCGATCTTTTATAGCTTTGTCTAGTGTTCCGTCAGCTGTAATTTTTAGACCTAATTATTTATACTCATCACAGGACTGAATTCGCTGCCCAGTATTTAAGAATAGATCCTGTTTCATTCCACCGATACACATATACTCTGTCTTATTGAGATTAACCTCTAGTCCCCACTTATTGTACTCTTCTATTAGTTTTCGTGTCATATATTCGAGGTCGTCATAATCCTGAGCCACTACTATCTGATCATCGGCGAAACATAAAGTATACATATAAAGTTTTATTAGTTTTTTTAGTTAATTAGTTTAATAATTTGTCCCAGAACCAAGAGAGATGGTGATATCAAGTGAGACTTTTACCAGAAAGTAAAAAAAAACCTTATTCAAAAAAAATATACAAAATTGCTTAAAAAATTATTTTTAGAGTTGCAAGTATCCTTGCAAAATGTTTCGAATAAAGAATAAGGCATATAGCATTTAATTATTATTTTTTTTTATAAATGGATGAAGATGGCGACGCAACACACTACATTTACGAAGCACATGATGTGTATAATTGTTAAATGTTAATATATTGGCGTGAATGCAGAAAGTAATAATTGAATACTGTAAAAAACCCTCAAGTCACAAAGTAAAGAATCCAAAAATTTTTCGGGGCCAAGCGGCTATGAAAAGGTTTTGTTTCTCTTGTAATTTTCCATGGGGAACTCGAAAGCTGTACACCCACAAGGGTCCAAGATCCAATGGAAATAGTGTTGATATACAGTCGAACCTTTCTAACTCGAACCTCTATAACTCGAACTTTTTAAGTGGTCCCTGCACTTTTTATAAGTATTTTAACCTCTTTAACTCGAATTTCTATAACTCGAACTCTCCATAACTCGAATTGTTTTGGTTGTCCCTTTAGGTTCGAGTTATAGAGGTTCGACTGTATATGAATATGACAATATTACCAGATGCAATGCTTGAAAATTACCAGATTTTAAATCATATAAAAATTTTAAAAAATTAAATTCTATGAGGGTGTATAAATCGCATTTTCCAGACTCTTTTGAATGTGTTTTTTTTTTATTATTTTGTAAACAACACAAACATCTTTTTCAGTTTTTAATGAAAAAAAAAAAAATTGAAAAAACATTTTTTGGGGTGTTTTTTATAAATTACTTTTCTGAAAAACTACTAATTAAAAAAGCATTTTTTTTTGTGGGGACATTTTTTTTGCAAAATGTTGGTGGTCCAGTCTAGAGGTGTTGATTTTCGTTACTTTTGAACACTTCTTACTAATCGTTACTCGACTACTAAGTAATTATTTTATATATTCGTTACTATCGTTACTTTGATTACTGTAACTGTATTCAATTCAATCAGACAATTAGGGCAAAATTCTCGGACTGTCATTAATTCGAAGATCATTTACTTGTAGGTATATTTTTTTGTTGATATTATGGAAATATTCAATTAAAATTTTTAAAATGCGAACTAAAATTAAAAAAATTAAGGTAGGAATTACGTAGGAACTGTTCTGTCTTTGTTTTAAAAATCTAATGCCTTACATACAAAGAAATACATACTTAAAATCTAAAAGTAAATAAAAATGGAGACAAAAATAATAATATTAGACGAGAACTCAAAAAATATTTAGTAAGTTACTTAAGTTATCATAGTTACTCCCTGATTTTGGATTACCGACTTTCGAGTGATTACTGAATACTAAAATAATCAAAGGGATCATTTTATTTTCGGATCGGTATTCGATACTCCGTTATTTGACGAGTAACGAATACTCGAGTAACGGATAGTTACTTTTTCAACAGCTCTACTGCCAATACGTAAAAATTTGACATGGGGAAAACTTACGTAGAAATCCTGCGTTATTGGTTGAATTTGGGCCGATTTCTCGCGGAAAATAAAACGCGGCGAATATAACGGATTGTCCTAAAAACAGCACTGTTCATTATTTCACTTAAAACCTAAATACTTCATACCTTATTTCAATAAATTTATTTATTACCTACTCTGATTTTTGCTACCTTAATGTCATAGTATATAAAATCAAGAATAAAGTAAAAATCATACCTACCTATTAACCATAAAAATCCTAATAGAACGAGATAACGAATACAACATTCCAATCCAATATATATTGCGTTTATAGACTTCGAAAAAGCTTTTGATAGCATTGAGAACTGGGCAGTAAAAGCATCTTTAATTAATAGCCGGATAGAGCACAGATACATAGACTTAAAAGCCAATATATATATATATATATATATATATATATATATATATGCCGGGCACTATATTGACAGTTTCTCATTATAAAAACAGCTGTGTCCTTTCAAAATTAGGCCTTTGTCTATTATACGAGCCGGATTTAATAGTGACGCCACTAGTAATGGAAAATAAGCGACGGGATTTATAAATTCGACTTTGGTATGTCAATTTTGAAAGATCAACAGTTTGTAATGCGAAATTGTCAATATAGTGCCCGGCACAATTTGTGCCTGGCACTATTGCAATAGGTCCCTATTAACAAAACATATAAAACAATGTGCCCGACAAAAATAGCACCACTCTTTCAAGTCATACGTGGTGGCTGCGTAAATTATCACTAGGTGTATTATCGATCGGTTTTGATAGACTAGGCTATGTGGTGTGGTTAACTAAACCGAAGTTATTCGAAATACTTTTTTATTTTATTTGGCTTAAAAATTCCGCTGATTGACGCTGGCGTCTGATGGTCGGTTAAAACGCTAATCAGCGTTGCTCTGGCCTGAAAGACAGAAGAGCTGTCGTAGGTCACGGATGGTTTTTTTTTCTTTGCAATCGATCTTTTCATCGATCGATATATATAGCAGTTTATTGTCGCCTGCTCTTGTTCTAGTTTCTCTCGTATCTCGGTAGATGGCGCTTCTTGCGAGGGTTTTCTCACTATAGACATAGGATTAGAGACAAAACCGACTAATTAACTTCGCAAGGGTGTCACATTGGCCAAGCAGTGTTCTGAGAAGTTCCATAAGGACGAAATAGTTAACTATCAACACTTATTAGGTGTCCATTAGATCTAGGACTCCCGTAAGGTTAAGCTTTCGAGCTACCCACGAAAAAATATGAGAGAAACAAAAACTTCTTTTTATTTATTTTAAAGGATCCTATTTTCCCCCCTTTCCCCTAATACTTAACTGATTTGTTAATCTAAATACGGTACAAAACGACCTTAAATATGTTTTACTAACTAACGAAAGGATCAATGGACTTTATAGGCAAAAATAGTAACTAATTGCCCCTATACGGGGCAAAATGGGGCAAACTCAACGTTTTCCAAAAATAAAAATAAAAGTATGATGGAGTTTTAAATCGCTTAAACTGAAAATTAAAACATAGAGATAACGTATTTATATATTTATCGGTTTCACAACGTTCTACGTCTTCCGATACTCAATCTCCACTCGTTTCTGTTTGCCCATAATTCATCATCTAGGCTTCTTATTCTTATTTCACTGTCTATTCCTACTCTCCAGCTTCTCCTTGGCCGTCCCCGTTTTCTTCGGACAGTTGGTTTCCATTGTAGTATTTGTTTAGGTAGTCTTTCATCATACATTCTTTGTACATGTCCGTACCACACCAGTTGTTTTGTTCTTATATCATCCACTAAAGTACGTTCACCCACTGTCATAATTTCTCTTATTCTTGGATTTATAACTCTTTCTCTTTTTGATTTCCCTGCTGCTCTTCACCGATAGTCCATCTCCGTAGCGGAAAGCATTTTAGCTCACACTACTACTATACTATAGTAGTGTGAGCTATGGTGATCCTAATTTTTTCGAGAAAAAAAAAGTTGCTCCGATTTCAAAATTTTTTATATATCTTTGCGTTTCAGATGATTTTGAAACTTTTTTGTTGCGCCGTCTGTCTGTCTGTCTGTCTGTCTGTCTGTATGTATGTCTGTCTGTCTGTCTGTCTGTCTGTCTGTCTGTCTGTCTGTCTGTATGTCTGTCTGTAACGACCAACGCGCATAACTCAAAAACGGCTTGCCCGATTTTAATGAAATTTGGTACCCAGGCTGGGTTTTGGGTCGAAATGGTCCCATTTAAAAATGAACAAAATCCACCGAACACAAGCCAAATAAAAGGGTGGGGGTATATTTCAAAAATTAGAGTTTATGTGAAAATATGGCGTGTGTGATATTAAACGAAAGGTAATTGAGTCTGCAGTTAAACAAAGTAAATTTTAATTTATTTAAAAAAAAAAGGGTGGGGGTATATTTTAAAAATTAGAGTTTAAGTGAAAATATGGCGTGTGTGATATCAAACGAAAGGTAATTGAGTCCGGAGTTTAACAAAATACATTTTAGTTTTTGTTTTTTTTAAGGGTGGGGGTAGATTTTAAAAATTTGAGTTTAAGTCAAAACATGGCTTGTGTGGTATCAAACAAAAGGTAATTTAGTCTGGAGTTGAATAAAATATATTTCAGTTTTTAGTTATATTAGCTCACACGTACACTATAACTATAGTACCTAGTGTGAGCTTTGGGGCCCATATATTGGCAGAGTATTTTCTGTTCTATCCTTGATTGGCCATACTTCTGAGCCGTATGTAATAATACTTTTTACAATGGTGTTATATATAAGCTTTTTGTTATGTTTTGATATACTTTGGTCCCAAATTATTCCATTTAATATAGTTATTGCTTTTCTTCCTTGTATGTTTTGATCTTTTATAGCTTTGTCTAGTGTTCCGTCAGCTGTAATTTTTAGACCTAAGTATTTATACTCATCACAGGACTGAATTCGCTGCCCGGTATTTAAGATTAGATCCTGTTTCATTCCACCGATACACATATACTCTCTTATTGAGATTAACTTCTAGTCCCCACTTATTGTACTCTTCTATTAGTTTTCGTGTCATATATTCGAGGTTGTCATATAACGTATCTAGCGAACTTTATTCCAAATGACGAACTCAATGGTAATCATTTAACAAGAGAAATAAGCCTATAAAATTAAGTATCCCATTTTACCCCCTTTTCCCCTAATCCTTAACTGATTTGTTAATCTAAATACGGTACAAAACGACCTTAAATATATTCTACTAACTAAAGAAAGGATCAATGGACTTTATAGGCAAAAATAGTAAGTAATTGCTAAATCACTGTACAAATCGTGACGATCGCAAGGATGTTGATCAATGACTCTCGAGAAACTATCTGGGTTTAATAATAACTCACACTGTATCAAACAAAACGACCAGTAATCCAACAACAAGAAAGTTACTGGCGTGAAGAACCACGGTCCCTAGAATAACACCGATCTTCGGATCTTATACAGTGTGTCCACGTAAGTTGGCGGCATATTGGAAACTTTTTTATTATTAGCTTTACGAAAAAAAGTTATTCTTCATAAAAAGTTCTGCATGGTCCAAAACCTAAAATGCAACCATCGGATGTTAAATTTTTTCAGTCATATTACGAGGTTTGTCAAAAAATGTGATTTTTGCTCCAGAGTAAAGTACCTTTTTTTTTGACAATATCGAAAATTGTTATAAAGAAAAGATGTTTAGAATTAAAAATAGCTTTCAAATATTCAATATTGTTTATTTACATTAAAAAAATATTTTTTTCTCCATTTTCTCTGCGATTATGTTGGAAATTTAAGTTTGCACATTAATGCATTGCATTTATTAATTATAAATTTGATTAAACAATTATAAATAAACTTTTAAAAACAATTATCTCTTAATATTTATCGAACACTGATAACCTTTAAGTTGCTTAATGACTAGTTTGTAACAAACAAATACGTCTGTCAAACATAAAACTGTACAATACGGATCTCTAAAAATTTTGAAAAACACTGTTAGACTGCCTAAAAAAGTGTTTATACCTTGGCACTTTTTGAAATAAGATTGTTGACGTTTCTTCGAATTTTCGATATTTAGACAGTTCGCAAAGCCTACTTTAATTATCAGTTTTAAAAAATGCCAGTGCATCCTAGATTAATTATGCATTAATGTGCAAACTTAAATTTCCAACGTAATCGCAGAGAAAATGTAGAAAAAAATATTTTTTTAATGTAAATAAACAATGTTGAATATTTGAAAGCTATTTTTAATTCTAAAAATCTTTTCTTTATAACAATTTTCGATATTATCAAAAAGAAAGGTTCTTTACTCTGGAGCTAAAATCACATTTTTTGACAAACCTCGTAATATGACTGAAAAAATTTAACATCTGATGGTTGCATTTTAGGTTTTGGACCATGCAGAACTTTTTATGAAGAATAACTTTTTTTCGTAAAGCTAATAATAAAAAAGTTTCCCATATGCCGCCAACTTACGTGGACACACTGTATATGTATGTCGAATTTTTTACGTCACTGGTGGTCCAGCTGATTTTTGTAAACAAAAGTTAGATATGATATCTATGATAACTCACATTTTTGGAATTTTTTGAAAATAAGGCAATTTTCCTACTGTTTTTTAGTATATTCTTATAAAATAATATTTTTGAGCCATACCAGTCGTTATTTGTGTAGTCCGCTTCATTTTTCTTTACACAAAAATTAAAATTCTAAAAAAATAATGTGTTCATTTCAGCTTCAAAAGTAATCCTCTAACCTACACCTTTGTTTACTCCCCAAGTCCTCGGTTCACCTTTGATACTAAACGATCACATTCAGTTTGACTTTGAGAAAACAAAAAATTCGACATATATATATATATATATATATATATATATATATATATATATATATATATAAGATCCGAAGACTGGTCTATTCTGGAGACCATGGTGAAGACCTGGCTAATAATGCAGAGAGAGGCCTTAGTGATATATCTTTGAGCCAAAGTGTTAAGCCTAAATCATTTATTGTTGTAATCTGCAGAGTTTTTTCATGTACTGGGTGGAAAAAAAATATGCCACTTTAGTCAAACTCAGTATGTAGGTACGTGGGCACAATAGATCCATTTGTGGTCGCAGTGCATGGAGGTCCAGTAGGGCCTGCCACCACTTTCGAATACATACGAATACATACATGGTGAAGACCGAGGACTCTTAGATGCTTCCCCTTTTGTACTACTTTTTCCTCAGCCTAGATTTTAACTAAAGACCTCTTCCCATATAACATCTATCGTGTTTTGTAGCAACCACAAGCTTGAGAGCACCGAGCTTGCATACGAGAGCTGTCTTTTATATTCAGTCAACATCTCCTGAAGATGCCATTCACTTGAGATGGCGAAACGTCGAGAACGAATTTTCAACGACGACGGCCGAACAGCCCGAAAGCACACCCACCATTGGACGATGGCCGCGAGAGCCTTCCACAATCTGTATTATGGTCATTTGTCTCAAAAACAGGTCATGTAGCAACAATTCCTTTGGAAGATCAAAGGACTGTTCCTGCCGATTGGTACATCACCATTTGTTTGCCGAAAGTTGTTGCTGAGCTTTGAAAATGAACACCAGCCTCCACCACGACAATGCAAGTTAGCACAAAGCACAAAAAGCCATTGAATTTTTAACCAAACAAAACGTCGAATTGTTGGACCATCCTCCATACAGTCCCGACCTCTTTAAAATTTCTATACTTTTCCAAAAATCAAGGATAGATTGCGTGGTCAAAGATTTCAGTTGCCACAGGAAGCAGTCGAAGCCTTCAAAAATGCAATTTGTAAAATTCCAAAAAACGAGTGCATTTACAGCTTTGACAACTGGTTTGAGCGAATGAAAAATGCATTAATTTTTAAAAAAATTATTTAATTTAAAAAGTTATCTACTGTTTTATTCCAGCTGTGTATGCCAAACCTAAAACCCGGTTCCCACCTACGACTTTCTCGTGCGTGCCCGCACATGCGTCACATGACTGTAATAACATTTCATATTGAGATCATGTGACGCGTGAGCGGGCACCCACGAGAAAGTCGTAGGTGGGAACCGGGTGTCAAAGAAAAAATTGCTAAAACTACAAGTTACAAAAAAAATGTTAACTATAGTCTAAATTACATATACGCATTTTTAATGACGTCACCAGGTGAGAAAAAAACGTATGGCGTAGATTCTTTTTTATATTTACTATCGTTTTTGGGCTCAATTTTGTTGCATCTGCGGCTGACTGTCTAACATTCTCAAATTGAAGTGCGATTTCATTTCGGACTTAAAATTATCAGCTGCGATTGTTCGTTATACCTATTATATTTGTTTCTCGGCATTTTACAACTTTTTAAAATAATTTCCGACAAGTTGACAAACTCATGTTTGTGATTGACAGTGACGGATACTTCACATAACCAATTACCCACCTATTTAAAAAATGAATTAATCATAGACACTACTTTTTAAAAAAGTTTATTGTCACCGCTGTTTATAATATAGTAAACAAAGGTAAACGAAAATGACATCATTACAAATGCGTGTAATTTGGACTATAACGTCTTCTTAAACTCAGTCCTTATACAACCCTTTTGTGTCTTCTAGTCAGTCACAGTGTATTTTCGGATTTTTTCGCTGTATTCTACATATTTCCTCAATTTTGAGGGTGCATCTTCTATTAGAGTCTTCAGTTCAAAGTTCATTCTAATTTTTTATGCACCATCTTTGTATATTATGCTCTTTCATTTGCTGTTGAAGTAGGTACAAATAAAAATCTAAATAGTAGTAGTACCAGCTTTTTTAATTATCTTGGAACACTGCGGCAATCACTTCACTCCTTACTAATGAGAAATAACCTGTATAAGGTGAGCCTCGGATCGATTAACTATTAGGTAAATAAATAATAAATTTCTTATCCTCTCGATGGATAAAATGGCTTTATTTGGACGAATAGAACGTGTTTCTTCATCCTTTTTGGTGTACGTGGCTTAAAAAATCCAAAAAATTTAAAAGAAATACAGTCGAACCTCTCTAACTCGAACCTCTCCATAACTCGAACATTTTAAGTGGTCCCTGCACTTTTTACACGTATTTTAACCTCTTTGACTCGAGTTTCTATAACTCGAACTCTCCATAACTCGAACTATTTTGGTTGTCCCTTCAGGTTCGAGTTATATAGGTTCGACTGTATAAAATTATTAAAAATAAAAATAGTACGTCTTAGCTCAACAAAATCTGGAGGCAGACTGGCAAGTAAAACGTCAACTGTGGACCGTTCAGTTCCCCGTTCGGGTTTAGTCGTGGGCTCTAATGGTTTTTTTCTTCCCAATTCATTAGAGAAAATCACTCTCCAGTTTCTGTCCCTGTTTATTAGGATATAAACTTACCTAATAGAGGAGGAGATTTTTTCCCTTTGGACACTGCGCGGCAATTACTTCACTCCTGACTAATGCGAAATACTTTGTAAAAGGTGAGATCGATAAACTATTAGGTAAATAAATCATAAATTAGTATGACTTTATTTAAAGGCTTAGGACTTGTTTCTTTATCCATTTTGGCGTACGTGGCCTAAAGAATCCAAAAAATTTACAAAAAAATTTAAAATTATTAAAAGTAAAAATAATACGTCTTAGCTTTTCAAAATTTAAAGCCGGACAGGCAAGTAAAACGTCAAATATGAGCCGTTTAGTTCCCCGTTCGGGTCTAATCGTGTGTTTTTTCTTCCCAATTCAATAGACAAAATGACTCTTCAGTTTCTGTCCTTGTTTATTAGGATATAAATTTGCCTAATAGAGGATGATTTTTTTTCTTTGGAACACTGCCGCAACTACTTCGCTCCTGACTAATGCAAAATACTTTGTCTGTGGTGAGTCTCGGATCGATTAACTATTAGGTAAATTACTATGACTTTATTTATTAGAGGCTTAGAACGTGTTTCTTCATCCTTTTTGGTGTACGTGGCCTAAAAAATCAAAAAAATGTAAAAGAGATATAAAATTATTAAAAATAAAAATATTACGCCTCAGCTCTTCAAAATTTAAAGCCGGACTGGCAAGTAAAACGTCAACTGCGGACCGTTCGGTTCTCCGTTCGGGTTTAGTCGTGGGCTCTTATGGTTTTTTTCTTCTCAATTCAATAGAGAAAATTACTCTTGAGTGTGTGTCCTTATTTTTTAGGATAAGCCAAATGAATGAAGATATTTTTTTCTTATCTCCCAAAGCCTTACTTTGTGGGATCAAGAGGGATCAAAGGGGATCAAGGGGGTCAAGGGGTATCAACTCCCCTTCCAAAATTAATCGAGAAAATCAAAATTTCATTTGAAACTTTTTGATCCCTTTCCCTCTTTTTTTTCAGTCACAGTATTAAGGACAGACCTCTTTTGCTTAAAGGTCACAGTGTTTTTCTGAAAATAAAGAAATTCTTTATTTAAAGTGGATCAAGGGAAACTTGTAAAGAAAAAGGAACGACACGGGAAAGGATTTTTCTAATATTCCTCAAAGTGGGACAAATGGAAGGTCTGTTGGTGGCCCAGATTTTCTCCTTATTTAAAAAGGAAAATTCGGGGATTTTAGGTGCCATAAAGGATCAAATATATTAGACCAGTACAAAAAAATTAAAAAGAAAATAATAGCAGGTTTTTAGCGAATAACTGAAAGTTACCCTTTATAAAAATTTGAAGTTTTTTAAATTTGTTAACAAGTAGGTTTTGTTATATTTTATCCAAAGAAAATTAAATTAAAAAAAAATAACTTGTCACAAGAAATCTGTCCCAGGCGGTAACAGTCAATTTTTCCGCAAAGAAAATTTATTCCACGTGGCAACATAGAGTTTTAGTATGAACAGAAGTAGTGGGATACACAGGACCACGACGAACAATGTCGGACGGAGAGTTTTGTAACGTGGATTATCTTTCGTATAACTTGATTAAAGTAATAAAATTAAAATTTTCCGAAACAAAACTGAAAAAAGTTGTGCCAGAAAATGTCCCATCTGTAACACGATTTGTCCCGTTCGGTAACGCCATTTTTAAATGTTACAGAAATTGTCCTGTGTTACCGATAGAAACATAAAACTTTTTATTTGGAATTTAGTTGAATAGCATGGGTATTTAAAATCTACCTTAATATTTTTCACCATTATCTATTTTTGTAGCTTTGTTTTGTATCATAAATTGGGTGTTTTTTAATTTGTGTCCTTTCTGTAACGTTGATGTCCCTCCTGTAACACTTAAAATAATATCTGATATTTTTGTCAAATTTGCAAGTCCAGTGTTATTTTAAACCAATTTTTTTTACACAGTTTAGGTAAAAGAATATACAGATGTGTATTTTATTATAATAAAATTACTGAGCTGTGTGTTTTTTTACTCAGTTTCTCACTAGCTATCTTATTTTAGGCATATTTTACCATATGTAAGTAATATGGCAAAAAATGCCGCGTTACAGAAGGGACAAAAAAATTGCCATTCCAACAATAAAAAATGCAACTTTTCGTGGCGGACTGGCAAGTAAAACGTCAACTGCGGACCGTTCGGTTCTCCGTTCGGGTTTAGTCGTGGGCTCTTATGGTTTTTTTCTTCTCAATTCAATAGAGAAAATTACTCTTGAGTGTGTGTCCTTATTTTTTAGGATAAGCCAAATGAATGAAGATATTTTTTTCTTATCTCCCAAAGCCTTACTTTGTGGGATCAAGAGGGATCAAAGGGGATCAAGGGGGTCAAGGGGTATCAACTCCCCTTCCAAAATTAATCGAGAAAATCAAAATTTCATTTGAAACTTTTTGATCCCTTTCCCTCTTTTTTTTCAGTCACAGTATTAAGGACAGACCTCTTTTGCTTAAAGGTCACAGTGTTTTTCTGAAAATAAAGAAATTCTTTATTTAAAGTGGATCAAGGGAAACTTGTAAAGAAAAAGGAACGACACGGGAAAGGATTTTTCTAATATTCCTCAAAGTGGGACAAATGGAAGGTCTGTTGGTGGCCCAGATTTTCTCCTTATTTAAAAAGGAAAATTCGGGGATTTTAGGTGCCATAAAGGATCAAATATATTAGACCAGTACAAAAAAATTAAAAAGAAAATAATAGCAGGTTTTTAGCGAATAACTGAAAGTTACCCTTTATAAAAATTTGAAGTTTTTTAAATTTGTTAACAAGTAGGTTTTGTTATATTTTATCCAAAGAAAATTAAATTAAAAAAAAATAACTTGTCACAAGAAATCTGTCCCAGGCGGTAACAGTCAATTTTTCCGCAAAGAAAATTTATTCCACGTGGCAACATAGAGTTTTAGTATGAACAGAAGTAGTGGGATACACAGGACCACGACGAACAATGTCGGACGGAGAGTTTTGTAACGTGGATTATCTTTCGTATAACTTGATTAAAGTAATAAAATTAAAATTTTCCGAAACAAAACTGAAAAAAGTTGTGCCAGAAAATGTCCCATCTGTAACACGATTTGTCCCGTTCGGTAACGCCATTTTTAAATGTTACAGAAATTGTCCTGTGTTACCGATAGAAACATAAAACTTTTTATTTGGAATTTAGTTGAATAGCATGGGTATTTAAAATCTACCTTAATATTTTTCACCATTATCTATTTTTGTAGCTTTGTTTTGTATCATAAATTGGGTGTTTTTTAATTTGTGTCCTTTCTGTAACGTTGATGTCCCTCCTGTAACACTTAAAATAATATCTGATATTTTTGTCAAATTTGCAAGTCCAGTGTTATTTTAAACCAATTTTTTTTACACAGTTTAGGTAAAAGAATATACAGATGTGTATTTTATTATAATAAAATTACTGAGCTGTGTGTTTTTTTACTCAGTTTCTCACTAGCTATCTTATTTTAGGCATATTTTACCATATGTAAGTAATATGGCAAAAAATGCCGCGTTACAGAAGGGACAAAAAAATTGCCATTCCAACAATAAAAAATGCAACTTTTCGTGGCACATAATATTTTAAAGTCTAAAACGTTCAGTTTAAAACAATTTTTGCTGATGCAAAAACTTTTATTTTTATCAGTAAAAATTTTGGTTTAGTAAAAAAAAAGTGCCATATGTACTGGCTTACAAAGGCAAAAAACTGTTTTCTGAATTATTTTAAACCAAATTCTCTTTTTATATGAGCCGTAGGTAGGTAAAAATTTATTTATCAGGGCTTTTTCCAACAACAACATAACAACATCGGAAAATTTTGAGCCTAATTGTTTTTTTCATGTTCTGTGGAAAGCTTTTTGGTTTTTCCTTGCGATAAATTACGCATCAAAAATGAGAATTTTCAGGAACTAAAACCAAGGCACACAAAATAAAATACAGGACGTTTATTCTTGACAGCCCGCAGAGTTGGACAGTAGTAGAGGTGTTGATTTTCGTTAATCTTGAATTCTCATTACTAATCATTTGGTTACTATCGTTACTTTAATTACTGTAACTGTATTCAATTAAAACTTTTAACTGAAGATGAGCAGAATTTAAGGAAGAAGAAAGAGACAATATAATTAGAACGATGGGATCTCCAGTACCCCTCACAATATCTGAGGTCAAAAACGTGTGCACAACCTTAAAAAGCGGTAAATCTGCCGGACCCGGAAATATCCTAGCTGAACTTATTAAATATGGCACTGAAGAACTGTTTTGGAGATTACGGAATCTTTTCCAAAAATATTTAAATGGAACTATAGTACCAACTGAGTGAAAAACGTCATATATATCCACAATACACAAAAAAGGAAGGAAAGATATATGTGACAATTATAGAGGTATATCTGTGACTAGTTCGCTAAGCAGAATATACGGTAAAATAATAAGAAATAAAGTGGAGAGCGAATATAAAGACATGGAGGCAGAAGAACAAGCCGGTTTCAGGGCGGGAAGATCGACTTCTGATCATCTCTTTTGTATAACCCAAGTTATTGAAAAGAAAATGGCATACGGAAAAGAGGTATATCTGCTTTACGTAGATTTGCAGAATGCTTATGATAGTATACCACTAAATCTACTTTGGAAAGCGTTGGAAAACACAAACATAAGGGTACAACTAATTAAGGCCATCAAAGAGTTATACGGCAATAGTAAGGCAAAAGTTAAAATAAAAGCAAAACTAACCAAAGGCTTTCAAGTAAATAAAGGTCTTAAACAAGGTTGCTGTATCTTGCCTACGCTCTTCAAGAAATACTTGGAACAAGTCCTTAAAATATGGAAGAGAAAATGCCAAAACATGGGAATTCCGTTGGACGAAACCACCTTGTATACTTTATGTTTCGCCGATGATCAGATAAAAGTGGCTTAGGATTATGACGACCTCAAATATATGACACGAAAACTAATAGAAGACTACAATAAGTGGGGACTAGAGGTTAATCTCAATAAGACAGAGTATATGTGTATCGGTGGAATGAAACAGGATCTAATCTTAAATACCGGGCAGCGAATTCAGTCCTGTGATGAGTATAAATACTTAGGTCTAAAAATTACAGCTGACGGAATACTAGACAAAGCTATAAAAGATCGCAAGGAAGAAAAGCAATAACTTTATTAAATGGAATAATTTGGGACCAAAGTATATCAAAACCCAACAAAAAGCTTATATATAACACCATTGTAAAAAGTATTATTACATACGGCTCAGAAGTATGGCCAATCAAGGATAGAACAGAAAAAATGCTTTCCGCTACGGAGATGGACTATTGGAGAAGAGCAGCAGGAAAATCAAAAAGAGAAAGAGTTACAAATCAAAGAATAATAGAAATTATGACAGTACTTTAGTGGATGATATAAGAACAAAACAACTGGTGTGGTACGGACATGTACAAAGAATGAATGATGAAACACTACCTAAAGCCGAAGAAAACGAGGACGGCCAAGGAGAAGCTGGAGAGAAGGAATAGACAGTGAAATAAGAATAAGAGGCCTAGTTGATGAATTATGGGCAAACAGAAACGAGTGGAGATTGAATATCGGAAGATGTAGAACGTTGTGAAACCGGTACATATATATATATATATATATATATATATATATATATATATATACACATGGGCGCACCCAGGGGGGGGCCTCGTGGCCGGGGCCTCCCCAAACCCAAAGCGTCTTTGTAGCTGTCGGCCTCCCCCACACATGATGACCTTTTTTTGTCGCAGGATTTTTGAGAGGCGCCCTTTTTAGCTGTCGGGCCCCCCCAAGACACATTCCTGGGTGCGCCACTGATATATATATATATAGTACGGGGGCCAGTCCTTAAATTTAATTGTCACACCTCGTATTATCATGACTTCACTTGAAGTGTGCTAATAGGCTAGCTAGGAAGGTATCAGATCCGTCATGGATCCATTTATTTTAGTTATATCTACGGTTGTGCCCGGGTATTTACCGGTGAAGTTATTTGCGGCCTAACAAAGCCCGAGAAACTCCCTTACAAACTTCAACTCCGGGAAAGGCCATCCTCAAAACTCTATGTCACGATACGCAACTTCGAAAATCTGACTATTAGGACCTGAGAAAACATTAAGTGTGATACATCATTTTATAGGAAATTTTGCCCTGATTTGTAAAATCGAATCACTTGTTTTTAACTCATTGATCATTAAAACAGTCGCGGCTGATGACGTTATAAATTGGGGGGGGGGGGCAGAAATTTATATGGCATTGGAAAGGAGATAAAAAAACTTACCTAACCAATTTTATTTTAGCATTTTACAAACAAGCAGCTACTTGGTGTAATTTTTAGTTTATTTGTTTATAGATAAAGTCCATTCGCCTTTCTTTTTTATGGCCCCGTAGAGCAACCTCAAAAATCCCACAGAATTTTAAACAGTCTATTAACCTACTAAGGATATGTCTAATTTTTCTCACATTTTCATTATGTTTGGTAATGTTTTGCCTATAGGCACTATTCAATTGGCACCTAATATCAGTCTTGCCTAGCATAGAAAATTCTATGTGATTATTTAAATGAATACTACTAACTTTGTGTCTTTTTTACTTTTCACTAAAGTACTTGATATCACACATTCCCTTTGCACGCAGGATCACATCGTGGATTGTTCATAACAAGACAAATAAAGCAAAAAAAAAGCATTTCTTTTTTCATAACCGCAAAACCAGTTTTCGACATCGTATAATTTTTAATTAAATTTTCTATTGTAAGTTTATATGGAAAACCCCTCGCCATTACCTACACTAAAATTTTCGTTAATTTTTAGGTCCGGGCTATGTGGCCCTAAAGATTTTATTTGTAATCGAAGTTCATATGTCAACGTATTTAAATTTGCACAGTTAATTATGTAATCAACGGTATAAATCAAAACAAATCCATACGTCTTCACTGGCCGCTTGATATGGAGCAATAGACTTCCAGTTGCATGCAAGATTAGAGTGCCTCATGTGACATCTATTGTATAAACAAACAAATAGGTCATTCAGGGACACTAATCTTGCTTGCAACTGCAACTGTATTGCTCCATGTTAAGCGGCATTTAGGATAGAAGCGGCAACACTAGAAAGGGCAACGACCGTTTACGCACGATGAATATGACCAACGTCAACTAAAACAAATATTCCTCCCGCCCCCGCGCAAGCACAGCCACCTATACACCGCTGAAAAACCGGTAAAATTGAAATCTTCTCCCGTGCGATACTGCCGGCTTGTAATTATTTACGCTAAAAAATTTTACCCAATTAATCGCCTTTTGTTAACTACAGACTAAAAAAAAGAACTAGACCTGTCGTACGGGAAGAATTAACTTTTTTTAAATAAATCAATTAAAAATACTGTTTGTTGTCTAGTTTTGGGAGTGCACGGCCCCGTTGCCCTCCCTGTAGCAGCCAGTGGTGGATCCACGATTTTCGGGGGGGAGGGGGGCAAAGTGGCAGCAAACATTTTAAAAAAAAATTGTGGTTTTTGATAGTAATTGAGGTGTAAAATTTAGTAGCTAAAGGAGTATAATAGCGCCGCAGGCGAAATTTAAAAAAAAATTAAGTAGAATTTGTGACAAATTTTAACTAATTGATGCTGCTAAACTAAAAAATAAGTTATATCGCACCCCGCTAAAAAATAGTCACAACTCAAAAAACATTGTTTTGAGAAAATCTCTGTTAAACAATTTAGTTCATTAGAGAGATTCATTTTTCACTTACATGACAAATTACGAGTTAACATGTTATTTTATATCAACAGGAACCTATTAACTCAATGTAATTGGTGCAGTACGTTTCTCAGAAAAAATGATTTTTGACGTTTTTAGTTAAAAAAAAAACCCGATATTGTGACACTTTTTTAGAACAAGGCATCATGATGTTGTAAATCAGGATATCACGCAGGATGGTAAATAATACAAAAAAAAGAAAACAAATAAAGAAGAAACTTTGTATTTATTTTTACAACGAGTTATAAAATGCTGAGTAACAACTGGGAATGTGATTATTCTCTAATAAATTCAAAAGATTTTTTTCTTATTCTCCTTAATTCTAAGTACACTGAACAATTCGAAAAAACAGTCACAACACAAAAAAGAACAGTATTTTACTTGTTATATGGGTCAGATTTAACCAATAGTTTACACGAAAACCTTCACAACTCGAAATGTGACTCTTTTCAGGATGAAACTCCACGTTCACGCTGTTATAAAGTCAAAAGTGACACTGTAAAGGAACGCATCCTCAGCTAAACTGGACAAAATAAAAGAGTCACATCGCTATTTCGCGCTGAATTGTCGAAACATAAATGTGACGCTTTTATGGAAGAAAGTACAAGTTATTTCGATGATGGCGGCAGGTTTATCTCAATAAGGGCGATTTTTGAGTTGTGACTCTTTTTCAGTGAGTGTGCGATATGTTTAGGAGGGGGGGGGGGGGGCAGAGGGCCGCCACTGGTAGCAGCCGCTACTGTTTACAACATCTAACTATAGTACTGTCGCAATTTGTAATGGATTGGAAATTCGAGAGTTGCTCTCCGACATCAAATTCAATATATTAACAAACATCCAAACTGTCTGACAGTAACTCTGAAGAGCTCTAAGATTTAATTAATACTTTTTGGCAGCCAGACTTCCTATTATCGTGCCCTCAACGACCTAAAATGAACACAGCAAAGAAAGAGACGGACTAGCTTTGATTCCGATTGGAGTGAGAGAGATGTGAGTTTGCTATATAGTGTCAAAATAAGTATAATCTTCCAAGGGATCAATACCGCCCGGTGGCGCTTGGCCCGTTTTTAGTGGAGGTATGATCGAGAATAGAGTAATATTTAAACCCCATAAACTTCATATGGCCCAAATACCTCAATAGGGTATCTGACAAATTTTAGAAAAGTGTTTAGAATGATACATAGGTCCCTTATTTGCTACGCAAAATTATTAAAATAGTATATTTTATCATGACTACATTTAAAATCAAGTTTTCTAATTTCCGATTTGAATTTGCCGCTAAAACGCTCATTTTTAGCATGGCGTTGCAATGACGTCACAGCGTAGTAAACTCGCGGACACATACACGGCATTCAAGTGCTTATTTGTTTTTGGTCTGTGTTTTTACTGTTTTTTATGTAAAAAAATGTCCTATAAGTGGTGTGTAGTGCCTCAGTGTTCGAATACTAGTATAACAACACCTGAAAAACTATTTATTCATGTGGCTACAGCAGTAAAAGAACGGAAAAAGTGGCTAGAACTTGCTCGAAGAGACCCAAGGGCTTTATCTAATATATCTTCACTTTACATTTGTGAAGATCACTTTGATGTGAGTATAACTAAATTGTTTCTATTATATATAACTATTTCGTAAAATTTTTGAGGTTATGTTTATTACAAGGGGTGAACAACTATAATAGGCAGAAAGGTGTGCAAATTTTTAGGCGGTGCTAGGCAGTTATTAGGCAGGACTAGGGAGTACCTCTAAATGCAGGATTAGGCAGTGCACATGCAGGCTAAATGTAGGACTGAGCAGTGCCTATGCAAGACTAGGCAGTGCATAGGCAGGACTAAGCAGTACCTACGCAGGACTATGCAGTGTAACCTATGCAGTACTTCAAGTATTGCTGGTCGTTGTATACTTTTTTCCTCCCTGTCCTGCAATTTTAGATTGTTTCTTAATGCTTAAAATAATAATGATTGGGTATTTAATTGAATCTATTGTAGGTGGCATATTAAACAAAAAAGCAAAACATATAACCTAACCTCAAAATCTAAATGAGTAAAAGTAGGCGAAGGATATCATAAAAGAACTTTCAGTTATATACAAAATAACTCGTCAAATACTTACATCAACATTTTAACGTTTCTAAATTCCGCAGAACAAAAATCACTCTTGTTGGCAAAGAAGCCTGCCACCATAAAGCTATAAAGCTATCGGCTTTGGAGAATCCGTTTTCCAGTGAAAATATTTTTTATAAGCAAAACACATAATAAAATCTAATTTAGGACGATAATTCGCACTTTAAACCAAAGCAAACATTACCACCCATAAGAAAATAACAAAGAAAATAGGTTCGTTCGAGGCGTTTACTGTTTTGTGACGTCACTCGCAGCTGATTGGTAGACCGCCTGTTTTGAATCACGTGGCTAATTGTTTGAATTTAATGAATTTATTTAATTAAAAGAACTATGAATTTGAGAAAAAATTAAACAAAAAAGTTTGTTTTTAGCATTACCAAGACCTAAAGAGATATCTAAAAATAAATATTAATTTATTTTTTACTACTGTCAAACACCCTATTTTGGAAACAATGTCAAATTTAAATTCGCAGACGCAAATTTTTAAAAAGCGAGCGTGTGTTTTGCCACGTAGACACACAGCTACTGTGTGGGTGGATGCCATATTTGTTGTTTATTTACATTTTGCGGTATTTTGCGTTTGTCGTGAAAAATTGTGTTTTTTTCTGTTAAACATGGAAAATAACTCACGAAAAACATGTAAATAAACTGTTTTTGTCGTCAATGCGATTCCTTATGCAAATTTGAATAACTCTCGGTATAACCGTTCTGTTAATGTTGTAGATTTCTGTGGTCAATTCTTCATTATTACTACAAATATTTCTATTTCTCTATCTATCTAGCCTTCTTCGATCCATCTTTGGATATAGGCCACCACCAATGTCTTCCATTATTCTCTGTCTATCGCCGTGTTCATCCATCT
This sequence comes from Aspidapion aeneum, assembly GCA_963576565.1. Lineage (NCBI taxonomy): Eukaryota > Metazoa > Arthropoda > Insecta > Coleoptera > Brentidae > Aspidapion > Aspidapion aeneum. Next base: position 9,133,236 of record OY755047.1, read on the forward strand.
ACCTCCTGCATGTCTCATCAAATCGTCCGCTCATCTCATTTGGGGTCTTCCCCTAATTCTTTTATTTTATCAAGGTCTCTAGGTTACAATACACTTGTTCCATCGATCGTCTTTCTGTCTGATATTATGACCGGCAAATTTCCATTTTAATTTTGCTCTTACATCACTTACTTTTGTTTTATTTCTTATCCATTTATTCCTTTTTCTACCTGTTAGCCTTACATGTAACATTTGTCTTTCCGTTGATCTTTGGGCTTTTGTTACCTTATCCATGTTTGATGTTGTAAGTGTTCAGGTCTGGGATCCATAGGTAAATACAGGAAGGATACATTGGTTATACACTTTTGTTTTGAGGTACTGAGGATATTTTTTATTTTGTAATATGTAGCTTAATTTATCGATTCCTCCCAGGCCAATCTTACTCGTCTCTTGATTTCAGCCGTTTGGTTTTCTTTTTTTTAGTTTATTAATTCGTCCCAGGTATAGAGCAAAGAGACCTAGACATCTACAGAGAAACCAGAAGACAGCTAAGAAATTTGATATGCACACAAAAAAATGAAATGTTCGAGCGCAAATACCACGATATACACACGTAGGAGGTAGGCAGAGTTCTGAAGTATCGCATCTAATTGGATCCTTTTTAAAATCTCGACAAAATGTTCCGAGTTTTTGATAAATTAATCCAATTATAAAAACAAAAATGTTCTAAATTTCGGACGGACAATAAAATTCTCGAACGCACTGCCAGTTAAATTGTAACAGAGAGTATAGAGCGTTGCCGGAAGAGTTTGAGAGCGAGACTTGATCGAAACTTTATCAAGTTGGGAGTTCGGGGAGTGTAGTTGCGAAACCCCAAGAAGTTTATGCCTGCAAACTCCTTTAGGAGTTAAGCAGTCACTGTGTCTGTTTGACAGATATTGTCGACCCAAACTGAAGGAGAGCTGTTTTGTTATCATATCTACTATTCCCATTTTAAAATAAAAAATTTTTATATTAAGGATTAATATTGTACTTTTACGAGGATGGGATGAAAAGTTTCCGGCCATAGAACGCAACACCATAGTGACTAAATAATCATTTATTTTTCTACATAGTCCCCTTGTAAGGTAATACATTTGGCCCAACGATGTTCAACTGATTTGATGCCATCACTGAACTCTGATTTATCCAACTAGTCAAAATTGGCGTTTGTAGCTGCAATGACTTCTAAATCTGAGGAAATTTTTTTTCCAGCAAGAAATTTTTTTAGGTTTAGAAACAAATAAAAGTCTGACGGGGCTAGGTCTGGCGAATAAGGTGGATGCTTTCAGTTCAAAGCCTAGCTGATGAATTTTAGCCATTAAAAGAGCGGACTTGTGGCAAGGTGCATTGTCCTAATGAAACTAAATTTTCTTTTTTGCCAAACTAGGGCGTTTTTCGCTTATATTCTGCTTGAGCTGGTCCAGTAAGTCGCTGTAGTACTCTGAATTTATTGTTCTTCCTTTTTCGAGATAATCTATGAGGAGTATCCCTTTAGCATCCCAAAAGACCGTTGCCATGACCTTTCCAGCAGACGGTACTGCTTTTGCCTTCTTTGGAACTGGTTCGTCCTTTGCCGTCCATTGTTTGGACTGTTGCTTAGTTTCAGGGGTATAATGATGAACCCATGTTTTATCAACCGTAGTAAATCTACGCAAAAAGTCCCCTGAATCACGTTTAAACAGTGCCAAATTCTCCTCTGAAATGGTTAGACGCACAAGCTTTTGATCTGGCGTGAGCAAACGCGGCACCCATCGGGCGGAATGCTTTCTCATACCTAAAACTTCACATAAAATAATAATAACTCGCTCTTTTGATATGCCCACAGCCTCAGCTACCTCTTTCAGTCTTAATCTGCGATCTTTTGGAATTAGTTTGTGAATGGTTTGCACCATTTCTTCAGAAGTTGCCGTTTTTGGCCTGCCAGAACGCGGAGCATCATCAGTGCTAGTACGACAACGTTTAAAGTCCAATACCCAGGTTTTAACTGTGGTATAGGAATGTAGTAGCATCTAATTTAGCTTTTATTTCCGTCGGCGATAACCCCTTGATATGAAAATATTTTTCCACCTTTTAAAATTGACACACTGTATAAACCATCAAAATAAGCAGGACACAAACTACTTGACGCACTCACTTTAAACTTCGAGCATATACTGATCACAAGCAAGGCTACACAAATACGTTGGAAGAAGAAAGCAAATCGGACCTGCTATAGGCTGGGCCGGAAACTTCATTCCATCCTCGTACATACATATGTTCCTATCAAATAAAGAAAGATACATGGTGTAATTTCAATGATGCGCCAACTTTAAAAAGTGGTAGGAAGGTCAAAAAATTCTCTTCCTCTTAACATACAAATTGACCTGTTTGTCATTTTTAAAATTCACAGTTGTTCCCCACTTATCAAACTTGATAAATGCTATAGAGTATATGTGTATCGGTGGAATGAAACAGGATCTAATCTTAAATACCGGGCAGCGAATTCACTCCTGTGATGAGTATAAATACTTAGGTCTAAAAATTACAGCTGACGGAACACTAGACAAAGCTATAAAAGATCGAAACGTACAAGGAAGAAAAGCAATCAATAACTTTATTAAATGGAATAATTTGGGACCAAAGTATATCAAAACATAACAAAAAGCTTATATATAACACCATTGTAAAAAGTATTATTACATACGGCTCAGAAGTATGGCCAATCAAGGATAGAACAGAAAAAATGCTTTCCGCTACGGAGATGGACTATTGGAGAAGAGCAGCAGGGAAATCAAAAAGAGAAAGAGTTACAAATCAAAGAATAAGAGAAATTATGACAGTGGGTGGACGTACTCTAGTGGATGATATAAGAACAAAACAACTGGTGTGGTACGGACATGTACAAAGAATGAATGATGAAAGACTACCTAAACAAATACTACAATGGAAACCAACTGGCCGAAGAAAACGAGGACGGCCAAGGAGAAGCTGGAGAGAAGGAATAGACAGTGAAATAAGAATGAGAGGCCTAGATGATGAATTATGGGCAAACAGAAACGAGTGGAGATTGGGTATCGGAAGACGTAGAACGTTGTGAAACCGATAAATATATATATATATATATATATATATATATATATATATATAAATGCTATAGCTTAGAAAAAAAAGCTTTTGACTAAAAGTTCTTTGTTTCTTTGATTTTTCACGATTATTACTTATAAAAATAATGCCAATTTTTTATCAGTCGAATCTCACCTGGTATTATATACCCAGCAAATATACTCACTTTGGACATAAAACATATATCACCTTGCCCTAAACCCACAAACGTTCGGAAAGAGCGAGGAGGTACATTGAGCGCCTAAAGGGGTGGGGGGAGGGTTGAAATGTCATTTAAAGGGGGGTAATAAGCGGGACTTTACGAGTGACTTCCAAGAAAAACAAATCTTTGCGAAAAATTTACTTTTTGTGGCTTTGTTACTTAGATAGGCTTTCTTTAAGCAGCGGCTACACGACACACGCTTGCCTGCAGAGTTTAATTTACGGAAATTAGATGGAAAACTGTGTGTTTTAGAATTTTTGTAAAGGTCCTCACTGCTCGGTTCTAAAGATGTTGCCAAGTGACGAATTACTATTTTTTTATAGTTTATTATTGAAGAAAATAACTAAAATATACGTTATAGATCGAACTAGACTAAAAAACTTGCAAAAATGCAGCTTGAATTCGACCACTCTGGCAACACGTACAATTTTAACTGCACAAACCAACTTGTATGCGCTGTTTTAAAACCGTATTCGGGCTGGTAGTGGGAAAGTAGGGGAATAAATCGTGACCTCTCGCCTTCACGAAGTTTTTCGTCATTCGGTCGTGTGCGGCGAAACAGGTGAGAAGTGGATATTTGTTTTTTACGCAAATTCTAGCTCAAGCAATGCCGCGTATTACATTTATCGTCCAGGAAAATGTATAGATGGTTTAATGGTATTTCGGGGAAATATTGTGGCAAATTTATGTGCTATCGCGCAAAAAATAGTGAACCATTTTCAATGGATGTGTCAATTTTTGCCACAAATGCAGTGGTGGAGACGTACCACCTGTTCATGAAATGGAAGAGGAAAGTGAACGGCGCGACAGTATGATTTGTGCCGCAGCAGAAGCTTTGCCTCCCTGTTCCAGTAAGGCATTGCCAATGGGTGATGGGACAATTCGCCGCGGCCGATTCGCCGCAGCCGATACGTCTCGGCCGATTCGCCGCGGGACAATTCGCCGCCGGCCAATTCGCCGCGGGGACAATTCGCCGCGAGATTTTTTTTTAATGATATTACCATTGGCAATTGTTTAAACAGTTTTATTTAGCTTGACTTCATATAATATATTTGTTTATTTGTTTGATCATAACTTTTTCAAACTTTATCAACTAGTTATTTGGTGGTTAGTATAATACAATTCAACATTTTTTTTATTAGAAAAATAAATAAAATGGCGGATTTTCCTATTTATGAACCGATCTGCCTCAAACTTGAAACATCGCGGCGCTTAAGGTAACTTAATACAATTTTTGACTTAAATTTAAAAAAATTAAAATGGTGGATCCAAAATGGCGGATTTTCCCATTTATAAACCGATTTGCATCAAACTCGGAACTTTGAGATCTTTAAGCTCGCTGATTATTATTTTTAACTAAAATTTACAAAAAATCAAAATGGCAGTTCCACAATGGCGCACTTTCTTGTTTATAAACCGGGGGGGCTGATTTCTCTAGGGGAGGGGGCGAAGCCTCATGATGGCGAATTTTATACTCTTTAATCTTTTTATTCATGAAATATGTAAAAAATATCTAAAAAAATCTTAGGCACAAGGGGGGCCCTAGGCCCCGAGGAATCGGCCATTTTCAGGTTTTAAAATTTAGATTAAAAATTGTATTGAGTTACCTTGCTTCAAGTTTGAGGCAAATCGGTTTATAAATAAGAAAGTGCGCCATTGTGGAACCGACATTTTTATTTTTTAAAATAATAATCAGCGACCTAAAAGATCTTAAAGTTCCGAGTTTGATGCAAATCGGTTCATAAATGGGAAAATCCGGCATTTTGGATCCGCCATTTTATTTATTTTTTTAATAGAAAAAAATGTTGAATTGTATACTAACCCCAAATACCTAGTTGGAAAAGTTTCAAAAAAGTTATGATCAAACAAATAAACAAATATATTATATGAAGTCAAGCTAAATAAAATTGTTTAAACAGTTGCCAATGGTAACATCATAAAATAAAAAATCTCGCGGCGAATTGTCCCCGCGGCGAATCGGCCGGCGGCGAATTGTTCCGCGGCAAATCGGCTGCGGCGAATCGGCCGCGGCGAATTGTCCCCTACCCTTGCCAATGATGTGGGCGATGTTGTTTCACTCTTAACCGTCCGAAACATTTTGAAAGGACATGGGTACGAGAGTTTTAAATTTAAAAAAAACGCAAGAATATTTTCCAGATGATCATTTTCGAAAAATGGAGTTTTGTGAAACCATTATGGAAAAAGCGAATCAGGATGAAAATTTTATTAAAAATATTTGTTTTACACGAAAGTTCGTTTTCAATTACCATTTGCATACTGCAGAACGGACCCAGTATCCTCAAAAACTCAATGTCTGGACTGGGATTTTGGGTGACAATATCATTGGTCCTTTTTTTATCAATGGTAATTTACGAGGAAGAAATTATTTAGCTTTGTTGCAGGACCATATTCATTCCTTTGATTCGACATGTGCCAAATGTTGATTTGAACCAAATTTGGCTCACGCAAGATGGTTGCCCAGCTCATGACCACTTTGTTTACTGGGCCTATACGACAAGCCAGATTTATTCGCATGGATGAACTTCGGAAAAAAATTTTTTTAGGCTTAAAATGGGCCTTTTTAAGAACATTTTCAAAAGAAAATTGCGGATTATGCGTATTTTTTGAAAAAAAATGGAAAAAAAGTCCTATAAAATGAGCTGTTTAACCTCACTTTTTTCAATAACATTCAATACACCTAACTTCAGAAAGCATGGCTGCAAACCAAAATGCACCTGAAATATGTTTCAAAAAGGCACTGTTGCCAGATCGCCACAAAAGTCGTCAAAATTAGGGAAAAATAGACTTTTACTGTGTGGATAAGATTTATTTAAAAAACTTACTTTAAGAACATTATTCAAACATCAAAACTGCATAAAAACTTAAACACTTTTTAACTAAACCTAACCTAAGCAAAAAAGCACATTTGAACTAGAACTTGAATAAATCAAACCTAACCTAACTCAAACTTAACCTAACCTAATCAAACATAATTTATTGTAATGAAACCTAACCTAACCTAACCTAACCGGATCAAACATAATTTATTGTAATGAAACCTAACCTAACCGGATCAAACATAATTTATTGCAATGAAACCTAACCTAACCTAGCCGGATCAAAAATAATTTATTGTAATGAAACCTAAAATTCTCCCTTCAAATAAAAAACAAAAATGGCGGGAAACATACGCAAATTTGTCAACGGCGCACAATTTTTGTTTTTCTTTTTCCAACCAAATATTTATTCCAGGGTAATGTCACCTCTAATGTAAACAAAATTAAATACAAGTTTTTGCACGCGATTTTCCGTATAGTTTCGATTTTACCAAAACCTAATAAAAAAATTGTGTTTTTTGATATTATCCGCATCTAAATATGCTTAAAAATATCTAAATTAGTGTCTGCAAGTGAAATCGCGTTTTTGTATCTCTAAAGTCGACAAGAACCATCACCACCCTATAATCAGTGACACAAACTGAATTTTATAGCAGGTTCGGATCCTGTTTAGCACAGAGCGGTTGTATTTTTGAGAATCTAATTCGGTGGTGGTTCTTAAATCAATAAGAAATAATTTGCTTTTAAAACAGACCCCGCTCTTATTTGTTTCGATGGGGAGTTAGCCCTACACTTTAGTTTGTGGTAGACACGGCATTAAATAATATAAAAAAGTACAAGCTTAAAAAAAGGATTATAAATTTCTAATATTATACTACCCTGGATCGATTTTCTTTACGAACTGAAAGAAAGGATCGCCGCGCGAGTGAAAACAATCGGTGTCATAAATTTCCTTCCTCTACTTTACCGGGGCGCACAGAAGACAGGTATTGGCTGTGGGTCTGGCTATCCTGAAACAATGGGCATAACCACGTGAAAAGGTCTATCTCTATCTTGCGTGCTTGCATAGTGTAAAGTCGCCTTAATCAAAAATTCGTTCGGTTGTTCAATTAGCTTTATGGTGTCATATTATTTTTTACAAATGTATTATCTCGTAGTAAAATAATGGTACAAAAATCAAGTAGGTAGGTTCGAGCTAAGCAAGTAAACCATAAAAGTTATCAGGTTATATTTAATAATAGGTACATTACAAAACCATGTCACTGACTTATAAAAGATTTACAAATTTCGTACTACACACGATGCTGTTTCGCCAAGTACTTCTCAAAACTAATTTTAAGTACCACCATAGATTTAAAAAAAATGGTTTTCGCGTTTGTTTTAAGTTTACCACAGTTTGCCAACTCATAAATCGATCTTGAGATAAAAATTACTACAAACGTGAAGTTTAGTCAGTGTTGCCGCATCAAGTTTTAAAAAAGTACTGAAAATTTTCTGAAAAGGTACTGAATTTGATCAAAATGTACTTTTTTGGTTGCAAATAAATTGGTTCACTTTGAAATTAGATTTCTTACCATACATAAGCCAATTCAAAAAAGTTTTACAAAATGCTTAAGCGGTAATAAAATATATATCTAAATAAAAAAATATTTCATATAACTTTTTTTTTACATTTGAAATCCATTTACCTAGGCTAAAATTATATTATATTATTATGGGCTGTAATGTTTGATCTTTATTAATGGTTTCACAGGGTTGCGAATTAAAACAACTATTATTTTTTAACAGAAGTTTTGCCAATAAAATATTTTGAACAGTTTCTTATTTATTTTAAAAATTTATTTTAGTTTGGGTAATACCTATTATAATATCTGGTATTCAATTTCGTACTGAAAATGGATCAATTTTTAAAATGTAGTACTTGCGTACTGAATCAACATTTTTCGTACTGAATTCAGTACAATTGTACTGAAACGGCAACACTGAGTTTAGTACCCGTTAATAAAAAGACAAAAGTTTTTTCATGGCTAAGCGGGCATAGAAAGATTTTGTTTCTATTGTATTTTCCGTGGGCAGCTCGAAAGCTGTACACCCACGGGGGTCCAAGATCTAATGAACACCTATCAAGTGTTGACAGTTAACTGTTTCGTCCTTAAGGGACTCTTCAGAACACTGCATGGTCAATGTGACGCTTTTGTAAAGCTATAGAGAAGGTATATGAATCTCATCCTACGATGTTGGTAAGAGAAATAAAGCCTGCGATGCCGTGCTTTCACATAAGTGGCGACATCTACAAATACAAAAGAAACTACCAGAGTAAAAATAAAAGCAGGCAGATGAAATGAAAAACAGTACTCATGACCGTGACATAAATTGTCCCTCAGGTCGGGTCTTATAAAAGCAATAATACAAAAAATATAAATAAAACATTTTAAAACACTACAATAATTTTCTAAACGCAGCATTCGTACACTGAAATTTCCACTTGTTTCCCGCGCACTAAAGTTATATCTCACCTATCTACATTGTACTTGCAAGAACATTTTATTGTACTTTAAGTACTTTTAATGTACTTGAAATACTTGGAATGTACTTGAATTACTTCCAATATACTTGAAGTACATTTTATTGTATACATTTCCACGTACATTGTTAAAAGTACTTCAAATAACAAGTACAATTCCTTGATTACTTGAAGTACAACAATTTCAAGAATTGTACTTGAAATACCTGAGAACTCTGTGTGTGACCAATCTCATTTTTATTTTTTAAGTTCCTGAAGTCTCTAAAACACCGTTAAAATCGAGAGAAATTAGTTATTTACCTAACAAGTCCGGAAAGTGGTACTTTTCCGCAGTGAACGACGTGGAGCTGAGTTCGGGCAAACTGTCAAGGGTAGAAAAGATAGTTTCCGCAAGAGTTAGGTACAATGTTTTTCCTACGAGTGTTTTTGTCCATCTTCTTTATCAAAAGAAACATGTTTTAATTCGCAAAGATTTTATAATATTGCTAGAAAATGATACATAAGATAGAATAGTTACATAAATCATTTAATTAGTCCTAAATATCTTCATTTTTAACAAAACAAAAATCGTGCAAAAAAGTACTTTTTTAGCACTAGTGCGGAAGTTACTTTTCTGCACGATTTTTTTTCTTTTCCACACGATTTTTTATGCACGGAAAAATAATGAAACAGGATTTTTTATCATGATATATTAATAACAAACTTTATGTAAAGAACATTTAATTAACAATAACGAAAAAGTTAACGATGGTAAATATTGAAATTGAAGGTGCACTTTGAGTTTGTTGCATGCTGCAATATAGCTGATGCCGCAACATCTTGAAGAACGTCGCTTCTTATTTGAATTTGATTGGTTGGTGTTTGGCCCACTACAGAAATGCCTTGCTGTTGAACTTATTGGTCTGTACAGGCTGTCACACATCATAGATAAAGGATTTGCGGCGCGGTTCAGTGAGTTTTTATTAGATAGGCAACTCCGGCTGTTTGACAGATCGTTAACTCTGTGGCGCCCACTACTGAGCTTAGTGACGAACTAAAAGTTAAGGCGGGAAATTTAAATCGCCTTTTATAATAAATTTTCTTTAATTTTAAAGTTTTTTTTTAATTTTTAATCAGTCAATATTTTATAAAGACATACACTGTCTTTATAAGAAATAAACAGATTGAAAATGATATATAAAGTGCAATAAATAAAGATTTTTTAAATGACTTTTTATTATTATAAAAAAAAGCTACAAATTAACGACTAACTATTGATGAAATAATACATAGTCTAATTGATTGATAAAATAAAATATAATGAAAAACCAAACACTATCTAGAATAAATAATGAAACAGTTGTAGTGTGTAGGGTATGTTTCAAAGTAGTATATACATAGCTTATCATTGGTCGCACATATCATCCAAAAGCTGAAAACAATAAAAAAATCAACTTATAACCACATTAATCATAGGTACTAGATTATGGAAAGATAAAGATTTAAAATTAAGAAATAAATTTATTCAAAGTACATTACGCTGCTGGGTAATCTCTCGTTTACCCATCAGTTAAGCACAAATTTAGTGTTAATTTTGTATGTCTCCCTTTTACTTAATATCAAAAGAAAGGGATAGACATAAAATTAACACTAAATTTGTGCTTAATTGATGGGCAAATAAGGCACCTATCAGGCATTGGAAACCTGTATTCAGAGTTCCGTAAAGTAAGCGATAAGAAGTTAAAAAGACACTACCAATACAAATTTTATCAAATGCCAATCTAACCTCAAATGAGAAAATAAGAAAACTTACCTTAAAATATCTCGGAAAACTATATAAACGCATTTTATACTCGTCTGAACTTTAGACACTTCTCCCAGAAAAGCAACTAGAAATTATTATTCTTTTATATTTAAAATTGCAAAAGTTATAAATTTAACAAAATTTAATTTTAATGCGTCACAGCAGCAAAGATTACCTACATAAGCCAAAAAGATAGATTTAAAATGAACCCGAAATAAAATGCGGTGGAAGAGGTTTTTCTACCTGAAAAAAAGGGGGACGAAAAATCCAAACCACAGATAATTCTCAAAAAAAATAGAATAAGGAACAAACGCGCGACCGCAGCGCCTCTTTTGAGCTTAGTGAGAACTTTAACCTAACGACCTGTCAAATTGCATTGAGTTTCCTAGGCATGGTCACACATTACAGGATTCTTCCTTCGGTGCTTTTGGTGGCATGGGTAAAGCAGCACTTGAAAATGAAACTTGTGTGCAGGAGGACGGGTGTTCATTTGTAAACGATTGTGAACAGGAGGATTCTTGCATTTTGGACGCGCGGAAACGTAAAAGTGGCGCGAAAAAGTAAAATCATGCGGAAAAGTACATCTTTCCAAACGAAAAGTATATTTTGAATAGATTTTTGTTTCTTGGTGCGTGCGGTACGTTAGTGATTGAAGAGGTACTCTTTGGGCGTTCAACTTTTGCAGATTTCATAAAGTACAATCACCAGTGACCTCTTTCGGGTGCCCCTCTTAATAATTTTATTTACGTTTTACACATTTTTGAGGCTAAAACATTGATACTTTCTCTCCTTATAACTAAAGTATTATGATTAAATATTGTGAATCGTAGCATTACTTATTTGGGGTAGGTAGGTACTCTTCATGCATCGAAGACAATCAAAAATACAACTTTAGAAGTCTAGAAATTGAAAGTACTCAAAGATTGTATCAGAACGGATTAGATGAAAAATTAATAAACACAAGTCACTCATTTGAAGAGATATATAATAAACATAATAAAAAGCTTGAAGGAAGCAAGCAATGAAGCTGTTGGATACCAAGATAATAGAAATAACAGGAAGATGTGGTGGACGGACAAAATACAGGAAATGGTCAAACAGGAAAAACGCACATACTTGAAATGGCTCAGTACTAAAGAGCAAAGAGACCTAGAAATCTACAGGGAAACCAGAAGACAGCTAAGAAATTTGATATGCACAGAAAAAAATGAAATGTTCGAGCGCAAGTGCCACGACATAAATACACACATAGGAGGTAGGCAGAGTTGTGAAGTATGGAAATTCAGTTCTACAGTAAAAAACCCAACAAAAGAAAAAGTAAACATTCAGATAATCAAACCAGAACAATGGACAGAGCACTACAAGGAACTGCTGCAGGAGACAAGACCCGAATATATGGCAGCCTCTCCGAGGAGAGACATAGAAGTACATGGAGAGGAAGTAATCATCGAAAAAGAAATGATAAAGAATAATATTAAATAGCTTAAATCCGGAAAAGCTAGCGGACCTGGGGGAATATATGCTGAAATGCTCAAATATGGATCAGAGAAACTACTCGAAAATCTCACATATATTATCAATCAATGCATAAACGGCCATCCAGTACCTAATGATTGGAAAATTGCATTTATATCTTAAATACATAAGAAAGGAAACAAGCTGGATTGCAACAATTACAGAGGAATTTCAGTAACCAGTACTCTAAGTACGGTAGGATTCTTAGAGATCTAATAGAGAATGATTTTCATGAACAAGAAGAAGAAGAGCAAAGTGGGTTTCGTGCAGGCAGATCTTGTAGTGATAATGTTTTTTGTCTTAAACAAGTAATTGAGAAAAGAAGCGCCAGAAATATAGAGACTCATGTTACCTTTGTGGACCTACAAAAAGCATATGATACCGTTCCAGTAGAAAAATTATGGACGGTGTTGGAACAAACTAATATCAATCATACATACATAAAAGCGATAAAAGAACTGTACAAAGGGTCAATATCTAAAATTAAAATTGGAAATCGACTTTCAAAAGAATTCCTGGTAACAAAAGGCTTAAGACAGGGATGTTGTATCTCTCCAACTCTTTTTAAAATTTATATCGCAGTGGCTCTAAAAAAGTGGAAACGTAAAGTGCACGGCATGGGAATACAACTTAACGACCGATTTACTAAATACACACTACAGTTTGCTGACGACCAAGTAATTGTAGCTAATGATAAAGAAGACATGGAGTATATGATGAGAAAGTTAACGGAAGAATACCAAAAGTGGGGACTAACAGTGAACGTGGACAAGACACAGTACTTATGTATTGGAAACGAATCCAGTGAGTTAGAACTAGACAATGGACAAACAATATCTCCATGCAATGAGTATGTATACTTGGGTGTCACATTTGATAAGACAGGAACAGACTGTAAAGAATTGGAAAAAAGAATAGTAAAAGCAAAAAAGGTTATTGGATGTCTTAACAGTATTTTATGGGGCAGAGAGATAAGAAAGAAAATTTAACATATATGAAACAATGGTGAAAAGCACGCTGTTGTATGGAATAGAGACTTGTCGCTTAACAGAAAAATACAAAACAAAAATGGAAAATGTCGAAATGGATGCTATAAGAAGATCAATGAGAATATCTAGATTAGATCACATAAGAAATGAGATCATAAAAGAAAGAATGGGAATCGAGTGAAGCATAACGGATGACATCACTAAAAGGCAATTGATATGGTACGGCCATGTACAACGGATGAACGACGAAAGATTACCAAAACAGGTCCTAGAGTGGCAACCAGTAGGGCGCAGAAAAACAGGACGTCCTAAACTAGAATGGCAACAGTCAATCCAAAGATCAATGAGTCAAAAGAATCTGACAGAAGATGATTGTCAGGATCGAAGGAGGTGGAGAATAGGCGTCGGACAACGTAGAAAAACGTTCTAAACCGACATAGTAGTAGTATTTTCGCGTACTTGGCTTTTTTTTTCATGAAATAATAATGGATAATATTTAAGTTTTAAAGTAGTAAAATATGCGGAATTGTTGTTGTTCAAACCTTTTGCAATGTCTTATTCAAAATTTTGAGTTTTTTAAATTTTTTCCTATGGTTTTATCATAGTTCCTTTTAGGGCTCAGCTCTCTAGCGTTCCTGAAAGTGGACAATGTTACTTTTAAATAACTTTACATTTATGGAGGAGGGCAGTAAATTTAAATTTTGATGTTTTTAAATGTTTTCCTATAGTTTTATAATAGTTACTATGAGTCTTCCAAAGCTCAGCTCTCTAGCGTTTCTGAAAGCGGGCAATTTTACTTTTACATAACTTTACATTTATAGGGGAGGGATGTTAATTAAAATTTTGGGGTTTTTAAATTTTGTTCTGTAGTTATATTAAAGTTCCTATCGGCCTTCCAAATCTCAGCTCTATAGCGTTTCTGGAAGTTGGCAATGTTATTTTCACATAACTTTACATTTATAGGGGAGGGAAACAAATTAAAACTTTGGGGTTTCTAAATGTTTTGCTATAGTTTTATCATATTCCCTATCAGTCTGCCAAAGCTCAGCTATTTAGCGCTTCTGGGAGTAGGCGATGTTCCTTTTACATAACTTTACATGTATAGGGAAGAAGAGTTAATTAGAATTTTGGGGTTTTTTGAATTTTTTCAAGGGTTTGTAGCATGTCTGGAAGTATATTAGAATTTTGATGATCTATACATGAGTGAATGAGTGAGTGAGTGACAATTTCGACGTTTTTTGAAACTACTTTACTACTTTATGGAAGTCTATGACACTTGGAGGGACTGTTAACTCTATGAAGATCTACGACTGTGCAAAGTTTGAGTAGTATATTTTTATTACAAAGTATTTATACATATGCGTATATATACCAGAGTCGTCAAATTCATTTAGGAAGCTACTTAAAAATATTAACATTAATCATTAACATAAAATAAAATAAATAAAAATTAAAATAAAATAATGTAAAATCAAATGTATCACAATGTACACAAAACAGATAAATAACACAAAATTAGTTTCACAAATATTTAAGCACAAAAGATACACAAAATCATAAAAAATATACAATAGTTAGGATTTTTGTTTAAAAGTTTATCTAAAATTAAAGAAATCTTTTATTGTGTACGGTTCAATTTTACAAATATGGCCAAAACAAGCTTTTTTAAACCGTTTTATACTATCTATATCTTTAATTTTGTCTGGCAAGGAGTTATACAATTTTAAACAGGTATAGAAAGGAGCTTTTTCTGTTACGGCTAGCCTGTGCTAGTATCGTAGCTCATTCCAAAGTAGTGTTTTAGAAAGGTCAAATATGGGCTGAAATGTTTCAAGAAAAGATGGTACAGCAGTTTACGCCGCGAACTTGGCCGGGCACTACCCTACCCTCATATTATAATATTTGTTGAGACGATGAGTGTGTTGTCCTGCGAGTTCGGACGGTTTTATAACTGTCGAATGTTCTGATGGAACGCAACTACAGCTTCTGATACAGTCTTACCACTCCTAGACTGCCATCATAAGCAAAAACACAGTAAGTACATTTGATAGCTCACATTCTTAAGTAACACTGTATTTAAAATATATTATCTGAGATTGTTTGATTGTGAAACATCAAATTCACTGGCGCCAATTACGTCAAGTTTTAAAAGTAAACTATTAAAACTTTTATTTTTATTATGTCTGATTTCTTAAGGGAAGCACTGCTTCCCTTGCTTAGATCAACCGCACGCCCCTGTTGTCCAGTGTTTAGGAGGTACACACACATATTATCATAGACATTAATTACATATATATACGTGCATTAGGCTAATGAAACCCAATTAATTACACTCCGAGGATAATCAATAATTAACAATTTGTGGAATAATCAGCAACCGGGTTACCCCTTAAGAGCAATGTCTTTTTATCAATGCGACGTTTTTGTTTAAAAACTGCTTTTTTTGCCCAGCAACCTCATGAAACATTTTTGAATAACCAATACAGTGAAACCTCTCCTTGTGGACACATCTATTAAGTGGACACTTCCTTTAGGCGGACAAATTTGTTGAAGCCAAGCTTTTCTCTATTTCTTTACATGTATAATTCACTCCAATAACCGGACACTCTATTACCCAGACGCGGACAATTTTTTTTGGCTAAAAAATTCTGAAACCTTCCTTAACCAGACGTGAACCTTTGACAACGGGACGCTGCACGACATGGGCATAAATATTATTTAGTATGTTGGCAACAACGCACTCTGAAGCCGGGGAATTACCTCTATCCGTTTTAATGTAGAGACATTACTGACAGGTCAAATAACTGCAAAGATTTGGTTTACCCTAATATGCAATATTATTTTTTTTTGACAGGATACGTATTCTTGAGTTTTTGGGAGGAGAATATGAGTAGTCCTCACCGTAAAAAGGTGAATGCTCTATTCCCCAAAGCCCACACCCGTGAATTCATGTTCACCACCTGTCACGAGGTAAAAACGAGTTCCCGGGAAAGTTTCTAACCTCACTTTTTTGTTTTGTGATTTGTTTTTTTTGCGAAAGTAAAAATAGAATTTTTAGGTAAAGCCCTATTTAGATATATGTATGTATATGCATTGATACTAAATTGCTATACTGCAGTGCATAGGTTAAAAGCAATATCTCCACTTTCAGACCCAATTGATTGAAAGTGCAGCAGCAATTCGATCTTTTCATTGATCGATATTGTATAGCAGTGTTTTTCCCTGCTTTTGGTTTTTTGTTTCTCTCGTATCTCGGTGGATGGCGCCTCTTGCTATAGTTCGCTCACTAATTACATTTAATTAGAGACAAAACCGTCTGATTAACTTCGCAAGATTTGTCACTTGACCAGCAGTGTTCTGAGGAGTTCCATAAGGACGAAACGGTTAACTGTCAACACTTATTAGGTGTCCATTAGATCTTGGACCCCCGTGAGGTTAAGCTTTCAAGCTACCCACGGAAAAATATAAGGGAAACAAAAAACTCCTTTTTGCCCGATTAGCCATGAAACTTATTTGATTTTTAAATTCACGGGTACGAAATTTCACGTTTGTTAGTATTATTTGGCTTAAAAATTCCGTTGATTGACGCTCACTGTCTTGATGACGGGTAAAAATGCAAAATGCGTTGATCCGGCCTGAAAAGACAAAGAGCTGTCGTAGGTCACGGACTATGGTTGTTTTCTTTTATTTGCATTCGATCTTTTCATTGATCGATATTGTATAGCAGTGTTTTTCCCTGCTTTTGGTTTTTTGTTTCTCTCGTATCTCGGTGGATGGCGCCTCTTGCTATAGTTCGCTCACTAATTACATTTAATTAGAGAAAAAACCGTCTGATTAACTTCGCAAGATTTGTCACTTGACCAGCAGTGTTCTGAGAAGTCCCATAAGGACGAAACGGTTAACTGTCAACACTTATTAGGTGTCCATTAGATCTTGGACCTCCGTGAGGTTAAGCTTTCAAGCTACCCACGGAAAAATATAAGGGAAACAAAAACTCCTTTTTACCCGATTAGGCATGAAACTTGTTTGATTTATAAATGTGTACCTATATAACATATTATATTACATCTTATACCCTGTTTCCACCAATGCATGCCCACCCCGATTTAAAAAACGCATCAGATGACGTTGCATTTAAAACTGGTGCAAACCCATGGCCCATCACGTGATGCGTTTTTTGAATCGGGGTGGGCATGCATTGGTGGAAACAGAGTATTAGAAGCGAGAAAAGCCGCGTGTTTATTAATTTGACACTACAGAGAAACGTTTATCTTAACCTAAAGGTGGTTTAAAATAATGTATAATGTAGTATTCTTACAACTACATTTTTAAAGTGTCCTTATATAAAAGCACTTTAATAGGCCTCTATAAACAAAGTGTTAAACATTAATAACCATAACTCCATTTGGCCTGAAATAACTGACAGAAATAAGTGCGAGTTATGTTTATGTAGACATAGGCGCACCAAGGGGAGGGCCTCGAGCCAGGGCTCCCTAAAGCTAAATTTTTTTTAGATAATTAAGGACTTATTGCAATAAAGCCAGGTACTAATTCTGCACTATTCGACAGTTTCCCATTATAAGAACAGCTGTCTTCTTTCAAAATTAGGCCTTTGTGTATTATAAGAGTCGGAATTAATAGTGCCGCCACTATTAATGGAAAATAAGCGACTGGAATTATAAATTCGACTTTGGTATGTCAATTTTGAAAGATCAACTGTCAGTTTTTAATGGAAAACTATCAGAATAGTGACCGGCACTATTACTGCCTGGTTTTATTTGCAATAAGTCCCTAATTTTAAAAAAACTTCTTGAATTCAAAAATAAAATGGCATAAAACGCACTTTGATTAGTTGCGAGATACCCGGCAACGTTGTGCACTGAAGTTGCACGGCGTGATTCTAAACCCTGCACTCACAAACCGCTTCAAGCGTTCAAGGATACGACATTTTCATTCCCGGGAGAAAAAGTGAGTTTGATTTCCCGGGAACGTTCCCGGGAGCACTCCCTTCACAAACTTTGAAGAATACGGCTCCAGACGTAGTGAAGCTTGCTCCTAACTGCGAAATTGACCTGACTGTGGGTTGCATGTGTGCGTACGAACGTCAAATATGGGGTCACCGGGTGGCTCCCGATCTATACAACTTTGCATGTTCGGCTTGATGCTTGATGCCACGTGTGCCAATTTATGGCCATTTAAAAACCTTTTAAACCATCAAATATGCCCGCGATTATCCCACAAAAATGGTTTTAGGATAATTCTCTTTACAGCCAAGCGCGGATTTGAGATGGGGGTTAATGTGGTAATTACCTTCCTAGAAAAAAATATATGCTCTTTTGGTTAATAAATAAAGGACTCAACGGATAATTACAACCCCCCTTCTTAGAAAAAAAATAAATGCACAAATAAATTACCCCACCCCCTTTATGCCCAGATCCGAGTTTGGTGAAGCCATAGTGATGCGAAAAATTGCGAAATTTTGAAAATTCATATTTCAAAATCTATACAGTTTGGCAACAAAAGCACCGAGTTGCAGTATGGTGGGGCCATAGAGATGAGAAAAAACTACACCCTGAGTTAAGATTCGGAAAAACGTAATTTAGCGAATTTTAGGGTAGGGAATCCCATAAGACCAAGATGGCCAAATTATGAAAATTCGTATTTCAAAAACTATACAGCTTATCGACAAAAGCACCTAGTTGCAGTATGGTGGGGCCATAGAGATGAGAAAAAACTACACCCTGAGTTAAGATTCAGAAAAACGTCATTTAGCGAATTTTAGGGTAGGGAATCCCAAAGACCAAAATGGCCAAACTTTGAAAATTCATATTTTAAAATCTATTCAGTTTATCAACAAAAGCACGGAGTTGCGGTATCATGGTGCCATATAGATGCGAAAAAACCACACCCTGAGTTAAGATTCGGAAAAACGTCATTTAGCGAATTTTAGGGTAAGGAATCCCATAAGAACAAAATGGCCAAACTTTAAAAATTAATATTTTAAAACCTATACAGTTTATCAACAAAAGCACCAAGTTGCAGTATGGTGGGGCCATAGAGATGAGAAAAAACTACACCCTGAGTTAAGATTCGGAAAAACGTCATTTAGCGAATTTTAGGGTAGGGAATCCCATAAGACCAAAATGGCCAAACTTTGAAAATTCATATTTCAAAATCTATACAGTTTATCAACAAAAGCACGGAGTTGCGGTATGGTGGTGCCATAAAGATGCGAGAAAACCACACCCTGAGTTAAAATTCGGAAAAACGACATTTAGCGAATTTTGGGGTAGGGAATCCCATAGGACCAAAATGACGAAATTTTTAAAATTTATATTTCAAAATCTATACAGTTTATCAACAAAAGCATCGAGTTACAGTATGATGGTGCCATAAAGATACGAAAAACCTGACTTAAGATTCGGAAAAACGTCATTCAGCGAATTTTAGGATATGGAATGCCATAGGACCAAAATGGCGAAATTTTGTAACTTCATATTTCAAAAACTATACAGTTTATCAACAGTAGCACCGAGTTGCAGTATGGTGGGGCCATCAAAAACCACACACTGAGTTAAGATTCAAAAATACGTTATTTAGCAAAGTTTTTCAAAAGCTTCCCACATTTTTCTTTTTGCACGGTAAAAATCAGAGTTTAGTAACTCAAATTTTCCCCCTTTTTTGTTTTATTCGTATAATATCTGACAATCCAGACATGTTTTATTTTAAAGGGCTTTTATATTTCTTATATAGGTGGTGTCGTCTTACTACCACTGCCACCCACCTTGGTATGCGGGCATACCTCCTGTATGAATGGGGTCAAATCTTGTATTAATCGTCGCCGACCACCTAATAACACCTATGTGACAAAAGGATAATTTTACGAAAGGAGCAAAAAAGTGCAATAAATGCACTTGTAAAAAGTTTTAGGTTGGATAATTTATATATATATATATATATATATATATATATATATATTTAGCGGTTTCACAACGTTCCACGTCTTCCGATACCCAATCTCCACTCGTTTCTGTTTGCCCATAATTCATCATCTAGGCCTCTTATTCTTATTTCACTGTCTATTCCTTCTCTCCAGCTTCTCCTTGGCCGTCCTCGTTTTCTTTGTAGTATTTGTTTAGGTTGTCTTTCATCATTCATTCTTTGTACATGTCCGTACAACACCAGTTGTTTTGTTCTTATATCATCCACTAAAGTACGTTCACCCACTGTCATAATTTCTCTTATTCTTTGATTTGTAACTCTTTCTCTTTTTGATTTCCCTGCTGCTCTTCTCCAATAGTCCATCTCCGTAGCGGAAAGCATTTTTTCTGTTCTATCCTTGATTGGCCATACTTCTGAGCCGTATGTAATAATACTTTTTACAATGGTGTTATATATAAGCTTTTTGTTATGTTTTGATATATATTGGTCCCAAATTATTCAATTTAATAAACTTATTGCTTTTCTTCCTTGTACGTTTCGATCTTTTATAGCTTTGTCTAGTGTTCCGTCAGCTGTAATTTTTAGACCTAATTATTTACACTCATCAAAGGACTGAATTTGCTGACCGGTATTTAAGATTGGATCCTGGTTTGTTCCACCGATACACATATACTCTGGCTTATTGAGAATAACCTCTAGTCCCCACTTATTGTCGGTACTCTTCTTTAGTTTGGATAATTTTAGAGTACTTAAAAAAATGGTTTACACAAAATTTGTGTAGACCCTTTTTGTACCTATTACTTTTATATTTAATTTTTTTTTGATAGGAGGTCCGATTAAAAAGTTTATCCTATTTCACATTTCACCCGAATAACTCGGATGGAGTCTAATTAAATTTTTTCGTTGGCTGCGGTATATTTCCTTTCACTTCCAGCAATTTTTAAGATTTTTTTTAGTGTTTCCATTTTAAAAACCTTTTTAGATTTATGTAAAGTCGAAATAGCGGTAACAATTAGAAACCCCTGTTTCTTTATTTATATACACAATGATCTCTATATACATAACTGGATAGGCCTTTACTTATATGCAAAGTGAGGCAAAAATATTGATTTATTTTTGTAGAGAGAGCACGCTGCGCAGGAGGTGCTACCTTTCCTTTTTTACTTTTACCCTCCGGTGATATTCTGTAGTTTTGAAAGTTCGCGGACGTTTGATTTTTAATCTATACCAGGATTTTTACTGGGATTAGGTACTAATAAAGTTTTTTAAATAATTAAAGCTACTTGCTTCAAAAAGGAAACCGGCTTTTCACTCCTATAAAACTGGTTTTTACAAGCAACGCATTTGTTCAACAAAAACAATTTCAAAAATATACTGAGAACATTGACAAACACTTTAATGACAAATCACAAATGAGAATCTCCTTGAAGTATTAAGTTCACAGAATACCACCGGTGATTAGAACTAGAGAGAGAAATGTTGCACTGCTTCGCATTCATTCTATGTTCTCACTCTAAAAAAACTCTTTAAATTTTTGCCTCAGTGTCCCATATACCTAATGTATAGCCGTGGACGTTCCACTTACTTCGTATATAATAGCGTGTTTGACAATAGTAAAAAATAAATATATATTTATTTTTAACAAACTTTTTTGTTTAATTTTTTCTCAAATTCATAGTTCTTTTAATTAAATAAATTCATTGAATTAAAACAATTAGCCACGTGATTCAAAACAGGCGGTCTACCAATCAGCTGCGAGTGACGTCACAAAACAGTAAACGCCTCGAACGAACCTATTTTCTGTGTTATTTTCTTATGGATGGTAATGTTTACTTTGGTTTAAAGTGCGAATTATCGTCCTAAATTAGATTTTATTTTGTGTTTTGCTTATAAAAAATATTTTCAATGGAAAACGGATTCTCCAAAGCCGATAGCTCCAACTTGCCAATGCTGCATTCCTTTATGGTGGCAGGCTTCTTTGCCAACAACAGTGATTTTTGTTCTGCGGAGGTTGCATACAGTACATGAGTACCAAACTAGCATCCCCTATATAATGTTGATGTAAGTATTCGATGAATTGTTTTGTATATAACTGAAAGTTCTTTTATGATATTCTTCCCCTACTTTTACTCATTTAGATTTTGAGGTTAGGTTATATGTTATATGATCTTCACAAATGTAAAGTGAAGATGTATTAGATAAGGCCCTTGTGTCTCTTCGAGAAAGTTCTAGCCACTTTTTCCGTTCTTTTACTGCTGTAGGCACATGAATAATTAGTTTTTCAGGTGTTTTTATGTTAGTATTCGACCACTGAGGCACTACACACCACTTATAGGACATTTTTTTACATAAAAAACAGTAAAAACACAGACCAAAAACAAATAAACACTTGAATGCCGTGTATCTGTCCGCGAGTTTACTGCGCTGTGACGTCATTGCAACGCCATGCTAGAAATGAGCGTTTTAACGGCAAATTCAAATCGAAAATTAGAACACTTGATTTTAAATGTGTTCCATGATAAAATATACTATTTTAACAATTTTGCATAGCAAATTAGGGACCTATCTATCATTCTAAACACTTCTAAAATTTGTCAAAGATCCTATTCATTGTATATTCATTAGAAAATTATTAAAATAAAGCCAGGTTATAATAATAGTGCCAGGCACAATTTTGACACCTTCACATTGTAATATCAGCTGTGATCTTTCAACACACGGCCTCTGTTTACTATATGAACCGGAATAAATAGTGCCTTCTTTTATTAATTGAAATTAAACGATGAAAGTTTTAAATTCGACTTTGGCATGTTAATTTTGAAGGATCAACTGTCAGTGTTCAATGTAAACGTGTCAAAATAGTGCCTGGCACAATTATAGCCTCGCTGTATTTCAATAATTCTCTATTGATTGATTGAATGATTGGTTCGTTTTTCTATAAATGTGTCACATTGAAGATATTGCGTTTTCGTAGACGATATGCAGATTGCATGTGCTTCATATGTGGTAAAATGTCTTTTGTTGTCTCGATATTTTTAAGGCCACACAAACATAAAGTGACAAACTATATCTTTACCAATAACGTACCCCGGAATATGCCTTAAGGGTGGGGATGGGTGGGAAAACATCTAAAATCAAGGCCGACACAAAAATAGAGGCCACGACCCTGAAAAAATCAGCTGTTCTCCGGGGGCTGATTTTTACATTGGGTCTTATGGGAGGTCAGACGTTTTTTATGATATTTTCAAAATGGCACTACAGATTTCGGCGAAATTTCAGTGAAATATTCTCAGACACCATTCCCATATTCTACCAAACTTTTGTAATGATGCAAGATGATTAAAAGGTTAAAATCTTCAAAATTTAGCTAGCTAATGAAGCGGCTCTGAAAAGTTAAGGATTACTATAAATTTAAAAAAATATGTTCTTCAAGAATATAGTAAAAACAATCTTAAAACCGGCTTTATTTTAAAAAAAAATCAAATATTCATGAACCGTCATTCCAACTTTAATATTTTAAAGACAATCAGCTGTGTCGTTACGCAACCATCAAAAAAATCAGCCCCGGATGTGACGTCAACAAAGTGGAGGATCGTGGCCCGTCCGTTTTGATAGCCCTGCTAAAATAAATGGATCCATGCCCGGGCCCCTCTGCCCCCCCCCCTGGATCCGCTACTGCTGGGGGGTACCCCATTGTATTTAAGCCGACAACTATAATAACAAACAAATGGGATAAAAAAATATATTATTTATTTTATTTTAATTTATTTGTTGTCGTTTAGTTGCAGCTTGTTTACAAACCTGTTTAACAATTATTTAGCGTGCGTATATCACCTAATTAACACATGTCACTCATGTCAACTGTCAAAAGCAATCGGCGTCAAGAGGCGGTTACAAATTAAAAGTAAAAATACTTAATCATTGTAATTATTTTGTGTCAGGATACAAGATTTTGCAATTATTGACAAATTTTTTATATTTAGAAATAACCACGGAATAATATTAATCAATCAAGTGAATTGGAACTTGACAATGGATAAACAATTTCTCCATGCAATGAGTATTTACAGGGTGTTTCAGACCACCCGCACAGGCCGATTATTTTATAGAGATAATTATTTTTAAACATTTTTAAATCACTATCAAGGTAGTGAGATGTGCTCTTTCTGATGATGGATGTAGGTTTTAAGGTCCTAGCCATACAGGTGTGTCAAAATTCCGCTCGACGTTGATTTTTTTAAATAGAACATGCTATTTCTGATTGCGGATTTCAATTCTACGCGGAAAAATTAAAACGTTTTATTCGAAAACTTTTCCCAAAAATGCTTTTTTAAACCTCAAAACTGATATTAAATTATTTCGCAATTATAACCAAGACAAAAACGGAAAGTTACCAAAGTCTAAATTAAATGACACAAGACAGGCAAAAACAATTTTTCAATGGAAATATGTCAATTTAAATGTCTTGTTATGCCAAACTTTGGGAAGTAAATATTTTGGTTACTTTTCGTTTTTTTCTTGGTTATAACTGCGAAATAATCTAATATCAGTTTTGAGTTATAAAAAAGCATTTTTGGGAAAAAGTTTTCCAATAAAACGTTTTAATTTTTCCGCGTAGAATTGAAATCAGCAATCAGATATAGCATGTTCCATTAAAAAAAATCAACGTCTAACGAAATTTTGACACTTCCTAAGAGGCCTTAATTAAACCTACATCATCAGAAAGAGCCCATTTCACTACCTTGATAGTGATTTAAATTTTTTTTAAAATTATTATCCCTTTTAAAATGATTGGACTGTGCGGGCGGTCTAAAACACCCTGTATACTTGGGTGTCACATTTGATAAGACAGGAACAGACTGTAAAGAACTGGAAAAAATAATAGTAAAAACAAAAAAGGTTATTGGATGTCTTAGCAGCATTTTATGAAGAAGAGAGATAGAAAAGGATGTAAAACTTAAATTATATGAAACATTGGTGAGAAGCACGCATTGGCGTAGCTAGGGGGGGGGCTGAAGTCCCTCAGGCCCCCCTAAGATATTTTAGGCCTCCCCTACCGACTACTAGTAAAAGAACATGACGCTGAAAATACATACTTTTCTATTATTATTCGGGAAATATTCAAATAAAATAGGTGCATTAAAATTTAAAATCATTCAGATAATGTTTACATTTCAGGAAAAAGCCCTTGTCTTGCGGAATTAGGCTTTTTCTCTTTAAATTATCTGTAACTTTTCTGCACTTATGCAATTTCCCGAAAATATTTTTTAAATTTAAACATAATTATGCATATTGAATATTTCATACATATTGGCGACATCTTGTAATATATGATAGAAGTGTAAGTTAAATTTCGCATTTAATAAAGACAGCGACCTTTGCCCCTCTGTTTCCGAAATCGGGTTGTAGATGTCGTAAGGTTATAAAAGACCTTTTTAAACTGTTTTTCTAAAATAAATATAATTATCTTTTTAGTTTTTTTGAGGTTAGCGTTTAGTGTCTTGTGAAAATTTTCCGATTTTGGTGACAATTTCATAACCATTTTCATATTAAGTTTTCCCACGTCGTTAAATGGAATAAATTCGTCGAGCAATACCGGGAAATTTTTAATATTAATACTTCTACTCTAAGAGCAGAAATTACCGTTTTAAAGAATTGTATTTTTCGGTTAAATCAAACTGTTGGTCATGATTCTATCAAACAACATATAGCAGAAAACACCTATCCAAACCTCTACCAACTTTTTAAAGTTGCGAGTATTCTTCCAATTTCAAGTGCAACTTGCGAGAGGTCTTTCTCTGCCATGAGGAGAGTTTTTAATTGGCTTAGAACAACTACCTGTGGTTAGTAATCTGTGAACAACTATGACTCAAGAGAGACACTCAGGTTTGTTATTGTTATTCATAGAAAAAGATGTTGAGGTCGACTTCGACAGTGTGGTAGACGCTTTCAGTCAGCGACGTAGAAAACTTTCTTTGTAGAATTGCTGAATCACATACTTCCTGTGTATACATATAAATAAGTTGGTAAATGTATTATTAAATTTGTTATATTAAAATATTAGAACATTTAATGCGCGTATTTTTTTTTATTCATTGCACACTTTGCACGACTCTTTAAAACCTATGTTTGCTTTTTGTTCAAGATAGACCGGGGCCACGGCCCCCCCTGAAAAGCAAGGCTAGCTACGCCAATGGAAGCACGCTCTTGTATGCAATAGGAAGATCAATGAGAATATCCAGAACAGATCATATAAGAAATGAGACTATAAAAGAAAGAATAAGAATTGAGGGAAGCATAACGGATGACATCCCTAAACGACAACTGATATGGTACGGCCATGTACAACGGATGAACGACGAAAGATTACCAAAGCAGGTTCTAGAATGGCAACCAATAGAGCGACAATCAATTCAAAGATCAATGAGTCAAAAAAACCTGACAGAAGATGATTGTCAGGATCGAAGGAGGTGGAGAATAGGCGTCAGACAACGTAGAAAAACGTTCTAAACCGACATTATGTTATTTTAATATTATGTCATAATTTTTTTAATAAGTAGCTTCGAAAATAAGTAAGAATTCAACTTCAAATGCATTTTGATTTAGATCCTTTGGAGGGGTTTTCACCCTTGGGTATGGCACTGGCTTATAAACCTCTTGTAAGGTTTTGACGTTCTGATCTTTCTTCAAGCTGTCTTCTTTAAATGGAAAGGAGTCTTTATTCCAGAATATCGCTTCATTAAGACTTAGCTGAATTTTTACAATCGTCTGAACAATCCAATGTTTAAATTCTCTTCAAGTTCCTCCAAAGTCACACTATCTTCGGTCATACATTTTTTCACATCTTCAAAATTTTTTTTAAGGTCATGACAATTTTTTCGGGAATGTATAATTTTCATTTAATAAAGTTATTAACTTTATTAAATGGAATAATTTGGGACCAAAGTATATCAAAGCATAACAAAAAGCTTATATATAACACCATTGTAAAAAGTATTATTACATACGGCTCAGAAGTATGGCCAATCAAGGATAGAACCGAAAAAATGCTTTCCGCTACGGAGATGGACTATTGGAGAAGAGCAGCACGGGAATCAAAAAGAGAAAGAGTTACAAATCAAAGAATAAGAGAAATTATGACAGTGGGCGAACGTAGTTTAGTGGATGATATAAGAACAAAACAACTGGTGTGGTACGGACATGTACAAAGAATACTACAATACAAATACTACAATGGAAACCAACTGGCCGAAGAAAACGAGGACGGCCAAGGAGAAGCTGGAGAGAAGGAATAGACAGTGAAATAAGAATAAGAGGCCCAGATGATGAATTATGGGCAAACAGAAACGAGTGGAGATTGGGTATCGGAAGACGTAGAACGTTGTGAAACCGATAAATATGTATATAACTTTCAAAAACACTTATGCTATATCAGCCTTGTAAACAGTTTTTTGTAAATATCTCAGAAACGAAAGCTCTTACGAAGTGTTTGGTTATAACACAAATGATTGAGAAACTGTGTTCTGCTACAAACGAAACGCATATTGATGTGATGCTCTGTTACAATATTGTACACTCTTTTATCTAAAAATTTCATGAAAATCGGTTCAGAGGATTATGAGCTATTGTGGGCCAGAAATACATGCACGATATTGCTAAAATAGGTCCAAATACACCCAAACTTTTTCGTCAAAAACAAAGCCTTCTCTAGCCATTGTTGCGCCTGTTAAGAAGGTAAAAATTAAAAAGAAAAAACGTTCTCGTAAACATGTTTGAAACAAATGTGTTTACAAAAAATTGTATTTCGAAAAAAAACTATTTTGAAAAGCCGTACATTTAAAGAAAAGTTTTTTAAAACTTGGTTTTGAATATGACTTATAGTTGATGTTCTATCAGGGCTATCAAAACGGACGGGCCACGATCCTCCACTTTGTTGACGTCACATCCGGGGCTGATTTTTTTTTGATGGCCACGTTATGACACAGCTGATTGTCATTAAAATATTGAAGTTAGAATGACGGTTCATGAATATTTGATTTTTTTTAAAATAAAGCCGATTTTGAGATTGTTTTTACTATATTCTTTTAGAACAATTTTTTTAAAATCTATAGTAATCCTTAATTTTTCAGAGCCGCTTTCTTAGCTCACACAAAAATTAAGTTTAAAGCAGAAGGGAATGTGACAATCACAGATGACAAAGTCAAATACATGTCAAATATAACAGTTGGCATGTGGTACATGGCGGGTAATTTGAATTCAAAATAAAGAATGCTAAATCTTGAAGATTTTAACCTTTTAATCATGTTGCGTCCTTACAAAACTTTGGTGGATTATCGGGATGGAGTCTGAGAATATTTAACTGAAATTTTGCGGAAATCTGTAGTGCCGTTTTGAAAATATTATAAAAAAACGTCTGACCTCCAATAAGACCCAATGTAAAATTCAGCCCCGGGAGAACAGCTGATTTTTTAAGGGTCGTGGCCTCTATTTTTGTGTTGGCCTTGGTTCTATTTAAGTGGCACCGCGTCATAGCTATGGTAAACCAAATTCTGCGGCAAAATTTAAGTAAAGAAGCCTTAAAAAATTAGTGTTTCATATTTGTACATGCAGTGTGCCGCTCGGGGCTTAATGTTCGAAAGATAAAACACTACGACCTTTTAAAGGAGAGATCAAATAGGTACCTACCTGATAAATAAAGATCCGAAACATAAAAGAGGATCCAAAATTATATTAAAATGTGCGCAAATATTGATTTAGTTGCAAAGACGGTAATTTGTTTTGTGAAAAGCTCCGTCATGATTTGACATACTGTCAAAACAACAACGAATAGAAAACGTCAAAGCCCTGCTAAATCAATAATATGTTCGTAACAACCAGGTAATAGTATATATGTTTCTTTCTAATGAAATCGTTTAGAAGAAGACATCAATAAAAAGCAAGTAAAATAGTAAGCTAATGACTAATTAGTGCACTGCCTCATTTTGGGAATCAATATCAATAAAAAAATTAAAGGAAGTGCGTGCCACTGTATGTACCCCTCTACTCCCTTCCAACCCATCAAGGTTTTGATGACGCGGTGTCACTTTAATACAGCCAAGGCCAACACAAAAATAGAGGCTACGACCCTGAAAAAATCAGCTGTTCTCCCGGGGCTAAATTTTACATTGGGTCTTATGGGAGGTCAGACGTTTTTTTATGATATTTTCAAAATGGCACTACAGATTTCCGCAAAATTTCAGTGAAATATTTTCAGACACCATCCCGATATTCCACGAAAGGTTTGTAAGGAAGCAACATGATTAAAAGGTTAAAATCTTCAAGATTTAGCATTCCTTATTTTGAATTCAAATTACCCGCCATGTACCACATGCCAACTGTTATATTTGACATGTATTTGACTTTGTCATATGTGATTGTCACATTCGCTTCTGCTTTAAACTTAATTTTTGTGTGAGCTAATGAAGCGCCTATGAAAAATTAGGGCTTACTATACATTTAAAAAAAATTGTTCTGCCAGAATAAAGTAAAAACAATCTCACAATCGGCTTTATTTAACAAAAAATCAAATATCCATGAACCGTCATTCCAACTTCAAAATTTTAAAGACAATCAGCTGTGTCGTAACGTGACCATCAAAAAAAAAATCAGCCCCGGATGTGACGTCAACAAAGTGGAGGATCGTGGCCCGTCCATTTTGATAGCCCTGGTACATATTAAACTTTTTGATAAAGTTTCTTGTTATTTATGCTTACGTAAGTATCATAGACCATTTTTTTACTATAAAAAACATATTGACGTAAGCTAGAATAGTTAGTAGGTGAAATATTTAGTTCAACCTCTCAAATGTCTACATAATATAATCTCGAGACTTTTTTTATCTGTCAACATAAAGTGTTCACTTACTAAATAAGAAAAGGCAGTTTGTTTCAATGGTGTGTCTATTATGCTTATGCAACTTATTAAATGCAAAACGATTTTAGTTTAATAGTTAAAATGTTGTTCAGTAATTACAAAAATTTAAGCATTAATAAACGTTTTAGATTAGTTCTTACATTTATTACGGCTAGGTATTAGATCCACAAAGCAGAAAAGGTTATTGGATGTCTTAAAATTTAACATATATGAAACAAGGGAGAAAAGCACGCTGTTGTATGGAATAGAAACGTCGCGTAATAGAAAAATACAAAACAAAAATGGAAAGTGTCGAAATGGATGCAATAAGAAGATCAATAAGAATATCTAGAACAAATCATATAAGAAACAAGATCATAAAGAAAGAATGGGAATCGAGGAAAGCATAACAGCATAACGGATGAACGACAAAAGATTACCAAAGCAGGTCCTAGAATGGCAACCAATAGGGCGCAGAAAAAGAGGGCGTCCTAAACTAGAATGGCAACAGTCAATCCAAAAATCAATGAGTCAAAAAAAAACCTGACAGAAGATGATTGTCAGGATCGAAGGAGGTGGAGAGTAGGCGTCGGACAACGTAGAAACACCTTCTAAACCGACATAGTAGTATTAGATCCACATTTTCTTTTGTTTTTACTATCGCATCCAGGAAGATGTCTTGTGGGGAGGGGTCACGTACCCTAAATGTATTATTTTATTTATGAAGTGAAAAATATCTACCCACAAAGAAAAAGGTACGTACGTGGGACAATGAATAAAATACATTGATTCAATGTAAAAATTCAGTGAATCACAGAATTTATTTATTGTATTAATATTTGTGTACATTGAATCAATGTATTTCAGTTCATCGGCTAAAAATTAATGTACACCATTTTGTCTGGGTAAAATTTATTAGGCTTTGGAGGGGTGACAGGCTCCGGAACCCCCCACCTGCCTCAAGAAACGATTCAGAGCTTGATATTGGCCAAAGCTCTTTTGTTGTCTCTTAGTGATCTATCATCTCTTTGTAGATTTGTAAACATAAAGGTTTTGTTATATTTAACCCATAGAAAATTAAAAAAAAAAAAATAGCTTGTCACAAGAAATCTGTCCTAAACGGTAACAATCAATTTTTCCAGAAAGACGTGAGTTTTAGTATGAACAGAAGTAGTGGCTTATGGAGGACCGCGAAGAACAATGTCGGAAAGTTTTTGAATTATTGATAATAATTCGTTTTGTGTTTGAAAAATTAAAATTTATATATGTGAAGCAAATGATGTTGTCCTTTCTGTAACATCGATTGAACAAAACCGTTAAAATCTTGACCCTGTGTTACAGATCGGGACATTGAATTTTTTTTTTGGATTTTGGTTGGAATTTTGAATTTCTCAGATAATGTGTATTTTAATAATTTCTGAGGAAAAAAATACCACAAATACCTAACCAAAATCTCTAAAAATTAGTTTTTGAGAAGTATTTTCTTAGTTATTAGAATAAAATTCCTGCGCTGTGTGTTTTTTTACTCAATGTTTTACTCAGATAGATTGATAAGTAATATGGCAAAAACTACCACGTTACAGAAGGGACAAAAAAATTACAATTCCAACGAAAATTCCCTATAAAAACGAAACTCATACAATACCGAAGGTGTCCCAAAAGTCCGAGTCTACCCAAATATCTTCTGAACTATTAAAGATAGTTCCATAATTGGCAGTGATCGATAGTATCACGAGATCTGTTTTATGAAGTGGTGTGTGTGTGCCGCTCCTCCATAAGATACATTGGCGTAGCTAGAGGGGGCCAGGGGGGCCTGGCCCCCCCTGAAGTCCCTCAGGCCCCCCTAAGATATTTTAGGCCTCCCCTGACGACTACTAGTAAAAGAACATGACGCTGAAAATACATACTTTTCTATTATTATTCGGGAAATATTCAAATAAAATAGGTGCATTAAAATTTTAAATCATTCAGATAATGTTTACATTTCAGGAAAAAGCCCTTGTCTTGCGGAATTAGGCTTTTTCTCTTTAAATTATCGGTAACTTTTCTGCACTTATGCAATTTCCCGAAAATATTTTTTAAATTTAAACATAATTATGCATATTGAATATTTCATACATATTGGCGACATCTTGTAAAATATTATAGAAGTGTAAGTTAAATTTCGCATTTAATAAAGACAGCGACCTTTGCCCCTCTGTTTCCGAAATCGGGTTGTAGATGTCGTAAGGTTATAAAAGACCTTTTTAAACTGTTTTTCTAAAATAAATATAATAATCTTTTTAGTTTTTTTGAGGTTAGCGTTTAGTGTGTTATGGAAATTTTCCGATTTTGGTGACAATTTCATAACCATTTTCATATTAGGTTTTCCCACGTCGTTAAATGGAATAAATTCGTCGAGCAATACCGGGAAATTTTTAATATTAATACTTCTGCTCTAAGAGCAGAAATGACCGTTTTAAAGAATTTTATTTTTTGGTTAAATCAAACTGTTGGTCATGATTCTATCAAACAACATATAGCAGAAAACACCTATCCAAACCTCTACCAACTTTTTAAAGTTGCGAGTTTTCTTCCAATTTCAAGTGCAACTTGCGGGAGGTCTTTCTCTGCCATGAGGAGAGTTTTTAATTGGCTTAGAACAACTATGACTCAAGAGAGACACTCAGGTTTGTCATTGTTATTCATAGAAAAAGATGTTGAGGTCGACTTCGACAGTGTGGTAGACGCTTTCAGTCAGCGACGTAGAAAACTTTCTTTGTAGAATTGCTGAATTACATACTTCCTGTGTATACATATAAATAAGTTGGTAAATGTATTATTAAATTTGTTATATTAAAATATTAGAACATTTAATGCGCGTATTTTTTTTTATTCATTGCACACTTTGCACGACTCTTAAAACCTATGTTTGCTTTCTGTTCAAGATAGACCGGGGCCACGGCCCCCCCTGAAAAGCAAGGCTAGCTACGCCAATGATAAGATAGATCTTTTAATGGTATTGATCACTGTCAAATTGATTCAGAAGATATTTGGGTGGACACGGACTTTTGGGATACCCTGTATATCTTACTAGCTTTTGGTTTAACATAATAGTTTAAAGTCTGAAGTTCAGTTTACAATTTTTGCTAATACAAAAACTTTTTTTAGCAAAAATGTTGGTTTTGTTCTAAAAAAGAAGTTCAATAACATCTTATAGATCTCGAAAAATTTTTTTCTTGTGGGATTGTGTTATAAATTCAGAACTTGAAACTTGTGGCATTCTAAGATTCTGACCCCAGCCCAGATAAATGAAACCGTCCAATTGGAGGTTGCGATTTATCACACTAGAAAAACGTGTGTGTAATT
Source organism: Aspidapion aeneum (assembly GCA_963576565.1). Lineage (NCBI taxonomy): Eukaryota > Metazoa > Arthropoda > Insecta > Coleoptera > Brentidae > Aspidapion > Aspidapion aeneum. The sequence continues at coordinate 9,166,390 of OY755047.1, forward strand.
TAGTGATTTTTGTACATACGATGCACACTCATGCACTCAAATTAATTTTAGAAAATTAAAGCGATGCCAAAATAATTATAAAATAAATAATCGACTTGGAAATATGCGGGAGCAGCAGTGGCGGATCCAGGGGGGGCAGAGGGGACCCCCCCCTCCCAGACGTAAAATGTATTTTTTAGTTCCTCTTATTTAAATTTTGTAACAAAATCTACCAATATTAAAAAAAAATCGCAAATAATTTTCTTTCGGTGCTAAATTTCACATTTCAAAAACGGCAAGAAAATATATTTTTCCTACGACCGCATATGAAAACGTTAAATTTCACCCTTGTGCAGAAATTTTTCCGCACATGTGTGGAAAAGTACTTTTCCGCACAGGTATGGAAAAGTGTACGATGACGTTAACGGTTACCATACTTTTCCACACATGTGCAGAAAAGCAGCTTCTTTGATTAGTGAAAAATTAAAGACCAATTTTTATAAAAATTAGTATAGATCGACTTCTGATCATCTCTTTTGTATAGCCCAAGTTATTGAAAATAAAATGGCATACGGACAAGAGCTGGATCTACTTTACGTCGATTTGCAGAAGGCATATGATAGTATACCACTAAATCTACTTTGTAAAGCGTTGGAAAACACAAACATAAGCGTACAAGTAATTAAGGCCATCAAAGAGTTATACCGCAATAGTAAGGCAAAAGTTAATATAAAAGCAAAACTAAACAAAGGCTTTCAAGTAAATAAATGTCTTAAACAAGATATACTTGGAACAAGTCCTTAAAGTATGGCAGAGAAAATGCCAAAATATGGGAATTCCGTTGGACCAAACAACTTTGTATACTTTATGTTTCGCCGATGATCTTATAGTAGTGACTCAGGATTATGACGACCTCGAATATATAACACGAAAACGAGAAGAGTACAATAAATAATGGGGACTAGAGGTTAATCTCAATAAGACAAAGTATATGTGTATCGGTGGAATGAAACAGGATCTAATCTTAAATACCGGGCGGCGAATTCAGTCCTGTGATGAGTATAAATTACAGCTGACGAAACACTAGACAAAGCTATAAAAGATCGAAACGTACAAGGAACAATAGCAATAACTTTATTAAATGGAATAATTTGGGACCAAAGTATATCAAAACATAACAAAAAGCTTATATATAACACCATTGTAAAAAGTATTATTACATACGGCTCAGAAGTATGGCCAATCAAGGATAGAACGGGAGAAATGCTTTCCGCTACGGAGATGGACTATTGGAAAAGAGCAGCAGGGAAATCAAAAAGAGAAAGAGTTACAAATCAAAGAATAAGAGAAATTATTACAGTGGGTGAACGTACTTTAGTGGATGATATAGGAACAAAACAACTGGTATGGTACGGACATGTACAAAGAATGAATGATGAAAGACTACCTAAACAAATACTACAATGGAAACCAACTGACCGAAGAAAACAAACACGGCCAAGGAGAAGCTGGAGAGAAGGAATAGACAGTGAAATAAGAATAACAGGCCTAGATGTTGAATTATGGGCAAACAGAAACGAGTGGAAATTGGGTATCGGAAGACGTAGAACGTTGTGAAACCGATAAATATATATATAGTATTGTTCAACAGTGTTTGTAGGAAAAATAGCGTACACAACTCGATAGAAAGTAACTTTCTTACACTCGCGGGTTGTTTCACTCGGCTGGCGCCTCGTTCTTTTGTTGTACATGTAATAATATAGTATTGATGTTTACTGCCAGTTTGCCTCCCCCCCGGAAATCGTGGATCCGCCACTGGAGAGCAGCATCGTAGCATAGCAGCAATAGAAAAATTGTTTCGTTCGCAATTGGCCGCGTGAAAATAGATTTATACATAATTATTATTAGTTTCTCACTTACCTACCTTCATTTTACGAAAGTTTTTATGGCATTTTAGAGAAAAGTTCTGCAAAGATCTCTATCTATCTATCTATTTAGACTTCTTCGATCCATCTTTGGACATACGTCTCCCTCAATATTTTCAACTCTTCTCTGTCTGTTGCCGTGTTCATCCATCTAGTCCCCGCATTTCTTCAAATCGTCCGCTCATCTCATTTGCGGTCTCTCTACTTCTTTTATTTTCCCAAGGTCTCCAGTTTACAATACATTTGTTCCATCGATCGTCTTTCTATCTGATATTATGATCGGCAAATTTCCATTATAATTTTGCTACGTCTCCTCTGACATCCCTTACTTTCGTTTTATTTCTTATCCATTCGTTCTTTTTTCCTTTAAAGCTACTATTTGAAAAATGCAGTTATTTGAAAATACCAAATAGCAGTTTGGCCCATTAGCAAACATAATTCCCTATATGTGAAGCGGGTAAAGTGAAATAAGTGTCAAATGTAGTAGTATGGCGCCTTCTATGCCTATATGGTTTTAATAGATAATATATACCATTTAAATCCACGTATTAAAGAATGGCATTGTTAATTTAAAAATATAATTATTAACAAAACTCAATTTTGTTAGGATGATCCAAATTTATTTATTTTAAATATAAGAAACTTAACAATATTAAAAATGTAAATATAACAATTTTATTTTTTCTGTGTATTGAAAAAATAAATAAATTTAGAAAAAAAAACTTTTTGAAAACAAGCTTTTATAAAATGGACTAAAAAGCATAAAATAATTTTTTGAGTGTTCTGATATCATAATAATAAAAGCGATGGGCGTATTAAAGGAAATTTACCCGTTTTTGTTTTAGCCTTGTTAACTCGAAGTTTAGTGAAAATCCAGATTCATTATATTATTGCAGAAAAATGTAAGGGTAGACAATTTAACCGAACCCAACCCAACCCTACTCAAGCTACCCTTACATTTTTCTGATATGGATGGACATAATTACGCCTGCTTCATATTAGGCAGATCATCCGCGACCGGCAGTGTATCGATTTATTTTGTCACATTGACAAAGAAGAGTCGGCCCATCATCGGTTGTGAACGACCAAATGCGCATGGAAAAGCATTTACCTAATATTAAATACGCCCATCGCTTTTATTATTATGATATTAGAACACTCAAAAAATTATTTTATGCTTTTTATAAAAGCTTGTTTTCAAAAAGTTTTTTTTCTAAATTTATTTTTTAATTTTTAGATTTATCTAAGTCTATGCATTTCAGCTAGCGCATCGATATTGCAGGGAGTCTTTCCTGTCAATTTTGAAATATCTAAGTCTTCGATAAAAGGCCGTCTAACGATTTGATACGGCTCAAGGCGACCGACATAAGCTTGACCAGGAGCAAAAAGCTTAGGTCCCAAGTAAATCACAGCATAGTCAACAGTACTATCCTGCATTTTATAAACAGTTGTAATCTGATCAAAAATTCGTAATCCCCATCCTCAAAAACCCCCAGATACCAATTTTGGTGGAAATCCGACAAACTAAAATTTTACCCCCTCTCCGCCCTCCACGTTAGGGGGGAGGTAGGCAGTCAGTGATATCACATTATTGGATTGTCATCGGAACTATAACGGTATGCGAAATTTGATGTCAATCGGATACGTGGAAGTCAGTTGAAAGTAATCAGAAAAACTTGACATTTAATCGCCTATTTTGAATCCGCCATATTGAATTTTTATAATCTGATCAAAAATTCGTAATTCTCATCCTCAAAAACCCCCAGATACCAATTTTGGTTGAAATCGGACAAACTTTGAAATCAGACAAACTAAAGTTTTACCCCCTCTCCACCCCCCCACGTTAGGGGGGAGGTAGGTACCCGATGAAACCATATTATTGTATTGTCATTGGAACTAAGACGCTATGCGAAATTTGAAGTCAATCAATTTCAAAAATGAGTTGCAAAATTTGATTACATACATACATACATACAGGTGAAGTTAAATAAAAAAGTTTTCTTTTTAAATAAGCCAGTATGATTTTCTTAGAACGAAACAAACAAAGTGCTATATGCTTTGATTCAATATTATTTTTTTCTGTGTACAAAAAATATTTTCATAAAGGAATAATAATTTTATAAGTTGAATTCGTTATAAAAAAAATATATAAAAAAAACAAATTACACAAAAATAAAATTTCCATAGTCCCTAAATGCAGAATTTTCAAAATTCCCTTATAACTAAAAAACTACGAGCCGTATCAAGAATTGAAGAAGCGATTTTGACACAGACTTCAAAAATTTAGAAGAATGTGTTTTTTTGATATTTAAAGACGTCTCAAAAATCGATCCCACGATATTTTAACCTACTAGTTTTTATCTATCTTCACTCCATTTATCTATCTCGGCTAAAAATACCTAAAATTCCCAAAAAACATTAAATTTGGCCCACTCTGTATAAAATACACATCTTACACACTTGGCTGAGCTAAATATAGCCTACTAGATAAGTTTAGAACAAGAAAACATTAGTGGCAATTTTTTTTTAACAAATTAAATTAAATGGGCCGTTCAAACAAGCATTTTAACACGTAATTAGCGCCAGATATCAACAAATATTAATAATTCCAATGCGACCTCAGGCCAAAATTTGTTATTAATTAATATATTTCCATTTTGAGGCAAATAGAGTCACTGAACCCACCGACATAGCACAAAAATCACATTAACGTTAAATTAACGTGAACAAAAATAATAAAGTTATTTTTTACTAGAAAACAACGTCAGACCATGTAATATTTGTTTTGTTATATCCACATGCTTAAAGATAACTTAATAATGTAATTTTTGATGAAGTTTCTGGTGCTGCCCACATAGCACAAAAATCACATCAACATTAAATTAACGTGAACAAAAATAACTTGAAAAAAACCTCTTACCATGTAATATTTATTTTGTTAAATCTACATGCTTAAAGATAACTTAAAAACAAGGAGAAATCAAGCTATAAAAACCCACTTTTTGCTGAAGTTTCTGGTGCTGTGTATATAACGTGTTTTTTACCTTCGTTATTTTCATGTACCAAATTCACATTTGAAAAGTCCTCCACAACATCACGTCACTAGATTAACACTTCTAAAACCTACTAACTTTCTGCGTCTTTTTTGGTCACGTTTTTTTAATAATATTTTTTTAACTTAAAAGAGACGCGAAATGAAGTTATAAAAGTTCACTAGTTTAAGACCACAACACTTCAAGACAATTTTAAAAGATGGCGCTCAAGGCAAGACAAAATCTATATACATACATTATGTTTTCTTTAAAAGCTAGACAACATTTTTCAACAGTAAACACTTTTACACAATATTAATGTGTCTTTAACAGGTTAATAACTGATGCGTCGTGATCGTGAATAATCAGGGATTAGTTAATTAATTCTGGTTTTTGGAGTTTATAGGCCAAAGCACTCCCGGATAGATTTCGTCGAAAATCTCAAAAATATTTGGTAGAAAAGCCATGCAAGTCATGTTTTAAAATTTGTGTAGAAAAGGTGCGAACACTTTGGGAAAATGTCGGAAACTTTCCCTCTTCTTTAACCTATTAATTTTCTATAGTAAAGTTTAGGTAAAGTTTACCCGATTTTAACCAAAAATGTTACTTAGGAAGTCTTAAAACCCTCATGAATAACTGCTAAAGTCAAGGATTCTAACAATTCGATCATTTTAGTTTGATCAGAGAAATCATATTTTCTATGGTTTGATTGAGTGACCCCATTAAGAAAACCTTAAACCGTGTTATAACCTGTAACGCGTTTGTAACAATTTGTTAATGAGTTGAGTGGACTTGTTTTTTGACAAATCCAAGATAATTAAGTCAAGACAGTCAGCTTTTAATAACTTGGAAGCTCGTTAATCATTTGCCTTTGCCTCAGCTTTTTGCGATACCACTCAAAATTTTAAATCGAAAATTTATCAACCTCATAAAAATTATCGAAAATAAATGGATCCATGATGGATCTGATCTATCTATTCTATCTTCTTCGATCCATCTTTGGTAGTGATGTAAATGGAATTATTGGAAATTTCCGAAGGTGTCTCGTATATATTGGAAATATCGGGAATATTGGAAATATTGGAAAAATTTAAAAAATATTATCTTTCATATTTTGTAACCTTAGGGAGTATTGTTAAATTACGCAACGCAAAAATTCAGGATTTTTCACCCTCACCCCCCCCTCGTAAAGCATTTTCAAGAAAAAAACACATTAAAATACCATGTAACGCATGGCCAAACCCCCCCAATCATCATTTGACCATGCATGATCTGCTAAACCGGATTTTTCAATATCTCCTAATTGGGTACTTTTTAGATGTTCATTTACTCTAACCTGAGGAGGGCGTTTCGTTTCACCTACATATGATTTACCACACTCACACGGGATTTGGTAAATACATTCCTTATTATTTGAGGGATTGTCTGGTTTTGTTTTAGTTACAAAACTTCTTATCGTATTTCCCGAAGAAAATACTGTTTTTATATTATAGTGTTTAGCTATTCGTCTTATGTTTTCTGAAATCCCTTAAACATGTGGAATGTTAATAACACCTAACGGATTATTATTTTGAGAATTTGGTACATTTAGTTTGTTTTTAATTTTAAATATCGTTGAGTTTATTAATTTCTCGGAATAACCATTCTGTTGTAAGTCCTTTTTAATGTTGATCATTTCTGTGGTTAATTCTTCATTATTACTACAAATATTTACGGCTCTTAAATACAAACTTCTTATAACTCCTTGTTTTGTAGCAACAGAATGATTAGACTTAAAATTTAGGTACTGTCCCGTGTGTGTAGGTTTCCTATATACAGTGGTTTGAATGTTTCTGTCTAATCGTTTGACAAGAACATCCAAAAAAGGTAAGGCCGAATCTTTTTCAATTTCCTTGATTGTTGGTCGAATACCGTTTAAGTGGTGTAGAAAATTCTGTAGTTCGTCATCATTTTCCGGCCATATAATAAATGTGTCATCCATGTATCGTAGCCATGGTTTGACTCTTGCTGTGTTGATCGCATGGTTCTCGAACCACTCTATGTAGATGTTTGCTACCACTGGCGAAAGAGATGAACCCATTGGGAGTCCATCATTATGCGCGTAAAACTTATCTTTCACTTGAAAGTAAGAGTTACGGAGACAGAGCTCCAAAAGATCCATCACCCCCTCCACCGATAGCGTTGTTCTCTCGTGAAGTGTATCATCTGTTTGTAATTCATTTTTGATGATACTGAGTGACTCATTTATTGGCACGTTGGTGTAGAAACTTTCTACATCAAAACTTACAAATCTATCGCCGGGATCTAATTCGATACCTTTTAAAACCTCGACAAAATGTTCCGAGTTTTTGACAAAAGATTCGACCCTGTAGTGGTTGAATTATGTCCAACAAAAACCTCGACAAAGTGCTGGTCGGTGAGTCCCTGGAGCTTGTAATTGGTCGCAGTGGTACATCCTTCTTATGGATCTTTGGTAATCCATAAAAATGTGGTGCCTTACTGTGGTGTGGAGTCAGGCGGGATCTAACAGCGTCCGGGATATTTTCAGCATACTTCTTCAAAGTCCTGTAGATGCGTCCTTCTATGGTGGTGGTTGGATCTTTGGGTAGTTGCTTGTCTCCTTTCTCCAGAACTTCTTGGATCTTTTTGTCATAAGTCTCGACCTCCATGATCGTCTACGAGTTTCAAACAAAGAGTTACTATAGAACCTTGAGGAAGTAGACCGGCAAGACGATGTTATTGAGTGTGATGCTGATGACAGCGATGAAGATATGCCTCTTGCTCGAATAGTGTAGTGTGCCAAGAATGAGACTTTTGTTGTACAAATTTGACCTTATTTCTGTATATTTGCTTAAAGAATAACTCCTGATTTGTGTTCATGTATAAGCCTTCTGCGTTTTCCGGTGTTTTGTTATGATTTTATAAATTGATATTCCCTTTTTTCTTATTTTTTTAATATTTTTTATATTTCCAATATTTCAGAAAATGTTTCCGAAAATATATTTCTGGAATTACATTTACAACACTAATCTTTGGACATAGGCCTCCCCCAATATCTTCCACTCTTCCCTGTCTGTCGCCGTGTTCATCCATCTCGTTCCCGCATCTTTCTTCAAATCATCCGTCCATCTCATTAGGAGTCTTCCTCTACTTCTTTTATTTTTCCAAGGTCTCCAGTTTACAATACATTTGTTCCATCGATCGTCTTTCTGTCTGATATTATGACCGGCAAATTTCCATTTTAATTTTGCTAGTTTTCCTCTGACATCCCTTACTTTTGTTTTATTTCTTATCCATTCATTTCTTTTTTTATCTGTTAGCTTTACATATAACATTTGCCTGTCCATTGATCTTTGGGCTTTTGTTTTCCATGTTTGATTTTGTAAGTGTCCAGGTCTGGGACCCATAGGTAAGTACAGGAAGGATACACTGGTTATACACTTTCGTTTAGAGGTATTGAGGATATTTTTTATTTTTTAATATGTAGCCTAATTTCCCGAATGCTGCCCAGGCCAATCTTACTTGTCTCTTGATTTCAGATGTTTGGATTTCTTTTTTAGTTTAATAATTTGTCCCAGGTTTATGTTTTGATTTAAAAAAATGTATGTCTAATTTATTAAAATTATTGTTGTTTTTTCACTCTTGACTTTTTTTTTAAATGGTATTAGTTTTCGTGAAAATCACAAAAAACTGATTTTTAGAACATTTGGGGCCTTATATCTAGTGAAGCTGAAGAAGGAATTTGGCGGAGAATATGTGAGGGGTGATTCCACCATTACGTGTGTGACATTCAGACTTATTTTTTTTTAGAATTGTTGCTTTTAAACCCAACAAAAACACATCCTAATTATTAAATATAATTTTGCTGGGTTAAGTTGTTAGTTTTGCTTACGTTAACGCCAAAAAAATCACTTATTGAAAAATAATAATTTACTTTTAAGATTATAAAAATTCGTTACGTGTGTCACAGTGTGCAAAAGTTAAAATATTCGTTACGTGTGTAACAGATTTATTTCTGTTGATAAAAAAAAACTTATAACATGCAATTTTTTTAAATTTTGTTTCTGGTATCTCATAAATGTGTTGGCTTTTGACAAGAAAAATTTTGTTTAATTAATGCCTATTTTCCGAGTTATACATTTTTATTTCTGTTTTCGTTACGTGTGTGACAACAGTTTATCACGCCAAGTATTTTTAGGCTAAACCAAGTACAAACAAGCGAACTTTGGCATGAAAATTTGTACATTTGTTGTATATGGTACTACGGTATGGTTAATTTATTGTTTAATATCAAAAGCTTAAGGAAAAACAGTTTTTTGAGATGTTTATCTTTAAGCTAAAATAATGGATATTTTTATATAAATTAGTTTAATGCTTTTTTCTTCCGATTTTTTGGGAAAATAGATAAACTATATGAAATCCTTACTCAAGATCATAAGCTAAGTGGTGTTGGCTTTAATTTAAGATTAATTTTGTTAACCCATAAAAATGTTTAAAACATATCCGCTTAGGACCACTTTCTGTGGAATCGCCCAGGGGATGTGTTCCACATGCTAACGAATAATTATACAAAAATCCAGATTGCGCCTATTTTTCTCCAGGTGAATTCCTAATATAACTGAGCTATTGTTTTGATTTTTTTCTGTGTATATTTTTTTTGTGTAACAACAAGGTTAGCAATAATGGTAGACACTTAATTTGTAGCACCCTGTATAACGAACTTAAATCTTGCTTTGAGAAAACAGGAAGTAAACAATCGTAGACATTCATGGACAGACACGTCTCCTTGGCCTGTCCAAATTAAAAACCGAAACATTTGTTATTAAGAATCGCATTAAAAAGAGAAAACAAAACAAACGGATTTGCTTGTCGACCAGTACCAAAGTACTACTTTATACCCAATAATTCGATGAAAGTACCAACTCTCGGTTCATATATCGCTTTCTAAAAGAATTTATATAAAATATAATAAGTGTATCGGTATACTTCCACATAGATTTTCTAATGATTATTATTAATAGATATTTTGTGTTAAATATTATTTCTATACCGCAGACTTTTATTTATTAAAAAGTAAACAAAATTAGTGCTATCCAAAATAAATTTGGGTAAAATGGGGTAAACTTTTACTACTATGTCGGTTTAGAACATTTTTTTACGTTGTCCGACGCCTATTCTCCACCTCTTTCGATCCTGACAATCATCTCCTGTCAGGTTTTTTGACTCGTTGATCTTTGGATTGACTGTTGGCATTCTAGTTTAAGACGCCCTCTTTTTCTGCGCCCTATTGGTTGCCATTCTAGGACCTGCTTTGGTAATCTTTCGTCGTTCATCCGTTGTACATGGCCGTACCATATCAATTATCTTTTAGTGATGTCATCCGTTGTGGTTCCCTCGACTTCCATTCGTTCTTTCATGATCTCATTTTTTATGTGATCTGTTCTAGATATTCTCATTGATTTTCTTATTGCATCCATTTTGACACTTTCCATTTTTGTTTTGTATTTTTCTGTTACGCGACAAGTTTCTATTCCATACAACAGCGTGGTTTTCACCATTGTTTCATATATGTTAAATTTTACATTCTTTTTTATCTCTCTGTTAAGACATCTAATAACCTTTTTTGCTTTTACTATTCTTTTTTCCAGTTCTTTGCAGTCTGGTCCTGTCTTATCAAATGTGACACCCAGGTATACATACTCATTGCATGGAGATATTGTTTGTCCATTGTCTAGTTCTAGCTCAATTAATTCGTTTCCAAACCATAAGTACTGTGTCTTGTCCACGTTCACTGTTAACCCCCACTTTTGATATTCTTTCGTTAACTTTCTCATCATATACTCCATGTCTCCTTACTTAATAGCTACAATTACTTGGTCATCAGCAAACTGTAGTGTGTATATGGTAAATCGGTCGTTAAGTTGTATTCTCACGTGCACTTTACGTTTCCAGTTTTCTAGAGCTACTCCCATATATATTTTAAAAAGAGTCGAAGAGATACAACATCTCTGTCTTAAGCCTTTCGTTACCAGGAATTCTTTTGAATGTCGGAATTTTAGATTTTGACCCTTAGTATAGTTCTTTTATCGCTTTTATGTATGTATGATTGATATTAGTTTGCTCTAATACTAATTTTTCTACTAGAACGGTATCATATGCTTTTTGTAGGTCCACAAAGATAACATGAGTCTCTATATTTCTCGCGCTTCTTTTCTCGATTACTTATTTAAGACAAAAAACATTTTCACTACAAGTTCTGCCTGCACGATACCCACTTTGCTTGTTCATGAAAATCATTCTCTCTTAGATCTCTAAGAATCGTATCGTACAATCTACTTTGAGTACTAGTTACTGAAACTCCTCTGTAATTGTTTCAATCCAGCTTGTTTCCTTTTTTATGTATTGAGGATAGGAATGCAATTTTCCAATCATACTGAATGTCCGTTTATGCATTGATTGATAATATATGTGAGATTTTCTAGTAGTTTCTCTGATCCATATTTAAGCATTTCAGCATATATTCCTCCAGGTCCGCTAGCTTGTCCGGATTTAAGCTTTTTAATACTATTATTTATCATTTCTTTTTCGATGATTACTTGAACGTTTCCTGCAGCAGTCCCTTGTAGTGTTCTGTCCATTGTTCTGGTTTGATGATCTGGATGTTTACTTTTTCTTTTGTTGGGTTTTTTACTGTAGAAATGAATTTCTATATTCCAGAACTCTGCCCACCTCCTACGTGTATATTTATATCGTAGACTTGAACGTTTCCTGCAGCAGTCCCTTGTGGTGTTCTGTCCATTGTTCTGGTTTGATGATCTGGATGTTTACTTTTTCTTTTGTTAGGTTTTTTACTGTAGAAATGAATTTCTATATTTCAGAACTCTGCCCACCTCCTACGTGTATATTTATATCGTGGCATTTGCACTCGAACATAAAAAAATTTTCTGGACTAAACAATAATAAAAAAAGTCCAAACCTTAAAAAAGATGTTTACATATTTTTTCTCTATCTACCTGAAAGTTAATCATTCTGAACGAAATTTTCTTTTTATAATTATTATTTCTTTCAACTTTTTTTTAAAAAGCTTTTTGCCGCCTTTTCTGTTGTATAAAAAAAACCGAATGACCAATTTGGCACACACGGGGACTTTTTTTATGATTAAATAATTATTTTCGTTGGACCATAATCATCATCTTATTTTGATTTATATGTCTGTCTGTCTGTTTCTTCGGATCTTATTTTGTATGCGGTCATTTATATAAACGTAAAGTTACCGATAAATAAAGGTTTTATATAAAATGTTTCCCGGGATTGTTTTGCCATTTTACCTTAGTAGCAAGTGTTTTTTTTCTTTCTTTTTAATTGTAGGCTTAAGAGCTGTAATATGCTTGTTTTTGAGATGAGTTAAAATTTTATAAATAGATTTATATAGTATTTTTTCTTTCTTCAGTGTAGGACTTATGATTCTGATTATGGATGGCAATACAATTTGTGCAAAAATTTTGGATTCTAAACTTGGCTATTACGGCTGCAAATAACTCTTAGGCACAGTGCTAAATTGAACATAAAGAAGTTTGGTTGTAATAGAAACGTTTAAAAAAAAATCCAAACTAGTAAGAACCCTTCATTTTGAAATATTTATAGGAGAACTTGGCATTACTTTTATCTCAATTTTGCTATGATATATATATTTTTCAATGAAACAAAACAAAAATAATATTATTAATTTTTTCTACTATCTCGAATCCCATACGTACAAGGAAGTCAAGTCAGGAAGTACTTAACGCTATAAGGTACGTAAACGGTACGTGTCAATATCAATAAACATAAATTAAGAACTTGTTACCTCCGCGAAGTTTGCACAAGTCAAATAACCTTAGGCAGGCAATAATCATAATATTTTTATTAGGCTTTTAATTAGATTTAGTTTCGCAAATAGATTTATAATGTATCTACACTGAAAAAAATTAGTGGATCCATGACTGATCTGATACATACATTTCTAGTCCATTTAGTTCAGGCCCTGCATTCGTGGGTTAAAAATATAAACTATAAAAATTAAAAAAAATTTAGACAAGTTTCAATCAGTATATTATGATATACTTCAAATTAAATTTACAAGTGTGAAAGACAAAAACTTTTTTATATATACCAAGTAATAAAAAACATCGAAAAAAACATTTAGGGGGGAACCACCCCTCCAACCAAGAGTGGGCTCGTTATATTTTCAGGGGAGTATACTGTATATTCATACCAAGTGTGTTGCTTCTCTCATTGAACGCAGTGTGTATTAGTAGGTACTGTTCCAACATGGTTGTCTTAAATGAAGATTCAAGTGTATACCAAATTTTACGATTTTTGGTGCGTCTCTCCTAGATCTACCGCTGCCTTGAGAGGGAAGCGATATACATCGTTGGAAAGAAAATTTCTTCAGCTTTAAAAATAAGTTTAAAGCCAGACATGTCGGACAATAAAATTCAAGAAAATTAAAAAATATTGTTTTTTCCACACCTCTCATTTATTTAAATGCCTATAAAAGGTGCGCCACTGATGTAAGGGGGGCGTGTTACACATCGTTAGAGAGGACTTTTATTCACCCTCAATAAATATTACTTAGTTGTTTTTGGCCAAGTTAAAAGAAAGTTTGCAAATTTCAGAAAAATACTGTAAAAGATCACTTTTGAAGGGTCGAGAGGGGGAAGGAAGGTAAAAATAATCTTGTGTCAAATAATGATACCTATAATCTGTTGGTGTTTATAAAAATGTTTAAACAAAAGCCACTGAATTTGCATGGCTATCGAATACATTTTGTGTTTTTGAGAAAATGAACATAAGGGCCCTGCATTTTTAATGACAATTACATTTGAGTTATGTTTGTGCAGTGGCGCATCCAGAAAATATATCTGGGGGCCAACATATGTATGTACTTTTAAAAAATTAAAAATGTATGATTTTTTAAATAATTTTTGTTCCCAAATTTAGGATTCTCAGAGGACCCTGGCCTGATGCAACACCCCTTCCCCCGCCGAGTGCGCCAGTGTGTTTATGGCGTATTCATTGGTCTAAAAATTAATGAAAAAAACGAGTCAAGAAATGTAAAATATACAGTGTAGAGCAGCCATAATCGTATTCCCGATAAGAAGTTTTAAAAGTATATTGGCTTTGGAAAGATAAGTACGACAAATATTTTCTTCTTTTTTGTGGACCTTGGCATAATAATTTGCAGAATAAGAGCGACAACAAATAGGCGCTGATAATAAATAATAAAAAGTATTTTACTACTACTACTACTACTATGTCGTATTGTCCGACGCCTACTTCAATCCTGACAATCATTTTGTGTCAGATTTTTTTGAGTCATTGATCTTTGGATTAACTGTTGCCATTCCAGTTTAGGACGCCCTCTTTTTCTGCTCTTATTGGTTGCCATTCTAGGACCTGCTTTGGTAATCTTTCGTCGTTCATCCGTTGTACAGGGCCGTACCATATCAGTTGTCTTTTCGTGATGTCATCCATTGTACTTCCCTCGATTCCCATTCTATCTTTTATGGTCTCATTTTTTATATAATCTGTTCTAGATATTCTCATTGATCTTCTTATTGCATCCATTTCGACACTTTCCATTTTTGCTTTGTATTTTTCTGTTACACGACAAGTCTCTATTTCATACAATAGCGTGCTTTTCACCATTCTTTCGTAGATGTTAAATTTTACACTCTTTTTTATCTCTTTGCTCCATAAAATACTGTTAAAATGTCCAATAACGTTTTTTGCCTTTACTATTCTTTTTTCAAGATCTTTACAGTCTGTTCCTGTTTTATCAAATGTGACACCCAAGTATACATACTCATTGCATGGAAATATTGTTTGTCTATTATCTACTTCTAGCTCACTTGATTCGGTTCCAATACATAAGTACTGTGTCTTGTTCACGTTCACTGTTAACCCCCACTTTTGGTATTCTTCGGGTAACTTTCTCATCATATACACCATGTCTTCTTCATCATTAGCTACAATTACAAATGTGGTGTGTATATGGTAAATCGGTCGTTAAGTGGTATTCCCATGTCGTGCACTTTACGTTTCCAATTTTCTGGAGCCACTGCGATATATATTTTTAAAAGAATTTGAGGGACATCCTTGTCTTAAGCCTTTCGTTACCAGGATCTCTTTTGAAAGTCAATTTTCAATTTTAATTTTAGATTTTGATCCCTTGTATAGTTCTTTTATCGCATTTTTGTATGTATAATTCATATTAGTTTGCTCTAACACTCTGTGTTTCTACTGGAACGGTATCATATGCTTTTTGTAGGTCCACAAAGGTAACCTGAGTCTGTATATTTTTAGCACTCCTTTTCTTAATTATTTGTTTAAAACAAAAAGAATTTCCTATTTAATCTTATCAAAAATAGGATACACTGTACATTTTTTAACGGTATTTTTAGGAGTGATTTTACTGATTGTTCTAGAATAAAGTGGCTTTATGTTAAAAATCAATGAATCGCCTTTCTTGCCAATTGCTGCGGCCTGCGGACTGCATGGTGAATGACCTTTTTATCGACTCTCCTGCTCACTTAACGTACTTGATACACTTTATTTTACAACACATACACATTGCTTAACAATGCAGGAAAATATCTGCACTCGTTTAGCATAAGAACGCGAAAAAAAATTGCGCTTTTAATTAAACCAATTTTTTACGTTTAGTTTATCGATTATTTATCCGGCTCGAAGGACTAATAATTTAATACCTACACTCTGTCTAACTATGCAGGATAATATAATATGTAAAAATAGTACTTTTTACCTTCCTGGCCCGCCCAGCAATCGCAAGAAAGAGTATTGTTTTCGACAAAACATTTTTTTTTGAGATTACGCCGAAAATCGTTATGACGCCTGGCCGTGTGTATGTGTGTGTGTATGTCTGTCCGACCCGCGATAGCTCCTAAACCGCTAAGCCGATTTTCGTGAAATTTTTATTTTGGTCAAAATCCATTAATACTAAAGGCAGTTCTTTGACAGTTTTTGTAGGATTATTCGTTTCTGAGATATTTATAGAAAACTGTTTTTAAGGCTGATCCATTTATTTATTTAAACGAATTTTGGCCGGAAGGGCCAAAATCTAAAAAATAATATTTAAAAATACAAGAAAAAATCTGCACTCGATTAGCGTAAAAATGGTGAAAGAAGTATTTTTATTTTAAACGAATTTTTAAAGTTTATAGCAGGACAAGGGACTGATGAACCTGCCTCTGACAGGACTATAAGTTTGAACTTTATTTAGGACAGATACACACTGCCTAACAATCTACACTCGATTAGGATAAAAATGCATAAAAATAGTTTTTTAAATGAAATAAATTTTCTAGTTTATCGATTTTTGATCCGGCTCAAAGGACCAAAAATTTGAAAATTTTTGGAATTTTTGCCCTATCCAATGCGAATATGGTAATGTTTTTTCTTAATACTGTACCTAGAAAACTAAGTCGGAAATTCTAGAACCTAGAGTGACATTATTATATGAAAAAAAAATATGTGTGATAAAGATTACAGTCTTTTGCGACAATTATTTTGTCGATTGAGAAACAAATTGTGGGTATTTTTTTATAACAAGTCAAAGACCTTTAAGTAAACTAGATTGGAAAAGATACACCAAAACACAAAGCAGCCGGTGTTCGAGATTTTTCTAGTTTATCGATTTTAGATCTGGTTCGAAGGACCAAACATTTTAGTATTTTTTTTCCTAGCCAAAGTTCGTCTTGGCAATGTATTTTCTAAGTACTGAAGCTAGAAAAATATCTACACCAGAAATTCTAGTGTGATATTATTCTATGAAACAAAGTTTTTGTGTGATAAAGATTGTAGTCTTTCGCGACAATTATTTTTGTTGATCGAGAAACAAACTGTGGGCATTTTTTTATAACAAGTCAAAGACCTTGCCGGTGTTCGAGATTTTTCTAGTTTATCGAATTTAGATCCGGCTCGAAGGACCAAAAATTTTAGAATTTTTTTACAGGCCAAATTTGGTCTTCCTCCATATGGCAACGTATTTTTCAAATACTGAAGCTAGAAAAATATCTACGCCAGAAATTCTACTGTAATATTATTCTATGAAACAAAATGTTTGTCTGATAAAGATTGTAGTCTTTTGCGACAATTATTTTTGTCGATTGAGAAACAAATTGTGGGCATTTTTTTATAACAAGTCAAAGACCTTTAAGTAAACTAGATTGGAAAAGATACACCGAAACACAAAGCAGCCGGTGTTCGAGATTTTTCTAGTTTATCGATTTTAGATCCGGTTCGAAGGACCAAAAATTTTAGTATTTTTTTCCTAGCCAAAGTTCGTCTTGGCAATGTATTTTCTAAGTACTGAAGCTAGAAAAATATCTACATCAGAAATTCTAGTGTGATATTATACTATAAAACAAAATTATTGTCTGATAAAGATTGTAGTCTTTTGCGACAATTATTTTTGTCGATTGAGAAACAAATTGTGGGCATTTTTTTATAACAAGTCAAACACCTTTAAGTAAATTAGATTGGAAAAGGCACACCGAAACACTAAGCAGCCGGTGTTCGAGATTTTTCTAGTTTATCGATTTTAGATCCGGTTCGAAGGACCAAAAATTTTAGAATTTTTTTTCTTAGCCAAAGTTCGTCTTGGCAATGTATTTCTAAGTACTGAAGCTAGAAAAATATCTACATCAGAAATTCTAGTGTGATATTATACTATAAAACAAAATTATTGTCTGATAAAGATTGTAGTCTTTTGCGACAATTATTTTTGTCGATTGAGAAACAAATTGTAGGCATTTTTTTATAACAAGTCAAACACCTTTAAGTAAATTAGATTGGAAAAGGCACACCGAAACACTAAGCAGCCGGTGTTCGAGATTTTTCTAGTTTATCGATTTTAGATCCGGTTCGAAGGACCAAAAATTTTAGTATTTTTTTTCCTAGCCAAAGTTCGTCTAAGCAATGTATTTTCTAAGTATTGAAGCTAGAAAAATATCTACATCAGAAAATCTAGAAATTTTTATCTGATAAAGATTGTAGTCTTTCGCGACAATTATTTTTGTCGATTGAGAAACAAATTGTGGGCATTTTTTTATAACAAGTCAAAGACCTTTAAGTAAACTAGATTGGAAAAGACACACCAAAACACAAAGCAGCCGGTGAACAAGATTTTTCTAGTTTATCGATTTTAGATCCGACTCGAAGGACCAAAAATTTTAGATTTTTTTTTACTAGCCAATGTTGGTCTTTCTTCATATGGCAATGTATTTTCTAAATACTGAAGCTAGAAAATATCTACGCCAGAAATTCTAGTGTGATATTATTTTATAAAACAAAATTTTTGTCTGATAAAGATTGTAGTCTTTCGCGACAATTATTTTTGTCGATTGAGAAACAAATTGTGGGCATTTTTTATAAAAAATCAAAGACCTTTAAGTAAACTAGATTGGAAAAGACACACCGAAACACAAAGCAGCCGGTAAACAAGATTTTTCATTTTAGATCCGGTTCGAAGGACCAAAAATTTTAGAATTTTTTTTACTGGTCAAAGTTGGTCTTTCTTCGTATTGCAATTTATTTTTTAAATACAGAAGCTAGAAAAATATCTACACCAGAAATTCTAGTGTGATATTATTCTATGAAACAAATTTTTTGTATAATAAAGATTGTAGTCTTTTGCGACAATTATTTTTGTCGATTGAGAAACAAATTGTGGGCATTTTTTATAACAAGTCAAAGACCTTTAAGTAAACTAGATTGGCAAAGACACACCGAAACACAAAGCAGTCGGTGAACAAGAGTTTTCAAGTTTCTCGAATTTAGATCCGGTTCGAAGGACCAAAAATTTCAGGATTTTTCTCCTAGCCAAAGTTGGTCTTTCTCTATATGGCAATGTATTTTCTAAATACTGAGGCTAGAAAATTATCTACACCAGAAATTCTAGTGTGATATTATTCTATGAAACAAAATTTTTGTATAATAAAGATTGTAGTATTTTGCGACAATTATTTTTGTCGATTGAGAAACAAATTGTGGGCATTTTTTTATAACAAGTCAAAGACCTTTAAGTAAACTAGATTGGAAAAGACACACCGGAACACAAAGCCGCCGGTGTTCGAGTTTTGTTCAACAAAAATTGCATAATAAACAATAGGTAGGTAGGTATCTACTGGTTTGCTGAGTATTAACATTTACACTCTATTTGCTAATGTAACTGACTCTCCAACCAACTAGCTCTTTTAATCTTTCGTCTAAAGCATCCCATACTTGATAAGAAATATAAATATAGACATATCGCACACCCGCTGAAAAAGAGTCACAACTCAAAAATCGCCCTTATTGAGATAAACCTGCCGCCATCATCGAAATAACTTGTACTTTCTTCCATAAAAGCGTCACATTTATGTTTCGACAATTCACCGCGAAATGGCGATGTGACTCTTTTATTTTGTCCAGTTTAGCTGAGGATGCGTTCCTTTACAGTGTCACTTTTGACTTTATAGCAGCGTGAACCTGGAGCTTCATCCTGAAAAGAGTCATATTTCGAGTTGTGAAGGTTTTCGTGTGACCTATTAGTTAAATCTGACCCATATAACAAGTAAAATACTGTTCTTTTTTGTGTTGTGACTGTTTTTTCGAATTTTTCAGGGTACTTAGATAAGAAGAATAAGAAAAAAATGTTTTGAATTTATTAGAGAATAATCACATTCCCAGTTGTTATTCAGCATTTTATAACTCGTTGTAAAAATAAATACAAAGTTTCTTCTTTATTTGTTTTCTTTTTTATATTATTTACCATCCTGCGTGACATCCTGATTTACAACGTCATGATGCCTTGTTCTAAAAAAGTGTCACAATATCGGGTTTTTGTTTTTTTTTTAACTGAAAACGACAAAAATCATTTTTTCTGAGAAACGTACTGCACCAACTACATTGAGTTAATAGGTTCCTGTTGATATAAAATAACATGTTAACTCGTAATTTGTCATGTAAGTGAAAAATGAATCTCTCTAATGAACTAAATTCTTTAACAGCGATTTTCTCAAAACAATGTTTTTTGAGTTGTGACTATTTTTTAGCGGAGGCAAAAATTTAAAGAGTGTTTTTAGAGTGGTATTTTGTGAACTTAATATTTTTAAGAGATGTTCATTTGTGATTTGTCATTAAAGTTTTTGTCAATGTTGTCAGTATATTTTTGAAATTGTTTTTGTTGAAGAAAAATGGGATCACAATGCTTTGCTTGTAAAAACGAGTTTTATAGGAGTAAAAAACCGGTTTCCTTTTTGAAGTTAGTAGCTTTGATTATTTAAAAAACTTTATTAATACCTAATCGCAGTAAAAATACAGTTATAGGAGATTAAAAATCAAACGTCCGCGAACTTTTAAAATCACAGAATATCATCGGAGAGTAAAAGTAAAAAAGAAAACTCTCTCTACAAAAAAAAATATTAATATTTTGGCCTTACTTTGCATATATGTGAAGGCCTATCCAAAATAAAAAAAATCTACAAGAAAAAATCTTACCAAAAGAAAACAATACAAATCTTAGAAACCAAAATGGTTCGTTAAAAAAGTGAAAGATCAGCTGACAATTTTCAAAACGCCATCAAAATAAGGCCAAGTCACGAATCGAGGAAAAAAGTACGAACCTACTTACAGGTGGCATAAAATAAAATCTTTTCGTGTGTGATAGACTTTATTATGCAACTTGTAAACAAGTAAATCGGTGGCAAAAGTTTAAACAATAATAATTCTTCATGCTTCAAGGAATCCCACTTCTAAAGCCTCCTTTCTTTTCCTACTTTATTTACTTATTATTATATAGTTTATTTAAAAAAATAAAGGATTCCTTATTAAGATCTCGTACTTCTAAGTACACACTAGAATTTGCTGACGACCAAGTAATTGTAGCTAATGATAAAGAAGACATGGAGTATATGATGAGAGAGTTAACGGAAGAATACCAAAAGTGAGGGTTAACAGTGAACTTGGACAAGACACAGTACTTATGTATTGGAAACGAATCAAGTGAGTTAGAACTTGACAATGGACAAACAATATCTCCATGCAATGAGTATGTTTACTTGGGTGTCACAGTTGATAAGACAGGAAACGACTGTAAAGAACTGGGAAAAAGAATAGTAAAAGCAAAAAAGGTTAATGGATATCTTAACAGTATTTTATGGAGCAGAGAGATAAAAAAGAATATAAAATTTAACATATATAATGCAATAAGAAGATCAATGAGAATATCTAGAACAGATCATATGAGAAAGGAGACCATCAAAGAAAGATTTGAAATCAAGGGAAGCATAACGGATGACATTACTAAAAGACAACAAAAAACCTGACAGAAGATGATTGTCAGGATCGAAGGAGGTGGAGAATAGGCGTCGTAGAAAAACTTTCTAAACCGACATAGTAGTAGTTTTTCTGACTAAAAGCTTATGTTGCTGGAATAAAAGTTCTTGATTAGTTACACAGTTCGCTACTAAGCTTTTAGTTAAATAAAATTTGTTAAACAGTCATCTGAATATGGTCCTAACTCCTTAAATGTATATCAGAAAGTTTTGTTTCTATTTAAAAATGTTTACTCCAGTTTGATCTAAAACATTGTATATTGTCTCTTTTTTAAATAAAAATCAATAAAACAAACGATAATTCTCTTGACAACAAGTTTAGAATCAAACTTGTCTCCTGTAGACACCAAACAATGTTCTATCTAAAACTGTTTGGTTTTCACTATCTCCAACGTCGATCACAGGGATACGAGTGATCCCCGTCTGGAACACGTCCTGATAGTCAGGAACAACTGATCCATGCCAATCCACGACCGGACCGGTTTCGACCTTTTGGGCCATCCTCAGGTCCCCCAAGGTCGAAACCGGTCCGGTCGTGGATTGGCATGGATCAGTTGTTCCTGACTATCAGGACGTGTTCCAGACGGAGATCACTCGTATCCCTGTGATCGACGTTGGAGAGAGTGAAAACCAAACAGTTTTAACAAGTTCCTAACGAAAGCATCAAGCCAGCAGTATAATTCAATGCCGGTAGGGGTACTTTCCCTTGGAGTAGTTGTTTCTGTTGGTGGTACAAAAAGTGTTCTGTCCTTGCAATACCCCAAGTCCCTTTGCTATCCTTTTTTATTTTTCTGCTATAAAGAAGACAGAAAATAGCTTCGAAAATCATTGTTGGCCCCAGATTGCAGTTGGCAGTTGCAAGCCTGTCTGTCTATCAAAGCTTAAATTGACAATGAAAGTAAACTTTCAAAACAAAAAATTTTTGTCAAGTAGTCAAAATATTTTGTAAAGTAGATCATATTATAATCTATAATCTTTGAAGTAGATATTTAGAAGTATTCACATATTCTCAGAAAAATAGTCAAGAAAATTGGCGACAAAGTATATACAACGCCTTTAAAAAACTAATTCAAAAAGTTTGTAAAACTACTGTTAAAAAAGATTTATAAAACAAGAAGACTGAGGAAATGAGCTAAATTGGTGTCGTTCCTCTCGTCATAACTGAAGATGGCAGTTCACGAGATGGAGTTTTTTGGACGATGAGAATAAATTGTTGTTGCGTAGTTAGTTTTTTAGTTAGATTTTTAGTTTTTCGATTGGTTTTATTTTATTTTAAGAAAATAAGTTTACAAAACCATACAAATAAAGCTTAGTATAATAATTGTCATCTTTTGATTTGAACTTAATCCTATGAGCAGTTCTACTGCAACATTTTAAACTTAGTTATTAGTAATACCCTCAATATAGCTATTTCTAGTTTAAATATTGTGTCTAAAATATATTTTTTAATTCACTCACAAAGAGTCTGTCTCAATACTGTTTTTGTTGAAATTCCCAAAGCCTCTGCGGTTAAATCAGTTAGGAACTTTATATTTTTTAAAAGATCTATGTGTCCACCATAAAAAATGTGAGATTTTCATATGAACAACTTTTTTATTAAAAAGTATAATATAATACTGTTTTAATTTCAAAAAATATTGATGCTTATATACTTATTGTAACAAAGAAATGAGTATGTACTACATTAATATGAGTCGAGATAAAGTTCATTTGTGGAAACTACAAATAATATTAATTTAACTTTTATTAAGTCATTTTGTTTAGGTAATTTAAAAACTTCAATTTACAAGAAATATAATATAAACAGGGCCTAATCCTATTTTTAAATAATAATTTTTACCAAAACAAATTGCAAAGCTTAGCTCAAATCCAACTCAAAATACATTGTAGAAAATAACATTTTTGAAAAAATTAAATAATCACTAATTTATCGTTTGTTTATGGTTTGTAGTTCTTTGGTCAGTCGCACTGAAAATCTTCCAATGTAGAAACTTTGGCGGCAGGGCACCCCAATTGTTCATAAATTTTTCACTACATAAAATCATTTTGGGACAGAAACTTTTCTCAAAAAACTATTCCAAATTAGAATCAGAATTTAAATATAAAATAAGCGATAATTTTTCAAAGTCAGAAATTTCAAAACAATTGACAGTTTAAACACCGATCCATCACCCTTATTATAATGGGTGGTGACCGATTATATTAACCTAAAGGTAACTGATAATTAGTTTTGCAGCGTCCATTATCAGTTACCTTAGGAACCTATGGTTTAAAACTGAATTAAGAATACACGTGCGTTTTGTTACCAGAATTACGGGGTGATTAAACAAAAGGACTAGCCTTATTGCAAAGAGTATATCTAGTTTGACCAAAGTGAATTGTACAGGCAAGTATGTGCCTTGTACCAGCCGCGTATGTATGTTTTTTGTATGTAAATTTTATTGCTTATGCCATTTATACAAGTTTCCAAAGTGGTTAAGCCAAAGAAATCAATTTTCTTAAAAATATTAATCCACCTCTAATGATATCATAAGCTCTCGTAAACCGCTGACAAACCTTCTGTGTTGAAGAACTGGTTTTATTATAAAACCAGGGGTAATCTTCACTCTTTACCCAAAAGAACAACTGTCTCAGAGGCAGATGTCCTCAACTGAGCACGAGCTACCTCTTAAAAAGGATTCTAATCTCCTTTCATATGTCTCTCTTCCTCTAATTCATTAAGATAAAAAGAAAGCGAGATATGTGCAAATCAAGAAAAGAATCAAGCACACATAACCGAGTCGCGTTATGAATGCGCAACCTGTTTGTTAAAGAAAGATTCCAAATCGTTTCATTATTTGACTTTCTCGACAAAAACCCTTGAGATAGATAAAGATAACAAATGCACCAGGTGATATAAGAAGAAGAATACGGCTGTGTTTGTACATCACTAACAGCGGGTTCCCAGAGGCGGTACGATAGGGTACTGATATGGCATAGATTTGTTAAGAAAAAATGTAGAAAACTGAAATTTTATGTATTTATTAAATTTGGATCTTTGAAGTGTCTGAATATGATTTTTGAATTAAACCTTAGGACAATCAAATTAGCGGATTTAAAATGGTCAAACTTTTGCATTTATAAACCGATATGTATTAAATAAGACAATCATAATAATCATCCCAAAATTTTAAAATTAATAAATCTTTTAGCCTTCTTCAATTCATCTTTAGACATAGGTCTTCCCCAATATCTTTCAGTCTTCTCTGTCTGTCGCCGTGTTCATCCATCTAGTTCCCGCATGATTCTTCAAATTGTCCGCTATCTCATTTGGGGTCTTCCCCTACTTCTTTTATTTTGCCAAGGTCTCCAGTCTACAATGCATTTGTTCCATCGATTGTCTTTCAGTTTGATATTTTGACCGGCAAATTTCCATTTTAATTTTGCTACTTCTCCTCTGACATCCCTTACTTTTGTTTTATTTCTTATCTATTTATTTATTTTTCTATCTGTTAGCTTTACATGTAACATTTGTCTTTCCATTGATCTTTGGGCTTTTGTTACCTCATCCATGTTTGATTTTGTAAGTGTCCAGGTCTGTGACCCGTAGGTAAGTACAGGAAGGATACATTGGTTATACATTTTCGTTTTGAGGTATTGAGGATAGTTTTTATTTTTTAATATGTAGCTTAATTTACGGAATGCTGTCCGACATATTCCTCTACTTGTTCTATTTTCTCTTGATTTATTCTGATCGTGATATCCTCATCTGTGTTTGTTACGACTTTAGTTTAAAGTAGAGTTTATACAGAAACATGGCATGATATAAGACATAGCATGACATGACATAACATTACAGAAGGAAAAATGGCTGTTTATACAAAAAACATAACATGACATAATATAAAGCTTGGTCCAATTACAGCTTGACTTTTGTTCATGTGATTTTGGAACTTTCAGCTGTCTTCTGTCATTTAGTTTTCTGTTGTTGTTTTGAAAATATGGACGATGGTTAATTTATTGAACAGGTGCAGGGCTTCCCTGCCCTGTATAATAAAAAAGATAAGAATGCCAAAAAAAATGGCTTGGACTTCTTATTCATTGGGCGAATTTTAAAGTGCCTTCTTTTTCACACTCTTGTTATACATATAGCACTAGCTGCAAGGCCAATGAGAACTAGAAGCTGTACTTCTTCATCCATCTAAAACAAGTATATACATCACTTAAACTAACCAAAGGGCCATCATCACATGTATTAGGGGAGCCCCAAATACCTGCAACAAAAATGAATGAAAACTACTTATATGTACTTAAATTTCTGACGTTTTGCTTACCTTTTTTGCATACTTATTTCTTTTTTAAACAAAAAAACCACATCAAAACTATCCAAACCCAATATAAAAGTAGGGTTATGGTAAAAAATCGTAAACAAATGACGTCGCGATCATGCGCGTAATGTGATTTCACACAAGACATGACATAAAAAGATAAAAGTTGGGCATCTTTTTATGTCTCATGTTATGTCATGTAATGTTATGTCATGTTATTTTTCTGTATAAACACCAACAGGGTTTGTCATAAGCTCAACTCTGTTATGTTATGTCATGCTATATCTTATGTCATGCCATGTTGCTGTATAAACTCTACTTTAGTGCAGTTCGTACTCAAGCATATATTTTTAACTGCTGTATCCAATTCCTCCAGCAGTTCTTCTTTCTTATCTGTTATTAAGGCAATATTATCAGCATATCTTAGGTGGTTCAAGTATTGTCCGCTTACTTTGATGCTTATTTCTTCCCAATCTAAGTTTTAAAAAATATCTTCTAGGGCCTGGTTAAATAGTTTATGGGATATTGTGTCACCGTGTCTGAAACCTTTTCGTGGATTGGCTTGGTTCCTTCGTGGATTTTGATTGATGTTGTTTCTTCGCTATACATATTGGCTAGTAAGTCTGCGTATCTGTGATCTATTCGGCCATTAATTAAAGATGCTTTTACTGCGCAGTGCTCAATGCTATCGAAAGCTTTTTCAAAGTCTATAAACGCAATATATAGTGGAGTGTTGTACTCGTTGGCTCGTTCTATTAGAATTTTCATGTTTAATAGGTGGTTAACTGTACTGAACATTAACAAATTAGTCCTTAGCAATTCACTTTCTGTGACTTAAAAAATACGTTTAAAAGTAAATGGCAACATAGTTCCCCAAAATCGCATGTTTAGTTTACTCAGCCCGAGGCTTGAAAGATTTATGCGCCTTTTTAAGAATTTTCGCAAAGGTAAAAGTTGGGAGTCTCGGCTAAATCAAGCTATGTGCAAAAATTCAGCTTTTTACTCTCAAATAAAAAAAGAGTAAAAAGTAATAATAATTGTCAATAGAATTCTTCTGGAACTAATCTGATGTGAGACGTATTCTTACATCAATTTGGCTGTTAAAAATTATTAAAACTCTCTAACTTCGGCTGTTCAAAAACCGAACAGCAGCACCCAATGTCGACATTGCTCGACCGGTGGTATACAACCGTAGCTGGTATGGTTACGAGCCTGAATACCCAGGTGCCCAACACCTGCATGAATACCTACCATGCCACAGTACGCTCTTGGTGATCAAAAGAACATTTAACCCATATTTCGGTATCTTCACATACACGCTGCATGATTAATGATTGCTATATGGATCATCGGAAATTATTACTGTATGTAAGATAAGATAGTAAAAGCAAAAAAGATTATTGGATGTCTTAACAGTATTTTATGGACCCGAGAGATAAAAAAGAATGTAAAATTTAACATATATGAAACAATGGTGAAAAGTACGCTGTTGTATGAATATCAATAAGAATATATAGAACAGATCATATAAGAAATGAGATCATAAAAGAAAGAATGGGAATCGAGGGAAGCATAACGGATGACATCACAAAAAGGCAACTGATATGGTACGGCCATATACAACGGATGAACGACGAAAGATTACCAAAGCAGGTCCTAGAATGGCAACCAATTGGGCGAAGAAAAAGAGGGCGTCCTAAACTGGAATGGCAACAGTCAATCCAAAGATCAATGAGTCAAAAAAACCTGACAGAAGATAATTGTCAGGATCGAAGGAGGTGGAGAATAGGCGACGGACAATATAGATAAACGTTCTAACCCGACATAGTAGCAGTGTAAGATAAGAACAACTGTATATGTATAAAATATGTAGTATGTAAGAAAAAAGGATAGAAGTTTACACTTGGTTACGCCCATTGTTTCAGTATAGCCAATACCTGTTCTCCGTGCGCCCCTGTAAAGTAGAGCAAGGGAATTTCTGACACGGTTTGTTCCACTAGAGCGGCGATCTTCTTTTTAGTTCGTAAAGAAAATCGATCCAGGGACGTTGTACATAAAATATTGAAAATTTAGACAATGACTACGTAACGTATAATCCTTCTTTTAAGCTTATTTTTTTTAAATAATATTTAATGCCGTGTCTACCACAGACTTATGGCTTCTCCAGCGATACAAATAAGAGAGGAGTCTGTTTTAAAAGCAAATTCTTATATGTTGATTTAAGAACTATGTAATGAATTGAATTCTCAAAAATACCACCGCTTAACATTATCCGATCCTGTTATAAAATTCAGTTCGGACATTACTTACCATTTCAGGTGTCACTGATTGTAGGGTGGTGATTATTTTTGCCCGAAGTTCATCCAAATCATCATCAAAATCTCTTAAATGGCCATGCGAATAAATTTGGCTTTTTGCATAGCCCCATAAAAAAAAATTATTGGATGCCAAATCTGGTGATTTCGGCGGCCAGCTGATGTACCTTGCCTGCCTGTAACATATACGTAATATTCCAATACTCCCTGTTACCTATTTACATAATGGTTGGCGTTTGATGCAAACATTCAGAAATAAAGGTACGAAAAATGCACAGATACCAAATTTACATAGATAGAGTTTTTGTCAACTATACGCCGATGATTTGGCGTAACGAATACAAGAATAAAATAATATTCATGCGTAAAAGTATAACCAATCAGGACATTTTATCTTAAGGACCGCGAAAAGGATAGACTTATACCCATTGATATTGCTATTTGAAATATGTTTGCATTCTGCATCGTAAGGTACCGTAGGTAATGCAATAATACGTACTATATGGAATTAATATGCATATGTCTTTGAAAGCAACCAATCAGGTCCTTTTTGCTTGAAGGCCCCAAGGCCCTCATGTTTGCATCGTAAATGGGCAGTTACCGTGGGTATTGGAATATTATGTATATCGCCTGTAATAAGCCGCCTTGGAAACTTTTTTTTCAAAAATACTCTCACACACAAAGTATCATGAGCTGAGCCACCATCTTGCATAAACCAAATTTGGTTAAAATCATCATTTGGCACCTGTCAAATCGCAGACATGCTATGGTCCTGCAACATAATTTCTTCCTCAAAAATTACTATTGATGAAAAAAGGACCAATGATATTGAAACCCAAAATCCCAGTCCAGACATTAAGTTTTTGAGGATACTGCGTCCGTTCTGCATTATGCAAATGTTTATTTTTTCGTGTCCAGTAACGAACAACGGAAGGATTGTGACGATGTGCAAAACAAATATTTTTAATAAAATTTTTATCCTGATTCGCTTTTTCAATCATGGTTTCACAAAACTTTATTCTTCGAAACTGATGATCTACAAAAATTTCTTGCGTTTTTTTAACTTTAAAAGGTCGGTACTCATGTCGTTTCAAAATGATTCGGATGGTTCAGGGTAAAATATCGCCGCCCTCGTCATTGGCAATTGCTTTACTGAAACAGGGAGGCAAAGCTTATACTGGGGCACAAACTATAGTTTCGCGCCGTTCCCTTCCTCTCCCATTTCACGAACAGGAAGTGCCTCTCCACCACTGCATTTGTGGTAAAAATCGACACATCCTGTTCGTTGGAAATGGATCACTATTTTTTAGATCGTGCTACAGCTTGGAATATCCATTCCCTTAAACGCAACAACAAATAAATTTTCCACATCTTGAGAGCTATTCCCCCGAAATACCATTGAACCATCTGTAATTTTTCCTGAATGCTAAATGTAATACGCGGCATGGCTTGAGCTAAAATTTGCGTGACAAACAAATACCCACTTCTTACCAGTTTCGCTGCACAGAACGGAATGACGAAAAACTTCGTGAAGACGAGAGATTACGATGTATTCCTCTATATAGGTTCCCACTACCGGCCCGAATACGGGTCTAAAGCAACAAAAAATATTTTTTTTGGTCCAATTTTGAACTTGGGTGACTTAAATTTGGAGGGAAATATCTCAAATAATACATAATTGATTCTCGAAATTTTTACAAATTTGTAAAAACATTCAAGGTCGCCTAAAATTTTCTGAGAAAAATCGAAAAAATAGAAGCTCTACTTTTTTTAATAACCGAGAAAAACAATATTGCACAAACTAATATCATCGGCAAATGTTGCCATAGACACATTTCTGGTTTTGGGATACCACCAGTTAAATAGATACTTATATGATGCAACTACTGAAGTGATGGGTGGATGGTACTTTCACGGTACGCTCATAGTAGTACTGTTGGGTGTAGAGTGGCGTGGTACTGGCGTGGTACGCGCCGTTTGCGACCGACAACTTGAGCTAATTGTCGTTGAGAGCATCATTTTGTTGGGGTCGATAAATCTGATATACATGCAGATAGTACTTGAAGGTTCAGAATGAACTATAGACACTTGGCAACACTGCTTACAATAACACTCTTGTACACTAGGATTCATAAATAATGTCTTAACTTAACCCCAGGGTTGCGCGAAGCGGTATTTGGGGTTCGGCAAGAAGTTAATAAAATAAAAAGATATTTGTGGTATCACCCAAAAATGAAATAGTCAATAGTGTCATATAGGGTATTTGACAAATTTTAGAAAAGTGTTTAGAATGATACATAGGTCCCTAATTTGCTACGCAAAATGATTAAAATAGTATATTTTATCATGACTACATTTAAAATCAAGTTTTCTAATTTCCGATTTGAATTTGCCGCTAAAACGCTCATTTCTAGCATGGCGTTGCAATAACGTCACAACGCAGTAAACTCGCGGACAGATACACGGCATTCAAGTGTTTATTTGTTTTGGTATGTGTTTTTACTGTTTTTTATGTAAAAAAATGACCTATAAGTGGTGTGTAGTGCCCCAGTGTTCGAATACTGGCATAAAAACAACTGAACAACTATTTATTCATGTGTTTACAGCAGTAAAAGAACGGAAAAAGTGGCTAGAACTTGCTCAAGAGACCCAAGGGCCTTATCTAATACATCTTCACTTTTCATTTGTGAAGATCAGTTTGATGTGAGTGTAACGAAATTTTTTCTATTAATTTTTCTCACGTTGTCTATAATATATATAACTATTTCGAAAATGACGATAAAATGTTTGAGGTTATGTTTATTACAAGGGGTAAACAACTATAACAAGCAGAAAGGTGTACAAATTTTTAGGCGGTGCTAGGCAGTTATTAGGCAGGACTGAGTACCTCTAAATGCAGGATTAGGCAGTGCACATGCAGGCTAAATGTAGGACTGAGCAGTGCATATCCAAGACTAGGCAGTGCATAGGCAAGACTAGGCAGTACCTACGCAGTATGCAGTGTAACCTATGCAGTACTTCAAGTATTGCTGGTCGTTGTATACTTTTTGCCTCCCTGTCCTGCAATTTTTGATTGTTTCTTGATGCTTAAACTAATAATGATTGGGTATTTAATTGAATCTATTGTAAGTAGCATATTAAACAAAAAAGCAAAACATATAACCTAACCTCAAAATCTAAATGAGTAAAAGTAGGCGAAGAATATCATAAAAGAACTTGCAGTTATATACAAAACAACTCATCGAATACTTACATCAATATTTTAACGTTTCTAAATTCCGCAGAACAAAAATCACTGGTGTTGGCAAAGAAGCCTGCCACCATAAAGGAATGCAGCGTTGGCAAGTTGGAGCTATCGGCTTTGGAGAATCCGTTTTCCATTGAAAATATTTTTTATTAGCAAACACAAAATAAAATCTAATTTAGGACGATAATTCGCACTTTAAACCAAAGCAAACATTACCATCCATAAAAAAATAACACAGAAAATAGGTTCGTTCGAGGCGTTTACTGTTTTGTGACGTCACTCGCAGCTGATTGGGAGACTGCCTGTTTTGAATTACGTGGCTAATTGTTTTAATTCAATGAATTTATTTAATTAAAAGAACTATGAATTTGAGAAAAAATAAACA
This sequence comes from Aspidapion aeneum, assembly GCA_963576565.1. Classification (NCBI taxonomy): domain Eukaryota; kingdom Metazoa; phylum Arthropoda; class Insecta; order Coleoptera; family Brentidae; genus Aspidapion; species Aspidapion aeneum. The sequence continues at coordinate 9,197,959 of OY755047.1, forward strand.
AAAAAGTTCGTTTTTAGCATTACCAAGACCTAAAGAGATATATATATATATATATATATATATATATATATATATATAAAATAAATTAGTAGAGTAAAGTAAGTTTGATAATTGGGACACTCACCTGCTTACTCTGCGAAATGAGGATGGTCAATGATGGTATTCCTTGACTCCTTGAATGACTCTTCATTTCAATTGTCGTCAAGAATAACTGATGTCAAATGGCTACAATGTTTGACATATCTTGCCGATATCTTTTCAAGCTTTAATGAATTAAACTTATCATGTTAGGGAACTTTTGTCACAGTTACTTCACTACATGACAAAATCCAGACTATGTTAAATAAAATACAGTGTTGGGAATCTTGTCTAAATAGTATGACTGAGTGCTTTCCAACACTGCATCATTTTGTGTCTGAGTCAAAGAGTCCATTACTAGCAGAAATCACTTCTGAGGTAACCAACCAATTTCAATTTTAATCAAAGAACATTTTCCAAGGCAAGAAGAGGATCTTGATTGGGTTCGCAATCCGTTCTTAGTGTCAGTCGAAAAAGCTCATCAAACTCTAACTGTAAAACAAACTGAACAGCTAATTGATAATGAATTGTAGATTTCTCCAGGGTGAAGTCCTTGAACCATTGTTAAAGGAGAAGAAACGAAAAGTCCTGCTTACTTCACAAATATTTTATTGCCTCACTCGACGCGTTTTGGTTTTTAAAAAACCATTATCAAGTGGTCTGGTCTGTAAACTAATTGATGTTTTAATTCGGCTACTTTGTTTAAGTTTTGGGCCCAGCGTAGAAGAGAATATCCAGAATTAGCATTTTGCTCTTAAAAAATTGTTACCTTTTGCTACAACTTAGCGTTGTAAAGTAGGGTTTTCAAAGTATGGTCTTACAAAAACCGACTTAAAAAATAAACTAAATCCTGAAGCAGATATGCGCATACAACGTTCGTTCAAACATTGAACGCGATATTGAGAAACTTGTCTCAAACATCCATCGCATTAAATTTTGAAAAAATAATAACAAAATATTTTTAATACTTATATTAGGGTTTTCTTACATTCTTACATTTTATTATTTACTCTTTAATAAAAAGTAGTTTTAATGTCGATTTTTTTACACAAAACTAAACATTATGTCTTACATTTAATTACTTAGGGTAAACAAGCTTTAGGGTTCCCCACTCTACAAAATTTTGACAACCACTGCCATAAGGTATTTTACTAAAAATAACTTGAATCTAGGAACTTTTTGCGACATAATTCACGAATACTTGTGTACTTCTGAGTAAAATGATTGGACATTGTCTCATACCCAGAATTAGATCTTGGTCAGGTTAACACGCGGTGTGCTACCATGCTTAAAATATAAAAATTCTATGTTAAAACACAAGAAAACTCATCAATCTTCGATAAAATGGTTTAACGAATCTTCGCCAACCACCATTTTTAAATAATTTGCAAAGTCATAAGAGGAAGGAGATAACCTTGAAGGACGAACTTTGACCCGGTCGCGTATTTACGTTTCCGTGCTGATTTCACGGCAGCGCTGTTTTGAAATAGACACGGAAATGTTGCAACATATTTGGTAACAAATGCGTGTTGATTTTAAAGCGCCGAGGCTCGAACAAGGCGCGGATTTGACGAGTCGTTAAATACCGAGATGAATTCCAAGACGTGCGCAAGCGTTGTTCTGTCACTTCTGCCAACCAATCAACTGAGAGATATTTCAGTATGGTTTTACACAGCAAAACTTTAATAATTTCCAGTTCTTTTTGATGAAAATTCGTCATTTTTGTGCTGTGAAAATGCCGGTGACGTGCAAGTTGTGTGACAAATTATTTAGTGCCCAATTTAATTTGAATAAACACTGTCAAAGTAAACATGACATACAAAAACAAAGGTATTCCTAAGCAGAAAGTGTTTTTATGTTTAGATGCCTAGAATGTAAATGCTCCTTCCCAAAAAACTTGGATCTGTGTGATGATTTGAAATACAAACACAATCAAGAAATACTTGAAGAAACATTGGAGTTGAGAGTCAATACTTCCATGGCAAAACAAAATAAACGTGAAATGCATAAGATCATATAGAAGAAATACTCCATATACCTCAAAAAATATTAATCGCAGCACGTAGATATTGTATATTTTTGAAATCAGAAAGAAAAGACGAATCTTAAAATGCAAAAATATACAGGGTGTTCCCTCTCAAAAAATCGACTTCATTGTCACACCCTGTACAGGGTGTCCCAAATTCGTTGTTTTTTTGTGGTGTCGGGTATTTCTAGGGAAGATAGAAAAAAACTGACCCCCCTTTGCGACGCTCAAATTTCAAGAGAAGCCTAAAGGTGAAAACCACATTTAGATATAGCAAGCCGTTTTTAAGCTACGGAGTGTTTTTGTCTGCATTTTGGGAGGGGGTCTATAACTTTTTTATTTATGAAAATTTTGTTTTTGTGTAAATAGCTTTCTTATAGATCTTTTCTTGAGGAATTGACAGATGTAAACGGTTTTTATTTATCTCTTTTGGTTTTTAAAATATTGCATAAAGTTGTTATTTTTCTTACAGAATAACTCTTTTTTTATTCGATTTTTAAAATCAGCTTAAAATTTCCTCTAAAATGATGAATCACACTCTTTATTTTTATTTTTTAATCACCTCTATTATTTTTTTATTATTATAATTTTATATTAAAATATTTTAAACCCATTAAGCAAACTAAAATATGTGGTAAAAATAAAAAAAAATACAAAAATATAAAGAAATAAAGGGATCCTACCATAAAGAAAAATTAATTTTATGTGATATCTCAAAAACTAAACGTGACAAATGAACTTTAATTTAACAGTTGAATTCCTCTTAAAAAAGTGTCTTAAGAATGTTTTCACAGAAATAAAAAATATTAATAAATAAACAATTTATAGACCCCTTCCCAAAATGCAGACTTTTTAAAAACACCCCGTAGTTTAAAAACGGCTTGCTATATCAAAGGGGGATCAGTTTTTTTAGCCCCTCTAGAAATACCCGAAACCCCCCAAAAACATTGAATTTGGGACACTATGTACATGGTGACGGATAGAAAAAAATTATGTTGGCTTTTAAAGTTGTCATAATTAACCAAAAAAATCTCAATTTATTTTCAATGATAAAGTTGCTGAGTGCTTCGGTTATAAAAAACCACCCGGTACCGACATAAAATCATACCTAAAAATTAGAATTGACCATTATTTTATACCTTGAATTTTTTATTAAACGTTAAGCTCTTCGATCTCGCGCCAATCACGGTATTCGCGCCAATAATTTAAATTAGACATTTTGACGTTAATTTTGGCGCATGCTCCTTTGATGGAATTCATCTCGGTATTTAACGACTCGTCGGATTTGTATTGAATTACGCAGCGCAGGGGTTTACTTATTAGTGCACATTTGAAACTTAAATTGGATTCACGTTGTTTATTAGTTTGATTTTGAGGTTATAAGTTTGTTAATATGAAAATTACGGAGCGATTTAAAAGTATTTTTACTAATATTACTCAAGATTTTGAAATTCTTTGAAGTTTGAAGAACATTATTCCATTAACTATACCTGCAAAGTTCAGTGTTCATTGTCTTACACCGGCAACTACGACGACAGATGTTGTTTTGTTATTAATAAATTTTAATAATTTAAATGATTTTCACTTGATTTCTAACCACATGAAAATAGAAAGTTTCAAAAACCTAACCTAACGAAAGCTAATCAATCAAATCTAAGCGAACCGAACCAAAGCAAACTGAACCAATAATTAAAAAAAAAAAAACTTTTCCTACCCGGGATCCTAGAGGATGTGAATCCGAACCGAACCGATCCTAACTAATCCGAACCAATCCTAACCTAACCAAACTAAGCTACAACACTATTCACACCCTCTAGGATCCCGGGAAAGAAGTCAGCAAAGTATTTTTTTTAATTGGTGGTTCAGTTTGCATTGGTTTGGTTCGGTTTGGTTCAATTCGGTTCGGTTCGGTTCTGATTCACATCCTCTAGGATCCCGGGTAAAAAGTCATGAAAGTTTTTTTTTGGTTCAGTTTGCTTTGGTTCGGTTCGGTTAGATTTGATTGATTAGCTTTCGTTATGTTAGCGTTTTTACCTGACAGTTGAATACGCTTTTGTAATAGTTTAATGAGCGATGTTCTCTTACAGATCTGTGCTCATTTCGAGATCAAAACTCTTAAAATCAACACGTATTTGAACCCAAATATATTGTAACATTTCCGTGTCTATTTCAAAACCGCGCCGACGTGAAATGAGCACGGAAACGTAAATACGCGACCCGGTCTACCATTCCCTGTGATTACCATAAAAAAACGTTAAAGCTTATTAGAAAACTAGTGACCGAATTTGTTAACTGATGCACAAATAGGATGAAGTGACCCCTTTGAAAAGTACCCAAGCCACCAGAATGATGGTTCAAACTAAATTTTCGGACCACCTTTTTGGTTAATTACGTAACAATTTTGAAGAATGATGGTCAGGAACCAACCCTTTATAATGGTTGAAATATGTGATCCAGTTTTAAATTTATTTTTTTTGTATTATTAAGTGTTTTTCTCCATTTTTTTTAGGCACCTGCTTGAAAAGAAACAGACAGGCCCATGTCTATAAATATTTGAAGACAGCTTATACCCTGTTTCCACCAATGCATGCCCACCCCGATTCAAAAAACGCATCAGGTGACGCTGCATTTAAAACCGGTGCAAATCCATGGTCCATCACGTGATGCGTTTTTTGAATCGGGGTGGGCATGCATTGGTCGAAACAGGGTATTAGTTTTCGGGTAAGTAATCAGAGTTGACACAAGAACATTATAAAAGTACTTGAAGTGCAAGTACAAAGTACATTAAGATTTGTAAAAGTACTTGATGTTTTAAGTACATTATGTTATTTTCAAATGTACTTGAATTATGAAGAACATTTAAAAGTACTTAGTCCTGTACTTAAAGTACCTTTTAGTGTACTTAAAATACATTTTGATGTACTTGAATTACTATACTTGACAAAATCAACTACACGTACAGCGTGTCCAATTTTCGATGGGATTAAATGGGAAACTCGGTTATTATTAAAGATATCGATTTTCTGATTGCACCTTACCGTGCTCTTTTTTGGAGCCCTTAAAAATGATGTAATCAGATTTTTGCTATACCCAGTGGTTTCGCTAATACAGGGAGTTTTTGAAAAAATTGCATTTTAATTAATTCCTTGTATCTCGCTTATTTTGCAAGATATTTATATTCTGTAAAAACCTTTCTATGGCAACTTTTTTAGAGCAAAATAAAGACGTTGTCAATTTTTTAAAATATTGTTTTGTTTTTGAGATATGGTATTTATCATAAAAAAATTAAATAATATATAAATAAAGTATTTTTTTTATTACTACTTTGATTAGTTCCATGCTTTTATTATCTTAAAATGATAAAACTTTAATATTTTTTTGATTTAAGTTTAAAAAAAACTATTTAATATTTGAAAAAAAAAATTATAGTCCAAACCTGGAAATTTCCAACGTAATTATAAATTAAAAATTGCAAGACACATTTGTTGAACGATTTTTAGTTTATCTGTTTTGAAATGATAATTAAAAGATTTATAAATAAAGTAAAAAACGTTAAAAAGTTACAAAAATAATATCATACTAATTATTTGATGGTAGCACAGCAGGTCGTGAAATTTACAAAACAAAAGCGTGGAATTAACATTGTCATTTTACTTGTCATTTTTGTGAATGGCTTACAATTATTTTAAACTGGTTAGAAATCGACCAAATCCAGATTTTGAAAAATGTGATATGTTTGACTGCTTCATTCAAGCAACAAACCAATATTTAAATGGCAGAAATATTTTTATGCAAAATGCGTTAAGAAAAATTACTCAAAAATGCCAACAATGTCTTACACATAATGGTAATCAGAAAAATTAGTTATTTTTTATAATTTTAATATGAAAAGTATCAAAACAGTTAAACTAAAAATTGTTTATCTAGCAATTTTTAATTTATATTTATGTTGAAAATATCCAGGTTCGGACTATTTTTTTTTAAATATTAAATATTGTTTTTTACTTTAAAACAAAATTTTTTAAAATTTTTAATATTTTATGATAATACTAGCATGAAACCAATCAAAATAGTAATAAAAAAAATCCAGGTCCGTATTTCATTTTTTTATGATAAATACCATATCTCAAAAACTAAACAATATTTTAAAAAGTTGACAACGTCATTATTTTCTTCTAAAAAAGTTGCCATGAAAAGGTTTTTACAGAATAAAAATATCTCGCAAAATAAGCGAGATACAAGGGATTATTAAAAATACAATTTTTTCAAAAACCATTTTTCATATAAGCCATTTTGAAGGGCTCAAAAAAAGAGCACGGTAAGGTGCAATCAGAAAATCAATATCTTTAATAATAGCCGAGTTTCCCATTTAATCCCATCGAAAATGGGACACGCTGTACATTGTAAAAATACTTTAAGTCACAAAGTACAAGTACTGGATTGTTGTGGTAGTTCAAGTAAAGTACTTGTTAGTACTTGAAGTACAATTTCAAGTATTTTACTTGAAGTACCTGACACCTCTATAAGAAATGCATCAATATGAACAGCTAATAAAAAAAACAGATCAAAAAATTTAAATTCTTATTCTATTTATTGAAAGGTTGCCTTATAGGCACAAGGGGATACAGTACCCAAGGGGAGAAAGAGTTTTTTCTGATCGATATAAATAATTGGCTATTGTCAATATGCACCATTTTTCCACCCCCGACAACGACCACGTAACTATCAAACGAAAATGTATTACTTGAACAATAAAATTTGCAAGAATATTGCAAATCTAGTGGGAGAGAGAAAGAGAGGGAGATAGAGAGAGAGAGAGAGAGAGAGAGAGATACTCAAAACAAAATTTAAACTTCCAAAGTAACTCTTTTATAATTTTGTGTTTTTTATAATGTCATACTATACAAAATCAAAATTTGACATCGACTTTCTTATATTAAATGAAATACCCTGTATATTATTTCATGTTTAAATTGCATTTTTTTTTCCTAATTTAATAAATATAAAAACAGTTTTTAAGATATTGCATATTCAAGTTTTTTTTGTGTGAATTTACTTTTTTATTATCATAGTAACTTTCTATTAGTGATATAAAAGGCGCTAACTGGGGGTCCAACATAGTAAATCACCCTGTATATATTAATTAAAGAGGTACGTGTTAATAATAATGGTTTACTTACTACTTAGGGGTTAAACTTTTGGGATACTAGAAATTAGGGATGAAATCCAATGATTTAAAGGTACAATAACACAAAATTAATAAAGGTATCGGTTATACCGTTAATTTTTTTAATCCGGTAACAATTTTACTCTATCTCTTTCTAACCAACTAACCAGTCGCAAAGAACCGACTTAATGATCAACCAATCGCGTGTTGGAAAGCGGGCTACATATACAAGGCCATACTTTACATTGCTGGCGACTTTACTTACTTGGTATTTGACCTTGCTTTGAAAACAATGGCAAATTTAAATTCATAGACGCAAATTTTCAAGTGCGCATGCGTGTATTTTGGCTGCTGTGTGGGTGGACGTCATATTTGTTGTTAATTTACGTTTTGCATTTGGCGTTTAGAATGGTATTTTTTTTTAGGGAAAAATGTGGAAAAATATCCGGGGAGCAGAAAGGGAGTGTCATTCCATAGATAAGTACTTATATTTTTCGTTATAATTTGTTAACAAAGATGGGAGTGGTTCGTAAATGCCTTTAAACACTCATCATGGTGTCGACAATAAACCTGCACAGTTAATTTTAAATATACTTCAAATTTAATCCGCAATTAATAAATTTTCGCCGTATCAACACCCGAAACCTTAACCCTAAATTTTTGACAATCAAATAATGTACCCACATAGCACAATCACGTGTTTAACACGTAAAAAAGGCATGAGAAAAAAACGTTTATTTCATATATGCAAACAAGCTTAATAGGTCATTCATTAACGTTATAAAAAAAAACGTTGCTAAACACTGCGTTGTAATAACGCCATTATCAAATTAAAACAACAATGTTTTTACGTTAGTTTCACGTGATTTTTATTAACGTTAAAATCACATTACATTCACGCCTTTTCTACACGAATTTTAAAACGTGACTTGCATGGCTTTTCTACTGAATAATTTTGAGATTTTACTAGCAGCAGCATTTTTCACTTTTTGACGAAATCTATCAGGCAGTGCTTTGGCCTCTAAACTCCAAAAATCTGTTAAGGAACTGATTCCTGATCCTTCACGATCACGGCGCATCTGTTATTAACCTAATAAAAACACATTACTATTCTGTGAATGTGTTTCCTGTTAAAAAATCTTGTTTAGCTTTTAAAAAAAAATGTTTATAGATAGATATATAGATATTTTGTCTTGCCTTGACCGCCATCTTTAAAATTGTCTTGAAGTGTTGTAGTCTTAAACTAGTGAACTTTTATAACTTCCTTTCGCGTCTATTTTAAGTTAAAAAAATGTTATGTGACCAAAAAAGATGCAGAAAGTTAGTAGGCGTTTTAGAACATGTTGTGGAGGACTTTTCAAGTGTGAATTTGGTACATGAAAATAACGAGGGTAAAAAACACGTTATATACACAGCACCAGAAACTTTAGCAAAAAGTACATTTTTATAGCTTGATTTCTTCTTATTTTTAAGTTATCTTTAAGCATGTAGATTTAACAAAATAAATATTACATGGTATAAAATTGTTTTCAAATAAAAAAAAACTTTTTTATTTTTGTTCACGTTAATTTAACGTTGATGTGATTTTTGTACTATGTGGGACGTAACGGAGTATGTTCCAGAACCACCAAAACTGACGCATGCGCAATTACTGCAATCCTGTCTATCTGACAAAGGAACATTAACAATTAAAGGGGTTCCTGGCTTCAACCATCGCGTGTAAGAATGCATGGTTATACCTTGTATTTATGCTTTAAGGTATTTGTACTTATGCATTAACGCAATACAATCCCTTGTCTATTTATTGTGTTATAACAGGATAAAAATTATGGGGGATAAAATAGGCAACCCCCTTATTGAAAAGCAAAAAAAAATGATCAAGTGTGCCTTGCATTGTGGGACATTTAAGCCTCTTTGATGCCAGTTGACATGTTTCCTATGACTCATATCGAATATGTCGCTTTATTCGCTTCAAGTCAATCAATATACCTACAATAAATGAAAAATATAATCCCTGAATACACAAAGAAATATATTAAATCAAAATAAATGGCTGAAAAGGCAATGAAATGAAGATGATTAAATCTAAAAAGGATCAATGGAAGGACAAATGTTACATGTAAAGCTAACAGATAGAAAAAGGAATGAATGGATAAGAAATAAAACAAAAGTAAGAGATGTAAGAGGAGAAGTAGCAAAATTAAAATGGAAATTTGCCGGTCATAATATCAGACAGAAATAGATCGATGGAACAAGTGTATTGTAACCTGGAGACCTTGGGAAAATAAAAAAAGTAGGGGAAGACTTCAAATGAGATGAACGGACGATTTGAAGAGACATGCAGGAGCTAGATGGATGAACACGGGG